>CM010621.1:11268667-13668667 GCA_003430845.1 Xanthoceras sorbifolium
TTTCTGTGCATATTGGTTTTCTTCATGGCATAATGCTTGTTCTAATAAAATTTTATTACATACATGAAAGGAACATTAATTATTATAACCCTTTTCTCACTGGGTCTATCTTGATACTACCCTGTTCCATTAAGAAAATTATATGTGGTTCCATTTTCTTGATATGATATTGAAGTAGAACATTTGGTGCTTTCTTGCTCAAAATTGCTCAATTTTTTTTTGACCTGTGTACAAATGAACCCAATGTGAAAATCTTTCATTCCTCGACCTTGGTGATTAACCACTCTTGAGGTGGCCAAAAAGCTGAAGGTAAGTATATATAAATAATTTAAGTATTATTATCTAATTTTTTTTTTTTCGATAATGGATTTAGGTTCATGGATTTGTGCAAGACAATAGAACTGGTGAGAAGGTAGCAATGTTGGTGGGTAAGTGGGATGAAGCAGTGTACTATGTCCTGGGAGATCCAACTACAAAACCAAAGGGGTATGATCCAATGACAGAAGCTGTATTGCTGTGGGAAAGAGACAAATCTGTTACAAAGACGAGATACAATCTAACCCCTTTTGCAATATCCTTAAATGAACTGACCTCTGGTTTATCGGATAAACTGCCCCCAACCGACTCAAGGCTGAGGCCAGATCAGAGACACCTAGAAAATGGAGAATATGAGTTAGCAAATGCAGAGAAGTTGAGACTGGAACAGTTGCAGAGACAGGTATTTACCTAAAATCTTCTGTTGTATTTATTTCTAAATCTAATGAGTGATGAGCTAAAGTTATAAAGTTCAGATGATTTAGCCAGGGACTAGGAACTAAACAAATGTCAATTTTCTCTTTGCATACCCCAGTATTGCTAGGATTTAGTTGGTATAGTGAACATTAAGACATTATGCTACGATTCAGTTATTTGTTTTTTATTATTGCAGATTGGGTAGAATAGAACGATCCTGAGTGTGTAAATGTTCAACCCCTTGCCTAAAAGAGAAATCCTCGGTTAATCGAAATTAGAGTTAGGGTTTTATAATTCAGTGAAGTAAAAATTAGTGTTTGGAAGTCAAAAAGTCTTCAGTCTAATCGTATTCTAAAACGGTAAAGAAATCTCTGGTAGAAGAAAGAATTACAATTTTTAGGATTTTGGAACCCCAAAACTGCTGAACATATCTAGTAGTACTTAAACAACCTGCAAGTAGAGGAATAGCAAATAATATTTCAACCTTACTATTATTGGATGAAGGAAAAACAAAAGAAACTATGAAAAACTTGTAGAAGAACCCGACTAGGTGGATCCTCAATAACACAGAAAATGCTTGGTACATGACATTGCAGAAAAAATATAGTCAATATCTTATGACTTTGCTTTAAGTCAAGAAAACTTAATTCAGTTTGAGGTATCTGTAAATGAGGACTTCATGTTTCTTTCAGTTTAAACTTGAAAGAGTTGACTCTGCAACTTTGCTTGCAATATTAATATCTTGTGTTCCTCTTAGTAGGTAAGAAGAACATTGAGCCAACTTTTCATTACTTTGTGATACAGGCAAGGAAGTTGCAGGAAAGGGGATGGCAGCCAAGATGGTTTAGGAAAGATGAGGATGGTTGTTATCGTTATGTGGGTGGGTACTGGGAAGCAAGAGAGAAAAAGAATTGGGATGGAATTCCGGATATATTTGGCCAGAGCAGTGGTTCACCATCATATTTAGTAGAAAGTAGGCAGTCTTTTAGCTCATCGTGCTCATAAGTATTTTACCATGTGTCTTGCATTCCCTCTCTTCAATCCTTGTGTATGCATAATAGGAACTGAAAATTGTGAGATTAGTTGTAGTTTTTGTTAAGTTATTTAATGGAGCTTCTTTGAAGTATAATTTGCTAATGCTTGTTTTCTGGAGGAGACCCACGAATCTTTTGATTTAGACCAAAACGGTTGAAGCAGATCAGAGGTCTTTATTGTTCAACCAGCATGCTGAAAAGTCAGCATCCAGTCTCCTGGCTAGAACTGCTCTAGCAGAACAAAGGTCCCAATTTGATCCCCTCCGATTATTATTACTTGCTTTGTCAACACTTGTTTCTCTATGAACTATAGCCATATTCTCCGGGTGCTTTTTAGTAGTGGAGATACAAAACAATTAGTAGAGGCAAAAAAACACAACAGATGAATGCTTTGTAACATGACCATACAAGTTCACGGTCATTTCCAATTCCATGCTTTCCCTCCCTGCTGTTTGTAGAAAAAGCATCAACATGATAAGCATCTGTCACCATATTGAAGCATCATAATTACGACTCGAGAGAACTTTGAGCTACACTTTGGTTGGGCAGTGGTAAGCCGATTAGCTTCTGGGATGATGTTTGGCCGTGCCACCCTCCTCTGAGATGCATGCCATAATTTATAATATCAATTCACACCTCAAAGTGATAGAACCCACTGCATCATGTGAAGGTTCATTCGCATATATCATAATGTGGGTGTTGCTCTTACTTGTGAATTTAATTTCTATAATGGAAGTTTTTTATTTACTCTATTTTATGAAAAAGATTTTAAAATATTGATAAATTCCACCCTGAAACATTAATAACTGTAATAAAAGAAACCAAGTAAAAATACAAAAACTAATTTAGGATGGATCTAGGTCTGAATATTGGGTGTCAGTGCAATAAAAATAAAAAATAATTAAGATGGTACAAACACACTGGAGCATGCATGAGCGCTGATAATGTAAGAATGGACTTAAAAAAGCAAACTTTCTTTTTATCTAATTATTTCGTAATAAATAATTTAAATATTTTTAGGGGCATATTAATAAATTTAAGAACCACCTCCTAAGTAATAACCGCATATTTGGTAGTAAATGAAGATTATTCAGTTAAGTAATTTTTCAGGTTTGAACAGGGACTTACCACACCATATCAGTGATATGTAAAAATACAAGGAATAATTGTAATAAAGTACCCTGATGTTTGGTTATATTGTAATGAAATCGTGAGTTTAACTTTAATTGCATGTTAGTACTCTTGACTAAGTTGACCGGTCAAATATGACGGGTTGACTTTGACTTTTTGTGTAAAAAAATATAATTGCCCCTGGTTTAAAAAAAATAAATTAAATAAAAATTAAAAAAAATTAAAATTTTTAAAAATGGATCTCCACCGTCCATCAACGAAGATACATTTTAAAAAAAAAAATTTAAAATCAAACAATTAAAAAAAATATTTTAAAAAAAAATTTGGTGTTCTTGGTGGAGATCCAGATTGGATCTCCACCGTCTATCAACATTGATGGACGGTGGAGATCCAATCTGGATCTCCACCAAGAACATCAAGAACATAAAAAAAAAAAAAAAAATTTTGTTCGAACCCAGATCTGGGTTCGAACGCGAACCCAGCAGCTGGGTTCGCGTTAGAACCCAAAAACTGGGTTCGAACACAATTTTTTTTTTTTTTTGATGTTCTTGATCTGTTCTTGGTGGAGATCCAATCTGGATTGGATCTCCACCAAGAACGCCAAAATTTTTTTTTTTTAAATATTTTTTTTAATTGTTTGATTTTAAATGCATCTCCACCGTCCATCAATGTTGATGGACGGTGGAGATCTATTTTTAAAAATTTTAATTTTTTTACTTTTTATTTAATTTATTTTTTTTAAACCAAGGGTAATTATGTCTTTTTACACAAAAAGTTAAAGTCAACCCGTCATATTTGACCGGTCAACTTAGTCAAGGATACTAACATGTAATTGAAGTTAAACTCACGATTTTATTGTAATATAGCTAAACGTCAGGGTATTTTATTGCAATTATCCCAATGTTGATGGACGGTGGAGATCTATTTTTAAAAATTTTAATTTTTTTTAATTTTTATTTAATTTATTTTTTTTAAACCAAGGGTAATTATGTCTTTTTACACAAAAAGTTAAAGTCAACCCGTCATATTTGACCGGTCAACTTAGTCAAGGATACTAACATGTAATTGAAATTAAACTCACGATTTTATTGTAATATAGCTAAACGTCAGGGTATTTTATTGCAATTATCCCAAAATACAAAATAAAAACAAAAAAATTTTAAGAGGCGAGTTAAAAGAGAAATAACAATAATAAAAATGGAAAGAGTTGAAGGGTAGAACAGAATTGAGCATGTGCCGCGAAGATAATGTATTGTAAGGGACTAAGAGGCAGGTCTGTTCTGTTTTGTTGTGTCAACTGTCTTTTACAAACTGCATGAGATTTGCACCGCCTTCTGTTACTGCTTTTGCTATATTCACTACCAATTTCGGCTATGAAAACGCATTTGCAGAGTTTACCCGCCAAAACCGCATTTGCAGCGATGAGAAAAACCTTCCATTCTGCTGCTTCTGCTGAGCTTTTCAACTGCCCTCAGGTTTCCTTCTTTCTCTCTCTCTCTACTCACTCAACAAAAATTTTCTTCTTTATAAACCCATCAAGCTTTTTACCTTTCTGCTGCAAATAGATTGGTATTTATCTATCTCTTTGTTGTTTGATTTTTATCCATTTAGTTTATCTTAGTTGATGTTTACTAAAATAAAAAGAAAAAAAGCTATCTTTTACATTTTTAGTTGGGTTAATGAGAGCTATAATAGTTCAAAGGTCTAATAAATATATGTCATTTGGATTCATTGAGAGAAAGGAAGCAGGTGTGTTGAACTCTTTTGCTGACCTGAATTATCCTGTGTAGAAACTTGTGCGCCATCCAAGTTTAAACACTATCGAATTGTCAAAACTGTATCAAGTTCTAGTGGATTTTTCTACCCCTGTTGGCAAATTTGTTTATTAGGTTTCTTCTTAAAGTTGATAAATCTTTTCAGGGGGTAAGCAATGTTAGACGGAATGGTGAAGAGTTGATGTCGAAATTGCTTGACAGGAAATGGACATTGATGAGCCCTGATACCAAGATTCACCAAATATCAGTTTCTGCTACACAAGGAAAGCAAGGAGGTGGACCATTTGGTAATATTTCCTTTTCTAACAATACTCGTCCCTGTCTTGGTGATGACATGATAGTGGAAGATCAGGATAGATGCTTCTATGTTGTGAGGGATGATTTACTGCATCCTCTGATAAATGGTAATAAAGCGCGGAAATTGGATGGACTGTTTCCTCTCCTTGAAGAACATTTAGTGACTGATGTGGTGAGACAGTATTTCTTTTGGATATCAGATAGCAACCATGTGTTAGAAATATCTGTTTGTTAGCTGGAACTTAGGCTTCCTTTGGTGTACACATGTTAGCATATCTCATTGTTGGTTCTCAAAAATGCTCATGCTTGCATTTGTGCGCTCACACGTGTGTGTCTATGTATGTATGTGATAGATACCATTGTGGTAAGGGAGATATCACATGCCTATTCAGCAATTTATGGGTGAACAAGCTTAAATAGGATTACCAAATGACAGTTTTGCTTGGTACTAATACATTTTGTTCTCATCATTAACTTAGAGAGGCTGAACAGATATGGAATGTATTTTGTTAATTTTTGAGCAGATGGTTTTAGTCATTTAATTAAGTTGGCTTTTGGTGAATTTCTTATGTGGATTTGTTATATAGCTGATGTCAGCCATTTCAGCATTTCTAGAACAGATGGCTGTTCATTTTAGTCATGTCGATGATTGGGAGGTCTCTTTGGATGGATCCAACCTTACAAGAGATATTTGTTTGTGTCTCTATGTCTCTCTCTCTCTCTCTCTCTCTGTGTGCTCAACTAATTTGTGGTGTTACATACAAAACATTATTTCAATACCAAGCACAGTTCTTTTCAATTTTAGGGACTTTGAAGACCAAATAACATTCAACTTAGGCCTTTTCTAGGTTACATGTGGAGGTTGTCAAAGCGCACATGCAACAGCTGTTGGTATGTGATTTCTTGCTGTAGTTATACTAGGAAGTTTATCTTAATATTTTATGCTACAGAATTCTTACCTTGTTGAGTGAAGGCAGACATGGGGTCTTGCTTGAAATTACCAGTCTCTGTATATTTGCAGCTGTTTCATGTGCAGAGAGAGGATTAAATTCACATTTGTTGCTGCGAGGGGAGCAGCCTGAAATTCTCACTGGTTATAACCTGATTTCAACTATTTATGGAAATGTCACATACATTCCAAGATCTCTTTATGCCCATAGGATAGAAATGCTAACAAGCCATGCTAAATTGGTTGCGGGCAGTAATGGTTATGTTTTATGGTGCAATGAAATTTTTGGTGAATCTTTCACATCTCAGACGTCTGCGGCTTCAACTTTTGTGCAAGTGAATGATCATAGAGGTGCTGACGACTGTCCAAGAAAGGTTGTAATTGTTAATGAGGGTGCAGGGGATGCTTTGGCATTACTAGGTAACTTGAAAATCACAGTTTTGGTATGATTTAGGATATGCATATTAAATAACTTTGATGTGCTTAGACATTTTTAGGACTCTTGCTTTCCCCGTATAGCAATTGGTTGTTCTAAGTGAGCATAAAGGTAGACTTTTGAATGTAGGCCATTTGGACCATGCCAATAGAGTTTACAATGTTTAACATTGATTTGATTTATAATGCAAAGTTTTGATGGAAAGGAAATGGCGATAATAATATTTATTAACTATTTATTTCCAGTAACACTGATTCTCTAGTGGTGGATTGCTACAATAGCTTGACTAAGATGACTTCTTTCTCATAGGTGTCTTTCGACTAGTCCAGTATTTATCCCAGAATCATTTACTTGGAAAAAAGAAGGCTGTTAAACTTGTTGTCAATGCTGGTACTGGGACAACAGCTGTTGGTTTAGGGCTTGGAGCCACATGCTTAGGGTGTGATTCAGTTACTTCTTATTTAACTGTTTATTGAAGCACGGTATATTAGCTCATTTACCGCTTCTATTGCTTTATCTCAGGCTCCCATGGGAAGTAACAGCAGTAATGCTGGCTGATACAATTGATGGGTACAGGCAACATGAGAAAAACTTGATATATGAATTCAAGAAGCTATTTGGTTTTCTCCTCACTAATAACAGGTCCAATGAAGTAGACGGTGGAATTGTGAATTGGGTAGAGCGCTATCAGCCAAGAAGGTGTGTGATTTCTGCTCCATTTGTCATAGTCCATGGTGTTCCTTTGGACTTACATATTTCAATGCACTGAACTTGAATAAGTAAACTTGTTATTGACCTGCAAAGCTGCTTGAGAAAGATATCTGGACATACTTCTACTTTAGAATAGTTGTTATATATTGTACTAATAATTATAAAAAAACACGTGGCAGGAGCTGTTTGATTCAATACTGTAGGTACATATCTTGTTAATCTTTAGTTCTTTACTAGTTGGCTTTCAGAGGTAAACACAAAATATTATATATTAATTGACATCTGATATGAACATTTATAGCTTTGGAGAGAAATATCACATGAAATTTTTTGTTACTATTGAATTTGTTTGGGTTAGTAAAATTAAAATTCCCTCTCCCTCTCCACCTTAATTTCAGGTTTGGCAACGTGTTGGAAGGAGAAATAAAGACATGCCAACAGATTGCACAGCTAACCGGTATTCTAGTAGATCCTGTGTATACTTTATCTGCCTGGCAGATGGCTACGCTACTTAGTGATAAAGAATTGAACGGTGATGCAAGTGTCGTGATGCTTCACACAGGGGGCACACTTGGCATGTTTGGGTTAGCTCAGAGGTACAAATCTGACTTCCATTTGCTCAAAGATGGAATTTCTCATTTAAAGCAACAGAATTAATTCTGTACATTACAAATTCATGGCATTATTTCTTTGCACAAACATTTTTGTCCAACTTTGGTGTAGGAATGTAAGTCAAGAGTTTATGTTTCACATTATGTCTGTGTGTGTGTGTGTCGTTGTTTCTCCGAATAACTCTTCTGTTTTTCCTGTGATATATGGACATGGATATTTGTGTCACATCAAGTATGTAAGCTAAGGTTGTTGGGCCTGTTGCATGTGTCTGTTTTTTAATCGGATTAGAATCCTCTTCTAACCTAAAGTTTTTCCTAAGCTTTTACACAAAATCCTAACCATTAAATTGGTTATGTGCCACGTGTTATCAGATGTGTAAAAACTTTTAAAAAAGAAAGAGAATAGAATATAAAATCCTAACCATTAAATCCACATGTCTTTAGATCTGTAAAAGCTTAGGAAAAGTTTAAGTTAGGAGAGGATCTTTATCCAACTGAATCACTATGTGAAATGTTAGTTCCGTATTTATTAGGTCGGAAATTATGTGTACATCCTTTAAAGACTTAAATTATTATAAACTTATCAATTTGATTATATGTACATCATTTAAAGATCGCAATAACTGTAGGGAGACCTATCCCAGTCCAGTGTTTGGAGTAGACTTCTTCTTTTGATTTTGATTTAATATATCTAGACCGCACTATAGAGTTTGATAATATATATTTTTAAAAAATATATATTATTAATTTTTATCCTTATTTGTAGTTTTAATTTTTTATAAAAGTTAATTTTCATTTTCATTTTAGTTTGAGTATAAAATTTTGGTTATATGGATTAAATTGATAAGTTTACTATAATTTAGTGGTCATGGAACTAAAAATATAGACAGGAGGGACTAAAATAGAATTAATTATAAAACTTGGAAAAAAAAAAGGTAAACGCCACTTGTCGCTCCTAGGAGTAATTGGCTAGCAGCAGTGGCAAGCATATCTCATTACCCTAATGCAGGCTTGAGGACCTGAAACCAGTGATAAATTGACACCCTTCATTGCAATAGATGATATGAGCCTAATTTCAATCTGACAAAGATGCACCACTGGCTTTAGCCGATGTGGTTTGAACCCATTATGTTAATGTGCAAGTTCTACTTTCCCCCAAGATAATTTTTTGGTAATAATAATTAGAAGTTGCTTGTGCTAAGTTAGCTTGCTTTCTTTCTATCAAAAGATATATATATATATATATATATATATATCAGCAGAAATGACTTGTAAGCTCCATATTCTGCTCTATCAAAAAAGCTCTTGCTTGCATTAATCTATTTAATAAAGTGATAGGTAGCAGGTAGCTGAAATAAGCATTTTTATAGATGATAAAACTGTTACAAAAAGTACTTGATGTACATAATGTAATTTACATGCTTTTATATAGAAATTAATGTAGATTGTACATTGTGGACTTTAAGTCTCCCACTGACTATTGTACCAAAGCCAAATAAAAAATGGTATCCAACCCATTCTGCATTGATTTAAGCTTCTTTTTTTTTTGCTTGTTGAGCTCCAAGGTGGTCATAACTCTCTGAGGAACTGTAATCTTGGAATTATCAAACTCTATATTATTATTTTTCTTCTGTTTTCTAGATTGGGCTGCTTTCCTGTGTAATTTAATATTTGAACATTCTTGATCACAGTGTTAATTAATATCCAGAAAGTGGTTATAACATGACATATAATTGCACCCTTGAAAAGCTACCATAGTAAAAGAAAAATGCTTTACAATACATACAAACTCTCCTCACTCATCTAAAACACATATGACACGTCCATGGTGGGCTGAGTGGCGACGATTCGCCACGGTAATAGGACACGAACACGAACACGACAGACAGAATACGTATTGTATTGCGCACACTCCTGCCGAGGCTCAATTAGGTAGTGCTAAATGCAGCAAATTGGAGCACTAGGTAGCATGGTGGTCTACATCCTTTTTAGGCCGCAGCATTCCTGGTAACAGGGGGGAGCAAAGGAGGATGGTCCCATGGACCACCACCACGGTCTTGTCTCTGTGTTCTTGACTTGCGCTTTTATATTATTTCTATTAACGCCAAAATATACTATACCATACTTTCCAACGAAATTAAGGTACTAATTTTAAATCTCCCCCAACCCAAAGTAAAAAAAAAAAAAAAGAAAGAGTAGTGTTTTATCATTTCGGGTTTCCAAGTCTCTATTGTTATAACTATTGTTGTGAGTATAAAAGCACACCTCGCCCCCTGTTGAATCAACACAAATTTAAATAAACTCTCTGCAGTAGTGTAGAGGTTGGTTGAGGAGAATCAATCCCTGAACCTCTCAAACCAATCGAACTTTATAATTTAAGTTTTCTATTGAACATGCATATTGTATAACATAAAAAAAACCTTTAATATTTACTTTCTAATCTAGTTTTGTAATAAATGACACTTATTATATCGGTAAATTTTCTAAGTTCCACTCCTGGTGTTACATTAAAAAAAAAAAAAATCCTTACCTTAATATTCAGTGTATTGAGAGAATTTTTGGAAAGGCTAGAGCAGCAAATGGAATGTGATGTTAATATATATATATATATATATATATAGATGGTTGAAAATTAATATATAAAAGCTCCTTAAAAGAGGGTGGGTGGGGACTGGAGGGATAGAAAAGAGAAAAGGTATAAAATCTCAGTTTGAATTACTTTTTTGTGTGAACTTTTTTTTTTTTTTTTTTTTGAAGTAACTTTTTTGTGTGAACTTGAAAAGGTGAGTTGGGGACTGTTGTTGCACTGCATGTACAATGGAGAGTGTGTGGCCCCATCAATTTATGTAGAGAAAATGGGGAACACAACAACACTACCTAAAATTGTCTACTATATATTAACAATTCCTCACCATAATAATATAATGTAATTCCCAAAAAAAAAAAAAAAAATGGTGATTAAGTATATAAGTATTCTTATTAAGTGTAGGTTTGGAATAGCTTATTTACTGGTCAAAAGAGTTTATTTAATCTCAAAATCTCTTTTCAGTTTTTTTGTGTCGTTTAGTTGCCGACCTAATAGAGCTTTTAGGTGATAAAATAAGCTGTTTTATGTCTATTCGGAGGAGCTCAAATTTTACACTTTTTCAAGTAGAACTTTTTAAGGTTTTTTTTTTAAAAAAAAATTAAAATATCTTATATAACCCTAATATATTTTATAATTTCATAATATCTTTTTAAATTAAAAACCCTAATAACTTAGTTTTAAATTAAAAACCCTAATAACTTATTTTTTTAATATATGAAACATAATTTCACTGCTTTCAATAAATTTGAATTTTTAAAAATTCATCTTTAATCTCTATTTTGCATCTTTCTAATCATTATTATTTTATTTCTCTATTTCAAATAAGATTGTTCGTCTACATACACATAAACATATTATTATTATTATTATTATTATTATTATTATTGTTATTGTTGTTGTTCTATATATATATATATATGTTGCCGCACATATATATGTATGTCAATATTATGCATACATATATATTTGTTATATGCTTGTTTTTATTTTTTTTACTGTACATGAATTTATGTATGTATTTATATAATTATATATTCTGTAGTGAGTTTTTTTACTATGCATTGAGGGTTGTTTTTTTTCCATGAGAATAATACCAATTGTAAAAATTTCAATGTATTATTCAACATAATTTGTTATTATTATTTAAATTATTTTGTTTAGAAAATTGTATTTTCGTACTCTTTTATAATATTTTTTTAATTATAAGAAAATATATTTTCTCATATTATTTTTATTATGTTTCAAATTCTTATATATGTCATTTTTGATAATTCTATCATTTAAAAGAGCTTTTAAAATTAATACAATCAAACAATCTACAACTTAAAGAGCTTTTTTAATTGACAACCAAACGGCTCACGGCTTTTCCGTAAAAACTATACTTGTAAAAGATCTATTCTTAAAAGTTTTACTCGGAGAAACTCTTCCAAACATACCCTAAAAATTTATCGGGGCTTGTCGAGATCAATTACTAAAGAGATATCTACAACCACAATAAAAAAAAAAAAAAAAAAACTACCTACACATATTGATAAATATGTATGGTGAAATTTAAACTCTCACCTAAAATGTAAAAGCAATATACTAACCACTTGAATATATATATATATATATATATATATATATATAT
Organism: Xanthoceras sorbifolium; assembly: GCA_003430845.1. Taxonomy (NCBI): domain Eukaryota; kingdom Viridiplantae; phylum Streptophyta; class Magnoliopsida; order Sapindales; family Sapindaceae; genus Xanthoceras; species Xanthoceras sorbifolium. Next base: position 11,280,561 of record CM010621.1, read on the forward strand.
ATCACAGTAACTTTATTCATAATGGACAAATTTATTATAAGGTTTATGGTAATAAAATTTGTAGAGAATGAATAAACACCTTTTACAATGATACAAACTCAAGTCTTGCATGAGTTGCATCATATAGAATCCACATTTACTAGGAAAAAGTGGCATCATTAAATTATATTAATTAGAGACAAGATAGGACGTGGAAGGGGAGACAATAGTGTGCAAAGTAGCGCATAATTATATTAAATTATAAAATAAAAAATGAACATGGATGTCGGATGATGGTGGTGAGTGGTGACATGGTGGCGGTGGCGGTAGCGGTGATGGTAGTGGTGGTGGCTTTGGAAAACTCGTGTTGGACTTGGACCTGCCAGTAATAGAATCTCCGGCGCACGTGTGCTGGGTTGGGAGGGCTTTCGAGTTTCGACAAGTTGCTCCTCCATCTTCTTTTCTCTATTTGATGCCTCATTTGTATATTTTTATTCTTTGATCCTTCATTTCATGTTTTTTTTTTTTTATTCAATTATATTAAATTCTTTTCAAGACATGATCATACCACAGAGCGAGGATAAATATATTCTTTTCTTTTCTTTTTTTAGTTTTTTAACTAATATAATTTAGAATTTTTTTTTAAAAAAATTCTAAATAACTCGAATCGCACCGTCATTGATGTGGAAGATAATAAGAACATGTCATTAGATCAAACTTCCTATCGTTTTTTTAACAACTGATATCACTACTCAAAAACTTAAAAGGGTTAGTTTGGGAGACATGATTGGTTTGGATTGAATTAAATTTTAGGATTGAATTAGCTTAGTCTGGATTGGGATTAAATTCTTATCTATGTTTGGTATTGCATCAGATTAAGAGTTGAACTATTAAAATAGTTCAAGTTCATGTTTAATACTATTTCGGATTATTTTTTTTATTTTATAAAATTATAAATATAAAATATTATTAATAAAAAAATTTTATGACATTAATTCAAAATTAGATAATAACAAATTATGTAGTTTCAATTGATTGTTAACTTTCAAATATTATTTTATTCATATTATTTAATATTCGAAGATGAAATATAAGGTGCAAATTCATATAAATACAAATAGTATATAAATTAAACAAGTAATAATCTAACAAATATTAAACAAGTATATAAATTACCATTTAATATAATAATTTATAAAATAAAAGTAATTATATTAACATCTACAAATGAACACATTAGGTGTAAAATTAGGTAGATGAAAGAATTAATTATTAAAAAATTTAGATTAAAATTATTACATGTAAAATAGCTAAGTATAAATATTTTATGTGATTAAATTATTATCTACGTAAATTATTATCTAAAATAATTAAGAGAAAGTGAAAAAAAAATTATGAAGTAAAAAGATAATAATATTTTATTATTTAGAGATTGTAAAATAGAAAATGGTTGGATTATAGAGGACAAATTAGAGAGGGATAAAATAAGTCACAACTTTTGTATGAAATTAAATAGCAAAGGAAAGTGGATGTTTTTTTGTAGGCTCAGGACTGTTTAGTCTCACTCAAAAATATCCAGTGACACACCAAATATGGGACTAAGACTTAGTCCCGTCCAGTCTAAGCCAGTTCCATGTATCAAAAATACCCAAAGTTGTAAACCAAACCTACATATATGACCTAAAGACAAACAACCCCTTAATATAATCTGTAATTAAGTTATATGTAAATAAAAATTAACAATTTTTTTTTTTAACTTTTCATCATAAAGTAAAATAAGTATGGATTGACATATGAATTCGTATAACGCAAATATCGCAAATAAACATTAAGTATGGTTGTAAAGCAATAAAAATGAGATCTACAAAAGAGTTTTTAAAGTGGTTAAGCTTGAAAATTAAAGTCTACATCCATTGTTGTTGTATTGCTTTATGCAGCTTTTAATAAGTATTTTCTCTCCAAATTTTTATAACTCTTGTTTCAGTAATCACCCTTCCCTTTTATAGTGTTAAAGGGTGATGTTATTACTGATTTATATTGAATTAAATTAATAAATTTTAGGGATCAAATAAAATTTTTAAATATTATAATTTAATCATGATACAATCAGAAAGTTAATACAAATTCAAACTCAATTAATGAATATGATCAAATCCCTAAAATTATGAGATTTTTTCTTATCTAAAAGATGCACTTCAACATGAGTATTTTGTGAGTTGTAGCTAAATTGATAATGAAAGGTAGGGTGACAAGGTCTCCTCAGCTCGGTAAAGTGTTGCAGCTCGTTTGTGCTTCAGGTTCCTTCACATGAACACATGTTACAAATACCATTTATTCATTTTTTTACATTTTTTTCCTGAAATTCTTCATTTAAAGCTACGTTTTCCACTTATCAGCAAACTATGCTTACGTTTGCGAATACGTGCAATCCTAAGTGGGCAGAGTTGATTAAAAGAAGGTAGATATGGTGGAAAGATTTGGAAATCAAAAAGATTTGAATCAAATGATGGAGATGTCATTTCAATTTAATTTATCACTGCGTTTCATGCACCGCCCCTGTAAAATTTCACAGTAAATGCATTTTCATGCAATTCAATGTCCCCATGAAAATTTCAATATTTTAAATTAAAAAATATGTAATTTCACGGAAAACTTACAACTAAGTTATATTGGATTTATCATTTTACACATAAAAATAATTTTATAAATAATTAACAGTAAATTCTTCTATTATTATCGTTGATAGTTAAAAATAACTATGGAACATTTTAAAAATTTAAAAAATTAAAATACTTTTAATTAAAAAATAATAAATTACAGCGAACCTATTTGAGGTTTACTATTTTATAGTCGAAAACAACTTTATAAAAATTAACAGTGAACCCCCCTGCCATTACCGTTGACCATTTTAAAAGTTTAAAAATATCTAAATACCCATAAATAAAAATTTAAAAAATAAAGGGTGAATTGCACTAAAATTTCTTTTATTTTTTTTAAAAAAATTAAAATTAATTAAATTAATTAAAAATAAAACAATATAATTGTACTTGTTGACAGTAAAAATTGGATTCTGCGGTCAACAAGAGTCAAAGCCACGTGTAGTCACCTTCCAGTTCGTTGAGCCTAATGCGTGAGAAAGAGTGATATTATCCCACGTAATGAGTTCTCGCGGAAGCAAAGGAGCTCTCAGCTTAAACTTTGGGATGCATACACCTGTCAAAACACTGAACTATCGGTCAAAGGTGCCGGACTCTCGCCGGCGATCAACCTCCGACGATCAAGTTAGTTTTCAGGTGAACGGGTCAAATCTCTTTAAAAGTAATTGTTTTTCTCTTATCAAAATTGCGTCCCTTAGTTCTAATAAATATCTATATTTATAGTCGCAGTCTCTCCTTCTTGTTGACCTCCATTACGGGCGTACGCAGATGTTGCAGATGTCGTTTCAGGAGGTAGGCAGAGAGATGTTTCCTTAAACGTGCAACATTCGTCTCTCTATCAGACTGTCTCTAATGTCAGAGGCCTTTTGCTTCATTGAACGGTAACCTGCGCCTGCCATCGTATTTAATGCGTCTGCTGCCCTCTGTGCTCAAGCCTTCCGCTTTCCAGTGATCAGACTGCTGCGTCGCAGTGTGTCAGCATCATTCCTGACAGGCCCGATCTCTCTTTTCGACTTGTCTTGAGTCATCGGGTCCTGCGCGCGTCGGCGACAGTTTCCGAGAAGTTTGTGGTGCTCACGAGGTTCTCGCGTCTCCGGTAAGCCGTCGCCGAGACCTCCTTTCCTTTGGAAACATCGGATTGCTTCCAATGGGACACGTACTCATATTTTCTCTTCCGGAGCCATGTTGGCAGTTGGCAATGACGTGGCTCTTTATGGTGAAATCTTACATAAAACAGTACTAAAATTATATTCGACCGTCCATTAGAATTGATGGACGGTGGAAATTCAATCTGGAAATTGAATCTCCATCAAGATAAAAAAAAATACTCAATATAACTAATCTCCAAGAGATTTTACTTTTTCAATTTCTTCTTGATCTTGATGAAAATTCAATTTTCAGATTGGATCTTCACCATTTATTCTGATGGACGGTTGAGATTCAATCTAAAGATTAAATTTCTATCTTTATCCAACCAAAATTTATTTTTTATTTTTTATTTTTGTAATTGTTATTTTTTAAAAAAAAATTATTTTTTTAATATGATCTCCATCGTTCATCAATATTGATGAACAATAGAGATTTATTAAAATATTTTTATTGTTTTTAATTTTTTTTAAAAAAAATTAGAGAAACTTTAGTGTAATTTATCCTTTGTTTTTTTAAATTTTTTTATGTTTTAATTATGGGTATTTTGGTCTTTTTAAATTTTTAAAACGGTTAACGGTTATCTTTAATGGTCAATAGTAACGGCAGGGGGGTTTGTTGCCAATTTTTCATAAAGTTGTTTCCACCTGTAAAATGATAAATCTCAAATAATTTAGCTGTAATTTGTCTTTTTTTAATTAAGGGTATTTTGAACTTTTAAAACGGTTAATGGTTATCTTTAACGGTCAACGATAACAGCAAGAGGGTTCGCTGTCAATTTTTCATAAAGTTGTTTCCATCTATAAAAATGACAAATCTCAAGTACATTCACTGTAATTTCTCTTAATTTCATACATCTGCCACCAATCATAAATTACAATATTATATAGGTCGAATTCATCATATATAAGAAAAAAATATGTATTTTAAATATTTAGTGACACAAAACTTTATTTTAACACATTTATTATGTACATGATATTTAAGTCAGTTCAATAAATAAAACCAAATCGATAATAAAAACATATATTTTGATTTTGATTTTATATTATAAAAATGATGATATTTAAGTTAATGATTTAATTGTGGTAGCGGTTATAATCTCGTGATAACCACATCACTTAATGAAGTTAAGATCCCAAATTTAAATTTTCCCTCCCTCAAATAAAAAAAAAAAAGGTTATGGCTTAATTACCTTACTATAGTCTATACATACCCAATAATTTTTATTCTTGAGATCAAATATTATTTTTTAGAACCTTATTAAAAGAGTAAATAAAAAATAACTACATGTTTTTTCAAACTTATTACGACACAAATTAGTATAATTAATTTATTATATTATAATAAAGAAAATTAAAAAAATATCCAGATTAGTATAAAATTGATTATATTTATTTTTTACTAATCGGGAATGAAAATTAAAATAATCAAGTTTTATTAGAAAGTAAATAAGGAAGGGAATTTGACTTTCCAACAAAAATTTAATTCCTATATTATGTACGGGGTTTACATATTTAATTCTCAACTGCCTTTAGGGTCTGTTTAGAAAAGTTTATCCGAGTAAAGTTTTTAAGAGTAGATATTTTAGAAATACTTTTTATCAATAGAGTTTTAAAGAAAAAGTCGTTGGTCATTTAATTATAAATTAAAAAAACTCTTTGAAATGATATGATTATAAAAAAAAACATAATTTTAAGTTAGAAAGACACTTATAATAAGATTATATTAGATATTTTAATATTTTTAAAAGCTTGAAAATATTTGTTTGAAAAAATTCCAAAATTTAAACTTTTCCAAATAGGTGTAAAATAGTCTTTTTAATTGGTTAAAAACTTTATTGAAGTGGCAATCAAACGATAAAAAATAAAATAAAATTAAAAATAGCTTTTGGGATTAAGAAATCTCTTTGCCCAATAAAGAAACTCTTACAAACGTAGACTTATTAGTAAATATTAGAATAAAAAATTAAGAATTAAGTTTACTACACCTGATTAAAATACGCGTCCATATAGTAATTTGTATATCGAAGAGTACAAGAAAAGGAAAAGACATAAAGTATTATGACCATTATATTTAGGGTGAATTATAATGAACTATTTTGATATTTGGTTATATTGCAATGAAATTGTGAATTTAACTTTAATTACAAGTTAGTACCCTACCGTTAGTTGACTCGATCAAAACTAACAGTTTGACTTTGACTTATGTGTTAAATAACATAACTACCTATAATTAAAACATAAAAAATTAGAATAACGCTTTTACCCTAACTTTTTAATAACTTTACCTATTTGAATAGTTCAATAAAAAATTGATATATGTTACAAATTTAAAAAGAAAAAACTTAAAAATGATTAAATATAAAATAAATATGATAAAATTAATTAAAATTTAAAAATTTAAAATTTTTTAAAGTAATATTATTTATTTAAAATAAAAATAAAATTCAAAACTGAATACTTATATAACTTATCAAGATTGAATACTTATATAACTTATCAAGAAAGAATACTTATAAAACTTAAAATTTAGTAATTTAATACATATATAATAAATTTATATATGTTACAGTTTTATTGTTATATTTTTATTTTTATAATATAATAATAATAAATGCATATATATATATATATTGTAATTTTATTATTATATTTTATTTTTATAATATATATCGGTATATATACTATATAATATACTCCATAATATGTATATAAAAAATATTTTAATATTTTTATTTTTAACTAAATTTTAAGTTTTATAAGTATTCAATATTGAATTTTATTTTTATTTTTAATAAATAATGTTAATTTTTAATTTTTTTAATTTTTTAATTTTTAATAAATTTATAATTTTTATTTTTTATTTAATCATTTTTTATTTTTTTTTAAATTAAGTTTTTACAACACATTAATTTCTTATTGAACTATCCAAATAGGTATAATTATTAAAATGTAAAAAATTGGATAGTAAAATCATATTTCTAATTTAATAATTTGATAAAAAAAAAAGGGTAACATGATCAATTTATACTTTATATCAGGTTTAACCATCAAAATTTTAGTCATAGAGACTAAATTAATATATTTTGAAAAAGTTAGGGATCATGTGAGTTAAAAAAGTAAAAATTGATTAAAAGTGATACTTATAAATAAGTTAGGAACCGAATTGTTAATTATCTGAGGTATTAAATTGTAGTTTAAATAAAAGTTCAGTTTCATTGTAATATGACCAAATATCAAGGTATTTTCTATTACAATTTGTCCTAAATGAAAAGAAAAAAAAAAAATCTTGGTGGTTAGATTGGATCTCCATCAAGATTTTTTTTCCTTTTTTTTTTTTTTTAAATTCTTTCTTTTAATTTTTTTTTAACATGATCTCCATCGTCACAGTGGAGATCCATTAAAATTTTTAAAATTTTATTAACTTTTTTTTTAAAATAATAATAAGAAAAAATGATCATATTACCCTTCTAACTAATGGTTAACTGATAACTTTGATGGTCAACTAGTTCGTCAATGATACTAATATATAATTAATATTAAACTCATAATTTTATTATAATATAACCAAACTTTAAGATATTTTAGCGTAATTTTTCATTATATTTATGGCCTCCTTGAGTGAAGAGCAAGAGCTTGTTTGGTAGATATGACTGACTTGGACTGGACTGGCTTGATCTGGACTGAGACTAAATCCTGACCTATGTTTGGTACTACATCGGATTAAGAGTTGGACTATTAAAATAGTCTAGACCCGTGTTTGATGCTGCTTCGGACTATATTTCAGACTATTTTTCTAATTTTATAAAATTATAAATATAAAATATTATTGTTAGATTATTTTTCATGACATTAGTTCAAAATGAAATAACAATCAATTATGTTGCTTCAATTGATTATGCAATTTTCTCCTTAACTTTTAAATATCATTTTGTTCATATTATTCAATATTCAAACATGAAATACAAGGTGCAAACTCGTATAAATACAAATAGTATATAAATTAAATAAGTAATAATCTAACGTATACAGATAATTTTAAAATTTCAAGTAAAAAAACAACAATATTGAATATAAATATAATTAGCATAAAAATTATATGATTAGAAATATTTTGTTGAGATATTTTAAGTGAGTATAATATTGACTATATTTTAATTATTTTAAAATTTTTATTTATTATATATATTTATTAATCAATAACCTTATAATTATTTTATTTAAAAATAAATTATTTCAAAACTTCAATATGTATATATATATATAATTGTCATTTAATATAATAATTAATTGAAAATAATTTAGTAAAATAAAAATAATTACATTAACATCTACAAATGAACACATTAAGTGTAAAGTTAGGTGGAAAAAATTAGATAGATGAAAGAATTAATTATTAAAAAATTTAGATTAAAATTGTTACATGTAAAATAGTTAGGTGTAAAAATATTATATGAGTAAATTATTATCTAAGTAATTTATTATCTAAAATAATTAAGAAAAAGTTAAAAAAAATAATTCATGAAGTAAAAAGATAATAATATTTTATTATTTAGAGATTGTAAAATAAAAATGTTTAGAGTTGTGAATTTATGGAGATAAAATATTTTATTTTGGTTTTCCATTTTGATAAAAAAAAATATAAACCCATTAAGCCCCGTTTGGTACGCGGAATTGGATTGGATTATTTTATGAGATTGGATTAAACTGGGATTATATTAGATTGGATTGGATTGGATTAATATAGCGCTATCCACCGTTTGGTGTAATATGAGATATGACTAAAATAGTATAATTCTATATTTGGAATGATTTGAGGTTGAACTAAAAATAATGTAATAAAATATTTATTATATAACTAAATTATAACTAAATTTAATAAATTTAAATATAATTAATCTATTAAATAGATACATAAATTATAATTAAATTAAAAAAATAATTAAATAAAAAACATAAATTTATTTTTTAAAATAAAATAATATAAAATTTAATTTAAATAATATTAATATATTAGTAAATTAAGTATTAAAAAAAATTATAAATTCAATTAAAAATCACGATAAAAGTTAATAATTTTAAAAATAAAAGTTCACTTTATTTTTTTTAAATAAAAATTTTATTATTAAAAGGACAAAAAGTATACATATTTAGGTTATTAATTTTAATTAAATGGGTGATGAGAGATAAATGTTTTATGTGAGATAGAGAGAGAAGGAGATAAGAAATCATTAGTGATGAGGGAGAGTTTAATAAAAAAGCAATAAAAAATATTTTTTTTTATTAGTGTCAGGACTATTAGTGATAGGGGGTAAGGTGGGTTTATAAAGTCTGGTCGACATGAGAATATTTTAGTACACGAAATTATAAATCCCATGTCTGTGCACTTCACTAAATACAGGATAGGGACTAAAATAGTCTAATCCTAAGCTAATCCTGCATATCAAACAGGGCCTTAGAGATGACTTAAGAGAGAACTATGGAGGCTAAATTAGAGAGGAGACAAAATAAGTCCAAACTTTTAAATGAGATTAGATAGTGAAGTAAAGTGAATATTTTTTTTTTGAGTTCAGGACTGTTTAGTCCCATTTAAAATAGTCGAGTAACATATTAAATATGAGACTAAGACTTAATCCTTTCTAGTTCAAGTTAGTTCCATGTACCAAACGTGTCCTAAGAGAATAGGTTGGTTGGCTGACATTAATAAACAGTGGAACGTACAAAAAGAGAAAGTATTACTTGTAATTATCTACTTTTAGTCCGTCTTGATGGCTCTTTTGATTAAAAATCTGATCTGCCCATCATCACCTTTTTGGCACACATCTTGATTTATACATAACACACATGTATATCATGCCTTTTTTTACATTTAACAAACAGAACATTTTTCCATTTATAGTTTGTTTTTATAGTATATATATATATATGAAAAAATAAACTATTTAAAACAGCAGCGGAAATTCCAATGTCTGGAAAAACAAAAGACTTTAACTTGAGCAGTTGCAGAAAATGACATGGATTTTTTGTAATATTATAATGTAAATCTAGCTATAATTCCCCAGCTCTACCTTCTCTACCTAAAAATAATAATTCTCAGCTTTAGCTGAGTTGTAATTTGTAAATTGTATCGCTGCTAAATTTGCAGAAAGAAGGTATTGTTTGGATGTGTTTTGAAAACCTGTTAAAAAAAAATAAAATAAAAAATATTATCTTTAAATTCATAACTATAAAGTTAAAAATATTGTCATTACTTTTCATTGTTTTGAAAACGGATTTTGAGAACCAACCACAATTAATAATAGTTTTTAAAAATGATACCAAATACGCTCTAAAAGCCCGCGGGAGACTTTCGCGTAACTATAAATTATTATTATTACTAATTTTAAAAATTATATAATTACAAGATCACAAATTTATATGAACCTAATAAGATTAATCATTATATGTACAGTTCGAATAATATAAATGGGAAACGTCTACTTCTACTCTTTAAATACGCCGATAAATGTGTATAGTAAAACTTAAATCCCTACAATTAAAGTGGATGAAGAAGTATACTAATTACTTAAACTATAATTAAATAAGCATATGTTTATAAAATTTGGTCACACATTATACCACATTTTATGATTATAACAAAGAATAAGAAGAATAAAAAAATTTAACACCACATTTTGATATTGATTGAAATTGTGTTATTGTGCTAGAGACAAGATTCAACATTTTGAACTACCAATATGTTTGGTTTTCATTTGGATTGTAAGTAGCAACCCATCAAAAGATTCAAGAAAAAAACAAGAAGTCCCAATATTGCATGAAAAGAAATGAATTGAACGACGATCCCATGAGAAATTTGATTTTTGAATTGAAAAGAGAGAAAATGAGAAGATAACTAGGTAAGACAAAATATTGTAAATAGATAAATTAAGTATGTAGAACCTAGAAAAATAAACAAAAGCATACGAGTAGTCAAAATAGCAACATGAAAGCACCAGGCAATTATTACTCCTCCTCTCCGGTTTCTGTTTCTGCTTCTGCATAAGCGCTTTTTTTTCCCTTTGGGTCTCGTGTGTACCTTCACCTTCCTCTGTTGCTGTCCCGATCCTATCATCTCCCTCTCCCCCACCACCCAAATAAAAAAAATAAAAATTCATCCAATCCGCCACGTGTACGGTCCACATCCATTCTCAAGTTCTTCCGGGGGGTGCCTATCGTAATTTCAATCACAAATTACAGTATTAGATGACCAAGCCAAGGACATTTTTAGCAACTTTGTGCTTGTAAAGCAGGGAGAGGAAAAAAGGAAGGCCTCTACATTTTTGTGCTTTTTTTCACTTGCACTTAGAGAGAGAAAGAGAGCCAAGAAATTCTAGAGGGGGGAAAGAGAGAAGAGTATATAGACAGACTTTGTACTGTTTACTTGGGCAGATAAAGAGATAATAGTTAGTAGCATAGCAGCAGCATATATAATTTTGGCAACCAAAAAAAGAAAAGGAAAAAAAAAAAAACTCCACTTAAACTAGCCGTTCTTCACCGGAAAACCACTTTTTTTTTTTTATCTTCTCGTTCCTTGTCTGGTTTTCCGGTTTGGGAGTTCATAAAGTTTGAAAAAAAAAAAATGGGTGAAACCGGTCTTGTCCGGTTTCCGGGAAACCTAGACCCTAGAGCGCAGGAGTTCAGACCAAGAAACCCCGTAAACAACCAAACTCAATTAATTACACTCTTTAGACCGCCACAACTCTACTATCCGTACGCTCCTCCTCTACCTTCGTACCCATCGAACGACGTTCACGTTCAAGTTCAAGTTCTGCCCTTTTGTGAGGTTGGTGCTGGTGCTGGCGGCGGCGGCGGCGGCGTTGGCTACGCTCACTATACTCCACACCCGGCGTACGTTAGCGCCACGGCGCATCTCCCGCTGCCGCCTCCCTCTGCGGCGCCGACGCGGACGTTGGTTTTGAGCTCGGTGGCCAGTGATGTGAGCGAGTCGATTGTGAGGAGGGACCTGGAGGTTTTTGGGGAGGTTAGAGGGGTCCAGATGGAGAGAGTGCTGGATGGGATCGTGACCGTTCATTTTTATGATCTAAGACATGCAGAGAAGGCTTTGAAGGAGATACGAGAACAGCACATGCAACACCAAACCCGGCTGAGGAACCACTACTGTGCTTTGATGGTGCAGAATTCCGGCTGCGAAGTCGAGAGCTTGAGCTCGAGCTCGTGCTCGTCTGCCGCTCCACTTCCTCCTCCCGCGCGTGGGCTCGTCGCGGGCCGGGCCGTTTGGGCCCAATTCATCATTCCGGCGAGCAATGTGGTTCCTGAAGGAAACAATCAGGGCACAATTGTGGCCTTCAATTTGGACTCTGGGGTCTCTTCTTCTACTCTCAAAGAACTTTTTCAAGCTTTTGGTAAGTCATTTTATTTATTTTCTTTTGTGGGTTTTAATGGGGTTTAAGTGTTTGATTTTGTTATAATTTTTTCTCTTAAGTTCTTCCAATTTGAAGTGAAGAAGAAGTGCTCGTGTAAGATCTGAAAGTTGTTAGATTTGATTTTGTGGGGATTCTTTTTTGTTTAAGTTGATGGGTCAATTCCTCATTTCCCATGCCTTTTCCATTAATATCTTTGACCAGAAACTTGAAAGAGAGAGCCTTTTTCTCGCATTCCACTTGGTTCTCTCAGTTTTTGTCTTTTTTCCCTGAAAAATTGTCACTTTTCAGGTGCAGTGAAGGAATTAAGAGAGACACCGTTGAAGAAACATCAAAGATTTATAGAGTTTTATGATATCAGAGATGCAGCCAAGGCTCTCAAAGAAATGAATGGCAAAGAAATTTATGGGAAACCAGTTGTTATCGAATTCAGTCGTCCAGGTGGCTATACAAAGAAGTTCTTCAATGCCCACCACCCTAACACCGCTATTTCAATCATGAACTCCACCAACACTTCTCACCACTTCGTAAATTCTGATTATAATCCAACACAAGCTCAACCATCATCACCACCACCAAGTTTTCCTTGTAATAGTAACAACTTCTCGTCAACCCGCTCGCCTTCTAGTTTCTCTCATTCTCTTCTCTCTCAAAGTCCAACCCAACCCTTCAAAAAGAAACCACCACCATCCTCTTCAAGCTCCACCAAAGGAAACCCTAGCGTGATCAATGGCCACAACACCACCACGTGTAGTACATCAATTGAAGCTACGGTGTCTGCTTTGTCGTTGGCTGAGGATAACGTTGTTGCTGTGCCTGTTAATGGGAATCCAAGGAGGAGTTTTAAGAAAACCCAAAACAATCAGTCAGCAGTAGTGGCCTCTACCAAGCAACAAGTTAAAAATAAGAATAGGCTGTGGAAGGGAAGACAAGCCAAGAAATTTGATGCTCGATTTCTTATAAACGGAGATGCCATGGTGGATTCCAATTGCAAAGATTCGCGAACCACTGTCATGATCAAAAACATACCCAACAAGTACAGGTTTGCTCTAAATACTATAGATTCTTTAACCTCTTTTCTATATAATGATTTTTACGTTTTTTTTTTTTTTCTGTGTGGGTATATATATATATATAAAATATTTATTTATAGAATTATAGTATATGATTATTTTGGACGTGTTGCAGTCAGAAACTGTTATTGAACATGTTGGACAACCACTGTATTCACTGTAATGAGCAGATAGCCGACGGGGATGACCAGCCCTTGTCCTCCTTCGATTTCGTATATCTCCCCATCGATTTCAAGTAATTGTATTTCCTGCTCTCCTCCTCCTTGGTTCTCTTGGTTTTTTATATATTTTTTAATATCTTTAATTAAATCATGATAATTAACAAATGTTGTAAATTTTGTTTTTGGGTTGTAATGTGAGAATAGCAACAAATGCAACGTGGGATATGGGTTTGTGAACATGACGTCCCCAGAGGCCACATTGAGGCTCTACAAAGCTTTTCATCTTCAAAATTGGGAGGTCTTCAACTCTAGAAAAATTTGTGAAGTTACCTATGCCAGAGTTCAGGTTTTATAAATTTTTTTTTTTAAAATCATTACACACAATAACTACATTGTTGTCATTATTATTATTATTATATTTGTATAATGTGAAAATGGAATTTAAATAATTGAATGAAGGGATTGGAAGCATTGAAAGAGCACTTCAAGAACTCGAAGTTCCCATGCGAGATGGACCACTATCTGCCAGTAGTGTTCTCGCCACCTCGAGACGGGAGGCAGCTGACGGAGCCACTCCCCATTGTTGGTCTTGCTCAAAATAGGCAGCACCACCACCAGTCCATCAATATTGGTGGTCAATCTCTCACCACCAGTCACCATGATGATGACGATGACGACTTAGACGGTGCAGATACGCTAGATAACGCTAACGACTCTGATTACGCTGCAGACCCAAACGGCGGCGACCTGGGAGATGATGACGACGTCGACGAAGAAGACATAAACAGTGGCAGCAGCAGCAGCGGCGTTGTAGTTCTTGTGTAGCCTACAATGAGGAAGAGAGAGAGAGGGAGAAGACTTGCTTGGCTGGCTCTGTGTCTCTATATCTCTGAATTGCTGAGAAACTGATGATAAGGTACATTATAAAAGCATTGCATAATAAATATATAAAAATATGGTATGTTTTTTATCCATCACAACTATAATCTCTGGCCTCTGCTGCTGTAATATCTCCCACCCAATCGCGCTGCTTGTTGAGCACCGAGCCAGTGTCTCCTCACAACCCCCAACCCACCAGCTACAGCTATAGCTCATCTGACCACTACTATCACCTCCATTAACTTCTCTCTTTTCTCTCTGGTGATCTCTTTGTATTTTAGCAGAAAAAACCCAACTGTACCAGTCGTCTTTTTGTTTTTCTGTTTCAAAAAATTTGTAGTATGGCTTGTTTGCTAGTTTCTAAAAAAAGCAAATTAAAAAGAAAGGAAAAAAAAATTGTAGTCTTGTGTTGGCCTGAATATTATTTTATCATTTATTTTTAGAAATTATATATATATATATATATAGAGGATGAAAATATTGAAGCATGTATATATAATACGATGCAAAAAAAAAAAAAAAAAAAATTGAAAGAGTAACCAGCGGATAAAAAAGCAGCCACCATCATCCGCCGTTGTGTGGTGGGCGTATGGCAAGCAACTGGTGACTGTACGTCACTCTTTATACTGTTGTCAATTCTTTTGCTGTCTTGTCTGTGATGACTGTCACTGTCATTTTCTCTCAAGTCTCTTTGCTCTTCTGGCGCACTTTAGCTCTATCGTTATCCTTTTCTCTAAAGTAAACTGATTCTTTTGCCACGTGGCATCTATACATTCAAATTTACTATTAAAATTTTATTTTATTTTATTATAAGAAATTAAAATTTTATTTTATTTTGGTAATATGATCACATGTAATTGTATATAATTATGTCAGAATAAGTTAAAATTTTAATAGATCTCTTTGTATATAAATTTGGAATTATGTTGAAATTAATTATTGAAGGAAGGTGACAATATATTTATAGTTTTATTTTTATGTAAGAGGAGTAATGGATGTGATTTGAAGTCAAATGGATTTGTTATAAATCTTAGCTCAGGGGAATATATCAATTTTGGACCTTTACAAATTAGAAGAAGCCTTGAAGTAGGTGCCCAGCAAACAAAGATATAGCATAGTATTCTTTCGATTTCCCAAAATATCATGTTTAAAGATATATTTCATTTTATTGTCTCATTAATTTTCGGATAAAATATTTTCCTGTTTTCATATATGTTTTGATCTCAGGAAAATATGATATTTTGTTATTAATAGATGATAGAAACGGAATGTTATTATCATTATTGTTTTTTTGAGCTATTATAATTAATTTAAAATTTAAAAAGAGATATAATATTCAAATTTACAATTTTAAGATGTTAGTATGGGAGTTATACCACTCATCAATCTCATTTTATCATGGAACATTATTAAGTGATTAATAAAGCAAACTTTCACCATATAAAATGATCATAAATAACCATGACATTCTTTTTTCTCGAAACAATATACGGTCTTTATAGTTGTATTAAAAAATGATAAACCAGTTACAAGTTATACATGTTAGTGGGAGTTTAAGTTTTACCATTTACATTTATCAGTACGTGGTAAATATTTTTGGTAATGTAAGAGTAGATATTTGGTAAATATTTTTGGTAATGTAAGAGTAGATATTTAGTTATCTATATATAGATTGATTTCGATACATCTATCACCTGTTAGTTCTTAAAAGAAAGTTGTATATGTTACATTATTTGAGATTTTTGTTTACTATGATGTAATATTTCTCATTCCTTTTATAACATGTTCAAATCTCATTCTCATAATTTACTTTTGAGTAAAGTAGACATATCACCTTATATCCTAACTTTCATATATCAATTAGTAATCGGGTTCATATTTCTAATAAAGGTAAATTATCATTAATGTAAAATCAAAAAGTGAGACGTATATTTTTACTACAATCGAAATGAAAAATAAAAAAATACATTGGATCAGTTATTTATTATCTATATTACATGTAGCGTAATAGCTAGCTGTAATGTATTGAAGTTTTTTTTAGGCTGGTCGAGAAATGAGTACCGGATTCATATACTCGCAGGCTTTTGCTGCTTATAGCTATAAGTTAACATTCCATAATTTCCATTGACGTCCCATTTTTGCAATATTTGAAGCAGAATAATCCAAGGGTTGATATACATACAATGCCGCCTTTAGAACAACGGTTCATAGATTCAACTAATAAGTAGAAAACAAACCCAAGGCCTGGAAAAAAAAAAACAGAAGGAAAGTCGTAGAAGAGAGAAGTGGATAGGTCAAATATCCATCTCTTTATATGGAGAATAATATTAGTTTTGATCAAAGTTTTGTTTGGCTCGGTTGTCTACGTGAAAATTGTAGTGCCTGCAACCACAGAGATAGAGAGAGAGAGAGAGAGATGGTGGAGGTAGACCACGTGAATTGCTGACAGATGACATTAACTTGATGCCACGTACGAAAATCAAGCCGACGTGTCATCACCAGATGTTGTTGTTGAGGTTTTGACCTTGATGTTCCCGGGTCTGCAAAGGTTTAAAAAGCAGTAAAAGCCTCTGCCTTTTTTTTGTATATATTCGATGTCCGTTTTTGCGATTTTTTAATTTCAACTTTATATAATGATTTCTATGGTCATGCACTATCCTCTACAGTTCTCACTTGACATTTCACTGTTACGTGCACTATCTTCCAATTGCTCTTTTTTTGTGTCACACGAGTCTCTCTCCATCGTGATCTCCCTCCTCTGCTTTTAATTGTTTTGTGATGGTGTCGGGGTTTCGACACGTGGACCACCTGATGCCTTACACGTACACGGTACATCCTCCACAATCTAGGCTCTGCTGTTTGCAACAGTTGAACCTCGTATTGTTGGTGTCAATAATAATATCGTTATCAGTTAACTGTGTTGACCAATAGCATGCCAGACAAATATCAAAGTAATTGAAATCAACAATTCTACAGGACCTTGGTAATTTCCGATTTTGATGGTCAGGACCACTCTCTTTTGCTTTGTAATTAATATTTAATAATGGTACATATGGTAATTAAGATTTGTTTACATTTTATTAACCATACATTTCAGTTATGTTGGCATTAATAGGTTTGTGAAAATATACTGCATCAACTGTTATGCAAATGAGACCAAATTTCTGTTCGGTAAAGCTATTGGAATATAAGATCTTATAAGTGTAAATTCTATATATTGGAAACTGGAAGACAAAGTGTCATATATGTTATGAGTGAAACGAGAACTTATAATTACTAATGAAAGGAGATTAGGTATAATAGTTATCATTGGATGCTCTTGGGATTCCGGAACATGTTTTCACACTCAGCTCTGACTCACTTCGAGTTTTTCAAGCAAACACAAGATTATGGCCATGAATGATCACTTTACTTATATATATATATTCAGTATCCACAAACTCGAAGAAAGGTAACTAGCTAGCTTGCATTAACTTATTAAAACAGTAACAGATCCTGTTGTCGTTTCCCAGGTGTAGTTTGTGTGTCTTGTAAAAATGTTGACCGTGTGGTCAAAGGAAATGGCGGGAGCATGGAAGCAGTGGAGGGGACTGGCCTGCGTGAGTGCGTGGGGTTTGGGTTCGAGTGTCGTTTGGAGATGATCAAGTCCACACGGTTGGCCACTTGGGGTTTTTGTTTATTATTTTTTAATCAAAACGTTTTGGTTTGGAAGTTGGAACCAAATAAAATAAAATAGATTTAGATTTTATAATTAAGAAAAATTTATACGACGGTCTCACCGTGTTTACATTGAAAAAGTAAAAACGGTCTCACTGTTGACGCGGCGGTATCACATAAGTTTTCCTTTGATTAATTACATTTACATACTTGGACAGAGCAGAACTTTGGAAACACCATTTGTACGGCTGCTTGTCTTCTTTTGGCCTGCTTAATTAATATCCACTCTCTTCCTCTTTCTAGTTTATTGTCATCTTTTTTTTATTTATTTATTTAACTTTTGTTAATTCACCTTTTTCTCTTTATCTTTTACTAACTTTATCTTCCTTTTTTACCCTTACTCACTCACTCAAAAATTAAAATGGAGATATGATCTTTTCTTTGGGATGGCTGGGCCTCCATGGGCCAATCCAGACATTTAAGCAAGGCATAGCAAGTTTGTTAGACCTTCTAGGCCCAGCTTGGTGAGGATGAAAATTGGTTTGGCCAAAATGGGCAGTATTCCCAATTTTAAGGTCTACTCATTTTAAAAACTTAACACTTAACCTTTGCATCTGGTGGCATGTTCATTAGTAAAGTGGTTGAATACTTTCCCTCCATTTCCGTGATGGAAGTTTGAGTATCACATTTACCTATTAAATCATAAAGTGTAGAGAGAACCCTCCCATTTAGTCCAGTTGTCATTTGGGGCCGTGGGTCTCAATTAAGCACTTAATTTGCCAGACAATTTTCATGAACATACCATGAAAATCTCAAAACATGAAACATGCGCCAAGCGAACAATGCTGTAATCTACAAAAACTGGAGTTCATCCTTGCTAGGGTGTTTGGCATTGTCGGAGTGCAGCTTGATGGGATATGAAGCGTCCATGGCGATACCACAGACTCCTCCTCCTGTACTGACCCCACGTTCCATTCTTATGTAACCTTTCTCTTCCCATTCAGTGCCCCATGAATTCTTCACTGTCCAGTATTTGGTTCCATCCTGAGTTTCTCCGTCTCCGATTACAGCAACTCTATGGTTCAGCTCTGTGCCACAGTGATCTCCTGCGAACACTCCCTGCAATACCACAGAAACATGTTTACTAATATATAAGAATTAATGGGCTCTCCGCTTGGCATCCTTTATTGTCTAATTAAGTCCTCCTGAAACTTGTTACGTACGATACCTTCGAGTAGAGCTGGAAATCCTTACCACTAGCATCTATTGCAACCGATATAGGTTGGTTTGCAACAGCTTTCATTAGGGCATTCTCATCATTTTCTGGTACCATTTCATAGCCATCAATTGTCACTATAAGAGCATTAATTTGCAAAACCAACAGTAATCTGAAGTGAATATCCCAGAGTTCCATAAACACGTGTTAATGTTATATGTACTTATTATTAGTACAAATTATAGAGTATATGTAGACGTATGTCATATACCTTTGGCAATTCACGGGATTCATCTCTGGCTCTGTTAAGGGTAAGTATTCTCAGTTGTTAATCCATTACTTTTTGCAATGTAGTTTAATGCTTGTTCCATGAGTCCTTAATAAAACGCCGCCGTTTAAGAAAAACACACTGACTTTATATTGTTGAAAACGTTACTGTTTTCTCTCTTTCACTTTCTCTCTTTTACTCTGATATTTTTCCTCTTTCTTTGCTTCAACAGTGCAGATAGATGATTCGAGAATGATCAAGAACAAGAGAAAGAAAAATCGGAGAGAAGAAGAATGAGGAATAGTTAGAGAACATTTTCTCAGCAAGCAAACAGGTGAGAGAAAATATTCTCTTCCTTTGTTTTTGTTTTCTTACTTTTTATTTTTCTGATTAAGAAGATAGATTATAAAAGATCAGTTTATATACATGTTTAATTAACTGATTTGAGGTTGAAAAGTTTGTTAGAAAGTAACAAATTTTCCTGCCTAAACTAAACCCTAACAACCCTTTGCTGACTAGATCTATCCATGATCATCATAGTAATGATCATGGTCACTGATGATGAGTTCCTCTTTAGTCTTCTGGGTTGCTGATTTAGGGATTTTAGGTAATCTGTTCTCTTCCTCTTGTTGCACACCAGGTGGTTGACTTAAAGTCTCACCAGGTTCTCTTTGCTCTTGTGTAGCTTGTCTTTGAGATGAGTTATCACTAATATCCCCCCTCAAATTGAGTGGAGAGACTGTATCTCTCCCTGAGCAACTTTATCATGAACAAAATAAAGATCGAGTTCAATGTATTTAGTACGAGCATGAAGCACTGGATTACTTGACATAGCAATGGTAGATAGGTTGTCACACCACACTGTAGGCACAATAGATTGAGGGAAGCGCAGCTCACTGACACGACTTTTTGTACCCGCAAGTATACGGGGTCGGCACAAGTAATAAAATGATGAGTAAATTATCGTCTCCACAGGGATATTTAGGTGTTGAGTACAAAAATTAACCAAGCCTATTTCTATTTGGATAATCGAAAGATATTAAAGGATAAAAATATAAAGACATGAAAATAAAGCAAGCAACCAATATGAGAGATTAGTTAGGGTATTTGAATTCACCTATTCCATCTAATTGAGTTCCATAAAAACACATTGTTGAGGTTTAATTATTTATGAAGATGACCGTGTTTATCTAATTTATCCAAAGTCCCCTCTCGAGGTAAATCGGACCTATTCCGCACACACTAATATCCTATCT
Source organism: Xanthoceras sorbifolium (assembly GCA_003430845.1). Lineage (NCBI taxonomy): Eukaryota > Viridiplantae > Streptophyta > Magnoliopsida > Sapindales > Sapindaceae > Xanthoceras > Xanthoceras sorbifolium. The sequence goes on from CM010621.1 coordinate 11,301,275, forward strand.
CTCGATGGTATATCCAAGTGCATAGAAATGCATTAGTTACAATAAACACCCTATGTGATCACACAAGCAAATTAGTATATCTCTATCCAATTCTACTTGTGGTGGACATTATATCGAGCACGTGGTGGGCGTCTCCTCTCGGTACATAACACACAACCAATTTATCATTTAAATGTAGGCCTTCACATTCAAAGCATTAAGCACAATAATACCACTCAGCAACACAATAATCAACCGCAACAAATTATACAATCAATTTATTCAATCATCATAGAATAGGATCCATCAAAACCCCAACTTACTAGTTTAGCTCATAATCATGGTTTTCAATAATTAAACTAAATTAAATTAACTAAAACAATTAATATAAAATGAGACGGATTTAATGGAGGATAATGCGAGGTGGTCACACGGTTCCAATCACGGAAATGGAAAACATATTGATTATTATTAAGCACATAATATCATGAGATAAATCACATAAAATATATTCATAAACAATAAAATCCAAATTCGTTCACGGTTCCGAAAATCACCTAACAATAGTTCTAACAACTCAAAATCATAAATGAACAATCAAAGGAAGATTAATGAGATGAAATACAACCCATCGAAGCTCTCAAGGCTCGAAGTCCCGCTTTGGTCCGGCTTGAACTTCTCCGCTTTCGATCTTCGTCTTCTTCGATAAAAGTATTCCAAATAACAACTTTGTACGCTCAAATGACCTAAGTATTTACATATTATTACTTAATTATTTGTAAAACATGCATATGGTTTCGCTATCCTAACGCAAACACAACAAAATACGAGAATACAATAAAAGTCTCGAAAACTGGTGTACGTGACATTGTTATACCTAAGTCTTCCAAACGCATTGCGTATGAGGCATGTCTAGGTTTCCAGCCTATATACACCAATCAGACGCACAAACACACAAACACCAAACAATACCCCCAAACTTAAAATAAACACTGTCCTCAATGTTTTACACCTTACGTACGAGGAAAATGGGCTTATAAAGAAATAAAAAAAAAAACTAAAGACTAGAAATAAAAACTAAAAACAAAAATAAATAAGACACAAAAACAAAAACGCACAAAACAGATGAACACAAAACAATAGTCCTAATATCCACAACTAACAACCCTAGATATCCACAACTAACAAATCTAAATAGACACACAAAAACAAAATCAAAGAAATCAAACACTTCAAAAATATGTACATCCAACCAAACTTCCCCCGAACTTCAAAATTTTCAACACAAGGCACAACACTTCAAAAGGTTCATGGGAAATAGTTACGAAACACTAAAAAGAAATCAAATGAAAAAGAATCAAAATAAAATAAAATAATGTACAAATTTTACCTCATCGCTTTAGCTTTCGCCCACCTGCCCCATAATTGGTATCTCCTCATCAGCTTACCGCACCATCCTAACCAAATGACTGGAAGAGAAGACGACTCTCCCAGCACTGCATACCTCGAATACGAAGGTATCTCTTTACGGCCCAAGTGCGGGTTCTGCTCAAAAGGCGGAGGCGGTTTGGGCTTCTCTTCTCCGAGGTCTACAGAAACGTATGTATCTTGGTAGCTTTCTTCTTTCGTAGTGGTGCTGTGGACTAGACATAACTCAAGTGGCTCTGGAAGGGTAGATGTATCATCTTCATGCAGCAAACTCTTGCTCCCTTCCATCTCTACTTGATCAACCCAAATCTGATGCTCAATTTGCTCTTCGATTTCCACGGCCGTTTGATTGCATTGTACCATAGGATATGGTTTGTGCTCTTGCCATTGGATCTCTGTAGCTAATTTGCTGATTTGAATCTCCAAGCGTTGGGTAGCTGCTTGAGTATGTTTCGCAACTTGATCAAGTTTAGTTTCCAGCTTCTTCAGGGCCTTATCTTGGGAATCCATTCTTTCATCCATCTTAGACATGAATTTTAAAATCATGTCTTCCAATGCTGGATCAATTTCCTGATATTCCTGCTGGTCGCTCCAATGAGATTCGGAATGATTGCTCCACCCAGGATTGTACGAACTCATGTAGAGGTTGTTCTGCTGATAATGTACATAGCCCTCGTACTGCATTTGCTTAGAATGGCTCTCAGCAAACGGATTGCCCACCTGACAATCAGTACTCACATGCGGCCCCCCACATAAGAAACAACCCAAAGGTGCTTCATAGTCTCTAGTCGCCACTTCCTCGGTAAGCTCCTGCGCCTCATACCAAGAATACATTTTCTGCACAGAAAAAGAAAACAAAACTAATAAAAATAAAATATATACAAATCCAAAGTAGCTATAGACCTAATCGGTATTAATATCAATACAACTAAAATATCCCCGGCAACGGCGCCAAAAACTTGACACGACTTTTGTACCCGCAAGTATACGGGGTCGGCACAAGTAATAAAATGATGAGTAAATTATCGTCTCCACAGGGATATTTAGGCGTTGAGTACTAAAATTAACCAAGCCTATTTCTATTTGGATAATCGAAAGATATTAAAGGATAAAAATATAAAGACATGAAAATAAAGCAAGCAACCAATATGAGAGATTAGTTAGGGTATTCGAATTCACCTATTCCATCTAATTGAGTTCCATGAAAGCACATTGTTGAGGTTTAATTATTCATGAAGATGACCGTGTTTATCTAATTTATCCAAAGTCCCCTCTCGAGGTAAATCGGACCTATTCCGCACACACTAATATCCTATCTCTCGATGGTATATCCAAGTGCATGGAAATGCATTAGTTACAATAAACACCCTATGTGATCACACAAGCAAATTAGTATATCTCTATCCAATTCTACTTGTGGTGGACATTATATCGAGCACGTGGTGGGCGTCTCCTCTCGGTACATAACACACAACCAATTTATCATTTAAATGTAGACCTTCACATTCAAAGCATTAAGCACAATAATACCACTCAGCAACACAATAATCAACCGCAACAAATTATACAATCAATTTATTCAATCATCATAGAATAGGATCCATCAAAACCCCAACTTACTAGTTTAGCTCATAATCATGGTTTTCAATAATTAAATTAAATTAAATTAACTAAAACAATTAATATAAAATGAGATGGATTCAATGGAGGATAATGCGAGGTGGTCACACGGTTCCAATCACGGAAATGGAAAACATATTGATTATTATTAAGCACATAATATCATGAGATAAATCACATAAAATATATTCATAAACAATAAAATCCAAATCCGTTCACGGTTCCGAAAATCACCTAACAATAGTTCTAACAACTCAAAATCATAAATGAACAATCAAAGGAAGATTAATGAGATGAAATACAACCCATCGAAGCTCTTAAGACTCGAAGTCCCGCTTTGGTCCGGCTTGAACTTCTCCGCTTTCGATCTTCGTCTTCTTCGATAAACACTTACGATCTAGAGATGTTGTGATGATTTGTGATGCTTGGGATGTGTTTGGGAGGAGCAAGGAGGATGGAGATCACCCTTGGAGCAGCTTGGAAGCTGCTGGAATGCACTGCCACGAGCTCTCCCCCTTTGCCCAGCTGCTGCCATTTTCTTTTTATAACAGGGCATTAGGTCGCGTTTTTTTTCTTCACCGCGACCACCACCGCGACCTGTGGTCGCGGTGGCTTGGTCGCGGCCTTCACTGGACGGCTAGAAGCTGCTGGAACGCGAGCTGCACAGTGAGGAGGACACACCGTGCTCGAGCTCGCCACCTTCACTGGTTCTCTTCTCTTCTCCATCGCGAGCTGCACCGCAATGATCACGAGTCGCGCTGCCCCTCGCGATGTACACTGTTGGGCTGGGTCATCATCGCCGCGAGGTGGAGAATGCGAGCACAGGTCGCGGTCGAGCTCGCGCAGCTCACTGGTGGTCCGGTTCGTCTTCAACGCGAGTGAGGGCACGAGGAGAGGCTGGTCGCGCATGCATGGCGAGACTGGGTTTTTCATTTTTTATTTTCTTTCTTGACCAAAACGACGTCGTTTTGGACCAATGCTTTGGTCCAAAATGGCGTCGTTCAACTTAAGACCCAAATCCTTAGGTGCAAAACGCACCGTTTCACTAATGGCTGGAGGAACTTTCTAAAATTGCATTTTTTACCCCAGAACTTTGCTATTCTTTCATAGATGCCCTTCCCCAAAGTTACTGAATTTACACTTTTTTTTCCATAAATATACAAAATCATCACTTAAGTCCCTAAACCTGCACACTCAAGGAAAACACGTGAAAAGCACCAAAAATACTCAAGAATACAATTAAAAGATACGGTTTAAGGGTCGTAAATATATGGAAATAAATGACCGATCACTCACAAAGCAGAGATTTGAGCCATGTAATCTCTGCAACAACTGAGGCAAGCCTGCGATATTTAACCTCTGTTGATGACCGAAATATGGTATGTTGCTTTTTAGCACTCCAAGCTACAAGATTAGGGCCAAAAAATATACAAAAGCCACTAGTAGACTTTCGGTCATATGGGTTTGAAGCTCAATCTGCATTAGAATAGGCAACCAAATCAAGAGAGGCCGAGACAGCTTTAGTAAATTGTAACCCAGCAGTAGAAGTCCCTTGTAAGTAGTGTAGAATGCGTTTGACAGCCTTCCAATGTTCATCCAAAGGGTGTTGCTTAAATTGACAAACACGGTTCACAATATAGGAAATGTCTGGGCGAGTGATGGTAGCATATTGAAGTGCCCCAACCACAGAGCGATACTCAGTAGGATTAGAGATAAGTGAACCCTTGTAAGCTGACAGTGATTGGCCAACAGAAGACACCATAGGGGAAGGATAGGGCTTAGCAATAGTCATACCCACACGAGCCAACAAATCAGCAATATATTTGCGTTGAGAAAGATGGATTCCAGCAGCTGTGTGAGAGACCTCTATACCAAAAAAATAGCTAAGTGATCCCAAATCTTGAGAGCAAATGACTTGTTGAGCTGAACTATAAGTTGATTGATCAAACTAGAATCATTACCCGTAATGATAATGTCATGAACATACACTAGGATGTATGTACATTGATGATTCCCAAACTTGCAAAATAATGAACTGTCAGCCTTTGATGAACAAAAACCCAACTAAACTCAGCAAGCTTGAGTTTATCGAACCAAGCCCTAAGAGTCTGTTTTAACCCATAAAGAGCCTTGTATAATTTGCACACGAGAGTGGAATTGGCTACCACAAAACCAGGAGGTTATTGCATATACATGTCCTCAGCCACAATACCATTTAAAAAGACATTATTCACATCTAATTGCCTTAGAGACCAACCTCGAGAGATAACAATAGAAAGAATTACTCTAATGATCGTAGGCTTAACCACAGGGCTAAAGGTTTGATGAAAGTCAAACCCCTCAATTTAATGAAACCCTTTAGCAACAAGATGGGCCTTGTTATTTAGAATAGAGCCATATGGATTTCTCTTGAGACGAAAAACCCATTTGCAGCCTATTATCTTCCTTCCAACATGTGGTAACACTAAAGATAAAGTGTTATTACGTTGTAGAGCAGCAAACTCCTCTTCCATAGCTGCTGCCCACTTTGGATGCTGAAGAGCTTGCAGGGCAGTGTGTGGTTCACTGTCTGAGAGTTATGCCAGCCAAGCTTTTGGCTTAAAAATGCCTGCCTTGGACCTGGTTACCATAGGGTGTCCAGTAAATACAGCAAGCAGGGCAGCAGGTAATTGAGGCACAGTAACAGAAATAGGAGGAGAGGCTGCAGTAGGAGGTGTTATCTGAGGCACATAAGATGAAATAGAGACCTGTGTGACCCATTATGAGGGTCTGAATGAGCAGGAAATTCCATAGGTGCTGTAGGATGTACCATAGGACCAGCAGAGCTCGTTTGGCAAGCAGGATTGGCTTGGACTGGACTAAACTCTGGGATTAGATTGGACTGGACTGACTTGGATTGGACTGAGACTAAGTCCTGACCTATGTTTGGTACGCATCGGACTAAGAGCTGGACTATTAAAATAGTCTAGACTTGTATTTGGTGCTGTTTCGGACTAATTTTCAAACTATTTTTTTTTTTGAAGAAACTATTTTATTAATTTTATAAAATTGTAAATATAAAACATTATTGATAGATTTTTTTTATTTGAATATGTATGGTACAGTATGGTTTGAACTAAAACTAGTACTATATCTTGTTTGGTATTAAATGGGATTAAAAAAAATGATAATTGTATTTTATATTTAAAAGCATCTGTTACGCCTTTTTGTACCCACAAGTATACGGGGTCGGCACAAGTAATAAAGTGTGAGTAAATTATCGTCTCCACAGGGATATTTAGGTGTTGAGTACTAAAATTAACCAAGTCTATATCTCTATGAATAAATCAAAATGGTTTGTAAGAAGAAAATTAAAGATGAAAATACATAAACATAAAAATAATTCAAACAACCAATATGAGAGATTAGTTATGATATTTGAATTCACCTAATCCATTCAGTTGAGTTTCATGAAAGCACATTATTGCAATTTAATTATCAATGTTGATGATCGTATTTATCTAATTTAACCAACATATTCTCTCGAATTATGCCGGAGTTATTATTACATATCAATATCTATCTCTCGATGATTATCGCATGTATAACAATTTATTAAGCATCATAAACACATATAATGATCACATAAGTAAATTAGCATATCTCTATCTAATTCTATTTATGGTAAACATTACATCGAGCATGTTGTGGGCGTCACCTCTCAGTTCATAACACACAACCATAATATCAATTAAATGTAGGCCATTACATTCAAAAGCATTAAGATTAATAATGTCACTCAACAACTTAATAATAAACCACAAAGAATTAGACAATTTGTAACATCCCGGATTTCGGATAATGAATTTTTGATATATGTGAAAATAAAATTTTACTATTTGAGGGGTTGTAAATGTAATTCGATGGCTTGCTCGCGATGAAAATGTCAAAAACGGGCAGAGAGCAGCGCGACCACTCGCGTGACCAAGGCGCGCTCGCGAGGAAGGCGGTGCGCGCATTCCAGTGAGCATCGCGACCTGGTGCCGCGACCACAGGTCGCGACGGCGGTCGCGGTAGCGAAAAAAATATATAAAAAAAAGAAGAAACTTCTCGCAGAAGCGAGAAAACAAAACAGAACAGAGAGAGAGAAAAGAGCGAGAAAAAGAAAGAAGAAGAAGAAGAAGAAGAAGAAAGAAAGAGAAGGGAAAGGAAAGGAAAACAAAATCGTCGAACCGAGATTCTCGAACGAAAAGACGGTACCGAGGTTGGTGTACGTTATTTTTCGAAATCGTTACGAAAAGCATTTCGTTATCGTTTACGTTTTTGTTTTCGTTACGTTTCTTGTTTTCGTTTAGATTTCGATTTCGTTAATTGTTTTCGATTTCGATTTTGTTAAATGTTTTCGATTTCGATTTTCGATGTGTAAAAATTGATGATTGATATACTTATGGTTGATTCGGAAAGATTTTATACTAGATCGTATTTGTTTGTGGTTCGAATATTTCGATTTTGTATTAAAAAGTTGATTTCGATATTTATATGATTATTGTTGATGCGTTTGAAGAATATCGTGTAAAATTTTAGATTGACTGAGTAAATATTGATTTGTAACTGATTGTGAAAATCGTTTATCGAAACGGCCCTAGGATACGTAGACATAGAAAAGGATATAGGAGGTTGGTATACCAGCTGGGTTTTATTGAGCAGTACTGCGCCGATAGTGATTGATTGATATTGATGATATTGATGTACCTCCTCTTGGATTCGTCCAGAGGCTGGGAGATACGTACCTCCTCGGGATTCGTCCCGGGGGTTGGGAGTTAATGTACCTTCCCAAGGATTCGTTCCTGGGATAGGGAGCTATGTACCTCTCTAGGTTCCGTACCACGGTTCTAGAGTTGGGAGACACGTACCTCCTCAGAATTCGTTCTGGGGGTTGGGAGCTTGACCCATATTCCAGTCCGTATATGTTTAGTATTCTAGCGGGCCAGAATTGATTTGGAATTGAAAAGTGTATTGAATGTTTTTATTGATCGAAAATTATATATTGACCTCATTATTGAAGTTCAAGTGCTTGAAATTATTATATACATTGATTCTGAAATTTAATTGTTTTAAACATGATTTGAATTGACATATATATATATTGTGATTTATTTATGATTAAAAGTTATATATGTTTCCATATTGAGATTTTAGTACACCCACTAAGTTTTATGCTTAGCGCGTTAGTTTTTGTGTCTAACGCGTAGGTACCAAGAATCCGGACGAAGGTAAAGACTGAAGAACTGGAAGAATTGCAGACCGAGTCACAGGATTGTACAGTTGGGTAGCGATATTTTTGTTATGTATATATATTCTGAAAGCATGCATATACAGGGAATTGTAAATATGTTTTGTAATATGTTTTTAATTAATTACTTTACGATTTCTGAATGTCTGTATATATATATATAAAAGTTTGAACTGTTTTATTTTATAAATTGTGATTGATAAGTCGCACTAAACGGCAGAGTGCGCAATTGTTTGAAATTGTTATTGAAGTGTTATTGAAATTGGTATTGAATTGATTGTGTAAAAACAGGTTTTGGAAAGTCCGAAAAACAAATGGTACTCCGCCGGATTTTCGTAAAAAGTTTAATTTTTTTTATGGGCTCACAATGATTTTGAAATGAAAAATTGAAGTTTAGCAAAGTTTTGAAAGTTCCGAGTAGTGCACCCCGGGTCGGTCCGGCCGGGTCGGGTCGGGGGGTGCTACACAATCAATTCATTCAATCTTCATAGAATAAGATCCAACAAAACCCTAACTTACAAGTTTAGTTCATAATCAAAGATTTACAACCAAACATGTTTTTCAATTATAAAGAGAGTTACAAGCAAGAAAACAAAGAAGGAAAGGGATAGAAAAACTCTAGGTGTGATGAACTCTCGTCCTCCTCCGCTGGGAATTCGTCTTGCTTCCAATTTCTCCAAATCCAAGCTTGATGGTGAGATTTTGGCTTAAGGATCGAATCCTAATCCTCTTGTTTCCAAGGTGATCTTCTTCTCCCCCTTTGCCTCTTATTCTCTCTCTTTTTCTCCTCTTGGTGGTCTCTTTTGAGCCCTAACCGAGCTCTTGGTCCCTCCCCTTTTGTTTCCCTCAAGTTTTCCTTTTATAACAGGCTGTTTTTTACCTTCCCAGGCATACTCGTGACTGGACTCGCGATTTAGACAAGTCGCGAGTTAATTCGCATGAGTCTCGGCTAAAAACAGCTGAAATTGGCTCTCGCGACTTAGACTCGCGACTTGGTCGTGATTCTGCGCACTGTTGTGAAAATGCGTATAACTGCTTCTAGAAAACTCGGAATCACAAGCCGTAAAATTTTTCGGAAAGTAGACATCTGGACCTTTCCAGAAATATAAGGCTCGAAACCCAGTTCATTATGTGAAATTTATGACGGACTCCGAAACATGACTCGCGACTTAACTCGAGACATGCAAGTCGCGAGTCTGCGCACTATTGCGAAAATGACCATATCTTCCTCTAGAAAACTCGAAATCACGAATCATAAAATTTGTCGAAAATTAGACATCTTCACCTTTCCAGAAATATAAGGTTATCAACCCAGTTCATTCTATGAAATTTATGACGGACTCCGAAATATGTCAACTGTGTACTCTCAAATCTTCAATTTAATCCACCAAAGCTCTTCAATTACGCATAAACTCTTATTACCTGTACACTAGAATAAAAACATTAAAAACAACTGATAATTACCCGAGAATGGAATACAAGTAGGTGAAGAAAGGTACTAGTGAAGGTCCATTTTTGATCAAGAAATGGAGCTAACAAATACCCCCAAACCTAACTTTTGCTCATCCTCGAGCAAAATTGGAACGAAACAAAAATACAAACAAAACGAAAGGGAAACAAAATAACTAATAACTAAAAACAAACAACTAGCCTAAACCACTTTCGTAGGTAACACGATGGCACTTAGCATGTGCCACAAGCCTTTAAACCCCTAGGTGTCCCTAGTGGACGAGTTATAGTCTCGTGAGGGTTTACCAGCAACAATACCCACAAACGCACCTCTGAACATTAAGGAACAATTAATTTGCTAAACGAAACACAATCCATTAAGATAAAAGTTAGCAAAAGCAATAAGTAAAATGCAAATGCATCCACTCTCAGAATTTTGCACCACTTGCCATGCACATGCCAACACTCTAAGAATCTTAACACGAAAACAATTGTGTTCAAATAACCAGGATAGAATTCGCCCCGACGCTAAACCTCTCAGGATAATTCTCTCGAAAATTGTTCAGAACCTAGGTAGCACACTCATCAAACACATGCGGAAAGAATTTATGCTCAAAGAAGTACAAATATATATTGCATGTGAAAATCAATTTGAAAAACGCTATTTTGTCGCAAATACATCTCATTGAAGGAATCAAATATTATGAACAATATATCAACATGAAAATCTCTACATTAAAGCTAGACTCCTCAAAAGATCAGCAGGTCTTAAATAAGGTTGTAATGGGGCTATTGAGTGATAGGTTACGAAAGAAATAGATAAAGAAATGCAAAAGTTTTCGATCAAATTAAGAGATTACATGACATTTTTCAATACATGAATCATTCTCTTTTATTTTTCAATGCTTATGCCACATTGCTTTGTATGATTCCTTTCGTTTCTTCTTTTCTTTTCCTTTTCTTTTCTTTCTTTCTTTTCTTTTCTTTTTCTTTTTTTTTTCCTTTTTTTTTTTCAACAATCACAACAATAACAACATTTACCTTGGCATATTTCATATACACTTGTTATTCTTTTTTTCTTTTTTTTTTATCTTAAAATGATCCAAGCTAAAAGGGTAAGACTATTTCATATTCAGAGCTTGGTTTTGGATTTATGTAGGTAATGAAAGAAAAAGCTTCTAAGTGTTTGACTTCAAAATGGTTATTGGAGCACACACAAGGGTATGATGAATATTTAGCTTTTTAGTGGTTCAACATGCATAGCCTACATCACATCTAACAGGGAGGACCAACAAAAATATAGGATAAACACATGATATCTTTGATGTTGTTCAAAATATTCAATGCAAAACCTAAATGAGATCAACTAATCAATCAAAATTAAATATAAGTGTGTATAGAGTATAAATGAAAATACCCTCTCAAATAACACGATATAAGCTTAAAAATTCACTGGGTAAGTCTTCACTATTTATCCTAATCGATCGAACATAGCATGTTTTCACAAAAAGATAAATAGAGTGTAACATAATGCGATGCAAAATATGGCACAAAACAAAATCTGAGTGGTCCTAAACAAATTAAAACTCATTGAAAAAGCTAACTATTATGCTGCAACGGAAAGCGTACACATGACAACAATAAAGGTTCAAAAATGTTCAGAATCTACACTAAACTCACTAAACACAGACTAGACGTACGTGGCGTTGTTATACCTAAGTTTTCCAAACGCAAAATGCGTATAAGGAAATTTTAGGTTTCCAGCCAATATACTTCAACTAACCACAACCAAAACACAAGAAAAATTAAGAGAAAACAAACAACTAAGAACCACCCCCAAACCTAAAATAAACATTGTCCCTAATGTTTTAAAACCTTACGCACGAGGAGAAGGGGCTAAACAAAGTAATAAAAACGAAAAACTAAAAACCTAAGAACTAACAACAATTTAACTAGACACACAAACACAATAATAAAAATCAAATGCAACCAAACACTTCAATATTATTTACACCCAACCAAACTTCCCCCGAACTTCAAGATTTTCAACACAAGGCACAACAATTCAAATAAGCTCATGGGCAAGGGTTACCAAATACTAAATTAAAAAATTTAAACCAATAATAAATAAAATAAATAATAAAAAAATGACAAAATACTATACAAATGTCACCTGATCGCTTGAGCTTTCGCCCACCTGCCCCATAATTGATATCTTCTCATCAACTTACCGCACCATCCTAACCAAGTGACTGGAAGAGAAGACGACTCTCCCAGCACTGCATACCTCGAATGAAAATGTATCTTTTTAAGGCCCAAGTGCAGTGGCTGCTCAAAAGATGGAGGCGGTTTGGGTTTCCCTTCTTCGACATCTACAGAAATGTATATATCTTGGTGGCTTTCTTCTTCTGCAGTGGCACTGTGGACTAGACATAACTCAAGTGGATCTGGAAAGGTAAATGCCTCATCTTCATAAAATAAGTTCTTGCTCCCTTCCGTTTCTACTTGATCAACCCAAATCTACTGCTCAACTTGCTTTTCGATTTCCAAGTCTGTTTCATTGCATTGCTCTATCGGATGTAGCTCGTGCTGTAACATCCCTAATTTCGAATACATATGAAAAGTATAATTGAAGTCATTTTGAATATGTGAATATGATTTTTATGATTTGAGGGGTAGAAATTGTAATTAAATGTATGTTTATTTTTAGGTTTCATAATGGACCAATTTGAACGGTCGAAAACAATGCACGAAGAAAAGGGTAAAAATCTGGACAGTAGGCATCGCGACCAGGGATCGCGATGAGCAGCTCGCGATGAAACGGATGATTTGGGGCAGTGAGTATCGCGACCACAGATCGTGATGAGCTGCTCGCGATGAAGAATGGTGATTCTTGGCAGTGAGCACCGCGACCAGGTCATCGCGACCACAGATCGCGATGATCAGCTCGCGATGAAAGTGGCACATTTCGACCAGTGAGCATCGCGACCAAAGCGGCGCGACCACCGGTCGCGATGACTCAAAAATTGTAAAAAAATAAAGCGGTGGAGCGGTGCAAAGAGAGCAAAAGCTCTCAAAAGTTTGCAGCAAACACAGAAACAGAAACATTACAAAGCTAGAGAAAACGAGAGAGAAGAGAGGAGAGGAGAGAGAAAGAAGAAAAAGAAGAATAAGAAGAAGGAGAAAAGAAGAAGAAGAAGAAGAAAAGAGAAAAAGAAGAAGGAAAGGAGAAGGAGGAAGTTTTCAGGTTTGGTGTCCACGTATTTTTCGAATTTTCAGTTTTTCAGAAATTTTCGGAATTGTTAAATTTTAGAGTTTTTGAGTTATTTGAATATATGGATTATAGATTATAGTTTAGATTTGCTATATACGTGTTTTGAAATTTTTTTCCGTTTTCCAGAAATTTTCGGAATATTTCAGATTGATTGAAATTGATTAAATTTGCGTTATTTGTATTATAGTGATTATCGAATATAGTTCAGGTTCGATATATACGAGTTTTCGAATTTTTTCAGTTTTCCAGAAATTTTCGGAATGATCAAAGTTTATAGTTTGTGAAGTATTTGAATTCCATTGAGTAGACTGGATAGTTTGAAACTGATTTCGGACTGATTTGAATATGATTTGGTTCTAATAGTGTTATGGAAATATATTCTTAAGGAAATATTGTGTTAAATTATATTATATTGTGAAATGTATCGGAAAATGATTTTGGGGCAATTTGATTCGACACGGAATTATGAAATACGTTTGAGTATATTTTGGATGGATTTCATATGATTATTGATTTATAAAAATATTCGTATATTTCCGTTATATTATATTTGATGAAATTTGAATTTGCAAAAATATAAATATATGGATATGTATTGAAATTGAATTCGATTATTCAGAAAGAAAGAAAATATGTTGATATTGGATTGGAGAAAATATTTTGGCTCTGATGTGTATGAACATAGATATGGATATAGGAGGTTGACATGTCAATTGGGTTTCTGTCTGAACAGTACTGTGCTGATTCTACCACCCTTTGGATAGTACAGGCCCCAAGTGCCGGTCCTAGGGTTCTGAAATTTGTCATGGGACATTTACAGCGGGTGATTCCGTTAGTGTTCCATTTTGATCTGATGTTCGGTTTGTGGCCCCGTTTGCGTCCAATACCGAACAACCCGTAATCCAGTCCGATAACTTATGTTTTATATGTCATGAGCCCAATCTGAAAATTGATTTGTTATCTGGAAACGTTTGAGAAAGTAAGAAAATATGTCTGTTAATTGTGTTTGGATATGTTTGATTTGAGATGAGCATTAATTGTTTTTGGATATTTGATTTGATATGAGCCCCATATATTGATTATCTATTTGTTATTTATAGTTTTAATTGATTTCAAATATTTGTATATACGATTTTGTGTACATCCACTAAGCAATATGCTTAGCGTGTTGAGTTTTCTCGCACGCAGGTAACAAAGGTTCCAAGGGCGAAAAAGAGAAAGAAGAGTAGAATTTGCATAACCAGAGTCAAGATCACATCTTTCCTGCATATATTTTGGTAGTCTGTTTGTATTAAGTTATATATTTTGATACTATATGCATATACAGAAACTGGTTGTAAATATTTAATGAGCTTCCGCTATGTAAATATTTTATGATATGTTTATGTTATGTGAATCTTTATAATTTATCTTGTGATAAATTGGTTGGTAAGTCGCATTATATTTGGAAGGGTGCGCAAAATTGATTTGAGAATTTGGAAGTTGATTTTATAAATTTTATCTGTAAACAGGTTTTGGAAAGTCAGAAAAACAGAGGAAACTCTGGCAAGATTTTCTTAAATTCTTTGGACCATTTTCAAAGGTTTTTAATATAATATTTATCTACAGTAAAAGTTAGTTTTTAGTACATTGTAGCGCTCCCTAATTCGGTCCGAGTGGATTTGGGTCAGGGGGTGTTACACGTGCTTTAGCCATTGGACCTTTGTAGCTAATTGGCTGATTTGAATCTCCAAGCTTTGGGTAGCTGCTTGAGTATGTTGATCAAGTTTAGCTTTAAGCTTCTTCAAGGCCTCATCTTGGGAATCCATCTTTTCATCCACCTTTATCATGAGTTTAATAATTATGTCTTCCAAAGCTGTATCTTTTTCATGATATTCCTGCTGGTTATTCCAATGAGATTCAGGATGATAGCTTGTGACGTCCACCTCCGGGATTCGCCTACACTGGTCTATGCCAGGTTTGCCCCGCGAGGTCCAACGGTCACTCACAAGGTACTGTCCGCTTTGGGTCGTCCGGGGCTGCTTTTGAGTCACTCGGCAACGTTGCCCTCACGGTTTTGCTTCGCCTCCCTCAATCAGGATTCGAACCAGTTACTTATCCATAAGTACTAATCTTTATCAAGTTGAGTACCAATTGAGCTACTTATCCATATACCAACCTCCTATATCCGTTTATATGTTCAAGTATTCTTAGGCCATTTCCATTCTTGTTTACAATACATAATCCATAAAGTACGTATCAAAACATTCCATTTCTTTTGAAATCAACAAGTATAACTATTAAATCTTAATTAAATTCAACAATAAAATTTTCAAACGATAACCGTAATTCAAACAATATTCTCAAACAATTTATTTTAACATACTCGTTATAAATCAAAAAATCGAATTAAATCAAAATATGTAAATAAAGAACTATATGAACATCTATCCACCAATATTCAAAAATCTTATATTCAATCAAAACACAAAATAAAATTGCAGAGTTTTTCAAAAAAGAGTGTACACCAACCTGAATACCCTTTTTACGACTTTTCTCTTCTAGGTTTTCCCTTTTTCTCCTCCTTATCCTTTCTCTTTCTCCCTCCTCTTTTCTTTTTTCTTTCTCCTTTCTTCTTCCTTTCTTCTTTTTCTTCTTCTCTTCTTCCTCTTCTTCTTCTTTCTTTCTCTTCCTTTCTCTCTCTTATTCTTTTTCTTTTTCTCTCTTTCTTTCTTTCTCCCGGTTTCTCTCTTTCTCTTTTTCTCTCTTGCTTCTTCGTGAAGCTTCCACCGCCATCATATTTTTTTTATAAAATTTCGGTCATCGCGACCGCTCCTCGCGACCTGTGGTCACACCACCTGGTCGCGTTGCTCACTGGAGTGATTTTACCGCCTTCATCGCGATCAACCATTGCGGTGTCTAGTCGCGATGTTGGTCGCGTTGCTCACTGTCGAAAATCAATATTTTCACCGCGAGCTGCTCAGCGCGATCTGTGGTCGCGGTGACTGGTCGCGGTGCTCACTGCCTAAAATTACTATTTTTCACCGCGAGCTGCTCATCGCAATCCCTGGTCGCGGTACTCACTGCCAACATTTTCCTTTCTTTCATACATTTTCCTTTTCTTTCATACATTTAATTACATTTTCTACTCTTCAAATGATAATTATCATATTCACATACTAAAAATTAATTCAATCATACTTTTCATATTTATTTGAAATTAGGGATGTTACATAGCTCCACTCTGGATTGTATGAGCCCAGGTAGGGGTTATTCTGATCATAGTCGACATATTCGTCACACTGCATTTGGTCAGAACTGCCTGCATCAAACGGATTGCCCAGTGGACAATTGGTACTCCAATGTGGCCCCCCACAACAGTAACACTTTGAAAGTGCTCTATAGTCACTAGTCGCCACTTCTTTAGTAAGCTCTGCGCCTCATACCAAGAATACATGTCCTGTACAAAAAAAAAAAATCAAAATTGATAAAAAGAAAAATAAAATATATACAAATCCAAATTAGCTATAGACCTAATCGGTATTAACATCAACACAACTAAACTATCCCCGGCAACGGCGCCAAAAACTTGTTATGCCTTTTTGTACCCGCAAGTATACGAGGTCGGTACAAGTAATAAAGTGTAAATAAATTATCGTCTCCACAAGGATATTTAGGTGTTGAGTACTAAAATTAACCAAGTCTATATCTCTTTGAATAAATCAAAATGGTTTGTAAGAAGAAAATTAAAGATGAAAATACATAAACATAAAAATAATTCAAACGACCAATATGATAAATTAGTTAGGGTATTTGAATTCACCTAATCCATCCAGTTGAGTTTCATGAAAGCACATTATTGCAATTTAATTATCAATGTTGATGATCGTGTTTATCTAATTTAACCAACATATTCTCTCGAATTATGCCGGAGTTATTATTACATATCAATATCTATCTCTCGATGATTATCACATGTATAACAATTTATTAAGCATCATAAACACATATAATGATCACACAAGTAAATTAGCATATCTCTATTTAATTCTACCTATGGTAAACATTACATCGAGCACGTTGTGGGCGTCACCTCTCAGTTCATAACACACAACCATAATATCAATTAAATGCAGGCCATTACATTCAAAAGCATTAAGATTAATAATGTCACTCAACAACATAATAATCAACCACAAAGAATTAGACAATCAATTCATTCAATCTTCATAGAATAAGATCTAACAAAACCCTAACTTACAAGTTTAGTTCATAATCAAAGATTTACAACCAAACATGTTTTTCAATTATAAAGAGAGTTACAAGTAAGAAAATAAATAAGGAAAGGGATAGAAAAACTCTAGGTGTGATGAACTCTCGTCCTCCTCTGCTGGGAATTCGTCTAGCTTCCACTTTCTCCAAATCCAAGCTTGATGGTGAGATTTTGGCTCAAGGATCGAATCCTAATCCTCTTGTTTCCAAAGTGATCTTCTTCTCCCCTTTTTCCTCTTCTTCTATCTTTTTTTCTCCTCTTGGTGGTCTCTTTTGAGCCCTAACCGAGCTCTTGATCTCCCCCCCCCCTCTTTGTTTCCCTCAAGTTTTCCTTTTATAACAGGTTGTTTTTGACCTTCCCAGGCATACTCGCGACTTAGACAAGTCGCGAGTTAAGTCGCGTGAGTCTCGGCCAAAAACAGCTGAAATTAGCTTTCGCGACTTGCAAGTCGCGAGTCTGCGCACTGTTGTGAAAATGCGTATAACCACTTTTAGAAAACTCAGAATCACGAGCCGTAAAATTTTTTGGAAAGTAAACATCTGGACCTTTCCAGAACTATAAGGCTCGAAACCCAGTTCGTTATGTGGAATTTATGACGGACTTCGAAACATGACTCGTGACTTAACTGGCGACATGCAAGTCGCGAGTCTGCACACTGTTGCGAAAATGAGCATATCTTCCTCTAGAAAACTCGGAATAACGAACCGTAAAATTTGCCAGAAAGTAGACATCTTCATCTTTCCAAAAATATAAGGTTATAAACCTTATTCATTCTATGGAATTTATGACGAACTCCGAAACATGTCAACTGTGCACTCTCAAATCTTCAATTTAATCCACCAAGGCTCTTCAATTACGCACAAACTCTTATTACCTGCACACTAGAATAAAAACATTAAAAACAACCGATAATTACCCGAGAATGGAACACAAGTAGGTGAAGAAAGGTACTAGTGAATGTCCATTTTTGATCAAGAAATGGAGCCAACAGTATCTCCAATGCAAATATGTATTTTTGAGTATCTAAATAGTGTTACATCAGCATTTCTAAATAATATGGATCTACTTTGTCAAAACAATTATAGAAATGCATATTCACTTCTCTAGTGCAAATATCTAAATAGTAATTTCGAACTAATCACCACAAGCCATTCGTCACTCTCTCACCAATTTAATATAACAATTAAATGTATTGAGAAAATATTAAAATTATTTTGGTGGGAAAAGTTAGAAATCCTAGTCAGCATATCAAGGAGAATATCTACAATTAGAAACTCTACTTGATATTCTCTAACTTTTTTTTTTGTCACATCATATTAATATTGAAATTAGATAATTGCATTGGAGAGTGGTTTTTCAACTTTTTTAATATAGATCTTATGTGGCACTCAATTTTCTCCAAATGCATAATAGCATGGGAGATGCTCTAATACAGTATAATATTGATCAAACTAATATATCATTTAAAATCAATTACAAGAAAAATATAATTATTTAAATATTTTAAATTAAAATAAAATTGGTTAAAAATTAAATTTACATTAAATTAAATTAAATAAAAATGGTTAAAATTTTAAATTAAATTATATAAAATAAAAAATTAAATTATATATTAAAATAAATACAACTATTTAACTTAAATCTTAAATACAATAATAATATGTTTTAATTTATATTAAAAATATTAAAATATTTTTAATAAAATATATTTAACTAACTTGTAGAATACGTTAACTTTATATATAAAAGTATTTTAATAAAATATAAAGAATTTATTTGAATTATCCAAAAAAGAGAGGAGATAGAGAGAATAATAGGGAGGATTAATAGAGAGGAGATTAAATAAGACCTAAGATTTGGAGGGGTTAAGATAGTGAGGAATAAAGCCATCTTTTTTGTGGGCCTAGGATAATTTGTCCCACTTAGTTCAGTCCAGTGACGCACCAAACATGAGATTAAATTTTAGTCCAGTCCAGTCCAGTTCAGTCCCATATACCAAATGTGACCGCAATAAATTGAGTAGAACCAGGAGGGATAGACTGCTGGAAACCAACCCGATGAGGGAAAAGATGGACCTCTGAGGATTGTGAAGTTGATAAATCCAGTGGAGCAGACTTTGAATGAGCAAAGGGAAACTACAGCTCATCAAATACTGCATGTATTGTAATATAAATTCTTCCAGCAGAATTTAAATACTTATAACCCTTAAATTGCCCACTATATCCAATAAAAGAACAAGCAACTGAGCGATAGTTAAGTTTGTATCTGTTATAGAGCCTTAAATAGAGGTATACAAGGCAGCCAAAGACCTTAAGAGATGTATCATCTGAGTCTACTCCATAAAGACATTTATAGGATGATTTCCCACATAACACATGAGTTGGTATGCGATTAATGAGATGAGAAACATTATTATTGTTAGTTGCAGAAGCAGTGGCTTCATGGAGCTCTGATACCATAATAAAACGCTGCTGTTTAAGCAAAACACATTGACTTCATATTGTTGAAAACGTTATCGTTTTCTCTCTTCCACTTTCTCTCTTTTACTCTGATATTTTTCCTCTTTCTTTGCTTCAACAATGCAAATAGAAGAATCGAGAATGATCAAGAACAAGAGAAAGAAAAACCGAAGAGAAGAAGAATGAAGAACAGTCAGAGAACATTTTCTCAGCAAGTAAACAGGTGAGAGAAAATATTTTCTTCCTCTGATTTTGTTTTCTTACGTTTTATTTTTCTGATTAAAAAGATAGATTACAAAAGATCAATTTATATATATGTTTAATTACCTGACTTGGGGCTGGAAAGTTTATTAGAAAGTAACAAATTTTCCCGCCTAAACTAACTACCCTAATAACCCTTTGCTAACTAGATCTATCCATGATCTCCATGGTGATGATCATGGTCACAGATGATGAGTTCCTCTTTAGTCTTCTGGGTTGCTGATTTAGGGATTTTAGGTAATCTGTTTTTTTCTTCTTGTTGCACACCAGGTGGGTGACTTAAAGTCTCACCAGGTTCTCTTTGCTCTTGTGTAGCTCGTGCTTGAGATGAGTTATCACTAACGGTCCTCCTTCACAACCATGGTTCTGTCACAGTCAATGAGCTCTTGCTCAGATAGAGACCATAGCTGACCTGTTTTGATCTTGTTAATGCCCTCCACTGCAACTACACTTGAAAATGCCCAACAGCTTCCTGTGACATCAACAACGTACTCTCTGTAAATTTCAAGCAACAGGCGGTGGGACTGCACAACATATTGACAAGACTAGACATTAAGAGTAAAGCATTAACAAACATCCGCCTTGATTCTTGACACCGGTGACTGCTCCATTTTTCCTCCAATCAACTGATGGAAGGAGAACATCAGTCTTCTCATGCATGAAGAAGCCGGTCTGTTTCTGGGGACCATGTAACATCCTGAAGTGGCCTACCTTGGAGGTACGGGAGCTCATGAACTCATGGTTGGTCATATCAGCATAAGTGTTAAAGTTTCAGCTTATAAGGCTTGTTGATCATTTGGTTCACCTTGTGAATATGATTCAGGTTCTGCATGAACACATTGAAACGCGTTTGCTTCTCATTGAGGTCGCGGGACACGGTGTGGTGGCTCCTCCATCTCTCATACAACTCCCACAGACTCCTCCGAAGACAAGTCACTCTCCTTGTAATCGACGCTCTCGGCCAAGCCCAAAACCAGAACCAGCAATAACCCCACCAAGAAAATTGCTCTTGTATTCATTTTTTGGTATTGAATTTGCTTGAAAATTACGGGAAATGAAACTACTTGAGTTTGTGTTGCAATAGAGCTATATATATATGATTCATGAGTACTGCATGATATGCCTGAATTACTTTTTCGAAAAGTAGAACACAGGTGTTGTATTCTCTTCAAATTTGCCGCCCAAAATATGAAAAAAATCAGTGAACAGGTGTCAACTGAGACGTATTTTCTAAGAAAAGGGTTATATTATATATAATATATACATGGAGACAATTAACATAGCAACATGAAAACATAATCAACATACGAAAGTGTAAATAAATAAATTAATTAATGGATGATAGTCATCATCATAGTCTACAATGACTAAACCGCACATAATTAGCTTCTAATCTCAAGCTTTATCAACAATTTTGTGAATATCTTTATCACATTGAAATCAAAAGCCAGACACACCCTTATTCGGAAATGATAACTGTCAATATATGAGCATTTTCTTCAACTTGTTTTTAATTTTTGAAACCAAAATACTATTTTTAGCACATACTATAAAACACGTTTTTACATTTAAAAATGTAAACTAAAAATATGCTACACCTTAAGAATGAATGTGCTTGTGTTTCAATATAGTGTTAAAGATATTCAAATCTTATAACATCTCATTTTAGATGGAAACATAATATCTAAAGAACTCTATAACCTGAGTTCATTTGTGTATTAACTCTATAATATTAAATGTTAAATAAAATATTGTTTAAAGAACACCTCAACCAACCCCATAGCTGTACCTATATTTTAATTTTAAGTTCAGTTATCAAATAAAGTCTCCAAGGATTTACTTAATTGTATCCTATATTGGATCATTAATCATAACCAGAAAAAAAAAAAAAAATCAGTGTAGTGTCCTATGGATTGGTTTGTGAAGTCTTCCAAGCAAGGACTGGATTCAATCGCACGTCAAATTCTCAGGTCTTTGGACATGAATCATGATCAAGGCTTGTCCAAGCAAATGTAGAAGGACAAGGGCCTTTGCTATCCTACAAGAAAGGAGCTTCACTAATGAGACTTGCTAAAACAGAGAGGCACAACAAGTATAAATACCTATTGAATTCCACATATATATAAAATAAAATAAATAAAAAAAGTAACAAGTTATTCATTTGATTCAACAAAATGACAAATTCTAGGCGTTTCTTGCTTCAAATTTCACTCTCCATCCTTTTTTTATCCTTATCTCTATCATCTGCTCATGAAAAGCCGCCTCCACCCCAGGACACCAATCCACCCCAACCCTCCACCACAACTCCTCCAAACGACATCAATTACTCTTTCTCTGCAAGTGCAAATTACAGCTACAATGGTGCCTTCTCCAAGGTGTTTGCATTCGGAGACTCCTTTACAGACACAGGCAATGCCTACTTGTTGGGTGGTCTTAAATCGTCATTCATGGGTTCTCTACTTAATGCTTTCAAATCCTTGAACTCTTCCCAGTTGTCCGGCAACCGCCAATGCAATGGCCGCTTGGTCGTCGATTTTCTCTGCGATAGCCTCTCCATTCCATACTTGCCACCCTACAAACAATCCAAAGTCAACTTCTCTAATGGTGCAAACTTTGCAATAGCAGGAGCAACTTCTCTGTCCAGTGATTTCTTTACTAGAACAAAAAACAATCATAATAACCTGAATCTGTTGTGGAAGGGGATTCCATCGAGCTTCCAGACACAACTGGATTGGTTCCAAAAGTTTCTGCAAGATACTGAATGTAAAGGAAAGCCTGAGAGTGCATGCAAGGCTGATATGGAAAATGCACTCTTCTGGATTGGTGGAATGGGTCGAGCTGACTATGCTCGCACTTTTGGTACCGGTTCCACGTTTAAAATTCCCCGTCTTAAAGAGTTGACTGTTGCTCATATTTCCAAGTTTCTTCAGGTATTGCTTAAACTATAACAACACAACACTATAATATTCTCGGGACAACCGTCAATTATTGGAGTACATTCACAGTTGAATTGTTCTGATAAAGTTATTGTATCGATAACGTAGCAAAATCACTGAGACGGGTCTGACCAAGAGAGTTTGCGGGTTATATTTTTATTATTGTAATTTATTCAGGTTCATTTTAAAATAATTTTATTAATCGCAGTTTGTTTTATATTACAGACGTTGACAGAGAAAGGTGCAAAGTACATTGTGGTTCAAGGGCTACCACCTGTGGGATGCTGTCCATTAGAGTTGTTTTTAAGTAAAGCATCTGATCGTGATCAAATGGGGTGCGCATCAACAATCAATTCAATTATAATGGCCCACAACGAGCTCCTTCAGAAAATGTTGGTGGATTTCCAGAAAAAACACAGCCAGTGTACCATTGTGTATGCTGATTACTGGAACGCATTCAAAACAATATTGGCAAATCATAAGAAGTACAATTTTGTAGAGCCCTTCAAGGCTTGTTGTGGATCTGGGGGTGGTCCATTCAATTTCAACACGAATTCCATGTGCGGAGCATTCGGCACATCCGCCTGCAAGGACCCGAGTCGCTTCATTAGCTGGGACGGGATCCATTTCACGGAAGCCATGCATCGACAATTGGCCGATCTCTTCCTCAACCAGGGCTTCTGCAAACCATCCTTCGATATAATGATTAAAGTGAAACTAGGCCTGAAGATGTAGAAGATGTAGGGGTTTCATGTTTGTCATATAATGGTAGTAGTTCATTTCGGTGCTCTGAATGGCTGCATTCATGAAGCGGGCAAAATGATGTTTTCACATTTTTCATTTTTTTTTCTTCTCTTAATTGTAGTTTAGACAATAAGTGATGAGTTTCTTGAACATACATTGATATGTTTAGAGAACAAGACAATGTCACAATCAATTCTTACATTGATGAAATAAATTTTCTAATAAACCTAATTTGATATATACAGTCTGTTAAGAGTGATCCTCCCTGTCCTCAAATCGCATACTCAGAGCTGGTAACTCGATATTTCTTAAGAGTAGCAATGAGATTATAAATCAGGAGGGGTGTTCTGTTAATACTTCGCTCATCAAAGGTAGTGTCGAGGTTGTGTTTCACATGCACTCTAAAAGAATGGACACGCTCTGTTCTGCAAGGAGGTAAGAAAACACAACTTTCTCTAGTTTCTCGCAGCCATACAAGGCCAGCACTAGAATAAGATGTTGCCGAGACATATCACATTCTGTATTGATATGTTGCTGGATAACCGACAACCGAAGAAGACAATCTTATGTACAAACCTAAACTATAAACATATGCTTAGTTTCAAGTGCCGCTATGGAGAAATGAATCTCTAATTGAAGCAAAACCACAAGCAGTTTTGCACAAATTTGTCTGTGTTGTCATTCAGCGTAGAAAAAGAGTCCACGATCACTTCACTGATAAATCAGCACACTTCGATAATAGTAAGGTAAATGTACACTATGATTTTTGAAATGCGAGCTTTGATGGTAGTAATGGGGACATCATACTCCGATCCCCAACAATGGTCAGACAAGCATAATATGTGAGTGGTTATTTTGTGTAAGAATGAGAGAATTTTCCTCAACACACTCTATTTACATTTGAAGGTTGGCTTTTCTATCTGTACAACATTCTTCTTGTCTGTTTCTACTCAGATTAGGTATTCATAATACACTAAGAAGAGGGCATCTGGGTATTCTTTTGGAAGGCTGTTGATATAGAGGTAGAACCGCAACAAGTCCTCCTTCGAAACTGTTTCTGGATCAATGACGTCTTCATTACAAGTAAGCACCCATAAGTCTTCTGAGTTAACCCTCTTTAAGCTACCACGGCAAAAAGGGCAGGACTCTGACTTTGTGTTCCTGTAATTTTGGAAGGGATTTTATATGAGGGAAATGCATATAAAATTCTTTTTGATATCAATTATTCAAGGTGAAAGCATGAGATGCAAGAGGATTGGTGACAGGTTTGTACTTACCAATTACGGTAGCATTTAACGCACATTGCATGGCAACAATTAGGCAAAACCATTTTGGTACAAGGCTCCAAGCAAATCCCACATTCATCTTCTCTCTCCAAATCAACATTGGAGAGTTGGTTATCTCCTTTCATTCTACTACCAAAATTCAGCATGTCAACATACTCTTTGTTTGCTTCATCTAATTCCCCCAAACTGCTGCGAAGTCGTTGAAGAGATGGTAGTATAATGCCTGCAATTTGATTTTCATTGAACTGAAAGAAATCAGAAACATAACCCATAAACAAAAAACCAGTGGAATTAACTAATTTAAAATATGTCTAACATTAACATGTACTACATTTACACACCATAGAAATCCCTAATTGTTGCCTTCCTTCCATGTGTAGATAAGTCCTGTCGACCATCTGCATACACCTGTATGAATAAAGTAAGCAGCCAATAAAAAACTGCACCAAATATATGAGAAACAACCTAAATTCCTTAAAAACTCTAGGGTCGAAACTCAACACAGTACCGGTGAGGAACCAACCTTATATATGAGTATGTGGAAAAGGTTTAAATATCTGGGGAGTATACATATGCATGAAGAATTCATCCATTGTAGCAAGAACCAAAAGACAGGAGCCCAGTGATTGTAAACCAATTTCATTTGGAGATGTGCACCACCCTTGGCTTTTGGAATTGCAGCAGCACTACAACCCCAGGTTTCTAAGTTAGAGAAAAATTAACATAGCCGGCCACTAATATCAGGAAACAAAATCCGAATAGTACACATTTTGAAAATCCCATTAGCAAGAAAGATTGCATATGCAATAAAATCCACAATTCAATTACAAAACTCACTTTTAATCAACCAGCTAAGCAGAAAATCACACCAATAACATCAAAGTTTAATCTTTTTGTGCACACAAACAGACGAGACAAAGAAAGAGATAAATTGCACTTTCTCTACCATTATTAACCAATAAAGTTGCTAGACTAAAAATTCCAACATAAACCAACACAGACATTTGTCAACTGCTACATCCATACATAACTTCGTGCATTTTGGCATATCTTCCTATAATTCAAACACAAAGTCAAAATCCAACACAAAAAAGTAAAAACAACATAGACGCCCAAATTAGGTACTCTCTTATTTATCTTCAATTACCATGTATATATAGCACACAAATAGTCATGAAGATGATCATAACAGTGATCAAGCACATAAACAACCCACAGGGAAATAAAAAATCAGAAACGGATAAATCAAACTGAAACCATACTCAAAAAGCAATATTTAAATTGAAAGACAAAAGCTTACAGAGCATTTGCATGCTGTATATCAGCCTCCAAGACTTTCAACGAGTCCTGATAAGAAGACTTAGCCAACTGATACATCATCTCCATATCCTCTCGCTTGAATCAACAAAAAAAAAAAAAACAAGAGCCAAAGAGAAAAAAAGAAAAGAAAAACGCTTGTTAGTTTGGAGGAACAGCAACTGGGTTTTGTTCGGTTTTGGTTCAAAGAACCTGAACCAACCAAAAAGAGAACAGAAAAAGTAGAAGAAGAGATACAAAGAGGGTTTTTCTCTTTGCTTTTGTTCCTTCTCTTGCTTTTTTTTATCTTCGCTTTTATTCTAAAATTTTATGGATAAAGAAGAAGACAAGGAGAGGAGGGGTGAGGCGGCTCTGACAATGACTTTTGCTTTTTTGGCTTTGCTTCCCTTTTATGGTCAGAGAAAAGATAGATACAAAGAAAGCTCACAGAATACGTACAAGAAACAAAGGCGTTGTCTTACTCTGTTATGTTATGTTGCGTTGTGTGTGCGTGTGTTGGGCTTGCCTTCATTTGATTTTTGGTTTAGTATTATGGTCGGTTTTTTATATGAGAATTGATTACGACTGAATTTTTACATGAATTAAAATTTGAAACATAAATAATAGATTTTTTTAATTATTAAATAAAAGTGTTAATTTTTTTTATAGTAAAAATTAAATTTAAAAATATACTAATATAAAATAAATAATTATGGAAAAATATTATAATTATAGAATAAAATATTATAATTATAGTTAACTTTATTAAGTGATAAATCAAAATATTTAACCATTTATTTTAAATTATTTTTTAGTATTTTTAAATTATTTAATTATTTTTAAAAAAATAAAAATAATTCAATATATCCAATTTTAAATATTAAATAGAAAAAACAAACGAATCCATAATTTTTTATATTTAATTGCTTTTCTAGTTTTCTTTTAAATTCGCCTCACACTTTTTTTATTAGTAATTAGTATTCATTATTATAATCAAGAATATCTTATATTGTTGACCTTATAAATTGTATTAATTTCTTATATAACATGATTGAAGATTATGCTGAATTCTGACAATATTATATTAGAGAGTGGTTTTATCTTAGGTATGTGTGATGATTATCGTATAATTATTTTTTAAAAGATATAATTATAAAATTAATAATAAATCTACGAACTATATATTTACTCCCATAATGATATATTCACTCGTACAATAAGGGGAGAAAACTACCCACATATATCGACAAATGCACATGGTGAGATTTAAACTCTTACCACTAATCACTTGAGTTATGAAGGTTGTCAGCACATTTATCACTATTATATCAGACGTAATAATTAAAAATTAGTTGTGTTTGAGATGATAAATTTAGGATATTTATGGAACTGTGGGCATTTATTTATCACTCAACATATGGAACGGTTTAGTTCTTAAATTCTTTTTCAGTTTTACTTGATTAAGTATGATTGTGATACAGTTACTCAGTTAGATTCTTGACACAAAGAAATCCCTAACTTTGGGTCAAATCATATTTTAATTTATATCATATGATTCAATTACACTCTTGTGATAATTATATGACCAATAATGTTTGTTTGGATGAGATTGTATTATTTATTGGTAAGTAGATAATATAATGGAAGGACTTATTAAATACAAACATGATTAATTAATTAATTTGTACAACACAATAAACACAATGACTCATTTTTTTTTTTTCTGTTTTTAATTGACAAATCATTTCAATCCAGTATCTTGCTTCATCATTTGTTGTTACTTGTTAGGTAATCCAACTACTAAAACCCCTAATTTTATTCACAAGTCAAAGAAACAGACAGCCTAGTTTGTCAGATCTTTAAAATTATTCTAATTGATGCATTTGGGAATTCCTCAATTAAGTCATATTTGACATAAAAGTTCACCTTTTTTGTTTTTATGCTATTCAAAATTAAGTAAAGGGAATTCATTCAACTTAGTAATGTCTCAGGTTCGAGTTGTCCATCATAGGTATAATATATATATATATATATATATATATATATATATATATATATATATATATATATATATATATATATATATAATGAAAAAAATCTATGTCCACCTAATATTCAACAACACCACAATACATGTACATTATAGCTTGTTTTTACTCATAAAAAGTAAGCAAAAAAACAGTTGTCCTGTTAGATGTTCTAGCTTGTTAGATGAAAGGAAGAGGCATATTAGGTAGAAGCATAACAATAATTAGTATATGATGATTGATACATACAATAACTATTAGGTGGGGATGCTTTTGAATTATTTTGCAGATAGTGGTTCTAGGCACCCATTTGATAAATCAGGGCTCTCAATTTCCAGAAAGCTTGTCAGTAAAGTTTTCCGCCGAGACTGTGCCTTGAAACACTACCAGAAAATGGTTTTTGGTCATCTCTATTTCATATCTTGATTGCATCTTGTATTGCCAGAGATATTTCCTGCATTCTTGATTGCAATTTCTCCATATTGACTAGAACAGGATCTGCCACTGCTTCTAAACATCCCCTTTTCGAATCAAGGATCTTGCATGTGAAATAACAAAATTTTCAGTGCTTGTTTTCATAATTCAATACTAAAAAAAAATGCAGATTCACAATGAATCAGTTATAATGAAAACAACAATATATATTATCTTCCTGGATATAATGTTCATTGCATAAGAGTGGTTTGGCTTTTAGTATATAAAATTTGGTATCAAAGCATGGCCCTATATCACTAGAGTACTTAGAACCTTTCTTTGTAGCAAATGATTACATCCGATTTAAGGCTAAAATGGATGAAACCGAAGTAGAGGACTAGCCAGTTGAACAATGTTCAACCAGTAGACCAACTCCGAAACTATAAACATCGCTATTTTCAGTCAACAGCTGCTTTGTGTGGTACCTGCTGAAAACTGCTAGTTAAGGTTAATCACACACTATTTAGAAGGCAAGTAGGGCTACTGTTACAAAAATGTGACACATTTTTGCTCTCATATTAATGTACAAAATCAAATTGCTTGTTTTTTACACCTCGGTGAATGACACTTCAAGTAAAAAAAAAAAAAAGTTTTTCAAAATTGAAAACAAATAAATAAATAGTCAGATTAAGATTAGTTATTATAGTTTTAAAAATTTTCAAGAGGCTGGTTTGGTTACCCAACTAAAACCTTGATTTTATTCATAAGTCAAGCTTCAGTAATTGAATGGTTTGTCAAATGTTCAAAAGTTATTGTAATGGGTGTATTTGAATTTGGACTTCCATCAATTTAAGTCATATAAGACATAGATTCAAAACCAAGTAACATGTCCAACTAATATTCAACAAAACCACAAATAAATGTACATTCCAGTTTGTTTTTACATTTTTTTATGCAAAAAACTGTTCTTCTGTCAGATGAGAGGAAGAAGAAGGGAAAAAAAAAAAAAGCCTCGCTGTTTTCTGCATTGGCATATTAGGTAGAAGCAGAACAATTATGAGTGTGATGGTTGATATGCTAACAGTATTAGGTAGATAAGCTTTTGTTAACTATCTTGCAGATGGTGCTAGGCACCCATTTGATAAATCGGGGCTCTCGATTTCCAGGAAGCTTGTCAGTAAAGTTTTACGTGAAGACTGTGCCTTCGAGCTACCAGCAGACAATTTCTGGTCACTTCCCTTTTCTATCTTGATTGCATCTTGTATTGCCAGAACTATTTCCTGCATTCTTGGCCTGGAACAGCCTTGCTGTTCAACACATTGGAGTGCAACTTCTGCAATTCTCCAGATCGACTCGATTTTGACATTTCCTATCAGAATTGGATCTACAATGCTTATCACATCCCCCTTTCGTATCAAGGATCTTGCCTGTAAAACAACAAACTTTTCAGTGCTAGTTATCATAATTCAACATAAAATTATAATATATCAAATAGGATGTGAACGATAAATAAACAGATATTTAGAAATGTAATAGTATATTCCTGATTGTAGCATTCATTGCAAGTGTAGCTTACCTTCTTGAGATTTATTTTATATTTAGTATCATAGCATGGTCCTATATCACTGGAATACTAGGATTTTTCCTAGCAGGAAGACTCTTGTATAAGTTTAAACAAATTGTATCTGTTTTTCTTGTATTAAACGATTACATCCGACTTGGGAACAATGAAATATGCTAAGAAATGTAACTCTAAAATGAACAAAACAGGCAAAGAGGCCCACCCAGTGAACAATGTTTAACTCAGCACCAAAATCTTCCACTGAGACAGGCTTTCTTCCAGAGATTAGTTCCAGGAGAACAACCCCGAAACTATAAACATCACTCTTTTCGGTCAATTGCTGCTTTGCATAGTACCTGCATGATGGCTAGTTAAGCACAGGCAAAAGTAGAGATATGATCAATCATACACTAATTGAAAGCAAGCATGGCTTACTCAGGATCTAGGTAGCCAACTGTTCCTCGTGCTACACTTGATATATGTGTTAAATCTTCTTCAGCTTGTCTAGAAAGTCCAAAATCCGACACTTTTGCTCTCATATTAACGTCTAAGAGGATGTTGCTTGTTTTTACATCTCGGTGAATGATACCAGGGTTGCAGCCAGTGTGCAAGTACTCGAGGCCTACAAAAATCTAAATATGTGATTCCAGTTGAAAATTGATTGATGTGTGATTATCAACAGCTGAGAAGTTTCATTATCAACCTTTAGCTGCATCTTGTGCAATTTGTAGACGTGCAAGCCACTCTAAAGGCTTCTGGTTGACAGAACCTGCCAGCAAATTGTATCATGGATTTTGAGTTTGTTGTTTCAATCACAAAAGAGAAGACTAGAAGAAAGAAAGGAGCAAATAGATTTCAGGACAATAGTGCTAGCAGACCAGGTATGCGGTCCCTTAATGTTCCATTGTGCATATACTCATAAACCAGTATGCGTTGATGCTCTTCTTCACAATATCCAATTAAAGGAACCAAGTTCCTGTGATGAATTCTTGACAAGAGAGCAACCTGCAAATACGTTATCCTGGTTAGTGTGATATATAAAATTTAGCCTGCTCCTTTTGTGTGTCTGCGTGTTATATTCCTATGATCAGACCTCTTTCAACTTCAATGTTTCTATCTTTGGATGGAAAACATTATCACTAATTATTAGAAATTCCTTTTGAACTGATTACAGGATATTAATTAAGATGCCCTTAATATATTGTAGAACTACTTGGAATTCCATGCTAATATGAAACAGGTTTACCTTCGTGCGAATAAATATATTGTAGAACTAAGATGTATAGAGCTGAATCTGACACTACCTCGGTCACAAATTGCTTTGCGCGATGGCTGGATGAATCAGCCATTATCTTTACTGCCACTTCTTTTCCATCTTTCATTTTGCCATAGTAAACAGAACCAAAACTTCCTTTGCCAATTTCCTTAGAGAAATAATTCGTAGCTTCTTCTAGCTCGGAAAGTGGGATGTAATACGCTACGCCTTCATCCATAAACTGACCACCCCGTGCAATTGAATAGGCTGTTGAAGGCTTTGTACTAGTTCTCAAGGAATCACCTGATGGAGATAAGAGAATGAACCGGTTAATATAGAAAGCCTTCCACTTTTGTCATCCCTTGTAACATGGAAAAATAAACCTACAGTTAATGCACTGCACCTCTTTCTTTGTTTTTCTGATTTGATATTTTCCTTCGGTAATTATGCAGTAAATATAAACTTCCCAAGAACAGAACTAACAGAATTGCAAGTACTCCTATTGAGCTTCCGAGTATTAACTTAAAGCGCATCTTTCGCTGCTCCCCTTTATGTAGTTCAGGATTGTTTTCATATCTGCCAGAGAAAATAAGCAGTTGTTTTTAAATCATCTGAGCCAGAATTCTCACATCAATTCATCATATCTCGACAATTAAACCATTGATATGCTGGATGATGAAAGCGTTTTCACTGAAATATCTACACTTTACTTCTGAAAATTCACTTGTTGCCAGCTGATATAATACATACTTAACTAATTCCAAAATTACTTTGGTGTGATCGTTGATGCATGTAGTTATAGTGTTTATCAGTGAATTATACATTTATTTTACGTAATATAAGATATCAGCACTGGACAGCAGAAAATAACGATTCTGTTGAGGACCTAGGTATAGATCCAACTACAAACCCTAACTTGCACCCCATACAACTCACACACACGATAAAATTGAGTTAGATCACTTTAATTAGGAATCACCAACTCTCTAGAACGCGGGTTAATTAGCTCAAGTGATTCTCGAGTGCGAAATTCCAAGAAAAACCGATTAATCTAGAACTAGGTTATTAGCCTTAGAACTAGCGCAAGCTTTAGAAAGCCGAAAATAGAGAATTCTCTCAATTTTATTGATAACTGAATAATGAATAATGAATACAAACCTAGTCCATTTATAATAATAACTCAATACCCTAACCTAGTCCTAATAGGAAACAATAACAAAAAGCCCAATACAATTCTAATAGAAAATAAATAATAAGAAATCCTAATACAATTTTAATTGGAAATAAATAATAATAGAATCCTAATACATTTCGAATAAGAAATAAAATAGAAGCCTAATAAAATATAAAAACCTAAAAAAGGAAACCTAATAAAACTGAAATTTCGCAACCAAAACAGTGAGTGTCGCGACCCCTATGTCGTGACCATGAGTCACGACAAAGGGTCTCGGTACTCACTATCTGCAAAAACCCTTTTTTTCCTTTCAATAAAAATATGGTTCTCATGATTCATTGCAAGCTTTTAACAGGCTGGCTATTATGTTCTTTAAATAATCATAACATTCCAATGTATCACATTACCGAAAGACATATTACAGCATAAATAAATAAGTAAATCAAATTAATAAATTAAACTATACTCACTCAAAAATTATTTTTCCTGTTAACAGTGCTCTAGGTATTTGCCCGCTAAAAGAGTTGTTCTCTATGTGCCTGCCACATAAAGATTCACAGTTAATATCCAAACATTCTCTAGGGATTATGGAAAACATGCCTAGATGAAATTAGAAACATCAATTGACAAAGTTTTAAGTATGCACTATCCGAGTCAATGATTGACAATAGTGTTTCTTAAAAAAGAAACAAAAAGAGATTAAAACATCCGTGTTAGCACATACAATTCCTGTAAGTTTGATAAACTGCCCAGGTATGAAGGTAATGAACCGTTTAAATTGTTGTTTTCCAGATGCCTGCAGGTGCATAGACGAAAAAAGGTGATGGACCAGTCATTTCCTTTATAGATTTATATATAATCGCAAAATAAGCATGAGCTCGGTGAGCTTACACAATTTTCAGATTGATTAGATTACTCATATCGGGGAGTGGCCCTGTGAGGAAGTTACCATCCAGCCACCTACATAACCAAATAGATTAAACAAAACTACAAGAATAACAGATACGGGCTACTAAATCAAAGTTATAGCATAATAACACTTACAGCTCCGTTAATGCCTCCATATAGTTAATCTCAGATGGAATTTCTCCTAATACATTCTTTCCTGACAGGGCACTGCACAACAGGTCAGCCAAATCATCTCTAATATAGCTTGTACAGGAAATTAGAATCTCTAATCTTATAAACAGATGATTCTACTTTCATTATTATAATAATCAACATGGCAAGATATGTTTGCTCCTATTGTGATAACCTTTTGGTATGCATAAAGAGCTTCCACATTCTACTAGAATTCTTTCACTATTAGGTTGCCAGTTTAATCCTCTACTTGTCTGATACACTGTCGAAGTATGAATTGGGCACTTCCGCACTTGCATAAACAGATTGTGAAGACCTTACATTTTTGTAATTCTTGGCGGAGTGGAAGAGCTGCATGTCACCCATTCCCAATAAGCCGGAATACAAGGATCACCCGCGTCATTTGGCCAACCACTTCCATTAGACATGGAGCGAAAGGCTTCAAGTACGGTCACTACCGATTGAAAACATAATTAGAAACCACAATCGAGCAGATAGAAAGTTAGACAAAACTGTAGTATGCCAAGATCCTTTCACTTACCATCTTGCCACTCAGTTTTTGCAGCAACCTTTTGGTACTTATTTATCTCTATCGCGTTTAAGAGTGGCCCTTGAGTAGAATCTCGTGTCTTAACAAAAGAGAATGACAGAACAAAATTGAGGGTCACATTCATGTAGCTGGGTTCATAAAGAGTGTAGCTCCCGTTAGCATTTTCAGCAATATTTACAACTGCATTGCTGTAGTCAGGCATGTAAGGTTGCTGCAATTTAAATTTCCGAGTCTCATTCGCGCCCAAGTCTTGAATTTCAGCAAAGTATGCATAAGCTCGAGCATTGGCAGGAAAGTCTTCCAGGTTTAGCCTATAGCTCAATACTCCTTCTGTGCCAACAACTGCCGTTTGCATTACCTTGACAGGTGGATATTCCCTCGTCCTTATGTCTACGTTCTTTGATGTATTGATCCTCACCGTGCCAGGGGCTTCCCCAACAAGAAAATTTTGCCTCTTATCGAGATCTGATTCCCAGATTCTGTCGTAGGGATCATCCGGGTACCTGAGATAACAGAGTTCACTTGATAAATCTGCACTGATAATGCTTCTTGTCAATCTATTTTCAAGTAATGAACATTTGAAAGGGAAGTTACTCTTTTCAAAAAAAAAAAGAAAAAAAAAAAAGAAAGGGAAGTTACCTGATGTCATCCTTGCTTGAAGCACCAAAATTTACTCTAGCTGCTACTTTTAAGAAGAAACTATCCTCAAAGTCCGTAGCATACATGGAAAGATTCAAGGGCCGCAACTCCAGAGTGGATATGAATGGAGAACCAGTCGTTGCACAGCATATGCACACATCAATAGAATTTGAGGGTGCTCTGATGATCATTTCCTTGACATATGCTCTCGAACCATCCAAGACGGTTACAGTTGACCATTGGGTTGCATCCAAATAGAGCTGAAATTTTGGGTATGTGTCTTCAGTTCCCAAACTGCCATATTGAAATGTTGCTCGAACAATATATCTTCTTCTCTCTTTCGTGCTCAAAGTATAACAGTATTTCTTGCTGTCTATTGGAAAATCTCTGCGTTTTCGATACTGCATCCGGTCTCCATTTGGGTTTTCTACTTGTACTGATTTTCCATAGTTCATCATACCCATGTCTGAAATCCATGCTAATCCAGAACTAGGGTCACTGTAATTACTAGTTCCTCCACAATCTATACTGACAAACTCTGCATATTGATTTGATTACACAGTAAATATCAGATTGTGAGTTATATTCCTTTCTCACTATCCTAACAAGACATTGATGCTAGCTTCTATGCAATCCTTCAGCATCTATACATCATTATTATAACATGCCACAATAATTCTTTCTAAGTATAAACACAATATCATAATCTTATACAATTACCATATGAAATTGAACTAAAACTAGTAAAATTCCACAAATATAACTTCAACAAGAACATACCTGTAACTTGGCACCAAACCGTTGAGAGAAAGAGAAGGTATATAACCAGGAACTGAGAAAATAAAACCATTGAATCAGATCAGGAAGATAAAAAACCAGCCCTTTATTATTATTATTATTATTATCTTTTCAAGGCTTAGAATTTAGTGAGAGAGAGAGAGAGAAAAGGGAAAAAACGAAAATTGTTTGTTCAAGTTTTGAGCATCAGCATCTCAGCAGTCGTACTGATCATCTTTTCTTTTCTCCTCCTCCACTACGTACCTGTTAACTTTTTTGATTGATGAGTTTGGCTATGTTCATTCACGTTGATTTCTGCTTTTGTTTTTTTGATTCTTTCTTCCCAAGAGAAATTAAAAAATTTCAGGGCTTCCACCTTTAGAAAAAGAAGCGCGTGACATAATCTCTCAAGCTATAAAGTGAAAAAGATATCAACTTTGAAACAATGGTTTTGCTTTTACTGTCAGACAAATATGTATAAATATATATATCAAAACATATGTCCCACATAATTCTGCTACAATGCATGAGATGGCATCAAATAACCATCAAACTGTTTGTAGTTTTTTCTGGAACAAAGATTTCAAGAAATCCAATCTCATATACAATTTTCTTTTTAACTATTACAGATCTAAGCATAAGGATTCAATGTATCATAATTATTTATATCATGCCAGATGTTACGAAAAACTAATCAAATTTAATTATATACTATGTAACATAATATTAGTGGACGGATATATTACTTCAGATATATATAAATTTTTCTCTCTTATAATAATATGATTCGACATCACAAATTAATTACGTGAATGTAATAAACTTATCATCGAGCTAACCTCAATTTTTTATAATGTCACTCAAATAAGGATGAAGGATATCGTAATTTTGTACCGGATCATAATAAATGATATGATTATAATTATAAAGATTTTATGTTAAGAGCAAGGAATAAAATATTAATATTTTAATCGAAATAATTTAATATTTTTCATATTTTAAAATGATTGATATCAAAAATATCATTGAATTGAATGTACATTATAGTTTGATATAATTTACGATATTTTCGATAATACCACCTAAATTTTCAAAAATTTAGATTCCCGATATTTTCGCCATATTTACATCTTTGGCTGTGAGTGGAAAATTCCAAAATATCCTTCTTAAAAGGAAACTTCTGGTATTATTGTTGTTATATAAAATGAATGTAGAGAGAAGGGGAGTAGGAGGAGAAGGCAGGCCATGCAAAAAAGCATATACAGTAAAGAAAGTAGCATCATAATAATAATAATATTCTTTGCTTGGAATCTTTAATTTCCTTTTAACAAACCCCAGACCAACTTGTCTTCAGCTTTATAAACTTTGAAAAAGTATGCATATGATGCCCCCTTTGTAGCTGGACAAAATATTAAGATGGTCCCATCGTCTTCTATTATATTCTAATAGGTACTTGAACCAAATCCATGACAAAATCATCAAATTGGAAATTTTGTCTTCAATATTTATTTTAGGATCATCACTACCATTTTCCTTTTTAAATGAAAGAATCACTCCTTTATGTTTAGCTCTTAAGGAGTTCGATTCAATTTAGAGTTGATTGAAATTTAAATTTTTTTAAAAATTTTGAGTGTATTCAATTTAGATTTGAAAAGAGTTCGTAAAAATCTAAGTATATTCAATCATGCTTATAAAGATTTTATTAAAATCTAGATATATTCATAAAGTCATTTGACTTTTACATAAATTAATGAAATTTGATGGATTTTAAAATGAGAATGCCAATAACAAATCTTCCCCATTCCTATAAAATTTGATGGATTTCATACTATTATCTTATGCACAATTAAATATTATTTTTTTCGAAACAAATCATTAAAAATTTATAAAAATTTCATATAACTTTTTAACAAAAACTATAGAGAATTCTGATAAAATCTATATAATAGATAGACTCTACTAAACTCCTACATACTATAGATTGAATATACCTCCTTAGTTATTTAGTTATTTCAAAAATTATGACATCTCACAGATTAATTTGAGTGATTTTAAAAATCATTCTTTAATTTTCTTTCGAAAAACTTTGACATGAAGTGATTGCTTATCACATTAGTTGTAAATCAAATCTCTTGTATCCGGATAAGAATAGATCCAAAACAAGATTTTTTGTACAGCAACAAGAAGTGTTATAAATTTATAAAGAGGGTAATATTATCATGTCTAAATGATAAAGTATATGAATTTTAATTTTTATGTTAACTATTAGTTGATTGTTAGTTTATTACTATGACATACATTTGGACTTTTTTTGCTACACTATACATATTGAGGTTACTAGGCCCATCAAATGAGATGAGATAAGTCTCACTCCAATGGGTCCACTTATCTCAGGCTTCTTACTTATGTGACCCCACATTTTTACCCCAATCCATGCATACCCGAAAATGACACCACCAGCAAATTTTGATCTGTCCAACAAGAGCCCATTAATATCCATATTAATGGGCTGTGGTCCATTTATCTGAGACTGCAGATTTCATGGGGCTATTTCTTGACACGCAGAAAACAGAGCAATCAAAGCCATCCATCGCTTTCAAATTGCACATATTTGAAATCAATTCATGATTTGATTATATCATGAACACAGAACATGCTCAAACTCAATAGAGTAATCATTTGTAATCAGAAAAAAAAAGTGTAAATGCATTTATAGAGGGTACCATTGGTTTATTAGATTAGGTGAAGGGGATCTATTATGGAGTTATAGCCAACGATCCCCACCACCGCCCACCGGCTCCATTTGAATTCTTTTTTCTATCAAATATTATCTACAATATTCCCCTCCAATTATTACTAGAACAAAAAAAAAAAGAAAAAAGACTAAACCTATTTTTATTTTATTGAATTACTTTCGTAATTAAAGTTTACAGAAACTTACACTGAACTAGTTTGATTGTTAAAAAATAGAATTGACCGTAAAAATAAAAAAAAATAAAAGAAGAAGTGAGAGATCCACTATAAATCCGCTATAGATTCACAATTTATTATAAACCATAGATATTCGAGTATACTTTTTAACGATTAAAATTAACTTTAGGAGAATTCAGTATAAATTTCTATAAATTTTAATTTCAATTGTAATTCAATAAACTTAAGACAGATTTAATATTATTTATTCATAATTATTAGTATTTTAAATTATAAAACGGTAGGAATTGTCGGACTGGTGAGATGAACCATTGTAAGCTCGGTATGAAAATGATCTCTACTACTGGAGAGAAGTGTAAGAATTAATAAAAGGGTCTAGAGTTGTTTTTGCAGTTTCCTTATATCATAGTGAGTCATCTAAGAACAATCTCTCAAAAGGTTGATAGAAGTGTGATTTCAAACTTTGTTAAAAAATGACCAACAAAATGCCAACCAGCTTAAGCCCCATGGCCTACACAAAATCCAATGTAGATGGACCAGCTGGAGCCTGCCCACTTAGCTCAAACCTCAAATATACTGGAGTAGTTAGGTTAGATAGAGCCTAAAATTGTTCAAGGGGATAAAGTTACATTTTTTACTCTGTTATCCGACTTTTTGCTTTTCCTGATTTTTTTTTCCTTTTATATATGTTATTATTTTATTTTTAAAAAAATATTATTAATTAAATCAGATATTGAGATTAAATTTATAAATTTAGTTTAAACTAAAATATCTCTTTATATTTTACGAATTAATAAGTAAAAATAATTTTAAAACTTTTTGCTCAAACACCTTATTATTACTAAATGTGTCCTTATATATATATATATATATATATATTAGTTATTGTAACATTTAATTTAAAAGGAGAGTATTCTTTGTCAGCTCGTAGAAAAGTCAAAGAGAGTTGGAGATGATTCTCTTCTCTCTACAACAACAACAGCATCATATGAAACCCCAAGTGGCAGTTGAGAAAATAATGAAGGCAAAGGTGGGATGGATAGAGAAGGCATCCTTTTTCTTTTCTTCAAGTGTGTGAGCTAAAAAGGTTTCAACACTAAGCAAACTTGGCTCCTCTCTCTCTCTCTCTCACTCTCTTGCCTCTCTCTTCTCTTCATCATCTATCTATCTATTCTCCTTTTCTTTTCTTTTTTTATTATTATAAAAGGTCTCCATCTAAGCTTCTCTTCCAAATTCCAAAATTCCCTCAGCAGAACAAAATCACTTCTTACCACCCCTTAAAGCCTGTTCTTTTTTTTTTTTTACTCGTAGGACTCTTCAAAAGAGAGACAAGATGTTGGTAAAACAACCCAACAAATCTTCTTATGGAGAATCTCTCAAATCTCTTGAAGCTGATATTCAACATGCCAATAACCTGTAAGTTTCTTCCATATTGTTTAGTTTTATATAATTTTCTTTTTCCACATTTTTTGGCATTTAAATATCCATAGCAGAAAACCTGTAGAAAACATATGATTTTTTGTTTACATTTTGGCTGAAATAGGAAGATTAAAAAGATTTTGATTCTGTTCCTCCCTC
This sequence comes from Xanthoceras sorbifolium, assembly GCA_003430845.1. Lineage (NCBI taxonomy): Eukaryota > Viridiplantae > Streptophyta > Magnoliopsida > Sapindales > Sapindaceae > Xanthoceras > Xanthoceras sorbifolium. Next base: position 11,341,517 of record CM010621.1, read on the forward strand.
TCTTTGCTTTTTGGGAGTAGTTATTTTAATCAAATTGTGGTAATTATATGGAATTTGTCATCAAGGAAGGTAAATTTTTTAGAATTTGATTATTCTGCTTATGGGTTTTTGTCAAAGATGCTTCTTCTTTTTTCAAAAAAAGTGACTTTTATTAATTACATATGGGTTACAGCTTTAAATTCCCAAGTTCACCTACCGTTCTGCCTCTTGAGTCTAGATTACCCAGTTCTGTTATGGAATTGGTTCAGTCTCTAAGAATTGTTAATTTGAACTTTTTGATGTTTACCCGGATAAGTGGAACCAAGAAGAGTTTTTAAGTCTAATTTTTGGCTTGGCTTTTTGCAGAGCTGCTGCTCTTCCAAGAGATTATGGTGGAGATTATATTCAGATGAGATTATCATACAGCCCACTTGCTCCCTTAGTTCTCTTTTTGATTGAATGGATGGATTATAGTTGTACAGATTCCCTCCCCAGTTGTTTAGGACTTCTCCACATTCTTGTTTACAAGGTTGGTAAATGTAGTTTCCAAGTCATTCTAATTTGATTGATGATTTTCCAAATATATTGGAAGCAAGTTTGATGGTTTTTATGTTTATTTATATTTTCATTGTATTTGTTTCTGGTTTTGTGATATCCAAATGAAGCTCTTTGTAACGTTTCCAGGTATATGTTGATGGAATGCCAGCATTGTCCTCAAAAGAAAGGAAAGCTACTCTTAGGGAATTTTATGGTCTTTACTGATCTTAACTTATTGTCCATGAAACATATGATTTTGTTTTCTCCCATTTGCATTTTGTTTGAATTTTTTTCTTGCAGCTATCATCTACCCTTCACTTATGCAACTTGAAGGTGAGCTTACTCAGTTGGAAGATAACAATAACAGAAACCGATGCTCGGAAATTTCTAGCAGAAAGAGAGTTGAAGACTGGAGGAAATTATTAGATAAGGATCTTGAGAGAGATGATGAATGTGGAATATGTATGGAGAATTGCACTAAGATGGTACTGCCCAACTGTGGCCACTCCTTGTGCATTAGCTGCTTCCACGACTGGTACCCTCGATTGTCATTTCTGCTATTCACTTCTTAATAGGTTACTTAAAAGTGTTTCAATTGTAACACATTGCTTCTGCCTATTATGTATTTTGATGTTGAATTCAGGAATGAGCGATCTAAGTCCTGCCCTTTTTGCCGAGGTAGCCTAAAGAGAGTGAGCTCTAAAGATTTATGGGTTCTCACCAGTAGCACTGATATAATTGATACAGTTACTATCGCAGAGGAAAACTTGCGGCGCTTCTATCTTTATGTCGAAAACCTGCCTCTCATAACACCTGAAACACATCCATTTATACACGATTACATGATCTGACCTACAGAGGAAGGTTGTAGTGAACTATGCACCGGGCTGTCCACCCTCCTTTTTACATAGCGTATGGTGTGGTGAACTTTGATTTGATCTACAACTACCATGGCTGGTTGAAGAGCAAATTTGCCGTATCTGTAAGTAATTAACTGAGCTGCTGGATTCCTAGATGTGAATTTGGAACTGAATGTGGGTGGCTTTGAAGATTCACGAGAAACTTCAAATTAGCAGCCTGGATTAAAGCAAAGATCATTTACCTACAACAAATAGAGATGTAAATACAAAGAATAAGCTATGCATGGTGGTATTCAACTCAGCTTTTTGGAACCTGAGTGTTGCAATGACCATGCCAAGAAGTTACATGATAGTTTGTTTCTTCTGCTCACTATCACATGATGTATGACAAATATTCGTGGATTAAATGTATTTGTCTTTATTATAAACATAGTAATGCCTGTTTATCAGAATGCTTCTACTGAAATTGGGAAAAAAAAAAACTGCAATCTCAGCAATGCAAGATGAGTTGTCATCAGCTGCAAGATGAGTGGTCATCACTTGACAGTTGTATTATCTTCCCTAAACTGTATGTGCAATAGTTCAATGATGGAAGAGTAGAAACATGATGGGTGGTTAATATCTCACTTTGATTGCACTTTTGAGGCTATATCTTAACCAAATTAGCTTATAATAACCCCTTATAATAACCCCTGGTGTCAACAACTGAGATTCTCAAATATCCATAAGAACCATAACTGCTCTATAATTGAAAATGAAGTATTTCCATTAATTAGGTGATTGTCAAGGTTTCCTTGGTACCTACTACCTACCTTGTAAGTTGTATGGGTGAATAAACACTTGTTATTTTCTTAACTGCCAATTAAAGAATATACTTAGATGTAGATTTTTGTGGTTTCACTTGGTTGCCTTAAACTACCTTGACTGCATCCTGAAGAAACCTCTACTACTGTATTGTGGTCTGGTCTGTGTGTAAATAAATGGATCTATTTCAAAGCTTTGTCTGACAGTAAGATATGAAAGTTGAGGTAATTATTGTGCAAATTTGACAAATTCTCACCAAAAAAAAGGCTCCCGGTAACAGTTGCATCCATCTGGTGACATTTTGATACTAGTGGGCCAATTAGGCACTTAGGCCAACTATCAAAATACATGACCAGAACTGCAGGCACCCTTCTCTTCATTTGGACTCAAGATTGCTGATAGAACTAGTCCCACTTCTTTTGGGCTGGCACACCAGTTGAAGATTTTTAAATTTATATTCATATTCACGTAATAAGTCCATTAAATGGTCTTTCAATATACAAGCAATTGGGTGTAGTAGAAAGAAGACACTTTAGATCATCAACCAATACCAACAATGTAGGCTTATATTAATCAAAGAAGTGCTAATAATGTCTAATTAATTACCAAGAAAAGGAGACAAAGAGGAATAAAATTTTATCATAAAATTCATGCTAGAAGGCCCCCATAGCAAAAGTAGACTTTGGCATATTATTCCCCAGAACAAATTGCTCCAAGTGCATTATTCAGCGTCTTTGGTGCCAGTTACAAGAAGAAGTAGCTAATAGCAGTGAAAAAAAATATATATAAAAATCTAAAAAGTGAAGAGGAATAAAACAGGTAAGAACACACATAAATGCACCCTGAAGCATCATGGGGAGAGAGAGCAACAGGGAGAGGAGAGCTATATATTCTAACTTTAAATTAAAATAATAAAAAGCAAAACCCACTTAAGTGAAGTTGCATGGAGTTCATCCTCCCAATTTGTTAATAAACCAATCATGCTTCTTCTCTCTTTGAGTAAATAATTGTCTTTTAGATAAAGTAGTTTGTTAGTGGGCATTTCCTTTTGGATCCATTCAGTTTTGATTTATTTATTTGGATTTATTTTTAGTAAAATGTCCTTCCCATACCCCACTCTCAAAAAGTATACCTTTAAGCCCTCATTATTCAAAGTTAGAAGAAACCCTCCAATATCAACTTAATTAAACTATAAAGAAATTAATGAGTGATTAATTGATCTTATTATAGTTAATGTCTAATCTTATATACTTCTTTTTTTTTTTTTTAAATGGAATAGATCACTAATGACATATATAAGATGTACTTACCGTATATTTAAGAGTGAAAAACATTGTTGTTTAAAAGGAAAACACGTAATTTGATTAGACAATTTATTTATATTTATTATTAACTTCTTATAAAATACAATTAAAATAACAGCTGTCGAAAATGTTAATCTTACTTGACAGATCACTTGTTAATATTTGAAATTAAAAATAGCTGTAAGTGGACGAGGAAACTTGGTGTTGTTGTTGTTAGTGGTCACAAAACTAATAAAAAGTCAATTATCATCAAAATTCATATAATTAGTGCGAAGAAATCATTCTTTTATCAAAAATAGAGTTCCAAAAGGAGACATCACCTTGTTATAGTATGGAGTTCCAAATGGACCAAATGGCAATATCATGGCCTTAGATTTATTTAATTTTATTATAGTGGCCTTATTCAACGACTTATAATCAACCCTAATCTACACAATTTCCCATCTCTTTCACATCTTAATTAAAGCACTAAAACACATTTGATTATCTTTAATTCTTCCAGTAATCATCAAGAGGAATTGTAAAAAATAATGTTATTTTCTAAAAATCTTTAGACTTTTTATATTATTGACCTGACAGCTATGTTTTGTCCCCCGCTGCTGCAAATGGTTTTTTGATCCAACCCTTTTCTGCCTCTAATCCAAATCATTTTGATATATATATATATATATATATAGGAGGTGCTTGATACACTGGCTGTGGCTGAAGTGTAGCGTACACTATGTCCATTTGTGTTACATATTTTTATAAATAAGTTTAATTTACGATTGCGACCGATACAGTCGTGAGTCGCTTTAGCAAATCCCACTGCCTAATTTATATAAAGACAAAGTACAAGTATTGAGAATCTAATGGGAGCTTCCGATTCAATGCAACCCGTAAAGTGAGTGGTCTGTATTTGTAGGAGAAATGTTGGATTGTTTAAGTTTTTTTTAAAAAAATTTATAGTAAATAATATAATATTAGTTAATAATTTAAATATTATGAACATTCACTCATTATTCAATTGGTCAGTGTACATTCTTTTTTTATAAGGGTTCAATTTTTATTCCTTTAACATTTAATAATTAATCTCGACAGGTTCAATAACTATTAATACTATAATTATACTTCTTTAAAAAAAAAATCTCAAATATTACATAATTTAAATATAATTTGGATATGGATAATTTTTCTTTTCAATTTAATAATACTCATATTTGTATGTTTTTTTTAAGCAAATAAAGAGATCTAATCAGACCTGGAGGACCTAAAGATGTTGAAAAATGTCAACTTATGATTGGTTCAGGACATGACAAAGTCAAAATATACAAAAAAGTGTACTTCAAAAACTTTGGATTTGTGTAGCAAGTTGTCCTTCTTTGGATTTGTGTAGCAAGTTGTCCTTCTTTTTTATCGACATCGTGCATGGGTCAGGTGCAACGCACGTGGCTTGGCACTCAGCTTTTCCACCCAATAATTCACTCCATGAACTCATACTGCAATGTTTGGTCTTCCAACTTTTTTGTCCATAAGTGAGAACATTTGCTTTTTGATATATATATATATATTGTATGCTACCTTTAATTTGGCTTTTGTTTATCTCCAGCTCTCCAATTGAAGGGTATAAAGCCTAAAAATGTCACAAATTCATATATATTCTCAAAAATTCCTTCTTTAAAAAATAACTCTTTATTTTTAAATTTAGATCAAAATCTCCTACATGAGAATTTGTAATACACAATTATAAGGTATTTTAATATTTTTGTAGAGTGTTCTCAACGACACTACCATATCACCAACTAGATAGGGAAAGATGGAATTTACTATATTGACGAGTACTAAATCTCAGAGACAATACTAAAAATTTAACTGTTATATCGCCGATCGTTCTTTCGGGCTAAGAAACAGGTAATCGAGGTCTTGTCCAATTGTAATTAATGATGATTAACACAAGGCATTAAATGTCTGTACTATCGACATAAATGCAAAAGACAAGTTGTATTAAATGAGATACACCTCGGGCAGCTTAACCTCTGACATGCCTGTGTATCCCTTAATTTATTTAACAAATCAAGAGGATTTGACAAAAAAATATATCAAGGCTATTATGATTTCCGAACGCATGTCACGTGAGAAACGTCTGACCCTCAGTTAAGAGCCTGTTCCTATAAATAGGAACAAGTTATAAGAACAAGGGTAAGCAAGAATAAATATTGAAACTCTGTCGAATTGACTCTAAAAACTGTTCATTTACTAACCTGGTCGACAGAGTGTTATTGTAGGTTATCGGTCGGCACTCATGATAAAATTTCTGCTTATTTTATAGGTTAACAGTTAATTACAGAAGAACTAGTTACGTTCGACAATCACTCTCCAAAAACTCCCTTTGAAAGTAAAGAAGCTCTCGACGACCACCATTAAATAGGTAAACTTTACTCTACTTATTTCAATTGCTTTATCCCACGTGTACGTTGATTAACATTTAAATTAGTGATCCAAAAATCACTATAAACAAGGGTATAATGGTTTTTTTTTTAACCTACATTCAGAATTAAAGTATGTTTTTGAAAAATGATTGAACATTAGGGGATTTTTGCAAATCTTCAAGATTATTATTATAAAATGATAGAATAACTTTCAAATATCTACTTATAAATATATATATATATATATATATTATTGAAACATAATATCTACTTATATTTGAATTCAATATTTTTTTTTGAAAAGGGTACAATTACAGTATTAATAATTGCTGGGATCTGCCGAGATCAAACACTAAACGCACAGCTTGAATATCTACTTCCATAATGGGAGACATCTACTCCCACAATAAGGGAAGAAAACTATCCACCACTGAGGTGGAAGACATATGTACTAAACACATTACTATAAATGGATATGCATTATTTTGAATTCAAATTTGAGATGATTTTAATTGATATACTTTTCCATCTTTAATCTCCTTTATAAGAGAAGGATTTTATCATACTTCAAAAGGTCTTAAAACTATAATTTAATGAATTTTAGAAGACATTATTATTTTTATATATTCCTTCATTTATACGGAGTTTATAATTAGATGGTTTTTTTTTTGAAACAAAGAATTATATTCAAAGCACAGCTCAAAGAGCCCAATGAAACAAACAAGTTTAACCCAAACAATCGTTCATGACCAGATTCTCCACACAAAGAGGACAATCTTCTAACCAAATAAACTCATTAATAAAAGAAAGACTAAATTTCGCAAGCCAATGAACTATCTGATTAGCTAATCTAAGAATATAACTAATAGAAGAAAAATGATGTATCGCCAACAAAAGAAGGATTTCTTCAATCACCTTTCTAATTTTTAAAATCGGAGCAGCCTTGCTCATGATAAGATTAACAACAAACTCGGCATCCAACTCTACACAAATTGGAAGGAGACCAGTCTCAATGGCCAACATAATGCCACACAGAATTGCTAGAGCTTCTGCAATTGGAGGGGAATACAATAAATCCAAACCTTGAACACACGAAGCCATAACGAAACATCTACAATCTCTAATAATCATTCCAATACATGTACGCCCCTTTTGAGCATCAATACTAGCATCAGTATTGATCTTATAAAAATCATAAATTTATAATTAGATGTTGAAACTATCTAAATCTATATTTTACTATTAATAAACCTTATGAGATTAACAAAACCCCTCCAAAAAAAAAAAAAAAAAAAATACATCCCACATCCATCTTTACTGTCCCCTCCAAAACAAGAAAAGAACATCATACCAATTTTGAAATTAGTGTTATTATCATAATTTTCTTTGTTCTATCAATAAAGTGAAAAAAGTTCACAAAATCTCACTATATTCACTATTTAAATCCAAAAACCTTTTACCTATGATCTACCTTACTTAGCCACTAATTCAAATAACCTTTTCATGTTCACATATCAAAACTTAAAAATATTTTTATTAAAGGGGTATAATTATAATATTAATAACGGAATATTTACTCCTATAACGGGAAACATCTACTCCCACAATAAGGGAAAAAAACTATCCACACATACCGGTAAATATACATGGTGGGAATAGAACACTCACCACTAAGGTGGGAGGGAGGTGCACTAACCACTTTACTATTAGTAGATGTACACAATATTTTTATTATTAAATATATATATATATATATATTCTTTGCATCATTTAATGTAGGTGACATGGTCAAAAATCATCAATTATGAGATGCTATTTCATTCAAAATATTCTTTCACACCCACTTTAATTAGGTTCAGTATTTCCCAATTCTTTTTAATGGGTTGGTAAGATTCTACTTCCATTGAAATTACTCAAAATTGTCTTATTCATCATATTCACTCATATTCTCTTTTTTTTTTTAATTAAAAATAACGATGTAAAATTTATTTAGTGATATGTGTTTATCATATTTACATATTAAGGTTATAAATTTCAACAGTATTTTTCTTTTTAATATCTCGAATTAATTATAATTCATATACACACTATTAAAATTATAAATTCGAGTCTAACTCTATTTAATTTTTTTTAATAAACAAGCAGTGCAAGAAAATAGAAAATGAAAAGAAAAAGAGGAAACAGCAAGCCGAAAGAGGATAAAAAGCTAACTCAACGACAGTTAACATCCGGCGCCAATATTCGTTGTTCAGTTCCGCTTCTTCTCTTAAAACACAGACCAACCCAGTTTTTTTTTTTTTTTTTTTAAAAAACCCCTCAAAAACACTTCTCTTACTCAAATTCTCTCTCTCTCTCTCTCTCTCTCTCTCTCTCTCTCTCTCTGTGTAAGCTCTTTTATAGTTATAGTACGAGTAGTAGTGGTGGCGGTTCTTTTTTTCTCTCTGTATCTCTTGCTGCGGTTATTTTAGCTCCATCTTCAAGTGAAGTCGTCTCAACTTGTTGGGGTTCTCGATCAAGCTCGTTCCATGATGGAGAATGGTTTCTCTTCTCCTAGAAACGACGCGTTTCCTGCTGGTCTCCGGGTTCTTGTCGTCGATGATGATCCTACGTGGCTCAAAATTCTTGAAAAGATGCTCAAGAAGTGCTCTTACGAAGGTTAAATTTTGCTCAGACTATACTTTGTTTCCTGATATTTGCTTCATTATGTTTCTTGTTTGTTGAAAATTATATGAGTTTCTTTTACTATAGTTGTTATTGCGAGATGGGTGTTTTGTGTTTCTTGAAGTTTGATTGCATGTTAAGACAATTTCATTTTCTGTTTTGGTGTTTGATTGTTTGTGTTCTTTAAGATAGGTTCATTCTTAGGTAATTGATTCTATGCGGAGTTCAAAATTACTGCTTTGCATGTAAGTGACAAGGCAATCTCTCTCACATACGATGGAAGTGACATGACATGAAAGTGGAACTGGTTGTTTCTGTGATTTTTATGCCATTTTTTTTTCCTTTTTAGTATTGATGGTGTTTGTTGAGAATTTAATCTGATGGGTTCATCTGGAGGCAAATGATTTTGTAGATGCATGGATTGTGAGCTTGATCATCTTCCATTTGAGTACATGCTATTAAGAATGTTAATACATCACAAGGCAATTATGAATGGTTTAATTTGAATTCTTTGGAGTCACTTAAAAAAAAAAAAAAAATTATGTTTTGCCTGGAAGCTTCCATAATTGTTGGGTTCGATTCTGTCCATGTGCTGTGTCTCAAACAAACTCTTATTCGATGCTCGAGCATTTGGGAAACAGTTGAAATAGGGAAGCTTTTAAGTCTTGGACAAGTCAGATATAAGGATGTTTGCTAATTGCTGGTGTAAGATACTGATTTCCGAATTGATTGATCATTATCACCCAAATGCTTTTCTTAAGGAGTAGCCAGTTGTTGTTGGAAATCAACTTGCTTAAAATCATCTGTTAAAAATAAAATAGAAAAAAAAAAAAAAGTAATTCCCAGTGGGTGAACTACTGTTATCACCTAAATGAATTTCTTCTAGATGAGTTCAAATGCAAAAGGCCTAATGTTTAAAGACCAATATATTGTTACACTAAAAACCGGTAGGTACTTGTTTACGTATTCAAGACAGTAAGAATGAAATTGTACTTTTATTTTTAAGTGAAACTTCTAAATAGATATGACGTTTTCAGTAGAATTGATGACTTTTAAAGCAATGGTCTCAGGAACATACCATCACAAGACCAACAGTAGAATCAGGTTCATCAAGGCTTAATTCCCAAAAGTTTTATTAAACACTGAAATCCATTAAAAGTCGATTTGTTCCCTTTCTGTCATTATAATTCCTAATTAGTAAACATGCCATTAAAGGCAAAATTTTATTGAACCAGTTTCCTTGCCTTTTGCAATATATGCTCAGCTGTCCAACTCACCATCCTCATATTTCTTTTAGCATTCTGACATTTTCTTTTCCTGTTTTTGTATGTTTTTAGTGACCACAAGTGGTTTAGCCAGAGATGCACTGTGCTTGCTTCGAGAAAAAAAAGATGGATATGACATCGTAATCAGCGATGTCAATATGCCTGACATGGATGGGTTTAAGCTTCTTGAGCATGTTGGTCTGGAGATGGATCTTCCAGTCATCAGTTAGTTCTCTTTTATTACTCATGGACATTTGTCTTGAATGCCAAATAAATTTCTTTTAATTCATTTTATTTTTTCCACATGCATTAAACCTCTGCTCTTACAACTATATGCAACTCCACAGTGATGTCAGTTGATGGAGAAACAAGAAGAGTCATGAAGGGTGTTCAACATGGAGCATGTGATTATCTTCTTAAGCCTATTAGAATGAAAGAACTCCGGAATATATGGCAGCATGTCTTCAGAAAGAGAATACATGAGGTAAAAGACATTGAAAGTCTTGAAGGGTTCGAATGTATTCAAATGCCAAGATGTGGATCAGATGAATCTGATGATGGATACTTGTTTACTGGAGAAGATTTGACAGTGAGGAAAAGAAAAGAATCTGAAAACAAATATGAAGATAGAGACTCTGGAGATCCTTCTTCAACAAAAAAAGCTAGAGTAGTTTGGTCTGTAGATCTCCACCAAAAGTTTGTGAAAGCTGTAAATCAGATTGGATTTGATAGTAAGTGATTCACAAACTTCCAATTTCTAATTATGGGCTTTGGATTTTTGTGAATTGGAAAATCTTGATTAACTTAATAAAAACTAGTAATATTTATCAATTATTTGTTTTTTCAATGATATAGCTGCTATCTTTATCATGCTTTGACAGAGCCATGACATGTAATGTCTGTTTGGCAGAAGTTGGTCCAAAGAAAATTCTGGACTTGATGAATGTGCCATGGTTGACTAGAGAAAACGTCGCCAGCCACCTGCAGGTAAATACCGTGCTCTTAAATTCTGTTGACAACTAAAAGTTTTTTTTTTTTATCTATAACTTTGTTTCTAAAAAAAAAAAAAACCACTTTCTAGTCTGCTCAGTTATTTGTCAAAAAGAAACTGTAGTTGAGAACTTCTCACATATTTGGCTAGCAAAAATATTTTGCTGTATATGGAGATGAACTACTATTAGCACCCTTATTTATCTGGTTGTATATTGTTATTTTAAATGCTTACAATCTTTGTAGTCTTATCTTGCTTTCAGTTAGACATCCATTTTTTTTAATTAGTTTCTTACTATAACCATTTGTGGTGATATTTCATGTGAACCTCTATTAAAGGATGCTGTACTACTCTCACAGATCTTAAATGATATTGCTTCTTCATGTTAATTATGATTTCTTTGTTTAAGGAAGATAAAGCAGGTTAATAGTCCCATCACATAGAGCTGATGTATTTACAAGAATTCTAGACATTTAATTACTGGATCACAAATATGCTTATTAACATATGATAGAATTGGAGAGTAAGTGTTGCACGAGAATAATTTTTTAGCATCATTAAGTTCTTAAGAGGAAAATTTTTTTTTTCTCTTAAGCAGAAATACCGGCTCTATTTGAGTAGACTGCAGAAGGAGAATGAATTGAAAACTTCTGTTGGTGGGACAAAGCATACAGATTCATCTAAAGATTCTGCTGGAGGTTTTGGCCTTCAAAGCTCAATGAACATGCACCATAATGATGTTTCAAATGGAAGCTATGGGTTTTCTGGGGGCAATTCATTTGTCCAGAATGTGAATCCCAAGAGCCTCGAAAAGAAGGGGAGTGTTTCAGTTCCCATAACAGAACCAAAAAGAGCTTTGACTGTTGATATTCCCGATCCATGTAAAGCCAGGAGTTCGCAAATAGGTTTTGACTCTTCTTTTACACCACTTGGTTCACAGGTAGATTTCACAGCATTTGGTTCTACCATCCCTACACAATACTCTTGGTGTGACGTTCCAGAGGTCCAATTAAAAAATCAAACTAAATCTACTCAGTTAGAGGATGGCTTCAGCCAGTTACCACCATCGCGTTCTCAACACCAAATCCAAGCTGATCCTATAAAGCCAGCTGCATCGATTAGTTCTGGTTCTTCAGCTGGAGATGGAGACATCAAAACTAAGTTTTCAGATTCTCAGTACAGAAGCAATCATATCAATCATGCAACTCCAGTGGGAAGTTCAGTTGACTCGTTACCTGTTCAAAGCAAGAACCATATAGCAAATCCTCAAGCTTTTGATCCCCTTTCCACTACTGCATGGAACATGAAAAACCAGGGCTTTAATTTGAGTTGCATCTCTGATTTGGAATCTACACAGAGAAACATAAATTGCGGAATTGAATCATCTTTTGCATCATTAGATGAGGACTTAAAATCTCGTTGGCTGCACGGTGATTATCTTGCTATGAATCCTGGACTCCAAGACATTGATTTTCTAGAGTACTATGATCCAGGGCCCTTTGCTGAAGCTCCACTCCACTTGTGTGATTCTCTGAGGTATGACTATGACAACTTGTGTGAGCCAACAGAATATTCGATAATCGACCAAGGTTTGTTCATAGCATGATTTGCTCTCATGTGTCTGTGACGCAGGATGGCTCTTTTGCTAGTTCATAGCTAGGTAGTTAGTCTATAACTGGAGTAACAACTCTGGATTGGGATGCTATTTTCCCCATCAGTTTAGACTTGAATGTTAAAGCATGTATAATATAAACGAGTGATGACAAACATTAAACATAATTATCCTATTCTGTTGAGTTCTTAACTTGGGTCTTACATTAATTATTGTTGTATATGTGTTTGTAGAAAGATGATGTGATTTCCATGCAGATTCACTGGCACAATTTTGTATTACTTATAAGGGGTACCAGACTGAATGTCAAGTATTGTTTCTGAATTTACTTTACCCGTTCAATTACATAACTCGTATATTCGTAGATGTTCACAAGCGACAAGTACAAGACCAGTATAAAATTTCAACATATTACAACTCCCCAATGATACTCTCAAATTCAAATCCTACTTGATACCACAAAGATTATGCTCCATCTTCACAATGTGTAATATACAAATGTAGTTCTGTGTGGTCACTAGCAGTGTGCCTGTGTCACAATCAGTTCAATAGAATCTCCATGCCCATGCTTATACTGAAACACTCTCTCTATGTAAACTCAACTCTGGATGTTTGGAGAAGCATTCTCCCGTGCATTCTTCTTTGGCAGTGAAGTGACTGAACGTGTTGTGCTTTGGTTATTTTTTTCTATAACACGCTTAAAACTTGCAGTGTTCATCGAAGATCTCCAAGGTGGTCGAGTGCGAGTGCTCGTGTCCTGGACCGTATTGGGAGTTGGCCTCCTTCCAAGTTTTGGCAGTGAAGTGACTGAACGGGTTGTGTTTTGATTATTCTTATTTGTAGTATGATTGGAGCTCTCAGTATTGGTTGAAGGCCTCCGAGGAGGCCGAGAGCTCGTGTCCTGAACTGTGGTGGGAGTTGGCTTCCCTCCAAGTTTCGGTGACGAAGGCTGAGTACCTAGGATCTGCAAAACATGATTCACCCAATCAAGTAGCTGCCAATTAAATCTGCGTCTGTCCTAAGCGAAACATGGGACATCCCTGCATATCGATACCCAGCAATAACAAAAGAGCCAAATGAAATACAATGGTTACAGCAGTTTATCACTTGGGGAAGATGTCTACAGACATTACCCTTACCTACCCACCGACATATAAGTTTATATTACGGTCATTAGGTCGAGGGAAAGTGATTAGATAAGCTTTTGTAACGTGTTTAAATTCATATTTGGTAAGACAAGTAAACAAGACAGATGAGAGAACCTTCTTCATGCGATTACTCAGCGAAGGCGATCCACCATGGTGCAAATCTTCATTTGGTTTAACTTTGAAACCAGAACTCTGCCTCAATTTTTCAATTTCATGCTCTGCTTTCTCCTGCAATACATGGGGCGAAAATATGGTAACTTTTTAATGAGTTAGCAGGGCCATATGCAAATTATAGAAATGATAAATCAGCTCTCTTTTTCATTCCCTTTAAGCTGTAGGCTCATGTGACAATCTTATATTCCTTTTACTGTAGGGTTTAATGGTTGTAAATTTGAACCCATAACTGAAAGACTTCCCCAACTTGTTAGTTAAGGCCTCAAAAATCAAACAAAAAGGAATTTACTACTACGGACGAGTACCACAGATTGATCAACATGTCAATCCACTATTATTACGTTGACAAATTAATATTAAGTACCTTCTTCGTGTGATTACTTGGTGAAGGAGATCCTTGATACAAATAATCATTCTGTTTAGTTTTCAAAACTGTACTCTGCAGCAGTTTTTTCGTATCGTGCTCTGCTTTCTTCTGCATAACATGAATATAAACCATAATAAAGAAACAGAACTAGTAACTTGGAAATATTGACATAATACATTATGATCAGCTAGAGCAACTCAAATCTTATATTCACTTCAAATTATTAAGAAACTTGCAACCCTCAAGATATTTGCATTTTTTTTTATGGATTGGCCCCAGTGAGAACCTAACAGGTTTACATCTTTCTTAATTCAGCAGTAAAAATATAATTAAAATATCCACACTATAACTAGGCTATGTTAGGGAAACCTTCAATTGTGCCTTTTCTGCTTCTTTTGAATTATTTTTCTCTTCCAGCTTCTGAATGAACTAGCAATGGTAAAGCAAGAAATGTTAATATAAATCTCACGAGTCATGACATAATAAATAGCAAACAAACATTAATGAAGGGTCCATTCTTGCCTCTTTCCGTTTATCTGCCCTTTCTGCGCTCCTGAGGCTAAAAGGAGAGGATTTATTTGGAGTTTGTGTTTTGGTTCCATTGGCACTTGAAGACTTTGAGTGGCTTCTAAACAATCAGTTAAAAATAAGTTAAAAGTTTCCCTAGGAAATTATTGTACATTGCTTCTACAATCCAGTCAACAACAGTGCCCATGGAAGGTTAAAACAGGAAAAGGTTTGTATAAATACTGTTCAGTAAGGTATTTAATATCACGACTTTTAAAAATTAATTATAATGCATTTCCAAATATACTTATAACATGAGATCAATGAGATTGGTTTTTGTAAAGCAACTAAACACGAGAAGCAAACATATAGTACTAGCATAAATAATGCACATTATATGCAAACATGAGCCATTTAGGAAAATGAAGTAGCAGAATTCTTACTCCATAGGGGAGTGCAATTTTCCATTTTCTGTTATCCCTCCTGAAACTGACATAGTGAATAATGCTTTGTTCCTGCAACAGTCAATATGATCATGTCAGTGAAAGAAGGAAAGTTTTTTACACATGTAGCAACAAGTGAGGGTGCTTCCAGTTGCTTGGGACAATTTCTCAGAGTAGAGTACCTCTTATCTTCAGATCGGAAAATTTTGGAAAGATGCTTTGACACCCCTTTAACTGCAGCCTGCGGTTTGTAAATGAATTGGTGATTTAACAGATCTTTACTAGTGAGAATAACACTCAGATGCGTGCAAGGATTAGGTGAATGAAGGTAGCTCGGTGAAGTACCTTAGTTGGAGTTTGAATAGAAGTTGAACTGTCTCTGAGGATTTTTTGGGAAGCTTTACTAGTTTCACTAGCACGAGAAGAGAAATCGACTGACATGTGGAGAGTTTTTGGTATTTTTCTCCTTTTCTCATTCATGTCACCTACACACTTCTTGCTGTCTATAGCAACATTATTTACATTTCTGGGTGGTAAGGAAGGTGCTTGTTTGGCAGGATATAATCGGAGTCTGGATGCTCCACTGTGGGTTGATGACTTTGATGAAGAATTTGCCTGTCTTTTTTTGCTTGATGGAGCCGAATTCTCCTGATCAACAGCTTCCTGAAGTATGGAAAAATAATTAGAGATATAATAAATAAACTAACACTAATAAATGTTAAAAAGATGGCATAGCTCAACATATAACCTTATTGGGTGTTTTCTCAACAGTGGTAGCCACAATCTTGTCATGGACATCAGCACGCTGAAGCTGCTTTGAATGATCAGATTCGGTATCGTCAGCATATTCCATTAATGCTTCACCTCTTTCCATATTAGCAGTTCCTAAATCCTCCTTCACATTGATAGAGTGGCATGCACCTGCATTAGCAGAATGAGCTACCTCAGTATCAGGGATGTTCTTTTCCCATTGTTCATCAATGACCACATGGCTGCTTGTGTTTGCTGACTCCATATTATTGGGGACGTCATTGTCACTATTATTATGCATATATTCCTGCTTTTGTTCATCATTGACCACATGGGTATTTGCATATGCTGAATTTGCATCCATGGGAGAGTCATTGTGAATGTCACTTGTGGTTTTTAGTTCAGGGACAACATTAGAAGAGGCATTTGCTTCCTCAGCCAATTCTGCCGCTTTCATGGCTGCTTTTCTCTTGTACTGAGCTTCAAAGTATGCTTTCTTCTCGGCAACAGAACCTGGTTTAGAAAACCTCTCGACTTCTTCTAAGTAACGATTGTGAGAGAAAGTTGACCATTTCTCCCAAGCCAGAGATTCTGACATGAATCTCCCAAAGGATATTGATTCAGTAAGGGCACGAATGGGATCACCCTGTAACGTAAAGTTAGCAAGATCACAAAGATTTTTTAGATCCTAGAATAGCAGAACTCAAAGGAAATCTATATCCAAAAACTTGAAGAGCCCAAACAGGCTAGCTTTGTAAATTAAAATAACTTCTGATTGCCTTGCCAAGGTCTTCAAAGTTAAGCCCTAGAATCTCTCTCACACACATACACACACATATATCTACAATTCATATTGAACAGTATATTAAGGATACAAGAATTTCAGTAATTATTACACAAGAAGTGCATGAAAGGAGATAACTATAAAAAGAAAATTATAAAAAAATGCAATAAAAGACGCAACTTCAAAGGTCAGTCACAACCTTCATTAAGGCAAATGTATAATAGATAGGAAAGGAAGAAAGAAAATGGTAACAGACATTAGGAAATTAGAGAATCAGAAATTTCTGTCTGGTTCCAGAAAATATTGAAGAAAAGAAAAGAAACTGCTTATAGTTTGGTTGGGTTAATGTAACCAAACTAGCATGATCAAGAACTGAATATATAGCACTCTCCAGGATTTCTCAGCAGCCATAAGAACCAGCAGTTACGCTAAAACAAATCATGTAATCAAAACCCCATTTGTGATATATAAATATAAAGATTCAAACACACTAACAATATCCAACACCTGAACATCAAAATTGGAAAAACAAGAAATGCAAAAAATAATGTTTTGAAAGCTGACCTCTTTGGCTTCACGAGAGGCATCAGACGGATGAGAAAACGATCTCAAAAGCGTAGCTGATTCACCCATTTCTCTATACACGAAAACAAAAGGCAAGTCACTTTCTTTCTTGTTCTTGATCTCTCTCTTTCTGTATATATATAGCAAACGACACTAAAACCCCAGAACAAGTTCACTGACTAAATAAATTTGAAAAACTCTCTCACTGGCTCATATGGGTCCGTTGTTTAGAAACAAACCCAGAGAGATGACTGATATGTGTACACTGAAAAAAGAAAAAAAAACGAAGCTTTTTCTATGAGATTGAGAGCGTTTGTTTGTGTTTTTGCTTTAAACCCGCAGGCTTTTTAAACTCTCGTGTGTATATTCAGTAGAACCCCACTAATATTTTCCTCCAAAATAGTTTCCTTTTCATGAATATGAATCTGATCACTGCACAGACTTTTTTTAAATTGTGGGTTGGACCATATTAAAAGCTTTTTTTTTTCTCCCAACGTCTAGTTCCTTTTTTGCTTCTTTTTTTTTTTTTTTTAAATTTTTTTTTGGACAAGATGTATATTTCAAGAAAGTGAAATGGAGATGAGGATTTTTGTTTAATGTTGATTGAGAGAATCTGTTGACTTTATTATATTAGCTTATTTGGTTGGTAATAGTTTTAAATTTTGAACCAAGAAAAACAGGGTAGAGAGAGAGACACATACTAGACATATCATCTCAAATAATGGAGGTTTTGCAACGGCTATTGTCTGTGATGAGTAATGAAGACACGTTTGTGGCACACAAATTTGATTTGTGAAAGCCAAAAACAGAGACGTCGTTTTATAGCTTTTGATGATGTAGAGGGCAGGCACAGCAACCAGAAATGCTAATGATCAAACAAAATATATTAAATTTAAAATAATCAAAACATATATGTAACAAAATTTTATTTTTAAGGATATTATCATTTTTCTTTCTAATTTGAGATATTTTTCGTTTTCCACATCCTAATTTTTTTTCTTATTTTTCCTCTTCTAGTTTTCCACATCCTAATATCATTTTTTTCTTTAAATCCTATTAGATTCCGTTTAAAAATTAACCGTTGACTATTAAATTTTTAAAGATAGAATAATAATTTTAATAAAATAAAATAAAAAAAATTAAATTTTAAAAAATCTTTAAATTAAAAAAATAAAAGTCTTAATTAAAATAATAATAAAAAGAATAAAATCTCATTTAAAATGAATAATAATTTAAATTTTACATTAATTTTTTTTATTTCCTTTTGATTTCTAGACCAGTGTTGCTTAGACTAGTATTGCTAGGGTTTCTGGATTGATAAGATCTCTACCTCTTCTTTTTAATTTTTTTATCTTTTAAATTACCACCGTCCATCTCTAATCTTTAAATCTTTCATCATATTTTTTTTTTAAAATTTTAATTTATTTTTAATCTCACCATCCATTAAATGATGAATAGTGAAAATTCATCTTTCTATTATTTTTTTTTACATTCTTATATTTAATAATTATTTAAAAAATAAGGATAAAATAATTTTTTATCTCTAATACTAATAAAAATTAACAGAAAGAGTAAAAGTAAAAAAATAAAATTAAAAGGTAAAAAATAAAAAATACCTCAAGCAGAAGAAGAATAATAATAACCCTTATTTTTATTACCAAACATGTTAAAAATGAAAGAATTGTTTGAATCTCTCTTTCCATATTTATGTATAATATTTAATTGGTGGAAAAATTTAAAATAGCGGTTTAAATGCCTTTTTTGTTTTTCTTTTTGAATATTTATTGAAAATTCAGGTATGACAAATCTTTCTAGAGAATGTGCACCAGCATGGCAGCATATAAAATCAAAGAAACAAAATGAATTTTGTCACAAAAATTTGAAGTGTCCATACATTTTATAGCATGAATGAAACTTGAAATCATGGCAAGTTCATATGATATTTAGATCATCAAGAAAGTCTTGTTCCATTTAAAAAGAAAAAAGTACAACCAAACCCAAATACCATGCCAAACAGCAAAAATAAAATTAAAAAAAAAAAAAAAAAAAAAAGTTGGATCATTGAACATTGATGTCAAAAACCCTACCATTATTACTACTAGCTTTAGGGATTGTTATATACAAAACCCCATCTTTAATCTCAGCTTTGATCTTCTCAAAATTAACATTCTCAGGCAAAGCAATTCTGCTGCTATATCTTCCATAGCTTTTAGAAGACCATTCTTCTTCTTCTTCTTCAACGTCTGCTGCTACCCCACCATTGTTATTTTCTTGACCATTTTGTTTCTTGTTGGGCACTTTCTCAGCCTTGACAACAAGCATTTTCTCCTGATCAACCCACATCTTCACGTCACCTTTGGTCATTCCAGGCATGTCAAACCTCATTTTGTACTCGTTTTCGCCTTCTTTTATCTCCCATGGTGTCCTTCCTCTTCTGTTATACCCTCCAGTACTGCCAGCAGACTCGCTTGGCCACGTGCCTGAATAGACAAACGGGTCCTCCATCATCCTCTCCATCGTCTCCATCATCTGCTGCACTGTTCTCGCGGTTGGAAACCGATCCCATAATCCTGATAATAATAAAAAAAAAAAAAAACCAATTTAATTAAATTAACACAAAAAAGAATAAATAGTGTAGCACAAAAGTGAAAACTTTATCTAAATAGTGAATATACCTATCGGAGCAGCAACAGGGGTGGCTCGTTTCTTGGACTGTTGGGTTTGATGGAGCTTGGTGGCTCGTTGCAGGTGGTCAAGGTTGTCTTTACTACTTTCTCCTGAGGCCTGTGCTTTGATGCAGCTGAGATTGTTGTGCCTAAAGTTTCCATAATTTGGCGTGAAGAGGTGGTGGATTCTTGGGAGAGAGATGCTTAAGTTCGAGATAACCTGTGACATTTTCAAATTGATAATGGTAGATGACAAGAAGCAGTGAATGAATTCGGTGAAAGGTTTGGTTGATATATAAAGAGAAGAGTGGACATTTCTAGAAAGAGAAAAATGTAGATGGAATTGGTTTGGATGGAAGCTAGAGGGGACTCAAAGTTTCTAGACTTCTCCAGAAACAAAATCTTGCCTTGGATAAGGTTTCTTTTGCTCACATGTACCGAGTACTGAGCAAGAGACTTCTGTGGTCTTGTTGGTGCTAGCAGCCGCACAATGACAATTTCACCCGATAACGTGCAAATTTTCATTCGTAATCGGTGAATTTAATTTTCTAATCTAACTTAAGGATTTGAATGTAAAATTTAAACACAATACAGGTTCGAGTTTTAAAAAAATATTCAAACCCAAATCTGGTGAACCCATTTAAATTTAAAAAACTATATAATAATTTTTTTTTAAAGATACATAAAAAACTCAAAAAAGTATTATATTTATATATTTTTAAACTTAATGATTTAATATATTTTTATTTTATTTTTATAGAAAATATTTTTTATTTCGTGCACGGATCCAAACCCGAACCCGTAAAATTATGCTGGTTGATGGACGAATGCAGATTTCAGTCAATCCTATAATTACAAACTGAAACCCGTAAAATTTTATAGGCTCATGGATGGATTGAAGTGTAAAAAATTAATACAAATTCAAATTTGAATTTGACCAATTCCGACCATCTGCCATCCTAGTAGTGACACAACATTGTTTCGTGTTGATGGTTTCAATCAATATCAATTTATGTATTTCTCTTTCTATACAACTTCAGATTAAACGAGAGAAAATATGTCAATTGTTTAATTGGTTTTAAGATCAAATCTTCAGAATCTCATTGGTATTTCAATAGTCACCTAAAATCTTATAATGTATCTCTTAGATATTGTTTGAAAATATAGACACACTCAGATTGTAATCAACATCTATGCGATTGGGAAGATACTGGAGTCATGGGAGAATCCTCTGGAGTACATTCCTGAAAGATTTGAGAATTCTAACACAAGAGTTTAAGGATCATGTCTACAAGATTTGCAGTTTCTACAATTTCGAGGAGGAAGGCGAGGCTGTTGAGGTTTCATGTTTTGATAGGCAACCATGGAGATGGTGATGGCTCAACTTTTTGTAACATTTTGATTGGGGCATTGCCTCAAGGAGTTGGGGATGATGATGCCGCGACCTTCCGGACATTTTTGGGCTCACTGCAAGGAGAAGGTCTGCTATGTACGGTTTTTGTTCCAACAACCAACAAAGGATTATGAACTCAAGGTAGATGATGCTTTAAAAATGAGCTTCCACAACCACAGGTCCACAACCCAAGTATGTTAATAGTTCCAACAATCAATCTCTATGGAGAGAATGAAACAAGAAGTCATTATCTCTAGGATATTCCAACAGAAGCAAAAGCTGTATATAAATTTCATTTTTATACAAAATTAAGCAGGCAAAACTTGCATTTAGATGTTAATGACAGAACATACATTTTGATTCCATAAATAAAGTCTACAAAGAAACCGTGTAATCAGTGTTTGTGTACTCCACCTCTGGGCGACTTTCTATAAACCACGATGCTTCGGTCTCACTGAAGCATCCTTATGTGCAACATGTCCATCAAATGGCTACTTGACCTCTAAACCCTGGTTAACAAAAAAAGGAAAAAGAATCAGGTTCACCATATAAGAAATTACTTCTGATTACGAGAACCAGAATAGTGCAAACAACTGATTTTATTTTAATTATCTTAAACCATAATGAAAAATACAATAGCAAAGCTTGTATCCATTTAACTCACTTGGCTTTTTCCTTTGCTCTTTCTTTGGGATTTTCCTCCGACTCCTCATCAGTACTGGCAGAATTTAGTGCTGTTAGCTTCCCAAACGATTCTTTTGCATCACCAAAAAAGTCTTTCACTTTATCGAGCACTGTTTTTAGTTTGTCTGGTGTCGGAAGCTGAAAATTGGATTAATAATCGCAAATCTATTAGATTAAAAAATCTTATGAACCTAAAATATGATTCATGAAAACCTAGTATCAGATTCGATGAGTTAGAATAAAATAATCCAACAAAGTCTAATCCTTACCTCAATGACATCAGAGGTAGAAAGTGCAGCTCTCAGATTACCGTTTTCCTGCATTATAAGTATATTAACAAAATCAAGGTAACGAACAGAAAATTATTCTTCACTTTTTTGGTACAAATACATAGCTAATAGCTTTGATGGCAAGAAGATGAAAACCAAGTGAAAGTTTAGATAAGTTATAGGAGCATTACCACGAGTTTGTAGCCATATCTGAACTCAGTAGCTGACCGCAGAACACGGAATTGCTTGAATGCGGTCTTCTGTATCTCCTTCTCATCCTACTTGAAATACGAGCAAGCATTGGTAACATAAGTAGATGTGAAATGATAAAAAAGAAGAAGAGTTAAGATAAAACATGGCAATCACAACTAGGAAGTTGATACGGGTATGAGCTCTATGCTTTCATCAGGACTAAGAATGCAATACCGATGAAGAATTAAAGCTGATTAGCTGAACAGCAGCAGCAGCATGGCAAAACTTTCGAACACATAAAAGATTTTCAAGATATTGAACAGTATAGCTAGCTTCTCTGTGAATGTGCATGATGATAAGAAGTCAAACTAAGGCATGATCAGTAGCAGTGGAAGTAAAATAAAGCCATGCCACAAATACAATTGTGCATGGTGTTAAATCAGCTTGTCCAAAAAAGACATGTACAATTAAAGTGTGGTCATTGTCAGCATAAAAAGCTCTCTCTTTACACAGCTGATAGTTACCAAGTCTCTTTTTGGATATTAAAAACTTAATAAATTTGTGATCAAACATAGAAAATTCAGGACATTGCATGAATTTGAGATCAAAACATGTTAAAAAACATAGTATGACAACACAAGACTAGAAATCAAAATAAAAGCAAAAACTGAGTGAAATCAGAACTTTACTCTGTAAATAACCGCGGCGATATTTCTAGCAAGTGTATCTTTGTAGATATATTTCCCAAGAAAATTATCCTTGGCTGCAACCATGATTTTGGCAGTGGTGCCACCTGCTATAATACTAAGTGGGTACCATAGATAAACCTGCAAAAACAACAACAACAAAAAACCATCCAATTAAAGCATACAATGTAGAATCAAAAGGAGAGAGTGATGATGATGATGAGAGAGAACAAACATTGGCCATGCGAATGAAGATGACAAAACGTGGGTTGCCATCGTCTTCAATCTTGGGCAAGGAAGGAGATGGTGGCCTTTGAAACTGACGAGATTGCATTCCTCTTTTGCCCTTGGCTTGAACTACGAGAACATGTTGTTGATGCTGCCTGTCACGAAGTGGTTTCTGCGTCGTCGTCCTGGAAGTGAAGAGCGAGTGCTTGACCAGCACATCTTCGTGGGTTCTTGAAGTTGAACTCGACAGAGGAAGCCGAACCAGCGCGTTTAGAGACATACCGACCTCCGTTTTTCAGCGTCTTCTTCGCGAATTCTCTCTCTGCAATCTCTCTGTGTTTTGTGCGCGTGCGTTTCTTTCTTATCCACACACAGAATTCTCGGAGAAACGAAGATAAAAGTGTACATAGATTTAGAGGGGATTTTCAACCATACACGTGGCACATTGTCAACTGGAACTCTTAAAACGGAAAACGGTGACGTTTTTTAGCCGAAGTTGTGCTTATAATTCACTAACTTGTTTTAGCTGACTATTGCAAATTCAGGACGTTTGAGGAAAGAGATCATAAGAAGTTCGACCAAATGCCTAACCGAAATTTGAAAGGGTGCTTTGTCACTCTAACATTGCAATGCAAAAATTTGTTGGTGTAGAGATTCTTAGCTCGTGTTTTAGTGGTTTCTGGTGACTTTTTATCTTCTTTTAAGGATTCGAGACTTTAAACTTATTGGAAGACTAATCAAAACAAAGCCATAAATGAGTGGAACTCATAGTCACCCATGTATATTAGACTATTCTTTTTATTCAATTGATTATTTACATGAAAACTTCACAAAGTTCTCTTATTTTTCTTGAACCCAGTTCCAGTTATTGTCCCATTTCATGTCCTGACTAGCTCCACACTTACTAGAAGAGAAGAGACTTATTGTAGTTAAGTGAATAAGCAAAGTTTTGTTTTTCTGTTTTATGAGGAGCATTTCCAGCAAGAAGCTGCGATGATGGGCTTTGATTGCCACCCAAGAACCAAGCTGCCTTTCTCTTCCAAGATAGTGTACCCTTCGCAGACCTGGACCTTCTTTAGCCACTGCTTGGCTTGCATTATCATCTTGATAGGCACCGGTTGGAACCCAGCACGGCTCATCCTCCTGCGCCATTGATCAATCCTTTCGTGCCTCTCCACTCTGGCTGGCCCCTCACAGCTCACTATGTTCTTGATCTCCTCCGCAAAGAAGAATTGCTCTATCTTGGCTCGTCTCGTGTCATACTTGGGTAGCATTGCATCTAATGAGTCAAAGATAGCTGAATAGTAATGCAATGCCTCCATGAACCTCCCTAGAAAGAACGGTCCGTTGTGGCTCGAGTCTTGCTCAACTAGAATGAACACCTTTGGTGATAGCTCGTGCAATCTTTGTAAAACAGAGTTCAAGGCTCCGCGGCTCTCTTTCACCACGCAATGCAACTGAAGAATGCTATTGATCACCAGAGCTTCACCATCTTCGACATTGAAATCTTTGGCTTGCAGGGTTTCCAGGCTGCTTCTTTCCACCACCACAAATTTGAAATTCAATTTCAGGATTCCTGCATATTGCTTTAGCTCTTCTCCAATTGCTTCGAAGCGTTCAGGGCAGTTTCCAACAACAGTTATTCTCAGACGGCTTGGTGGTTTGCCTTTCCGGTTGGCTAAGCTATGCATCAAACTGCGCCATTGGTGACCATGGGGCAGGCCTAATGTCATGCCCAAGTCCACAACATGAACTAAACTCTCTCCCTCAAAGGCTTCCAAGATTGATGCATTTGCTACGAAATGACCGAATTGGATTTGCGGGCAAATTTCATAAACAAGACTCAAGGCTTCATCCTTCTCTGATGTAAAAGCCATTGTTTCTGATGCTGGGCCTAAAACTCCTACTGTTCCAAGTGGTTGAACCAGAGCAAGGCGGTCAGAGAGCCCTTGAACAAAGCAGGAAGCCACTCGCTGAAATGATGTACCAAAGACAAGGGCATTAGCCCTGAGTTCTAATAGTAAAGATGAAGCATGTGTTTTGTCACGGCAAGCCACTGCCTCGGCACAAGCAATGAGTTGCTGGACTAATTTCATTCCATCTCCACTCCCTTCTTCCTTGGTTTCAGTAACCTCACCTCCCATCATAGCTAGCGCTGCTTCTTCCATGGCTTCAATTGCTAAATATCTCTGCGTGTAAGTCCATATATGATCACGGAATTGGGGTCTTGGCAAGCTACTCAAGCTGTTAGTACTCCCGTTGCTACCATCACCATAGAGACTACCATTAACGTCAACAGATTCATCCGCTGATGGCGTCTTCTTGAACTTCTTACAGCTTCTTGTTTCGTCAAGAACAGACCTGGGCCAAAGATCATTATCTGAAGTAGAAACATTGAAGAAGGGATTGCAACCTGTGGTGGACAAGTTGAGATCAAGACCAGCAACCTCATCACCTTTATCATCACTATGGAATCCCCTGCTCCATTGAAAACCAAGCGCCATTATGCCGCCTTGATCAGTTGCTTAGAACATCTTTGCAGTGATGCTCCGCCGACCCATGTGCTCATGCCCTGCAATGGTATTTATGGTGTTTTCTTATCCAGGCGGAGACATCAAGGTAATATAATTTAAAGCCAACCCATACAAGAATATACAGGAATAAATCATTTTAAAAATAATGTCTTGCTCCAAGTCGACAACTATACATAGAGCAATGCAAGCATAGAGCAATCGGAGAACATTCTTCCACATCATTTTCATGGAATCCCTAGAGCTTAGGAGTTAGATGTCTTCTAGTCTATGCTCTATATACAATACTGCCTAACATATTTATCCATATGTGACTGTCATTTCTTGATTTACAGTTTTCTTCTCTTGTAACATTGCGGCTTTTATATTATTCTTCTACCCTTTTACCTTGTCTCAACCCAAATTACAAACTACATTGTACCAACATTATCCTAAGTACAGAAAGGGTAGGACAAGATCATTGCATAGACACAAAACTAGACCAGACAGCCATGCATGTCTGCTTCCTCAAATTTCTTCTTTTTAAATGATTTTGAACAGTGTATGTCACAAAAGTCGTTAACTTCTATAATATCCTGTTTGATCCTGAAGTAGACAATGTGTTGACACTTTTATCTTCCCTTATATTCCATCCAGTGGCCGCACTTGTTGGAGAAAACAGAATAGGAAAACAGAAAAAAGAAAAATATTAAAATTAGAGGCATATTTATGCCGGCTAGGTGTGCACGAAAGTATGGATGCATGTACATAGTTTCCAGGTAAAGCTATGCAGAATAGACTCTGATTCATGGCTTGTTGCAACAGATGATTTTATTAATCAACAAGATAAAATTAATACAAAGAAAGCAGCAGCAATGCACCTCATTTAATTTTATCCAATAGATAAAGAATATGATACAACTATCAGACAGACAGAACACTCAATTGTTTACTAGAAAAGAACAGCCTTCTCAGGCCAACACCTGAAAATAGAAAACCCAAGAAATGGGTCTCTAGGAGTGACCTGAAGTCTATTATCAAAATACAAGAAGGTTGTTCCTCTACCTTACTGACCTATTCAATATGAAAACTCATGGCCTCTTATTGATATATATTTCTTGACCCAAATGGCGATATCCTCGGCACAGGCCAGGGCTTTTGGTGTTTGCAGTAGAACATCAAGAGTAGCAAATTCATGAACAGCATCCTTGTAATCAAGAACAGGTGCATCCACATTAGCCTTGCGCAGTTCCTCTGAGTATGCAATGGCTCGGTCCCTCATCCAGTCGTGCTCCGCAACAACCGTCAGTGTTGGAGGCATGTATTTTAGAGGTGGCTCTCTCCTGGGGATGAGAGGGTTGGCTGCCGGATGATCTAAGTCGAATTCTTCCTCGGGTAAGAAAAGTTTCCACGCCAGTAAGCTAGTAGCCTTATCGTAGAAGTAGGAATTTACCAGTTTAATTTCAGAATTTGTGGGAACACTGCCGATGAAGAAAGGGTACATTAAAATTTGTGCAACCACCTTAACAGGATCCAAAAGCTTCCCTGCTTCCACAGCCTTCCTAGCCAAATAGTCTGCTATGTTTGCACCACAGCTCACCCCAAGCAATACACACCTTTTATAAAAAAAAAAGGTTGAAAACAATCCGAGGAAAAAGAAAATAAATACGCAAACCAAATTAATGATGAAATTAATAAGGGATGACTCAATCGAACAACCGAGGGATACAAGTATGCTATTGGCAACTCATTGGAAATCAAGTCACTAAAATATTATCGTAAATAAAAGTTTTCATAGAAGATATGAATTAAACTTCCCATTTCTATCATTGCATTTGCATTAACAAAACAATTTCATGAGTCATTAACGTTCAACATTGAAAGAATACAGGATAGATTTTCCCTGTAAAACAGAGTACTCTGATAGATGAATATATAACGAAATTTCTTCCTTTTGACAGCAGAACTATAATAAAAACATTCATGCTGCAAGATAACTCTCAAATAATTAATTAGACTAACAACTGGTTTCTTGAAGCCCAAAGTCATATAAACATACCAGAGATGCATCAAAATCACATATTCCAGAACAAAGCGAGTTCATATTAAGCCAAGGTGACCAAAACGAATACCTAGAGAGATCGCCATGCGCAGCCAACCAAGGCTCGACCATAGACAGACCAAAATCATCAAAAACATGCTCCTCCTTTTTACCATCAAACCCCTTGAAATTCCCATTTCCAAGTTGTGACAAATCAGCCTGCTTCTTCATCCAATTCAACACCTTGAGCCCATCATCAAACGACGCCGGATACCGACTCTCCGGCGCCAACCTATACCCGACCGCCACGACAATCACGTCACACAGCTTCGCAATCCTCCTACAAAACGTATCGTTCGAAGCCGAGTCATTGCTTCCAGACACAAACCCACCACCGTGAAACTGCAATACAACAGGAAGCCTCTTGTGACATCTTCCCCTCGCCATCTCCGGAGGAGAGTACCCTTTGTAAACATGTCCGTTACCGTCGGCGCCAGCTAACGAGAAGTTGACAACTGTCTCGGGCAGGAAGATCCGGAGGCTGAGACGAGAGAAGGGGTCTATGTGGATGTCTTTGGTGGCGACGCCACCGCCGTCGGTGAACGTCGGGTTGCTGGCGGCGGTGGGCTCGTCGGACCGAGAAGTCTCGCCTAATGGGTTGGCGTTTTTTGAACCTGATTGGGATCGCAGTGTCAAGTTGTGTAGTTGGTACCTCTTGGTGAGTTTGAAGAAGACGCTGTAGAGTTTCACAGCTAAGCTTGGCATTTCTTCGAACAGATGGTGTCGATGGAGACGAACGTTGAAAAATTCCGCTTCCGTGGAGAGTTCATTGACAAGAGACACGGAGCAGGAAGGAGGAAGAGACTGGTTCAATTCAATTAAATTCAATTCAGATTCTTGAAGGCGTGTCTGAGACCGGTAGTCAGAGAAGAAGCTTCAAAAACGACTCTTCTTGTGGTTGTACCTGCGACTGCAACATGAAGAGAATGGATTTTGTGTTCAAGCCGTACAACTGACAAAAGCGAGCAAGATTGCAGACAAGTAACCAAGTTAACAGAGCAAAATTAATCGGTTTCGAATGACAGCCGTTGATGGGTGGGCGATGATGTGGAGCTTCGTTGGCTTGTGGCGGCTGCTAACATGTTGTGGGACCCAATTGTTTAGGCTCGCATGAACATGATTGCCATCAGCCAATTGCCACCTGGAATTTTTTATAAAATCAACAAGCAAAGCATCATTGATTTTTCTTCAAATGGGCCGGTTAATCGGATCACTTATAATCCAAGACTTAAGGCCCATGATATGGCCCAATCTTCACCTACTCGACAACTCACCGTCACCTCCCAAAAATGAAAAATGTTCCACAAGGCATATGTACTTACACGGCCACACGTCCAATTTTTTTTTTTTTTTATAAAAAGTTAATATACTACTTGCTTTGCGTGACTCCAATTTAGAACATTTTAGTATTAATGGGTGTCCATTATCACTAAGCCATATTGAGAGTGTATATTCATTGTCCGTTCAATAACATTCCTTGCAACTAAAATATTTATGCTTTTCGGTTTAACATTAAATCTTGTCCAAGTACTGTTATTAAATCTTATAATTGAAAATAACATTTAAGTTTGATTTTTCATTTAAATTTTACAAAAGTAATCATACAAGAAAACATCATTTTCAATTCATTCACTCGATGTAATTAGAACTGCCTATAAAGTTTTCAACTACTTTTTCAATGAAGTTATAGGACCTTTTCAATTAACAAATGCCAGAATCTGTCTAAAAAAAAAAAAAAAAAAAAAAAAAAACACAAATGCCAGAAGCTCCTCGTCAACTTCCAATTTATCCATGTCGTCCTGCTTCAAGTGAATCCATGCCTCAATTCCATTACCAGACAATGTATCCATGAACACCACAAGATTGCTGAGACTCATACTCGCAGACCCCACCCAACCGAAATCAGCTTCATATAATGGAAACCTGCACAAACTGGTGAAATTCAACGTGACCATCTCTCCTTTCATGACTCTCTCGCCTCTATTCTCGAGGAAATCCAAGTATGCATTGCCCTTTTCAGTTTCTTCACGTACTCTTTGTCAACTTTGCTTATTGCGTCTCTCATTTTGGTGATAAGAAGATGACAACTCCGTGCTTGATGATGATGACGGTGATGATCATCCTCTATAATATCCTCCACGCATGAAACTGTGATTGCAACTCCATTCAGATTCCCGAAAGTGTAATTTTGCAGAGGCGGGTCTGTTCTTGTGCGTAGGTTCACTGCATGAATTGTCAAAATAAGTTTTCTTTTTCTGTATATCTTTTTTTCCATAACAGAGTACAAAGATATATAGATACAGAGAGCAAGTTTAGGGAGCTATTCTAGGCTATACATTGTCTATGGCTAGAATCGTGGTTGACCCTTGAAGAATGGGATTCTACAATTAAATGGTTCCAATAATTTCTCCATTATGTCCTCTATTAACAGCTCACGCCAACAATCCCTCTCAAGTTGGTGCATAAATATTTCTAATGCACAACTTGTCGAGTGAGTTGTAGAAATTTTTGCTGGATACTGCCTTCGTGAGTATGTTTGCCAACTGGTCTTCTGACTTGACAAAATGGAACTGAATAATTTTTCCTTCTAGGTTCTGTTTGATGAAATGCCGATCCACCTCAACGTGCTTAGTACGATCGTGTTGGACAGGATTATGGGAGATGTCAATGGCTGCCTTGTTATCAGAAAACAAGTTCATTTCAGAGCTAGGAGCAAAGCCAATCTCAGTTAGCAGCCTTCTAAGCCAAAGAAGTTCGCACAGACCCTTAGCCATTCCTCGGAATTCAGCTTTAGTGCTGGATAATGCTACTACCTTTTGCTTCTTGCTTCTCCATGTAACAAGGTTGCCTCATACAAAAGTGAAGTAGCCCGAAGTGGATTTCCTATCCGAAATATTTCGCACCCAGTCAGCGTCCGTGTAGTCATCAACATTTAGATGATTATTCTTGGAGAACAAAAAACCTTTTCCAGGAGAGGACTTTAAATAGCGAAGAATTCGAATTACTGCATCCATATGATCTTCACTAGGACAGTGCATAAATTGACTCACTACACTTACCGCGTAAGCGATATCCGGGCGAGTATGAGATAAATAAATGAGTTTACCCACTAACTTTTGGTACCTCTCTTTATCAGCTGGCACTTGATCTGAATATTCTCCAAGTTTATGATTTTGAATGATTGGAGTATCAGTTGGCTTACACTCTAGTAATCCTACTTCTGACAGCAAGTCTAGCACATATTTTCTTTGGAAAAGAAATATGCCTTGTCTCGACCTAGCTACTTCAATTCCTAGAAAATACTTAAGTCCTTCCAAATTCTTCATTTCAAATTCAGTTGACAATTGTTCTTGGAGTCTAGAGCTCTCTTCTACATCATCTCCTGTAATAATCATGTCGTCTACATAAATTATTAAAGCTGTCACTTTTCCTGATCGGTGTTTTAGAAAGAGGGTATGATCTGAGTTGCTCTGTTGAAAACCATATTTTTTTATAGCTGAATCGAACAAACCATGCTCGAGGTGATTGTTTCAGTCCGTACAGTGCTTGTTGTAGCTTACATGCAATCTTTGCCTCTGAAGATGTAGTGTATCTTGGTGGAATATCCATGTAAACCTCCTCTTCGAGATCGCCATGGAGGAAGGCGTTCTTTACGTCAAATTGGTGCAATGGCCAATCTAAATTTACTGCAAGAGACAACAAAACTCTAACAGTATTTAATTTAGCCACTGGTGAGAAAGTTTCCTGATAACCTATGCCGTATGTCTAAGTATATCCCTTTGCCACGAGTCTCGCCTTGTATCGATCGATGGAACCATCAGCCGTGTATTTAATGGAGAAAATCCATTTGCACCCTACTCTCTTTTTTCCTTCAGGTAGAGTGACTAATTTCCAATTTTTATTTTTCTGCAGAGCCTCCAATTCTTTATTTATAGCTTTGGTCCAGTTTTTATCTAATACTTCTTCGACGCTACTGGGAATATAGCACGAGGATAACTTATGTACAAATACCTTGAGAGGTTCAGGTAATCTTTGAGTAGACACATAGTTGGCAATTGGATACTTGGATCTCTTTTCTTCTATGTCCGGAGAGTATCGATTTGGTGGCTTGCCCCGATTGTGTCTGAAAGGTAAAACATAACCTGCAGAAGTGTCCAATTCATTGGTATGTGAAGGAATGGTAGGAGAGCTTACCTCAGGAATATTCTCAGGAGAGGGGTCTTCAGGTACTGATGAGCGAGGGGATTCATTTCCAGAGGGTTGTTTAGATTCTGCATTTTTAGATTTCGATAATATAGATTCGGCTCTTGGAGACATATCGATTCCTGAAGACATCTCAACATCCGGCTCTATTGTTTTGTTTCCATCATTTGGTTGTGCTGAGTTGTCTTCAAATTCTATCATTTTGTTGTGCTGAGTTGTCTTCAAATCCTAGCCATGCAACACCTAACCAATTCGGTTCTTCAACTCGAAGCTCCCTCTGAAGATATGAATTGGATGCTGATGATGGAAAAAAAGTGTCTGACTCCAGAAAAGTAACATCCATCGTGATATATGTACGTTTGGTGATGGGGTTGTAGCACCGATACCCGTTTTAATGTAAGGCATACCCCAAAAAATGACATCGTACTGCACACAGATCCAACTTAGTCCGTTGATTCTTATGGAGATGAACAAAGGCAATACAACCAAAAATCCGTGGAGGAATCATCAAAACAGTGGGCAAGGGGACATGGTTTGCAAGAACCTGTAATGGAGTCTTAAAATTTAAGACTTACGAAGGCATACGATTCAGTAAATGTACAGCTGTGGCAATAGCATCATCCCAGTGGCGACTTGGCACATGTGCACCGAGTAATAAAGCTCGTGCGGTTTCTAGGATATGGCGGTTCTTCCTTTTGGCAATGCCGTTTTGTTGTGGGGTCTGAGAACATGAGGTTTCATGGAGAAGACCATGACTCTGGAAGTATGCCTGAAATTGTTGATTGACATATTCACCACCATTGTCAGTACGGAGGGTCTGGATCTTAGCTGAAAATTGTGTCTGAACCATTACATGAAAGGATTGAAAAACACCAAATACATTATCTTTATGTTTCAGCAAATAAAGCCACGTCATTCGAGTGCAATCATCAACAAAAATTACAAGCCAACGATGGCCAGATGAAGTAGTTAATGGGGAGGGTCCTTACACATCTAAATGTATTAAGGCAAAAGGGATGTCACTTTTATTCAAGCTTACTGGATAAGGAACTCTATGACTTTTGGCTACAATGCAAGTATCACATTTAAAGTCTGAGTGCTATAAATTGGAAAATAAATCCGGAAATAAGTGCTTCAAATAACCAAATGATGGATGTCCCAAGCGACGGTGCCATAGCCAAATTTGCCTCTCTTTGCCACTACTCGTGTTGTGCATATGATTAGCTCTTCCTGGACTAAAGTCATCCATATAGTATAATCCCCCCCTCTTAGTGCCACGCCCAATGATCTCCTTGGTGAGAATATCCTGAAGAAGACAAAAGGTAGGATATATTAATACTACACAATTAAGATCTGCAGTAACTTGGCTTACGGACATCAACTTATTGGACAAAGATGGAACAAGTAAAGTGTGAGATAAAGAGAGAAAGGGTGATAAGGTCACTGTGACCGGATATGTGACCCCATTAGCATTAGTAATACGATTTTGTCTCGGTGGAGTGATTTGTGAGAAATCATTGGGATCAAACGTTATGTGATCCGTAGCCCTGGAGTCAATAATCCAGACTCCATCATCACGGTGATTAAAGCTAAGAAGTACTTAACCACAGTTACCTTGATCATTGAGAGGCATGGAATTATTTGGTGATTCTACTTGGGAGATAAGAGATAAATGAGGTTCAACAGTGACCATGGCAGCTCTACCTGTGCCTTCATTACTAGCAGCACCTTCACGCTTTTTTCGTGTTTGAAACTCATTCCACCAATCTGGATACCCATGTAACTTGAAGCACGTTTCACGGGTATGTCTTGTGTTGCCACAGTGAGTGCATTTCCCTCCATCAGATTGGGTCTGAGTATTAAAGGATGGGTTCGACTTTCCATTACTCAGAGCAGATGACCCTGTTTTAGTCAGTGTGTATGATTTGCTTGCCTTGATTCCTTTAGACGCCATAACAGCACCAGGAGCAGTATTTGCAACAGAAGTCATCACAGTCTGCCGGATATCTTCCCATCGGACATGAGCGTAAGCCTGCTCAACCGTAGGGAATGGTTGTAATTGAGGCACATCACTCCAAATATTATCCAGCCGGTCATCCAATCCATCGAGAAAGATGTTGACTCTCTCTTCCTGTAGGATTGAATTATATTTCTGGATGTCAACAACACATTTCATTGGGTTAGGACGGCGGAAATCAATTTCTCGCCACAAGCCTTGAAGATCATTGGAATATTTTTCAATGGATCCGCCGGTTTGTCTCATGCGAGTCACACGACGGTGGAGATCACATACTTGAGAAGTATCAGTTCCATAAAAAAAAGTTGTAGCAATAGAGTCTCACACTTGTTTTGCAGTTGGGAAGCGAATGAAGTTACCGATCAAGGAAGGATCCATCGAGTTGATCAGCCATCCCTTTACAATGGCATTCTCGGTTCGCCATTTTCGAAAGGATTGGTCTATTTATGAAAGCTGGGGAGAGTCTCCATTGATATGTCCCAACTTGTCTTTGCTAGAAATATACATCTCAACAACCTGGGACCATAAGGCATAGTTGGAGCCATCTAACTTAATGCCAATAGGAACAGTCAAAGAATCAGCATGTGGTGGGTGTAGTGATGTCTGAACTTTTGTCAAGACTTCTGTCATCTTGGTCGTCCATTCATCGAGAATAGATTCAGTCTGGGGGCTGCGATGTTGCATCAGATCAACGGATTCTGCCATAGATTTTGAGCGGGTTTTTTCTGGTCAACGGGTGGGTGGAGCAGAGGTCTTAGAACCTTGCTCTGATACCATGTCAAAATAAGTTTTCTTTTTCTGTATATCTTTTTTTCCATAACAGAGTACAAAGATATATAAATATAGAGAGCAAGTTTAGGGAGCTATTCTAGGCTATACATTGTCTATGGCTAGAATTGTGGTTGACCCTTGAAGAATGAGATTCTACAATTAAATGGTTCCTATAATTTCTCAATTAAGTCCTCTATTAATAGCTCACGCCAACATGAATCACCGACAACAACCTACGATCAGCTGCTGTGGCTGATGATTCTTCTGTCTTCGTGGTGGACGCAAACCGGCTACATAGGAAAGCCGATAAGGCCTTGACCCGTGATGGTCGTCTCTGGTTTGTGCTATTAATATTGTGATCAGTGTATTTAATTTTCTCTAATCGCCTCTATATTTTCCGCACTAAACACGAATACCTTCGTTGCTTGTTGATCACTTTCTTGATAGCTAGTTGGTATCCAGAGAGGTTCCTCGGAGGAAAGAGGGTGTCCGATACAAATTCCACGCGCATCAAGTCTTGCGCCTCTCCACTGGCAGAATAAGCCGCCCAGCACCTCATAAACGTGAAGAACGATAGAGCGTCTCCAACGAAATAAGAGATGCAGGCACCTATGCCAACCCCACCGCAATCGAAACTGTTGAATTGGACACCAAGCGGCAGCTCTTGAACACCATCCAGCTCAAACAGGAGCAATTTGTTGAGTTGAGCAGGGATTGGATTTTCTAAAAGTTGCGAGAGTTGGCACTTGACTGTGGCCTCCATGAACGGTACGCCTTGGTCATCGCAGTCTACGAAAGTAGCATTACCTTTGATTCGTCCTGCTAGGGGATAAAAGCAAGTCAAGACATCACACAGTGATTGTTTAAGGTGGTCGGACAATACTTCGACGCTGTTGATTTCATGATCACATGGGTAGAAGAAAACCATATGATTGTAAACAGGAGGAGCTAATTGATAATCAAGAAAGGACAGCTTGTGATGGCGCAGGTGGTCAGGTGTTGAAGAAGATGGTTTGATGATCTCTGTTGAAATTACTTCAACTTCAAGCATCATCCTTCACTCCAACAAATGAGGGAAAAAAAAAGTGTGTAGTTTCTTATCTATGTGTATAGCTTTCTGTGTTTAATTTATATGTACAATATCCATTTCTAGTGGATCCTGTTCCATATTTATCTACAAACATTGAAGATTCAGACACAATAGATGCCAAAAAGTTTCCAATAGCAATCTTTATCGAATATATTTATAATAATCTTTTGAGAAGACAACTCTTGTCGTCCCATGCCGGACTGGTCTTAGATATAGAGTACAGTGCCCACCATCAAAATACAAGTTTTCAGCAAATCATATATTAGTGTATCATTTTTTTTCCTTGTTCGGATGCGATAGAGACCATTTTGTTCAAGTTTTTCTTGACAATAACAAAAGGACAAGACTCCAATGGAATGACAGCCGTTGATTGACACCTGGATTATGGTTAATCAATAAATTATTAATTATATTAACAGGAGACCTTGGATTTTAGGACGGGCGTCCAGCCTAAAATCAATAAATGATTAATCCATATTTATCAACAATAAGCATGACATTTCTCCATATACATAATTTCTAATTTTCCCGCGAATGAACTAATAACCATTAGATATGTTATGCATCAAATTACACTAGGCTCAAAAAGACCTAAAGATACTGAAATATTCAAAAGGCCCAACAGATAAAGGAGGCCAATGGATCACTGCATAACGAATGGGCCCCGATCCAACAAACCCGAAGGAGGAAACCTTATATCAGTGATCAGCATGAGGACACTGAAGGGATCAAGTACCACCTCTCGCAAACGGTAACATTCAGCCCGCAGGCCATCTAGCTCGAAGCCCCAATCAAGGGAAGAATCCTGAGAAAAAAGGGATTGCATCCGGTTAACTAGTAGACTACCAATCAATCTCAAACTCCCTGATTCCAGCAATCGTATTCAAGATAAATCACAATTCTTAGGGGATATAATGTAGTCCATAATTTTTCCAATTAGATTCATGTAAAATAGGGTGACTCCAATCCCTTTACATTATAAAAGGGGCGGATTATCACTGTAACAGAGGTTACCAATTTTTTCAGAAAAAATACACATAAGCGAGCTCCGCATATATTCTCAGTGAGCTCGATTTGAATACTAAGAACAGTAGATATAGACAATCCTATAAGCCGAACCACTTTAAAAATTACTGTCAACCCGTTTTATTCATTTTCTACCCCTCAAATTACTGTTATTCGTCATTAATTCAGTTGTCAAGATTTGCACGTCAATATTTTGGCGCTAGAAGGAGGACCTCTATTTGAGGATTCAAATCTCCGTTTTCGGTAAGAAACAACACTCTTAACTTTGAAATTTTTATTATTTCAGGAAAAACTTTCCAGATCAATGGCGAGAGACGTAGGAACCCGCTCCAGAACCGTACGAAGTAGAGATGTATAGGAACTATTTTTCCATTGTACTGATCATGTAGTGGAATTGGGGTTTAATTTTTTTTTTATACAGATTGCAAAAACGATATGTGACCAATAAAACTTTGGAACTATGTTTTCGGAACAATAAAATTAATATATATCTCACACACACACACACACACATAATATATATATATATATATATATATATATATATATATATATATATATATATTTACATACAGGAAATTGTAACCAATTAAGAAAAAAAAATAAGAACCATACCACCGTTGGAGACTCCTTCGTATTTGTTTTTCTCTTTGTCTGTACCACTACGTCTTCTTTGCTATATCCTGACACCTGTAACTTGTGTGTGGGTGCATCACATTGTCAAGAATAGTGAAGAGGTTGAATAAAGAAGAGTTAGAGAGATATTGTATCTCTCCGGTCACTTTTATTTTTTCTGTATATTTTACGTAAAAAACACTTTGAACGTCAAAAAATAATTTGGTTTCGTCGTTCTTTATATTAAAAACTCCTTTTTAATATATATATTTAAATTACTAAATTAATAAAAACTATTTTTATTAATTTATCAGTAACTTTTGAATTTAAACTCTTTAAATTTTATTTTATTTTATTTAATAAATGAGATAATTTCATTATCTCTTTATTTAAAATAAAATATAAACTATTATCAGTAACTTTTGAATTTAAACTTTTTAAATTTAAATTTATTTAATTTAATTTAATAAATGAGATAATCCTATTATCTCACTGTTCAAAATAAAATATCAACTATCACCCTCATCTTATGACTAATTACATAATTAAATAATCTTATTATTTAATTGTTATAATTGCCGTTATTTAATTAATTGAATAATCACATTACTCAATTAACTCCTGACACATGTCACTTTTGTAACACTATTAATTAGATCATCCAATTAATTATACGTGACCCTTGTTACCTAAATAAATCGGGCTAGCAAGGGGGCCTAATGAACCCACAGTATTTTGAGATCCGATAATCCTCGAAATCATTAATTAAACTCTTTAATTAATATTCCTTGATTATAAACTCCGGTGTCATTCCACTAAAACCCCGAAGTTGCATTTTCTTAACTGCGGGCGATTTTACACAGATCGATATCACTCGGTGTCTATCGATATAGTTATTACATATGGCGTGACCCTCCACAGTAGTTCATAATTAGAGTTGGGTCATTATGTCCGTTATACCCCTCTAATTACATATTTCCTTTAAGCATCGTTGATTCTCTAATGAACAATAAATCTTGTTTCCTCATGGAATCAGGAGAACGCTCATATTGTTCAAGCCCCGAATCAACTTTTAAGGGAACTACTCTCTACTTCTCACACGAAGGAGTGAATTTCACTATTGTGTACAAACCTTCCCAGCCATAAGCCAAACCACAATCCCAACATACGAAGAATATTAATCGGGAATAATCATCCGACCTCACCCATGGTATATCAAAAATTACGATCTAATCTGAAGGAGTCGATAAGACACTTAGGATTGAGATCACCTACATATAGCCATCATAAGTTGATATATATGAATCTCATCGGTAAACGGATTTTGGTGAGAGATTTATATAGATCATGCCCCAATCCTATATGATTACATCATACAAGGTGCCTCCATTATCATATCTCTATATGAATGGTTCAGGATAGAATCACCGTACAATACAGAATGGACCGCATCCATAGATTAACCACAAATAAAGTACCCAGTTTATTTGCTATCTAAGGACTCTTTAGATTGCACATCTCTGATTGTATTCATCTGTATATGACACTCATATACACAGTATGAGATTACATCCGGTAATTTAGGATGTTATAATGCACAAGTTTATATAATATAAATGACACAATAAGAATGAATTGAACTCTTCTTTTATTTATTTATAAAAACCATTTATAAATTACATCTTTAGGGCAAAAGCCCAACAAGATGTGCCCCCAGTTGGAGGACCTTCGGAGGTTTCTTATCAACCTGCAGCTTCACCGATTGTACCAAATACACCAATGGCGCTAGGCGCGCCTATCACGTCAAATGCATCACCCATCGCACTGGTAGTTCACCCGCCCATCATAAATCTACCGGCAAATCAACTCTACCCTCAGATGGAGCCTCGAAGCCAAGATCAAGCTGGTCCGTTTGGTCCCTCGGACCTTAGCAAATGGATAGAGAGGTAGGCCGAACTACAGAGAATGGTGGCAGAGATGTCCCACTGCTACCATCTCTTATTATAGAACCACCCTCCCCACGAGCAGATCGTGGAGAGTACCTCACCGCTGCGTCCTGGCAAAGACGATGCAAACCACCTAGCCCATTATATCAACGGGCAGAATCCCTCACAAAATGATATCCAGCAGGGTGGAATTTCTTTTCACTTAGCCAACACGACTAGGCAAGTTAGAGTACGATATGACAAGCAACGAGAGAGACCTCATCGCATTGGCCCCGTAATCCATGTAAACGCTAGCAGAGAAAGGTATGTAGAACTTAACAGGGATCGGCGAGGCGCCCCTGTGCACAACATATCTCAACAACCCAGGCGAAGCCTGGAAGCACAAGGCCGACGGCTTGATAAGAGCGACAATGGGAACACCGCATCACGGTACAAGCTGCTGGGATCCCCCGGAGATGAATCGCTGAACCATAGTTCAATAGAAGGAGGTCACCAAATGGAGGAGCACGAAGGTTACCTAATCGAAAGAATCGACCCTACAGGGAGGACAACGCCACCTCCAGTGCATCAATGACGACCCCTCTAGCCCCTGGATACCAGGCTTTGCTGTGACGGATGGACCTGCTAGAATAATAGCGAGGAGGGGCAAAGCCTACCGACAGGTACATATAGCGAAGCCTGTTCAGCTGGGAGATTGACAACGAGCCGCTGCTAGAACGCTTTAAGATGCTTAGCGTCCTCATTTACTAGGCGACGAGCTATACTTTTGATCACTTGGACGCCTACAACGTACAAATAAGCCCTCTCAAGACCCACAACAATGTCAAATGTCGGTGCTTCCCGGCCACCTTAGGAGAAAATAGCTGAAGGGGCTCCCTATAAGTAGTATAACTAGCTGGAGCCAATGCTAGGAACTTTTTCTGAACTAATACTAGGCGTTAAAGAAGCAGCTCGTTCCTTTCTACCACTTGGCAATAATCTTTCAAAAGGTAGACGAGCCGCTGAAGGACTACATAGCACGCTTCCATAGAGAAGTCAGTTGCGTGGAGAGCCCCACTGATGAAAGCTTGCTTACTGCGATAACTGTTGGTTTACGGAAGGATGACGAACTTTACCGGAGCATATACAGTATACCGATAAAAACGCTTAGGGATTTCTACAAACTGTCCAACACCCATATCCGCATGGGGAGGCCTTCAGACTCAAGAAACACTCCAAAAAAGACCGGAGTAGGAGCCCACGAGACATGAGCAAGCAGAAGGAAAATGGAAGAGGTGACAACAATAATGGCCGTAACCGAAATAGAGGCTCGCATAGAGATTACACCTGGCAAACCAGGTAGCCAAGAAGGCCATAAACGACGAGGATGTGCGAAAAAATGGGGGTCGCTACCAGACCTATGCACAGTTGTTAGAGAGTGCAGCCTCGGGTTTTTAGTGGAATAACTCCGAGGTTAATAATAATGAAATATTAATTAAAGAGTTTTAATTAATATTACTAAGTATTATTGGAGCTCAAAATTGTGAGTCCATTAGGTCCACTTGCTAGCTCTTATGGTTGTTGGTAATGAGGGTCACGGTAGATTAATTGGAGGGTCCAATTAATAGTGTTACGAAAGCTAATGCGATTTACATAAAAGAGAATAATTAAATAATGTGATTATTTAATTAATTAAATATTTAATAAAATAATAGAAATTAATAATTATGAATTATTAATTCTATTTATTAAATATGAGGTCATGTGATTAAATAATGACTAGGACAAAAGAATTAAAATAATTTGATTATTTTAAAAGTCCTAATAGTCAATTATTAAAGTCTTTAGGGAGACTAAAATAAAAAAGGATTAGGAATCCTATTTTGACTTGGTCACAACTAAAACCCTAAAGGACTACTATATAAGTGTTATATAGCTAGGAAAAAACTAACTTAACACACAAGTAAAAAAGAAAGAGAATTCGGCTACCAAAGAGAGAAGAAAAGAAAAAAAAAAAGGTTTTTTCTGACTCTCCCTTCTTTTGCAGGATTTGGCCGGCGTTCTTTTCACGTGACCCCCATCTCTTGCCGTGACGTGCCCACGTACACGTTGTTAGACCGTGGGTCATAGCTCGAAAGATCTAGTGGTAGATAGAGGAATCAGAAAAAGAAAATAAAGAAAAAAGTATGTAGTTTCTAAAGTTTTTTTTCTGCGTATATACAAGAATTCGTTCCTGATTCAAAAAAAAAGTTTTCAATATAAGAAAAATTTTTGAAACCCAATTCCGCATGTTATACAATAATCAAAATTTTTTCTAAAACTCCCTTCAAACACATTATTATAGTTCAATTATTCATGTTGATGATCGTGTTTATCTAAATTATTTAAAGTCCCCCCTCGAGGCAAATAGGACCTATTACCACATACACTAATATCCTATCTCTCGATGGTATATCCAAGTGCATGAAAATGCATTAGTCATAATAAACACCCTAAATGATCACATAAGCAAATTAGTATATCTCTATCTAATTCTACCTACGGTGGACATTACATCGAGCACATTGTGGGCGTCTCTTCTCAGTACATAACACACAACCAAAATATCAACTAAATGCAGGCCTTCACATTCAGAAGCATTAAGCATAATAATATCACTCAACAAAATAATAATCAACCACAATAAATTAGATAATCAATTCATTCAACTTTTATAGAAAAAGATCCATTAAAACCCTAACTTACAAGTTTAGTTCATAATCAAAGATTTACAACCAAACATGTTTTTCAATGAATAAAAGAGAGTTACAAGCAAGAAAATAAAGAAAGAAAGGGATAGAAAAACTCTAGGTATGATGAACTCTCGTCCTCCTCTTGTTGCGAATTCATCTAGCTTCCATTTTCTCCAAATCCAAGCTTGATGGTGAGATTTTGGCTCAAGGATTGAATCCAAACCCTATTGTCCCTAAAGTGCTCTTCTTCTCCTCTCTTTGCCTCTTTTTCTCTCTCTTGGTCTCCTCTTGTTCCTCTTTTTAGAGCCCTAGCCGAACTCCCTTATTTTCTCTCAAGCTTTCCTTTTATAACAGGCCGAATTAGGTCATCCTAGTCACGCTCGCGACTTGGCCGCGACTTGGACAAGTCGCGAGTCTAAGTCGCACTGCGTCTGGAGTCGTGTCAAATTTGCCTTCGCGACTTATCAACTCGAGAGACAAGTCGCGCGTTAAGTCCTGTGAGTCTCGGATTTCAGCTGGATTTTTTGCCTTCACGACTTGACAGCTCGCGAGCAAGTTGCGGGTCCAAGTCACGTGTGTTTATGGATTGCACAGGTTATTTTGCCGTCGTGACTTGGCAACTCGCGAGCAAGTCATGGGTCCAAGTCGCGGGTCCAATTCGCGAGTCTCTTTGCCTTTGCTCTGAAGGACTTTGCTCAATTGGCGAGAAGCTTGCACGTTTTCGACTGAAATCAACCGAATTCTCCGCATGAACCTAATGACCTGCACACTCAAAGGAAGCCATCAAAACATCCGATAAATACCCACGAACGAGACTAAAGAAGGTAAAGAAAGGTACTAATGAAGAACTATTTTTGATCAAGAAATGGACCCAACAGCTGCAATCTGGTTTGGTTAGCTTCTGCGCATGCGAGCAGCAATCGCGAGCGGTGGTCGCATCTGCTGCTAGCGGTGCTTCCTGGTTTGCTTCACTTTAGCGGGCGCAACCAACTTCTGCGAGAGGTGGTCGCGGCCATTCCATAGCGGTGCTCTCTGGAATAGGCTATTCTCTGTCGCCGCGAGCTGCTGGAGCGAGCACTGGTCGCTGCCCTTCTTCGCGCTGCACACTGCTTTTAGATTTTCTTCACTTCGTCCATGTAAAGTGGCTGGCAAGGAGCTGTTGTAATCTTCTTCCACGTGCAAGCTGATTTTGGCAAGGGCTGCAATCGCACATGCAATGCTGAGTTTCACTTTGGTTGCCATGCAAATGACACGCTCAAACGCGTGAGAATAAATCCCAAGTGCAGGATGTGTCGAAGTAATATATTCCAGTCAGTACGGGGTCGAATCCACAAGAAAGAGGTGGTTACTACTACTAAACTAAAGATGTAATATAAAGACAGAAATTTAAATCAATGATTTTGAGAATGATGTTGGTGAAATTAAACTTAATTAAAGCTATGATCTATTGAAAAATGTATCCAAATGTGAGAAAGCGTTAGGCGGTCAAATGGAATCACTCATGAGACTTTGGTAGTGTAATCAACTAATTGAAGTACAATATATATTCAAGATTGAAATATTTTCTAACATTAGCTCATCAAATTATAGTTCATGCATTGATGATTTGAATTCAATCAACTTCACCTATTGGTCCTAGAGTGAAGCGATCTAACACCCAATGTAGTGATAATTCTTAGGTCAATTAGCACTTTTATGTCTTAATTAACCTAACTTTTATTGCTAGACTTTTACTAAACTCTGATTTCTCATAAAGGTTATGATTTCCTTATTAATAATAAGTCAAAATTCATGCAAACACTTTCGTAATGCAAACAATAAGAATTATATACTAATAAAATTAAATTGTCTAGCAACAAGTCTTGAAATATATATATATATATATATATATATATATATATATATATATATATATATAAGGAAATGTTTAGTCAATTACATCATTAAATCTCAATCTTGGTCCATTGACCACCTAACTAGGAAATTAGTTCAACATACTAATTAATAAAACAACAAAAAGAGATAATAAATTGATACAACCCATTATGAAGAAATCGAAGAACAAGCAAGGATGGATGAAGATTGAGCACTGGAACCCTTGAAAGTGACTGCTGGAACGAACACTCTATGTTTGATATCCCCTTTTGATTCACAAATGGGGGCTATTTATAGAAGATACGGTACTGTTCATTATGTACTATTCACGTATACGTCAGCAGTATACTGCTGACGTATACTGTACTATTGACGTTGACATTGAACTGTTCACATATACGTTACTGTTTATATTAATACTTACATATACGGTGCTGTTTATGTTAATACTTA
The DNA here is from genome assembly GCA_003430845.1 of Xanthoceras sorbifolium. Taxonomy (NCBI): domain Eukaryota; kingdom Viridiplantae; phylum Streptophyta; class Magnoliopsida; order Sapindales; family Sapindaceae; genus Xanthoceras; species Xanthoceras sorbifolium. The sequence continues at coordinate 11,386,111 of CM010621.1, forward strand.
CGTATACGGTACTGTTTATGTCACTGCTGACGCATATAGTACTGTTGACGTTACTGCTGAGGAGCGGGAACTATTCATGTGTACGGTACTGTTCATTATATACTATTCAAGTGTACGGTACTGTTCACAGGCGGGGCCCAAATCTTCAATTTAATCCACCAAGGCTTTCTTGGTAAGCTCCTATGCCTCATACCAAAAATACATGTCCCGAATTGCCCGGTTTTTGCCTCGACTCATCGTGTATTCGTACTAATTCACGGGACTCATCTAATAGCTGTACATACTCACAAAACACATTAAACGTACCAAAAATACTCAAAAATACAATCAAAAGAAACGATCCAAGGGTCGTAAATATATAACAATAAATGACAGATCAGCAAACTATCTTGTTAATCTCTTTCCAAGTGTGAAGTATATGGTGGGCAAACATTGGTCCTATATTCCTCTCATGCATGCAAAATTACACGGTTTTGCCTGGCTTTGTCATATATTCGCGTAAATTCACGGGAATCACCTAGTAGCTGCACAAGCTCACAAAACACATCAAATGTACTGAATATACTCGAAATTACAATTAAAAGACACAATTCAAGGGATATAAAAATATAACAAATATCGATCGATCACCGCAAGAAAGTTGAGGCTATATTTCCAATGCCATACCATCAGCATGCTCACCACTTTCCCTTCGAAGAACGTCCTACATAAGCCTGAACTATTCGGAAGACTAGTCAAGTGGGCTGTTGAGTTGAGCGAGCACGACATTAACTACCAGCCTCACACGGCGATCAAATCGCAAGTATTGGCAGATTTCATCACGGACTTCACACTTGGCACGTTGCAACAAGTAGAGGAGGAACTATGTACCATGTCGTGCGACACACCAGAAGGCAAGTGGACTTTGGCTGTTGATGGTTCTAGTAACGTTAAAGGAAGTGGACTAGGCATGGTGCTTATTTCACCCGAGGGTCTTGCCATCGAACGATCTATCCGATGCGGGTTCAAGACTACCAATAATGAAGCCGAACATGAGGCCCTCATAGCCGGACTCAACTTAGCCAAAGACATCCATGTTAAATGACTAAAGGTACACAACGACTCACAGTTGATCGTATGACAGCTCCAAGGCTCCTAACAAGCTAGAGATTTGAAAATGACGGCCTACCTAGCCTTGGTAAAGCGACTGCAAGAATCATTCGAGTTGTTTGACATAGAGCAAGTACCCAGGTCAGAAAACTCACACGTTGATGCTCTTGCTAACCTTGACTCTGCACTCGACACGACTGTCGAGCGATCCATCCCCATGGTTTATGCCAATGGCCTGCAGTATGGAAACCAGCTGAGATAGAAGTCGACCCCATCTTGGTCGAACCAACTTGGATGACACCAATATACGACTACCTGATGAACGATTCTTTACTGCTTGACAAAATTGAAGTACAAAGAGTCAAAATCAAAGTAGATCGATTCTCCATAATAGATGGAAGGCTCTATAAAATATCCTACTTCGGTCCCTACCTCAAGTGTGTCGACCCCACCGAGGCTCGACAAATACTTAAAGACTTACACGTAGGATAATGCGGAAACCATTCAACAAGTAGAAGCCTAGCCAATCGAGCCCTCACGACGGGATACTATTGGCTGACAATACGATCCGAGTAGTACGACTACGTGAAGTAGTGCGACCCATGCCAACGCTTCGCCCAAGTTTCGCACCAACACCCAGAGCGACTTCACCTCATTACATCTCTATGGTCTTTCATGAAGTGGGGGATGGACATCATAGGAAAGATGCTGGTCACCACAGATGGAAAGGTTTACATGCTAGCAATGATGGATTACTTCACCAAGTGGGTCGAAGCCAACTAAGTGAAAATCAAAGACTCCGAAATTAAGAGTTTCATTTGGAAAAACGTGATATGTCGCTACAACGTCCTCAAAGAGATAGTCACGTATAACGGCTCGCAATTCATTTCGTACGACTTCCAAGCTTTCTACGACAAGTGGAAGATCAAACTCAGCTACTCAAGCCCCAGCTATCCTTAAGCAAATGGACAAGCGGAGTCGACCAACAAAACGATCATTTCCACCCTCAAGAAGAGACTTGACCAATACAAGGGAAAGTGGACCGACGAACTACCAGGGGTGTTGTGGTCCTACCGTACGACAGTAAAAACCTCGATAGGAGAAACACCTTTCTCTCTAACCTACGGCTCGAAAGCCATGATAGCAACTGAAGTTGACTACCTGTCCCACAAAGTCGGAGATTCGACTGAAGAACAAAACAATAGGGAATTGCAAAACGAGCTCGACACGGTCGACGAGAGACGGGACAGCGCTGTACTACGGCTTGCCGTCTACCAGCAAAAAGTCGCACGACACTACAATAGTAACATACGACTAAGGACTTGTAACACCCCCTGACCCGATTCGTCTGGATCGAACCAAGGAGCGCTACCCGATTTCAAAACTTAATTTATATATTGAAATTTTTTGTAAAACCAATAAATATTGTTATATTTAAAATACTTTACAGTGAGCCCAATCACTATTATAAAAATTTTGCCAGAGTTTCTTTTATTTTTCTGATTTTCTAAAAATCCTACTTTCCACAAAATCTCAAACAATATAATATCAAACACTTCAAAATTCATTTCTCAATCATTTGCGCACTCTCCATATAGTGCGACTTCCTCAAACATTTTCAATAAAACAAAACATAATTACTAGTTATAAAACTTTGAAAAACATAAACTATTATACAAATATTTACAAAACTCATATATTACAACTTTACAAACTTCTGTATATGCATGCTGGAATAAATAATTATACGAATAATGTTTAAATAAAACTACCCAAGTAATGTGACTCTGAATCCTCGTTTGCAGTTATCACTCCTTCAGTCTTTTTCTCCACTGGTATCTCTATTACCTACGCGTGATAAAATTAACGCGCTAAGCAATAATGCTTAGTGGGTGTACACTAAAATATTTTTAATATAATATAAAACAATGGATCTAAATTTTAGAATACATATTAACGTACGTACATTCATAAAACAAATATAATATTTCAAATACTAAAACTATATTAATTAAAACAATTTCAAATGTTTCTGAATTGAGACATCAATAAAATTTCTTTATTCCAAAATCTTTTAATAGTTTTCAATAATTTCATTTTTCATTTCTTAACTGGGCCTCTGATATACATAATAGGGTTTTACAGGACAGGATTACGGGTTTATACAGTCGGGTTTCCCATTTCAATGAAATGGTATCCCTATATATGATCGGTCATTTATTTTCATATATTTAAGACCCTTAAACCGTATCTTTTAATTATATTCTTGAGTATTTTTGGTGCTTTTCACGTGTTTTCCTTGAGTGTGCAGGTTTAGGGACCTAAGTGATGATTTTATATATTTTTGGGGAAAAATTATAATTTCAGTAACATTGTGAAAGGGCATCTATGAAAGAATAGCAAAGTTCTGGGGTAAAACTGTAATTTCAGAAAGTTTCACCAAACTTAAGTGAAACGGTGCGTTTTGCACCTAAGGTTTCTAACTTAAGTGGAACGATGCTGTTTTGGCACCAGAGGGTGGTGCAAAACGGCGTCGTTTTGCAGTTTAAAGAAAACAAAAATAAAGCCATGCAGCGCGACCAGCACCTCTAGCCCTCTCCTCGCGCCCTCGCTCGCGTTGAAGACGAGCCCGTGCGCAACCAGTGAGCACGGCGAGCACGACCGCGACCAGCCCCAGCTCGCGGTGCAGCTCGCGATGAAGAAGAGAGCGGCGTCCAGTGAGCTGCGCGAGGACCGAGCGCGACCTGTGCTCGCGTGGGGAGCTCGCGGTGCAGAAAGAAAATGGCAGCAGTGAGCTGCGCGAGCTCAACCGCGACCTCTGCTCCTCGCGGTGCTGTTCGCGTCCCAGCTCTTCCAGCAGACCAGTGAAGGCCACGACCATGCCACCGCGACCACAGGTCGCGGCGGTGGTCGCGGCGAGTGAAAAAACGCGACCTAATGCCCTGTTATAAAAAGAAAAATGCAGCAACTTGCAAGGGGGGAGAGAGCTCGTGGCAGTGCAGTCCAGCAGCTCCCAAGCTGCTCCAAGGGTGATCTCAACCCTCCTTGCTCCTCCCAAACACATCCCAAGCATCACAAATCATCACAACATCTCTAAATCGCAAGTGTTCATCGAAGAAGACGAAGATCGAAAGCGGAGAAGTTCAAGCCGGACCAAAGCGGAACTTCGAGTCTTGAGAGCTTCAATGGGTTGTATTTCATCTCATTTATCTTCCTTGATTGTTCATTTCTGATTATGAGTTGTTAGAACTATTGTTAGGTGATTTTCGGAACCGTAAACGGATTTGTATTATATTGTTTATGAATATATTTTCCATTTCCGTGATTGGAACCGTGTGACCACCTCGCATTATCCTCCATTGAATCCGTCTCGTTTTATTTTAATTGTTTTAGTTAATTTAATTTAGTTTAATTAATTGAAAACCATGATTATGAGCTAAACTTGTGAGTTGGGGTTTTGATGGATCCTATTCTATGATGATTGAATGAATTGATTGTTTAATTTATTGCGGTTGATTATTGTGTTGTTGAGTGGTTTTATTGTACTTAATGCTTTGAATGTGAAGGCCTACATTTAGATGATAAATTGGTGGTGTGTTATGTACCGAGAGGAGACGCCCACCACGTGCTCGATATAATGTCCACCACAAGTAGAATTGGATAGAGATATACTAATTTGCTTGTGTGATCACATAGGGTGTTTATAGTGACTAATGCATTTCCATGCACTTTAATATACCATCGAGAGATAGGATATTAGTGTGTGCGGAATAGGTCCGATTTACCTCGAGAGAGGACTTTGGATAAATTAGATAAACACGGTCATCTTCATGCATAATTAAACCTCAACAATGTGCTCTCATGAAACTCAATCGGATGGATTAGGTGAATTCAAATACCCTAACTAATCTCTCATATTGGTTGCTTGCTTTATTTTCATGTCTTTATATTTTTATCCATTCAATATCTTTCGATTATTCAAATAGAAATAGGCTTGGTTAATTTTAGTACTCAACGCCTAAATATCCCTGTGGAGACGATAATTTTACTCATCATTTTATTACTTGTGCCGACCCCGTATACTTGCGGGTACAAATAGTCGCATCAATATACACAGTCGGTTTCCCATTTCAGAATGAAATGGTATCCGTATTTACACAGTCGGTTTCCCACTTTAGAATGAAATGGTATCCGTATTTACACAGTATAATCATTAGGAATCTCAGTGCAGTACTGCTAAGTGCACCTAATTGACATGTCAACCTCCTATATCCATATTCCTCTATACATATATCAGGGCCATTATTTAGGATTTCAGATATTGCAAATCATCAAAACACTCAATGTTCAACAATCCAAGATATTCAAAACATATAAAGTAACAGAAAACGGAACATAACAGTAGATTTCAAAAATTAAAATCATTTAAACTCAACATAAATCACATTTATGTAATTCAAAATCATTTTCAAAGTTTATTCACAAATAAATTCAATCAAAACTTACGAATAACATGTGTACACCAATCTGGATATCATTTTTTTTTTCTTCCAAAAAACTTTCTTTTTTAGATTTTCTTTTCCTTTTTCTCTTTCTTATTCCTCTTCTCTTTCTTTATCTTCTTTTTCTTCTCCTTTTTCTTCTTTTTTTTTTTTTCTTCTTCTTCTTCTTCTTTTCTGTGGTCGCGTCACTTGGTCGCGGTACTCATTAGAGTTTTTTCACCGCCTTCATCGCGATCAGCCATCGCGGTATCTGGTCGCGATGTTGGTCGCGTTGCTTACTGGTCGATTTCACCATTTTTATCGCGAGCACCCTATCGCGATCACTGGTCACGGTCTTGCGTCGCGATGCTCACTGCCCAATATCCTCAATTTCACCGCGAGCTGCACACCGCTATCCCTGGTTACGGATGCTGGTCGCGATACACACTGCCAGCATTTTTCTTTTTCTTTTCATGCACTGTTTCTGGACCGCTCCACCTGATCCACTTGTATACCTAAAAATTAATTCAAGTAAACACATTACATCATTTTCACGTAATTAACAAAATTAAGGGTATTTTTCATAATTACTGAAAATTAAAGATGTTATAGGACTTTTAAGGTTGAAGACTGGGTTCTATACTGAGTATTCCAAAGCACCAAGGAGAAAGGGGCAGGTAAATTTGGTCCTACATGGGAAAGACCCTACCAGATCTTCAAAATGGTCGGACAAGGAGCTTACAAGCTACGGTGCATGGATGGTATGGAGATTGGTAACAGTTGGAATGCCATCAACCTCAAACAGTATCATTTTTAAACCCTATTCATTTTTTCCATACCTTATTTTTTCTTCTTAATATGTCTAATTGACTTTGGCATCGGAGGGCCGTTGGGCCAACCCTAACATGTTTTATGCAGGTTGATGTCATTCGACACTCTCGTACTCAAGGTACTCGACCCACATCAACTAACACGTTGCCACGATGAAATTCATCACATCGCCAAGACCCGTACTTAAGGTTATAAGTCGCACGACTACAGCCTCATTGACAGTTCAAGTGTGAAACCAAATGATCCACACTTAAACTGGGGGCATCACAATACAAAACTCACAACTCTAAACCTCAAGAGGAAGTCACACGACGTAAGCGAAAAAGTGTCCTTTGCCTTACGATCAATCTCTCGTAGTACGACTGCAGCCATTATTAGTTACAAACAGTCAAGCTGTTTAATCTTACAAGTTAAGTCAGTTTGTCGCTCGATAATATGTCTCACATGTTCTCACAAGTCGTTCGACATTCATGAAGTTGTTATTATTTCATTTCTTCTTTATAAGTTGTATGACTCAATACAAATATTCGTTTTACTTTTCTTTTTACAAGGCATTCAAAATTCAATACGAAACTAGCAAAGTATAGTAACTTCATTCAAACAAACAGCAATGTCGATCGACAAACAAAGTAAATGAAAAGTTAGAAATTGGTTTAAAGCCTCCCTAGGCAAAAATCCAAAGTGTTAAAATTATAAAAAAAAACTAAGTATTAAAATTCAGTTTTACAACCCTCAAGGGGCAACATCATCTTGTTTTCCCTCGAGAAGGGCATCTTCAACTAGAGCAGCGGGCTGACTTTTGTTCGACTGAGCAGGTAGAGCCACGACAGCTGTGCCCTTAGGGGCTGGACTGACGAGGCTTACATCTCTTGCTTTCTCCTCATCGGCCTTTGCCTCAACATCTTGGCCTTTCTCCTTTGCTTCATCCTCGTCGTCCTCATCATCCGCGCGAGTCAACTCTTCATGGTCAGTAATCCAGCCATCCACCTTCCATTCAGGCACTCGACCCTCTTTATACTGCCTCATCAGGTCCTCCCTGGTCTTGATTATAGCATTGAGCATGCTGTCTTCCAGCTGATCGTACAAGACGTTGTAGTCCGACTCCTTACTCCTCAGTTTGGCGCTCAGCTGATCGACCTCCGTACTCAGTAGACCACACTCCACGATTGCCTTAACTGCTCGACTACTGGCCTCATGGACGGTCTTCTTGGCCTCTAGGTTGGCTGTTTTCAACTTCTCCATATCACTCATAAGGCTTTGGTTGCTCGACTTGAGCTCCCTCATCTTCTTCAGGGCCAAACCAAGCTCTATCTTAGTGAATATCTGGGATTGGAGAGCCTACGAAAAAAGTCCACACTTAGAAAAATAATCACAATATTGTTAGGTAAATTCAGAATCGCACGACAAAATACCTGGAAGAGATGGTTCATGCCCCAGTCGACCATTTTCGATGAGCCCATTTCCTTCAATTGGCTTTCATCCTCAAGGACCAGGAGTCGCTTGACTTGAGGCATAATCGACCCAAAGTTGGAGTAGGCGGAGGCATCCTAGGGGAAGGTGAGGTCAACCGATGCCTCACTGCCAGTGGCTAAGTCATCCCTCTTCCGCTTCTTTCCTACAGAGCTTAGGTCCAGGACATCCTTGCCTCGACTAGGGGAAGAGGAGGTGGAAGAGTTGCCATTGGCTGGGCCACATCGCTCGACTTGGCCTTCTTCTTTCCTTACTTCTCCTCTCTAAGCCTTCTTAGAGCGTCATTAGCTTTAGGGACAGGAAAGCCTCCAGCCATCAGATCAACTGCAAACCATCGCTCGACGTATGAGATTGGACTAAAAAACCTAGTGCCGTACAGTCGCTCAATACAGTTCCTGACTCTGACAAACTCCACTAAATTTTTGAAAGCTGGGTAAGGTGTGCCTGACTCGTTAATGACAGAAAATTGCCAAAGGTGGCTCGACCTTAAATTTTCCTCAGTGAGGATGGTTTTTCAACTCCTTTCCTTCTCACCATACAATAAGATACGACTCGTGCGCTTCGCACAGTTGAGCCCTACTACAGCTTGTGGAGTCCTTAGGTTCGCTGCAACTAAAGGAAACAAAAGCAATGGTCAAACAATTTATAACATCTATTAAATGTCGAACGACGCGACTAGACAAGTTAGTAATCCACCAGCCTTGGTCCATGTCATACGAATAGTCGTATCCCCTAACGGCCACTCAACTAGGAGACCTCGAGCATAGAAATACCTATCCTTCCATTGCCGATCGTTCGTCGTCAGCTCTGTGATTAAGTGCTTCCTATTCACCAGGAGCACAAAGGTGTAGCAACCCTTCTCTATGTCGTGTTCCCTTATGGAGTATGTGTAGAATAGGTCGGAAAGCTCGAAGACGATCGACTCTATGGAGTAGAACAACTCCAACCCAAGGAGTATCCTCCAGCTATTCGGTATCAGTTAGCTTGGAGAGATCTCAAAGTGGTCGAGCACCTTCTTGACAAATCCTACCACGGGTAGTCTGAACCCTACCCTCTAGAATGAGAGCTCGTAAAAGCACATCCATCTGGGAATGTCCCAATCAGGCCTCTCCCACTTGGTAGGCAGCCTGAGGTCGACGCCATCAGGTATGCCATAGCTATACCTAATGCAATTGAAGTCCCCCTCCTTCAACACATTGGCAGGATTGATGAGGAACAAGCCTAGCCGCTTACTTGGACCCATGGGCTGTCGTCCCTGGTAGATCGACAAGGGAGATAGCTAGAGGAGCTCGACCATAGTGCTCGATGTGACTTCATACCTAGAAGTGGCTACTGGCTCGATGGAGGCAATGGCTAAGGTAACCTCCTCACTTTTGGTCTTTGACTCACCCTACTAGTCGGACGACAGGTCAATAGGGTCGTCATACCCTCGCCCAGAAGTACTGGGAGTACTCTCGTCACCTCTACTCGACATCTTACCTACAAGTCGACCGACAACAGGGGCATTCAGTTAGTAAAGTTATCGCTAACTTAGACTCGACTCGACCTAACACTAAACCTCAAGGTAGTTAGACTACACTTACATCTAGTTGTTCGACATCTACGTTTAGATCAGTGTCGCACGACACCATCATTACAAACAAATTTCCAATAAGACCTAACTAAATTTTTGGATCAAAACCAACATTTCATAAGATTTCCTAAGGGAACTACTTGAAGCATAATCAAGAACACAGTAAAAGAAAAATCAATCAAAAGCGATAACAAAAGCAAAAAGACCAGAAAACTTACCAAGGACAAGTTTGAATGCACGAATTTCGCCAGAACAAGTACAAACTACGGCGGAAACGGTATGAAATAATTCCGAAATGCGAGAAAACGGTGATTGGTTCTAGTGAGAGAAAGCAAGTATAGAAAGAGAAAGTACAAAATTGAAAAATGCAAAAAGTGAGAAGAGAGAAGATTGGGCGGGAGTAAATAGAAAGAACGTGCTGATGTGTCACCCTAACATTGGGCACACACCTCCATAACCGCTATCATTTAATGAGACATGTATCTTCATAAGAAAATCAAATGATTACAACTGTACAGCTGTTAAAAGCAACTGAATAGCCAGTCACTTAAATCGCCTCGACTGTAGTATCGTCGTACGATACATCACCAAAGCACGATGATAAGGTCATTCTTTTCACAGAAGCCACCACACGGTTCGACTCAACACTGTTACAATGCCGACAGTCGTACGGCATTTACTGTATTTATCTGTCTCTATATTAGTTAATTCCATGTCGACCGACAGCAATACCACAACTGCTAACGAGTTTTTGGGAACCTCGTGTCGAACAACAACATAATGCCTACCACTATAAAGCATTGGAATCCTCTAAATGTCAAACGACATTGTGGGACGAACACATCAAACCCCTTGACTTCTTACAATGCGTACAAGGAGTTTGAGGGTAAACTGCTGTGGCCAAAATATATTAGGCCCAAAATTAAAAATTGACCTATTCCACACATAGGCCCAAGACCCAATCGCACTACAAGCTTTGGCCCAAAGCCATGAAAAGCCTCCTACGTGGGCTGGATTCGCCAACAACACATGACCAAGCAAAGGCAATGCCACATGACAGCCCTAGTTAGCTGCAGACCGTCTAACCCTTGTGTCGATCGGCACTATGGAGCCTCATGTCGAGCTCTCACGTTACATGAAGCCAACTTTATCCCTTAAGGTTCGTACGACACTGGTTCCCCATGTCGCTTGACAAACCTCGAACGACTCTGACTCTATGACTACTCGGTTCATAACCCATCCATGGGACTCCAAATATGTGACCCGACCCATCAGGCTTCAAATTTAAGGTCTGATGGACCAAGTTAAGGAGGCAACCAGATCCTCATTGATTTGGGCCTATTGTTCGGGGACGTGATCCACCCCCTTCAATAGGTGGAACACTCCCTATAAATGAAGGACTCACACTGAAAAGAGTCCCTTCATGCGCTATTGCCAGAACTTGGATAACTAAAGTTGAACTGAATCCAATTCGATAATCACTTTCCGGCGAACCTCAGTCATTCCCAATCACGACTCCGGTCTTATCATTCTACCCTACTCTATACTACGGAGGTCAAATCCCTTCGATTTAAGAAAGTATCTCGTTCCCATATTGTTATTTACTTGAACTTATCTACTTTTGATCACTGACTTGACTGTCAGAGTGAATTTAGCAGGCACCATCCCGGTGTCCCAGACGTCTTACGAGTTACGTGTGTTCTATCTTTACATGTTGTAGTGCCCTATACTTCCCCTGTAATTTTTGATGTCTATAGCTCTTAAACTAGCAAAGCTAGCACATGTGATAGAAGTCCTCCCCCAAGAGCCGCATTAAAGGCTGACAAGACTTGCCGACATGAGAAGCTTACCAGCTCTCAAACTCGCGAAGTCAACCCTGCAAGGAGCCAGACGGGACTCAGAGAATTCCAACGAAGTGGCGAGCTCATAAAGTGAAAAGTAGCTAAAGCTGATAAAACATGCCTGGCAGGAGGACATCGCCGACCAATAGCCCATTTCGACTCCCTAACTAAGGTCACTCACCAGATTCTACCCTCTTGTATATTTGTACTTAAGTTTTTACTTTACTAATACATTGAATAATTATTTACTTAGAGCTAGTAAAGGTAAAAACGAACGTACGTGCATATATATATATATATATATATATATATATATATATATATATATATATATATATATATATATATATATATATATATATACACGACACAATACTTAGTCAGAATAAATAAAATTTTTATTAAAACCATAAAACGGACGGAGATTACAATGAAGTTAAATACAAGGAATCATCAAAATCATAAATTTACCAAGATCTAGAAACTCTACGGTATCCTACAACACAACAGTATCAAGAGGTTGCGGCATATGGCAATCATGTTGAAGAAGGAATAGAGATCACGGCATATGTCAATCATGTTGAAGAAGGAACAGAGGTCGCGGCATATAGCAATCATGTTGACGAAGGAACAGAGGTCGCAGCATATGACAATCATGTTGAAGAATGTGGGGAGATCGCAATATGTGAAGGCCTTATCGAAGAAAATGGGAGATCCCCACTTAAGCTTGACCCACCACGGCAGAGTGATTGGGCCTCCCCCTCTGGACAGGCTGTTCCGCGGAGGCATTAAAGTGGACCCTTCCCCTTTCTATGAGCATCCGCAATATTTGTAAGAGGAGGGGGTGAAAGGCTTGGAGCAGGCCCTTGTATAAGCAAATGCTAATCGTTTTAGTTAGGCCCCTCTAACCTACCTTTTTTAGGGGGACCAAAAAGAGAAGTTTCAGCTCCCCTCTTAGCAAGGGGGAGACTCCAATGTGTTCAGCCTCTCCATTTGATCCTGCTGGAGGCGCTGTTGTTGTTGTCTCTGCTCGTTGCCTGTTTATGGTTGGCAACGAGAACGAGTGAGAATCATCCCTTGAACTTGCTCAGCGGGAGCAACTCTCCTGCTCGGGGTATACGGCACAGCTGCCTCTTGGGCACTCCGCACCTCGTAGCGCCGCCGCACCTCCTCGCGATCAGAAGCTAGCTTGAAGCTCACCAAGAGCTCGTCAGTGACCCGCCTATGCTCATTGGATTTTCTGGGATCAAGGCCTTGATAGCGTCAAGTGCCTGTCTCTCTCCTTCTCGAAAAGGTCAGGATTCGAGCCCGTACCCCCTGCAAACAAGAAAAAGGGTAAGCACATGACATTAGCAAAAACGTAGTAAGATCAATAGTTTATCAACAGAACAAACTCACTGGGCATCAACTCAAAGCTCTTATTTCTTAAGAGCTCGATCTTATGACTTTTAACAAAAAGTAGGACAATTTATAATTCCCAACATTCAAGCTAGGGTCCCCTTACAGCAAGTCCCTATATTCGCCATCCCGTACACTCAGATAGTGTAACCCGTCATGGAGGATATCCTCAGGTGGACCCTTTCCCAAGGGGCACTACTTCAGGACGAAACAGTATTTGATGATGTTGTCACAAGGAGAAGAAATCCTGTGCTTCCTAAACAAGAGGCAGAGAGTAAGAAGCTGGGGGTAAGCTAAATAAAGAACCTTGGGATAGGGAACCTCAACCTCGCAATCAGGTGGTGCCGGTTGATGGCAATATAGCTAAGAGAAGGATAGGCAGCCTTGTAAGTCACAGCAGTCACCAACATGTGGTGACCACCGAAAAATTGAAAGAACTCCGCCATGAGTCTCAAATCCCCCCTATAAATACTAGAAGGGACTGACGCAAAAGCCTTATTTCTCCGACGTGTACCCTTATAAGCTGCCCGGGGGAGATTAGCCAATATCTCTATACCATTCACTACTTCCACGTCCTCTTGCTGGTCGGCAGTGACCTGGGCTGCTGCAATCGTCCCCAGGACACCTTTCTGAAGTAACCCAACCCCTTGGCGACAAGAGAGAGAAGCCTCCGCCCTTCTATCCTTACAGAGCCTCTGACTGCTCGAACCAGACATCTACAACAAAAGGAAAACCTAAAGTCAGAAAATGAGAACATAACCTAAAGCATCTACTGCAACCTAAGAGCTTGAGCCAGAGGCACCAGAGGGTCGCAATTACCCAAACCAACTCAACGAAGATAAAAAAAAAAAAAAAAGACAACGACAATAAAAAGCTCAAGTGAAAGACTCAAAAGACAATAAAAATAAAGGCAATAAAGACAACGATAAAGAACGAAGAAAAAAGATCAGAAGACTCACCACGAAGAAACCGAAGAACGGAAAGTGCAGCAAGCAAAAAAAAATGGCGGACCCACTTTTACACAGACAGACACAAGCCTCAAGATATTCCCGACGACTAGAACCAGCAGAAGTTGAAGTGCACCATTTTTCTTTTGAAGATTATCCGTGGAGAAAAGAAGAAAGAATTTTAAGAGAGTTTGTAAAAAATGAAGAAAAAGTGAAGAATGCCTCGTATATAACCAAGGAACCCGGACCATTAAATCAAAACAATAATAACTAGGAGAAAGATCTGCGACTGATATTCAGCCTGAGGATATAGCAGTATACTCAAAGAGTTAGTGATTTAACACACACATTTAATGCAATGTACAATGTGGCAGTTGACATGACATTTCCCACTCACTAGAAGAGTAACCAACTTTGTAACTCGGAGCCAATGACCTCAAAGAGCGACTTATGACCTTCCTCATAAATGAACTAGAAACAACCCCCTGAAGACACAGCCCGCAGGAAGAAAACATATCAGCTTCCACTACGAGACCATCGAGCTAGAAGCTGGGGGACTAATGTTATGCGTCAAATTACACTAAGCCCAAACATGCCCAAAGATACTGAAATTTCCAAAGGCCCAACAGACAAAGGAGGCCAATGGATCGTTGTATAACGATTGGGTCCCGATCCAACAAACCCGAAAGAGGAAACCCTATATCAGCGACCAGCATGGGGACACTTAATGGATCTAGTACCACTTCTCGCAAATGGCCTGGTCGCAGATCAAATAACATTCAGCCTGTAGGCCATCTAGCTCGAAGCCCCAATTAAGGGAAGATCCTGAGAATAAAGGGATTGTATCCGGTTAACTAGTAGACTCCCAATCAATCTCAAACTCCTAGATTCGGCATTCATATTCAAGATAAATCACGATTCTTAGGGGATATAATTTAGTCCCTAATTTCTGTAATTAGATTCCATAAAAAGCAGGGTGACTCTAATCCCTTCACACTATAAAAAGGGCGTATTATCACTGTTACAGACGTTACTAATTTTTCTAGAAAAAATACACATAAGTTAGCTCTGAATATACTCTCAGCGAGCTCGACTTGAATACTAAGAACAGTGGATGTAGGTATTCCTATAAGCCGAACCATTTTAAAAATCATTGTTATGTGTCAACCCATTTTATTCATTTTCCACCCCTTAAATTACTGTTATTCACCATTAATTCAGTTGACAAGATTCGCACTTCAACAAGGTAAAATTCGATTTTAGATAATGCTCATTCTAATTAGTATGTATTAATTAAAATGTGTTGCAATAATGACACCTTATGTTTGCTACATGTTACTCATTATACAAAACAAATTCGATAAAACAGTTTTCAAGGTCTTACTTTTCAGACGAATGTCAATCCATTCATATTTTTCGATCTTTATTAACTCTGTTGCAAACACATATATAATGATTATTGTTATACCTTTTTGTATACCCGCAAGTATATGGGGTCGGCACAAGTAATACAATGATGAGTAAATTATCGTCTCCACATGGATATTTAGGCGTTGAGTACTAAAGTTAACTAAGTCTATTTCTATTTGGACAATCAGATGGTTTAAGAGGAGAAAATAAAAGATAAAAATATAAAACATAAAAATAAGTCAAACAACCAATATGAGAGATTAGCTAGGGTATTTGATTTCACCTAATCCATCCAATTGAGTTTCATGAGAGTACATTATTGCAATTTAATTATCAATGTTGATGATCATGTTTATCTAATTTAACCAACATATTCTCTCGAATTATGCTGGAGTTATTATTACACATCAATATCTACCTCTCGATGATTATCACATGCATAACAATTTATTAAGCATCATAAACACATATAATGATCACATAAGTAAATTAACATATCTCTATCTACTTCTACTTATGGTGGATATTACATCGAGCACGTTGTGGGCATCACCTCTCGGTTCATAATACACAACCATAAAATCAACTAAATACAGGCCATTACATTCAGAAGCATTAATATTCATAACACCACTCAATAAATAATAATCACTCACAATAAATTAAACAATCAATCCATTCAACTATTAAGAAAAAGGATTCATCAAAACCCTAACTTACAAGTTTAAGTCATAATCAAAGATTTACAACCAAACATGTTTTTCAACGATAAAAGAGAGTTACAAGCAAGAAAATAAAGAAGGAAAGGGATAGAAAAACTCTAAGTGCGATGAACTCTCGTCCTCCCCCTGTTGCGAATTCGTCTACCTTCCACTTTTTCCAAATCCAAGCTTGATGGTGAGAATATGGCTTAAGGATTGAATCCAAACCCTCTTATCTCCAAGGTGATCTTCTTCTCCTCCTTTGCCTCTTCTTCTCTATCTTTTTCTCCTTTTGGTGGTATGTTTTGATCTCTAGCCGAACTCCCCTCTTTCTCTCCCGTTTTCCTTTTATAATAGGCTGTTTAAGTCATTCCTAGGTACACTCGCGACTTAGACTCACAACTTAGACAAGTCGCGAGTTAAGTCGCGTTAGTCTCGGCCAAAATTGCTGAAATTTGGCACTCGCGACTTATACTCGGGACTTGCAAGTGGCGAATCTGCGCACTGTTGCAAAAATGAGTATAACTTCCTTTAGAAAACTCAGAATTACGAACCATAAAATTTGCCGAAAAGTAGACATCTAGAACTTTCCATAAATATAAGGCTCGCAACCCAATTCATTCCGTGGAATTTATGACGGACTTCGAAACATGACAGTTGTGCACTCCTAAATCTTCAATTTAATCCACCAAGGCTCTTCAATTACGCACAAACTCTTATTATCTGCACACTAGATAAAAACATTAAAAAAAACCGATAATTACTCGAGAATGGAATGAAAGTAGGTGAAGAAAGGTACTAGTGAAGGTCCATTTTTGATAAAGAAATAGAGCCAACAATTATACATACATTAACAGCATTTCATACTTGATGCAAAAATTTTCATACAATGCCCAAATTTGCAACTTCAATTCATTCCGGCCTTGCACCATTAGTATTTTATAAATTTAGCTTCATTTGTTTGGTGAAGAGAAATAAAAAGGGGAGAAGGCACGACTCTGCCGATAAGTACACAATAATGTTCCCCAAAAACCTATCTTAGATCAGTTCCATTTCCATGGTCATCACAACATTTCATTAAGATCAGCGGCACCCTCTGGTGCCAAAGCGCCATTGGTGATTACTTTTGAATATTCATGGCATGTTGGATCGATGAGCACTGGCAGAAGATAAGAATCCACACATGTCAAAAAAGAGGACTGTGAAGCTCTCTTTAGCAAGGCCGACCTTGGGCTGGGGCGCCGAGTGCGACCGCCTAGGCCGCAGGCCCAAGGGCCCAAACTTTTTTTATTTAGTTATATTGATTTTGAAACTGTTTGGATCCAAAATTTTTTATTTTTTATGTTGATTTGATGTTGACCTAAATTTTTTCTTTCTTTCTTCTGATGTTGTTGAGCCCAATTTTTTTTTTTTAATCTTTTTTTATGTTGATTTCTAATACCCTCACTGCTTCTTCTAACATCAATACCTAATTTTTCGATCCTTTCTATCAACTTAGGTCCCACATTGCCCACATCTCCCTTTGTTTTAGTTCTTCACTTTTTTTTTGTTCCATGTTAGCTTTATGTTGATGAGAGAGAGAGAGAAAGAGAGATCCTTTTATGTGTGTGTGTGTTTTGGGATTCCAAAAGCAACCATATTCTCTAGTCGACTCTATCTTTTTATTTTGTTGCCAATATATATCTCCATTGTTCATATCTCTCTCTCTCTTGAATTAACCTTACATTCTCTTTGTTCCTGCTGTTTCTGTTTGCTTTCTGTTCTTTGTTGCTGGATTCTGGTATTAAGAGTAAGGTTTTTTTTTTTAGGAGGGTTGATTTTGTTTACTTATGAATTGTAATGTTCTTGTTGGACTATTGTAGTGGGTTGATTATGTTTTTATCTGAATTTTGTGTTCTTGGTTTGGTTTTTCGTGTGTTATTGCTACGTTTTTAAGGTTTCAAGTTACACAATCTGTTTCTTTGAGGTGAGTGATCATAGTCATTGTAAATTAGAGTTTTGGATAAATTGCAATAAAGTACCCTGACGTTTAGTCATATTGTAATGAAATTGTGAGAAATTACACGCTAGTACCCTACCGTTAGTTGATCCAGTGAAAGATATCGGTTTGACCATAACTTATATGTGAAATGACATCACTACCCCTGATTAAAAAATTAAATTAACTAAAAAAATGAAAAAATGAGAAAAAAAAAATATTTTTTAAAAGTGGATCTCCACTGTCCATCAATCTTGATGGACGGTGAAGATCCATCTTATCAAAAAAATTTTTTAAAAATTTAACAAATAAAAAAAGAAAAAATAAATTATTTTTATATTACATTTTTTTTAGTTCTGATCCACACCAAGAACTCAAGAAAACAAAAAAAAAAAACATTGCAGAGCATCCTTTGATATGTCTATGTTTTCTGCTTTTTCTCTATCTACTCTATCCTCGCTCTCTTTTCCTGTCCTCTCATCAAGATTCAAGACCTTTTTGTTGGAACAATCAATCAGTAAATTGAATAAAATTAATAATACAAAAAAAAAATACAGAATAAGAAATAGTATATAGAAAAAGAAAATAAAAAAATTGACTTGGATTCCATCAAGCTTGGATTTGGAGAAAGTGGAAGCTAGACGAATTCGCAACAGGAGGAGGATGAGAGTTCATCGCACCTAGAGTTTTTCTATCACTTTCCTTCTTTATTTTCGTGCTTGTAACTCTCTTTATTAATTAGAAAACATGTTTGGTTATAAATCTTTGATTATGACTTAAACTTGTAAGTTAGGGTTTTGTTGGATCTTATTCTATGAAACTTGGATGAATTGATTGTCTAGTTTATTGTGGTTGATTATTATGCTGTTGAGTGGTATTATTGATCTTAATGCTTCTGAATGTAATGGTCTGCATTTAGTTGATCTTATGGTTGTGTGTTATAAACTGAGAGGTGACACCCACAACATGTTCGCTGTAATATCCACCATAGGTAGAATTAGATAGAGATATGCTAATTTACTTGTGTGATCATATAGAGTGTTTATTGTGACTAATGCATTTTCATGCACTTGGATATACCATCGAGAGATAGGATATTAGTGTATGTGGTATTAGGTTTGATTTACCTCGAGAGGGGACTTTGGATATTTTAGATAAACACGGTCATCAACATGAATAATTAAACTACAATGATGTGCTTTCATAAAACTCAATTGGATGGATTAGGTGAATTCAAATACCCTAACTAATCTCTTATATTGGTTGTTTGCTTTATTTTTATGTTTTTATATTTTTATATTTTTATTTGCCTCTTCCAAAACCTTCCGATTATCCAAATAGATATAGGCTTGATTACTTTTAGTATTCAGCACCTAAATATCCCTGTGGAGACGATAATTTAGTCATCATTGTATTACTTGTGCCGACCTCGTATACTTGCGGGTACAAAAAAAGCGTAATATGTTTTTGGCGCCGTTACCGGGAATATTTTAATTGTGTTGATATTAATACTGATTAGGTCTATAGCTACTTTAGATTTGTATATATTTTATTTTTTATTAATTTTGTTTTTATTTTTCTGTAGAGGAAATGTATTCTTGGTATGAGGCACTTGAGCTTACCGAGGAAGTGGCAACTAGAGACTATGAAGCACCTTTGGCCTGTTTCTTATGCAGGGGGCCGCATGTGAGTACTGATTGTCAGGTGGGCAATCCGTTTGCTGAGAGCCGTTATGAGGAACAACAGTATGAGAACTATCTATACTTTCAACAGAACAACCCCTACCCGACTATAGACTATGGAGCACCACTGAGATGTTTATTGTATGGAGGGCTGCATGTTAGTACTGATTGTCAGGTAGGCAATCCATTTGCCGGGAGCCATGCCCGAATTGCTCAGCATAGTGACCAAGTCGCTTAACGGACTCAAGCAGATGCTCAAAACTTGACGATTCAAAGCAATCGATTAGCTACAGAGATCCAATGGCAAGAGCACGAACCATATCCTATGGTGCAATGCAATGAAACAGCCGTGGAAATCGAAGAGCAAATTGAGCAGCAGATTTGGGTTGATCAAGTAGAGATGGAAGGGAGCAAGAACCAGTTACATGAAGATGATACATCTATCTTTCCAGAGCCGCTTGAGATTTGTCTAGTCCAGAGTACCACTACAAAAGAAGAAAGCTACCAAGATACATACTTTTCTGTAGACCTCGGAGAAGGGAAGCCCAAACCGCCTCCGCCTTTTGAGCAACCACCACACTTGGGCCGTAACAAGATACCTTCCCATTCGAGGTATGCAGTGCTGGGAGAGTCATCTTCTCTTCCAGTCATTTGATTAGGATGGTGCGGTAAGCTGATGAGGAGATAGTAATTATGGGGCAGGTGGAAAGCACAAGCGATGAGGTAAAATCTGTATATATTTTTTCTTCTTTATTTTTAATTTTTTCTCCATTTGTTTAAATCTTGTAGTTTAGTATTCGGTAACCCTTACCCATGAGCTTATTTGAAGTGCTGTGCCTTGTGTTGAAAATTTCGAAGTTCGGGGGAAGTTTGGTTGGTTGTAAATATTATTGAAGTGTTTAGTTGTGTTTGTTTTCTTTATGTTTTTGTTTGTATGTCTAATTAGATTGTTTTTAGTTTTTATTTCTTTGTAAACCCCTTTTCCTCGTACGTAAGGTTCTAAAATATTGGGGACAATGTTAATCTTAGGTTTGGGGGTGGTTTTTGGTTGTTTTTTTTTTTTTTTTTTATTTTTCTTATGTTTTGGTTGTGGTTAGTTGACGTATATCGGTTGGAAACCTAGACTTTCCTTCTACGCATTTTGCGTTTGGAAGACTTAGGTATAACAACGCGACGTACGTTTAGTTAGTGTTTAGTCTGTGTCTAGGGTGTGTATAGTATATTAGTTAGTGTTAACAACGTACATTGTAGCATAATTGTTAGCTTTTTCAATGAGTTTTAATTTGTTTGGGACCACTCAGATTTTTTTTTATGCCATGTTTACACCGCATTGTGTTACACCCTGTTTATCTTTTTGTGAAAACATGCCATATTCGATCAACTAGGATAAATAGTGGAGACTTACCTAGTGAGGTTTTGAGCTTATATGTTGTTATTTGAGAGAGCATTTTCGTTTCTACTCTATACACATTTATCTTCAATTTGGATTGATTAGTTTGATCTCATTTAGGTTTTGCATTGAATATTTTGAACAGCATCAAAGATATCATGTGTTTATCTTATGTTTTAGTTGGTCCTCACTGTTAGATGTGATGTAGGCTATGCATGTTAAACCACTAAAAAGCCAAATATTCATCCTACCCATGTGTATGCTCCAATAACCATTTTGAAGCCAAACACTTAGAAGTTTTTTCTTTCATCACCTACATAAATCCAAAACCAAGCTCTGAATATGAAATAGCCTTACCCTTTTAGTTTGGATCATTTTAAGATGAAAAGAAAAGAGAATAATTGCATAGATGAAGTGTATATGAAATATGCCAAGGTAAATATTGCTATTGTTGAAAAAAAAAGAAAAAAAAAGGTAAATGGCCTAGATCACTTCTCCTTCTTGTCTTCCCTTGCTTAGCCGAAACTTCCTCTTTTTTTTTTTCTTTTTTTTTTCTTCTTCTTTTCTTCTCTTGTTTGGTTTGGCCGATTCTTCCTTTCTTATTTGGTGAGTGATATCTCACAATTAGACATGTGTATGTATGCCTTAAATAATTACAACTTATCCCTTGACTTATCCAAATCATAAAGTGACCACCAATATAAAATTTAATCACTTCAAATTGACCACAAACCTTTTAATTATCAAACTAGTCCACCAATCACATTTCATCTCATTAATTACTCTATCCAATAATTGTTGACTTGGCATTTCATGATTAGTTCATTTTATTTCACATGGATTGTGCTTCTTTAGGGAAAAAGTTTCCATATAATAACTCATATCATTCCATAAAAATTCACCTAATTTACCTTTCCATCAACCAATCAAATTACATCACCTCATTTGAAACACCAATTTAAATTATACCATCTCATGTTTATTATTTGACTTCCAAAAATATCACTAATACTCCGAATTTATGGGAAATCCTTCATAGGCCTTCCGAAGCTTATAATTAAATTTTGTATTTGCTTTACGGAGCCTTACTAACCATTCGAAACTGTTCCGAACATTTCGTATATCCTTTAATACCCATTATGAACATCATTCCAAGCTCATTTAATTATATCACAATGGCCCTAATATGGATCCGTTTAATTAACCCCCACTAGGCTATCATTTAATAATAATAATAATAATAATAATAATATAATCTATCTCTCATTTCTATCCGATATAACTTGGACTCTTAAATATAATAATATTAATACTAATATGTAATTTATCAAACGATAATTAAAACACTAATTTTGAGGGCGTTACAGCCGTACACACTAACATACAATCCTGCACACACTCATGCACACAGGAATATAGGAACAAGAATATCACAACGCAGCATATACAGGAGACCACTCCCAACCTAACTCACTTTTATTAGCAATTAGGAATAATACACAATGCTTGCAGGATCACTACACGCCAGTGTCTCTGCTTATAAAATACACAACCTTATATATTTTGAAGGTGCACATACACACTACCTACACCCTAGCATACATATTGGCAGTTGACAACCCCAACTGTCAAAGGCCTTGCTATCACCAACCAGCCATGCCACACACTTTGCTAGATTTGCTGGCACCTACCAACATGCAATAGCACATCAGGCATCCGAGGCTTGCTGGAACAAGGGCAGTACTCTGCCAATAACGACCCACAACTGCCCGCAACCACTTAAACTGCCTAGTACATACAACCTGACCACACATATGCCCACATACACGCGCCCACACACACATGCACCAACATCTGCGCCCACACATATTTGCCCGCACATGTGTGCCACACACATATGCCACCGCCCACATGCGTGCTTAAGGAAATCAGCCAACAGCACACCATCAACACCACACAGTCCACTGTGCCTACTCGTGCCCCCACCGTTGCCTATTTCCAAGCCACAAGCTGCATCCAGCTAGCAATGTCTCAACTCTGCCGTAAAGTCATACCACCCAACATGCCTTGTGTTTGCTTGGTGTCACCCTACCAAGTCATACATAGACGCCATGGTCCATGCTCCTAAATAGGGGTATTATAGACCTCCCCCACTTGAAAAAACCAACGCCCTCGTTGGTGGGCACTTCAAGCTGGCTTTTCCACTTGATTCTACACCATCTTTGTTCCAAGTTTGTTTCTCTCCTTGAGATAACCTCTGATAATTTTTCTCTTTTTCTGAGGAAGGACCTTTAACCTTGGAAACTCTTTGCCTTCGATGAGCCACCTCATCACCCAAAGACCCACTGCTGCCAAGCTTGTACTGCATCTGGCCATCTATTTACTGCTTAGGCCCCTTCCCAAGCCTTGAAAAATCACCAAGTTTCCCCTAAAACTCAATAGGACCACCGCTAGAAGCCATGGATGACTGCATCTTATCCACTAATCCTACTGATTCTGCTACAACTCCAGACTTGGTCTCCAATGTTGCCATACATTTTCCTCTTTCCAATGCCTTGTTGTATTTTCTCTCGGCATAACTAGCTTCCTTCCCCTGCTTGTTCAATCTCTCATTTGCTTTGATGAAGCAATGATGATCACCATCCCCAATCAAGATGCCTCGAAGGTATGGCATCACACTCACCTTGGCCTTCACGAAAAACTAGATACCAAGTACCATCTCGAAGTCATCCAAAGGAATCACATTCATCATGCACTTTCCATACCAAGTTCTCAAGCTTACCTTAATTTTAGTTTCACCAAGCATTGCCACCGCACCTAGGTTCACTACCTTCACTCTTTTGCTGCACTTTGACAAGTTCAACCCCAACTTGTCCACCATGTGCTGAGCCAAATAGTTATTGTCTGCGCCAGTATCCAGCAACTCCCGTACATACTGTTGGCTCCATTTTTTGATAAAAAATGGACTTTCACTAGTACCTTTCTTTACCTACTTGTGTTCCATTCTCGGGTAATTATCTGTTATTTTTAATGTTTTTATTCAAGTGTGCAGGTAATAAGAGTTTATGCATAATTAAAGAGTCTTAGTAGATTAAATTGAAAATGTGGGCGCCGCTTGTGAACAGTACCGTACATGTGAATAATGCATAATGAACAGTACCGTACACATGAATTGTGAACATTATCCGAACTGTGGGCACTACCTATGAACAGTGAAATTGCGGCGTGAACAGTACTGGCAAGAGGACTCAGATTCAATCCTTAAGCCATATTCTCACCATTAAGCTTGGATTTGGAAAAAGTGGAAGTTAGACAAATTCACAATAGGAGGAGGACGAGAGTTCATTACTCCTAGAGTTTTTCTATCCCTTTCATTCTTTATTTTCTTGCTTGTAACTCTCTTTATTAATTAGAAAACATGTTTGGTTATAAATCTTTGATTATGAACTAAACTTATAAGTTAGGGTTTTATTGGATCTTATTCTATGAAACTTGGATGAATTGATTGTTTAATTTATTGTGGTTGATTATTATGTTATTGAGTGGTATTATTATGCTTATTGCTTCTAAATGTGAAGGCTTGCATTTAGTTGATATTTTGGTTGTGTGTTATGTACTGAGAGGAGACGCCCACGACGTGCTCGATGTAATGTCTACCATATGTAGAATTAGATAGAGATATACTAATTTTCTTGTGTGTGATCATATAGGGTGTTTATTGTGACTAATGCATTTTCATACACTTGATATACCATCGAGAGATAGGATATTATTGTATGTAATAGGTCCGATTTACCTCGAGAGGGGACTTTGGATAATTTAGATAAACACGGTCATCAACATGAATAATTAAACCATAATGATGTGCTTTTATGAAACTCAATTGGATAGTTTAGGTGAATTCAAGTGCCATAACTAATCTCTCATATTGGTTGTGTGCTTTATTATTATGTTTATGTATTTTTATCTTTTAATTCCTTCTTACAAATCATTTTGATTTATTCAAATAGATATAGACTTGGTTAATTTTAGTATTCAACACCTAAATATCCCTGTGAAGACTATAATTTACTCACACTTTATTACTTGTGCTGACCCTGTATACTTACGTGTATAAAAAGGCGTAACACATACTACCCATTGACTTGTACCTGCACCTACATCAAATCATATGGAAGCTGCTTCACAACTCGAATTGTGTTCAACAGCTATATGCAATTTTCTCGCACAACATCAACATTTGAGTCTGAGGTCTCCGCTTCCTGGCTAACAAGAGCATTCACTCGCTCCTTCATAGGACAATCTTTAGCACGATGTGGACTGCTGCAAATAAAACAGCCACTATTTCTGCTTTGTATTGGTTCCTTCCCTTTGACCTCAACTTCTTTCTTCTTCTTTTTCTTTCCATCTACAACTTTCTTCTTCCAGTCCTTGTTCCTTCCGAACTTTTCATCAACTGACTTTCCCTTATCAGTAGCACTAGTTGTAGAACCGCCTAAATGAAAATCGACTAGGCCCTCTGCTGCCGCCATAGCCAAGAGAATGTCCTTCACTCCTTGTCTTCTCAATTCTGCTTGTGCTCATTTTTGCAAACCATACATGAAGTTGAATAGCTTGTCCTCCTCGGATATGTTCTGAATGTCTAACATCAGCAAACTAAACTCCTTCACATACTCCCTCGTAAAACCAGTTTGCTTCAACTTCTTTAGGGACTCTCTTGCAAGCCACGAAGTGTTGCAAGGTAAGAATTGATCCCTCATTCTTTCTTCAGCATCTCCCATGTTTCAATCCTCGGTTTGTCAGTGCTAAGGTCATCCGCCAACCTAGTATGCCACCATACTTTAGCATCACCACTGAGATACATATAAGTGATACTAACCTGTTCCCTCTCAAGAATGCTTGCAGCCCGAAAATACTGTTCAATGTCCCATAAGAAATTCTCTAACTCTTTGGCATTTCTACTGCCTTTGAAATACTTAGGCTCTGGGACTTTGATCTTTGAGGAAACGTGCCCTTCATCTGTTCCACCGAGACTATTAACAACCCTTCTCAGAATTGCAAGTTCATCACTTACAGCTTTTATCTTCTCCGTCATAACACCCACCACACGATCCTGCTCAATCTTAAAATTGTTGAATCGAACCTCCAAATCCTTCCAAATGCTAGTAACAGCCTGTTGGAGATTCAGTATCCGTTCTCCATGTTCGATATTCATAACAAGAAGTTCAGGAACATCCTCAATGGAGGCTCCCCTACGATCTTCTCTAGCCGCCCAATTCTTTCCTTAGCATCAGCCAACATCATTTTGCACAGCAAGAATATGAAAAACCCTTCTAAACCTGGCTTTGATACCACTGTCACACGGTCACTTTCTACCTAGAAATTTTCTGTACCATGCTGGCACTAAACAACCTTGCTTAGTTAGCCAATTTCTCTTACACACCCGCTAACATGCTCACTAGTGTAGTAGAACCCCAACACCGCGCCAATGCTACATACACAAGTACTGTACACAAATTTGCCACACCCCACAACCTGCACACAACATCCCATTCTTAAGTATAAGATGCTGCAATTCTCGCCCACTGTCGCACATACTGTCACACAATCCTGCATACACTCACGTACACCGGAATATAAGGACAAGAATATCACAACACAACATATATAGGAGACCACTCCCAACCTAACTCACTTTTATTAGCAATTAGGAATAATATACAATACTTGCAGGATCACTACACACTAGTGTCTCTGCTTATAAAATACACAGCCTTATATATTTTGAAGGTGCACATACATACAACATACACAGTGGCAGTTGACAGCGCCAACTGCCAAAGGCCTTACTGGCACCAACCAGCTATGCCACATACTTTGCTAGATTTGCTGGCACCTACCAGCATGCAGCAATACATCACCATCTGAGGTTTGCTGGCACAAGGGCAGCACTCTTCCAATAACCGCCCGCAACTGCCCGAATTGCCTTGCACATGCCATCTGACTACACATGTGCCTATATATACTCGCCAACACACACATGCACCAACATGTGCACCCACACACACATCTGCTCGCACATATGTGCCACACACATATGCCACTGCCACATGCGTGCTCAAGGTAATCAGCCCATAGCACATCATCAACACCACACTGCCCACTGTGCCTACTCGTGCCCCTACTGTTGCCTATTTCCAAGCCACAAGCTACATCCACCTAGCAATATCTCAACTCTGCTGCAAGGTCATACCACCTAACATGCCTTGTGTTTGCTTGGTGTCATCCCACTAAGCCATGCATAGACGCCATGGTCCATGCTCCTAAATATGGGTGTTACTGGCATGGTAAGGTGTATAGAAGTATGCGCTATTATTGGTAAATCAGTTACTAATAATACATATAGGCCTTGTTTGGGATGGCTTGTAGAAGTGGCTTTTGGGCTTTTTGGATCGAAAAGCCGCTTCTAAACTTGTTTGGATGGTTCAACAAAAGAGCTTTGGATATATAAAAGCTTTTCCACTATAAGCTGGTTCATTGAGGCTTTTTCTAAAAGAGCTTTTGAACCAATGACTGGGAAGCCCAATTCTTTAATGAAAGTTTTATAGTTCCCATTTTGCCCTTGTTTTACTGAATAATAAATTGAAAATTCCTTCCATATCCCAGCTTTTCACTTTCTCAAAATTTTCAAGTCCAAAATTTTTAGAACTCTCTCTCTCTCTCTCTCTTATCAGCAACAAAAACTCACGGAAAAAAAAATTACCTCCGACGGCGCAACGAGCAAATTGGGACTTGGAAGCGGAGAAGAGAGATTTTGAAGGAGAAGCTGCTGAGATAGCTGGAATCGAAGCGCAAGACATTGTCTCTGAAAATTATTAATTTTCTTTTTTGTAGTGTTCAAGCTTTTTAATTTCAAATCATTTTTTTTTCTAATCTCTGCTCTCTCAGTGGAGATTTCTTGCTCTTCTTAAGCGACAAAAAAGGACGTCTTTGGTGAGTCATAGTCGAGTCGCGAGAGAGAGATAGAGAGACAAAGGAAAAAAAATGTAATCTTGATTTTTGATTTGTTTGTATTGTCCACCTTAGCAGCCATTGTCGTTTTTCTCTAACATTTTTGCGTTTTGATGGCTTCCCTTTGACTTCTGATTTTGATTATTATTATGGTTTGTTATTATTAATACCTGGTCATTTTAGGTATCTGCTGGATGATTTGAAGATTATTTACGCTAATTGTGATGGAAACTCTGTATATTTATTCATTTAATTTCTCAAATGTTATAATACTTTAGTTTAGATGTTTAGATGAGAAAGTGGAACTTGATATTTGAGAATATGAGTTCATTAGTTGAATTTGCATTTTTGAGTTTTGAGGGAGACATCAAGAAAGAAAGAAACTGTTTATGTATTCTGATAAATAAACAATGCTTTAAAAAAGAGAAATTGCAAAGAGTGACACGCAAAGATTTGTTGTCACGTAAAAAAGTTGTAATATATTTGATCAAATTTTTTTTATTAATTTTGTGTCTTAAAACCCAATAAATCCCCACATTATGTTTAAAATTGTAAGTGAATTTTAATTACTTAATTTCTTGGTTCATGAACTATAAATTTAGAAATATTATATTATCTCCTATGAATTAAATATGTATAAAAAATTTGCTTATATTTTTTATTACAAAGTTGAAATTATGTTGAGTAGAGATTATAATAAAATGTTTCTAGCCAAACAGTTTTAAAAGTTCTTCTTGAAAGACAAAATGGTCCTATCAGAATTTGTAGAGTTTTTAAAATATTTCAGCTAAACAGTTTCAAAAGCTGTTTCGAGTATAAACTCTTCTGAAATACATCATCCAAACATTAATTAAAAAGCTCAGACTTTTATTTCTCTTCTTCTACTGTCAAAAGTCATAAATAAAAGTTTTTTCAAACAAGCCCATAGTTTTTTACAATCACTTTGTCACGAATCATAATTTACTGATTATGAAACCAACATACAAGGTTTCACGATACAACAGGTAATATCTGCTTACCCACATGTTAAACATTTCTTGTGATGTGTACAAAATATTATCAGAGTACTTATAGGGTGGACACCCAAATCATTAAACCCGATTAGCCCGTCCAAGTCGAATAAATTTAAATGGGTTGCTTCGGTTATTTAGAGCAAATAAACTCAATGAGTTGCTCGATAAATTTGGGTTGATTTATGGGTTGTACTTTTATCCATAACTGTGAGTGTAATTTTCTAAGTTTTTTTTAGCTATTGAGTATATTTGCAATTACTTACTTAGGAGAATATTCCTGGATAGAATATATAAAAGTGGTTACTGATCATATCATGCTAGTAATTTGTTCAATTTTGGTTGCAAATCACCAAACTGATCACCTATCAGTTTGGTTTGGTTATAGCTAAAACTTAACTGAGCCAACCAATGACCACCCTGATGTGTGCAAGCCATGCATTACGGTGTCCATACAATTCTAATGCAGTAGAGACCAATTCAAACTTAATTAGGAAGTGGTGCCTACGTTTAGGACCACTTAGTTGTAGTGCAACACCTCTCCTATTTTATTTCCAGTTATGTTCTTATTTTTTAGCATTAATGGAGGAATGGATTGCTAGTAATCAGTGGCTTATTAATAGCCAAAAACTTCTGTAAATGATCATCCCATAAAAGATTAAACCTTCTTCCTAATTAATAATCTTTCTCAATCATTCTCTCTTATTTTTTGGGTTATTACATATCATTTGGTATCAGAGCGTTGTTCCGATCCATGGATACTCGTGGTAAAAGTAACGCCGAATTCAGAATTGAATTCAATGAGATTCTGACTCAACATGAGCCCAACTTTGACCATCTGAACAACAATCTTAATCAGTTTAATGCGACCCTGCAAATAGTCTTGACTAAGCTACAAGCTCTACACGTCAACCATCACGGACATACGACGGAGACGAAAATCAACCCTTTTGGCCAAGGTGATATTTCCGCAATAACCTGAATTTTAATCATAGCCATAGCCATCTAAAGCTGTCTTTCCCTAAATTTGGTGGCAACGATCCCATTGGATGGATCTATAAGGCAGAACAATTTTCCAACTTCAAGAAAATTGCGCCGTATCAAAAGGTTCAGTTAGCCTCTTTTCATCTTGAAGGCATTACCCTCCAGTGGCACTGATGGCTCAACAAATTCAAAAGACCCTCGACTTGGGATGGATTTACTACAGCCGTCCTCTACCGTTTCGGACCAACGTATTATGATAACCCGTCTGAAGCCTTGACCCGACTTAAACAAGTCTCTACAGTCGAAGTTTATTGGGAAGCGTTTGAAAAACTCTCATAGTGTATTGATGATTTACTCGAAAATTATTTGGTTGGATATTTTATTGCATGACTTACAGACTATATTCACCTGGATGTTAAAGTGAAATAGCCGAAAACTTTGTCGAACACCATCGGAGTGGTCTGCCTTATTGAGGAATGTAATCTCTTACAGAAAAAAAAAAAACAGCATCCTTATTCGTCCTCAAGCATCCGCAACTGCTCAACAATACTTCCCTAATAATTTGACAGGACTATTAGGCCCTCCGCTGACCTCAAAAATGAGCCAAGGTTCCGCTAACCCCTTAGTTCTATTCGAATGGATCACCAGTTAGAAGGTTAGAGACATGTTACGCCTTTTTATACCCACAAGTATACGGGGTCGGCACAAGTAATAAAGTGTGAGTAAATTATCGTCTCCATAGGGATATTTAAGTGTTGAGTACTAAAGTTAACTAAGCCTACTTCTATTTGGATAATCGGAAGGTTTAAAATAAGAAAACGAAAGATAAAACTAACAAACATAAAACGTAAAATAAACAACCAAATTGAGAGATGAGCTAAGGTATTTGAATTCACCTAATCCATCCAATTGAATTTCATGAAAGCACATTTTTGTAGTTTAATTATTCATGTTGATGATCGAGTTTATCTAAATTATCCAAAGTCCCCTCTCGAGGTAAATCGAACCTATTACCACTTACACTAATATCCTATCTCTCGATAGTATATCCAAGTGCATGAAAATGCATTAGTCACAATAAACACCCTATATGATCACACAAGCAAATTAGTATATCTCTATCTAATTCTACTTGTGGTGGACATTACATCGAGCACGTTGTGGGCGTCTTCTCTCGGTACATAACACACAACCAATTTATCATCTAAATGTAGGCCTTCACATTCAAAAGCATTAAGCATAATAATACCACAACAAATTAAACAATCAATTCATTCAAGTTTCATAGAAAAGGATCCATCAAAACCCTAACTTACAAGTTTAGTTCATAATCAAATATTCACAACTAAACATATTTTCTAATTAATAAAGAGAGTTACAAGCAAGAAAATAAAGAAGGAAAGGGATAGAAAAACTCTAGGTGTGATGAACTTTCGTCCTCCTCCTCTTGTGAATTTGTCTAGCTTCCCCTTTCTCCAAATCCAAGCTTGATGGTGAGATTTTGGCTCAAGGATTGAATCCAAACCCTCTTGTTTCCAAGATGATCTTCTTCTCCCCTCTTTGCCTATTCTCTTCTCTCTTGGTCTCTTGTTGGTCCTCTCCTTAGAGCCTTAGCCGAACTCCCTCTCTTTTGAGCCCTTTTTCTACTTACAGGCATTAGAAATAAGGTTTATCGTGTCGCCAGCGCGACCCTGGGTCGCTACAACTGGTCGCGACGCAGTGGTCGTGGTGCTCACTGGTGAGAAATTGAAGTTTCATCGCGACCGGTGGTGGCGGTACTAGGTCGCGGTACTCACTGGTCCAAATTTCAGGATTGTGCATTGTTACGAAAATAACCATAACTTCCTCTAGAAAACTCCAAATCACGAACTGTAAAATGCATTGGAATGTAGACATATATATCTTTCCATACATGTAAAGCTAGAAACCCAGTTCATCTTGTAGAATTTATGGCAGCCTCTAAAAGATGACAGCTGTGCACTCCCAAATCTTCAATTTAATCCACCAAGGCTCTTTAATTACACACAAAACCTTATTACCTGTACACTAGATAAAAACATTAAAAACAACCGATAATTACCCGAGAATGGAACACAAGTAGGTGAATAAAGGTACTTGTGAAGGTCCATTTTTTATCAAGAAATGGAACCAACAAATACCCCCAAACCTAACTTTTGCTCGTCCTCGAGCAAAATCGGAACGAAACAAAAATACAAATAAAACGAAAAGAAAACAAAATAACAAATAACGGAAAACAAACAACTAGCTTAAACCACTTTCGTAGGTAACACGATGGCACTTAGCATGTGCCACAAGCCTTTAAACCCCTAGGTGTCCCTAGTGGATGAGTTATAGTCTCGTGAGGGTTTACCAGCTACGATACCCACAAACGCATCTCTGAACATTGAAGAACAATTAAATTTGCCACATGATACACAAACCATTAAGATAAAAGTTAACAAATTCAATAAGTAAAAATTTGAAAGCATCCCCTCATCAAAACTTTGCGCCCCTTGCCACACACATGCCAACGCTTTAAGAATCTTAAAACGAAAACAATTGTGTTCAAATAACCAGGATAGAATTCGTCTCGACTCTAAACCTCTCAGGATAATTCTCTCGAAAATCGTTCAGAACCTAGACAATACACTCATCAAACACATGCGGAAAGAATTTATGCTCAAAGAAATACGAGTATACATCGCATGCAAAAATCAATTTGAAAAATGCTATTTTGTCGCAAATACATCTCATTGAAGGAACCAAACATTATGAACAAGATATCAACATGAAAACCTCTACATTAAAGCTAGACTCCCCAAAAGATCAGTAGGTCTTAATAAAGGTTATAATTAGGCTATTGGGTGATAGGTTAAGAAAGAAATGGTTAGAAGGAATGCAAAAGCTTTCGATCAAATTGAGGTATTACATGACATTTTTCAATATATGGATCATTCTCTTTCATTTTTTTTTCAATTCTTATGCCACAATGCTTTGCATGATTCCTTTTGTTTCTTCTTTTCTTTTCTTTTCTTTTCTTTACTTTTTCAACAATCACAACAATATCAACATTTACCTTGGCATATTTCATATACACTTCATCCATGCAATTATTCTCTTTTCTTTTCATCTTAAAATGATCCAAGCTAAAAGGGTAAGACTATTTCATATTCATAGTTTGGTTTTGGATTTATGTAGGTGATGAAAGAAAAAGCTTCTAAGTGTTTGGCTTCAAAATGGTTGTTGAAGCACACACAAGGGTAGGATGAATTTTTGGCTTTTTAGTGGCTCAATATGCATAGCCTACATCACTTCTAAAGGGAAGAACCAACTCAACATAGAGTAAACACATGATATCATAGAAGTTGTTCAAAAATGTTCAATGCAAAACCTAAATGAGACCCAATTAATCAATCAAAATTGAAGATAAGTGTGTATAGAGTAGAAATGAAAATACCCTCTCAAATAATACGATATAAGCTCAAAAACTCACTGGGCAAGTCTCCACTATTTATACTAGTCGATCGAACATGGTATGTTTTCACAAGAAGATAAACAAAGTGC
Source organism: Xanthoceras sorbifolium (assembly GCA_003430845.1). Classification (NCBI taxonomy): domain Eukaryota; kingdom Viridiplantae; phylum Streptophyta; class Magnoliopsida; order Sapindales; family Sapindaceae; genus Xanthoceras; species Xanthoceras sorbifolium. Next base: position 11,419,471 of record CM010621.1, read on the forward strand.
AACATAATGCGGTGGAAAACACGGCACAAAAAAAATCTGAGTGGTCCCAAACAAATTCAAATTTATTGAAAAAGCTAACAACTATGCATCAACGGAAAGCGCACACAAGACAACAATAAAGGTTCTATAATATTCAGAGTCTAAACTAAACATACTAGACCGAACTAAACACACTAAACACGGACTAAACGTACATGGCGTTGTTATACCTAAGTCTCCCAAACGCAAAATGCGTGTAAGGAAAGTCTAGGTTCCAGCCGATATACGTCAACTAACCACAACCAAAACACAAGAAAAATTAAACGAAAACCAAATAACCAAAAACTACCCGCAAACCTAAGATAAACATTGCCCTCAATGTTTTAACACCTCACGCAAGAGGAAAAGGGCTTAAAGGAAATAAAAATTAAAAACTAGAGATGAAAATTAAAAACAATCTAACTAGACACACAAATACAAACAAAAACAAAATCAAAGGAATTAAACACTTCAATATTATGTACATCCAATCAAACTTCTTCCGAACTTCAAAATTTTCAACACAAGGCACAACACTTCAAAAGGTTCATGGGAAATAGTTACGAAACACTAGAAAATTTAAACTAAAAAATCAAAATAAAATAAAAGAAAATAATATACAGATTTTATCTCATCGCTTGAGCTTTCGCCTACCTACCCTATAATTGGTATCTCCTCATCAGCTTACCACACCATCCTAACCAAATGACTGGAAAAGAAGATGATTCTCCCAGCACTGCCCCGAAGAATGAGAGTGCTCTTAATTGTTCATGCCCCGAATCAATCGTTAAGGGAATTACTCCTCTACTTCTTGCAAGAAGGAGTTGATTCGTCTATTGTGTTCAAACCTTCCCAGCCACAAGCTAAACCGTGACTCTAAGATACGGAGTTATTGATCGAGAATGCTACTCGGATCTCACCCATGGTATGTCAAAAGCCACAATCCAACTTTAAGGAGTTAGTAAGACACTCAAGATTCAGATCACCTATGTATAGCCATCATTTGTCGATATATATGAATCTCTTCATCTAACGGATCTTGGTGAGAGATTTATATAGATCATGGCTCTGTCCTATATGATTTCATCATATAAGGTGCCCCTATTCCCATGTCACCATATGAGTAGTCTAGGATAAGACCACCGTACATTACGAAATGGACTGCAACTATAAATTAATCACAAACAAATTACCCATCTCTATTTATTCTCTATGGACTCTTTAGATTGCACGTCTCAAATTGAATCTTTTTGTATATGACACTCATATACTCAATTTGAATTTACATCTAGCAATCTTGGATGTTTTGCATATATGATATAAGTGTACGAATGTAAATAAATCAACATTTATAGAATGAAAAACTATTTCTTTTATTCATATTTTTATAACATTTGCATATTATAAGCTTTAGAGCATAAATCCCAACAATCTCCCACTTGCACTAAAGTAGGTAGGACATGTCTTGTAATTCTAGACCCTCTAGGTGACCTTCAAATACTTTAATCATTAAGGTCTTTATAAATGGATCAGGTAGGTTGTCTTGCGACGTGATTTTTGTCACGGTTATGTCTCCTCTTTGCATTATCTCTCTGATGTGATAATACTTTCTCTCTATATACTTCCCTCTTTTATGGTTTCTTGGTTCTTTAGAATTAGCCACAGAACCACTATTATCATAATAAATGTGATGGGATTATCTAGTTCTGGAACAACTTCTAGATCAATTAAGAACTTAGGGAGCCATACAGTTTCCTTAGCAGCTTCACAAGCTACTACATATTCGGCCTCCATGGCGGAATCAGCAATACAAGATATCTTTATATTCCTTCACACTATGGCTCCACCACCAAGGGTGAATACTGACCCAGACGTAGATTTTCTAGAATCTCTGTTTGACTGAAATTCAGAATTTGTATATCCTAACGGGATCAAATCTTGTCCTAAATATACAAGTATATAATTTCTCGTTCTCCAAAGATACTTAAGAATAAACTTCACAGCAACCCAATGATCCTATTCTCGGTTGAACTGGTATCTACTGGCTACTCCCACTGCAGAGTAGATGTCAGGTCTCGTGTATAACATAGCATACATGAGACTGTCTACTACTTACGCTTAGAGAACTCGTCTTATATCCTCAATTTCTTGAGGTGTCTTAGAACACTGTTTCTTAGACAAGTGAACTCCATGCGTTGAAGGTAGATTACCTTTCTTGGAGTTCTGCATCAAGAATCGCACAAATATCTTGTCGATATACGATACTTAAGATAGTGTTAACAATTTGTTCTTACGATCCCTTATTAATTGAATCCCTAAAACATAACTTGCATTTTCCAAATCTTTCATTTGGAATTGGTTAGCAAGGCTACCCTTTACTTCTGATAATGTCCCTACGTCATTTCTAATGAATAGGATATCATCTACGTAAATGACTGGTCACACTATTTTTTATATATGTCTTATACCCCTATTTCCTATTATTTATTGTGATGTTTTCGAGTAAAATTGGTTGTTAATGTGTTTTGTAAGCATTTTGTAGATTATTGTCCCTAATTAAGGAATCAAGCTTAATTGAAGAGTTTTGGAGCTAAAAGTATCAAAATTAGAGAATTGAAATATTTGTGGTACCGAGCTGTCATGTTTCAAGGGCTTTCAAATATTCCACAAGATGAACTTGGTTACGAACACCATATTTCTGGAAATCTCTAGATGTCTATTTTTTAATGAATTTTACAGTTCATGATTTGAAGTTTTCTATAGGAAGTTATGTTTATTTTCGTAATAGTGCGCAGTCAGCCCGCGAACCGCGACCAAGATCCGCGACCGCAACCAATGGTAGCAGTTGAAACAAGTTCAACAAGTGTAATCTGTGATCAAAATGTGCGATCGCAGCACCTAGTAGCAGATTTCATCAGAGTTCGAAACAAATTCGTATTCAACCCGTTTTCAACCTATAAATCTATCTTTTATCATCACAACTAAAAGGACGGAAATGGGGGGCTCCCAAGCTACCAAAGTGGACTATTCTCCGATCAAATCTCATTCCTTACCATATACAAATTCTTCTATACACCATTGAAGCCATCTTCCATCCATCATAGATCAAGAAGCAATCAAGGAGAAGAAGAACAAAAAGATTGAGAAGCTTTTGGATGGTCACCATGAGTTCTTTATTTCTTAATTCTCTTTTTGTTGTTTACTTTTCTATAATGTGTAACTAATCAATAATTAGGGAATCAATCTGAAGAACATTAATTTGCTCATGTTAAAGACTATTATTTTTATTCTATTCATGATTTTGTTGCATTCATGATTTAATTGTTTATTATTTATATTTCTATTGTTGATGAACTAGGATAATTGTTGTTACGTGATAGTTCTGAGTTTCATTAGAATATAGATAATAATTACTTGAGATTCCGAAAACTGGGATAATCGTTGTTACGTGCCAGATTAAGATTATATGACTTCTAAATAGGATAATCATTGTTACGTGCTATTTGGTTGTTATATATCTCTAATGAATAATTGATGCATGATTGGTATGTTTATCATAAAATTGCGTATTAATTCTTAAAGTTCTTAGATCTTAATGGGTTTATTGTGTTAATTGCTGAATTCATGACCTAACGGTAGCGGTGATTAATAACTTAAGAATACTTGGTTAAATAATCTGAAATGTGATGACCATACATGAATTAAGAACGAATCCTGAACCTAAATAGATACTTTCATACTATAGTTAATGCATGAGTGGATATGTTTGGATCATCGATGACCTAGTTTCTCTTCTTATTCTGTCACAAACTCAAACTCTTTTCCTTAGTATTTTAATTTAGTTTAAATTACTTTTAAGAATTCAAATCAATCTCAAAGACCTTTTAATTTTCAGTTTTAATTAAATTAGAATTAGAGTAGTAATTAAATCATCAATCTCGGTGGAATTGATCCTTGTACTTGACGAAACTATACTAACATATTGATTCGTGCAATTGCGAGGTATAAAATAAGTACATCAACGACTAGCAAAATTACTTTCTTCCTAATGATTCGCTTGTAGACACAAGGCTCATCAACATTTTACTCAAAGCTGTAGGTTTTGATAGTAGTATCAAACCTAAGGTTCCAAAATCTAGATGTTTGTTTTAGTCTATAAATGGACATTTGTAGCTTTTAAACGTTTTACTCTTGATCTTGGGACACGAATCCCTCTGGTTGCATCATATAGATGCTCTCATCAAGATTGTCATTCAAGAATGTAGTCTTGACGTCCATTTGCCTAATTTCGTAATCGAAATAGGCTGCAATAGATAAGAGTATCCTAATAGACTTAAACATAGTCACTGGCTAGAAGGTCTCTTCATAATTAACCTCCTTCTTTTACCTTTGCCACTAGCCTTGCCTTGAAAGTCTCTACCTTTTTATCTACTCCTATCTTTCTCTTGTATATCAACTTACATCCTATGGGTTTTATTCCATTAGGTACGTCTACAAGTTTTCAGATTGAGTTGGAGTACATAGACTATATCTCGAGATTCATGACTTTAAGTCATTCCTCTTTGTCATAATCTTCTATTGCATGTTTAAATGACAATGGATCATCCACACTATCATCAGAGATGACACCTTGTGCCTCTCCAATACTTAAATGGAAATCAGGTTGTCGTATAATCCTCCCACTATGTCTAAGTGGTAGTGTGTTCTGACTAGGAATCGTCTGACTATCAGACGTAAATAGAACAATAACTTTGTCAACAAATTTTGTTGACTGAACACTGGTCGTAGCAGGTTCTAGTTCATTTAATACAATCTTACTACAAGGCTTATGATAACTCATATAGTTTTCCTTAAGAAACATTGCATTTGTCGATACAAACACTTTGTTATCTTAAGGACTATAGAAGTATCCTCCTCTAGTCTCTTTGGAATATCCTAAAAACATGCATACATATGAACGAGGTTCCAACTTCTCTCTTTTGTTCTCAGTACATGTAGTGGACACCCCCAGATGCGAAAATGTTGTAAACTAGCTTTACGACTATTCCACAACCCTAGAATAGTCTTAGGAACAGATTTGGATGGAACTATATTTAATATATAAGCCATCATCTGTAGTACATAACCCCAAAAATAATATGGTAATGATGAGAAACTAATCATAGATCTCACCAATTCCATCAGGGTCCTGTTTTTCCTCTCTGCAACACCATTCTGCTGTAGTATTCAAGGAGCTATGAGTTAAGATACTATCCTATGCTTAACCAAGTAGTCTTCAAACTTTTGGTCGAGATACTCACCTCTACGATCTAATCGTAGAGCTTTGATTATTTTGCCTAATTGGTTTTAAACTTCAACTCGGAATTCTTTGAACTTTTCAAACGTTTCCGACTTACGTTATATTAGGTAAACACATATGTATCTTAAGTAATCGTCAATAAAGATGACATAATACTCATAACCACCCTTAACTCTAATAGTCATAGGTCCATAGACGTCTGAATGTATGAGCTCTAGTGGTTGTGTAGCTCTAAGCCATTTTTCCAATAAAAGGTCTCTTGATCATTTTACCTTGTAAACAAGACTCATAGACAAGTAAAATGTCGATCTTTAACTGACTTAAAGGTCCGCCTTTTACTAGTCTATCTATCCTGTCAAGGTTGATGTGGCCAAGTCTTAGATGTCACGGAAATGTTTCATTATCTGGAGAAACCTTTTGTCGCTTTGTTTTAGGTTTTTCTACTTTAACAATTCAGTATTAAGCAGTGATGTATGAATTAATAGTCTTAAGCATACAAGTTGTTTTCAATCAAACTAGAACAAATATTCAATCCGTTTCAAGAAACAATAACTGACTTATTAGTAAAAAAAATGAATATAAACGTTACAATAATCTGGATACAGAAATTAAATTTCTTGAAAATTCAGGAATATAATAAACATTATTTAAAGAAAGAAAACAACTATTAAATTGAAGTCTGACTTATCCCACTGCTCGTGCTGAAACGATATCCCCTTATTCCAATGCATATCGAGAAGACACCCTCCTCTAGCTCTGTCCAATAATCCGTCCACTGTAAAAAAGAACAAATATGGTTAGTGGCCCCTGAATCTACTATCCAAGGTGAAGAATCGTCTTCCACTAAATAAGATTCAATGACAAGTAAATCTGATTTACCTTTCATTTTCTTCTTTTGGGAGAGCTCCTCATATTACTGTGGACAGTTTCTCTTCCAATGACAAACCTTATTGCAATGTAAACATTTTCTTTTTTACTTTGTCAGTCTTGTGCTTTTCTTATTCTTTTGAACTTGCTTCTTCTTAGGCTTAACCTTTACTTTGCCAGTAGACCTCTTCCTCTTCTTAAAACCAAAAAAGGATGGCTTAACAACATTTGTCTTGCCGGTCTTACCTTTGTTATCCTTGATCATAGACTCAAAGGTTATCAGCTCATTAAGCAACTGCATCAGACGAAACCTTAATTTGTTCATTCCGTAGTTGCTTTTGAACTGATCAAAACTCTTCGGAAGCGTTGTTAGTATGATGCTTACCTGGCTAGCCTTATCTATAGCCCCACCACTGACTTCAGTTATGTTGAAATGGAACATCATGCCCAGGATATGTTCCCGGACTGATGCTCCCTCTTTCATGCGAGCAAGCATTACGGAATGAATAGCTTCATGCCGCTTTTGCTCAAAAGGTTGCCCAAACATGGCCTGCAATGACTCCATCATCTAAATTCGGTAGTCATAATTTCATGCTTTGAAACAAGCACATCAGTCACACTAGATAGAAAATAAATGCAGGCTTTTTTATGAGCTGAAACCCATTTCTCGTGGGCCTCCCTAACAGCTCGTGCTGCGTTAACTGCAGGCTCTGGAGGACATTCCTCCGTAAGCACAAATTTTAGGTCTTTACATGCCAAGATTGTATTTATGTTATTCTTCCATTTAGCGAAGTTTTCCCTGGTTAGTTTTTCATTAGCGAGGATTTGCAATAATGCAAACGATATTACTGAAATAAACGAAAAAAAAAAATTAAAATTCATTCATTCCATACATTTATATCATATATTAAAGTTCGACATAATATTAAACATGATGCATGAACATGTTTAATGAACAAGAAAAAAAATCCCTAAAAATATTACTACGCCACGACAATCCAACATTCCATAAGCAAGTACCGTCTTAGGGTCGGTCAAGTGCGTGCATATTGGATCGAGACATTCTCTATCGAATGATACACCATAATAACACTTTATTCTTATATCATTCAACCATCGCTTATTTTAGTCAGAATCTTAATTAACCATTTAATTAAGTCCTTGTGAGTGTACCCCATCATCAGATCTCTTGAACTTAACTTAAAAGCTGTTGCCTTGGGGTTAATCAATCCCAAAATATATTTAGAAATCCTATCTGTTAGGAAGTTAACATTGGTATTGACTCTCGTGGACACCTTCTTTAGAGAGGATGAAAACAAAGTCGTCTTGAGGGGTCACTTGAATCTTATAGTGTTGAACTAACGAAGATTGCCAGATATAATGTCATATATCCCTCTCCCACTCACTATTTTGGACTTAGGGTTTTCTAATGACGTCAAGTGTTGAAACTCTATTTCCCTAGATTAACTTAGATTGAACGGCTAATTAAAATCTAAGTTACTAGTTAATTTATATGTTACTAGAATCTTATCCTATTAACATTTAATAAATTACCTGATCTTTAACTATTAAAAATCTAATTTATTATTTAAATTATACTCTATGTAAACTATTTAAATAGACTATAATTTAATGTGAATTTACCAAGTTTTAACTATTAAAACTAAAATTACATTATTCGGTCCAATTATTATTAGGGCTTTCATCGAATTAATCCTAATAAAGTACTAGGCGTAACTAATCTAACTAATTAAACCCTTTAATTAAAAGAGTAGTTATTAATGAGAACTACCAAGTATTTAATCCTAAAAACTAATCTCATTATTTAATTGCTAATTATGTAAACTTCATTATTTTAATCTCATTAAAAAAATAAAACACATAAATCATGGCAATTATGTATGTATGATATGTTATAATGTAAGTGTAGGCACACCTAATCTATATGGCATTCTTATGTATAACAATACTTTTAATCATCCCATGACTTTAAAATTAAAGCATGCATGAGTTGACAGAGTGCAATAGGTTATCTAATTTAAACAACTCTAATTACAAAATTAATCCAAGGCATTCCTTGGTCTTGTTGTAAATCCATTCTCTTCAAAAAAAACTTCAAGTCCACCACTCTACATATTGGGCACCCTATCAAGTCCAACTTGATTTATATCAAGTGATCCATCTCATGGGTTGGATCCTAAGCCCATCACTTAATTCCAATAGAGTATGTACTGCCCATGAAATCCACGAGACGACCTTTTTGCAAGCCTCCAGGCCTCATGCGCGGAAAGATGCACGCAGCAGCCTTGGACACGTCAAGACTGTCCATTTGGCTTCTATAGGCTGCCATCTTTTATACCAAGGTCCAAGTGTTACCCTAACACGTAATCGAGGTCCAAACACGGCTTAATACAACCCTTGCGCATGCGAACGAGCAGCTTTCAGCAGCGACAGCCTCGCGCACACCTAGTGCCCGCAACCATCGCATGCAGCTGCTGTTGGCGCACACAGGTAGCGTTTTGGCTATTGTTTTCCCTCCATTCTGCTGCCATTTTTCTGAAATAATATTCACCAATAGTTTTTGGAAAATATGCAGCAAAATAGGGCTGCGAAAACTGCCAGAATAGCCCCCAAACACGCACAATAGTAGCCAGCGCAGGCCGCGCGCGCTTGCACACACAGCAGCCTGCGTGTAGCCGCTACTGCATGTCCGTAGAGGCTATCCGTGGGGGCTGTCTGCCCCTGCTGATTTCCCTTTTTTTTCATATCCTTTCACATACCACGATCTCCTTCGCAGCATACAAATATATATATATATATATATATATATATATATACAAAAACAGATAAAAAAAACAGCCATAAACAATTGGTTTTTTCTTAATTATAAAAAAATATACAAAAAACCTATAACCCAACACACCATATAATTAACAATCAACCACGTTTTATATATATATATATATATATATATATATATATATATATATATATATATATATACCTAGATTGTGCCTACACATATCATATATGTCGGAATCGAATCGAAAAAAAAAAATCTTAGTTTTCCCGTTTATATTCAAAAGCGAAGCTCTGATATCAATTGTAGGAAAATAATTGATTTGATTTCAATAACGCTACAGAATAAAAATTAGTGTTCCAAAACTTTTTCCCTTTTTTCGGGATGTTTGATTTGTATATACACGGATAAATAAAAACTTAATTTACCTGATTGTTTTCTTGAATCAAAGATTCTGATTTCACCACTAAGTCTTCCAAGTTATGACCCGCTGTCTGATAACTTATGTGTGGGCACGTCACGGATACAGAGAGAACTAGATAGAGGTTACAGAAAACGAAGAAGACAAGTCTTTTTCTCTTTCCTTTGTTCGGCTGGCACGTACAAGAGAAAACAAAAAAAAAAAAAATTTCTTTATTTTCTTCCTATGGCCGCACCTTTCTTTTTCTGTATTAGGTATAGGTTATTTTAATTCCTAATATATCAGGGTCCTAGGTTTTAGGTTGATCAAATCAAAATAGGATTCTAAATCCTATTTAATTTGTCACCCTAAAACTTGAGTGACCTCTAGGATTCAAAATAATCTTTATTATTTTAATCTTTTTGCATTAGTTATGGTTCGAACCTGTAACCTCCTATCAATAATTCTCAATTATTAATATAATTCAATTATTTGTTTATTAATCAAATAATTATATTATTTAATTAATTCCCTTAATATATTCGTGTTACTTTCGTAACATAATTAATTGGACTATCCAATTAATTATCGTGACCCTTGTTACCACTAACCATAAGGGCTAGTAAGGGGACTTAATGGACCCATAATTTTGAACTCCAATAATACTTAGAAATATTAATTAAACTCTTTAATTAATATTCTATGATTATTAATCTCGGAGTTACTCCATTAATACCCGAGGCTGTACTCTTGAAACTGCAGATGTATTACACAATCTGAAATCTCAGTGTCCATCAATATAGTTATTACATATGGTATGATCCTCCACGAGTAGTTCATAATTAAAATTAGGTCATAAAGTCCGTTATATCTATCTAATTATATCTTTTCCTTTAAGTACCATTAATTCTCTAGTGAACAATTATATTCTATATTCCATTATAGAAGAAGAAGAGAGTTCTTAATTGTTCAAGCCCTGAATCAACCCTTAAGGGAACTACTCCTCTACTTCTCGCAAGAAGGAGTGGACTCCTCTATTGTGTTCAAACCTTCCCAGTCATAAGCTAAACCGTGACTCTAAGATACTAATTTATTGATCTAGAATGTTACTCTGATCTCACCCATGGCATGTCAAAAGCCACAATCCAACCTAAAGGAGTCAGTAAGACACTCAGAATTTAGATCACCCACATACATCCATCATTTGTCGATATATATGAATTTCTTTATCTAACGGATCTTGGTGAGAGATTCATATAAATCGGGGCATTGTCCTATATGATTTCATCATATAAGGTGCCTCCATTCCCATGTCACCACGTGAGAGTCTAGGATAAGACCACCGTACATTACGGAATAGACCGCGGCTGTAGATTAACCACAAATAAAGTACCCAACTTTGTTTGCTCTCTACGGACTCTTTAGATTGCACATCTCAAATTGAATCCTTCTATACATGACACTCATATACTCAGTTTGAAATTACATCCGACAATCTTAGATGTTTTACATATAAGATATAAGTGTATGAATGTAAATAAATCAACACATATAGAATGAAAAACTATTTCTTTTATTCATGTTTTTATAACATTTACATATTACAAGTTTTAGGGTATAAATCCCAACACGGTGTCCATACAATTCCAATGCAGTAGAGACCAAGTCAGACTTAGTTAGGAAGTGGTGCCCACGTTTAGGGCCATTTAGTTGTAGTGGAGCAGCTCTCCTATTCTATTTCTATTTACTCCTATTTTATTTCCAATTATGTTCCTATGTTTTAGCATTAATGGAGGAATGGATTGTTAGTAATCAGTAGATTATAAATAGCCAAAAACTTCATGTAAATGATAATCATAGAAAAGATTAAACCTTTTTCCTAATCAATCTTCTTTCTCAATCATTCTCTCTTATTTTTTGGGCGGTTACATATCACACTTGTAGTACATATATGTTGACGTGCGAAATCGGTCAACGTAAATGACAGTAAATAAAATGACAAAACAGCAAATCAAGATTGAACACAAAGGATTTTTAAAGTGGTTCAACTTAAAGGAATGTCTACATCCACTATTCTTGTATTAAAGTCGAGCTCACTGTACGTTTATATCGAGCTCACTATATGTGTTTTTTTTCAGAATTTTTGTAACATTTATAACAGTGATGATGCACCTCTTTTATAATGTGAAGGAAAAGAGTCGTTATGTTTTACATGGAATGTAATTACGGGAATTTAGGGATTAAATTGTATCCCTAAGAATCATTCTCTAATTGAAATATGATTGCTGAAATTAAGGAGATTAAGACTGATTGGGACTCTGCTAATTGACCGAACCAAACCTCTTTATTTTTGGGATTCTCTCTCTAACTGAAGCTTCGAGCTAGGTGCCATGCAAGCTGGAGTTATGCCATTGATGAGAGGTGGCGTATAATTCTTCCAGGTTGCCCAGGCGCGGTAGATCGTATAGAATCTCTACTTCACATCTGTTGGGATGGGCTTGTTTTGTCGTTTTGGACTCTTTTAGCTTCTTCAGCCCGTTGGACCTCGTTGACTTTCTCAAGTCTATTTGGCCTTGTTGGTTTACCTAGGCCTATTGGTTTTTATAGATATTTTTGGGTCTATCTGGGCCAAATGAAATTGGACACATAACAATATAAAACTAAATTGAACATTGAAAAATCTACTGCATAAGTAAATCTCCTCTCTAAAGAATAGAACTATTATGAACTAGAATATTAAAAATTTCTTGCAATTTTAACTATTTTCTGGAGAACTGTTTATAAAACTTTTCTAAAAAAATATACTTAAAAACAAAACACATCGCACTCAAGTGGATTTTATACCTGCCCATCCACTTTAGTATTAGAGTAAATATTTAGACCGATAAACTTCTAATTAATCTTGTAAATATATAATTTAAAATGAAAAAAAAAACACTCAGGATAACAAACTTACTTTGAAATTAAATTATACACCTTGCAACATATTAATTATTCACTTGATCCTTCATTAACTTACACCTAACTCTTCATCTAATTCCATCAATGGATGTAAATAGGTTGAATTTGAAGTCTTCAACAACTTTTTTTTTTTTTTTTTTTGACATAGAAGTCTTCAACAACTTTTTGATATCATTTTTCACTTCAAAATATTATATAGAAAATAGGGCTAATTACAATGACACTTCTAAGATTTGGCATAATAACACAGATAAATAAAGTTTGAGCTTTTTAACACTAATTTATCCTAAAGTTTTAATGTTATTACAAAAACATCCCCTGCCATTAGTGTCATATCATTAATGTTACTGTGTCAGACCGACAGTAAGGGTAAAAGACTAAATTGCTCCTAAAAAGTTGAAAGACAATATGCATCTCCTGCCACCTTGTTATCTCGTAAATGTAAATTTGATTCTTATTTTGCCCCTCAATAATGTTACAAATGATAAATAAAAAAATGAGAAAAATTGAAAGTGGAGACCGTGCAAAATTAACGTGACCAATATTCAAACCAAATAGTATCATGTCGTACTTCCAATTAACATGACCAATATCCATTAAACCGTTAGTAGTCCAAGCGACAGCATGAAAGGAACACTTCCATCACCTAAGCAAAAGAAATCAAACAGGGTAAACATACAAAAAGCATGAAAAATTAAATTATACATTATAATCTCTCATATTAATTGAATTAACAAAAAGCTATACTGAGTTTACCAAGAAGTCATAAAAGAAACAAAGACAGTTTAACTTGGAAAAAAAAATGGCACAATTTCTTGAACTTCATTTAGAAAAAAGTCTGTACTTATTCATTCTTTCTTGCAAATAATATATACAAATGAAAAAAATATATAAATGGCTTTTTTTATGCTATAACAAATAATTTAATATTTATCCCTCTCACAATAGATTGATGATACATTAAAGAAAATAATAAGCAAAGATAAAACAACAAATGGAAGGAAGGTAAATGTAACTGCACACACCATATTTCCCAACCAAATACTTTATTATTTCATCTGATTCATACATTGAAACTCTTGTGTTTGGATCAACCTGCAACCAGAGAAAATAAAAAAATTATTAAGCTCAGTCATACTTGAAAGATGAAGGATTTGGTAATACAAATAAAACAAGAACTAATAACACGATCACATTAAACCCCAAGGGATTCGGGATTCGGCCTCTAACCTTATCACATTAAACCAATAAAACAAGAACTAATAAACTCACCCATTTTCGATAATGAATAATATCATCTCACACTTCCAATTAACATGACCAATATCCAAACCAAATAGTAGCTTAGTTTAGTTAAAAATACTACAAGACTGAAAATATACAAAATAAATGATTAAACAGAACTCAAAGCTTCTTACCTCAATCACCATGAAACCCACAAAAACATGTTCAAATAAACTAAACAAAACAGACAATACTCATCAAATAATTCAAAGCTTTTAATCTTCTCCTGGACTCACACAAAACTACATAAAGGATAATATAAAAACAAACAACCCATAACTAATACCACAATCTACTTCAAATTCACATAAGACCCATATGAAATCACACGAAATAACGAATACCCATCAAGCAAATTCAAAGCTGTTAAGCTTCCAAAAAATGAATTATCCAAGTAAACAAAAGGAAAAAAAAAATACCGTGCAAGCAATAAAAGCCAACAAAAAGAAAGCTTGATCGCTCAAGGTGAGTTTGTGGGGTGGAAGATACGAGGGAACAGTAGTAGTTGCGATCTCTGCATTGAAATTAGTCTCGGAATCCAATTCAGGAACGGAATTCTTAGAGGTAGGGTTCGATAGTTGTAGAGCTTTGTGGGGGTTGATGAACAGCAGATTGAGAGCAAAAGAGAGTGTTGTTTCTTTGGTGAATTGATGAATCCTTTTTTAATTATTAATTTATTATTATTTTAACTGTACAAGTATTTATTGTTTTTGAAAAAATCTTATAACTTTACTCTTTTACCCTTACTGTTGGTTTGACACATTAACGTTAACGGTCTGACACTAACGGCAAGGGGATGTTTGTGTAACAATATTAAAACTTCAGGATAAGTTAGTATTAAAAAGTCCAAACCTTGTTTATCTGTATTATTATGCAAAACTTCAGGGGTGTCATTGTAATTAGCCCTAGAAAATAAAACTAGAATATAAATATCAACTAATCACTCCATCTGATACTAATCACTTCAAAATACTAATCACTCCATCCACATCTAATCAGTACCATTTGCAATATTTTATACATAGGGGATTATCAAACTTCTACCATTAAAGACATCTAACAATCTAAGAGTATTTCTTTTTCTTTTTGTCTTGATTTGCACTTGATTAGTTTATACCATGCATAATGACGTACTTATAATAAACTCACTTGATAATTTCTAATGTGTTAAGTGGCAGTTGCGAGTAGCAGTTGTTCATCAACTTCCAATTTGGCCATGTCTTCCTCCTTCAAGTTAATCCAAGCCTCAATTCCATCGCCAGACGCAGTGTCCATGAACGTTACAACATTATTGAAAGCCAGACTCACAGAGCCTACCCACACAGGTTTTCCCCAACCAAAATCAGCTTCATACAAAGGAAACCTGCACAAACTGGTGATGTTGAAGGGGACAATCTCTCCTCTATTGAATCTCTCGGTCATATCATTGAGAAAATCCAAGTGCTCACTGCGCTCTTGGAGTTTCTTCACGAACTCTTTGTCAACTTTGCTTATCGAGTCTCTCATTTGGGCGATAAGACGATAAGCCGCCTGTTCTTGATCATCATCCTCTATATCCTCCGCCGATGGAACTGTAACAGCAATCCGGTACAGATTCCCGAAAGAATAATCCGGTAACGGTGGCTCAAATCTTGGCCGGAGATTCACTGCGTGAAGCACTGTGTAGACCCTATTAGTCGGGGATGGTTCTTTCATTTTCGAGGCCACGAATCGCCTCCATAAAAAGGCTGATAAGGCCTCGACCCGTGAGGGCCGGCGTTTCATGAGGTTTTCTAATGAGCTTGTGCTTTTATCAGTGTATTGGTCTCTGAACTCTTCTATCTTTGATGCACTGAACACAAACCTCTTAGTTGTTATATTCTCTTTGGTGATGCCAGTTCTCGGTTTGAACCCTGAAAGGTTTCTCGGAGGAAAAAGCGAGGCCGGCACGAACTCTGTCCGGACAGCATCCGTCTCCCCGCGAGCAGTCGCAGCCCAGTTTTTCAGGAACGTGAAGAATGATAAAGCATCTCCTATCTTGTGAGAGAGACAGACCCCAATCCCGACACCGCCGCATTCGAAGGTGTTGAATTGAACGCCAAGTGGGAGCTCATCAGCATCCTCGTCCAGCTCTGGAAATGGCAGCAACTTGTTGAGCTCGGCTGGGATTGGATTTCGAATAACATCCGAAAGTGAGCAGTTGACAGTGGCTTCCATGAAAGGCATGCCTTGGTCGTCGCAGTCTATCAGAGTGTTGTCTTTGATTCGTCCCGCCAGTGGATAAAACCGAGTCAAAACCTCCGATAGTGATCGTTTTAGTTGACTGGCTATTTCGACATTGTCGATGATGATTTTTTGTAGATTGTTCTGAGTTGGGTAGAAGAGAACGAGAGGGCTGTAGACAGGAGGAGAGATTTGATCAAGAAAAGAGAGCGGGTAATTGCGGAGGTGGTCTGGGGTTGGAGAAGATGGCTTGATGGTCTCTTTTGACATTACTTCAACTTTTAGCATCATCCTTCCCTGTAATGTCAAATTAACTACAACTCTGTATATGTGATTTATAATTTATACTGTCCCGATCTAGATCAATCACACACGTATATATAGAGCTGCTAGTGAAAGATGGCAGGGAAGCGTGCATGTGAAGAGAGATATATACACACACACACTTGATTAAAATTTGTTAATTTCTTATTTAATTTTCTTCTTAATTTAATAAAGATTTCTTTCAAGTTTAATCAGCTCTTCACATAAAAATTAATACATATGAGGGACTAACCTCCATCTTAATCTTTTCCCCTTGTTAATTAGACAAGGATGATGTTGATGATAGTTTTATTAGATATATCCGTTATGTGATCACATATATCATCGAATACTCAAGGAAAATGATAGCGAGTTTTATGATAAAATATTCGTGGATGAATAGACATTTCCACTGAAGATCCATTAATTAGTATGTTTTACGCATTAATTATAATATGTTTTTGTAAAAGAAAAGAAACGTTTTAAATAAGATTTGTTTCAAAGTCTCTCTTTAATTAATTTGTATCAATTTAGTGTTGTTGGGGTTTACCCAAGTTTTTACTCTTCAATTTGATTATTGGAAAATGGTCACCTATATCTTCGCCAACCACTATTATCTTGGGAATTTTCTTTTGTTTTTCCCATTATCATAATTTAGTTGCATTACGTTCATGAACGTTGACGTCCATATGTAAACAAAATTTTCAAATTATTATAAACTTGTACAAGTCAAAATATTCAAGCTACTCTTTTCTTGTAATTATAAACAAAATCATTCAATAAGTTGTGCACTATATACTCAATGTCTTTTTTTTTTTTTTTTTTTAAATCTACGGGTTAGAGGACTACTAATACCAACTGAAATTAAATCATACAAGTACGGTTCGGACAACTACTCCCAGCAACGGGAGATGATAACTATCGGGACCAATGACCTGGACAACTACTCCCAATAACGGGAGGGGTCTACTCTTAATACGGGGGAGAGGTCTATCCACACAATTGTATTTTTATGGGCAATGGTGGAAAAATATATTTACATGTATATACAAGAATTTGAATCTTGGTGGCTTGAAGGATTTTGAGGCCTGCAACTACTAAGGCAAGTGACCTTTTATAATATATACTCAATATCTTGGTTTGTAAATGTCAATCCATTATAGTATATATAATTTTAAGGTCATCCTATTCAGGTGAGCACTTATGTCACAAAATTTGTGTTTCAAATTAACAAAAATTAGATGGGCACATATATATTGCCGATAGTAATAACAACTTTTAATAAAATTGAGATTCGAGTTCAAATGTCCTCTTCTTCAAATTAAAAAAAAATAACAAAAATCAGTTAAAAATACTTGAAACTTTGAACATAAAATTTTATAGTTTAGTGCGAGTTTTGTAAATTTTAACCTAAACTTTATATTTTGTATATTTGCTACATTGCAAAAAAAAATGTCTAAATGATATTTTTTTTCTTTACACTATTTTATTGTGTGGAAAATATTAATATATGACGTCCTTAAAACACATATTAAGATTAAAAAATTAAATAAAAAAAATTATATCTATTTTTTCAAGACATCAAAAATTGGGCATTAATGCATTAGAAAAATGAATATGAATTGTTTATTTAAATTTTTTGTCATTATCACATGTCCATTATCATATGTCCTTAACGCACATGTTAAAATAATATTATATTTACCACTGTAATCAAACATTATAAACATTTAAACAAATCTATTATTCATCAAAACTAAATAAATTTATTTCTTTTGATGTTGATGTTGATCTCTTTTCACTTTATCATGCTTCATTGTTTGATGAATTACTTAGAAAATTAAAAGAAAAAGTTTTATTTACGATGAGTTTTGAAGGCAGAAGAAAGGAGACATATATGATTTAGACTAGGCAACAGGAGGGGTTTGGCCTCTGATTGTTCTATCACTTCTTATACATTGACGAACATGTTAAATATTCAGTTTTTTTACACCAAACGGGAGAGGTTTATTGGGATCGAAACCTATTGAAATCAAACACTATATATATAAAAATATTTTAACAAATAGGTTGGGGATCTTTAACACTGGTAAATATGTGTATATTGAGATTTAAACATTTTATCACAAAACGTGAAGGGGGAAGTGTACACCGCTGGAGCTAAGAAGTGATGCGGTTATTAAATTTGATTTTTAAAATTGAAAAGAATGTTATATTGTTTTTATATTTTTTTCAAAATAGGTTTTTAACACAAACCATAATTGTTCCCTCCAAACAATTACTTTAACCTTAAAAATAATATAAAACAATTTACATCATCGTTTTTATTAGTTGAAAACTATTTTTAAAAAACCTCTACTAAAGGCATTTATATTTTTAAAAATATCATCTTTAAATCACGATTTTCATTTTTAAAAATAATATTTAAAAATATTATTTTAAAAACGATATCACATTACAGTACGAATTTAGTCCAATCCAATCCTATCATATCCTATAAAAATAGTCCAATCCAATTCCACTTAATGGTGCGTTTGGTGCGCGGGATAGAAGTGGACTATTTTTGTGGGATGTGATTGGATTGGATTAAATTGAACTAATTAATATTGTCATGTGTTTGATGCAGTACATATTGGACTAAAAATAGCATTATTATGTTTTTGGTGCAGTACTAATTGGACTAAAAATAGTATTATCTCTTGTTTGATGTAGTACGTGATTGAACAAAAAAAAAGGTTAAATTATTTAAATTAAATTTGGTTAATTTTTTTAAAAATAAAATATTGACACTATTTTCTAAAAATAAATACAACTATTAATAATTAATTTTAAAAAATAATATTAATATTCTTATTAATATTAAAAATATAAATTTTTTAATAATAATTTAATAAAAAAAATGAAACAGCTTGCGACAATTTGTCATAAGTTGTAAGGTGGGATTCTCCCGCTGGACAATTTATCCCGCCTAGCGACTACATGAGAAATTCCATACAGCTAACAAATGCAGGATAAGAGTGTGATTAGTTCAATCTCAGTCTTGTCCAGAAACTAAATGTGCCCTTAGATTTTATCATTAAAGATGGGTATTATGACACATGGGTGAGGGAGTAATTTATTGTTTTATAATTAGATAGTGATATCCATATAAGTAATTTCAGATATAGGCATTTTAGAAAATTTTTTTTTTTAAAAAAAAAAAACAATTTGGATGTGGAGAGGAATTTTTTTGCATGGCAAGAGAGCCAACCAAATAAGAATAAGAACTCCTAATTAATTTACAACTCCTATAATGTCGATTACAGATTACAAATTTCAAATTCAATTTGTATAGTACTAATTGATATAATTAATATTCAAATAAAATTATATAAATTTTCAAATGATGTGATAAACAGGTAAAGCTTTCAAATCCTTTATCACACCATTTTTTTTAAAAACCAAAATTTCATTGCCAACAAAAGATCAATTACAGATTAGAGCTAGATTCAGCCAAAACTAGATTAACAATACAAGAAGGGCAATTCTCCAACCAAACAATCTGTTGATCTAACGAAAGAGCAACCTTAGCTAAATAATTAGCTACTTTGTTGGCAGACCTTCGCACATACAAAAAAGAAACCACAAGAAACCAATTTTGAACAAAAGAGCGAATCTCCTCAACTATGGGACCGATTTCTGTCAATGCCACAAAAGATCCATGTATAAGCTTAACCACTGATTCCGTATCCGTTTCAACCAAAACCCGCGAAAACCCCGACTCGACAGTAACACGAAGGCCATGAAAGACGGCCAAAGCTTCAGCAATTTCAGAGGGAATAGCCCCTGGGAATGCTCTATGCGCACGAAAGAAGAACAACCCCCTTCCAATCTCGAAGAACACAGGCTATACCAACAATACCTTTTGCAGTGTCACAAGCGACATTCGTATTAAGTTTGTAACACCCCTCGTCCGGCGGAATCCAACTAACAAAACGATTAACAGGACGAGGAGAAACCTCCTTAACCAAGGACAAAAACTCACTAGCATATAGCGTGCACCAAGGAACAATAAACTCCACCTCAAGAGCTTGATTACCATAGACCTTAGAATTACGATGGTGCCTGTAGTAGCCAAAATATGTCTGGCCCAAGGTATGGCCCAAAAGACAAATCCCATAGAGAAAAATGGGACTACACTCATGAAGTACAACGGTATCTCAACATGAAGACCAAAGTCGCACGACATGGAGACCCTCATTTAGACGTACCAGTTGTAAGGCTATGTCGCACGACATAAATCATTTATGAAGTACGAAGACGTACCAGTTGGCATGTTATGTCGCACGACATGAAGCGCTCGTAATACGACGACATGCCAGTTCGAAGGTTATGTCGCACGACGTGTACCCTTATGTAGTGCGACCGTGCTACATCACCCAATCATGGTCCAGATTGACAAGAAACCTACATGTCGTGCGACATAGCATCTCCGTCGCTCCGAGGGAGACCAGATCGTGATCTACTTTGAAACAGGTCCTACAAAGTCATAATGACACTTGATGGCAGCCAAATCAAAAGAAGCACCCGGATGCTTTCTTGGTGGAAGACAGATAAGAGAGAATGATGAGATCCCTCAAAAAGAGGAAGCATCAGTCTCCTATAAAGAGGAAGATAATCCCTCATAAAAAGGGGGGGCCGAAAAACTGAGATGAAGAGATTATAAAGAAAAAGCCACACCCTCCGGCCATTGTTCATCTTCTCCGATTACCCTCCGACCTCACACCTCCTCTGATCGAGGAGGCCTCAATCACAAACAATACAGGAAGCATATTTCACTCATCATTATTTACCAGCATACATATTCATTAGCACTTGCTAACTTGACCGTCGGAGTGACTTTGGCTGGCACCACCCCGGTGTCCCAGACGTCCTGCGGGTCACGTGCGTTCTGTCTTTGCAGGTTGTAATGCCCCGTGTCCCCGAGCGATTTTTGAGGACTACAGTGCCACACCCTCCAGAAGACAACAACCAGCTCCAAGAAGGATTCTTTACGCAGAGTCTTCATATAAAAAAAAAAGAATATCAAGCAGATTGACATTATCATCCCATCTACTGGCCTACAAACAGGGGATAGATTTACGAACAGAACGCAGGAACGGACACCCCAATAGAGCATGCAATATAGTTTCCAGTCGATGGCAGCACAAGAGACAGAGATGCGAAATCGGAACTCGTCAAGCGACAAGATTGGTCATCACCGGCAACCAGTTATTACAAGCCCTCCAAATAAAGATTTTAATCTTGGCAGGAACACTAAGATTCCACAGGAAGCTCCACCAAGCAGCCATAATAGAAGAATCTGAGCTACTTGGGACTGCATCCCCAGAACACGCCAACCAGTATGCGCTCTTCACGGAAAAAGCAACATATTTATCAGGTTGCCAAATAAGCCTATCAGGAGCTGCGCTCAAAGGAGGGGGAAGTCTGAGGATCTCTGCAGCATCATCTTCATCAAAGCTAGCTTTAATGAGGGGCAAGTTCCAACTACCAGACTCTGTTTTAAGCATAGAAACAGTGGCTTCAGCTGAGAGTTTTGGAATCGACAGAACCTTACGCGGTGGGGAGCACGGGAGCCACTTGTCATGATAGATGGAGATTGAAGTACCCGAGCCTACATTCCATCTCAGCCCTTGAACCAACAACTCTCTTCCCCATAATATTGAACGCCACACCACTGACATTGACGAGCCTGACTGAGCCTGCAAAAAAGAACAATTCGAAAAATAAAAATGTTTGAGCACACGAGCAGTGAGAGATTCCGGACGTTGCAGAATGCGCCACCCTTGCTTAGCTAGTAGAGCTTGATTAAACTTAGAAAGATTCCGAAACCCGAGCCTTCCAGCCTTCTTATTAGCACACGAAACCTTCCAGTTACACCAATGAATGCGTCGAGTTTGGGAACCATCCTCCCACCAGAACCGGGCACTAAGACGATGGATATCAGTGACGACAGACTAAGGCAAATGAAAAAGTTGCATCGAATATGTCGGAATAGCCTGAATTACCGCCTTCAGGAGCACCTCTTTCCCATCTACTAAAAAGAATCGGTGTTGCCACCCTTTCAACTTATTCCAAACCCTATCTTTGATCGAATTAAAAATACTGCGCTTATTGCGACCTACAAAACTAGGAAGACCCAAATAGGAAGCATGACACTCCACAATTCTTACCCCAATAATACTATATAAGAGATCTCTATCACAAGACAAAACTTTCTTACTAAAAGACAGGGCAGATTTATAAAAATTAATTACTTAACCCGAAGCCGCTTCGTATGCAGCCAATATGTTCTTCACATGAGAGCAATCCGACGACTT
The DNA here is from genome assembly GCA_003430845.1 of Xanthoceras sorbifolium. Classification (NCBI taxonomy): domain Eukaryota; kingdom Viridiplantae; phylum Streptophyta; class Magnoliopsida; order Sapindales; family Sapindaceae; genus Xanthoceras; species Xanthoceras sorbifolium. Next base: position 11,441,964 of record CM010621.1, read on the forward strand.
TGCTCGAAAGAAGAGGATACTATCATCGGCAAAGAACAGATGAGAAATACGAGGCCCACGTCTTCCACAACGCAGTCCTCTAATGTCGCATTGGACTTCAGCTTTACTTAATAACCCCGTCAGCCCCTCCGCACACATTAGAAATAAATATGGAGATAAAGGGTCACCCTGACGGAGACCTCGAGAGGGACATATGGACCCACACACCTCGCCATTGAGCAAAAAAGAGTAACGAACTGAGGAAATGCAATCCATAATCCTATCCACCCATCGGTCTGAGAACCCCAACTTAAGCATTATTCCCCGCAAATAATCCCACTCCACACGATCATATGCCTTTGACATATCTAATTTGAGAGCAAGGAAGCCATTGTAGTAGCCAAAATATGTCGGGCCCAAGATATAAGCGAAGGATCCAGCCCAGAAGCCTAAAGTATATCTCAAAGACCAGGCCCAGAGTCCAAAAGTGGAAATACATCTATGTAGTACGACACAGGCTCAGTATAAAACCTTCATGTAGTACTACATACAGACCTTTATATAGTACGACATGAAATCGGTGCCTCACACAAACCAGGTAGCATCAAGGGAGATAACTTAGTGTCCATGCTTGGAAGAACTCATATGTCGTACGACATGTGTGTTCGACATGAGACGTCCGTGTAGTACGACATGCACTCGACATGAGACGTCCGTGTAGTACGACATGCGCTCGACATAAGATATCCATGTAGTACGACATGCGCTCCATGTCCCATACATCCAAGTAACATCAAGGGAGATAACTCAGTGTGGAAGAGCTCCTATGTGGCATCCATGTAGTACGACGGTGGACCAGTACGAAGACCTTATTGTCGTACGACATACGTTCGACAATGAAGCACTCTCATGTAGTACGACGGTGGACCAGTACGAAGACCTTATTGTCGTACGACATACGTACGACACGGAGCACCCTCATGTAGACACGCCAGTTCGAAGAACTATGTCGCACGACATGAAGCACTCATGTAGTACGACGACATACCAGTTCGAAGACCTTATTGTCGTACGACATACATTCGACATGAAGCACTCTCATGTAGTACGACGGTGGACCAATACGATGACCTTATTGTCGTACGACATACGTTCGACAATGAAGTACTCTCATGTAGTACGACGGTGGACCAGTACGAAGACCTTATTGTCGTATGACATACGTACGACACGGAGTACCCTCATGTAGACACATCAGTTCAAAGAACTATGTCGCACGACATGAAGCACTCGTGTAGTACGACGACATACCAGTTCGAAGACCTTGTCGCACGACATGAAGCACTCATGTAGTACGACGGTGCTACATCACCCAATCACGGTCCAGATTGACAAGGAACCTACATGTCGTACGACATAGCATTTCCGTAGCTCCGAGAGAGACCAGATTGTGATCTACTTTGAGACGGGTCCTACAAAGTCATAATGACACTTGATGGCAGCCCAATCAAAAGAAGCACCCAGATGCTTTCTTGGTGGCAGACAGAGAAGAGAGAATGATGAGATCTCTCAAAAGGAAGAAGCATTAGTCCTCTATAAAAAGGAGGATAATCCCTCATAAGAGGGGACGGCCGAAAAACTGAGATCCAGATATTACTGAGAAATAACCACACCCTCCGGCCATTGCTCATCTTCTCCGATCACCCTCCGACCTTACATCTCCTTTGATCAAAGAAACCCCAACTGTGAAGATAGCAGGAAGTATTTCTCACTCATCTCCATTTACGAGCATTACACATTCATTAGCACTCGCTAACTTGACCGTCGGAGTGACTTTGGCCGGCACCATCCCGGTGTCCCAGACGTCCTGCGGGTCACGTGCGTTCTGTCTTTGCAGGTTGTAGTGCCCCGTGTCCCCGAGCGATTTTTGAGGACTACAGCCATTCTTACCCGTGACCCGGCGCCTGAGGGCATTAACACACTCAAAACCAATTAAAGCATTATCCGTGATGAGCCGACCCGGGATAAAGGCACTTTGTGTCTCCGAAATGACATCTCCCACAAAGTCTTCGCAATTATTTTATATAACACATAACACAAACTAATTAGCCTAAAATCCGAAACCCGATTAGCTTGCTTAACCTTTGGGATAAGGGCAATGAGAGTCTCGTTAATCGAACTAATCGAGTCTCCACTATTTAAATATTGAAGGCAAACTACCGTAACTTGATGTCCAATGATGTCCCAGAACTTTTGAAAAAACACAGCAGGGAAGCCATCAATCCCCAGGGCCTTTGTAGAAAACATTTGAAAAATAGCACGATGAATCTTCTCCGCTTTGAACTTAGCATCAAGATAAGCATTCATGGTAGGGGTCACCCTAGTCTCCAAAGTTTCATAAACATGATCAAGACTACTCGAGGACGGCTGGTTGGAAGCAAAAACCTCAGAAAAATATTTGGTAATCGTTGTTATCACAAATTCCTTTTCAGTCCCCCATGTACCCAAATCATTGACCAGTCCATGAATAGAATTCTTCACACGTCGAGTAGTAGCTTTGGCATGGAAAAACCGAGTATTTTTATCACCTTTTTGAAGCCAAGTAACCCGGGACCGCTGGTGCAATACGCCTCTTCAATATCCAATAAGTTGTCTAGGTCCACTTCCATCTCCTTAAGGGCTCGCCAATCTTGATAAGTTCTAATTTTACTGGCTGCACTCAATTCTTTTTTCTTAGCTTTAATTGAATTGCCTAGCTGGTCCCGGTTCAACCTACACCAATGTTGTAATTCACAAGCAATTTTATTGAGCATGTTACACATTGTAGAAAGGTTGCCTACTACATTAGTCCAATTCCGTTCTATTATAGCACAACATTCAACCTCGTCAGCCCAGCATGCTTCAAATTGAAAGCACAATGGACATCGATACGAAGTGTGTAAATTTTGTTGACCCTCTAAAACATCCAAAAGAATAGGCCGGTGATCTGACCCCCAAAACTGTAAATGAGTAACCGTTGAGGCCGGAAATAACAATGACCAGTCAATGTTACTAACGCATCGATCAAGTCGCTCTTGAACAAATCCCAGTCCTTCTCTGCCATTGCACCAAGTGAAAGGTAGCCCCTGAAACCCAAGATCTTCCAAGCTGCAATCGTCAAGCGCCTCACGAAAATTATTAATTTGAGCACCCGGACGAGTATTGCCACCATTTTTCTCCCTATTACCAAGAACCTCATTAAAATCCCATCCACACACCCACGGAAGAGAGGAGAGACCGTGAAGGCATCGGAGAAGAGTCCACGCATGAGACTGCTGGTTCGAATCCGGGTGACCATAAAAACCGGTTAACCGCCATAACTTGTTCGAATGAGAGCTCACTTTAACGTCTATATGAAACCTAGAGTATGAGAGCAACGTAATGTCCACCGCACTTGACCACAACATACATAATCCACCACTCCGCCCTTCTCTATCAATAACTAATTTCCCAGTAAAGCCCAATTGAATCCGAATTCTCTCCATGTGAGCATGATTAGAAATCGTTTCAGAGAGAAACACGATTTCTGGTTTATGGACCTGCGCATGATGACACAGGACACGGAACGTGCGAGTGTTTCCCAATCCTCGCACGTTCCAAAACAAGGTTTTCATGGCTTCCGACATGCCTGGCGACCAGGACCTGCCGATATCTCTGTGTTCAACTTCATACCCGCTCCCTCAACACAAACCTTTTTACCGCTCATCTGCTCACTCTCCATATCATGTCCAGACAGTCTCTTCCCTAACACAATACCACCTACGGCCTCCACATGGCCTAATGCACCTTTTCTAGCAAGGCGTTTCCACTTCGGTTTCTTCCCCTGTGCGAGTGCTATTTTCTTCCCAGGTTGAGTGGACGAATTTTCATGCTCTTCAACAATTTCTTTTCCCTTCTGGATGGACCCCACGCTACTTGGACCCGTAATGGAAAGGCGAGTCAACAGATCATTAATCGGGTTCACAGCCATGCCCATGCAAAGACCATCCATAGTCACAGCCATCCCCTATCCCATATAACGCGAAGATTCTGCATGCATGCTTTTTCCATCTGTAAGCGTACTAAGTGCCTCTCATATGGTAAAAACTTCGGCTGCCATGGATTTCAAGTTCAATTTAGCAACTTGTCCTCCCGAACTCGGAGACGATGGTGGCATGGAGAACCGAGGAGCCTCATCAGACCCCTTTAACTCTTGCTATGATTCCGGCCTGACCGTGAGTTTAATTATGCTGTTTATAGAATCTACTGTCATTGTCTCTTGACCAGGCTCGGTACTCTGGTTCTTCTATACCCGAACTTCTCTGGGCGGTGAAGGGAAATTCTCGCACTTATTCGACGATTTCGGGCTTAACGGTACACCTCCTTGAGCTTCTGATTCTCGTGACTGCCGACTAAAGCGAACAGGACTCGTAGCCCTTAACCATGAACCATAGTCATAATTCTGGCTCTCCTCCACATTATCAGTTTCGACGATCGGGCAATCACGGACGGAATGACCTAGAAGACCACAATGAAAGCAATATTCAGGCATCCGTTCATACCTTAATAACATAATCATCGGCTTTCCGGAAGCATCAATATCCACTTTGATGCACCGCCTTAAGGGCCTCAAAACGTCGACCACAACCCTCACTCGTATATACCTCCCTACACAATCCCCTGATGCTCCCAAATCCAACTCTCTAACCACACCAATTTGCTTCCCCAAAAAGAGACCAATGTCCCTCGTCATGCACAGAAGAGGGACGTTATGAATCTTAATCCAAAACTCAGACTTCTCAAACCGCATGCGACTAATATCCCCATTACCTTTCGGCTCCTCGATTACCAGCAGAGAGCGATCAAAACTCCACGGGCCTCCCATCAATACCCTTTTCCTGTTGAGCTTGTTTTTGAAATAAAAAGCAAAAATATTCTCACCCAATGATTCAACTTCCACAGGCTGAGTGGTACGCCAGATGCGGGGTATGATGAGACGAAAAGCCTCACGGTTCACAAGCTTATTTGTTAACACTTTCCCAACAAGGCTCATAGCAAGCTTACGAGCACCAACTTCTTGAAGACTATCATCAAGGCTGGCCACAGGGCCTTCCAACTCCGAAGATGCCAGTGCCTCGCATAGTTGGTCAATAGCAGTTTGCTCCATTGAACTTAAGGAACCAAACAACACAATGTCGGCCAATCCCAAGTTATGGTTGCTATTGCAAAACAAAAGAAAACCTCCCCGGCCGAAGAAACCCGTCCAAATAGACACAGACCTTATCAACAAATACTTCCTCTCGTAGGAGTTCTATGGGAGCCAAGAAAAACCTCCAGAGTTACCAACGACTACTTCCACGCATAGGATTCCAATGGAAAACCCTAGGAGAAGCCCCAAAGTAACCAACGGCTGCTTTCACGCTTAGGGTTTCGACAGTTTCTCCATGGGAAAAGTTTGCAGTAATTATTTTTCAAGTTTTTTTAAATAACATTTTTTTTGTGATACAAAGTATTTGAAATTATATTAAATAAATAAATAAATAATATATAAAATAATGCTAAAAATAAATATATTATTACTTTTGGTGTAGTTTTGCATTTTTTTTTATTAGTTTCAGTTTAGTTTTTAAGCAGTTATTTCACTTGTTATAATCTTTTTATTTTGTTTTAAGGATTTTTTCAAATTTTTTTATTTTCGGAGAGGAACAAAATTGTTATTTTGGTCTAAATATATGTACAGAGTACAATTGTAATTTTAAAAAGTAGGAGGGTGAAATCATATTTTAACATAAGAGTAAAACTATTAAATATAAATCTACCGAAATCTATAAAGATTAATTATTAATTATACAATTTAAATAACTACTTTCATAATATAAGATATGCCGATAACTATCTCCAAATAACTAGAAATATCTCATTCGTAATATTGTACTAACCATAATTGGATGTAAAGTAGCATTTGACAGTTAAAATTGTGTTTAAAGGCTCAAAGTAATTGGTTTTTAGTAGGGTCACCCAACTTAAAATATAAATATTGAGAAAACAAACATTTTCGATATAAATATGTATTTTTAAATATTTAAATAGTATTACATTACCATTTTTAAATAATATGAATCTAGTTTACCATAAAAATTATAAAAATATATATTTATTTTTCTAATATGAATATCTAAATAGTAATTTTAATTTAATCATTACAAGTTATTTATTATATTCTTTCTCAATTCAATATAAAAATTAAATATTTTGACAAAATACTAAAATTTTATTAGTAGAAAAAATTAAAAATTCTAATCAGTATACCAAATAGGATATTTATAATTAAAAATTCTACTTGATATATTTTTAATTTTTTTTATCATATTATATTAATATTAAAATTAAATAATTATATTAAAAAATATTTTTTTAACTTTTTTAATATAAATTTTATATGACACTTAATTTTATTCAAATACATAATAATATTAAAAATATTCTAAACTATTTGGACAATATCGATACAAGTGTACAGTATTGTTTGGTTGGGACTAGCTCAAATCATACACCATTGGAGTGCACGTGACTCGGTCTTTCTATAACTAAGCGGGGAAGTTTACAACACGCGCTGTGTTTTCGCGTTGGGCATCTGTTTATGTCCCAAACAACAAGAAAAACCAGAAATTCTTTTCCGCTACACCTGAAAAGAAACTGAAATCGTGGCAAGTGGGTTACAATCAGATGCTCCTTAATTTGAATAGCAGAACTAAATTACCAATATGCCCCTAATTCATTAATAATAACACAACAAAGGCAACCAAATATCTTATTTATCTGAGTATTGCAAACAACGCATCAGCAAAGGCGAGAAAGAGAAAAGGTTGAAACTTGAAAGGGACAAATTAGTCCAATGAAAAGTTATGTGTACAGTCCACAGACACAAAGATCGAGAATCTGGCTACTGTCTAGCTCCACACTCACTTTTTATTTATTTATTTTGAAAAAAAAAGGAAGAAAAAAACTTTACCTTGTCTTCTCTCTACTCTCTTTACTCTCTCGTCTGAAACGCATCAAAACTCTAAAACCCTAGAATAACCAGACCAAATTGGTTTGATTTTTGGAGAATAAGATGAGCAAGCTCAAAGGCAGCAGCATTGTTTGGCTGCTGCTGCTGTTGTTGATGATACGCAATGTGGGTCCAGTGAAGTCGAAATCAACAATCGAGCCCTGCTCGAACTCGGATTCGTGCAACGCTTTACTGGGTTACACTCTGTACACGGACCTCAAAGTATCGGAAGTAGGGTCCCTCTTCAACGTGGACCCAGTGTCGATTCTGACGGCAAACGCCATCGACATCTCCTACCCGGACGTCGAGAACCACATTCTTCCTTCTCAGCTCTTCGTCAAGATACCCATCGCTTGCTCCTGCGTCGATGGCATCCGCAAATCGGTCTCTACTCGCTACAAGACTCGTCCTTCTGATACCCTCTCTTCCATTGCCGACCAAATATACTCTGGCTTAGTCTCGGCTGACCAGCTGCGCGAGGCCAATGCTGTACAAGACCCTGATGTTTTGGACGTCGGAGTTAGCTTGGTTGTGCCCCTCCCCTGTACTTGTTTCAACGGAACCGATAATCTCTTGCCGGCCGTTTATTTGAGTTATGTGGTCAGGGATGTCGACACCCTCGCTCGAATTGCAGCAACCTACAGGACGACGCTTACTGATTTGATGAATGTTAACGCTATGGGGAGTCCCGCCATTAAGGCTGGTGATATTCTTGCTGTTCCTTTACCTGGTATGTTAGCTTTTGACATTCCACACTAGAATTTTCACTTTACTTTCATGTCCAGTTCCACTGGCGGTTATATCTCTTGTTTCACTTATCATCATGGTTTTCATTTGGTAACTAAGGGTAAGGCAACTTTGCATATTGTTTTGTTTAAATTTGAGACATTTTGTTTCTAGTTTTTGCCTGCCTTACCTTATGTGGATGCAATGTTCTATATGTATAACGCGATAGAATGTGATTTATGTGCAGGTTTAAATCAATTTGAGCCAATACCTATATGATAAGTGAATGTTTTGGCTTTTAAAAACTGATTAATGGTTTCCTTTGTTTATTCACTTTCTTTCTTGAATTGCAGCTTGTGCTTCTAATTTTCCTAGATATGCTTCGGATAATGGTCTGATTGTGCCAAATGGGAGCTATGCCATAACAGCTAGCCACTGTGTGCAATGCAGTTGTGGGCCGGGGAATCTCAAGTAAATTAGCAAATCTTGCTTGCATTTTGGTTTAGGTATATCGAGTTTTTACTTTACATGTAACAGTGATGCTAATCATCTTCAATCTTTGTTTCATACAGTTTATACTGCATGCCTGCTTCTTTGGCAGTTTCTTGTTCCAGCATGCAATGTAGAAACAGTAACCTCATGCTTGGGAATGTTACTATGCAACAGAGTAGTGCTGGGTGTAATGTCACCACTTGCAGTTATGGTGGTTTCGTCAATGGCACCATTATCACTTCGTATGCTATTTCTTTTCATTTTTTTGTTTCTTTGATGTTTGTTTCACAATGCATTTTTCATTAGTATAGTGTTGTCTGACAGGTTAACCCATTTAATCATCTATTCTATTTGCAGGTTGTCTACATCTCTACAACCGCGATGCCCAGGTAAAATTTGTCAACTGGTACTTTGTTTATGGAGCTTCTTGAATGTTCATGGAGAAAAAACAATTACTCACTTTTTTGGGGTTTCTTTGCCTCCTTTGCAGACTTGGCGTGCATCATTTTCTTTTATCACCTTCTTTAATACAGAATACTTTCTGATAAGACTGCATTGCTGAAAAAAAAAAAGTTGCTATGGCCACGACTCATGATTCAATTCTCTTGGCTCAATAATCACCTTTTTTTTTTTTTTTTCATTTACGCATCATGCATTTCAAAATGTTTAGATTGTATTTGAAATTTTCTTAGGAAATTGATAAATAATTACTCTTTGTGCATTACCATCCATTACTCTAGTGATTTTAATCACTTTCTGATTTACCTTGACACATGATTTTAAATGCTGACAAGTTAATTCATCATTTAATTTCGATGAGTGATGTCGAAATTTTTTTAGTTGAAATGACAACTTAATATGTTGTAATACTTGTTTTGTTGTCTCTTTGCATTTTGCAAAATGATGCAGGACCTCAGCAATTCCCTCCTCTTATAGCTCCACCTTCGTCAGTAATCAGAGATAAGATGTTTGCTCCAGCACCTGCACCTCAGTCAGACGGTGCTGGAACAACAATACCCAAGTCTTCTGTGGTGCCATCATCTGGGTCGCTCCCTGGTTTACCCCCTGCAAACGGTCCTAGTGGCAGTGTTTCTTCTGATGCTTGCTCATTGGTTAATTCATTAACCACTTTTCCGACTGCATTTATGTTATATTCATTTGTCAAGTTCATGATGTCCATTTCATTGTAATTTTGCTTGCCAACAGTGTGCCTAGATGGTGGAGTTTTGCCTCTGTGGTTGCTTGGTATTTAACCAGTCCCACTTGTCTGTTGTATGTAACTTCTCTATTTATGGCTATTTTAAGATGCAGAAAACCAAGGGATTCTCGCACCTAGTCTTTTATTTTAGTCAATTGCCTTATTAAATATTATCTGGATCACATGTCCTTCTTGGTTGACTGCATTGCAGTTGCGGCTGTGGTTGCTGTACTTCTACTCTGTTTCTTTTTGGAAAGTTACATGTATGGTATTATACGGGGTCTGCTGCTATAAATAGTTATTTATATATATTTAATAAAAAGTTTATTCATATTAATATATTGATATTTAATTAATTATTATTTGAATTTTAAATATTTTAATAAATGGATGTCTTGAAGAGATACAACTATTCATTATTTTTTATTATAGAAGAACACTATGTTTATTAGAAAAAGAATATAAATTTTTAACGTTCTTTTTGTCCTCCTTCTCTTTGAAAACAAAACAAAAATAATATATCAAATTATCAGTGGATTTTTCAATTAATTAAAAGAGTGAAAAAGTGGCTCGAGGGCTTATCTTTCTACAATAGAAGAAAAGCTTAGTGGTCGACGTATCTTGGAAGGAAATCGTTAAACATCCTGTTTGAAGGGATAAATTTTCTTTACGGCAAGCGTTTTTTAATGTGTTTCGACCGAGTATAATTTTTTTAATCCCTACTTATTATTTTTTTTGTATTTAATTATATCTTGTTCTTGAAAATCTAAATTTAAAATCTAAATTTGAGTGATTACTGAATTTGATAAAAGTGAATCTTTTGAGTCTAATATTAGTTAAATTTTATATACTGGTTCTTTATTTTTTTCTAACAATCGTAAATAAAATTCCGGAATAAAGTTTGTATTTGTAATTTTAATTTTCTTAGATTTTATTTGCGAGAATAAATTCTCTTTCTCTCTACAATTATATTCACAACAACAAAATTAACAGTGTTGAGTAGTAATAGTTTGTGTTTGGGTTTTTGTCGTTTGCTTTGTTACTGTGTTTCACATTACAGTATTTGTTAATATTTTCTTTGAATTTGTTGCTTATATAAACAGTATTGGTAATATTAATATTTTTTGGAGCGCATCGTGAGAGAAATTAAATTCTGAAAATTGAGTCAATTGATTGTTAAAATCAAATTGTCTTGATTGTTTGTACTGTTAGTTTCAAATCATTTGTGCTTGTACTGTGTATTCACTTTAGTTTTTGTATAGTCATTAATTTATTTATTATTTATTTGTTACAGTACATGAATTTAAATATGTCAAGTGTAGAATCTAATAATATTTGTGCCCCTGAAAGGTTTAGTGGTCACAATTTTAAACGATGACAAGTGCGTAGGAAATTTTGGCTCACTACATTGGGTTTATTTTTTGTTATTGATGCTCCCCCTATTTTCAATTCTGAAGAGGAACCTGGTCGCACTCATGCTCTTAAAGTACATAAAGGAGTAAGACTATTTTTACCATGACAAAATGTGTAGTCGATTGGAGGATAATTTATTTAATATTTATTATCAAATTCCTTCTGCTCATGACCTATGGTATACTTTACAAAAGAAGTACATCACAGAGGATGTTGGACTTGAGAAATACCATGTGGGTAAGTACTTGAATTTTAAAATGGTTGAGGGAAAATCTGTTGTTGACCAAACCCATGAACTCCAACACTTAGTCCTTGAACTTAATTAAGCCGGTATTCCTATACATGAAAAATTTGCTGTGGCTGCCATTATAGAAAAACTTCCTAACTCCTGGAAAAAATTTGGCCTTTACCTTAAACACAAGAGAGAATTTATTTCCCTTGATGACCTTCTTGTCTCACTCCAAATAAAACAAAAAGCTCGTGAGAGGGACCTTATTTCAAAACCTTCACCCTCTGATTTTCAGGCTAAGGCTAATGTCGTGGTAAGAAAAAAGCCAAAGTTCAAAAATAAAAATTTTAAGAAAAAATCAAACCATCTTAAACCTAGCCAAAAAATTAAGAAGGATAAGAGCAAAGTTGAGTGCTATGTGTGCCATAAATTTGGATACTATGCAAGAGAATGCTACCAAAGAAAAGAAAATAAGGGAAAATTAAATATTGAAAGACAAGTCAATATGACGATAGACGGAGATTCCATTACTTCAGGAGGAGGGTATGTATCTTACTTTCCTAAAATGAATATGGTCTATCAATCAGATGAGTGGTGGATAGACTCTGGTGCTAATGTACATATTTGTGCTAATCGCTATGCATTTCTGACTTACCAATAATCTGGTAGCAGAGTAAGTAAAGGAGATGTCTCTGTTGTACAAATGTGTGGGCAAGGACAAGTAGACTTGAAATTGACTTCAAGCAAGGTCCTTTCTCTACATGGCGTACTACATGTACCAAAGTTTCGAAAGAATTTAGTTAGTGGATACCGTCTAGTCCAAACGGATATAAAATTGTATTTGAATCATATAAATTTGTATTATCTAAATTTGGTTCTTTTGTTGGATTGGGATACACTTGTGATGAATTATTTAAATTATCTGTTTTAAATGTATCATCGTTGATTAAGGATGCTAATTCTGTTATTGCTTTAAATGTTGAATCATCTAATATTTGGCATGCTAGATTAGGACATGTGATTGCTGGTATTATAAAGCGTATAATGAATGTTGATTTTATACCTTCATCTAATATAAATGTTAATTCTAAATGTCAAATTTATGTAAGTTCTAAACAACCTAGGAAACCTTTCCATCCAATTGAACGTGATTATATTTTATTAGAATTAATTTATAGTGACTTGTGCGAATTTAACGGTGTACTTACTCGAGGAGGAAAAAGATATTTTATCTCATTTATTGATGACTTATCAAAATATTATTATATGTATCTAGTAAAAACCAAGGATGAAGTTTTGGATAGGTTTACTACCTATAAGGCTGAGGTTAAAAATCAACAAGAAAAAAAAAATTAAAATTCTTAGATCAGACTATGGGGTGAATATACTGCTGCAAATATGTCCCAATTTTGTGAACAACATGATATTATTCATGAAGTCACTGCACCTTTCTCTCCTCAGTCAAATGGGGTAGCAGAAAGGAAAAATAGGACATTTAAGGACATAGTGAATTCCATGTTGTGCAGTTCAGGAGTACATCATAACTTGTGAGGGGAGGCGCTGTTATCATCATGTCACATTCTCAATCGAATTTTATTCAAAGGAAGTGACAAGACTCCCTATGAGCAGTAGAAAATAAGAAAGCCGAGCCTTAAACATTTCAAAGTATGGGGTATCTTAACTATAGTGGGGGTACCATTGAACAAAAAACGAAAATTAAGACCCTAATCTGTTGATTGCGTTTTTCTAGGTTATGCACATAATAGTGCTGCTTATAAATTTCTAGTTGTGAAGTCTTGAGTAAGTGATATTGGAGAGAACACTATTATGGAGTCTAGGGATGTGACTTTCTTTGAAAGCGTATTTCCTTTCATTAATCGACCAAATGGATCCTTAAGTGATTCAACTAAAATTCCTTCTTCAAGTAACACAGTGCCAGTAAATGCAGAATTGATTGAACCACGAAGAAGTACAAGAACTAGAGTTAAGAAGAACTTTGGTAATGATTTTCTTGTTTATTTGGTTGAAGAAGATCCATTAACTTTTCAAGCTGCTATGACTTCAGTTGATGCTCCTTTTTGGGAGGAGGCCATTAATAGTGAGATGAAATCAATTAGATCCAACAATATTTGGGTGTTAACTGATTTACCTCATTGCATTAAAACTTTATGATGTAAATGGATTTTTAAGAAAAAAGTTAGACCAGATGGTTTTATTGACAAATTTAAAGCTCGATTAGTAGCTAAGGAATACAAACAACGGGAAGGAATCGACTTCTTTGATACTTATTCCCCTGTCACTAGAATTGCAACTATCCGTGTGTTTATAGCAATGGCTGTTATCCATAATCTTGAGATCCATCAAATGGATGTCAAGACCGCCTTTTTAAATGGTGATCTTGAGGAGGAGATATACATGGATCAACCAAAGGGATTTGTAATTCCTGGTCAAGAACATAAGGTCTGTAAATTGGTTAAATCTCTCTATGGACTTAAACAAGCTCCAAAACAGTGGCATGAGAAGTTTGATAATGTTTTGTTATCTGATGGTTTTACCATTAACAATTCTGATAAATGTGTCTATAGTAAAGTTAAGGATGGTAAAATTATCATTTTTTGTCTTTATGTAGATGATATTTTATTAGTCAGCAATTGTTTCGATCTTATTTTAAGTACTAAAACGTTTTTACCTAGTCACTTTAAAATGACAGATCTTGGTAAAACTAGTGTTATTTTGGGTCTCAAACTAGAAAAGACTCTAAATGGATATTCTCTTTCTTAGTCTCATTATGTTGAGAAAATTCTCAAGAAATTTGAGAAATTCTATAGTAAACCTATACACACTCCATTTGACAGTAGTGTCAAACTTGTGAAAAATAATGGAGAGACTGTCTCTCAATTGAAATACTCACAAATTATAGGTAGTTTGATGTATTTGGCAAATTGCTCCAGGCCTGATATTGCATTTGCCATAAGCAAATTAAGCAGGTTTACTGGTTGCCCAAATGCACATCATTGGAATACATTAGGAAGAGTTCTCAAGTACTTGAAATGTACTATGAACTTAGGGCTTCATTACTCTAATTATCCAGATGTATTATAGGGTTTTAGTGATGCTAACTGAATATTCGAGTCCGATGAGACAAAGGCCACAAGTGGTTATGTCTTTATTTTAGGAGGTGCAGCTGTATCTTAGAAGTCTGTAAAATAGACTTTATTATCTCGGTCCACTATGGAAGCAGAGTTAATTGCTCTAGACTTGGTTGGAGCTGAAGTATAGTGGATAAGAAATATATTAGTAGATATTCCTTTAGGCGAAAGGCCAATTCCACCTGTATCTATTCATTGTGACAACCAATCAACCATTGCATTGGTTAAGAATGCTATGTATAATGGGAAGAGACGATATATTCGTCTCAGACATAATTTCATTAGACATTTACTTACTTATGGAGTGATATCACTAGATTTTGTGAGATCAGCAAAGAATCTTGCTGATACTTTTACTAAAGGATTAGCTAGAAAACAAATTGAAGAAACATTGAGGGGGATGGGATTGAAGCCTATTAAAAACTAGTTACCATCGGTGGTTAGCCAACCTATCTGACTGGAGATCCCATAAAGTAGGTTCAATGTGGAAATGAGCCAATTAAGTAACTTATATGAGCACTGATTTTAATTATATTAAATTCCTCCTTATGGTGTTGTGCTTATAGGCTGTTTGTATTAGGAATTCAAGGACTATATGTTAGGGTATTGCCTATAGTATACCCTTGGAGAATTCACCTATACAAGTATGGAAGTGGGGCCACTATCTATGGAATAAGGGCTTAATTCGTAGAGTACTCGTGAAAATAAGATACTACGCATGGCCGGAAGCGTAAACCCGTTTAGAACTTACTTGCAATAGCTTGTACAATGCGTGAATTTAATCAAGTGTTGCACATTAAGGGTTCAGGTTCAAGACATAGTTCACCTCGAACCTGTGTAAACAATGCTTATATTCACTAAGTAAAGGTTCAAGTCCACAAGACACCTTCTACTGAAAACATTGTACAAGATTGGTTTGAGATATCTAATATTTTAAGTTTTCACTGTAAATTTTTTTTTAAAGTGGGGGATTGTTATAAATAGTTATTTATATATTTAATAAAAATTTTATTCATATTGATATATTGATATTTAATTAATTATTATTTGAATTTTAAATATTTTATTAAATGGGTGTCTTGAAAAGACACAACTATTCAGTGTTTTTTATTATAAAAGAACACTCTGTTTATCAGAAAAAGAACAAAAATTTTGAACATTCTTTTCCTTCTTCTTTCTCTTTGAAAACAAAACAAAAACAATCTCTCAAATTATCAGTGAATTTCTCAATCAATTGAAAGAGTGAAAAAGTGGTTCGAGGGCTTATCTTCCTGTAATAGAAGAAAAGTCTAGTGGTCGTCGTATTTTGTAAGGAAATCGTCAAACATCCTGTGCAGAGGGGTGAATTTTCTTTACGGAAAGCGTTTTCTAACATGCTTCGGCCAAATACAATTTTCTTGATCCCTACTTATTATTTCTTTTATATTTGATTATATCTTGTTCTTGAAAATCTAAATTTTAGTGATTACTCTATTTGATAAAAGTGAATCTTTTGAGTCTAATATTGGTTAAATTTTATATACTGGTTCTTTGTTTTTTTCTAACATCTGCAGCATAACTTGATTTGCAAGAGTTAGCCTCATGAAGTTTACATATCTTATGAGATTCTTCTTTACCACCTAACTTCCAGCAGTAAGATTTGAAAATGAGACATGCATTCTGGCCTTTGGATGCCAAATGATATGGCAAATGAGATTAGGAACTATTGATGTTGAACTAGAATTTACAAGTTTGGAGATGATAAATCTTGTAGCATTGTGGAGGGATGAAGAATGATCCCAAGGTTTTCTCCACCTTTTTTTTTTTTTTTATCTTTTTGAATCGCCTCGTACACTTGAATTGTTGTAGCTGGTGCTGTTGTATGGGTTTTAGTGGGTATTTGTTCGATTCCTGCATTTTTACTCTGTTTTTGAGTCAGTTTGGGTTAGGCATTATCGCATCACTGAAACATTACTAGAGGAATTTGATGCAAACAATTCGGCTTTTGAGACCTGAACCCGACCAAGGAAATTGGAGATGATAGTTGTTTAATTGAAATAACTTTTTAACTAGGCTATAGTGTTAGTTTTGGTGTTTCTTCAAAAAAGACAAAGTGGCCAAGTCGCTGACAATACACGATTTTTTTTTTTTGAAGGAACAATACATGATGAATTTTTTTTTTTGTTTAGACAAATTACAGCAAACTTACCTGAAGTTTGTTATTTTATAGTCGGAAATAATTTTATGAAAATTAATAGGACCCCCCCCCCCCCCCCCCCCCCTAACCGTTAAAGATAACCGTTGACCATTTTAAAAGTTTTAAAAGACCAAAATATCCCTAATTAAAGTTAATTAAAAAAATGACATATTACAGCTAGGGGTGGGTGCTATTCGATTATGTTCGGTTATACCTATAACCTAACCTAACCTAATTTTTGTTTGATTATCAATTGGGCTAACCTAACTGTAGCACCCCCCGACCCGACCCGGCCGGACCGACCCGGGGAGCGCTACACGGACTTTCAAAACTTTTTCAAAACTTCAATTTTTCATTTCAAAACCATTGTGAGCCCATAAAAATAATTAAACTTTTTACGAAAATTCGGCAGAGTACCGTTTATTTTTCGGACTTTCCAAAACCTGTTTTTACACAAATCAATCCAAAATTCACATTTTTCACAAACACTTCTATAGCACTTTCAAACAGTTGCGCACTCTGCCGTTTAGTGCGACTTTCACAAATAGTTTATAAAATAAAAACAAATCAGACTTTAATATTTACAAACATAATAATTAATTACAGAACATATTTACAAATTCACTGTATATGCATGCTTACAAAATAAACATATATATGTACAACAACAAATGTAGCTACCCAACTGTAGTAATCCTGTGACTCGGTCTGCAATTCTTCCAGTTCTTCAGTCTTTAGCCTCCTCTGGATTCCTGGTACCTACGCGTTAGAAACAAACTAACGCGCTAAGCATAAAGCTTAGTGGGTGTACTAAAAACTCAATTAAATAAATCACAATATAAATGTTTCACAACAATTCCATTTCTATTGCATTTCAAAACAATTAAATTTCGAAAATCAAAGCATTAAGCAATTCCAATTACTTTAATTTCAATAATGAAGTCGATAATGAATGCTATCAATAAAATCATTCGGTTCACTTTTCAATTTCAATCAATTCTGGCCCACTAGAATACTAAACATTCTAGGACTGGAATATGGGTCAATGTGACGTCCGGGGTTGCCCCGCAACAACAGTCACTGATATCACGTGATTGTTCGAGATTGCCCCGCAACAACAATCACTAATATCATCGCGATTGTCCGAGATTGCCCCGCAACAACAATCGCTAGTATCATTGTAATCGTCCGAGATTGCCCCGCAACAACGATCACTAAAATCGGTGTGATTGTCCGAGATTGCCCCGCAACAACAATCACACAATAATAACGGCGCAGTACTGCTAGGTAAAACCCAGCTGGTATACCAACCTCCTATATCCATTTCTATGTCTAAGTATCCTAGGGCCGTTACAATAAACGATTTTCAAGTATTCGCAATAAACTACAAATCATAAACAATAGTCATGCAAGCAACTAAATCAAGTATTTCTCACCAATCGTAACAATCGGAATATTCGAAAACACGATCCAAATACGATCTATCATAAAATCATTCCAAATCAACAATAGATATATATAAATCATTAATTTTTCATATAAATAAACAAGTTTCTTACGAAAATCGAAAACGTGAAACTTCAACGAAAACGGAAACGAAAACGAAAACAATAACGAGATACTTTTCGTAAAGATTTCGAAATCGAAAGTACACCAACCTCGGTACCGTTTTTCGTTCGACCAACCGCGGTTCCACGATTTCTTTCCCTCCTCTTTTTCCTTTCTCCTTATTCCTCTTCTTCCTCTTTTTCTTTTCTTTTCTTTCTTCTTCTTCTCTCTTCTTCTTCTTCTTTCTCTTCTCTCTTTTCTCTCATTTTCTCTCTTTTTCTCGGCTCTTTCTCTCTCTTTCTCTTCTGTTCTGTTTTCTCGCTTCTGCGAGAAACTTCTTCTTTTTTTTTTATATTTTTTTCGCTACCGCGACCGCCGTCGCGACCTGTGGTCGCGGTACCAGGTCGCGATGCTCACTGGAATGCGCGCACCGCCTTCCTCGCGAGCGCGCCTTGGTCGCGCGAGTGGTCGCGCTGCTCTCTGCCCGTTTTTGACACTTTCATCGCGAGCAGTCCATCGCGACTTGTGGTCGCGGTACTCACTGCCAGATTTTGCGTTTTTCAACGCGAGCGAGCCATCGCGACCTGTGGTCGCGGTGACCAGGTCGCGATGCTCTCTGGTCCAGTTTTCCAATTTTTCATTTTTTTTTTTCATTTTTCACTATTCAATCCGGTCCGCTGGAAATCATAAAATAAAATTTATTTACATTTACACCCCCTCAAATAGTAAAATTTATTTTCACATATTTCACATATATCAAAAATTCATTACCCGAAATCCGGGATGTTACACTAACCTAGTAGATTTTATATGAATAATCTAAAATAGCCTAACCTTAAATAATCGGTTAAATTCGATTCGATTAAGTTCGGTTATTTCGATTTTGGGCTTTATTGGGCCTAAATTGTACATATGGGCTTAATTAGGTCTTTTAAACCAAAAATTAATTTTTATTTATATTTTATCTAATTATTTGTATATTTTAAAATATTATGTCCACATGCATTAAGTTTATGTCAATATCAAACTTGGGCCTCTTATGAGTTATGTAACGCCCCTAATTTTTCTTATATATGATAAAGATCCTTGAATTAATATTAATTATTATTAAGCATGCAAAAGTTAAGTATGTGATTTAAATTGGTGGAAAGTATATATATTTTAACCGATTTAACTTCCATTAGAAATATTATTTTCATAGTGCAATTGGAGAATAATAGGTCCAATTGACTATTGGTGAAGTCAATTTGGTAATTGGATAAGTGTGAAATATTTTTGGAATAATTATTGAGATGGAATGTGATTGGTGAGTTAGATTGATAATTAAAGGATGATTGGTAAATCACATGTGATTAATAGTAAATTTGTGTCATTGTAGGATTTTAAGAAGCTCAAGGGAGCAATTTACAATTAAGAAGAAGAAGAAGAAGAAGAAGAGACAAAAAAGAAAAAGAAAAGAAGAGAGTGTGGCCGAGAAGAAGAAGAAGAGAAAAAAGAAAAAGAAAAGAAGAGAGTGTGGCCGAGCAGGAGGAGGAGAGGAAAACTTTAATTGAATAATCTTTGTAGATTATATTGTTATATTGGTTTTAGTTTGTGATTACTGTCTGAAAATTTATTCCTGAACGCTCCGAAATATTTATTGATAAATGTATTAATTTTGATATATATATATATATATATATATATATATAGTTTGAGAAATTATTTTTCCATAATTTCGATAAAAGAATATTGAATAATTTAGTGGATTATATTGTTTTATTGAATATGTTTTATGATTATTGTTTGAAAAATATATTCCTGAGTATTCTGGAAAGATTTTATTGATCTTGTGATATATATATATATATAATTTCCTGGAATTTTCGTGTTTCCAACAAATAATTATTGAAAATATTGTTTGAATAGTTTTCGTAAACTATGTTGTTATAATGATTTCAATTTGAAAATAATGTTTGGAAGTTTATTTTTGAATAAATATGGAATCTTTAGTGATTAACGTATTGATTTTAGTATATATATATATATATATATATATATATATATATATATATATATATATTATGGAAATGAAAGGTTTGAACAATTGTTTTCAATGATTTCATATTGTGATAATTTAGTAAAATCGTATGACTGAGTATGTGATTTCAGAAATGATATCAGAATATAGTTTGTGAATTATGAAAAGTTGGCAAATAGAGAAAATTAAAATTATGGAATATCTAGAAAATGGCCCTGATATATATATATATATATATATAGGGAAACGGATATAGGAAATTGACATGTCAATTGGGTTCACTTAGCAATATTGCATTGAGATTTCTGAGATTTTGATGATTATGATACTACTCTTTGGATTATGTGTAGCCACTGTTGTGGACGGTCCTAGAGTGAAGACATTTCCGCCAGGCAGTCCCTGTAGGGTCGGATGTCGAAAATGATACCTGTATAGGGATACCATTTCATGCTAAAATGGGAAACCCGACTGTATATAATTCAGCGAGCAGTCCCCGTTGGGTTCCAGTGCTGAACAACCCTTAATCCAATCCAGTAAACCTATGATGCGTATCAGAGGCCTAAAGTGAGATGTATGAAAAATTATGAAATGAAAGGAAACTTATTGTTGGATTTTTTTTTCATATATGTTTATCAAAAGAAGTATACATTCGATAATGATTCACGTTTATATTTTGATATTTGTTAAATAAACAATTTTATGGAAATATGTTTGTTACTGCTTTTATTTTATTTTTTTATGATCGAATGATTAGTTGGATTTATGTTAAGTTCTGCTCATATTTTAATACTTATTCAATAACTGAATTCATGGAAGTATGTTTATTATTATTACATGATTATTATATAATCTTAGTGCGAAACGCTTAGCGCATTAGTTTTAATGTGTAGGTGAAAAAAATCAGAAGGAAGGACAGCACTGAAGAGTAGAGTTTTGCAGAGCAGGATACCTGAGTCACCTCTAGCATTATTTTTTTTTAGGTACTTATTTTGTTTACCGTTTTACTTATGTCAAGCATGCATATAAAGTCCAATGTAAAAGTGGAAATTTATTGAGTCTTGTAATTATTTGTTATCAATTTTATATATGGATTTAAAAAAAATATATAAATTAAGTGGTTTGTAAATATTTGTTAGTTTTGATGTGATTTTCAAATATGAGGTTATATGTTTTCTGAAAAACTGTCTACTGATTGATTGATTGAGAATGTTTGGAAATTCGCATCGTTGACAGGATGCGCATATGATTGAACTTTAGAAGTATTTGAGTTGTGAATTTGAAATTTTTATTAAACAGGTATTCTTTTGAAAAGTTAGAAAAACAAAGAGAATTATGTCAAAATTTTTATAACTATTGTGGGCCTAATTTGAAAGGGTTTTGGAAATATTAATATATGTTTTCAAGTATTTTCGACTATTAAGAAAAGTTCAGAAAGTTTTGTAAACCGGTAATGCTCCCGGATTCGTTCTGTACTGGTCGGGTCAAGGGATGTTACATTTTAGTAGTATCAGAGCCCGGTTCAAGCGTTTCTGGACCAAAGAGTCATTCATTGTATATGCATGCATTGTATAAAAACAAAAATATTGGAGGACGTGACTTTAACCTGCAGAACGTCTCTTCTGTCTTATATAAGGTGAAAGAAAGAAGATATGGAACCTTCCGGAAGTGAAAATAGAAGTAGACCTTGTAGTCCTGCCAGCGTGGCTGGGGGAGGCTCTGGAGAATCAGTGGGTCCCAGAGTTGCTGGGCCAGAAATTCAGGGTCATCCTGCAGTACTACAACAAGTGACAAAACTCTTACAGAATATGACGAGAGCAGCGCCATGAAGGTCAGCTATAGAGCGGTTGTCCAAGTATAGACCCACAGACTTTTATGGCAAGAAAGATGAATATGTGTCCGTTGTAGAGGATTGGTTAGAGTGGACAGAAAGAATATTTGAGCAGATGAATTGCATACCTGCGGAAAGCTTGGAGTGTGCAATGTCATTATTACAGGGAGATGCATACCAATGGTGGAACTCAGTCAGGCGAACAGTTCGGCCAGAAGCCAGAACTTGGGGATTCTTTCTGAGGGAGTTCAGAGAGAAGTATATTGGTCGAATCTATACAGATAATTTGAAGAGAGAGTTCATAAATTTGAAGCAGAGACAGATGACGGTCACAGAATACGAGAGAGAGTTTGTCAGACTGAGTAAGTATGCACAGGAGATGGTGGTCACAGAGGTAGAAAAATGCAGACGATTCAAAGATGGCCTGAATAATTACATACGAGTTCATCTTGCAGCATTAAGAATGAAAATTTTTAACAAACTGGTGGCAGCAGCCCTTAATGTAGAAAGAGTCGAAAAAGATGAACAAGTTAGGAAAAACAGAAGCCAGCAGAGGCGAGGTCCCGGATAGTCTAGATCTTATCAGCCACCGAGTAAGAGATTCAGAGGACCTCAGACTTTAGGTCAGATGTCTCAGCAGAGGCAGAGGCAGGGATCCAAAGTCAGATCAGAATAACCAGCTGCTTCAGTTGCCAGTTCCCCTGATAGCACAGCTAGGGGACCAACCCCATCTCTATGTGTACATTGCGGAAAGAATCATGCAGGAGAATGCTGGCGAGTCACAGGAGCATGTAACAGATGTGGTTCCCATGACCACTTTTTCAGAGATTGCCCCAGAAATCGGACCACATCCATACCTGCTCAGCAATCGGAGAGATCAGTTTCATCTACATCCTGAGGGAGGAGGCCCACTCAGGCTAGGGCCTAAGAGAGCAGTCACATGAGAGTACCGGAGTCTACCGGAAGACAGGAGACTCGTACTCCAGCACGAGCCTACGCCATCAGGGCTCAGGAGGACAGAGATGCACCAGATGTAATTGCTGGTATAATTTCTATTTTTGATACCACCGCAATTGCATTAATAGACCCAGGATCCACCCATTCATATGTTTGTGATGCATTATTGAAACAATGGAATTTGAAAACTTAACCTACAGAGTATGAAGTGGTAGTTAGTAATCCGATAGGCCACAGTGTGGTAGTAAATAGAGTGTATAGAAATTGTCCTATTCGGATTCAGGAGTATGAATTTTCAGGTGATTTGATGGAGCTGCCATTCCTTGAATTTGATGTTATCCTAGGCATGGATTGGCTATCTAGACACCAGGTAGTTATCGATTACAGATTGAAACGGGTGATACTCAGAACTAATGATGGCACAAAAGTCACAATAGTAGGTGAAAGGAGGAATTATCTTTCCAATGTCATTTCAGCCACTACAGCCTGTAAACTGATCAAAAAGGGTTGTGAAACTTATTTGACCCAGGTCGTTGATTCCAAAAAAATTGATTCTAAGATTTAGAATCTACCCACTGTATGTGATTTCTCAGATGTATTTCCAGAGGAGCTTCCTGGTTTACCACCTCAGAGAGAGGTTAAGTTTGTGATTAATGTGGTACCAGGTACTGCACCAGTATTAATAGCTCCTTACAGAATGGCACCAGCAGAACTGAAAGAACTGAAGATACAGTTACAAGAATTGCTGGATAGAGGATTCATCAGACCCTGTGTATCCCCGTGGGGAGCTCTAGTGCTATTTGTGAAAAAGAATGATGGGTCACTGAGATTGTGCATCGATTATAGGCAGCTGAAAACTTACTGTTAAAAATAATATCCGTTGCCTAGAATCGATGACTTATTTGATCAGCTGAGAGGAGTTACCATCTTTTTGAAGATTGATCTCAGATTAGGGTATCATCAACTGAGGGTAAAAGATTCTGATATATCGAAAACAACATCTAGAACACGGTATGGGCACTATGGGTTTGTAGTGATACCATTTGGGCTTACAAATGCACCTACAGCTTTTATGGATATAATGAACCAGATATTCCGACCGTAACTGGATCAGTTTGTAGTTGTGCTCATTGATGATATCCTAGTATACTCACCGATGACAGAGGACCATGATAGACACCTCAGAGTGGTATTGCAGATTCTAAGGGAGAAGCAACTATATGGTAAACTGAGTAAATGTAAGTTCTGGTTGGTTGAGATTGCATTTCTGGGCCATATTGTGTCAGCAGAGGGCATTAAGGCAGATCCCAAAAAGATTGAAGCAATTATGGAATGGAAGCCTCTATAGAATGTAACAGAGATCAGAAGTTTCTTAGGCTTGGCAGGTTATTATCGACGGTTTGTGAAGAGATTCTCATCCATAGTAAGTCCGTTAACCAAGCTACTGCGCAAAAATGTCAGATTTGAATGGAATGACAGGTGCTAGGCAGCATTTGACAGACTGAAGACAATGCTAATAGAGGCTCCAGTCCTGATTCAGCCGGTTTCAGGTAAAGACTTTGTGATATACAGTGATGCCTCACACAATGGTTTGGGTTGTGTGTTGATGCAGGAAGGCAAAGTGGTTGCATATGCATCCAGACAGCTGAAAACGCATGAACATAACTATCCTATACATGATCTAGAACTTGCAGCCATTGTATTTGCCTTGAAGATATGGATGCATTATCTGTATGGTGAAAAATGTTACATATATACAGATCACAAGAGTCTGAAGTATCTGCCTACTCAGAGAGAGCTCAATCTGAGACAGAGACGATGAATGGAATTGATTAAAGACTATGACTGTGTGATTGACTACCATCCAGGCAAAGCTAATGTGGTAGCAGATGCTCTGAGCAGAAAAGCATTAGTCGCCCTAAAACCTATGAATGTCCAGTTACAGTTTAATCTAGACAATGCCTTAGTAGCTGAGTTGAGATGTAAGCCAAATTTAATTCAGCAGATAGCCGAAAAACAGAATCAGGATGAGAGATTTCAAATGATATGTAGACAGATCCCAGAGGGGAAACATCCGGATTTTACAGTCAGAAGTGATGGTATTGTGTGTTTCAGAGACAAGATATGTGTTTCAAACGATGAAGAATTGAAAAAGATGATCCTGACAGAGGCACACAATGCTGGGTGACAAACAAAGTCCCACATTGGTTAGAAATGGGGAGGATCATGGGTATATAAGGATGGACAAATATCTCCATTGGAATAAGGCCTTTTGGGTATAGCCTAAGAGCAAATCCATGAGGGCTTAGGCCCAAAGTGGACAATACCATACCAATGTGGAGATAGGTGGTGTCCATAGCCCTAACAATTGGTATCAGAGCCTAGGTTATTTTTGGAACAGAAAATTGTTTTCGATGCTCCTGATGTATGATTGTGTAGGCACAATTTGTTTTATTTATTTGACTATATATTGTTTAAATTAAATTGTTTAATTTTAAACATGGTTGATCGTAAATTTTTATGGTGTTGTGGATTTAGATGTTATTTTATAGTGTTGTGGATTTAGATGTTACTGGGTTATAAATTAATTTGTTTTATTTTCCAGTTTTTTTTGTATTATATTTTTTTTATAAAATGTAATCAAAGACGAAGATGCTGGAAATCGAAGAACAAGTTATGATCGGAACTGAATCAACTGACGGACACAAGTCGCAATCACTTGTGCAAGCATCACTGTGTAAGAAAATGCTGGTTTAATGCTATGCCACTGTACAGCATGCGCAAATCGGTTTGTGTAAATGCTTACAAGCATTATGCTGGTTTGGCGCAATTGTTGTGCCACTGTGTAATGTCATGTACGCAAATCACTATTGTTTTGGTGCACTGATGTCATGTGCAATGGTGTGCTGATGTCATAAGCTAATCACAAAGTGTATGGTGCGCTATTGTAAGTGTGCAAATGAGTTTGTGCACTGGTAAGCATTAAAAGCTTGCAAATATGCATTACAGTACTTTTGAGCGACATGCTATCATGTGCACAAAGTGTTTGGTGCGCTCATCTAAATTTGTTTTTTATTCAGTGCACAAATCAGCTATTGTTTTGAATTCATGAGATGAATCGAAGAGTCCTGAAGAGACTAGAAGACTATGAAGTTACAAGAATACCAAGGAATGCCTTGGGGTTATTTTTGTAATTTAATTTTTATTTTTTTAGGTTAAATAATCCACAACACTTGGTCAACTCATGTATGCTTTATTATGTGATAATTTAGTATTGTCATGCAAATACATGTCATTTAGATTTAAGTGTGCCTACACAAATAAATATTGATATTGTCATACATGCATAATAACATTTATATATTATTTGTTTTAATGTGATTAAAATAGTAAATAATATATTTATAATTTGCTATGAAAAATAATTAGTTTTTAATAGTTAAAAGCTGAATAATTCTTTTAATATTAATCTTGTTATTAAAGTGTTTAATAAATTTAGATTAATATGTTCATTTATTAAATTAGGTTTAATATGATTAATCACCTAATAAATAAGTGAACCAAATAATATGTTAGAGTTTTAAATAGTTAAAACTTGGTAAACACCAAATTAATAATCTAACTTTAGTAAAACGTTTACCTAAATTTAGATTATTCACTTATAGATTTTTAAGTGTTAAAAATCATAATTATTTATAATATGATTCTAATAATAAATTAGTTAATGCCCTATATAACTTGATTAAAATTAGTCGTTTGATCCTGTAGAGTTTAGGTGCATTAACGAATAGAAAACCCTAAGTTTTAAAATAGTGAGTGGGAGAGGGATATATGACATATATATTCCGCAGTCTCCATTGTTAGTTCAACACCGTGAGATCCGAGTGGGGCCTTGTGACGGCTTTGCTTTCATCCTCTCTATGGAGGGTTTCTACGAAGGTCAATACCAAGGTTGACTTCCTAACGGATAGGATTTCTGGGGGTATTTCGGGTTTGACCGACCCTAAGGCGGCACTCTCGAGTTAAGCCCATGAGATCTAAAATGATGGGTTACACTCACAAGATTTAGATTAAATGTGGTTAATCGAAAACCTGACTAAATAAACGATGGTTGAATAATATGGAATAAGAGTTATTCTAGAATATTATTTGATTGAGAATGTCTCGGTCCAACATGCAAGGACTTGACCGACCCTAAGGCGGCACTTCTTTGTGGTATGTTGGATTATCGTGGCATAGTAACTGTTTTTATTTGGGTAGTTCTAGTTCGTTAAACATGTATATGCATCATGTTTAAATTTATGCCAAAGCATTAGCACTTGTTTTTAATAAATGACTGAATGAATGTTTATTTATTTTTCAGCAATAATGTCTTCTGCCTTATTACAAATACTTATACTCGACAAATTAACTAGTGATAACTATACAAAGTGGAAACTTAACATAAACGGGTTTTTGGTTACCAAAGACCTTAATTTTGTGCTTACTGAGGAATGTCCTCCACAGCCTGCTGTCAATGCCCCACAAAGAGTTCGTGAGGCATACCAGCGATGGGTCTTATCAAATGAGAAAGCCCATTCATATATGTTAGTGTCTATAACAAAAGTGTTTGTTACAAAGCACGAAGCAATAACTACAACATTCGAAATTATGCAGTCATTGCAAGATATGTGTAACACCCCTTGACCCGACCCGACTGGATCGACCCAGGGAGCGTTATCCGGTTTTCAAATACTTTCTAAATTCACTTTATACATTTCAAACCATTGAAAATCATATCAATTTGTAATTTGAAAATATGTTTCTAGTGAGCCCATCAAAAATTCAGTTTTAAAAATTTCGGCAGAGTTTCCTTTGTTTTTCGGAGTTTCCAAAACCTGTTTTAAATCAAATTCAATTCACACAAAATCCACAACACTTCTAATACCATTTTCAATCAATTGCGCACTCTGCCGTTTAGTGCGACTTTCCCACAGTTTTAAAATAAAAGAATTCAGAATTCCACATTTATAAACATTCTAAAAATAAAAAACAGAAATCATAAAATTATTTACAAAACATATAAATATAAACTCTTCGAAATTACAGACTTCCGTATATGCACGCTAATACAAATATAATATACAAAATGTTATAACTACCCAAATCACTGTAGTGACTCTGAACTCTTCTCTGCAGCTTATGCCTCTTCAGTCATTTCCGTCCTCGGTATCTTTAGTACCTACGCGTTATAAACAAAACTAACGCGCTAAGCAAGACTGCTTAGTGGGTGTACACTAAACTTAAGTATTAAAATCAGAAATAACCTTTCGGAATATAACGAAATATCACATTATAATCAAATATAAACATATTCAATGCAAATCATTTACAGAAATAAAACTGTTGAAATCATTTCAAAGGGGACACTCATTACAATAAATAATTCATGTAAAACTAAAGCATAAACGTATACAATCGATTTCGAAATTCACTTATCAACATATTATTCAAATCATTCATTTCTGGCCCTCTTGAATACTTAACATATACCAGGACTGGAATATGGGTCGTTCGACCACAGTGACTGTCTGTCGAACATAGCTCCCACCCTAGGACGAATCCTAAGAGTGGTACGTATCTCCCTACTCTAGGACCGAGAGTTCGGACCCTAGAGAGGTACATATCTCCCCATCCCAGGAACGAATCCTTAGGAGGGTACGTGTCTCCTTACCCCAGGATGAATCCGTGAGGAGGTACATGATATGTCATCAATAGCAATGTCAATATCGGTGCAGTACTGCTAACAGAACCTAGCTGGTATACCAATCTCCTATATCCATTTCTATATCTAAGTATCCTAGGGCCATTTCGATAAAATATTTTTAACTATTCATAGTAGTTTACAAATCAACGGTCAACTCAATAAATCTACTATTCAAACAAACCTAGGTTTTCATGGAAATTAAACAATATTCATACGATAGTCGAAAACAAGTCATTTCAACGAAATCATAATAATCGAAATTCGATCAACAATAAAATCATTCCAAAGAAATAATATAAACACATAAACATGAAAATTTTCAAATAAATCGCAGATTCAAACGAGAAATACTTAATACGTTTCGTAAAAAAATTCGAAAACGGGTGTACACGAATCTGGATACCGTTTCCTTTCGACAAATCGCATTTCTAGGGTTTTCTTTTTCCTCTCCTTTCTCTTTCTCTTTTCCCTTTCCTTCCTTTCCTTCTCTCTCTCCTTCCTCTTCTCTTCTTCTTCTTCTTCTTCCCCTTCTCTTCTTCTTCTTCCTTTTCTTTTTCTCTCTCTCTCTCTCGGTCTCTCTTTTCCCTTTCTATTTTTCTGTCTCTTTTTCAAGTGGCTTCCTCGACAAGCTTATTTTTTTTAAAATTTTTCGGTCGTTGCGACCTGTGGTCGCGGTGACCAGGTCGCGGTACTCATTGGACCAACTTCACCACCTTCATCGCGATCACACGTCGCGGTATCTTGGTCGCGATGGTGGTCGCCATGCTCACTGCCCGAATTTCATCTTTTCATCGCGATCTATGGTCGCGGTGACTGATCGCGGTGCTCACTGCCAAGAATCACCATTTTTCATCGCGAGCAGCTCATTGCGTTCTGTGGTCGCGATACTCACTGTCTCAGTTTTTTTCATTCTTCTTTTCGTGCATCGTTTTCAGCTGTTCAATTTGGTCCACCTGGAAACCATAAAAATAAACATACTTTTAATTACGTTTTGCCCCTTCATATCATAAATTTTTCTATTCATATATGCAAAATTAATAATTCGAAATCCGGGATGTTACAATTCTTCCCCTCTTAAGAAATTTCGTCCTCGAAATTACCTCAATTGAACAGTTGTGGATACTGTTGTCTCATGATTTCCTCGTTCTCCCAGGTAGCTTCTTCTACATTGTGATTCCTCCAGAGGACTTTCACCAGTGGCACTCTTTTATTTCTTAGTTCTTTGATTTCACGATCAAGAATCTGCACTGGTTCCTTCTCATATGTTAGGTCTGGTCGGATTTCAATACTTTCGGCTTGAACTCTGTAAGAAGGATTAGATCTGTATCTCCTCAGCATAGAAACATGGAACACATTATGAATCTTTTCTAATTCTGGAGGTAAAGCTAGTCTGTAGGCTACTGGTCCCACACGTTCAATGATTTCATATGGGCCAATAAATCTAGGACTCAACTTACCTTTTCTGCCAAATCGGAGCACTTTCTTCCACGGAGATACTTTCAGGAACACTTTCTCACCGACTTCATACTCTATCTCTTTCCTTTTCAAATCTGCATATAATTTCTGTCGGTCAGAAGCAACTTTCAATCTGTCCTTGATAATCTTCACCTTTTCCTCAGTTTGTCTAATCAAATCTGGGCCTACTAACCTGTCCTCTCCTAACTCTGTCCAGCATACTAGAGTCTTGCATTTCCTTCCATACAGTGCCTCATACGGTGCCATAGCTATGCTCGTCTGGTAACTATTGTTGTAGGCGAATTCAATCAATGGAAGATGATCCGCCCAACTCCCTTCAAAATCCATTACACAACTCCTGAGCATATCTTCAAGCACCTGAATTACCCTTTCTGATTGTCCGTCTGTCTGCGGATGGAAGGCTGTACTGAAACTCAGTCGAGTACCCAAGGCTTCTTGAAACTTCTTCCAAAATCTAGATGTAAACCTCGGATCTCTATCTGATATTATGGATGCAGGCACTCCATGCAATCTGACTATCTCTCTGATGTACAATTCTACCAGTCGATCTAGGGAATAATCAGTTCTGACAGGTAGAAAGTGTGCTGACTTCGTCAGTCGGTCTACTATAACCCATACTGCATCGTGTTTACTCCGGGTGAGTGGCAATCCGGTGACAAAGTCCATTGTGACACAATCCTATTTCCATTCAAGTATTGCTATTGGCTGTAACAATCCTGATGGAACCTGGTGTTCAGCTTTCACCTGTTGACAGGTCATGCATCTATTCACAAATTCTACCACATCATTCTTCATACCAGACCACCAATACTGGGCTTTCAAATCTCTGTACATTTTTGTGCTACCTGGGTGCATCGCATACGAACTACTGTGTGCCTCTGTCAAGATCATCTTTCTCAATTCTTCATCATCTGAAATACAAATCCTGTCTCTGAAACACACAATACCATCAGCTCTGATTGAGAAATCCGAATGCTTCCCTCCTGGGATCTGTTCACATATCAGTTGGATTCTAGTATCCTGTTTCTGTTTGTCTGCAATCTGCTGAATCAAACTAGGTCTGCATACCAATTCCGCTACCAATGCATTATCTGGATTCAGCTGCAATTGCACATTCATAGCTTTCAGAGCAAACAGTGCTTTTCTGCTCAGAGCATCTGCAACTACATTCGCCTTTCCTAGATGATAATCGATTACACAATCATAGTCTTTAATCAACTCCATCCACCGTCTCTGTCCCAGATTAAGCTCTCTCTGGGTAGGCAGATATTTCAGACTCTTGTGATCTGTGTATATATAACATTTCTCACCATACAAGTAATGTCTCCAGATTTTCAAAGCAAAGACTATGGCTGCAAGCTCCAGATCATGAATCGGACAGTTCTACTCATGCGTTTTTAGCTGTCTGGACGCATATGCAACCACCTTGCCTTCCTGTATCAATACACAACCTAAACCCTGATGTGAGGCATCACTATAGATCACAAAGTCCTTACCTGAAACATGCTGAATCAGGACTGGAGCCTCAACTAGCATCGCTTTTAATCTGTCAAAAGCTGCTTGGCATCTGTCAGTCCATTCAAATCTGACATTCTTATGCAGTAGCTTAGTCAACGGACTTGCTATGGATGAAAGCCCCTTCACAAACCGTCGATAATAACCTGCCAAGCCTAGAAAACTTCTGACTTCTGTAACATTTCTGGGAGACTTCCATTCCATAATCGCTTCAATCTTTTTCGGATTTGCCTTTATACCCTATGCTGACACAATGTGACCCAGAAATGAAATCTCAGGTAACCAAAACTCACATTTGCTCAGTTTGCCATACAGTTGCTTCTCCCTCAGAATCTGCAGTACTACTCTGAGGTGCCTGTCATGGTCCTCTGCCGTCTGTTAGTACACCAGGATATCATCGATAAATACCACCACAAACTGATCCAAGTATGGTCGGAATATTCTGTTCATCAGATCCATAAAGGCTGCAGGTGCATTAGTCAGCCCAAATGGCATCACTACAAATTCATAGTGTCCATACCTGGTTCTGAATGCAGTTTTCGAAATATCTGACTCTTTTATTCTTAACTGATGATAACCTGATCTCAGATCGATCTTTGAGAAGACACAGGCTCCTCTCAGCTGATCAAATAAATCATCGATTCTTGGCAACAGATACTTATTCTTAACAGTAAGTTTATTCAGCTGCCTGTAATCGATACACAATCTCAATGACGCATCTTTCTTTTTCACAAACAGCACTGGAGCTCCCCAAGGGGATACACTGGGTCTAATGAAGCCCTTATCCAGCAATTCCTGTAACTGTATCTTCAGTTCTTTCAGTTCTGCTGGGGCCATTCTGTAAGGAGCTATCGATACTGGAGACGTACCTGGTACCACATCTATCACAAACTCCACTTCTCTCTGAGGTGGCAAACCAGGAAGCTCCTCTGGAAACACATCTGCAAATTCACACACAGTGGGTATATTCTGGATTTCAGCATTAACCTTTCTAGAATCAACCACTTGTGCCAAATATACTTCACACCCCTTTCTGATCAGTTTACAGGCTGTAGTGGCTGAAATGACATTAGAGAGAAAATCCCTCCGTTCACCCACCATTGTGATTTCTGCACCATCTGCTGTTCTCAGGGTCACTCGTTTCAGTTCACAGTCAATTACTACTTTATGCCGAGTTAACCAATCCATGCCTAGGATCACATCAAACTTATGGAATGGTAACTCCATCAAATCTCCTGGGAATTCACACTCCTGTATCCGAATAGGACAATTTCTATACACACGATTCACAACTACACTTTGACCTATCGGATTACTGACTAACACATCATATTCAGTAGGTTCAGTTTTCAGATTTTGGTGTTTCAGTATGGCATTACATATATAGGAATGAGTGGAACCTGGATCTATCAATACAATAGCTGTAGTATCAAAAATAGAAATAATACCAGCTATTACGTTAGGCGCATCCTTGTCTTCCTGAGCTCTAACACCATAAACTCGTGCAGGAGCTCGACTATCGGGTCTTACCACTGACTCTGACACTCCTCTGTGGCTACCACCTTCAGGCACTGCCTGACTAGGCCTCCTACCTCTGGAAGTAGTAAGGGCTGGTCTCTCTGGCTGCGGAGATCTAATCTGTGGGCAATCTCTCAGGAAATGGTCATGAGATCCACATCTCAGGAAGGCTCCTGTAAGCTTCCAGCATTCCCCAGAATGTTTTCTTCCGCAATGTTCACACAAGGCAGGGGCTGGTCCCCTAACTGTACTCCTAGGGGTACTGGCCACGGAAGTTGCGGACTGACCAGGCCGAGCTGTGGGTACTGGCCTTTGTGACTGCACTGGACCACTAGGCTGCGGTCCCTTAAATTTCTTACTCTGGGGCTGATATGAGCTGGATGGCCCTGCCCCTCTTCTTTGCTGCCCTCTGTCTCTTCTGGCCTGCTCTTCATTCTTAATTCTTTCTACATTCAGAGCTGCCGAGACGAGTCTGGTAAAATCTTCGAATTCAAAGGCAGCAACTTGTAGGCTGATATAGTCGTTCAGTCCATCTTCAAACCGTCTACATTTATCCGCCTCTGTCGCCACCATATCTTTCGCATATTTACTTAACCTGACAAATTCTCTCTCATATTCGGTCACTGTCATCTATCTTTGCTTCAGGTTGATAAACTCCCTCTTCAGATTATCCAAATAAATGCGACCAATATATTTTCTCCGAAACTCCTTCTGAAAGAAATCCCACGTTCTGTCTTCTGGTCGCACTGTCTGTAGAATGGAGGTCCACCATTGATAGGCATCCTCCTGTAATAAGGATACTGCACACTCCAATCTTTCTTCAGGTGTGCAGTGCATCTGCTCTAATATTCTGTCAGTCCTCTCAAACCAGTACTCTGCGGCAGATGCATCCTCATCCTTTCTGCCATGGAAATCCGTGGTCTGTATTTAGCCAGTCGCTCTATGGCTGATCTTCGTGGCGCTGCTCTGGCCACATTCTGCAAGAACTCAGCCATCTGCTGCATAAATACTGGCTGTACAGGGTCCGCCACTCTCGGACTTACTGATTCCCTAGATGCTCCCCCAGCCACGCTGGCGGGACTCTCAGGTCTATCTCCACTTCCTTCCATTTTCTTTATCCTATATAAGACAGAAGAGAGGTCTGCAGATTAGAGTCACACATTCCTATGGGTAGCTTTAGACAATGCATGCATATACAGACTCTTTGGTCCAGAAACGCCTAAACCGCGCTCTGATACCACTTAAAATGTAACACCCCTTGACCCGACCCGACTGGATCGACCCAGGGAGCGTTACCCGATTTTCAAATACTTTCTAAATTCACTTTATACATTTCAAACCATTGAAAATCATATCAATTTGTAATTTGAAAATATGTTTCTAGTGAGCCCATCAAAAATTCAGTTTTAAAAATTTAGGCAGAGTTTCCTTTGTTTTTCGAAGTTTCCAAAACCTGTTTTAAATCAAATTCAATTCACACAAAATCCACAACACTTTTAATACCATTTTCAATCAATTGTGCACTCTGCCGTTTAGTGCGACTTTCCCACAGTTTTAAAATAAAAGAATTCAGAATTCCACATTTATAAACATTCTAAAAATGAAAAACAGAAATCATAAAATTATTTACAAAACATATAAATATAAACTCTTCGAAATTACAGACTTCCGTATATGCACGCTAATACAAATATAATATACAAAATGTTATAACTACCCAAATCACTGTAGTGACTCTGAACTCTTCTCTGCAGCTTGTGCCTCTTCAGTCCTTTCTATCCTCGGTATCTTTAGTACCTACGCGTTAGAAACAAAACTAACGCGCTAAGTAAGACTGCTTAGTGGGTGTACACTAAACTTAAGTATTAAAATCAGAAATAACCTTTCGGAATATAACGAAATATCACATTATAATCAAATATAAACATATTCAATGCAAATCATTTACAGAAATAAAACTGTAGAAATCATTTCAAAGGGGACACTCATTACAATAAATAATTCATGTAAAACCAAAGCATAAACGTATACAATCGATTTCGAAATTCACTTATCAACATATTATTCAAATCATTCATTTCTGACCCTCTTGAATACTTAACATATACCAGGACTGGAATATGGGTCGTTCGACCACAGTGACTGTCTGTCGAATATAGCTCCCACCCTAGGACGAATCCTAAGAGGGGTACGTATCTCCCTACTCTAGGACCGAGGGTTCGGACCCTAGAGAGGTACATATCTCCCCATCCCAGGAACGAATCCTTAGGAGGGTACGTGTCTCCCTACCCCAGGACGAATCCGTGAGGAGGTACATGATATATCATCAATAGCAATGTCAATATCGGTGCAGTACTGCTAACAGAACCCAGCTGGTATACCAACCTCCTATATCCATTTCTATGTCTAAGTATCCTAGGGCCGTTTCGATAAATTATTTTCAACTATTCACGGTAGTTTACAAATCAACGGTCAACTCAATAAATCTACTATTCAAACAAACCTAGGTTTTCATGGAAATTAAACAATATTCATACGATAGTCGAAAACAAGTCATTTCAACGAAATCATAATAATCGAAATTCGATCAACAATAAAATCATTCCAAAGAAATAATATAAACACATAAACATGAAAATTTTCAAATAAATCGCAGATTCAAACGAGAAATACTTAATACTGATGACTCTTTTGAAGAGTTTTGATCAGTTTAAAAACAACTACGGGATGAACAAGTTGCAGTTCAGTCTCACTCAGCTACTCAATGAGCTCATGACCTTCGAGGCCTTGAATAAGGACAGTAAAGTGAAGACCGGTGAGGTAAATGTTGCCAAACTATCTTCCTCCTCTGGAAATAAGAAGAGGAAGAGGTTTGCTGGGAAGGCTAAAGGTAAGCCTAAGCCCAAGAAAGCCCAAGGCAAAAAGAAGGGCACCTCCACCGACCAAGACTAGGGAAAATATTTCCTTTGTATGCAGGTCAGGCACTGGAAGAGGAACTGTCCTCAGTACCTAAAGGAGGTAACCAAGAAGAAAAAGCAGAAAGGTAAATATAATTTACTAGTTCTTGAATCTTGTTTAGTGAAAGATGATTATTCACCCTGGATAGTTAATTCGGGGGCCACTAACCATGTTTGTTCTTCTTTGCAGTAGACTGATTCTTGGACATATCTAAAGGAGGGAGCCTTCTCGATGCGTGTGGTGTCGGGGGATGTCGTGTCGGCTCGAGCAGTGGGTTCAATAAAATTGAATTTTTGTAATAATACTAGATTTTTACTTTTGAACAATATTTATTATATTCCTGGATATACACGGAATTTAATTTCTGTTTCTAAATTGTTAGAACAATTATATTATGTTTTTTTTAATAATAAATCTATTATTATTTCAAAGAATGGTCTGAATATTTGTTCAGGAATTAATGAAAACAATTTGTATGTGTTAAGGCCGTTAATACATACAACACTGCTCAACACCGAATTGTTTAAGGTTGAAAAACCTAAAACCGAACGACATAAGATTTCTCCAGATGATGACACGTATCTTTGGCATCTAAGGCTTGGTCATATTAACTTTGACCGGATAGACAGACTAGTAAAAAGTGGACCTTTAAGCGAGTTAAAGGTTGGCATTTTACCTGTCTGTGAATCCTGTTTGAAAGGTAAGATGACTAAGAGACTTTTTACTGGAAAAGGCCTTAGAGCTAAATAGCTACTGGAGCTTATACATGCTGATGTCTGCGGACCGATGAATGTTAAAGCCAGGGGTGGTTATAAGTATTATGTCACCTTTATAGATGACTACTCTAGATACGAAAATGTTTACCTGATGCAACGTAAGTCGGAAACTTTTGAAAAGTTCAAAGAATTCCGAGCTGAAGTTGAGAATCAGTTAGGTTAGACTATCAAGTCTCTACGATCGAATCGTGGGGGTGAGTACCTTGACCAAGAGTTTAAAGACTTTATGGTCGAGCATGGGATAATATCCCAACTCACAGCTTCGGGTACACCTAAGCAAAATGGTGTAGCGGAGAGGAGAAATAGAACCCTAATGGAAATGGTGAGATCTATGATTAGTTTCTCATCATTACCAAATTCCTTTTGGGGATATACGTTACAAATAGCGGAATACATTTTGAATGTAGTGGCATCAAAATCTGTTCCTAAGACTCCCCTAAAGTTGTGGAATGGTCGTAAAGTTAGTTTGCGACATTTTCACATATGGGGGTGTCCAGCACACGTGCTGAAGAACAGAAGTAGAAAGCTAGACTCAAAATCTGCAATCTGCCTGTTTGTAGGATACTCCAAAAAGACCAGAGGCGGATACTTCTATAGTTCTGAAGATAACAAAGTGTTTGTATCGACAAATGCAACGTTTCTTGAGGACAACTATATTAGTGACCATAAGCCTCGATCCAAGATTGTGTTAAATGAACTGGAGCCTGGTGAGATCAGCACTCTATTAACAAGAGTTGTTGATCCACAAACATCTGATAGTCAGATGATTCCTAATCGGGATACACTACTACCTAGACGTAGTGGAAGGGTCGTGATACAACCTGAACGCTATTTAGGTATAAGTGAGGGACAAGGTGTTGTCTCTACTGATAATGTGGATGACACATTGTCATTTAAGAATGCAATGAAAGATCCCGATAAAGAGGAATGGCTCAAAGCCATGAATCTCGAGATGGAGTCTATGTACTCCAACTCAGTCTGGGATCTTGTAGACTTACCGGATGGGGTAAAACCCATTGGGTGTAAGTGGATCTACAAGAGAAAGAGAGGAGTAGATGGGAAGGTAGAGATCTTCAAGGCAAGGCTAGTGGCTAAGGGTTATACCTAAAAAGAGGGGGTCGATTATGAAGAGACCTTCTCGCCAGTTGCTATGTTTAAGTCTATTCGGATTCTCTTATCCATTGCAGCCTATTTCAATTATAAAATTTGGCAAATGGACGTCAAGACTGCATTTTTAAATGACAATCTTGACGAAAACATCTATATGATGCAACTAGAGGGATTCGTGTCCCTAGATCAAGAGCAAAAAGTTTACAAGCTGTAAAGGTCCATTTATGGACTTAAGCAAGAATATAGATCTTGGAACATAAGGTTTGATGATGTGATCAAAACCTATGGCTTCGAGAAAAACGTTGATAAGCCTTGTGTATACAATTGCATCATTGACAAAAAGATAGTTTTCTTAGTTCTATACATAGACGACATCCTACTCATTGGGAATGATGTAGGAGTGTTGTTTGACGTCAAGGGTTGGCTGGCTAGCCAATTCCAAATGAAAGATTTGGGAGAGGCGGGTTATGTTCTAGGGATCCAACTTATAAGGGATCGTAAAAACAAACTCATAGCACTGTCTCAGACATCATATATCTATAAGATTCTTGTTTGATTATCGATGCAGAACTCCAAGAAAGGTAATTTACCTTCTAGGCATGAAGTTCACTTGTCTAAGGAACAATGTCCTAAGACACCTCAAGACATTGAGGATATGAGACGTGTGCCCTATGCATCTGTAGTAGGAAGTCTCATGTATGCTATGTTATGCACGAGACCGGACATCTGCTATACAGTGGGGGTAGTCAGCAGATACCAGTCCAACCCTGGATTAGATCATTGAGTTGCAGTCAAGACCATTCTCAAGTATCTTTGGAGAACGAAAAACTATATGTTCGTGTATTCCTGACAGGATTTGATCCCGTTTGGATACACAGATTCTGATTTTTAGTCAGACATGGATTCTAAGAAATCCACGCCTGAATCCGTTTTCACCCTTGATGGTGGAGCCATTGTGTGGAGAAGTATTAAGCAATCTTGCATTTCTGACTCTATCATGGAAGCCGAATATGTAGCCGCTTGTGAAGCTGTTAAAGAGGCTGTTTGGCTCTTCAAGTTCTTGAGTGATTTGGAAGGCTTTCCAGATATGGATAGGCCCATCACACTTTATTATGATAACAGTGGTGCTGTGGCTAATTCCAAAGAACCAAGAAGCTATAAAAGAGGGAAGCATATAGAAAGAAAGTATTATCTCATTAGAGAGATAGTGCAGAGAGGAGA
The DNA here is from genome assembly GCA_003430845.1 of Xanthoceras sorbifolium. Lineage (NCBI taxonomy): Eukaryota > Viridiplantae > Streptophyta > Magnoliopsida > Sapindales > Sapindaceae > Xanthoceras > Xanthoceras sorbifolium. The sequence goes on from CM010621.1 coordinate 11,481,068, forward strand.
TGTAATCGTCACCAAGATAGCCTCACAAGACAATCATGCTGATCCATTTACGAAGACCTTACTGGCTAATGTATTCACGGGTTACCTAGAAGGTCTAGGGTTACGTCATATGCCTCACATGCTTTAGTGCAAGTGGGAGATTGTTGGGGTTTTTGCCCTAAAGATGTAATTTGTAAATGGTTTTTTATAAATAAATAAAAGAAGAGTTTAATTCATTCTTATCGTGTTATTTATATTATATAAACTTGTGCATTATAACATCCTAGATTGCCGGATGTAATATCATACTGTGTATATGATTGTCATATTCAGATTGATACAGTAAGAGATGTGCAATCTAAAGAGTCCATATATAGCAAATAAAGTTGGGTACTTTATTTGTAGTTAATATATAGATGCGGTCCATTCTGTATTGTACGATGATTCTATCCTGAATCATTCATATGGAGATATGGGAATGGAGACACCTTGTATGATATGATCATATAGGACTGGGGTTTAAAAATTTGTTTATATAGATCATACAAGGTGTCTCCATTCCCATATCTCCATATGAATGATTCAGGATAGAATCATCGTACAATACAGAATGGACCGCAGCTATATATTAACTATAAATAAAGTACCCAACTTTATTTGCTATATATGGACTCTTTATATTGCACATCTCTTACTGTATCCATATGTATATGACAATCATATACACAGTATGAGATTACATCCGGCAATCTAGGATGTTATAATTTACAAGTTTATATAATATAAATGACACGATAAGAATGAATTGAACTCTTCTTTTATTTATTTATAAAAAACCATTTACAAATTATATCTTTAGGGCAAAAACCCCAACACACAGTAGTTCGTATTCAGTACACCCAGGTAGCAGTAAGATGCGCAGATATATGAAGACTCACTACTGGTGGTCTGGTATGAAGAAAGATGTGGTAGACTTTGTGAATAGATGTATGACATGCCAGCAGGTGAAAGCAAAACACTAGGTTCCATCAGGTTTGCTACAGCCCATATCTATACCTGAATGGAAGTGGGACCGCATCACTATGGATTTTGTCACAGGTTTACCTCTCACCCGGAGTAAACATGATGCAATTTGGGTGACAGTTGTAATATCCCCTGACCCGACCCACCTGGATCGAATCAATGAGCGCTACCCGATTTCAAATCTTTTTTTCACTTAATTTATATGTTGAAAACTTTTGTAAAACCAATAAATATTGTTATATTTAAAATACTTTACAGTGAGGCCATCACTATTATAAAAAAAATTTGTCAGAGTTTCCTCTATTTTTCTGACTTTCCAAAAATCCTGTTTTCCACAAAACTCAAACAGTATAATAGCAAACACTTCAAAATTCATTTTTCAATCATTTGCGCACTCTTCCATATAGTGCAACTTTCCCAAACATTTTCAAGAAAACTAAATATAATTACTAGTTACAAATCTTTGAAAAAACATAAACTATTACACAAATATTTAGAAAACTTATATATTACAACTTTACAAACTTTTGTATATGCATGCTGAAATAAACAATTATACAAATAAAGTTTAAATAAAACTACCCAAGTAATGTGACTCTGACTTCTCGTATGCAGCTATCACTCCTTCAGTATTTTTCTTCACTGGTATCTCTACTATCTACGCGTGATAAAATCAACGCGCCAAGCAATAATGCTTAGTGGGTGTACACTAAAATATTTGTGGAATTCACAAAATAATTTTAAAGATAAAATGTCATAATGATATCATATTAAAACATATTATGATTCGACTAAATCAAATAAATAAATCATAAGAAAATCAATTTCTAAATTCTCTGATATACACTTTATTCGATTCATTTCAATTCTGGCCCTTTGGTATACTCAACATAATTTTCAGGACTGGAATATGGGTCGTTCGACATTGACCACTCGGTGGCTGCCCGTCGAACATAATTCCCAACCCTGGGACCGGCACTTAGGGCCTGCACCATCCAAGGGTGGTATGTACAGATCATATCATAACTCCCTACCCTAGGACCGGGTACTCGGTACCTACTCATAATCCTTAGGGAGGTACATAATATCAATATCAATATCAATATTGGTACAATACTGCTAAAATAATCCAGCTGGTATACCAACTTCCTATATCCATTTTCTATGATCAAGTATCCTAGGGTCATTTCAGGGTGTCGTTCACAATACACAATTTTTCAAATTATTTCATTCATTTCAAATCAACAACTTTAATTCACAAAGATCCATCAAATTCAACAATAACAATATTCATAAAAATTATATTCGTTAAACATGTTTAAAAGCATACGATATTACATAAATTCAATGATACTAAAATATTCCATAATTATTTCAAACAATATTCGTAAATGAAATATACTTATACAAAATCCGTAAATAAGTTTTCAAACTTATTTAGTCAAAAATATGAAAATTCAAATCAAAGCATATAACAAAAATCATAAAGATTTCAGAAATAAGTGTACACCAATATGGATACCGTTTTTACGAAATTTTCTTTTCTGAATTTCCCTTTTCTCCTCATTTTTCCTCTTCTCTTTCTTCCTCATATTTTCCTTCTTCTTTTTCTTTTTCTTTTCTTCTTCTTCTTTTTTTGTTCTTTTTCCTTTCTTCTTCTTCTTCTCTTTTTCTTCTTCCTTTCTTCTTCTTCTCTTCTTTCTCTTACCCTCTTTCTCTCTGTTTTTTCTCTTCTTCTTTTTCTTCTTCCGGTCTCTCTCTCTCTCTCTCTCTCTCTCTCTCTCTCTTTCTCTCTCTCTCTCTCTCTTTTCTTTTTGCTTCTTCGTGAAGTTTCCACCGCCTTCTATTTTTTTTTATAAAATTTTGGCTGTCGTGACCGGGTATCGCGACCTGTGGTCGCGTCACTTTGTCGCGATACTCACTGGAGTGTTTTCACCGCCTTCATCGCGATCAGCCATCACGGTATCTGGTCGCGATGCTCACTGGTCGATTTCACCATTTTTATCGCGAGCACCCTATCGCGATTACTGGTCGTGGTCTTGGGTCGCGATACACGCTGCCCAAAATCCTCAATTTCACCGCGATTCCTGGTTACGGTAGCTGATGGCGATATACACTGCCAGCATTTTTTTATCCTTTTTATGCATTATTTCTGGACCGCTCCACCTGGTCCACTTGTATACCTAAAAATTAATCCAAGTAAACACATTACATCATTTTCACATAATTAACAACAATTAAGGGTACTTTTCGTAATTACTGAAAATTACGGATGTTACAATAGTGGACCGATTGACTAAATCAGCATACTTCCTACCTGTCAGAATAGACTATTCATTGGATAAATTGGCCGACTTGTATATTAAAGAGATAGTAAGATTGCATGGAGTGCCTGCATCAATAATATCAGATAGAGACCCGAAGTTTACCTCCAGATTCTGGAAGAAATTTTAAAAAGCTTTGGGTACTCGACTACACTTTAGTACAGCTTTCCATCAACAGACTGATGGACAGTCAGAGAGAGTTATTTAAATGCTCGAAGATATGCTCAGGAGTTGTGTGATTGATTTTGAAGGAAGCTGGATCGATCACCTTCCACTAATTGGATTTGCTTATAATAACAGTCACCAGACGAACATAGGGATGGCACCTTATGAAGCACTGTTCGGAAGAAATGTAGGACATTTGTGTGTTGGACAGAGTTGGGTGATGACAGATTAGTAGGCCCAGACTTGATCAGACAAACTGATGAGAAGGTGAAGATTATCAGAGACAGATTGAAAATAGCATCTGACAGACATAAATCATATGCAGACCTGAAAAGAAGAGATATAGAATATGAAGTCGGTGAAAAAATATTTTTAAAAGTATCTCCATGGAAGAAAGTACTCAGATTTGGCAAAAAAAGGAAGTTAAGTCCTAGGTTTATTGGCTCATACGAGATCATTGAACGTGTGGGACCAGTAGCCTACAGACTGGCTTTGCCACTAGAACTAGAGAAGATTCATAATGTATTCCATGTGTCTATGCTGAGGAGATACAGATCTGATCCTTCTCATAGAGTATCCACTGAGATTATTGAGATTTAATCAGACTTGACTTATGAAGAGGAACCAGTGAAGATCCTGGACAGAGAAATCAGAGAATTACGGAACAAAAGGATTTCGTTGGTAAAAGTTCTCTAGAGGAACCACAATGCTGAAAAAGCTATCTAGGAGAGCGAGGAAGTAATGAAACAACAGTATCCGTAATTGTTTAAATAAGGTAAAATTTCGCGGACGAAATTTCTTAAGAGGGGAAGAATTGTAACGCCCCTAATTTTTCTTAAATATGATAAATATCCTTGAATTAATATTAATTATTATTAAGCATGCAAAGTTAAGTATGTGATTTAAATTGGTGGAAAATATATATATTCGATATATATTTTAACCGATTTAACTCCCATTAGAAATATTATTTTCATGGTGCAATTGGAGAATAATAGGTCCAATTGACTATTGGTGAAGTCAATTTAGTAATTGGATAAGTGTGAAATATTTTTAGAATAATTATTGAGATGGAATGTGATTGGTGTGTTAGTTTGATAATTAAATGATAATTGGTAAATCACATGTGATTAATAGTAAATTTATGCCATTGTAGGATTTTAAGAAGTTTAAGGGAGCAATTTGCAATTAAGGAGATATATATATATATATATATATATATATATATATATATATATATATATGTCAGTGGATGTTGGTGGAGCACCCACTAACAAAAATCTAAAAGTCAATGTGAGAAAACACAAAAAAATCAAAACAAAACAAAGAAGAAACAGAGATGATCGTGAGAAGAAGAGAGAAAAAAAAAAAGAAGAAAAGAAGAGAGTGGCTGAGAAGAAGAAAAGAAAAGAATATGTCAGTGGATGTTGGTGGAGCACCCACTAACAAAAATCTAAAAGTCAAAAAATCTAAAAATCTAGAAGAAGAAGAAGAAGAAGAAACAGAGAAGATCGTGAGAAGAAGAGAGAAAAAAAGAAGAAAAGAAGAGAGTGGCTGAGAAGAAGAAAAGAAAAGAATATGTCAGTGGATGTTGGTGGAGCACCCACTAACAAAAATCTAAAAGTCAAAAAATCAAAAAATCAAAAAATCTAGAAGAAGAAGAAGAAGAAGAAGAAGGAATCCAAGGGAAGAGGGTGAAGAAGGAATCCAAGGGAAGAGGGTATGAAGAAGGAATCCAAAGGAAGAGGGTGAAGAAGGAATCCAAGGGAAGAGGGTATCCAGGTTAGTGTACACTCATTTCTGGAAAATTTTATGATTTTAGTTTATGTGTTTTTCGTAGAAATTTCATGCTCTTGAGTAAATGATTTTGAAAACTTTAATTGAATAATCTTTGTAGATTATATTGTTATATTGGTTTTAGTTTGTGATTACTGTCTGAAAATTTATTCCTGAACGCTCCGAAATATTTATTGATAAAGGTATTGATTTTGATATATATATATATATATATATATATATTGTTTGAGAAATTGTTTTTCCATGATTCGATAAAAGGATATTGATTGATTTAGTGGATTATATTGTTTTATTGAATATGTTTTATGATTATTGTTTGAAAAATATATTACTGAGTATTCTGAAAAGATTTCATTGATTTTGTGATACATATATAATTTTCTGGAATTTTCCTGTTTCCAACGAATAATTATTGAAAATATTGTTTGAATAGTTTCGTAAACTACTATGTTGTTATAATGATTTCAATTTGAAAATAATGTTTGGAACTTTATCTTTGAATAAATATGGAATCTTTAGTGATTAACGTATTGATTTCAATATATATATATATATATATATATATATATTTATTGTGGAAACGAAAGGTTTGAACAATTGTTTTCGATGATTTTGTATTGTAATAATTTAGTAAAATCGTATCACTGAGTATGTAATTTCAGAAATGATATCAGAATATAGTTTGTGAATTATGAAAAGTTGGCAAATGGAGAAAATTATGGAATGTCTAGAAAATGGCCATAATATATATATATATATATATATATATATATATATATATATATAGGGAAACGGATATAGGAAATTAATATGTCAATTGGGTTCACTTAGCAGTACTGCATTGAGATTTCTGAGATTTTGATGATTATGATACCACTATTTGGATTATGTGTAGCTACTGTTGTGGACGGTCATAGAGTGAAGACATTTCCGTTAGACAGTCCCCGTAGGGTCCGATGTCGGAAATGATACCTGTATAGGGATACCATTTCATGCTAAAATGAGAAACCCGACTGTATATAATTCAGTGAGCAGTCCCCTTGGGTTCCAGTGTTGAACAACCCTTAATCCAGTCCAGTAAACCTATGATGCGTATCAGAGGCCTAAAGTGAGATGTATGGAAAATTATGAAATGAAAGGAAACTTATTGTTGGATTTTTTTTTATATATGTTTATCAAAAGAAGTATATATTCGATAATGATTCACGTTTATATTTTGATAGTTGTTAAATAAACAAGTTTATGGAAATATATTTATTACTGCTTTTATTTTTTTTTATGATCGAATGATTAGTTGGATTTATGTTAAGTTCTGCTCATATTTTAATACTTATTCAATAACTGAATTCATGGAAGTATGTTTATTACTATTACATGATGTTTATATAATCTTAGTGTATACCCACTAAGCGAAACGCTTAGTGCATTAGTTTTAATACGTAGGTAAAAAGAATCAGAAGGAAGGACAGGACTGAGGAGTAGAGTTCTGCAGAGCAGGATACCTGAGTCACCTCCAGCATTATTTTTTTTTTTTGGGTAGTTATTTTGTTTACCGTTTTACTTATGTCAAGCATGCATATATAGTCCAATGTAAAAGTTAAAATTTATTGAGTCATGTAATTATTTGTTATCAATTTTATATATGGATTTTTAAAAAAAATGTAAATTAAGTGGTTTGTAGATATTTGTTAGTTTTGATGTGATTTTCACATATAAGGTTAAATGTTTTCTGGGTTATATGTTTTCTAAAAAACTGTCTACTGATTAATTGATTGATAATGTTTGGAAAGTTACATGTCGCCTTTTGAGCTCCTCTAGCCTCGTGTCCCTCTCCTGCACGGCCTGAAAACGCATGACACTGTCAAAAACAAAATTATCGAGCACCTAAACACCATAATAAAACAAATAAAACACTACTTACTTGGAAGGGGTTGGCGATGCCACAATCAATGGTAGTGGGCACCCCAAAGTAACTCAAGAGCTGGGCGTCGCGCGAGAGTAATAACTGATTGGCTCTTCGAACTAAGGCTTTATAATCATTGAAGGCCGTGACGCCAGCAGGAAGGGAGATCTCGACACCAATGCTCGACCCCTCCACCATCTTTTGCTTCTTCTTGACAAGCTTGGAGGCATCCTTTGCCGCAGAAGTCACTTGAGGAGAAATAGGGATAAATGTCGTGGGTTGGCTCGACTTCAGCATCTTAGCCACGTCTTGCTGACCACTCGACTGCAGACGCTAGCGCCCTCTTACAATGACGCACCATAGCCTCGTCAGCAGACATAATCTTCCAACATCGAATCTGAAGTGAATTTACAATGGACTTCAGAAATTTGTGTAAGGAACCGAGTTCCACAAAATAACTAGAAGCAATGTCGAACCTAGACGTATGTAACCAAATGCTTTAACTTAGGAAAGGGTGTACCTGCAGTGTTGAGCTCGGCATGCTTCCACAAATGACTCGGCCGCAAGTTCTCATCACTTAGAAGCCTTTTCCAACTACGCTCAGCAGGGTCAACAGATAGACGTTCTTGTCTCATTGGTACGATCGGGAAGAGCCTTGGCGATGGCGACAGTATCGGCAAAATAAAGCATAACTTAGCATCACAATTGAAGATAAGAAAAGGCAAAATCAAAAATAAAATGCTTACAAAATCCCACTAGGGATGTTCATGTCGAGCGAACAATACAATCGTCCTCAAACGGCCTTGTCACTAACTCGCATTGTGCGAAAAAATATCTATCCTTCCACCTAGGATTGTTGGTCGTAAGGTCAGTGATAAGGTGCGGGCGGTGAGGTCGAGCAGAGATTAGGTAGCACCCTAGTTCATGCTCATGACTTTTTATATAATATGTATGGAAAAAATTTCCCAACGAAAAAGAGAAGCCCCTCTGCTCGAGGAAGACTTCGATAGATAGAAGCAATCTCCAGCCGTTTGGTATCAACTGGCCTGCAGCAATGTCGAAGAAACTTAGCACCCGGCAATTTAAGGCAGGCATTGAGAACGTAAAGCCTTGTCGAAAAGGCAACTCGTAAAAGCAAGTCCAGTTACCATCTGCCGAGTCAGCACGATATTTGATGAATTGACTATGTCATGTAAGAATTAAATAGTATGTGAGTTTGTGATTGTTTTGATTGGATTTTATTTTATTTATTAATTTTGATTTTTAATAGTATGGAAAAATTAGTTTATTTGAATTGAGTTAGTTTGATTTATTTTTAATAGTATATTTAATTTGTAGTCCATTAAAATTTAAAATTGTTTATTTGAATTGAGTTAGTTTAATTTGTAAAAAAATTTAGTTTAAAAATAATAATAATAAAAAGTGAGTAAGTGAAGGTTAAAAAAATAAATAAAAAAAGGGTTAAAATAAGGATAAAATTCTTATATTTTACGGGTCGGGTTTAAACCCGCACCACAAGCTCATATAGAGAATTTAGGTCGAGTTTGAATTATTTAAAAATTTGAGAGTTTTTTTGAGGATTTTTATACGTTGCGGGTTCGGACCCTCATGTCGCTCTCTTTTACATATACGGGCATGAGCATGAATGAGATCAGCATCCGAAAAGGAAGAAGAGAAATTCCCAGTGAACAAGTTAAAGCATTGCCATTGATGGCTTCAGCTCCCTCCAAGCTCTTCTCAGGTCTATCTCACACTCTCTCTCACTATACAATTTTTTCTGCTTTTTCAAACCTTGCAGATGATGTTAGCCTTTTGGTGGTGTTACTCGACACAAACCCTTTCTTTTGGACCACTTCTTTCTCCTTCTCGCACTTCCTCTCTCATGTAAACCGTAATTTTCTTCGTAGAATTATCGTGATTGAACTTCATTATTGTCTTATTGGTTCAATTATAATTTCCAAAAAGTGAATCACAACGCTTCTATTGGGACATATTTCATTAAAATTGTGTGGTTTAGGTTCTCACTTTTTTTTTTTTTTTTAAATATATTTATACAGATGCTTGCATTTTTAAATGCGATATTGACTCTGAATCAACTGAACCAAGTTGTGGTTATTGCTACTGGATGTAATTCGTGTGACTACATTTATGATTCATCTAAAGCTACCAATCAGAGCTTTGGAAATGGCAGAATGCCCACTTTATGTGCTACTCTGTTACAAAACCTGGAGGAGTTTATGACTAGAGATGAGCAACTTGGTAAAGGAGAGGCAGAGGAGAGGATTGCTTGTTCACTTTTGTCGGGTTCCTTGTCTATGGCCCTTTGTTGTATCCTTGTCGGTGTTCTTTTAAATATTGGTTCGTTTTTTGTTCGATGTTGTTAATAGTAGGAACTGAATGGCGTAATTGTATCTTATATAACATCTGAATGTGTTTGCTTCTAAATTTTTCGCTTGCATTGTAGGAATTTTTTCCAGTTTAGGAAAAACAAAAGATTCTTTGCTTTAATGGTACAAGTGTGCTCGTGGGAGTAATTTCAATAAAATGCCGTGATGATGAATGGCCATTCAGTGTTATACTTATATAGGACATGGGTTTGTATGTGGAATATATAAAAAGAATGCGTCGGGGTCATTTTTGTGGGAATATTATTGTCCACTTTGTTTGATTTGATCCTATGAGCAGACATACAGAGGGTGTTCCGTTCAGGATCACTTCATCCACAACCTCGAGTGAGTACATGTTTATTTGAAATTATGCTTATCTTCTTGGTTGGATAAACTATATTGAAATTTTATCCTTAGCCTATGCCCTCTAAATTGCCATCAATGAATCTGGTCATATGCAATTTGAATCTTGAAATTGTTATTCTTCAAACTAAGTTTGCTTTGAGTGACATGAACTTATATGATTGTTATGCTGGCAAGTGTCATTGTTTTATCTTGTTTTTTCCACAGATTTTATCTGGTTTATGCTGCTTATGTATGTAGATCTTTAACCCGTGTACTAACATATCGTTTTTATTTTATAGAATATATAAGTGTCCTTGTAGTGCTCAGTTACACATTACTGTTTCCATTCTTACTTCACAGCAGAATATTTTAGCAGTATAAATAACTGGCACACTTCTCATTAATTTGGATTGTATACTTAGATCAATTTATTATTGAATGAGTTTAATTAAGGGCAATGTAGTGATTTTCTAATATTACAGAACTATGATGTGAAATTTTTCAGCATTCATAACTGGAAAAAAGATATAATATCTGTACATATAAGAAAATTTTATTGATATCAATTGGCATATGGAAATTGGAATATGAACTGTACAATTTTCACATGCAATTAATTAGACTTGTAATACTTAATTATTTGCCCTAAAAAACAAAAAAAAAAATCATTCCATTCCCTTTTTCCTAATGCAGTGGGTGTGGCCTGTTGTATACTTACAAAGTCATGTTAATTACTCTTTTTCTTTGCCTTGTTTCTGTTAGTCCTTGTCATTCCATTAAATTATTGGTGCTTACTACTTGAAGTGAATTATCTTTATAATGATGTTACTAACATATGAGAGCAGATTTTATGCTTGCAGGGATCCCCAGACGGACCTGAACTGTTTTATCACCTTTTGTTTGGTTTACATTTTTTTCTGCTGACTTCCAAACTGAAAGATTGTCTTCTTTACAGATATGTTGCCATCATGAATGCGATATTCTCTGCCCAACGCTCTATGGTACTGAATGTTGCTTTTACCATTTTAGTTTCCTATGTTGTTCTTAACTTGATTTCAGTTTCTTTATTTCTTCTTGTTTTGCTGCTGCCACCAGATAGTACCGTTCTTTTTTAAAGTAAGATAAGTGCTGTTGAAACAAAAAAAGTCATGAACAACATAGAGTGGGCAAATTACAGATTAAGTTGTTAGGGATCTTAATTCTATATTTAATTTGGACAATTTGAAGTAGGGCACAATTTTGGTGCTCCTCAATGTTTTAGGGGTATGCTTGTGGTCTGTTGCATACTCTCCTGGACGTGTATGCATAACAACTTTTGGCTATGACTAATATGTTGATTTAGATTGGAAGTTTAGGTGGTGATATTGCTCTAAATTGAGATGGAGGATGACTTGATTTGTTATGTGGTCTTCTCTTTTGCATTACTTCTACTTATTGTAACCTAGTGAGCAATTTGTAATCCAGATTGACATGGAGGATGACTTGATTTGTTATGTGGTCTTCTCCTTTGCATTACTTCTACTGGTAGTCGTAATCAAGGAAACAATTTATAATCCAGATTCAGATGGAGGACTTGATTTGTTATGTGGTCTTTTCCTTTGCAGTACTTCTACAGATAATTGTAATAAATTAAACAATTCATAATCCAGATTTTGTATATAGCTCTGCTACTGGGGTTTTGGCGCGCTGGCTTCATTCCAGTTAAACTCAACTTGTTTCAGCTCCTTCTTTATTTTGGCTTTCGATTGCCTTATTTTTCTCTGTTACAAATTAATCTGAGACTCACTATCTCTTGGAAGTTCCCCATCCTAGTTCTTCTCCTTCTCTTTTTCTCTTTTTCTCCATCTTTAAACTCCTTCACCTCTGTGTTGATTGGCTGCTTCTTCCTCTTCTTCACAAACTATGAAACTTGAGAACTGCCTTCTTGTATTTCTCCTCTTTTTGATATATTCTCTATCACCATTTAGTTGCTACATGCAATGCTTCTAATATTTTATAAAAAGCTACAGTGTTGCCCAGGTTTTTATTATCGCTAGGGATTGGCTGATAGCATTCTGTATAAAGTATGCAACTTTCAGTTTGATGCCAATTCTTCAAAATGCAATTTCATGTATTTCTAAATGAGGATACTATGGATGAATAGCAAAAGCCAAAAAACCGGTTAGAGCATGCGCTGCAAAAATCTAAAAAAAATCAAAATGATATACAATGGCTTAATTCAACTAGAAAGCATAAAAAAGGTTACAAGGACCTGTATATTCATAGAAATGTTGTAAAACTACATCAATTCAAGGGAATTAAAACAGAGGATATGCCCAGATCAAGTAGTTGCTGCAAACTGATTCTTGTAGCTGACCCCATCTAGTATTTAGATTAAAGCTTGTTGAATTGATTTTGGTTTAAAAGGCTTATATTGACTAAGTGGTTGCTCAAATTAAATGGAGAAAGTTTTTTATGGGATAATGAGTAGGGCACGTGGGGATACACAGTTAGAAATTAGGAGATAAAAAAGTCATTATTTGTGCAAGACATTATTGGTGTAGATTGTTGATTTTGTGATTTGTCTTTTTCATTTTTTGGAAAAATTAGTGTAGTATTATTAGTACTCAGGTTCATGGGTTCTTCAAATTTAAAGTAAAAAATAAAATTATGTATATTATTAAGCTGTTCTCTTTTGCAGGTTCCTATAGATTCTTGTTATATAGGGGCTCAAAATTCTGCCTTCCTACAGCAGGTAATGTGTCTAGCGTGTATTATGATTGGATTTATTGTGTAACAGAAAAAAATCATCTGGCTGCCATCTGATTTCTGATTGCTTCTCATGTGTGAAAGTAACAGGCTTCTTACATAACCAGCGGTGTACATCATAAACCTCAACAATTGGATGGGCTCTTTCAATATCTCTTGGTAATTTGTTCACCATAATTGGATAATATGGAAGCAATTTGAAGTAGTTATTTGAAAATATTGATTGTTTTCTCTGTTACAAATACTATATCAATGAATTATTTGTATACATTTAAAAATATATGTGATTGCTTACGTTATTGTTTGCATTAGAATTGATAACTGAATCTTTGGTTCAAAAGGAGAATACAATATTTGCATAAGTGAAAAATCTGGAGAAGAAGATCATTTAAATGGAAACAACTTCCACTGTTTAATCTCAAAACTTACATCATTTGGGTTCTTGTTGGAAATTAGCTATACTGTCTTATAGGAAATCTTCATCTGCCAACTGTCTTGTATGACTAAACTGTCTTCTCTTCTTCTGAATGGGAACTTCTTTTTCTTAATTGTGATACTTAGGCTTCTTGCTTTTCCTTTTAGTTTCACTGTAATGAGTCTAATATGATATTTTGTCATGTGCGTGCAGACAATTTTTGCTACTGATTTACATTCTCGCAATTTTTTACAACTTCCTAAGCCTGTTGGCGTGGATTTCCGTGCCTCGTAAGTTACTAATTACAGTAATTTGTTTGATTGTCTATTCCCATATTATTGCTATTTATTTTCGGCTGTCAGCCTTCTTGCTTGAAATCCATTGTTGTGAATCTGCTCAAGTAGTAACTGGGGATGGGTTAATTTTTTTCAAAAAAAAAAAAAAAAAACCTTCGTAGTGAGCTACACCAAATGAGTATTGTAGTCAACATATAACCGTCCTTTGAATACGTCACCTACTCAATATATCAACTTGATAGAAATCTGGAATCTGATTGTAAGAAGTTATTTTTAATATTATAGTTTACGAAAGTTCTATTCTTTAAAGAGGAGATTTACTTCAGCAGTGGATTTTTCGATGTTCAATTTAGTTCATTTTATGTATTAGGGGTGGTCATTGGTTGGTTTGGTTTGGTTTTTGTTATAACCAAACCAAACTGATAGGTGACAGTTTGGTGATTTGCAACCCAAATCGAACCAATTGCTAGCATGATATGATACGAATGGAAAAAAAACAATGAGTGTAATTGGTTAACAGTAGTAGTGGTCAGTATTCAGTAACCACTTTTATATATTCTGAATAGGAATATTCTCCTAAGTAATTGCAAATGTTGTATATTCAATAGCTAAAAAACTTAGAAAATTACACTAACAGTAATGGATACAATACAAGTCAGTCAACTTAAAACAATGTTTAACAATTTGGGTTGGATTATTCAGTTGGATAAAGTACAACCCATAAATCAATCCAAATTTATCAAGCAACTCATTGGGTTTATTTTGCTCTAAAACCAAATCAACCCGCTTAAATTGTTTCGATTTGGATGGATTGATCAGTTTAATGGTTTGGGTGTCCAACCTTTATGTACCCTGATCATAGTTGGACATTAGACACTTTTGGCTCACAACTTGTCCAAAGTAGTGATGTGCTTATATTTATCAATGTAAGTTGTCATGGAATGCTATTGAACCACACTTTACATTCTTTCTCCACACTTCTTTTTCCCCCCTTGATTAAATTAAACAATTTCACACGACACTTGCACGTGGGTGTTGAGCGGATCCATGTTTATAATGGTAAATCATTAGGAAAGCTCAAGAAATTGCTTTCGTCTCCTAGTATTTTTTTCTCTTAAATTTCAATTTTATTTAGTGCTGAAGTTTAATTTAGTGTTAATTTTTTTTTTCTTGGAACTTCTTCATTAAGCTGTAAGTAATCAGGTCTTTATTACTCATCCATGTCATTTGATCTAATAACAGATATATCTTCCTCTCTTTTATATTCAAATTGCAATTTACCTTATCATAAAACTGTTCAATTTTCAGGTGTTTCTGCCATAAAAGTACAATTGACATGAGCTACATATGTTCTGTATGTTTGTCCATATTTTGTACACGTCACAAGAAATGTTCGACATGGGGGTAAGCAGATCTTACCTGTTGTATCGTGAAACCTTATATGCTGTTTTCATAATCTTTACTGATTATGATTTTGTGGGCAAAGTGATAAAGTGCTTGTAAATTACTATCAACGGTATTATTAGTAACTGATGAAGGGCCTGATTCACTTCTAGAAAGAAAACAAGACATTGTCGCATGAATGGGCATTTTGGCCTGTGCCAATCACTTAGCCCTGTGGGAAGGTCTAGCCTAGGCTTCACCAATACTTTTCCCCCCCGAGGGAATACAGAGTAGTAAATTATATATATGATAATATAAGTTAACCTTATTGATACAGGAAAATAATATGAACTTAGCACAAGAAAGGGATGCTATTTTAGCTTTTTGAAATATTAAATTAGTGCAAACAGTTGTAGTCATTGGTTAGCAGCTTTGGGCTGTTATTAGTAATCACAGAATTGATTCTCTCTATATTTATCGTATGTTTTATCTGTGAGAGAAAATTGGAAGAAACAAGATGATGTTTAGTTTTCTCAAATACTTCTTCCATCATTGTCTTATTCCTATTAAATTTTTTTATTGTGGCTTTGCACATGTTGCAGGTCAGTATTTGGTCAGGCTCAATCGGACAACTAATCGAAAGAGAAAGGCTCCAGATTCATAATCATATTTTACAGGTATAAGAAACTGCTATAATGAATTATCTTTACTGCATCTTTTACATTTCATATCTAATTGCACAGTGATTACATAATTGGTTCTTGTGGTCCATCTATTTTTTTCTTGCACAAATAGGCTCCATCCAAAGTGTTTTCTCGTGACCACTTGGGGAACCAATCAATCCGTGCAGAAGATAATTAGTCACAAATTCTATGGTTTTTTTTTCTTTCTCAAATATGGTGGACTGAGTTTCTTCTCTTTTTATTTATAAATTAAAAATGAAAAGAAGAGAAGATTATGGATGATCCAAAGTTTTTGTTTTACGATGAAAAGCTGACCAAATTGTAATAACGTCATCTGAAGAGAGTTCACGGTCCTCTTCTCTGGTGTGTGGTTCTTGTCATTTGTCAGTGCTCATCCAACATGCCGTGAATATGCAAAAGTAATAACCAATGGTGCTTTGGCAGCAAAGGGTGCCGCTGATCTTAAGTTAATGAAAGACCATGGAAATGGAACTGATCTAAGACAGGTTTCCGGGGGAACATTTTAGTGTACTTCTTGGAGTCGTGCTGCCTTCTCTTATTTTTATCTCTCCACCAAACAAATGAAGCTAAATTTATACAATACTCATGGTGTGATAGGGATGAATTGAAGTTGCAAATTTGGGCATTGTATGAAAATTTTGTATTAAGTATGAAATGCCGGTAATGTATGTATAAATTATAATTATGTGTTTGTGGCAGAGTTAATGGAGATGGAAAAATACGAAGATCGACATTCGTCCGAAAAGTAAGACCTTTTGAAAAGTGCTTCAAGGGAGTATGTTAAAATATCCTTTGCCGTATATCTTTTATATCTGCTTTTGAGAAATTTGCAGTAGTGGATTTTAAAGTGTTAGAAATGGGTTTCTAACAGTGGATTTGTAGCTGGACAGCAGGATCGGGGAGCTAGGGTTCAAAGGCGATTTGGGGATTTTTGGGTGAAGTGGGAGCTGCTCGATGCATCGCGAAGACAGAACTGAAGTGTGAGTTAGGTTTGGTCTGAAGATGAGCATTTATATTAGGTCTATACGGTGTCGTTTTGGGTTGATTGTGTAATGCCCAAAACGCTGCGTTTTTTATTAAGTTGTTTAAATTCTAATTCCCTAAACGGCGTCGTTTTGGCCGTGAGTCTCTATTAGTTAATATGGTCTGCGCACAGAGTATCCAAACCCTGTAACAAACTCTCAACAACCTGACTTATATGTATTACAATTGAGAATGGAAAAGGGCAGCAAATATTATTACAATTATTCTCTCTCTCTCGTCTAACAAATTCTCTCTCAACCCAACTCTATTCTCTACTCTAATATCTTCTGTTCTTCAGCTGTTCTTCAATATTTCGGTTCATTTTCCAGAATACAGCCTCAACTTCATTCCATTATTACTTGCACAACAAACCCAAAAATCACCATTAAAATACAGAGATCCATTCAACAGGCCAAACATAACAAAGTGGTATCAGAGCACTTTCCGGGAATACAAAACCATGGCAGAAGGAACTAGGCAGCACCATTATGTAGATGGAAGGTTTCAGGAGATTGAAACTAGGGTGCAGAAAGTGGAGGAAGGGGTGCAGAAAGTGCAGGAAGGAATGCAGAAATTGGAAGGAGTGATGACCACCTTTAAGATGGAAGTAGCTACCCAACTTTCTGAACAAACAGCCCAAATCGAATACAAGATGCAAGAACTGCTCATTGCAGTGTATAAGGAAGCCAGACCTGAAGGAATGCGTGGAAATGGGAAGGGCATTTTGGGTTCAGCACCTGCGGTGCCATCTGCAGACCCTAGGAATGCTAGATCTGCTGGAGAGCACCGATTTACAAACAACCAAGGGTCATCCAGTCAGGTATTTTCAGACCCACTAGTTAAGATCCCAAAATTAACATTTCCTAAATTTGATGGAACAGACCTTAAGACTTGGCTGAGAAAGTGTGACCGATACTTTCTAATACACCCAGTACCACCAGACCAAAAGGTGTTAATAGCTTCTATACACTTTGAGAAAAAGGCGGAGGTATGGTTTCAGTCATACTATGACTTACAAGAGGGTGTTAGCTGGAGGGAATTTAAGGAATCCTTACTCAATAGGTTCCTTGATGTAGAGCAAGAAGATGTGATAGGGGAATTGTATAGACTAAGGCAAACAGGCACTGTCTCGGAATACCAAGACAAATTTGAAGAGCTGTAGCCAAGGCTAAGGGCTAGGTGAGGGATTTTTTTTGGAGAGCTTTTTGAGTGGGCTGAAATCTGAAATTAAAAACCAAGTTAAGATGTTCAGCCCCTCAGATCTGAAAACTGCCATACATTTGGCGAGGCTACTCGAGGCAGCCATCGAGCCCAAGAGGAACAGACCGTGGGTACAGAAAACCAGCATCTACAACTCCTCCACCAGCACACCCAACCAAACACTAGCCAAAACTCCTAATACCTACCCAAACACACACCCAACCAGCAACAATACAGCCCTGAAACCAACTGAACCCATTCCCATTAAACGGTTGACACAAGCTGAAATGAAGACAAGGAGAGACAAAGGGCTCTGTTATAACTGTGATGAGCCGTACACTTATGGCCACCAATGTACTAAGAAGAGGTTATACATGCTTATGGGTGAAGATGAAGAAGACCAGGAGATTGACACAGAAATTGAGGAAGTGCATGAGAAATCTGAACCAGAAATCTGCAAGGAAGAGATGTCTATTTCTCACCACGCCCTAACTGGATGTGCTGGGCTGCAAACCATAAGATTGAGGGGCAAGGTTAGACATAGGGAGATCACTATTTTGGTGGACAGTGGCTCTACCCATAACTTCCTAGACCCTAACACAGCACAACTTACTGGGGTAGAAATAGAGGAAACAGAAACTTTATGGGTCACAGTTGGAGGAGGAGGAAAAATCAGCAGCAAGGCTAAATGCAAACAGTTCACCTGAGCTATGCAAGGGGTTTCGTTCTCAACTGAAATGAGATTATTAACCCTAGGAGGTTGCGATGCCGTGCTGGGCATGCAGTGGATTAGAGAGATAGGTCCCATTATGCTAGATGCGAAGCAATTGAGTATGAGCTTCATGAAGGAAGGAAAATGGGTTTCCCTCCAGGGAATCAGAACTGAAAACAGATTAACGCAGTTGACAGGGAAGAAGGTGAGCAACCAGCTAGAAAAAGCTCATAATCAAGCCGAAGCTATGGTACAGCTGTACTCACTAGAATCCGAAGATAAAATGGTGAGAATACCTATTGTTTTGAAGCCCTTATTGGAAGAATTCGCAAATGTGTTTTCTGAGCCTAAATCACTACCCCTCCACAGAAAACAAGACCACAAGATAACCCTAATTCCCGGTTCCAGCCCTGTCAATGTAAGGAACTACAGACATCCCTATGTGCAGAAGAATGAGATAGAAAGAATTGTGAGGGAGATGCTTGACAGTGGCATCATTCGGGAGAGTAACAGTCCCTTTTCTTCCCCTATTTTATTGGTTAAGAAGAAGGATGGGACTTGGAGATTCTGTTTGGATTACAGGGAACTCAATAAATTAACCGTCAAGGATAAATTCCCTATACCTCTCATAGACGAGTTACTAGATGAATTGAATGGGGCACAGGTGTTCTCTAAACTCGATCTTAGGGCTGGGTATCACCAAATAAGGGTGACAGATGCTGACATACACAAGACTGCCTTTAGGACTCACCAAGGGCATTATGAATTTAAGGTAATGCCTTTCGGCCTTACCAATGCCCCAGCCACCTTTCAGAGTCTGATGAACGACATTTTTAGACCATACTTAAGGAAAATAGTATTGGTTTTCTTTGATAATATTCTGGTTTACAGCAAAAATATTTTAGAACACCAAGAGCATCTCAGACTCACTTTTTCTATCTTAAGGCAGAATCAGCTGTTTGTGAAAAAGAGTAAATGTGATTTTGGTAGTCCTGCACTAGAATATTTAGGGCACATCATCTCAGGGCAAGGGGTGGCAGCCGACCATAAGAAGATACAAGGGATGCTTGACTGGCCTACCCCTAAGACAGTCAAGGCATTAAGGGGCTTTTTGGGACTTACAGGATACTACAGGAAATTTGTAAGGGGCTATGGAGTGATAAGTAAGCCCTTGACAGATTTATTGAGGAAAGGAGGGTTTGTTTGGAATGAGGCAGCCGATGAGGCCTTTAGGCAACTCAAAGTTGCCATGACTACAACCCCGGTTTTGGCTCTACCTGATTTTACCCAACCCTTTGTTCTTGAAACAGATGCATGTGACACAGGAATAGGGGCTGTGTTAATGCAACAGGGCAGACCTATTGCTTATATAAGCAAATCCTTACCCTCCCAAAAGAAAGGACTGTCCACCTATGAAAAGGAATTGTTGGCTATAGTTTACGCAGTGCAGAAGTGGAGGGCTTATTTACATGGTAACCGTTTCACTATAAAAACAGACCACCACAGTTTAAAATACTTCCTGGAACAGAAAATCACTACCATAATGCAGCAAAAGTGGTTAACAAAACTGCTGGGATATGACTATGACATTTCCTACAAGAAGGGAAAGGAAAACGTGGTAGCATATGGGCTGTCCAGGGCCTTTCAAGAGGAAGAAGTTCCATCTCATTTGGCCTTATCCACTACCAAACCAGCCTGGATCCAGGAGGTGGAGGAGAGCTATTACATGGATCCTAAGGCAGCTACACTTATTCCAGAGATATTAATAGGCAGCCAAACTAATCAAGAGTTTACCTTGAGGGAGGGCATCCTACGCAGAAATGGAGTGATTTATGTGGGTAATTATGGTCACCTCAGACAGAAATTAGTGGAGGAAGCTCATTCCTCAGCTATGGGGGGCCATTCGGGAATTCAAGGCACTATGAGGAGGCTACAACTCTATTTTTATTGGGACTCTATGTTAAAGGAGGTGACCGTGAGGGTTTTGGGATGTGCTGTCTGCCAAGAGAATAAATCCCTTCACAGCAAACCATCTGGGCTATTACAGCCCTTACCCATTCCAAACACCCCATGGCTTGATATAGCTATGGACTTCATCGAAGGACTGCCTAGGTCTGCAGGTAAGGACACCATACTTGTGGTCATTGACAGACTCACAAAGTATGCCCATTTCCTAGCCCTCACTCACCCATACACTGCACAACAAGTTGCTCAGCTGTTTATGGACAACATTCAGAAACTACATGGACTACCAACCACTATAGTGAGTGACCGAGACAAGATCTTCACCAGTCAGTTTTGGCAGCACATGTTTAAGGCAATGGGCACACAATTGTACCTCAGCACTGCCTACCATCCGCAGACAGATGGACAGAGTGAAAGACTCAACCAATGCTTGGAAAACTACCTGAGATGCATGACCAGCTCTAAACCTAGTCACTGGGCTGCTTGGCTCCCTCTAGCAGAGTGGTGGTACAACATTAACTATCACACAGCTCTCAAAATGACCCCATTTGAGGCACTCTATGGCTACAGACCACCTATATTTACAACCAACCCAAGAGACTACACAGACTTAGACAGTAGAACGTTTGTGAATGACAGAAACAAACTTCAGCTCATCCTAAAAGAATCACTAACGCAAGCACAGTCAAGAATGAAAACATATGCAGACAGAAAGCGAACTGAGAGAGAATTCAAAATTGGAGATCATGTCTACCTAAGGTTACAGCCTTACCGACAAACTACCATGGCAATTAGAAAAAATCTCAAACTCGCCCCTAGATACTTCGGGCCATACCAGATCATAGAAAGAATAGGTAAGGTAGCTTACCGTTTGCTGTTGCCTCCGGGTTCGCAGATCCACCCCGTATTCCACGTCTCACAGTTGAAGGCGAAGATCGGAGACCGATTCTCTCCAAACCCACAGCTACCGCACACGGGACCAGATGGACAGATCCTAGCACAACCAGTAGCGATCTTAGACAGGAAAATGGTGAAAAAAGACAATAAACCAGTGGTTCAATACCTGATTCAGTGGTCGGCGTCGTCACCAGAGGATGCAACCTGGGAAGACGCGACGATGATCCGACGAAGCTTTCCTACGTTCGATCCTTGAGGTCAAGGATGTTTTAAGGGAAGAGGAATGTTAGAAATGGGTTTCTAACAGTGGATTTGTAGCTGGACAGCAGGATCGGGGAGCTAGGGTTCAAAGGCGATTTGGGGATTTTTGGGTGAAGTGGGAGCTGCTCGATGCATCGCGAAGACAGAACTGAAGTGTGAGTTAGGTTTGGTCTGAAGATGAGCATTTATATTAGGTCTATACGGTGTCGTTTTGGGTTGATTGTGTAATGCCCAAAACGCTGCGTTTTTGCTTAAGTTGTTTAAATTCTAATTCCCTAAACGGCGTCGTTTTGGCCGTGAGTCTCTATTAGTTAATATGGTCTGCGCACAGAGTATCCAAACCCTGTAACAAACTCTCAACAACCTGACTTATATGTATTACAATTGAGAATGGAAAAGGGCAGCAAATATTATTACAATTATTCTCTCTCTCTCTTCTAACAAATTCTCTCTCAACCCAACTCTATTCTCTACTCAAATATCTTCTGTTCTTCAGCTGTTCTTCAATATTTCGGTTCATTTTCCAGAATACAGTCTCAACTTCATTCCATTATTACCTGCACAACAAACCCAAAAATCACCATTAAAATACAGAGATCCATTCAACAGGCCAAACATAACATAAAGTTGAAGAAATGACTACAATTCTGAGTTATCATTTTCGTTTTACTGGCATTCAAAATAACATGCGTTACAAAATAAAGAAATTCAATCCCTAGATAAAATGGATTTGTTTTGCATGGTGAGTCGCAAGTAATAAACATGAGGTGTCATTATTGCTGCGAGTTTTTAATTAATACATGCTAATTAGAATTGAGTCTAAAATCGGGTTTTATTTCACAAAATATATGAAAATGAAGAAATGTCATGCTTATTGTTGATAAATTTATAAATTATGAAAATGAGTTTGATTTTGTTACTATGTTTTATTATTGACTTTTTTTTTTTTTTTTTGAGTTAATTTCGTAATAAAACCTTAATTTTTAGGCTGGACGCCCGGCCTAACGCCCAAAGGCTCCTGTTAATATAATTAATAATGTAATTGATTAACTATAATCCAGGTGGCTATCAACGGCTATCATTCCATTGGAGTCTTGTCTTTTTGGACTAAATCATCTCTGTCGCATACGATCAGGAAAAAAGAAGAATAGTAATATATGATTTGATGAAAACTTGTATTTTGATTGTCGGCACTGTACTGTACATCCAAGACCAGTCCAGCATGGAACCACAAGACGTCCTCCACATATATTCGACAAAGATTGCAGTTGGCCAATTTTTGGCATCAAGCCATTTTACAATTCTTGACAGAGATTAGTTAAACATTACAGAGAAGGATGACGCTTGAAGTTGAAGGAATGTCAAAAGAGACCATCAAGCCATCTTCTCCAACACCAGACCACCTCCGCAATTACCAGCTCTCTTTTCTCGACCAAATCTCTCCTCCTGTCTACAACCCTCTCGTTCTCTTTTACCCAACTCATCAAAACAATCAACAAATCACCATCGACAATGTCAAAGTAGCTAGTCAACTTAAACGATCACTATCAGAGGTTTTGACTTCGTTTTATTCGCTGGTGGGACGAATCAAAGACAATACTATTATGTGCTGAATTTCATTAGACCCAGATAGGCCCAGAAATATCTATAAAGCCCAATAGGTCTGAGTAAACCAACAGGCCAAACAAACTTGAGAAAGTCAACAAGGCCTAACGGGCTGAAAAAGCTAGTAGAGCCTAATACGACAAACAAATACATTCCAACAAATGTGAAAAAGAAGACTCTACGCGGGCTGCCGCGTCCAGGCAACCAGAAAGAGTTGTACGCCACCTCTCATCAACGACATAACTCCAGCTCATATGACCCTAGCTCGAAGCTCTAAATTAAAGAAGAATTCCAAGAATAAAGGGATTTGATCCGATCAAATAACAAAGTCCCAATCAGTATCAATCTCCTTAATTTCAGCAATCATATTTCAATTAGAGAATGATTCTTAGGGATACAATTTAATCCCTAATTTCTTGTAATTACATTCTATATAAAACAGAATGACTCCACCCCTTCACAATATAAAAGGAACGGATCATCACTGTTACAAAGATTACGAAAATTCTAAGAAAAAACACATATACCGAGCTCGACAATACACTGATAACGAGCACGACTTTAAAACTAAGAACAGTGGATGTAGGCATTCTCTCAAACCAAACCACTTTAAAAATCTCTTGTGTCCAATTTCGATTTACTGTTTCATTATTATATTTGCTACTATTTACGTTGACCGATTTTGTACGTCAACATTTTGGAACTAGAATGAGGGCCCCGTTTGAGGAATCAAACCTCTTTTTTCAACTAAAAACAGTGTTTTCATCTTATTTTTTTTACAAGAAATTCTTCCAAAAGCAATGGTAAGGGGCGTGGAAAATCGTTCTAGAACCACAAGAAGTAGGGACATACCTTCTGCTGGAGGGCATTCAGAGGCATCTCACCAACCTCGAATTCCATTGATAACCACTAATATGGCCCTTATCGCCCTTACAATCCCACTGCCAGCCTCAAATCCTCCGGCAGGCACGTTCCTTTTCAGATGGAGCAACAGGGAAATGACCGGATTGATCCCTCCAGGCTGTCGGACTTCAACAAATGGATGGAAAGGTAGGTCAAACTAAAGAAGATGGTAGCAGAGATGTCGTATGGGTACCATCTTCTACTACAGAATCAGCCCCCACGCGAGCAGGTTATGGAAAGGACCTCACTACCGCAACCAGAACGAGATGGTCCGATCCACACTCCTCGTCACTTCAGCTGGCAAAATCCCCCTCGAAACGATACACGACGAGGTGGAATTTCCATTCATTTGGCCAATGCAATGAGGAGAGCCTCCGTATATTGGAGTTGCTGTTTAGCTTGTGACTGTGAAGGTATGAACACAATAGTGGAATCCACTATTTCTTGATTGAAGTAGATGAGTAGTTCCCTTAAGGATTGATTCGGGGCTTGAACGATTATGAGCGTTCTCATTCTTCCTTGAGGAAGACAGGATTTAATTGTTCATTATAGAATCAACAGTGCTTAAAGGAATAGATATAACTAGAGGGGTATAACAGACATTATGACCCAACTCTATCTATGAACTACTTGTGGAGGATCACACTATATGAAAATAGCTATATCAATGGACACTGAGACTTCAGATTATATAAACACATCTACAGTCCTGAGAGTGCATCATCGAGTTTTTAGTGGAATAACTCCGAGGTTAATAATCATGAAATATTAATTAAAGAGTTTAATTAATATTACTAAGTATTATTGGAATTTGAGTGGTGGAATTTGAGGCTGGTGGGACGCCTCTGAATGCCCTCCAGTGGAGGGTACATCCCTACTTCTTGTGGTCCTGGAACAAGTTTCTACCCTTCTTGCCATTGTTTTGAAAAGATTTCTAGAAAAATAAGATGAAAACATTGTATTTGTTGAAAGTGGAGCTTTTCTCAAACGGGCCCTCCTTCTAGCACCAAAATGTTGACGTGTGAATTTGGTCAACGTAATTAACAACAATTATAAATAGCAAAACAGGAAAATAAGATTGAACAAAAGAGATTTTTAAAGTGGTTCGGCTTTGAAAGAATGCCTACATTCACTGTTCTTGCATTAATGTTGAGCTCGTTGTATGTGTTTTCTTTTAGAGTTTTTGTAACCCCTATAACAGTGAATGATCCACCTCTGTTATAATATCAAGGGATGGAGTCATCCTATTTTACATAGAATTTAATTACAAAAAATTAGAGATCAAATCAAATCCCTAAAAATAATATTCTAATTGAAATACAATTACTGAAAATAAGGTGTTTGAGGTTGATTAGGATTATGCAAGTTGACTAGGTCAAATCCCTATAATCATGGGATTTCATCTATCTGGAGTTTCGAGCTGAGCCTTACGCAAGTTGAAGCCACGCAATTGATGAGAGGTGATGTGTGAAGACATTCCAGGTCGTTTAGGTGTTGTAGCTTGCATAGAGTCTCTACTTCATATCATTGGGATAGACCTGTTTGTTGCACTAGGCTCTATTAACTTTTCCATCTCATTAGGCTTTGTTGACTTCCTCAAGTCTGTTGGACTACGTTGGTTTATCCAGGCCCGTTAGGCTTTAGTGATATCTTTGGGCCTATTGGGTTTAATGAAATTAGACACATAACAACAATAAAATACGGTTATGAGGAGTTTACAGAATTTATTAAAATCAAATACTAATAATACTGTGAACAACTCTAGCCTTCCATAAGGCCATAACATAGGATAATATCCGTCACACTTACCTTTATTTACTGACACGTAAAAGAAAATTGTAAGATTGACATGCAGAGCTATATATTATTTTAAGTTGAAGAATTATTAATTATACAACGAAAATGATTCCAAATTACGTACGCTCTAGAAGATCGGATCCTAACACGTGCAATCTTAAGTCTTAACCACATAATCTATCTTAATTATTTTTTAATCTAATCAAACCTCTTAATTTACGCAATCACCCTTGACCTGAATTAATCTGATTACAATAGATGTTGCTGCCTCAACTCCCAATTGATCCCTACCTTTATTTTCACTTCCTTGATAGTTTTTATATATATATATATATATATATATATATATATATATATATATATATATATATATATATATATATTTGCGTGTTTGATTTCATTAGAATCTGACAAATCTCTCAGCCAGTTAATTTTGGTTTTAAAAAATAAAAAATTATTTATTGTTAACTTGTTATATTTCTCACATTAATTTTTGTAACGTATTTTAACTTTTTTAGATTGATATCTTGTCCTAATTAGTAAATTTGTATCTAGGTTATATTTGTAATATAAAATTTTTAATGATAATTGAGTGTGTAAATTATTTTTATAGCTTATGGGTTGACAATATCTACACTTTTTTTCTTGTTTGTAATATATTTGTCTCTAATTTTTTTTTTCAAAAAAAGAATTTATAATCTTATAATTATAAATATGAGAGACATACCACTAGTCAATTTTATTTTATCCATTTCTAATTTTTTTTTTAATTTATCTTCTCTACGAATCAATGTAAACATGCCTTTACGTTTTGTACAAGCCAAGAATAAAGATCTTTAATAAAATATACAGCTGTTGATTGTTACTATATAGAAATATAAATTATATAACCCAGTTGTTATCTATTTGTCTATTGAATTTCAAAATAGTGATTATTAAATCAAGATTTTTATAAATAAAAGTAGGAATTGAAAAGGGTAATTATCAATTTGGTCCCTAATTTTAGAAAATAATTAATTTTTTAAAGTAGTTTTGTTTATTAGTATCCTTAAGCCTAACTTTCTGAAAATGCATCAATTTGGTCATTATGTGAGTCAAACGTTAGTCAAAGTTAACGGTTCTAGGGATATGTTTGTCTTTAAACCTATCAATGAGTCAATAGTAAATTTTTTGGTGACATATCTACCTCTAGTTAAAAATTTAAAATAAATTAAACTAAAAAAAGGGAAATTTTCATTTTGGTCTCTAACTTTTGGAGAATTATTAATTTTTTAAACTATTTATGGTTAATGGTATCCTTGGACCCTAACTTTTAGGAAATATATTAATTTGGTCTCTCTGACTAAATTTCTACCAATCAAACTTAACAGAATTGGTAAAAAGATTGTTTTGCCTTTAACTCTAATTAAATAAGTTAAAATTACAATTTTAACCTCAAATTTTAAAAAAGAATATTAATAATTAGAAGGGTAGTATGATCATTTTAAATTAATTTTTAATTAAAAATTTAAAAATATTTTTAATGCACTTAAAAAAACATTTTTAAATGAATCTCTACCGTCCATCAATTTTGATGGACGGTGGAGATTATATCGAAGTTTTTTTAAAAAATAAAAATTGTAAATTATTTTTATTTAATTTATTTTTTTTACTGTTTTAAAAAAAAATTAATGTTCTTGGTGGAGATCCAAGAACATCAACAATGATGTTCAAAAATTGGATCTCCACCGTCAATCAATAATGATGGACATTGGAGATCCAATCAGGATCTCTACCAAGAAAAAAAAAGAAATTTGAATTTGAAGATATGAGTTCGAAGACGAACCCAAATTTGGGTTCGAATCGAACCCAAATCTTCAACTCCAAGTTCAATTTTTTTTTTTTTTTTTGCTGTTCTTGGTGGAGATCCAGCTAAGAACATCAACTTTTTGTTTAAGGGCGAATTGCAATAGAATACCCTGACGTTTGGCCATATTACAATAAAATCGTGAGTTTAGCTTTAATCACACATTAATACCCTATTTTAGTTCATTTGGTCAAAAATAAAAGTTTGACCAAATTTTTTCTTTAAAATGACAAAAATACCCCTAGTTAAAATAAATAATATCAATGATTAAAATTAAAAAATTAAAGAATAAAAAATTTAAATTTTTTAAAATGGATGAATCCATTTAAATTAATTATTTAAATTTAATAATTAATATTATTTTTTTTATTTTTTAACCAGGGAAATTTTTGTCATTTTAGGTAAAAATTTTGGTCAAACTTTTATTTTTGACCAAGTCAACTAAAGGAGTGTACTTGTGTAATTAAGGCTAAACTCACGATTTTATTGCAATATGGTCAAACATCAGAGTACTCCATTGTAATTCGGCCTATTTTAAATAGTAAAAAAAAAGTTAAATTGAAAAAAATTTAATCTTACAATTTTTATTTTTCAAAAAAAAAAAATTTTGATGGACGGTGGAGATTTTCATTTAATGTTTTTTTAAAATTTTTTAATTTAATTAATTTTTTAATTAGGGGTAGGTTGAAAGATAAAAATACCCCTATAACAGTTAAGTTTGATTAACGGTTGACTAACAAAAGGATCAAATTGATACGTTTCCAAAACTTTAGGTCCAATGATACCAATAAACGAAACTGGTTTAAAAAATTGATAATTCCCTAAAAGTTAAGGACCAAAATGTAAATCCCCCTTAAAAAAATTTAACATTTTAAAAAATTTTAGTTGGATTTTCACCGTCCATCAAGATTGATGGATGTTAAATATTATTGTTGATAGTAAAAAATGGATTCTACAGTCAACGAAAGTCAACGAAGCCAAGTAAGTGGTTTACTGGCTTTGTCAAGTGATTTGAATGAGATTATCTGAGATAATCTTATTAAAGAGGTTCTCGCAGGACGCGCAGACTTCTCGGAATGAGTCTCTGTAATTTGCTACTTGTCAAGAAAGAAAGAATCATGAGAGATGCCGGACGTAGGCCATCAATCAATCTCCGACGATCAAGTCAGTTATCTCTTTCAACGAGAGGGAAAATATATTTAGTTCTTTTAGGGTTTTGACGATAATTAATTGTCTACCTTCTCCGTTGTTATGGTCCCTTTTATATACCCTGAACCTTTTCCCCTTTGTTGGGAATGTTCAGGTCTCCTTTCAGGAGAGGGTCAGGAGATTGTTTCCTTAAACATGTAATTCCTGACCTCCTGCAGAAGATCGCCTGACAGTGGCTAAAATGGTGAAAAGAACGGTAACTTGTGCTGTCCGGGCATTTAATTCGTCTGCTGCCCTCAATGACAAGTTTCTGACATCGACTGTGTCTGTGACAGGTGTCAGATTGGCGCGCTGCAGTGTCCAGGTTCAGGTTCGGCGTGTCGCCTGTATTTTTGTCATATGTTCGAGGCTTCTTTGGGGAGACATTATGGTCGCAGGAATAGTTCTCGCAGTAAACTAAAAATGTCCTGCGACCTCTAAAGTTAAACGATGCAGTTTTAAGAGATATAGGAAGCAGATCTTCCTCTTTCCTTCCATTGGTGATTGGTTGCTGAGGTGGCAGTTCCTTAAGGGATTATACCTATAACAATACCCCCTAAATCCTTCGAAGAAAAGCGTTTTCTGATGGGGATTTACCTTCATAGTTCAACAAAGATCCCCTAAACTCTCCCTGCTGACGTGGCATCTAATGACGTGTTGGTTCTGGGAATGTGTAACATCCCTGATTTCAAATAATTGATTTTGAATATGTGGATATAAAATTTATGATTTAAGGGGTGAAAAACGTAATTAAATGTATGTATATTTTTATGGTTTCCAGGTGGACCAGATGGAGCGGTCCAGAAAATAATGCATGAAAAAGAAGGAAAAGTTGGCAATGAGTACCGCGACCAGAGATTGCGATGAGTCGCTCGCGGTGAAAAATGATATTTTTGGCAGTGAACACCGCGACCAGTCACCGCAACCAGGGATCGCGTTGACTAGCTCGAGGTGAAAATGTCAAATTTGGGCAGTGAGCATGGCTACCACCAGCGCGACCAGGTACCGCGATGATTGCTTGCGATGAAAGCGGTGAAATCACTCCAGTGAGTAACGCGACCAGATAGCGCGACCACAGGTCGCGATGATTGAAATTTTATAAAAAAAATAAGAGGCGGTGAAGCTTCTCAAAGAAGTAAACCAGAAAAGAAAGAGAGAAAACGGGAGAGAAGAAAAGAAAGAAAAAAAAAGAAAAGAGAAAGGAAGGAAGAGAGATAGAGAAAGAAGAAGAAGGAGAAGAAGAAGAAGAAGAAGAAGAGAAGAAGAAGAAGAGAAGAAGAAGAAGGGAAAAGGAAGAAAAGAGAAGGAGAAAGGAAAAGAGGAGGAAGAAAGGAAAAAGAAAAAAGGAAAATCCAGAAAGGAAACTGTCGTAAAATAGTATCCAGGTTGGTATACACTCGTTTCTGAAATTATTTTTGATATGTGTTTTGATTTAGTAAGTTGAAATCATATTTATGGATTTTATATGCTTGTATTTCAGTTTTGTATACTGTTGGAACTGTTTGTGAAATATTCTGATATTATAGAATTTCTAATGAAATTGTATGTATTCAAAACCTGATTTACAACTATTGTTTTACGAATACTGTTTGGTTTTATAATAGTTGATTTTGATTGAAACTTGTAATTGTTGGTTTTCGAAATCAAGGAACTAATTTGATATGATATTTGAAAACCCTAAATAACGGCCCTGATATATGTATAGGGATATATGGATATAAGAGATTGACATGTCAATTGGGTATATATATGTCAGTACTGCACTGATATTTCTGATGCTTGTGATGTTGATTTTACGGATACTATTTCTTTAGAAATGGGAAACCGACTGTGAAATACGAATACCATTTCATTATGAAATGGGAAACCGACTGTGAGAACATACGGATACCATTTCTTTATGGAATGGGAAACCGACTGTTTATATAAGGACACCATTTCTTATAAGATGGGAAACCCGACTATAAAACCCGTAATCTAGTCCTGTAAACCCTGTTATGTGTATCAAGGGCCCAATTAAGAACTGAAAGCTAGAAAATGATGTGAAAATAAATAAATTTTATTACGATTGAAATATGATGGTTGTTTTATATATATAACTTTCTGAATTTCTGAATTTAAGATTTATTGTTTTATATTATATTGCAATTTATTTTAGTGTACACCCACTAAGCATTATTGCTTAGCGCGTTGATATTTATCGCGCGTAGGTGACAGAGATACCGAGGAAAGAAAGAATTGAAGAGAGAGAGAGTTGCAGACAGAGATCCAGAGTCACCATATTTTGGGTAGTCATATATTTCTGTATATTATAGTTAGTACGCATGCATATACAGGCATATGTAAAGGTGTTATATATTTATGTTTTGTAATTAATTGTTTTATGATTTCTGCTTTTCATTTTCAAAGGACTGTAAAGAATGAATTATGAATTGTTTTATTTTAAAACTGTTTGGAAGTCGCACTAAACAGCAGAGTGCACATTAATTTGAAAGTTTGATATATAAGTGTTGAAATTATATTGTTTTGGATATTTGTTTAAAATAGGTTTTGGAAAATCAGAAAAACAGAGGAAACTCTGCCGAAATTTTTAAAACTAATTTTCGATGGCACACTAGAAATTTTTTTTAAAAAAAATACAATTTATATGATTTTTGATGGTTTGCAAATTAGAAAAGAATTAAGGAAGGTTTTGAAAATCTGGTAGCGCTCCCTGGGTCGATCCAACCGGGTCGGGTCAGGGGGTGTTACAGAATGGGCGTTTGGTTTCACATCTCCCACATGTGTCATTCTTTTTCAAAAAAGAACTTGCTGCCGTTTCTTTTTGCACACGTGGCGTCTCCCTAATAACTTCCATTTACTGTGGGTTCTCTGCACGAGGCGTTTGATCATTTATTTTTGTCATTTCGAAACGTCTTTCGCACCGTTCTGCCTGTAGGAGGTCGACAGTTGTGACTATTATTGATGAGGTCTATTAAACCCGTTCACTCCTCAACTTTCAGTTTTACTCTTTCTTTCGTTTTACTCTG
Organism: Xanthoceras sorbifolium; assembly: GCA_003430845.1. NCBI lineage: Eukaryota > Viridiplantae > Streptophyta > Magnoliopsida > Sapindales > Sapindaceae > Xanthoceras > Xanthoceras sorbifolium. Next base: position 11,512,963 of record CM010621.1, read on the forward strand.
ATAAGCTTCTTAAGAATTTTCTCTGGAGAAGTTGTCATTCGTCGAAGTTTTCTCCTGCGAAAATTTTTCTCTCAGTGTTCATCTCGTTTCCACTTCTCTGGTAAGCTTTTCTTCTTTCCTTTGAGTTTCCTGCTTCGTTGTAATGGATTCGCAATTGAGGGGCATGCGTGTGTTGGAGGAAATTGAGGGGGACGATTTCCTCATCTCCGTAGCTCATTAGGACCCTGTTCCTTTAAATATTGATTTCTCACATGTACAGGATCCCATCAATCCTATAATCCTTTCGTTGGCTAGTTCGTCCTCGTCTTCGACTTTGAACATATCCGAGATTCTTCGTGGAACTGCTCCAGCGAGAACAACTGTACCTGAAGCAGACATGGCCAAGCGATCTCTTTATGATGAACAGCGACCAGACCCCTCTGATAATAGTGTCCATAAGTGCCGGTCACACCATTTTTCACTATCGGCGCCGAGCTTCCTTGACACCGAGCCTAACGTTGTTACGGCTGAGTACCTGTGGTGCTACAGGGAGTACTACGAGATCCCGAGCTCGGTGGAGCTTTTGTTGCCAAAGGGAAGAACAGCATGGAATCCGCCTTAGGGTTTCGCAGCAGTGTACGGCTACATGCTGAATTGGGTGGTTACCTTGCCGCTGCAACCTTTCATCGCGCGCTTATTCGGTGACGTCAACCTTGCTCCAGCACAATTAGCGCCCAACAATTATAGGACCTTACTAGCCTTATGCGCTTTGTGGCATAAGTTGGGTTACTCGGATCCAATCCCCAGGGAGATACGCCATTGTTACAAGCTTCGACCGTATGGGGTGGGGTCATATTACCTTGTGTCCTTCAACTCTGCCCAATGGCTATCTGTCAGCGAGGACGGTAGAATGCTTTTCGGTAGGCTCGATATTGCCGGTGAAGGCAAGGGGGGATTATATGGGGGCTTCCTTCTTCCAACAAATTTTGGAAGGGAGCATGGTTCTTTGTCAGAGGAGATTGGGGACGTTGGGTTCCTGCCGACACAAAAAGGTCCTTTCGCGAGGCGTATGTTCCTCATTTTTTTACAAAGCCAGGTATTCTTTCTTTTTTTCACGTATCTTGTCTATTCGTAGAAGTGGTTTTCTCGCATTACTAATACTTTTCTTTTTCTAGTAGATACCTGGAGTGAGCCTCCGATACTGAGTTCGCAGGAGGCTCAACATGTTCTGTGAGTTGTCACCGCTCGCACGGAGGATCGGCGTGCGGGTATACTTTGCTCTGACCAAGCATTGATCCAGTGTGCCTTCGGCGTTTTCCGTTATACGGTTGGGAGTCACCACCTTAATCGTCTTCGTGGTATGCGTGATGTTCCAGTACTTCATTTCGGTAACACATTTTACAAGGTATAACAATTCTTACTTACTTTTATTGCAGTTCAAGAGGAGGATCTCGTGTCCAGCCGAGAGGTGAGAAATTTGAAGAACCTCCAGGATGCTTCTCGCCGGGAGGGGAATAAACGTGATGAAAAGAAAAGGCATTCCCTTGCGAAGAAGGATGTTGATGCTGGGGGAAAGAATATCGGTTTCGGTAAAGCGTCGGTCGGATGATTTGGGAGCCTCTTTGGCTGTTGGTGAGGGGATCCGCTATCCTACCCTTAGACTCCCATAAAAAGGGCTAGGCTGGTCGGCGGTCCTAATGATCCTGGCTTAAAGCCGAAAGGGGAGGGTGCTAAAAGGGTTTTGGTGAAGCATGTTCCTCCAAAGTGCCTCTTCGCCAGGCAATGAGGATGTCTCGTACTTTGAAGATCCCTACTCCTGCTAACCCTATTAATTATGTGTCTCCCCCTCCTCCTGGTAATGTCCTTGATGCCACCTCGACAATCACCCCCAAGCCAAAGGTCCAACCCCCTGCTGATTCCGACGGGGAAGACTTGGAGGAGGAGCCCTTGATACGCCACTCGTCCTTGAAGGGTAAGGACAAGGCCACTCTGGAGGACGAGAAGCTATCTGATTCGGAGGTTGTAGGGGATGATGAGATCGTTGTCGTCCCATCTGGTGAGAAAGGCATTAGGACGTTTGCCCGCTCGGTTGGGGTTAGTGGCGAGGCGTCGGCATCGCTTCATCCTTCTTTTGAGGCCGTACTTACACAGGTATTAAGTGAAGACGTGCGCTCCGAGATACGAGGCGAAGCGGACAAGTTTTTGGGGGAGTCTGTAGAGAGGCAACTCCAATATTTTTTCAGTATGGCTGCTTCAGCAATCCGTTGTCAACATTAACTTTCTTTCTTTTGTAATGCAGTTTTTGATAAATTTTAACGCCGCTGCGAGATAGAGAGGGTCTGCAGTATCGTCTCATTGAACTTGAAGCTGAGAAGGCTTCGTCTGGGGTCAGTGCGGAGGTCGCCCAAGAACTGGATATTCTCAGGGAGAGAGTGGGCTATCTCGAGGACATGATGAAGATGCTTTCCTCTGAGAGAGCGGCTGTCCAGGAGAAGGTCGGTGTATTGGAGACTAGGGTAGAGGGTTTTGAGGCTGAAAAGGTAGTTCTCTCCTCTAAGAAGGAACAAGCTGTTGCGAATACCAATAGCCTTCTTGATGCTGCTATTGCTACGCAAGCGGTGGCCGAGGCAAGGCTTGCTAAATCAGAGAAGCGGGTGACAGAGCTGAACAATGAGCTGGATGCTTTTCGCCTCAACCTAGATGGGGCGAAAATTGAGCTTGAGATTAAAGCGGTCGATCATTACAAGGTTTCTCCTGCTTTCGATGCTTTCATGCATAGTGAGTTCAGAAATGACATTGATGAGTGTCATCAGATCGTAGAAGGTCATCTTAGTCCTGAGATGCAGAAAACGCTGGACCTTGCTGTTGCTCAGAATAAGGACAAATCCTTGTCGGATCTCAAAGAGGCCAGGAAGATATGGCGATCTCACTGTCGGCTCCGAAAGTTGCCTATCTTCGATATGCATCTAGAGATACCTGATTAGAGTGGGCGTCCTAAGTTTTTCGGTAATCAAAAAGCTGGGTCTAGCGTTCTCGGGTATAAGGTAGATAATGGTCCAGAGCCTGGTGTTGATTACACATTCTCCGAAGGGGAGGAGGAGATTGCACTCAGTGACAGGGAGCCTTCCACTTCCTTTGAGACCGATCCTCACGATTATTTGAATTTTGGCGAAGGGGAGGAAGGGTGTCAGCGATCCCAGTCCATCCGAGCCTTAGTTTCTTTTGTAACTTGTAACTGACTGTTGTAATCTTTGCTAATTTTAATAATAATATATTATTTTGGAGATTTCTGTTGACTGTTGCAGTTTTTCAATTTCTTCTCGCAATTTTCTCTTATTGTTCAGATGTCTTTTATCCTTATACCCCCGAATCGGACGAGTCAGTTGTAAAAGTGATCGTGTGATTCTTAAAACGACTTTGATAGTGTTTTGAAATTGCAACGATATCTGTGCGAGAGAGTTTCTATGTAACCTGTCTTAGAAGATAGAGGCATTTTCATTAATACCAAGTTTTTTGCCATAAGGTGTGTTTCGCCGAGACCGAATTTCTGCAAGATAGTTTTATTTTAACTTTTCTCAAATTCGATTTTAATGAAGCATTTTCGCGGAGACCGAATTTTTGCGAGAGAGTTTCATTCTTAACTTTTCTCAAATTCGATTTTAATAAGGCGTTTTCACCGAGACCGAATTTTTGCGAGAGAGTTTTATTCTTAACTTTTCTCAAATTCGATTTTAATAAGGCATTTTCGCCGAGACCGAATTTCTGCGAGAGAGTTTTATTCTTAACTTTTCTCAAATTCGATTTTAATAAAGCGTTTTCGCCGAGACCGAATTTTTGCGAGTTTTATTCTTAACTTTTCTCAAATTCGATTTTAATAAGGCGTTTTCACCGAGACCGAATTTCTGCGAGAGAGTTTTATTTTTAATTTTTCTCAAATTCGATTTTAGTAAAGCATTTTCGTCGTTATTCGATGTGTGAGTATAATAACTATCGATGAATCTTCCTCGTATTTCATTCAAAAATTGCAATAGTACATGTTTGCTTCTTCTTACAGGAAATACATTTTGAGGTATTGCGCATTCGATGGATGGTTAATCACTTCCCTATCTGGTTGCGCAATCCTGTAACAACCATGACCCGCCTGTCCGATGATTCGATATGGGCCTTCCTACTTGTCTGCCAGGGTACCTGCAGCTTTGTCCTTGATGTTTAGTGACACCTTTCTCAGTACCAAATCGTTGAGTTGGAACCTTCTCTCTCTTACCTTAGAGTTGTAATGTCTGGCGACTCTTTACTGATACATTGTGTTTCTTATCTGAGCTTTATCTCGAAAGCTTTCTAGTTCGTCGAGGTTGGACTCTAACGTAGTGACATTGTGGGTTTGATCGTACATGGCTACTCTGGGTGATTGGATTCTCATTTCAATTGGGATTACTGCCTCGACTCCGAAAGCCATGGCAAACGGCATTTCACCTGTGGATGTTCTCGCAGTTGTTCGGTAGGCCCATAGTACTTCAGGAAGCTTCTAAGCCTATTTGCCTTTCTTGGAGTCCAATTTCGCTTTTATCGTATGCTTAATAATTTTATTTACTACTTGGACCTGTCCGTTTGTTTGTGGGTGGGCGACCGAGGCGTAATAATTTATGATCCCCTAACTCCTGCAAAACTCAGGGAAATTGAGGTTGTCGAATTGCGTGCCGTTGTCGAAAATGATGGTATCTGGGACTCTGAATCTGTATATGATGGATTTCTTCACAAAGTCAGTGGTATTTTGTTTAGTGATCCGAGCTAGAGGTTCCGCCTTTGCCCACTTGGTGAAGTAGTCAATGGCCACGATAGCGTATTTGGCTTGTCCTGTTGCTGCTGGCATAGGTCCGATGAGGTCGATCCCCCACTGCGCGAAAAGCCAAGGAGACGTGAGACTTCTCAATTTCTCCGGTGGTTGCTTAATGTTGTCAGTGATCCTTTGGCATTTGTCGCAGTTGGTGGCCGTGTCTTTGGCATCTTGGAACATTGTTGGCCAATAGAAACTTTGTCGCAGGGCTTTGTGTGCCAGACTGTTTCCTCCGACGTGATTTCCGCAGAGTCCCCCATGTATTGCTGTCAGAATTTTCACAGACTCTTGGGGATTAACACACCTTTGTAAAGTTCTGGAGAACCCTCTTCGATACATCTCGCCGTCTATCATAGTGTATCACGCAGCTCGATATCTTAATCTTTTGGCTTCGTTCTTATCTTCTGGAAGGATTCCTTGTTCTAAGTATTCCCTGATGGGTGTGATCCAAGTTACTTCTGCAAGGTTTACTTCAGCGACAATGAGGTCGTCTTCCTCGCAAATGCTTGGCTGTGAGAGGTGTGCTACTTGTATTGTTTTTTATAACGGGACATTAGTGGCGAACGCCAATTTTGACAAGGCATCGGCCTTTAGATTTTCTACTCTGGTATCTGTGTGATTCTGAACTTAGTGAATCTGTTGAGGGCTTGCTGTGTCTTCTCTAGGTAGGCGATCATTCCTTCCTCTTTTGCTTGATACTCATTGCATATTTGGTTAATGACCAACTGCGAGTCGCTGTAGATATCTATCTTGTCGGCTTCCAAGGCAGTGGCTACTCTCAATCCTGCGAGTAGGGCTTCATATTCTGCGACATTGTTGGTGACTTTGAAATCGAACCTTAGTGCACATTCTACTTCGTCTTGCTACGGCGTCGTGAGGACCACCCCCGCTCCGCTCCCATGTGAGTTTGAAGACCCATCAACATGCAGTTTCCAAGGGTAAACACTATCCTCCTCTCCGAAATTGGTAAGGGCTTCATCGTCAATTAAAGGTTCAGTGAACTCTGCAATGAAATTGGTTACCGCCTGCCCCTTGATAGCGGCTCGTGGCTTAAAGCTTATGTCAAACTCGCTTAGCTTAATCGCCCATTTTGTCAGCCTTCAGGAGACTTCTAGTTTCTGCAGTATTTGTTTCAAGGGACAATTGGTTAGCACCACGATGCTGTGTGCAGCGATGAAAGCTTTACTGACATAATACACTGGTTTTTGGGATCCCTCTTCTTTAGGATGAGGACAGAGCTTGTCGCAGCGATTGTCACTAATAAGTAGACATATAGAATTTCTCCGGGCAGTGGCTTCGAGAGCATTAGTGCCGAACCAAGGTAGGTCTTTAATTGATGGAAAGCTTGGTCGCACTCTTTAGTCCATTCTATTCCTTTTCCTTTCTTGATGGCTTTGAAAAATGGGAGGCACTTGTCAGTAGATCTAGCGATAAACATGTTAAGAGCAGCTAGGCACCTAGTGAGCCGTTGGAATTCTTTAAGTGTCCGAGGGGGTTTCATTTTGATAAGAGCATCTATCTTCTCGGGATTTGCTTCAATTCCACGTTGGTGTACTAAAAAGCCTAGGAATTTGCCTGAAGACATACCGAAGATGCATTTTTCAGGATTTAGTTTCATCTCATATCGCCGGAGAACTTCGAACATTTCTCACAGGTTATCGGCGTGTTCTTCTACTGTGAGGCTTTTTGTCAGCATATCATCGACATACACCTCCATGGTTCGCCCTATTTGTTTAACATATGATTGACTAATCTTTGGTAGGTGGCTCCCGCATTCTTTAGACCAAAAGGCTAACTGTGTAGCAATACAATCCCTGATCTGTGGTGAATGTTGTCTTTTCCTCGTCTGGGGCGTACATTTTGATCTGGTTGTAACCTGAGTAGGCATCCATGAAACAGAGAAGTTCATGTCCAGCTGTAGCATCCACCAGCTGGTCGATTTTTGGGAGGGGGAAACCGTCTTTGGGGCAGGCTTTATTCAGGTCAGTGAAGTCTACGCACATTCTCCATTTCTCGTTTTTCTTTTTTACTAGTACCATGTTTGCGATCCAAGAAGGGTAATGCGATTCTCGGATGGAACCTGCGGCGAGACGTTTTTCAACTTCTTCCCTTATGGCTGAGTTTCTATCGGGGTTGAAGTGGCACCTCTTCTGGATTATTGGTTTCGCAGCGCGATGCACCGCCAACCCATGAGAGATAGTAGAAGGATTAATTCCCGGCATGTTAGCGTGACTCCATGCGAAAATATCTTTGAATTCTTAGAGCATTTTCGTTATGTCCTTTTTGACTTCCGGCTTCAATTTTGCTCCTATCCTAACCACCTTCTCGGGAAAACTTTCGCCGAGTATCACATTCTCGGTTGGTTCTACTTTGCCATCACTTTCCCGTGTCGTAGATTCTCGCGGGTCTAGGGCGAACTCCTTGGGGACTTCGGCGTTTCCCTCTTCGTCCGCCATCTTTGATTACTATAATTTATCGGTGATCTGACAAACTTATGCTTTTCCTTTTCCTTTGAAAGCGGATAGGTTGGTTTGCCTGGTGGTCCCTTGACAACTATTTATATCTACGACTTCGTTCTCCGTAGGGAATTTGACTTTGAGGCAGTAGGTGGCGGTTACTGCTTTTGTTTTATTAAAGAAAGGTCTTTCCAATAGTGCATTGTAGGGTCAGCTGGGTATGTCCACCACTACGAATTCCAGTAAAATTGTCTTTCTGCAAGGCTTGGTCCCGATTCGTACCGGTAACATCACTGTTCCCCATGGCTTGATTCCTGTGTGCGATTTGGAGTTCCACAACTATCGCATCATTTGGTTTGGCGTTTATTCTCAAACCGTCTTCTGCAATGAATGAAATGGGGTCCCAACCTTCTCGCAGTCTTTTCTCATCTCCTTGTACGGAGTTCACAGCTGAAAGTTCGTTGCGCTGGGATGCTTCTCAGATTTCTGACTTTTTTTCCCTATTGCTAGCATATGTTCCTGGGCCGTCATGTATGGTATTGATGAGACTAGCTTTTGGGCTCTCCGATCATCCGTCAGGCTTTTTAGGGCTACGGGGGTGACTTTGTCTTGCAGGTCCTCTTGGGCGCTCCGGTCTTTTATCGGTTGATCCTCTTGTTTGCCTTTGAGTGTTGTCGCCATCCTTCCTTACTATGAATTCGTTCAAATGTCCATCTCTAATTAGGTTTTCGATGTGATCTTTAAGCTGGAAATATTTAGAAGTGTCGTGGCCATGATCGCGGTAGAATCGGCAGTATTTATCCTTGTCTCGTTTTTGAAGAGCCGATGTCATTTTTCTGGGCCATGTTACTATCCCTTTGTTCTGTGCGACTGACAGTATCTCTTCCTGCCCTCGCGTCAAGGGTTTATATCGATCAAATCTTCCTTCTGGCCTCCTCATTTCTCGTTGCCGGTTCCTCACTTCTCGGTGATCATCTCTAGGGCCTTTCCTTTTGGAATAGTCACTGTTCCCTTTGTTAGGATAACCTCTTTGGCATTCTAGTTCGTTAGGTTGTCCTCCATGTACTAGATTGCCACCTTGGGCAATCTCCTCTTCTTCAGCGCGCGCGTAGTCAGCAGCTGTTTCTACTATTTCTGGGTAGGTCTTCGGTCGCTGTTTTCTCAAATGGAAGGAAAACGCTCCGCTTTGCAGCCCGTTGGTGAATATGTTTATAGCGGCGGCGTCGTTGAAATCCTCTACTTGAACTGCTTCTCGGTTTAAGCGGGATAGGTAGGTCCTGATGGGTTCCCCCTTCCCTTGCTTTACTGAAGATAAATGAGATAGAGACTTCTTTCACTGAACGCTTCCTATGAATTGCCTGCAGAAAGCGCGGCCAAATTGTTCGAAATTATCGATGCTTCGTGAGGGGAGTTGTTGGAACCAGTTTCCGGCGAGATCCCCGAAGGTGATTGGAAAAGCTTGGCATAACAATCAATCATCCCTAGTCTGGGTACCCATGAAGGTGGTGAAGTGGGATATGTGTTCAACTGGATCTCTGTCCTCCTTATACTCCATGACATTTGGCATTTTAAAGCTCCTCGAGAACCTCTTTGCCAATGCTCTGTCAGTGAACTTACTCATCGCCGCTCCGGAGCAATCGGCTGGATCTTTGAAGCTGGGTCCTTTTTGATGGACTTGCTCGAGTCCTTCCTTCAGTTGCTGAATTTCCCTTCGCATGGACTCTCTCTTGTCAGTCGACGCTTCGTTAGGACTCGTTGGGCGACTTCTTAGCGTGTTCATTGAGCTCCCGTCAGCTTCGCTACTGTCTGACTGCCAATTTATCTTAGTTGGCTTTACTTTCGAGACAGAGATGTGTTTCCTTTTGCTTTCCCTACGGCGTTTTCTTTGGTGTCGTCTTGAATCTCCTTTTGTTGATGAACTGCCCGTACTTTGAGATGAGGATTCGCTGGTGAAAGGTGCTGGAAGGGGTAGTACTTCCTTCCCCTTGGCTCTACTGTGTTTATTGATGTTTCCATTGTTGGGTCCCACATTTCCTCCTTGTTTTCCTCCAGGGGGAGTGATCCTGATACCCACTATTTCCATCAGTTTTTAGAGGTGATATTCCGCTTCGTCTGTGTCTTTAGTTGATATCGCCGTGGACGGAGTTACAGGAGGAGGTTGGGACGCTGCGGGCACGTTATTGGGTATGATGAACTCAAGGGGGGTTTGCCTTATCGGAGACAAAGGATTCTACGAAGGCATCATCTGTTGGGGGCTGCGTTCATTTCCTGGGTTGATATAGTCCATGACAAGGTTTCCTCAGAGGAATATGCTACAGCCCTTCTTCTAACGCCAAATTGTTGACAGTAAAAAATGGAATCTACAGTCAACGAAAGTCAACGAAGCCAAGTAAGTGGTTTACTGGCTTTGTCAGGTGATTTGAAAGAGATTATCTAAGATAATCTTATTAAAGAGGTTCTCGTAGGACTCGCAGGCTTCTCGGAATAAGTCTCTGTAATCTGCTACCTGTTAAGAAAGAAAGAATCGTGAGAGATGCCGGACGTAGGCCAGCGATCAATCTCCGACGATCAAGTCAGTTATCTTTTTCAACGAGAGGGAAAATATATTTAGTTCTTTTAGGGTTTTGACGATAATTAATTGCCTACCTTCTCCGTTATTATGGTCCCTCTTATATACCCTGAACCTTTTCCCCTTTGTTATGAATGTTCAGGTCTCCTTTCAGGAGAGGGTCAGGAGATCATTTCCTTAAATGTGTAATTCCTGACCTCCTGCAGAAGATCGCCTGACAGTGGCTAAAATGGTGAAAAGAACGGTAACCTGTGCTGTTCGGGCATTTAATTCGTCTGCTACCCTCGATAACAGGTTTCTGACATCGACTGTGTCTGTGATAGGTGTCAGACTGGCGCGCTGCAGTGTCCAGGTTCAGGTTCGGCGCGTCGCCTGTATTTTGGTCGTATGTTCGAGGCTTCTTTGGGGAGACATTATGGTAACAGAAATAGTTCTCGCAGTAAGCTAAAACTTCCTACGACCTCTGAAGTTAATCGATGCAGTTTTGAGAGATATAGGAAGCAGATCTTCCTCTTTCCTTCCCTTGGTGATTGGTTGCTGAGGTGGCAGTTCCTTAAAGGATTATACCTATAACAATTATATTGGAATATTTTTTAAAAAATAAAAAGGGAAACAAAGTTTTTTGTAAATTTTTTTTTTTCTGTAAAAATAAAAAATAAAACTGTTCTTAGACCGAGAACAAAAAAAAAAAAGAAAAAAATTTGAAATTTGAAATGATAGAGATCCAAATTGGATCTATTTGGATATGCACCAATAACAAAAAAAAAAATTGAAACTTTGAAGATCAACGAACCCAAAAAATTGGATTCTTTGTGGTTCAATAAACTCAGAAAACTGGGTTCGTTGATCGTCAAGGAACCCAGAAACTCTGGGTTTCTAGGTTCCTTGAATATGAACGAACTCAGTATTCTGGGTTTATTGATCTTCAAAATTTAAAAAAAAAAAAAATTTATGTTCTTGGTGGAGATCCAATTTAGATCTCCACCATTTCGAATTTCATTTTTTTTTTCTTAATTGGATCTCCACCGTCCATCCATATCCAAGAACAATTTCATTTTTTTTTTTTGCTAAACAGCAAAATAAATTTTAAAAAATATTTAATTTTTACTTTTTTTAAAAAAATTCTAATGTAATCTTTACCATCCATCAATCTTAGAGATCCATTAAAAAAATATTGTAAATATTTTAAATTTTATTTTTTAAATATTAATATGAAATGACCATAATACTCTTCTAATTATTAATAATCTTTTTAAAAATTTAAGGTTAAAATTGTAATTTTGACTCATTTAAATAGAGTCAAGGGCAAATCAGTCTTTTTATTAATTTTGTGAGGTTTGACTGTTAGAAAATTAGTTAAAGGGACCAGAATGATACATTTTCAGAAAGTTAGGACCCAAAGATACTAATAAACGAAACTGCTTTAAAAAATTGATAACTCTTCAAAAGTTAGGGACTAAATTGATAATTGTCCAATTGAAAATAAAAAATGATCAATCTCATTTTGTTTAACAGGATGGTAATAGCAGCTCACTTCAAAAAAAAAATGACATGTAAATATAATTAATCATAAAATTAATTTGTCAAAAAAAAATTATTTTGTGACTAAAAAATATAAGCACGAATTACAATGGAATACCCTAACGTTTGGCCATATTGCAATGAAATCATGAGTTTAATTTTAATTACACATTAGTACCCTCTTCTAGTTGACTTGGTCAAAAATAAAAGTTTGATCAAAATTTTTATCTAAAATGACAAAAATACCCTTGTTAAAATAAATAATATTAATTATTAAAATTAAAAAATTAAAAATTATAAAAATTTTAATTTTTTAATATGGATGAATCCATTTAAATTAATTTTTTAATTATTTAATTTTTTTTAATTTTAATAATTAATATTATTTTTATTTTTTAATCAGGGCTATTTTTATCATTTTAGGTAAAACTTTTAGTCAAACTTTTATTTATAACCAAGTCAACTAAAGGAGGGTACTAATGTGTAATTAAGGCTAAACTCACTATTTTATTGCAATGTGGTCAAACGTCAGGGTACTCAATTGTTATTCACCCAAAATATAACATTAATAAAATTAATGGCTCGGACTATATTTTTCTTATATATAGGGAAAACTTCAATTTAGTCCCTATTTTTTAATGAAACATTACTTTTTTACTTACGTTTCTTTTTTTGGTTCGCGTGGTCCCTAACGTTTTATAAATAGATCAAATTGGTTATTTGACCAACTATTTGACGGTTGTTATGTGTTAAAGTTCACTAGGCCCAAATAAGCCCAAAGACATCAAGAAAGCCTAACGAATCCTAATAAAGCAACAAGGCCAGACAGACCTAAGAAGACCAAGAAGACCCAATACAGCAAGCAAATCCGTTCAAACAGATGTCAAGATAAAAGCCCTATGCGAGCTGGCACACCTAAGTTACCTGAAAGAGTTAATGCATCACCTCTCATCAACAGCATAATTCCAGCTCACATGGCAAGCAGCTTGAAGCTCCAGTTATGGAAGGAATTTCGAGAATGGAGAGATGTGACCCAGTCAACTCACAGAATCCCAATCAAACTCAATCTCCTTAATTTTAGATTGATATCTTGTCCTAATTAGTAAATTTGTATCTAGGTTATATTTGTAAAATAAAATTTTTAATGAAAATTGAGTGTGGAAATTATTTTTATAACTTCTGGGTTGACAATATCTACACTTTTTTTCTTGAAAAGGTTGTAATATATTTGTCTCTAATGTTTTTTTTTTAAAATAACTCACAATCGCAAAGATGTAAATATGAGGGGTATTCCACTAGTCAATTTTATTTTATCTATTTCTAATTTTTTTTAATTTATCTTTTCCACGGATCAAAGTAAACATGCCTTTACGTTTTGTACAAGCCAAGAATAAATATCTTTAATAAAATATAAACTGTTGATTGTCACTATATAGCAATGTAAATTATATAACGCAATTGTTATCTATTGTCTATTGAATTTCATTGTTTTTTTTTTCAGTAAAAAAAAAATAATTAAAACTGTTCTTGGACCAAGAACAAAAAAGGAAAAAGAAAAAGAAATTGAAATTCGAAATGGTGGAGATTCAAATTGGATTTTTGGCTTTGTTGATCTTCAAAGTTTCAATTTTTTTTTTTTCGTTCTTGGTGTATATCTAGATTGGATCTCCACTATTTCAAATTTTAATTTTTTTTTAATTGGATCTCCGTCGTTCATTCATCTGTCCATCCAGATTGATGGACAGTGGAGATCTAATCGGGATCTGCACCAAGAACAGCTTCATTTTTTTTATTGAACAACAAAATAAAATTTAAAAATAATTTTCACATTTTTTTAAAAAAATTCCAATATAATCTTTACTGTCCATCAATCTAAGATTGATGGACGATGGAGATCCATTAAAAAAATATTTTAAATATTTTAAATTTTATCTTTTAAATATTAATATGATATAACTATATTACCCTTCTAATTATTAATAATCTTTTTAAAAATTTGATGTTAAAATTATAATTTTGACTCATTTAAATAAAGTCAAAGGCAAATCAGGTTTTTTTTTTTTTAATTTTGTGAGGTTTGACTGTTAGAAAATTAGTTAATGGGACAAGAATGATACATTTTCAGAAAGTTAGGACCCAAAAATACCAATAAACGAACCTGCTTTAAAAAATTAATAACTCTACAAAAATTAGGGACTAATTAATAATTGTTCAATTGAAAATAAAAAGTGATTAATCTCATTTTGTTTAACAGGATGGTAATAACAGCTCATTACAAAACAAAAAAAATGACATGTAAATATAATTAATCATAAAATTAATTTGTCAAAAAAAAAATTATTTTGTGACTCATAAATATAACATTAATAAAATTAATGGCTCTGACTATTTTTCTTATCATAATTTGCTGCCTTATGTGTGTGTGTGTCTATATATATATATATAGGAAACTTTAATTTAGTCCCTACTCTTTAATAAAATATCATTTTTTAACTTACGCTTCCTTTTTTATCTTGTATGGTCCCTGAAATTTTATAAATAAATCAATGGCAAATTGTAATGAAATACCCTGATATTTGGTCATATTACAATGAAATTGCACTTTTACTTAAACTACAATGGAGTACCCTAAATAATTATTATTTGGTCCCTAATATATTTTAAAATATCACTTTTTAATCTATTATTATCTTTTCAACTCATATGATCCCTAACTTTTCCAAAATACATTAATTTAATCTCTATGACTAAAAACTTTTGATGATCAAATCTGACATAAAGTATAAATTAATAATTTTATATTTTTTTTATTAAATTATTAAATTAGAATGATGTTTTTACCCTTTAACTTTTTTAACAATTTTTATATTTCACAGTCCAATAAAAATTGACATACGTTATAAAATTTAATTTTTTAAAAACACTTAAAAAAGATAAATAACAAAATAAATATAATTAAATTTATTAAAAAATAAAAATACTATAAAAATTTGACATATTTTTACATTTGAACAATTTGATATTTTAGATAACTCAATAAGAAATTGTTATTTGTTATAAAATTTATATTATTTTTGAAGTACTTAAAAATGATTAAATAAAAAATAAATATGATAAAATTCATTAAAAATTAAAAATATTTAAAAATATTTCAAAGTAACATCATTTATTAAAAATAAAAATAAAAATCAAGATTAAATACTTATAATACTCAAATTTTAACAAAAAAATTAAAATATTAAAAATATTATATATACATATTTTAGAGTATATTATATAGTATATATACAATATATATATATATATATATATATATATTTAAATATATGTGTGTGTGTGTGTGTGTTTTAGATTACTAAATTTTGACTTTTATAGGTATTCAATTTTAATTTTTATTATTATTTTTAAGAAATCATATTACTTTTAAGATTTTTAAATTTTATAATATTTTTATTTTTATTTTTAATAAATTTTATAATATTTATTTAATTATTTAATTATTTTAAGTGTTTTTAAAAAAAATTAAACTTTGATAACGTATATTAATATTTTATTAGACTATCGAAATAAATAAAGTTGTTAAAAAATTAAAAGGTAAAGTATCATTCTAATTTAATAATTTAATAACAATTTTAGTCGTATGAATTAAATTAATGTATTTTAAAAAAGTTGGAGACTATATGAGTCAGAAAAATAAAATTAGATCAAAAAGTGATATTTCATAATACGTTAGGGACAAATTGAGAATTAACCGAGGTACTCCATTGTAGTTTAAGTAAAAGTGCAATCTCATTGCAATATAACTAAATGTCAAGGTATCTTATTGCAATTTGCCCATAAATGAAATTGGTCATTTGACCAATTATTTGACGGTTGTTATGTGCCAAATTTCACTAGACCCAATAGGCCCAGAGACATTGAGAAAGCTCAATAAACCCTGATAAAGCAACAAGGCCAGGCAGACCTAAGAAGACCAACAAGACCCAATACGGCGAGCAAGCCCGTTGCAACAGATGTGAAGATAAAAGCCCTATGCGAGCTGCCACACCTAAGGTACTTGAAAGAGTTAATGGACCACCTCTCATCAACAACATAATTCCAGCTCGCATGACACGCAGCTCGAAGCTCCAATTATGGAATGAATCCAGATAATTGAGGGATTTGACCCGGTCAACTCGCAGAATCCCAATCAAACTCAATCTCTTTAATTTTAACAATCATATTTTAATTAGAAAATGATTATTAGGGATATAGTTTAATCTCTAATCTCTTGTAATTACAGTCCATGTAAAATAGTTTGATTCTACTCCTTCACACTATAAAAGAGGCGGGTTATCACTGTTACAAAGGTTACCAATTTTTTCAGAAAAACACACATAGCGAGCTCCGCATACCCACTCAGTGAGCTTGACTTAAATACTAAGAACAGTGAATGTAGGCATTCCCTTAAGCCGAATCACTTTAAAAACCTCCCGTCGATCTTATTCTCTTTACTTTTGCCATTCATTTTATTGTTAATTACGTTGACCAGATTTGCACGTCAACATTTCATTACGTTGACCAGATTCGCACGTCAACATTTTTGCGCTAGAAGGAAGGCCACCGTTTGAGGAATTAAACCTCCATTCTCAGGTAAGAAACCACATATTCGTTGTCTTTTTTTCTAGGAAAACTCCTCTAAATCAATGGCGAAAGGCGTGGGAACTCGTTCCAGAACAGCGAGAAGTTGGGATGTACCCTCAACTGGGGAACATTCAGAGGCATCCCATCATCCTCCGGTTCCACCGGTTATACCGAACATACCGGTTGCACCAAATATACCAAACGTGACACCCGCCGTCCTAACGACTCCGCTACCAGCCGTAAATCCTCCGGCTGGACAATTTCCCCCCAAGGTGGAACCTTAGCGAAACGATCAAGCTGGCCCGTCCAGGCCACCAGACCTCAATAAGTGGATGGAGAGGCAGGCTGAACTAAAGAGGATAGTGGCAAAGATGTCTCCTTCTACTAAATCAACCAACACGCAAGCAGGTTGTGGAAAGCACCTCGTTTTCACGACCTGTGGGAAACAATCCGATCCACCCCGCTCGTCGAGTTGATGGATAGAACCACATGTGGAGTGATGCTTAACTATGAGGGAACTCCAGTTCACTCAGCCAACACGGCGACGCGAGAAAGGGTGGAACGTGGTGAACGACGTGAGGAGCCTCCCCGCAATGGGCCAGTAATTTATATAAATGCCAACGGCGAGAGGTACGTAGAATTTAATAGGGATCGATGAGGTGCCCTGGCGCGTAGCGTGTCTCAATGACCCAGGCTGCATCTAGAAATCCACCATCAGTGACCTGGTGGGAATAGCCATGGACACGGACACTGCACGATGCTAGCCGCCAAAGCTACCAGGTATCAGCATGCTGAACCCCAACTGAACAAGAGGAGATCGCTCAACGAAAATTCACGAATATCGGTAAATCCACATAACCTATCCCACTGAGAAGATAGCGCCACCTCCATCGCATCAATGGCAGTCCCTCCAGTCCTAGGATATCATGCGTTACTACGACGACTGGATCTATTAGAGCAGCAGTATGGAGAGGTAGAGCCTAACGAGAGGAACATAAAGCAAAATTCGTTTAGGAGGGAAATAGAGAACGGCATGCTATCGGATCACTTCAAAATCCCCAACATTCCCCTCTACCAGGCAACCAGTGACCCCTTTAACCACTTGGACGCCTATAATGTGTAGATGAGCCTTCTCACGACAAACAGTAGGGTCAAGTGCCAATGCTTCCCAGCAACCTTAGGAGAAATTCCAAGGAAATAGCTAAGGGGGCTCCCGACTGGCAGTATAACAAGCTGGAATCAATGCTAGGAGCTCTTCATGAACTAATACCAGGCTATGAAGAAGTAGCTCGTCCCCTCATACCATCTGGTGACTGTCTTTCAGAGGTCAGACGAGCCTCTGAAAGATTACATAGCCTACTTCCAGAGAGAAGTCAGCTACATAGATAGCCTGGCTGATGAAAGTGTACTAATTGTGATTATTGCCGGCCTACGAAAAGATGGTGAACTCTACTGGAGCATATACAACAAGGCGGTCAAAACTCTCAGAGACTTCTACAAGTGGTCTAACACCTATGTCCGCATGGAGGAAGTTTTCGGGCCCAAGAAACACTTTAAGAAGGATATGAGTAGAAGCCCCTTGGGACAAGAGCAAGCGAAAAGTCAATGGGGGAAACAACGGTAACAACAGCCGCAATAGAAATAGGGGTTCGAAGATAGATGAGTCACCAACAAACTAAGTAGCCAAAAAGGTTAGGAATGATGAGGATGTGAGAAGAAATAAAGATCGCTACCAGACATACGCTTAACTATCCGATTCTCGAGATAAAGTCTTCAACTCGGAGAGAAATAGGGAAGAGTTCAGTAGACCGTCTCCCATGAGAATACCCATACGAACTCGCAATCTCAATAAATTATACACATACCACAACAAGGCTGGCCACAACACAGCCGATTGCTATGAGTGTAAGGATGCGATTGAGGGTTTGATAAGGCAGGGTCGCCTTGGAGATTATGTGATGCGAGTAAGAAATCAGCCGTAGCAGCCGCAGTTGCAGCTGTCGCAACAGCTGATTGATCCTGTCCATCCAGAACCTATCCCAAACAAGCTCGTTGTAAGGGTAATCTATATGATCCATAGAGGACCTCACCTCACTGGAACTACAAACAGGTCACTCACGCGACATGTGAAAGAAGCCATCTATTCCACTATGAGAATGATGAGTGTGGATGAGCAGCCTACGAAGTAGTGCAGGATGATGACGGAGGGGTATAACATTCACAAATGCTGATATGCGAGGCATACACTGGCCACACAACGATGCAATTGTTATCATGGCAACAATCGGGGTCGGGGGGGGTTTCTATTTATAGGACTATGGTCGATAATGGGAGTTCATTGAACGTCCTGTACAAAGCATATTTGGAGGTAATGGGGTTGAAGCAAAGCCACCTACGACCTTCGAACGAGCCACTCTACGGCTTCACGGGGGGGTGGGGGTGTGGTCCATCTATAGGACTATAGTCGATAATGAGAGGTAATGAGGTAATGGGACTGATCATTCTGCCTCTCACCCTAGGGGAACATGGTTTCCAAGCGACCACCATAGCAGAGTTCTTGATCATAGACTGTCTAACGGCCTACAATGTTATCCTAAGAAGGCCAGCTCTCAATGATCTGGAAGTCATCACCTCTACAATGCATCTAAACTTGAAATTCCCAACGCCTATGTCCATGGGAAACAGAAGATAGCCAGATCGTGTTACAAGAAGACAATCAGATTAACGATGCGAGAAAATGCAGCAAAGGCCAAAGCCGACGAGTAAAGAACCAAAGCCCTAGCAGAGACCTCCCTCGACACGATCAGCCAATTCACAAGCTGAACCCGGTAAAGAACTCAAAGGGGCCTATACATGGTTAATAAGTACCTGGGAAATGGAGCTTACTGCTTCAGCAACGCCAACGAAACTCGAGCTCCACAAGCTAACAACGAGGAACAATTGGTGAATTATATCTGTAACAGTTATATTAAATTTTCTAAGTTAATAAAGCTATTCTTTCTATTTTTTCCAGGCTCTCGTGTCAAAAATTATCATCTCGATCTTAGGGGGCTAGAGGGATCCGCATACGCATACAATTGCAAATGGAAAACGAATGCACCGTAGGATGGAACCGGAGAACAAAGAAACGAGGAGCTTTCCCGTCTTCAAATCAACAAGGTCAACTAAACGGGCTTGTTAACGAGAAAGTCTCATACTTTCAAACCTATAAGCTCACAATAAAACTAGGTATAAAAATTGGCAAAACTTGCCAACCTGACGGCCTACGAGCTATCTAACAAGAAGGGTCAATAGAAATATTCGAGGGAATAGGCCTAGAGCTGTAGAAATTGACAAAAAAAAAAAAACTGCCAACCTATAGGCTGACGAGCTCAATTAATTAGCGGGGTCAATACAAACAATCAAGATGGAATTCCTCGCAACATACCTAAAGTACAAAATTGATAAAAACTCGCTAACCTGAGAAGCTCACAAGTTCTCAAACTAGCGAGGTCAATGCTTATGGTAAACAGCCTCCCCGTGGAGCGGTATAAAATTGGAAAAACTCGTTAACTTGAGAAGCTCGCAAGCTCTCAAACTAGCGAGGTCAATATCTATGATAGCAGGCCTCCCCAAGGAGCCACCCAACAAATTGACAAGTGTAACGCCCCAAAGTTCCATAATTATGAATAGTATGATTATTAATTATTATTGATCATGCAAAAGTCAGGTATCTGATTTATATTGGTGAAAAGTATATATATGATATATATAGTGTATAAACGAATAGTGATTTTAACCGACTTAGAAATATTATTTTCATGGTGCATTTGGAGAATAATAGGTCCAATTTAATATTGGTGAAGTTAATTTGTTATTTGGATAAGTGTGGAATATTTTTCGAATATTATTGAGATGGAATGTGATTGGTGGGTTACTTTGATAATTAAAGGAAGATTGGTAAATCACATGTGATTAAGAGTAAATTTATGCCATTATGGAATTTTAAGAAGCTCAAGGGTCCATTTTATAATTAAGTAGATATTTATATATATAAATAACTAGTGGATAAGAATAAAAAAAAAAAAGTTTGAACAGTCAAAAAAAAAAATTTGGATTGGCACAGCACAAAAGCAAAGAAGTAAAGCCATCACAAAAGTAGACCAAAAAAATTGAGACAGCAATATCAAAAATAAAAGAATAGATGGCGTGAGAGAAACAAGCAAAAGAAAGAAGAAAAGAAGACGAGAAGGAGAGTGAAGTGGGAGAGAAGAGAGAAGAGGAGAGAGAAAGGAAAGAGAAGAAGAGTAGAAAAGAAATATTGTTCAGAAATTATCCAGATTCGGCGTACACTAATTTTTGTATTTTTTAGATTTTTCAAAAAGTTTCGGAATCTTTATATTATATTGTTTTTACTTATTTGTGATATATATTATTTATGATTTGTTGTTTGACATTGATTTTGGGAATGATTTGGTATATATAGAGATTGTAATCAATTGATTTTGAATATATATATATATATATATATATATATATATATATATATATATATATATTGTTTATGAGAAATTGATTTTGAATATATATTTATATAATTGATTGATTTTGAATATATTCGTCCTAGGTTGGGAGTTATGTTCGACGGACACCCACTGAGTGGTCGATGTCGAGCGGCCCATATTCCAGTCCAGAAAATTATGTTAAGTATACTAAAGGGCCAGGATTGAAAAGAAATGGACGAAGTTTATAGAAAAGAATTTTAAAAACTTTTATAAGATTGGTGAATAAGATTTACTGAATTTAGTTGAATATCATTGGATTTTAATATATAGTTGATCTGAAAATTTACTTATGAAAATATATATTGATTTCTGTTGATAATTACATTTGAACAGTTTATTTATTGTTCCTTATTTGATATTTATAACTTATTACTTGATTGATAAGCTATCATTGTGATATTTTATTTCTTTGTCTTTTCTACTAGTTGATATATATATAAAACAATTTGGACAGAGTATTACTGACTTTATAAGAGAAAGATTTTGTTTAATTAAACGTTTTGTTAATATGATTATCTGATTTGCTTTGAAAGGCGTATTTGGTCTACTATGAATTGTATTTGTTTTATATACGTTATAAATGAGATTATGTTAAATTTGCAAATTTGATTTGTGTACACCCACTATGCGAAATGCTTAGCGCGTTGATTTTATCACACGTAGGTAGAAGAGGTTCTAATAAATAAAGAACTGAAGAGTTGATAGCTGCAGAAGAAGATTCAGAGTCACATTACTTGGGTAGTTTTATTTAAACTTTGTTTGTAAATTAATTACTTAAGCATGCAGATACAGAAGTTTGTAAAGTGATAATATATGAGTTTTGTAAAAATATTTGTATAATAGTTTATGTTTAATAAAGTTTGTAAATATACAATATGTATTGTTTTGTTGAAAATGCTTGGGAAAGTCGCACTATTGGGAAGAGTGCGCATGTGATTGAGAAATAAAATTTTGAAGTGTTTCTTATTATCATATTTGAGTTTTGTGGAAAACGAGAGTTTTGGATAGCCAGAAAAATAGAGGAAACTCTGGCAAAATTTTTCAAATAGTTTTGATGGGCTCACTAGAAAAAATTTTAAATTATAAAGTATTTGGTTTTCAGATTTTAAACAGAGTTATGAAAAGTTTTGAAAACTCGGTAACGCTCCCTAGGTCGATCCAGTCGGGTCGGGTCAAGGGGTGTTACAACAAGACTTGCCAACCTGAGAAGCCTACGAGCTATCAAAATAGTAAGGTCAATACCAACAATAGCTAGCCTCCCCAAGGAGCTGGACAAGATTGACAGAACCAACAAATGAGCGAGCTAATAAGCTCTCAAATAAGCGAGGCCGTTGAAAACACTCGACAAGTATCCTCGAGTAGAAGCCCACTTCCCTCCAACGAGGTCACACTTCAAGTTTTGTTATCCTAATTATACAAGTACTTAAGCTTCGCATAACTGTTTGCATTAAGTGATTACTTATTTAGAGCAAGAAAATGTAAGAGTATGCATATACATATATATATATATATATGGTACGCAATGCTTAGCAAAAACAAAGGAGTTTCAATAATGGAAGCCATAAACGAGCTGAAATTACAATGAAATCAAGTTACAATGAAGCTTTTAAAAGACTTAAAAGCTTAGAATTCCTATGATATTCTACCACACAGCAGGATCAACAGAGATAATAACTCAGAGTTTCAGAAACCACAGAAGGTCATCGACTGGAAAGGTAATTATGGAAGGATTGGAGATTGAATTGAATGAGCTCGTAGGGAAGGTGTATTAGGATTATGCTCAATATCAAGAGTGTAATAGTGTATTTGACAATCTTTTCATATTAATAAAGTGATTTCTAATTTAACAAATCTTATAGCATTTATAGTTTAATCATTATAATTATCAAAAGTAAATAATAATAAGGTCAAAATACTATTAGAGATAAAGAATTGTTTATACATCTGGATATATATAAGGTAGACACAATTCTTTAGCTAGTCTTGAACAACATTCACAACTTAAGATAAAGGTTGGGCGTCTTTGCCTTGTTAAAGTTATAGATTCTTTTTGCTAGCATTTGAGTGGGATCAAATGTGATACGATGAATATAAAATTATCAAAGTGTAGAGTCTTTGGGCAAAATAATCTAGTGCACTAGGTACATTGAATAGGATCGCAGTGAAATACTTTATCCACAACCGTCAGTGGGTAAAAGTTTTCACTTGAGTCCTGAGATAAATGATGGACTTATAATTGCAAGTATTATCATTTGAACTGTCAATGAGTACGATTATATCACATAGTCTATTCTCGATAGTTTGGTGGTATTCATTTGTTAATCGATAGAGGACATCATTTATAAATATGGACATCGTGGCTCCATTTATTAAATGTGAGTATAATACCATCATATGGACATTTTGAGGTATTGGATATTAAATCTTAACGTTAAGTTTTCAATAGTGTCTATTAAAACATGGCTACAGGATAAGTCAAAATATTCAAGTTCAAAATGTCGTCCTGTATATGGATGATGAAAAGACAACCGAAAATGACCTTCTCATTCTGTTAGGGAGACCTTTCATGGCGGTAGCACAGACGATTATCGATGTACAGAACAGGAAACTATCCATGACAGTCCTGGGAGAGACCGTCGACTTTCAGGTATTTGATTCTATGAAATAGACTTTACATTCTCTTGATTGTTTTTCTGTGGATGTTTCAGGCATTCAGCTGGAGAGAGTGATAGAGGAGGAGCAATGCCTCGACACTATAGGGGTAGAGGATCCAAAAACAGGTTTGGGGGTAAAAAAGAAATCACGACGAAAAAAGAAACCCAAACCGTGTCCGAATAAATCGCCAGGTCCAAAGCCCAAGTTTGATGATACTGAAGGCTGTAAAGAGTTGCAGTTGCAATTATTGGGGTATCTGAACCCAAGGAGAGGAGAATTGAACAGGCATGAGCGGATTATAGGCCATGCAGCAGACGGTATCTTGGATGTGCATTGAGGCTTAGCTCGAGTGCGATGTCTTACTTAGACGTTAAATAAAGTACTAGGAGGGAGGTAACCCTTTATTTCAGTTTATTTTTGTTTTAGTTGTTGTTCATGTCAATTTCTTCGATTTTCACTTTACCATAGAAGTGTCGTGCCTTGTGTTAAAAATACGAAGTATAGGGGAGTGAAGGTTGGTTTAAGTTGATAGTTGTGGATATTAGGATTGTTTAGTTATGGATATTAGCATTGTTTTTTTTTCTTTCTTTGTTTGTGTTCGTATTTTGTTTTTCCTTTTAATCTAGGATTTTAAACATTAGAGACAATGTTTATCTTAGGTTTGGGGGTGTTTCTGGTTTTTGTTTATTTTTGTGTCTTCTGGTGTATATAGGTTGGAAATCTAGACTCTCCTTACACGCATTGAGCGTTTAGTAGACTTAGATATAACAATACCACGTACACCTAGTTTGTGAGTCTTTTGAGTCTGTTGTTTGTTTTCGTTGTTTTTGTTAGGATAGCAATCCATACACATGCAAAATGGATAATTGAGTATCATTATGTAAATTCTTAGGTCATTTGATTTATACAAAATTGTTAACTAGAATGTTGCCGATAGAGTCTTTTGTATCTAATCATATAGGTTTGACAATTGTGCATTGTAACATGTGAAATCTTCAGTTTAGTTGTCCTGATTAATAGTGGAGACTGCCCTTAGTGAGAATTTGAGCTTTAATTATATTTGTTTTGAGAACATTTTCATTTCTACTCTTAAACACTTTCTTGTGCTTATTGTCATTAGATTGATCTCTTTAGGTTTGCATTGGAAGTTAATGAACTGCCTTATAAAAATCTTATATGCATGTGTTGAATGATCAATTGAGTAGAATTTGGAGATGTGATTCAAATATTGTGTGTGAACTCCTAAAAAACTTTATTTCCTTGTTCTTTGATTGTGTGCTCCTTAACCCACTCGCGGCCAAACACTTACACTTTAACTTTTTTTTTATTATATGACCTCAAATGTCCAAACCTCAAACAAAAAATATAAGGCCTTACGTTTAAAGCTTGGAAACTAAAGAAAATAAAAGAGAGGAACTGTTGGTGTTGAGTGAGAAAAAGAGTGCTTATTAAAAAGTGAAAAAAATGTGGAATATGTGCAGAAAAAAATAGTAGCCAAAAAGAAAATTTTGAAATCAATAAATAGTTGGTTAGGTAAGGGAAGGAGTAATGATGCACAAATAAAAAAAAATGTTGAAGGAGAAAGGTGTATGAAAGATTGGGAATACAGGTTGAACAAACTTGGTATTCGGGTGAAAAGAAATAAAAATTGAAAAAAATATATGAAGTCTCTCAATATGTTTCCAAATCAGTTGAATTTCATTTTATTTTCTTTTTGTAGCCAATTACCCTAAGGCCATATTACAACCATGAAAAGACCTGTTAATCTCCTTAGGAAACTCGATTATATTATTTGACTTGTATTACATTGATTTTTCTGTTCTTAATGTTCAAATTCGTTCATGAGATCTGTTTGTGTAACCTGTGCGTTCATTCTAATTAATTATACATACGACATATTTTATACTTCTTTGCTCATAAATTCCAGCCATATATAGTTGAAAGTATGAAAACTTAGGCTTTGAGTGTCATTGAGTGAAAACTAGTGAGATTAAAGTCGAGGCAAATTACATTAGTGGTGTACTAATTAAGGAAGATTTGACGGTTATAAATGTGTTGTATGTCATAATCGTGTATGATAGAAAGTGCATTAGTCTAATTGGCAGTATTTTGGTTTCTTATTTTGTATTGTCACATGCCTTGGTATTTGTGTATATGCTTGATTTGATATTTTGTCATGTCAATGGTTGGCTTAGGACGTTTATAGGTATCGTAGCTGGTAAACCCTCACGAGATTATAACTCATCCACTAGGGGGTTAAAGACTTGTGGCACATGCTAAGTGTCATCGTTTCATCCTATGAAAATGGATATAGTTTAGGTGTTTTTGTTTATTGAGTTTTTGTTTCATTTTTGTTATGGTGTGTGCTGATTTACTTGAGGACAAGTAAAAGATAGGTTTGGGTGTATTTGATCGATCTATATTTGTTATAATTTTACACCCCGTAAACCTTCTCTTTTGATCGTGTTTTCAAGTAAATTGGTAGGTTTAATGTGAGTTTTGAGCTTGTGCAGGCTTTAGACTATTGGGGAAGAAATGCCAAAGTAAATGAAAAGTGGTGTTTTTACCAAGAGTACTGTGACCGCGCCATCGCGACCAAGGGTCATGCTGAAGATGGCATTTTCCACCAGTGAGCACCGCGACCCATTCCCGTAATAGAAGGTCGCGCTATCGCCATCGCGACTGCGGGTTGTGATACTTGATCGCGATGAAGAGCTGATTTTAGGTAGTGAGTACAGCGACCTGGGCCACGCGACCCAGATTCGTGGCACGCGGTCGTGATGGTTGTGCGGCAGCCCTAATTTCTGCGACCTACAAAAGGAAAACGTGAGGAAAAGAGAGATGATCCATCCTTGGCTCTCCCAAGCTGTGCACAAGGTTTCCTAGGCCAAATCTCATCACCCAAACAACATTCAAACACCATTTAGGAGTTAGCAACTTGGATTCGATCGATTGTTCATCAGAGGAGACGAAGATTCGAAGGCGACGAAGTTCCAACCGAACCAAAGCAGAATTCATCATCATTGATCTTCGAGAATGGGTTGTACCTTTTCTTTATCTTCTTTTGTGTGTTTAATCAATTGTATGAGTAGCTAAACTTCTAGTTAGGTGGTTATTGGACCATGATTGGATTGAGGATTCATTGACTCTGTAAATCTATTGAATTTATTTTAAGACAATTGTTCTAAAATAATCTTTTCTATTGCAATTCTAATTCTCGTTGTTTGCACTATAAAAGTGTGTTGCATTAATCTTGAATGATTGCAATAAGGATATTGTGATTTAGTATGAGAAATCATTAGGTTACAATTGTGCATAATTTATTCTAAGTTCAATAGTTAGGTTAATTATGATATGAAAATACTTAATTAATCTAGCAATTAGAATAGTATTGGGTTTCCAATTAATGTCACTCTAGGACCAATAGGTGATTTTAATTAGATTTACAACATCATTGCATGACCCATATAATATGGTGTGCCTTTACTAGTCATAATCGAGTCTTAGCAATAAGCGCGTGAATTAGTCAATGAGCTTATCCTTATCTATGATTGGGACCATTTGACCTCCTAGCGTTTTCCTGTCCCTTGGCCTAAAGTCCTATTACTTTTAGTTCTTTTATTTATTCTGTAAACCAAAACAATCAACATTGATTTACCTTTATTGTTTAGTTTATATCTCTAGTTTTTAAGTCTTAGTATTCCATCACTTCATTGTGGATTCGACCCCGTACTCATGGGAATTATTACTTCGACACATTCTGCACTTGAGATTATTCCACGCATTGTGAGCGTGTCAATGCTCTAAAAACTGCTATGTACATTCTAAACGATGTATCATCTAAGTCGGTTCTTAAAACACCGCATAAGTTATGGACTGGGTGAAAGCCTAGTTTACAATACTTAAAGATATTTGGATGTCCTGCGTACGTGTTAAAAGGAAAGACAGAAACGATGGAGTCCCGTTTAGAAACATGCATATTTGTGAGGTATCCAAATGGAATTAAAGGATATTATTTCTATAGTCTTTCAGATCATAAAGCATTCGTTACGACAAATTCTAAATTTCTAGAAAAAGACTATATGAATGATTTTGTGCATAAAAGTTGAATTGTCATAAATGAGCTTTTAGGAGATACAATTCCACAAGAGGTTTCACAACTTAACCCAATTGTAAGTTCTGCATCATCACAAAATCAACAAGCTACCATTCCTCGTCGTAGTGAGAGGGTTAGTAAACAACCCAATAGATACATTGGTCTAAAAGAATCAGTGGAAAATCTCTTGGACAATGATGATCCCTACAAATACAAGAAAGCTATGGGGGATGTTTATTGTCGCCATTGGGAAAAGGCAATGCAATCTGAAATTGAGTCTATATTCAAAAACAAAGTCTGGACTAGACTTGCCTAAAGGGATAAAACCCATTGGTTGCAAGTGAGTATACAAGAGGAAAAGAGGTATGGATGGTAAGGTGGAAACCTTTAAAGTTAGATTAGTAGCTAAAAGTTATACACAGAAGAAAGGTATTGATTATGAGGAAACCTTCTCTCTTGAAGCAATGCTTAAATCCATTAGGATACTTTTATCCATTGCGGCATCTCTAGATCTAGAGATTGGCAAATGGACGTCAAGATAGCTTTCTTTAGTAGAAGTCTTGACAAAAACATCTATATAATGCAGCCAGAAGGATTCATTGAAAAAGGCCAAGAAGAAAGGGTATGCAAATTGCAAAGATCCATATATGGACTAAAGCAAGCATCCAGATCTTGGAACATAAGGTTCGATCAAGCTATGAAAAGTTTTGGATTTACTCAAAACCTTGACGAACCTTGTGCATACAAAATGACTAAAGGCGATAAGTTGGTTTTCCTAGTTCTTTATGTTGATGATATACTACTCATCGAAAACGATGTAGGTGTATTGATATCAGTGAAAGAATGGTTATCAAAACAATTTGATATGAAGTACTTAGGAGAAGCAAGTTATATTATTGGTATCCAAGTTATAAGGAATAAAAAGAATAGAAAGATTGCATTATCCCAAGCTTCATACATAGATAAAATCTTGTCTAGGTTCTCCATGCAGGATTCCAAGAAAGGTAGATTACCTTTTAGACATGGAATCAAACTTTCTAAGGAACAAATTCCTAAGAATAAGCATGAAGAGCAATTCTTGAGTAAGGTTCCAAATAACTCGGCAGTTGGAAGTCTCATGTATGCAATGCTTTACACTAGACCAGATATTTATTTTGCTATTGGCATAGTTAGTAGGTTTCAATCGAAACTTGGTTCTGATCACTAGACGGCAGTTAAGGTTGGCTGCAATTCGAACCGAACCATCGATTCTGAACAGGGGCCGGCGGTCCCAGTTCAGAACCTGTTCTGAATTGGCTAACTGAAACTGGGACCACGGTCCCGGTTCTGATTTTTTAATGTTAGGAACTGGAACTGCCTGTTCAAAACCGATTGGGAACAGAAACCGCTAATTCCGCTAGTTGTGGTTTGGTTCCGGTTCCTTTTTTAAAAAAAACCTGAAAAAATAAATTTTGTGTGTTGGGAGATAAAAGTAAAATAAAATTCGGTTTCGAAATTGGAACCGGAATAGGGGTGGAACCATCGGTTTCGAGAACTGTATCCAGAACCGAAACTACAGGTTCCCTACCAATTTTGGAACCGGAACCGGAACCGATACCCCACTATTTTGGTTCTGGTTCCTTCCCAAGGGGAACCGGATCCGTCGGTTCTGAAACCGCGGTCATCCCTAACAGCAGTCAAGTATATTTTCAAGTATCTCAGGATAACAAAAGATTATATGCTTGTATACTCTGGAGGGGATTTGATTCCCGTTGGGTATACAAATTCTAATTTCCAATGGAATTCTGACTTCAGAAGATCCACATCAGGATCTTTATTTAAGGAGGAGGCGCAGTCATATGAAAGAGTATCAAGCAATCCTGTATTGTTGATTCTACCATGGAAGCTGAGTATGTTGCCGCTGCGAAATTGCTAAAGAGGTTGTCTGCCTCCGCCAGTTTTTGATTGACTTGGAAGTGGTTCCTAATGCGAATAAGCAGATCACTATTTACTGTGACAACAGTGGGGCAGTGGCTAATTCGAAAGAACCAAGAAGTCATAAGAGAGGGAAACACATTGAAAGGAAGTATTACCTTCTAAGGGAGATTGTGCATAGGGGTGATCTGACGCTTACCAAGACCGCGTCAGCAGAAAATCTAGCGGATCCCTTCACAAAGGCTCTACTACATAAGAGTTTTGATGGGAACCTAGAAAACATGAGAATGAGATATATGACACACTTTCTATAGCGCAAGTGAGAGATTGTTAGGATTATGCTCACTAGCAAGAGCGTAATAGTGTATTTGACAATCTTTTCATATTAATAAAGTGATTTCTGATTTAACAAATCTTATAGCATTTATAGTTTAATCATTATAATTGTCAAAAGTAAATAATCATAAGGTTAAAAGACTATGAGAGATAAAGAACTGTTCGTACATCTGGATATGTATGAGGTAGACACAATTCTTTAGTTATTCTTGAACAACATTCAAAACTTAAGATAAAGGTTAGGTGCATTTACCTTGTTAAAGTTGTATATTCTTTTTGCTAGCATTTGAGTGGGATCAAATGTGATATGATGAGTCTAAAATCATCAAAGTGTAGTGTCTTTGGGCAAAAGAATCTAATGCATTAGGTGCATTGAATGGGATCACAGTGAAATACTTTATTCACAATCATCAGTGGATAAAAGTTTTCACTTAAGGACAATCGAAGAGTCTATCTCAATCTTGAGATAAATGATGGACAAAGGTTACAAGTGTTATCATTTGAGCTATCAATGAGTACGATTATATCGCATAGTCTATCATCGATGGTTTGGTGGTATTCATTTGTTAATCGATAGAGGACTTTATTTATACAGATGTAACACCCCCCGACCCGACCCGGCCTGGACCGACCCAGGGAGCGCTACTCGGACTTTCAACACTTTCTAAATTCATTTTATAAACCGAAAATCGTTGTGAGCCCATCGATCGATGTTCAAAACAGTAGAAAACCAAATAGTTTAACAATTTAAAACTAATTTTCAAGTGAGCCCAATCAATTAACCTTTTACAAAAATTCGGCAGAGTTTCGTTTGTTTTTCGGACTTTCCAAAACCTGTTTGTCCACAAAACAATTCAAATACAATTCTCAATAACACTTCAATATCCCATTTCCAAACACTTGCGCACTCTGCCGTTTAGTGCGACTTCCACAAACAGTTTATAAAATAAAACAATTCAAAAGTCATTATTTACAAATATTCTAAAATGAGAAATAGAAATCGATAAATAATTAGTTACAAAACATATTACAAAACATATTTACAGACTCACTGTATATGCATGCTTACAAAATATATATATATATATATATATATATATATATATATAACAATAGAACTACCCAACTGTAGTAATCCTGTGACTCGGTCTGCAACTCTTTCTTCCTTCAGTCTTTAGCTTCTTCCGGATCCCTGGTACCTACGCGTTAGAAACAAAACTAACGCGCTAAGCATATAGCTTAGTGGGTGTACTATAAACTCAATTATGAAAATCCTATATAACTTTTAAATGGAAAGCATATCACAATATAGATATATTTCAACTCTATAATTTATAAATCCATTAAACTTTAAAAAAAAATCAAATCGTAAAACAGTTTCCAAGCACTTTAAATTCCACAATATAAGCAACATATAAATCGATTCATAAATTCATTCAGTTCACTTTCCAATTCACTTAAAATCTGGCCCGCTAGAATACTAAACATACTAGGACTGGAATATGGGTCAAACTCCCACCCGAGGACGAATCCTACGAGTGGTACGTATCTCCCTACTCTAGGACCGTGAGTACGGAACCTAGAGAGGTACATAACTCCCTATCCCAGGAACGAATCCTTAGGAAGGTACGTGGCTCCCAACCCCCAGGACGAATCCTGAGGAGGTACGTGTCTCCCAGTCTCTGGACGGATCCAAGAGGAGGTACATGAATATCATCAATAGCAATCAATAGCGGCGCAGTACTGCTCAGTAAAACCCTAGCTGGTATACCAACCTTCTATATCCATTTCTATGTTTACGTATCCTAGGGCCGTTTCGATAAACTATGTTCACAGTCAATACTCAATAGATATACACTTCGCACAATACGTTTCAAGAAAATCAACAATAATCATACAAAGTATAAATCAAGTATTGTTAATGAAATCGACATAATCGAAATACAATCAAAATGCGATCTAACATAAAAGTGTTCCAAAATCAACCATAGCGATAGCAAACATCGATTTTACATATAAAATAAACACTTTACTTACGAAAAATCGAAAACGAGAACTTTTCACGAAATCGAAAACGAAAACTAAAACGAAAACGAAAACGAAAACGTAAACGAAATACTTCTCGTAACAGTTCGGAAAATGAAAGTACACCTACCTGGAATCCGTTTTTCGTTCGAAAAATCACGGTTCTACGATTTCGTTTTCCTTCCCTTTCCCTTTTCTCTTTCACCCACACTTACTTTCTCTATCTTTCCTTCATTCTCTTTCTTCTTCTTTCTCTCTTCTTCTTTTTCTTCTTCTTCTTCTTTTTCTTTTCTTTTCTCGGTCTCTTCTCTCTCTTCTTGCTGTTTCTGTTTTTCTGGCTTCTGCGAGAAGCTTCTTCTTTTTTTTATAATTTTTTCGCTACCGCGACCGTCGTCGTGACCTGTGGTCGCGCCACCAGGTCGCGGTGCTCACTGGAGCATTCGCACCGCCTTCGTCGCGAGCACACCTCGCGGTCCCTTGGTCGTGCTGGTGGTCGCGTTGCTCACTGCCAGATTTTGACATTTTCATCGCGAGCAGCTCATCGCGACCTGTGGTCACGGTGACTGGTCGCGATGCTCACTGCCAGAAATCTCGTTTTTCACCGCGAGCAAGCCATCGCGACCTGTGGTCGCGGTGACCAGGTCGCGATGCTCTCTGTCTCCATTTTCAATTTTTCATACATCAATTTTCAACCATTCAATCTGGTCCGCTGGAAATCATAAAAATAAACATACATTTAATTACATTTACACCCTCTCTAATAACAAAATTTATTTTCACATATATAAAATTAATTACCCAAAATCCGGGATGTTACAATAGATATGGATATCGTGGCTCATTTTATCAAATGTGAGTAGAATACCTGAAGAGAGTTTTAGAAAAGATATTTTGATTATCTTATAACATGCGGAATTGGGTTTCAAAATTTTTTCTTATATTGAAAACCTTTTTCAATCAGGAACGAGTTCCTGTATATACGCAGAAAAAGATTTTAGGAACTACATACCTTTTTCTTTATTTTTCTTTTTTCTGATTCCTCGATCTACCACCAGATCTTCCGAGCTATGACCCGCGGTCTGACAACGTGTGTGTGGGCACGTCACGGCAAGAGATGGAGGTCACGTGGCCGGCCGAATCTTGCAAAAGAGGAGAGAGTCAGAAAAAACTTTTTTTTTCTCTTTTCTTCTCTCTTTGGTGGCCGAATTCTCTTTCTTTTTCACTTGTGTATTAGGTTATGTTTTTTCTAGCTATATAACACTTATATAGTACTATTTTAGGATTTTACTTTGACCAAGTCAAAATAGGATTCTAAATCCTATTTATTTTTAGTCTCCCTAAAGACTTGAACCTGTGACCTTTTAGACTATTAAAATAATCTAATTATTTTAATTCTTTTGTCCTAGTCATTATTTAATCACATGACCTCATATTTAATAAATAGAATTATTAATTATTAATTATTAATTTCTATTATTTTATTAAATATTTAATTAATTAAATAATCACATTATTTAATTATTATCTTTTATTTAAATTGCATTACTTTCATAACACTATTAATTGGACCCTCCAATTAATCTACCGTGACTCTCGTTACCAACAACCATAAGGGCTAGCAAGGGGACCTAATGGACCCACAGTTTTGAGCTTCAATAATACTTAGTAATATTAATTAAAACTCTTTAATTAATATTTCACGATTATTAACCTCGGAGTTATTCTACTAAAAACCCGAGGCTGCACTCTCAGAACTGTAGACGTGTTTATACAATCTGAAGTCTCAATGTCCATTGATATAGCTTATTGCATATAGTGTGATCCTCCACAAATAGTTCATAACTAGAGTTGGGTTATAAAGTCCGTTATACCCCTCTAGAAATATCTTTTCCTTTAAGTACCATTAATTCTCTAACGAACAATTAAATCTTGTCTTCCTCACGGAAGAAGGAGAGCGCTCATAATCATTCAAGCCCCGAATCAACCCTTAAAGGAACTACTTATCTACTTCAATCAAGAAGGAGTGGATTCCATTATTGTGTTCAAACTTTCCTAGCCCCAAGCCAAACCGCAACTCCAAGATACGGAGGTATTGGTCGAGATTCTCATCAACCTTACTCATGGTAAATCAAAAGCCATGATCTAACCTGAAGGAGTTGATAAGACACTCATGATTAAGATCACCTATAAATAGCCATTGTTTATCGATTATATATATGAATCTCATCTACTAACGGATCTTGGTGAGAGATTCATATAAATCGTGGCCTAGTCCTATATGATCTCATCATATAAGGTGCCTCTATTCTCATGTTAACTACATGAGCGGTCTAAGATAAGACCACCGTACTTTACAGAATGGACCGCAGCAGTAGATCAATCACAAACAAAGTACCCAGCTTTGTTCGCTATCTACGGACTCTTTAGATTGCACGTCTCAAAATGAATCCACTCTGTATATGACCATCATATACTCATTATAAGATTACATCTTGCAATCTAGGATGTTCTTGCACAATACGAATGTATTACTGAATATAAAACATTTTATAAACTTGAATGATAATCTAAATAATTCTTATTATTGTCTTTAACCATTTACAATTACGAGCTTTAGGGCATAAATCCCAACAATACCATCATATAGACATTTTGAGGTATTGGATATTAAATCTTAACATTAAATTTTCAATAGTGTCTATTAAAACATGGCTTCAGGATAAGTCAAAATATCCAAGTTCAAAATGTCGTCATATGAGTAAATATGGTAACTAGGAGAGCTGTAGGCGGTCTATGAGCTCTTGACGATTACTGGTATTTTTCATGAGGATACACCTTCTCCAATAAGGTTGTCTAGGGTACGAATGAGAAACACTAACTTATTTTATCTTTATTTAAGAGTTCAATTTTAGTTCTTTAGTGGAATGAACTAAAATTAATAGATTGAGCCTAAGTGAATCATTTATTGATTGTGATTAGGTTGTGTCTATTGAAGCTTAAATTTAAATAGCGTGCCAAGATCCCTAATCCGCACGAACTTACATGGATCACTTAATATATTCTACCGGACCATTCTCTGGGTCCATCTAAGAATTGTTTTTGGATTTTGGAATCCAAAAGATTTGAGAGGTACGGTCTTCTGTGATCAAGACACGCGGTAACTCCTCAAATACCTGGAATGGGCGGCCAAGGATGTGGGAATCCTTGGGTGGCACTAATGGGTGCAATTAGCATTCCATTAATATTTTAAGAATATAATTTGTAAATTTTAAATAAATGGGCTATTAAATTATATTAATATATTAATTTAAAGTATGTTGACTTGTTTATTTTTTAGAAAAAATGTGACTAGTTCACATGTAGACTTTTTTATTTAAGTCCAATGGATTAAATAAAATAAAAAAATAACACTAAGCCCATGTATAGGCTTGGGCAGCAATGGCTAAGTA
This sequence comes from Xanthoceras sorbifolium, assembly GCA_003430845.1. Classification (NCBI taxonomy): domain Eukaryota; kingdom Viridiplantae; phylum Streptophyta; class Magnoliopsida; order Sapindales; family Sapindaceae; genus Xanthoceras; species Xanthoceras sorbifolium. The sequence goes on from CM010621.1 coordinate 11,547,964, forward strand.
ATTAGCCTAATATGTTGTCTTATTTTATTATTTAATTAAATGAAAATTAATTAATTATTTAATTAAAAGTTTTCTACTAGGAGTTGGACTCTTAGTGTCATACTATTGTTTGTAGTATGATAAGTATCAATAAACTTTATTTGATAGGTGATAAATAAAAGGTTTTATTTATCTAGTCAAATTAGGAAGTTTTTTATAACTATCAAAACTCTAAATTGACTATTGGTCAAATTAAGAAGTTTTTGATAATGTCACAATATTAATTATATCCAATAACTTATTATTAGATAATACACTTATGAGTTGTGATCGAATGGAACTCTCAAGTTGATAGGTTTTTTGGTGAAACACAAATCCTCCCACAAGAATTCGGCCACCACTAGTAACCCAATCAAGGCAGTTCGGCCATTCAAGCTTTTGAGGTGAAATTTGAGCTTTGTTTTGCTTAGAAAATGCGCCCAATTCAGAGCAATAGGTGTGTGAGAATTCGGCCAAGAGAAAAGAGAAAAGAGAAAAGAGCGTTTAGTTTCGATAGTGCACTACTAGCTTTTACATCAAAAGGCTTTATGCACTACATCGAATTGGGTTCACGCGAGTTTCAATCGAAAGATTGTGAATTCACAAGTGATCAAACGTTCTTTGTTTTCTCATAAGGGTTATTGTGACTAACGAAAAAGAAAAGGTTTTTTTGTTTTCTATCCTCAGGTATGCAATTCAAAGAAAGGGAGCCTACACTCCAAGGTCATTCACGTTTGTGATTGGATTGGAAGATCTTGTTATTTCACATCGATGCAACATCAATCGTCACATTTTAAAAGGTACGATATCTTTTACATATATGTTAATTGATCAATGGTTAAGGTCATCTCTCTTTTAAGGAAATTATTTTAAAATAAACCCCCTCTACTTTTGCGCTTCCACCGCGTGTTTTTCCAACATGGTGACTGCATAAGTATTGGAGGTTGAATTGAATGATCTCACTGGAAAAGCACAATACGTTCACTACGGATGAGAAGATGCCTGATTCTGGTGTGGGGACCTATGAGGATGTGATGAGGCAGCAAGCATTAGAGAAAGAGGGAGAGGAGACGGTCAAATCCATTGGTCAAACTTGGCCAGTTGGATGATCCCCACCTCCTGGGACGGCCTGACCATCATTCTCATACTGCGCCCCATGACCTTCCTCAGGAACCCCAATAACACTGGCAGCCCGTAGCTCCTCAAAACCCCCTATTAGTTCTCCAACAGCTGGACTAAGGAAGCGCAGATTAAGGTCTGGGTACCGGAGCCAAATGTTGTAAAGAAGGTCACTCTGGGCTTCGTCTTACAACGCTACTTTCTCTTTCTCGAAGCCCTTCTCCTTCTGAACGAGCTCTTCGCCCTTTTTGGCCGATTCATCCTTCAACTTTTCAACGAGCTCCCGAGAGCGGTCCAACTCGCCCCTAAATCGCTCAAGATTGACCTGGAGCTCATTAATCTTATCAGTGGACCCCTTCACTTCCAGCTCCAAGGACCTATTGATGGCATGGGACTTATTGACCACTGCAGCTAACTGCTTCTTACGCTCTACCCCAGGAGCGAGCTCTCCCCTTATTTTCACAACCTCATCGCGCAGCTCCCTCCTCTTCGCCTCGTTACTCTCAGTCTCAAGCATATCCTTGTACGCTAAGCTGGCGGACTCTATATAAATATATATATATATATAAGGGAGAGAGAATTAAGCAAAAGAAATCTAAGTATAATGAAGAAAGGAACCTACGAGCTTATCCTTACCATGAGAGTATGTCGAAGCAAAGTATGGCGAAGATCCATCCCCACGTCCTCCTAGATGTGTTGGCTTAGGCCGACAATGAGAAAATCCTCGTAGAGGACCGAAGCCCGTTCGAGATACTTCCTCGTATTGGGACTAAAGCCCCAACCCAAATAAGTAGGGGTGTCCTGGGCCGTATCGACATGCACCACTCCAGAGGAGGAGGAGGGCAACCTCTGTCCAATAGGCTGCTCTGTTGCAGCATCAATAGCGACCTCCTTCCCTTTACTGTTATTGCCCGTAGCAAAGACAGGAGGAGGCGGTGGAAGAAATGGGGAAGGTCCTTTCGAAAGAGGGGGCTGGCCCCCCTGGTTAAGCTCCTCAAACTTGGTTCTCTTCGGAAGGGCAACGAAGGGACAGCATCAGCACCTATCTTGGCCTTGGGGCACCTCATCACTTCCAACCTCCCTATTCGACGTAGCCGCTGTTGTAGTTGTGGTGTTTGCTGCAGTTGTTGTTGCTATTGTTGTATTTGTTACTATTGTTGTTGATGTTTTTGCTACTATTGCACGCACTATTGTTGTTGTTACTGATAGAGAGATCGCGTACGAACTGGCTCCGAAACCTGCTCGACGAGTGCAGTTCCTTCGACCTTCGAGCTTGGAGTGTACGGCTCGGCGACCTTCGCTGGGCACCTCCCCATGATCGAAAGCAAGCTTAAAGCCGACCAGGAGCTCTTTTGTAATCTGTTTATATTCAGCAAGTTCCCTTGGCTCCTTCGGGATCAAGACCTCGAGAGCATCAAACACTTTTTTCTCCTTCTTGAAGATCACAGGATCTCGACATGTACCATCTGCAAGCAGAGAAAGAAGAGAAATAAGTATAAAATAGTTAGCTACACGAGCAGACCCACAGATAACTGCGAGCTAAACTTACTAGGCGTCAATAAAAAGTTCTTGTTTTCAATGAGCTCGATCTCTGGCCCCTTTATAAAGAAGTAGGTCGTCTTGTAACTTCCTACATTCAGCTTAGGGTCCGCTTACAGCAACTCCCTATACTCTTTTGCTCACACCCCAAGGTAATGTATCTCATTGTGCGGAGTTCCATCAGGTGAGCCACTTGGTAGAGGACACTTCTTTAGAGAGTAATAATACCTGATGACATTGTCACTCGGAGGAGGGACCCCATGCCTTTTAAACGAAAGGCACAGGGTAAGAAGCTGGGCATAAAAGCTAGGGGTAAGCTACATTGGGGCAAGCTTCAAAAGGTTCAGGACATCTATGAGGAACCCTAGTAAAGGGAACCTCAGCCCATCAAACAAGTGACACTGGCTAATAGCTATATAGCTAGGAGGAGGATAGGCGGGCCTATCTGTTATAGTGGGAGCTAGCACTTGATGCCCCTTGGGGAGATGAAAGACCTTCACAAAGCACCTCAGGTCCCCTTAAAAATCCTAAAGGGGGCTGACAGGAAAATATCTACTCTTCGTCGGGGACCCCTATTAGTGGCTCGTTGGAGGTTGGTTGTTATCTCTACACCATTCACTATCTCTACATCCTCCTGCTGGTCATCAACTACCTAGGCCGCCACGAGTGTCCCTAAGACATCTGCCTGAAACGACTTGACTTCCTAGCGACCAGAGACGGAAGCCTCTGCACCACTACGCTCACGACGCTTCTGATTGCTCGAGTTAGACATCTATAACCAGGAGGAACCTAAAGTTAGTCAGTTAGCAAAAGGGGGCCTAGGCACCTACAGTGACCTAAACTCAACCAAGAAGCACCGGAGGGTCACAATCATTTGATTCAACCCAGAAACCATTTAAAAAAAAAACACAACTTCCAGGCCCAGAAGAGGATTCAAGCACACCGGAGAACCCAAGTGAAAGACCTAGAAAGTCAGAAAAGCATAAAGTAATAGACGCAAGAACAGAGCAAAGAAAAAAATGAGAAAACTCACGATGAAGGAGTTAAAGATGGCAACCGCAACAAGCAAGACACAGACAAATCACCTTCACACGAATGGCTAAACTTTGGGATGTTTTTGACAACTGAAAATGGCAAATGGAATCAGGGGATTGTTTCTCCGGAGATTACCCTTGAAAGAAAAGAAAATGGAGAGAATTCGTAGAAGAGTTTTTAATCAAAATGCCCTATTTATAATCAAAAACCTTAGCTATTAGATTAAGAGCAATGATGGCTGGAAAAGAATCTACGGCCAGGATTCAAAAGGGAATCTAGCGGGATACTTGAAGGGCCGCCGATTTAACATTCACATTTAATGCAACTAACGACGTGGCGTTTGACGTGACATTTTCCACTCACCAGAAGAATAATTGCCTTTGTGGTCTAACATGAGCGACCTAGGAAGATGTCTCATGGCCTTCCCAAAGCGACCTGGGAGCAACCCCCAAATTTCCCAACTCGCTGAAACTGCGAGAAGCTGATTCAGCTTCCACCACGAGACTTTCGAGCTAAAAGCTGAAGGGCTAATGTTATGTGTCAAATTTCATTAGGCCTAAATAGGCCCAAAGACATTAAGGAAGCCCAACGGACCTTGATAAAACAAAAAGGCTAGGCAGGCCCAAGAAGACCAACAAGACCCAATACGGCGAGCAAGCCCGTTCCAACAGATGAAAAGATAAAAGCCCTATGTGAGCTGCCACACCTAAGGTACCTGAAAAAGTTAATGCACCACCTCTCATCAACAGCATAATTCCAACTCGCATGACACGCAGCTCGAAACTCTAGTTATGGAAGGAATCCTGAGAATGGAGAAAATGGACCCGGTCAACTCGTAGAATCCCAATCAAACTCAATCTCCTTAATTTTAGCAATCATATTTCAATTAGAAGATGATTCTTAGGGAAATAGTTTAATCCCTAATTTCTTTTAATTATATTCCATGTAAAATAATTTGACTCTAACCTTCCACACTATAAAAGAGGCTGGTTATCACTATTATAAAAGTTACCAATTTTTCCAAAAAAAGACACATAGCAAGCTCCGCATACCCACTCAGCGAGCTCGACTTAAATACTAAAAACAGTGGATGTAGACATTCCCTCAAGCCGAACCACTTGAAAAACCTCGTGTCGATCTTTTGCTCTTTACTTTTTCCATTCATTGTATTGTTAATTATGTTGACTAAATTCGCATGTCAACATTTTATTACGTTGACCATATTCGCACGCAACAACGGTCAACTATCACTATTTGACAATTTTACCCTTGAAGAATTAATAGTATCACAATTTGACCTTCCAATTAAAATATAATAAAAATAAATAAATAGAAAAATGAATAAAATAATATTAAATTAAATTATAAAACTTAAAAAGATAAGGGTAACTTCAATTTAGTCCTTACATTTGATGAAACATCATTTTTTTACTTACGTTTTCTTTTTTGGTTCGCGTGGTCCCTTTTGTTTCCTAAATAGATTAAATTGGTCATTCTGACCAAATTTTTGATGGTCAACCATCACAAAAGTTTCTAAAAGACAATTTTACCCCTAAAGAATTTAATTAATAGAATTACAATTTTAACTTCTAATTAAATTATAATTAAAATAATTAAATAGAAAAAATAATAAAATAGTATTAAACTAAATTATAAAAACTTAAAAATATAAAACTTATTACAAAAAATATTCAAATTAACTTATTTTATTAGAAAAAATTAACATTTACAAAATTAAAGAATAAAATTAAAAAATGGAGAATTAAAAAAATTAAAAATATATTCAAATTAAGGTATTTTATTAGAAAAATTAACATTTAAAAAATTAAAGAATAAAATTTAATTCTCAATTTTATTTATTTTATTTTATTTGTTAGCAAGTTTTAACCTTTTTATATTTTATTTTTTAAAATATTAATTTTTCTAATAACATAATTTATTTTGATTATTTTTTTAATAAGTTTTATATTTTTATATTTTTATAATTTAATTTAATATTATTTTATTATTTTTATTATATTTTAATTAGAAGATAAAATTGTAATTCTATTAATTAAATTCTTTAAGGGTAAAATTATCTTTTAGAAAATTTTGTGATGGTTGACCATTAAAAAGTTGGTCAGACTGACCGATTTGATCTATTTAGGAAACGTTAGGGACCACGCGAACCAAGAAAGAAAACGTAAGTAAAAAACTAATGTTTAATCAAAATGTAAGGACTAAATTGAAGTTACCCCATACACACACACACACACACACATCATGATTTATAAACCTTATTAACCAATTGGGGCATTCGTATATGTGGAAGTAGTGCTGTTAAAGAGAGAAAAATCGTATTTAATCAATTAATTGATCAACTTCCTTTACTAGACAAATTAAATGCTAATAAAGAAGTTAAGATTTTGAGTTCGAATCCTCTTTTTCTCAAGTTAAAAATAATAAAATAAAATAAAATGGTGTTCATTTGAATTTTCTTTTCTCCCATCAAATACCCTCACGGTATAATTTCTTCTTGATTATACGAGTACAACAACGTTTTATTTTTACTTTTATTAATTTCCGATCACAAATTTTACTAAAAATCTTAACTCACAACTTGAGACATAAACATGACAATTACGACAGATTTTATATGGAAGATGTTGTCAACCGAGACTCATTTGTTTGTGTCCGTGTAATCCAAGACACTTGGGTTCACAGAAGCATATGCAAGCAATTCCGGGTCATGTTCGAACAAGTCCATGTCGTCACGACTCAGAATCATCCAAGCCTCGATCGATCCATCTCCCTTTTTGGTGTCAATCAACTCCATCACGTTCTTGTTATTCATGCTTGGAATCATCACCCAAACAGGCCTACCCCACCCAAAATCCAAATGATCATACATGGAGTTGTTGCATAAACTCGTGCATGTGTAGAACTCCACGTCATGGCCTATGATCTGGCTTGCCGCCTCTTTGAAGTAATTGGTCACAGCTTCGAAAGCGTCCTCTGTTTCGAGCATTTTCACGTAGTTTTTATCAAACACTTGCATTCCCTCCCTCAGCTCGCTAACAGAGTTTGAGATATTGTTAAAGAATAAGAAAACTGAACACTTTGAGAGAAAAAGCTAAAAGGATTCTGTGTATTCTATAGAACAATAGAATACAATCTGATAAAAAATACACTGAGCTCTCATTGAGCTATATATATATATAAGCATGTGACATACAAAACGTATGCACATCAATAACTGAAATTACTAACTAATTCTAACAGTTTTTCCCGTTCAAACTAACAGATTAATAGCCTGGAAATAATCAGATGATATGCAGGTCTTCTGTACCTGCAGTACACAGCACAAACATGAACCAATACCAGTCCTAAGGTTAACTAACTCTTGGCTGAATATTATGATCACTCACATGCCCCTTCAAACTCAGCGGAGAAGGCTTGACAGTGAGTTTGTTCCGTAAGTAAAGAAAGCGAGGTGTAGATAAAGCCTTAGTGAAGATATCGGCAATCCGGTCCAATGAAGGGACATGATTAAGCTGAAGCTTCTTCTGCATAATTTTATCACGAACAAAGTACAAATCAAGCTCGATGTGTTTGGTGCGAGTGTGAAGAACAGAATTATGAGACATAGCAATAGTGCTCATGTTATCACACCAAAGGGTAGGAACATTGGACAAAGAAACACACAGCTCAGATAGAAGAGATTGCAACGAAGTAATTTCTGCAACTATTAAAGTGAGACTACGGTATTCAGCTTCGGTAGAAGATCGAGAGATGATGTGTTGTTTCTTGGCACTCCAAGTGATTAAGTTAACCCCCAATCAGCATTAGATGCCCAATAAGCATCCGAAAACCCCACAAGATTGAGACAATCAAGCTGCCCCCTGGAAAAGGAAATGCCATACGAAGTTGTACCCTGAAGATACGTGAGTATTCTCTTCACTGCTCTCCAATGCTCATCAAGAGGAGCTTGCATAAATTGACACACATGGTTAACCGAGTAAGCAATTTCAGGGCGTGTAATCGTAACATACTGCAATGCACCCACAACAGTCCTATACTCAGTAAGACGAGCAAGAGGACTGCCTCTATAGGCAGAGAGCTGGCTGCCAGTGGTGCTCACCATAGGAGATGGAAACGACTTGGCAGTATCCATGCCAACTTTGATCAGCAGGTCTGTGATGTATTTCTGTTGAGACAAATAAATGCCAGATGTAGTCTTCTGCACCTCAATACCAAAAAAAAAAATTTAAATCACCAAGATCCTTCAATGCAAAGGCTGAGTTCAGTTGATGAACCAATACATCTATGGCAGCTTGATCATTTCCTGTGACAATAATATCATCTACATAGACAAGAAGATAGATGATTTTGGAGCCAATGAACTGCACAAACAAAGAACTATCAGCCTTAGAGGCAATGAAACCAAGAGAGACAAGAGAGGATTTGAACTTATCAAACCATGCACGAGGAGCCTGTTTAAGGCTATACAAAGCCTTATGTAATTTGCAAACAAGCTGACTGTTGGAGGAAGAAAACAAAGAAGTTGAGTCATGAAAATGTCTTCAACAATAGTCTCATTGAGGAATGCGTTATTGACATCCAGTTGCCTCAAAGACCAACCTTTTATGACAGCCAAAGACAAGACAATTCTCACAGTTGCAGGCTTCACAACAGGGCTAAAGGTTTCTGTGAAATCATAGCCCTCCACTTGATGAAACCCTTTAGCCACAAGTCGAGCTTTATGTTTAGAAACTGTCCCATTAGGATTCCTTTTCACTTTGAACACCCATTTATAACCAATCACCTTCCTACCAATTAGAGGATCAACCAAAGACCAGGTCCCATTGTGCTTGAGAGCAGCAAGCTCGGCCTGCATTGCCTGCAGCTATAGAGGATGAGAAAGAGCCTGTTTAATAGAGGTAGGTTTAGTATCAGTAGAATGAGCAATTAAAACTCGAGACTTGAAGATCCCAGCCTTAGAACAAGTGACCATAGGGTGCAAGTTAGCAGGAGAATGAGGAGCTGACACTATCGAACAATCAAGAGGTGAAGGAGCTGCAGTAGCACTGGAAGAATAATCTGAAGTAGCGGCAATAGTAGGGTGAGGTGAAGGTGCTGGAGAGACAACTGGACTAACAGTAGGAGCAGTAGCTGGAAGAGACCTTACAACAGGAGCTGGAGCAGATACTGAACTGTCAATCAATAGTGAAGAAAAATCAGAAATAACTAGAGAAGCCTTAGAAGTGTTGCAAGAAGATGCAGTAGCAGTAAAAGGAAAAACCAGCTCATTAAAAACAGCATGTCTAACAACAAAAATTCTGCCTTCAGCTAAAAGACACTGATATCCCTTATGTAAAGTACTATAACCGAGAAAGGTACAAGAGGCACTCTGAAACTCCAATTTATGCTTGTTGTATAGTCTAAGATAAGTAAAAACCTGACAACCAAAGACCTTGAGAGCAGCATAATTAGGATCCTTATGATAAAGACAAGCAAAAGGAGACTTCCCTTTAAGTGTTGGAGAAGGTAGCCTATTTATCAAGAAGGTGGCAGTAGCAAATGCCTCATCCCAGAATTTGAGAGGCATAGAAGCCTGAGCCAGCAGACTTAACCATGTCTCAACTACATGCTGATATTTCCTTTCAATCAGTCCATTTTGCTCATGTGTGTAGGGGCAGCTATGCCGAAAAGTGATGCCACAAGATACTAAATATTGTTTAAGCACTAGAAATTCTTGCCCATTGTCTGTTTGTAATGTTTTGAGTTTATGAGAAAAAAGAAGTTCCATTTGAGATTTGAATTGAACAAAAACAGAATGAACCTCACTTTTAGCTTGGATAGGAAATAACCAAGTATATCTAGAATAGGCATCTAGAAAGCTCACATAATATTTGAACCCATTAAAAGAAAGTATAGGTGCTGGACCCCAAGCATCAGCCACCACAAGTTCTAAAGGATGTTTATAAACAGAGGTGGAAAGAGGAAAAGGAAGCTTGTGAGATTTCCCTAGTTGACATGCTTGGCAAAATGAATCAGTGGAATTCAAAAAATGAATATGACATTTATTCAAGATACTCTTTACAATCAAAGTGGTGGGATAACCCAACCTTTTATGCCATAGAGAAAGATCATTAGTTTTGACAACTGAATTTATACAATGTAAAGAGCTGTCATTACAGGGGAAAGTACAACCAGTATTTACACAAGAATACTGTGAAGCAACAACAGCCTAAGGACCTAAGGAAGGCAGAGAATGAGTCCGAGATAAACTGGAAGAAATGGATTTGCTGGAACTTGCTGTGGAAAGGGGCAGATCAAAGACATATAAACCATGTCTAAGAACACCTTGAATAATAACCTTTTTCGAAGTTTGGTCCTTCACAAGGCAAATATAAGGATGAAATTCCATAAAAACATGATTATCTCTCACAAATCTAGACACACTAAGTAAGTTCTTTGTGATATGTGGAATGTGCAAGATATTCTGAAGTCTTAGAGTGTGTTTGTGACAATCAAAATGATTAGAACCAGTTAAGGAAATGTTCAGACCTATCCCATTACCCATGTAGATGTGTTCCTTTCCTTGATACTTCATCTTGTGCATCAAATTAGAGCTATCTAAGGTGCAGTGATCTGTTGCACCACTATCTGGATACCACATTGGATTTGAGACAGTCTCTAGACTAGCAACCATTGCAGTCATTCGATTCCATAGTTGTTGTTACTAGAATTGCTTCCACTGTTAGTAGTATGAAATTGCTAAAAAGGTTGTGCATTGGAGTTTGGCTGACCTTAGTATGATTGATCATACCTAGAGTAGCATCTTGAAGCACCATGACCTGTCCTATGACAAATTTGGCAGGGCAGTTTATTATTAAAACCAGTGTTGCGGCCTCTACCTCTTCCTTTTCTACCTCCATTGTGATTGGTATTATTGTTGCCACTAGTAGGATTAACACCCCTGCCTCCAAAAGATTGATTATACACTGATTCTTTTTTGTTTACAACAAGATTTACACTTAAGGAATCTACTTGTATGTGTTGATTTATTCTAGCCTCATGTGTGAGAAGCATAGAAGAAATTTCAGACAAAGTTTGACAGCTTCCAGGACAAGAGGTTATAGAGATAACAAAGGGATTATACTCAGGCCCTAAACCCCCCCAAAATGTACATAACCCTATCTTCATCAGTCATTTTATAACCTGAATAAGCAAGAGCATCAAAGATACCTTTTTTCTTCATAAGATATTCTGACATACCAAGGCCACCTTTCTTCAAAGTTTGGAGTTAAAGTTTCAGTTGCATGAGACCAGCCTTGGACTGAGTAAAGAAGAGCCTTTCAATGGTGCTCCACACCTCTCGATCTGTCGAACATCCAACCAGTTCTGGAAGCAGATCTGATTTCACCGAAAATAAAATCCAAACCAAGAGGATTTGATCTTGTTGTTCCCAATCAAGGAACTCTTCACTTTCAGTTCCATCAGGATTAAATCATGATGGAGATTGACCTACAAGATCAATATAAGAAGACAACCTATTACCTCGGATCGCGGCATAGATTTGTTGCCTCCAAAGAAGAAAATTGTTGTGATCAAGCTTGACAGTCAGCTCAAGCTTGATTTGAGTCCGCAATTTAGATCTGCCATTGCTAGAAGCTTGATTAGCTTCAATAGCTTGCTGATTTGAAGCAGAAGTAGTAGAGATCATTTGCTCTGATACCATAACAGAGTTTGAGATATTCTTAAAGAACAAGAAAACCAAACTCTTTGAGAAAAAAAGCTAAAAGGATTCCATAGAACAATAGAATACAATCTGATAAAAAATATACTGAGCTCTCATTGAGCTATATATACAAGCATGTGACATATAAAACGTATACACATCAATAACTGAAATTACTAACTAATTCTAACAGCTTTTCCCGCTTAAACTAACAGATTAATAGCCTGGAAATAATCAGATGATATGCAGGTCCTCTGTACCTGCAGTTCACAACATAAACATGAACCAATACAAGTCCTAAGCTTAACTAACTCCTGGCTGAATATTATGATCACTCACACTCGCGAACCAGGCCTTGTAATTTTATCTCACTCTCGTGATCCTTCTGTGCAGTGTAGAAGCCGACGAGGTTCCCGACGGAGTTTTTCGGCAACGACGGCATGACTCGCCTGCGGATATTGACGACTCGAATCATCGCAGACGGTCTCGAGAACCCGGAGTTTTTTCTTGCTGCACTCATTACGCATTTTCAGATGAGCGACGACACGACTTCGGCTCTCGTCGGTCTCTTCACGCTCACGCTGGAGGCTACGGCCTTGAGAGCGGCCACTTTCGAGGCGTCGAACACGAACCTCTTTATAGCAAACTTCTCTTTTACGAAGTTGTTAATCGACGGTATCTCGGCGGAGAATTCCCTTGGTGGGAACAAAGCCGCCTCGTTATATAACAAAACTGCCGCTATTGAACCAGATGTAGTCGTGGTCGCCGCCCAGCACCTCATGGATGTGGCCACCGTGGCGGCGTCGGCTAGTTTGTACGAGATGCACACACCAAACGCGACACCACCACAATAAAAAAAGCTGGCTTGAACGAGGGAAACGAAACCACCCGTGATAGCTTCTGTGGATTCGATCTCGATAGGGATCAACTGCGTAAGTTTGTCCCCGTTCGGTTGTTCGAGTAAATGCACCAGAGGACAATCGACTCGTGCTTCGACATAAACAGCTCCATAGTCGCTGCAATCAATCACGATGTTATCTTTTAGTCTTCCGGCAAGTGGGTAGAACAAAGCCAGCGTATCGGAGAATGACTTCTTAAGTTGTTGGGATCGCTCAGAGACACAGACGTCTGTATCGCCATTAAAAGAGTATAAGAAAAGCAAAGAAGTGTATGCAGGAGGAGCGAGTTGATCAATGAGAGAGAGCTTGAAATCTCTCAAGCTTTGTGGGGTTGGAGAGGTAGGTTTTATGGTTTCTCTTGCAATAATTTCAACCTTCATTTTTTTTTTCCTTTATCAGATTTCGCACCTCAAATAAAAACCGCCCTGAGACTACTTTTATATTCAACTCGGCTTCAGCCTCTTGTTGGCAAGTGAAAATCTTCAGTGCTCTGTATGTAGTTAGAGTGCTGCGGCAACTAAAGATATCGTATGAATAAGAAAAACTTATGTGCATAGGATGCAATGTATTCAGTTAGCTTAGAAATCAAATTTAATTAGTTATTTACACCATGTAACATGATATGAAATTTACAATTTTTTTTCCACATATAAATTATTTTTTCTTGTGACATGTCATCACTCGCTACATATTAAGTGATGCATTAAATATTTTCTACCATGGAGTCCAAAAGAAGAAAGATGAGGTTGATCCGGTAGTTTATCTCTCACTCTTACATTCTTGAGGTTGTGAGTTCTCATATTTCCCTCTCCAAATCTCAAATTAATTGTAACTGTTAAAAAAAAGAGAGAAAAAAAAAAAAGAAGTCTTACTGCATTGAATAACTTATATAGTTTATAACTATACGGATAACTATTCAAGTTTGTCTGCGTAAGATGTAATATGAATAGACCACTATGTAAAAATGAATAGACGCGGACCATCAATTATTATCACAACAGAAGTTTGACTTAGAAATTTACACATTAAGAGAGCAATAAGGTCAAGACAAATGATATATAAGTTTAAGTCAACGAGTATTTATTTATCGACTAATGCCACATTACAAGTTGGAAATTCTATTTGTTAAATGTATACATTATTATTATGAAAGTGTAGTTGCTTTGATATAATTAGATTTTGTCTTATACACAATGAAAATGAAAGTAACGATCATACCCTGACTTAGCCAGAGGATGGAAAAGAAATTATAAACGAATTAATTTGTTTTTAAAATATTAAGAAAATTGTATGTGATAATGTATCGCATTGCCTCATTGGTTCACTTTTTTTTAGTACTTGGGTTATTGGGGGTAGTGCCTACTAATGGACTCTAATGCTCAAGTCAAAAAATATATGAGAATAATAATTGTAGAATAAGTATACTACTGTACAACAAGTAGATTGTAGAATCAATAAACTGTAGGTCAATATTAGGTGTTGAGCATAGGGCCGTAATACTTGATGTCGAATGGACGGCTGTAGGATCTGGTGTCGAATGTTGGATCTCATGCAAATGAAGGGCCGTAGGATCTGATGTCGAACGGAGGGTCGTAAGACCTGGGTGAGGTGGCATAGATCGTAGAGCAGTGAGATGAAATATGACTTTTGGATCCAAAGGTGAGTTGTAAGTCGATGGAGGTCGCTCCGTTCAATTGGGAGTAAGTGTAGGTTGTTGGTCCTACACGTAGAATGTCGAGTGTAGGAAAGTATGGCATGGGTATGTCGACATAGACCGAAAGATAGTGAAACTTTGGGGACGTAGGACGAAGGATATGGCTAATGGAAACGACAGTGTGATGCAAGCTGATAGAAATTGACAATATGCTTCGTTCGACATGATTGGTAGAATGTAAGTACCACCGTAAGTCAAGACTATAAGGACTAAAGAGTGTGAATGAGTAAAATTGTAAAAAATTAGGAGAGCCTTAAATTTGGATCCGAGGCTACTATTTATAGAAGATGGCCAACAGTAGGCCTGTTGGTATGATCTCTGATATTATAGTCCGAGATTATGAGGTAATCCTGTGATTCTTAGGATAAGGATGACGTTATTAACTTAATTAACAATGTGCATGTTTAATTTGCCCTAAGTTAAAGTTTAGAGTGAAATTTGGGCTCTTCAAGGATTGTTTTGATATTGAGCCTCGTGAAAATTCCTTAAAATAGTAATATGAGTTCTAATCCAATTTTTAACTACTGCACTGACGTATCACATTGCCTCATTAATTCATTTTTATTAAAATTTGTTTGTAAAAATGTCGAGTCGACCGGGTCAGGTACCAGTAGTGACAATGGAAGGGGGGAAGGGAAAGTCAAGGAAAAAAAATAGTAAAAAAAAAAAAACAAAAGGCTGCACACTAGGTCTCACCCAAGAGCCTTAGTCTATCCGAGACTATCGTTAACTGGGGCATAACAGAACCAATGGTCAATGCCTCTTTTATTAAAATTGCAGCTCGATATGACATTTATAAGGATAATTTAAATAAATAAAATAAAGCACGTCAATGCCTCTTTTATTAAAATTGCAGCTCGATATGACATTTAAGTGTATGGGACGAAAGTCATGCTAGCTTGTAATTTATACAACTGGCATTTCAACCAATGGTTTAGGAAAACTTCTAGCTGTTTATAAATTATACAAATGTCATTTCAACTAAAAATTTAAAAAATATATATTAATATAATATAGGAATTTTCAATACAGTATTAATTAATTTTATTTTATTTTAATATCGTCATTTATAACGTAAGTGACTTAAAACATGTAAATGACTTAAAACATATAAATTGCATCTGACCTCTATATATATATATATATATATATATATATATATATATATATATATATATATATATATATATATACACACACATATGAATGGTGTGAACCAAGCTAAATATTACCTTCAAATATAAGTTGGACTTTGAAAAAGCTCACTACAAACAAAATTTACGTGTTAATTTGAAATTTAAAAGTATAGATAGCTATTTGCCGTCTAGAAAAAGTTCTCACAATACCCTTTTTTCTAAATAAATTTGTTATTAATAAAATGCCCATATACTAAATTATTTTTGAAGAAAAAACTTAATTATTGTTACAATAATAATGGTTACTCTTTACATCCACGTATATTCACTCCATCATCATAAACTCTAATATTTTATTCTAAGTTAAAAGTCATTTTTGTAGTTTGACTTTGTTTGGTTAAATTCATCATGAATTTTAGAACAAGTTTTTGAGAGATACCATTTTTGTAGTTTGGCTTTTTGTTGGATTCTCCAAAATAAAAACAAAAACAAAAAAAGAAGAAGAAGAAAAAGAAGAAGAAGATCGGGAACATGCAAGTTTAAGGTGTATCCATGTCCACGAAACCACAATTAGAGGCTTATAATATTCCAATAGACAATATGAATGATAGATGGTATCTCATTTTAATTCAAACAAGCCCCAATTTTTTTGGTCTCTGATCCATTTTGTTTTAATCAACCAACAAAATAAGTTTGTATAGAAAAGTAATGAATCTTGAAGTTTACTTTTGGTATTATAAAGTGTATGGAGCGCACATCTATTCATAATTTAAGTGGTTAGTGCACATATTTCTTTCACGTTAGTGGTGTGAGCATTTATCACTATATGTGGAGATATTTAAATATTCAGATTACGCATCCAGTAATTTATCTCAACAGATTTCGGTGACTTATAATTAATCTTAAAATTTTACTTTTCAAAATAAAAATAAAGATCGTAAGGGTGAAAAAAAATAAACTTTCAAAATTTTAAGGTCGGTGCTGAGAGTAAATAGGTGTGCAGTGAATTTTTTTGGGTGGCAATAGAGTTACAATAACTCTATACATGGGCGGATTTAGTGGGCAGTGGGAGCCCTGGCCCTAAAAAAATAATGTTAAATATATATTTATTTAATTTTAAAAAATTTTTTTACTTTACTTTTCTCTAAATATTATATTTTCCAAACTTAATTTTCATCATACACATATTACTATGTATGACTAATTTTCTTCCTTTATTGTAAGAATAAATATATTTTTTGAGAGTAGATGTCTTCCATTATGGGAGTAAATATTCGAACTGTATATTTAGTGATTAATCTCAATAGGTTTCAACAGTTGTTAATATTATACCTGTATTTTTTTTAAAAAATAAATATAATTTTTTTTTACTCCATTCCTATAAATATATATATAACAATTGATATGAAAAAGTCAATGTAAGCATAGAGTAATTCTAGATGTGACTTAAAGATATATATAAGTACATAACAATTGGTATGAAAAAGTCAATGGAAGCAGAGAGTAATTCTAGATGTGACTTAAAGGAAATAATTTATAAATCCATCGTCTTAGGGCCCAGGGCCGAGAGTAGTGAATTTGACAAAGTAACAAAATCTCTGCTGACACGACTGACTGATTCTAATTTTTGAAATTTTTTTTTTTGTTTTCATCAATTCCAATTAATTCTGAATTTAAAGAAGGACATGACTCAATTTACAACTTTAATAGTGTATAAGCAACAAATTACTGGGCTAACCTTATTTTTAAAAAATATATATTTTATTTAATAATATCAAAATTATGTAATGCATATAACAATTCAAATATATTTTTTTTTTCATGTTACATATAATTAGGGGTGGGCACAAAAATCGATTCGAATCGTATTCGATCCATATTCGAATCGTATTTTATAGTTTGAGTCGATTTTGAATTTAGATTCGATTCGATTCAGTTTTAATTTAAAAAAAAACCGTAGAAAAACAGTTCGGTTCAGTTTTGGAGGTCCAAAACCGATTTGATCTGTTGACCCATCATATATAAAGAAAAAAAAAAAAAAAACCGGACTTATACCAATTCATCTGATTTATGAATTTCTTATTGCATATTTGCCACAACTACACAAATATGTTGATGATTTATAATGCCAACATATGCCAAATAATATGTTGGATTTCTTTCACTCTCGAAAATGTTGTTTCTTGTGTGTATATTTACAATTAAACTGTCATTGTTTACTTGGTTGAACAGTCTCCAAGGTTTTGTCATATGATCAACTTCTGGAAGCACTTGAGGTTGCTAATGTGCGTGAACTTGAAGACTTCCTTATCAATGAATGCATGTATGTGGTAGGTCTTCTTACTTCTTTCCTGAGATTTTCTTGAACTTTTAGTCATAATACAAGAAGTTACCGCCAGTATGGTTTCTATCACTGTTTATCATAATATTACAAACCATTTAAGATTTTATTCTATAAGGACAGCATAGCATTATAAAAACTATTAAATTTTAGTAGTAAAAAACATATTAAAATTTGAAAATATGAAAAAGGTCTATTAAGCCCAATAAGCCCAAAACCGTATGAACCAAATCGAATCGAACCGTATTATTTTGGTTCGGTTTGATTCGATTTATACCTTCAATTCGGTTAAGTTTGATTTCAATTTTTTAAAAACCATGTAAATTTCGAATCGATTCAAGTTTGTTCAAAACCGTGCCGATTCGAACCGTGTAAGGACAGCATAGCATTATAAAAACTATTAAATTTTAGTAGTAAAAAACATATTAAAATTTGAAAATATGAAAAAGGTCTATTAAGCCCAATAAGCCCAAAACCGTATGAACCGAATCGAATCGAACCGTATTATTTCGGTTCGGTTTGGTTCGATTTACACCTTCAATTCAGTTAGGTTCGATTTCAATTTTTTAAAAACCATGTAAATTTCTAATCGGTTCAAGTTTATTCAAAACCGTGCCGATTCGAACCGTGTCCACCCCTACATACAATATAAAATTTTCTATTATAATTCATATGAATTGAAAAGAAAAGATTTTATTGAAAGCTTAATTAATTTTAGAGCGAGTTGTAACGAAGTATCGTGATGTTTGACCATATTACAATAAAATCGTGAGTTTAGCTTTAATTACACATTAGTACTCTTGATTAACTGGTTGACCGTTAGAGTTGACGGCCAACCAGTAGTCAGAATGGTAATATGGTCATTTTCCCTTATTTTTTAAAATTAAAAAAATTTAAATGGATCTCCATTGTCCATCAAGATTATGGACGGTATAGATCATATCAAAAAAATTAGGGCAAATTGCAATAAAGTATCCTGACATTTGATCATTTTGTAATGAAATCGTGAGTTTGACTTTAATTACATATTAGTACCTACCATCAGTTGACCAGTCAAATATAACGGTTTGACCAAAACTTACGTACGAAATGACATAACTATCTATAGTTAAAAAATTAAATTAAATAAAAAATAAAAAATGAAAAAAAGTTAACTTTTTTAAAAATGGGTTTCCACTGTCCCTCAAGATTGACAGACGATGAGGATCCATTTTTTTTAAAAAAAAATTAATTTTTTTTTTGAAAAATCAAACAACTAAAAAAAATAATTTTTATGTTTGTTGGGAGTGATTTTTCAACTTGGGTTTGTCATATTATAAACCCCATATCAAGGCCCAAATACGCAATTTGGGCCCAAGTAGTCCAAACGGGTCAACACGCATTTCTTAAGGCAAATGAAGCTCTCGACAACAATATAAAATCAAGATATCGAGCATTGATCCGAGGCATTTCTCGGATAAGCGTAATAAAGAAGTATCAGGCTACCTACCACATTAAATGCTCATGTAGAACCCTGCCACCTATCAAATCAGCTATGCAACCCCGATTGAAGCACCATTTCGTTAAAAAAAAAAAATCTATTTAATTTTTTTTAATATGGTCTCTATTGTCCCTCAATCTTGATGGACGATGTAGATTTATTTAAAAAGATTTCAACTTTTAAATTTTTTAAATCAGGAGTAGTTATGTCATTTCACACACAAGTCAAAGTTAAACCGTTAGTTTTGACTGAGTCAACTAACTGTATGGTAGTAACGTTTAATTAAGGCTAAATTAACAATTTCGGTACAAGATAACCAAACATCAAGATACTTCATTACAGTTCACCCTTAATTTTATTCTAAAGTCCAAAAAGTAAAACTTCTTCAAATCTTTGAAGTCTTATATATGTAATATGTAATTTAAGTTTCATTACTCTATTTGAAAACAAATGCAAGTAGATATAGTTTAAAATATAATAATTAATTTTCAGGTTCTATTATTATATTTTATTTTTGAAGTAGCTATATATATATATATATATATATTATCTTTTACAAAAATAAGAGATATATATATAATCAATCACAAATGTTAGGATTTAGAATTTGATAAAGCTTGGCACATGAAAGCACATGCTTTTTAAAGAAAATATCAGGATAAATTTTAATTTACATGTGATTTTAGCTTCAAATGGAAGCATGCCCATGGTGGACAATCGTATATATTTTTATTTGTTCCTTGCCAATGAAGGACACTAGGATTGAGAAATGTAATTTAGAGACCCGTAAAATAAGATTTTTTCGACAAGAAAGGTTACTATTTTGAGTTGAATACACCGTTTAATTACTATTATCAATTTTATGTCTTACATTAGATCTCCACAATACACAGAGATCCATCGTGGTTTCATTACATAAAATGAGTGGATGACCAAGACAACCAACGTGATCAATAAGCTGAAAAAAAAGTCTTGTAGAATTAATGCTCATAATAATACTTCAAAGACTTTAAACAAATAGCATGAGTTGTGGTGGGAGACATGCATAGTGTCTTTCCACATCCAAAGAGGGGACTAAAGAGAAAAATGGAAACCAAATTTAGTTGAATATGAGAAGTTATTGACAAATTAAAGAGAAAGCATGATAGAATTTTGACTTTGGATTTTTAGTTAAATGAAGAAACCCAAATGATTGAGCTTAATATGGTTTTCAATGACAATTTAAAGCTAAGATGCAACTATCTTTAATAAAATATTTGATTATTAAGAATTACCAATACCTACCAATACACTAAAAAAAAAAAAGCTTGTTCCTTTAAATTCTTCAAAAATTGTTATGTTCATTTCATGTACATTTCATGGAAGGTGTCCTTACTGTTGATCCTCTGATTGGTTGATACCTTCGATGGAGGAGCAACCTTCTGGGATATGTTATCTTTCTACTTCTAAGTTTGAACCTGCAACCATACAAACAGTAAGAAGGAGCACCGACCGTGGGTCGGTAACTACCCTCCGATGATCAAGTCACTATCCAGATAATTTTAAACACCGATCTAGTCTGAAATCCTCTCCCTTAAAAATCTCTCCCTTTCTACCATTTCTTTCTCTATTTATAACCGTATTTTGCACTCATTACTGTAAACTGGTTTTGACACCTGATGACTATTTGATATGACATTGGATTCGACGTTTCTCTGTTTAGCACGTAATGGATTAATTCCACCGAGAGTAGTTAGGGATTGAGTCCACCGAATCTCTCACGGGGGACGGTTCCCTTATTCGATAATAATAATAAAAAATTTATTGAGGGGTGCCATGTGTACCGGTTCCACGCGGCATCACGCTATTGGGTGGTTATTAGCGGTGTCACCACTTACAAAATCAAAGAGATAATCATCATTAAGATAGCTAGGTTGACTAGTGGCACCACTTTTTTGTTGAGGTTATATATATATAGCAGTAGTTCACGGAAAACATCAATCTCAGAAAGAAAAAAAAAAAAAACTCTTCATCTCCAACTGCTCAAATTAACAAAAATCTATGTACTGCTAAGAGAAATATTTATCTCTAAAGAATTTTCACAGAATCAAAGAACTAGAAGATATGTGCACATTTCATTGTTTTTTAAATGCCCAGTAGCTCAAAATTAGATTCAAGAGATAAATAGGAGGGATTGTAGAGTGAAAGAGTTTGAAATCGTAAAAAGGAAAAAGAGGAAAAAGAGTAAAGGTGACAGATAAAACAAAAATAATACACTAGGTAAAAGACGATAAAAATGAAAATTTAAGGGAGGATGTTATAGGAAGTTCATACAAATATGTGTACTTTCTATAGAAGTTATTAAACTGCTACTAGTATTACAAAAAAAAAAAAAAAAGGTCATATATGCTATTTTCCACCAATTTCTCCTTTTTATTATATTATTGTTTCGAATTTTCTACTCTTGGAATGAAATATTTATAGAATTTTCATGAATAGAATCAAACCTTATTCCATGTCATTTATATGAGATTCCTCTTTCTTATTCTTAAGCAAGTCTCCCAAAGGGTTTAGTTGATTCATAATTTACATTTTATCTTTCGTTTTCTTTTTATTTGTTTCGTGAAAAAATTTAACTCAAACACCCTTCACCTACCATCATCAAATTAGAAGAAAGCTTACAATTTAAAAAGTTGCTGCCTCTAATAATGAAATACCCCACACCAATCAAAGGGCCTAGTTGATGCATCATTTTCTTAGTATTCTTTTCAACAAATATTTGAAAATTCGATTCTGAACTTTTTCCCAAATCAGGGTAAAAGTTTGTATACATAATCATAAATCATGCCCAAGTTACATATTCGGATTATGTTTACGATTTGTTAAAATCAAGACTAATTCATCTGAATTTACAAGTCATCACTCAAACATATATATATATATATATATATATATGTAATTCATCTAATTCTAATTGTTAGCATGGTTTATCACTGAAATAAATGATTAAAATATGTAAGCAATCTAATGAATCCTACCACAACACGTGTCACGTGAACCCTTGCCACTAATGATCAACCACCACCGATGACCATTCGGATATTCTCAAAGGAGCCACAAGGTACAACAATGGAAGCATCAGGATCATAGCGTAAGCGGTATCATATCAAACCCATACAAATCAACTTTTATTAAACAACATAAGATAAGTGTCTGAAGAACTTAAATACAGATTCACAACGCAACAAAAGTCGAAGGGTAACTTATAAAACGCAACAAACTCAATAAAGAAGGCAACTTTTATTCATTTTTATTGGATTAAGTTTTAAATTTATTTTCACCGATAATTTAAGTATCGGAAGGTGGTAGCCAACACCCGTCAACACCCATTAACGTGTTTCTACTCTTGCAGGAAATGTTTAGTAGATAAGTATCCATCACCGAATGCTTCAAACTCCGAGGTCATTCAATGAATAATCCATTCAACATCAGAAGCATATCTATCCGAGAGGTTCACCAAATTAACCATCAACATATCTATTATAAAGATAACATACTTTTCCATCTTTATTATACAACATATCTATCATGATCATGGACGATCAAAGCAAATCCACAATGTCACACCATTAAAAAAAAAAAAAAAAAAAAATCAAAAGCTTTTTATTAAATCTCCTGAAGCAGAGTACGTACCACACATTCTGACAGATTTCATATGGAAGAATTTATCCAGAGTGAGTGTCTGGTGGTGTCTGTGTCCTCCTCCAAGATGCTTGGATTCGAAGAAGCAAAAGCAAGCAATTCCGGGTCACGTTCAAACAAGTACATGTCATCTTTACTCAAAACCACCCAAGCCTCCACCGATCCATCTCCCTTCCTGGTGTCAATCAACTCCATCACGTTCTTGTTATTTGCGCTTGGAATCGTCACCCAAACGGGCTTCCCCCACCCAAAATCCACATGATCATACATTGAACCGTTGCACAAACTCGTGCATATATAGAACTCCACGTCCTGCCTCATCATCTGACTTGCTGCCTCCTTGAAGTAGTCGGTCACTTGTTCGAAGCCGTCCTCTTTTTGAAGCATTTTCACGTAGTTTTTATCAAACACTTGTATCCTCTCCCTTAGTTCGCGAACCAGGCCTTTTATTTCCACCTCGCCGATATCGTCCTTTTCAGCCATGTAGAACCCGACCAGGTTCCCGACGGAGCTGTCCGGCAAAGGCGGCGAGATCCTTCGACGGATGTTCACGGGTCTGGTAAGCAGGGACGGTCTCTTGGACCCCGAGTTCGATCTCGCCGCGTTCAACGCGCATTTCCAGAGGAGCGCCGTCACGGCCTCCGCTCTCGAAGGCCGCTCCACGCTCGCACTGGCAGCTGCAGCCTTGAGAGCGGCGACTCTGGAGGCGTCGAACACGAACCTCTTCACGGAGAACCTCTCCTCCGCGATGTCGACGAGCGGAGGCACCGCTTCGGGGAACTTCCTCGGCGGGAACAGAGCTGCCGCGTTGTATATCGGGACCATCTCCGCCCTGTCGGAGCCGAGCACCGTCACCGCCGCCCAACACCTCACGAACGTGCCCAACGTGGTACCGTCGGCAAGTTTGTGCGAGATGCACACACCAATAGCAACTCCCCCGCAGTCGAAAAAGCTGGCTTGAACAAGCGAAAAGAAACCAGTGCTGGCTTCCGTGGATTCAACCTGAGTAGGGATAAACCGTTTGAGCTCGTCTCCGTTGGGTTGCCGGAGAAAACGCGACAGAGGACAGTCGACTCGTGCTTCAATGAAGAGAGCTCCGTAGTCGCTGCAATCAATCATGATGTTATCCACTGTTCTTCCCGCAAATGGGTAGAACAAAGTCAACGTATCGGAAAACGACTTCTTGAGCTGTTGGGATCGCTCAGAGACAGATACATGGCGGTTTGTGTCGCCATTAAAGGAGTAGAAGTAAAGCAGAGAACCGTAAACAGGAGGAGTGAGTTGATCAATGAGAGAGAGCTTGAATTTTCTCAAGCTTTGTGGGGTTGGAGAGGAAGGTTTTATGGTTTCTCTTGCAATAATTTCAACCTCCATTTTTTTTCTTATCAAAGATTTTGACACGAAACAAGAACAGACCTTGGAGTTGCTTTTTATATGACTCAGCTGGCCTTGGAGGCTTGGAGATTCTGTAAATATGTGATTCCTATGGTGCCAAATTGTCGTCAAGGTAGAACTGTAGAAGATGACGTTGAAATTTTGGACATTACTCGAGGGCATAGTTATTTTATAAATAGTTTACATTCTTTTCTTTTTAGTGATGATAATTAAATCCGTGATAAATGATTTGACTTTATATAGTTGATTAATATTCATACCCCCATCTAACTTTTTTATTTTTATTTTTTATTAAAGAGGTACAATTATAAGATTAATCGACATTAATTACTAAACGCGTTCACGACTCGAATATCTACTCCCATAATAGAAGATATTTATTCTCACGATAAGCAGAGAAAAGTAACTACACATACTGATAAATATATATGATGAGAAATTACGGCATGATAAGATGAAATTAATTTAATAGTATATTTCTCACACTTATAGCATGAGATTGTGAATTTAAGTCGTTTTTTAAATTTTAAATTAATTATAATAATTAAAATGAAAAAAAAAACAGAATCGTATATATGATACTTTAGACCCAACTTGTTTTCAAAAATATAGTTAAATTTTATATTACTTTAATTTATGTTTTAAAAATTTTTTGCTATGCTCCCCCCATCTGCAGGTCCCCAAATTTAGTGTTATGAAGTTACATGTACGTATATTATTTTAAAGTATAAAAATGTCGAACAAATTTATTATTTTTATAACTACTTATTTAGAATATTATTATATAGGATGCGCGGACTTGCAATCCAGCGCCTTGCCTTTATATAGAAATTGGACTTTGAAAAGATTCATGTACAAACAAATTTGAAGTGTTCAATTTAGACATGGCCCCTATTTTTATAACTACTTATTTAGAATATTATTATATAGGATGCGTGGACTTGCAATCCAGCGCCTTGCCTTTATATAGAAATTGGACTTTGAAAAGATTCATGTACAAACAAATTTGAAGTGTTCAATTTAGATATGGTCCCGGTGCGGTTCAAATCGGACGGTTGGAATCGAACCGGCAGTTTTGAATCGGAACCTAACAGTTCTGGAATCAAGACAGCCGGTCCCGATTCCGATTGCCCTTAAAAAAAATAGGAACCGCCGGTTAGGAACCGGCGGCCGGTTCGGACGGTTCCAGTTCGGTTTTTCTTTCTTTTTTTTTTCTTTTTTTTTTTTAAATTTCTTTTTTAACTTTTTTAAAATTTTTGGCCGTTGGCCACACTTCTGCTGCCAGCTGGCAGCAATCAAATGAGAAGGAGCCGTTGTTCAACAGCTCCTTCCTGAAAAATTACCAAAGGTCCCCTAAAAAATTACAATTTAAGCCCCTAAATTTTTAAAAATATTAATTTTTCTCCAATCCAAAAAACTATATAAACCCCATCAATTCTCCAATTCATTCACACAAATTCTCTCAATATTTCTCTCATCTCTAATTCTCTCATTCTTTTTCTAATTCTCTCATTCTCTCAATCTTGCTATTGTTTTTCACTACTGCAATTGTTTTCATTATTTGTTTAAACACTTTATTTTATAAATTTATAATGGCATCACCATCAAGACCATCTATTTTCGGAGGTCGAAGATCCGTTTCCAATAGAAACGCTGAGCAAAATGAGCAGGTACCGAATTTAAATGTTCAAGAAGTGCAAAGTCGCCCTTTCCCAGAATACAACAACGATCGAAATTTTGCTGAATACGTGCAAGCACGAGAATTTGAGGAGGTAATTTTTGGTAATGAAACTCCTTCTAATTTTAATCCTGATTATTCTCATTCCTCTTCTGGCGGTAGTCCCTCCTCTGCTCCAACCCTCCCAATCCCAAGTGAAACCGTACAAATGCCGCAGGCGCAGCCAGATTTGTCAAAGTACAAATATGAACTTTTTAAAGTTCATATGAAGAGGGTCGAGAAAGATGAGTTAGTTATAGTGGTTTGCAACTATTGTTCCAAAGATTTTAAATGGAACAAATCTGGAGGGTACAGGATGTATTGGAAGCATATCAACAGCAAGCATCCAGCCGAAGCTCACCATCAGAGAGGACAACACCAAATTGTAAGGTACATATCCCCTAACCATCCTTTATTTAAATATACTGATCAAAATAATAGGGACCAATTAGCAAGAATGGTAACGATCGAACATCTCCCCTTTAGTTTTGGGGAAAAAACTGGTTTTTTAAAATATTGTCATAATGCTTTAAATCCCTCTGCATATAGAGTACCTAGGACCACATTAAAACGTACTATGTGTGATATTTATAAAAAATAAAAAAAAGCTTTAGTAAAATATTTTCAAAATTATATGGGTCATGTGTCTATTTGTGCCGATATCTGGAGTGATCATTGGCAAAAACATTCATACTTAGGACTCACTTGCCATTTCGTTGACCAATCATAGGATTTGCAAAAACGAATATTGACATTTAGAGTTTTTGACGACACCCATACTGCTGACAATATTTATAAATTAATAAAAATTATTTTTGAAGAATATTGTATTGAGAGTAAAATTTTTGCAATTGGTTTTGATAATGCTGCAAATAATACTGCCGCCGTTCCACAATTAATTCAATTGTGTCAACCCTATTTTGGCGGCAGATTTTTTTCATCAAAGATGTGTTTGCCATGTTTTAAATATATGTGTACAACATGGCTTGCAAACACTACATGAGTGGATTACACCAATTAGGGATGCTCTATACTATTTGTGGAAACATCCTAACATTATGAAACAATGGGCTAGGTATTGTAAAGCTAACGGGAAACATCCAATTAGGTTTTCCTGTAATGTTTCAACTCGTTGGAACTCTACATATAAGTTGCTTTGTGAAAGCTACGAGTATAGAGAATTATTAGTTAGATTTATGCAGTATAATGTTAATACCATTAATTTATATGAACATCATTGGGATGTTTGTACAAAAATTTGTATGCTTTTAAAAGTTTTTCATGATGCAACAAATTCTTTATCCGGTATATATTATCCAACTTCACATTTATTTTTATTTGAAGCCCTTAATATTGTAGGTGCACTTAATGAATGTGCACAAATAAATGAATTAGTTCTGTGTGTTTATGCAATGCGAGAAAGATGGATAAACTATTATAGGGATATTCCTGTAATTTATACTGTTGCATCAGTTTTTGACCCTTGGAATAAATTAAATAGTTTATATGAATTTTTTACACTTTATTACTAATCTCTAGGGATAACGGACATAGATATTAGTGGTTTATATAATAATGTTAGGAATTTATTTTATTCAATGTATGACGAATATCGTTCTGTTTACGGTCCCTCGCTGAACATTATTGTTCAACAACCGGAACCAAGCGGAAGCGGTAGTACTAGTCATTTGCGCTTTCCTTCCACATTAAGGAAGTTAAGGGCAAGCGTGTTTACCAAAAAAGTAAGGACGTCGGGGAGTTCGCCTTCATCAACCTATGTTTCAGAGGTTAATGTTTATATAAACACCTCTTTTGAGTTTTTGGATACCCCAGACTTTAACGTCCTACAGTGGTGGAGGGAGCACGAAACTAACTTTCCAATTTTGGCCATCATTGCCAAACAAAGTTTTAGAACCCCTGTCTCGACCGTCGCTGTCGAATAGGAATTTAGTGTAGGTGGCAATGTTCTGGACGAGAGACGAGCATTGCTTAGTCCTGACTAAATACAGATCCAAGTCTGTGTTGACGACTGGACTAAGGCCACATACCGGCAGCAGGAATTGGATCTGGTGTCCGACGACAATGACTTCTTCGACACCAATGAGGATACAACGACAACCGAAAGAACAAGCGACAATTGATCACATCCGAAACATAACAGGTAAAAGAACTATGTGGGCTTTGATTTCTCCTAGAGGATACGTAGGCAGCTTAATTGAGGTAAAATTAAGTGCAAGCCCTAATTTTTTATTTATTTATTTAATTTTATAGTTTTATGATATTATCATAATTTTATTTTAATTTTATCGTTATTTTTTTGCAATCGAGTACCCAGTTTATTTATATATATATATATATATTATTATCGTTATTTATATATTTAATTTTTTTATTAATTTATTTTTGATTTTTAATTTTTAATTTTTTAATTTTTTTTTATTTTTGCCTGTTCCGGCCGGTTCCTATTCCAAAAAAATCGGGGAGGAACCAAACCGAGCGGTTCCCCCCCGGTTCCAACCGGAACGGGATCGGGACCTCCCCGGTCCCAGTTCCGGTTGAAGAAAAATTGGAACCGGAATCGCCGGTTCGGTTCCAATGGCCATCCCTAGTTCAATTAAATTAACATGCATAAATGATCTATGAAAGTCAATGGAAAACAGAGAATTAAAATTCTAGATTATAAATTGGGTTGAGTGATTGGCTCATAATTCAAGTATTTAGTATTGTTGTGTGCCTAATTTTCTTAAGTTCAATAGGTCTAAAAATATCAATAAAGTCCAATGAATCAGACAGTCAACAAGGCCCAACGGGTTTGAAAGCTGATAAAACCCAATGAACCAGATGGTCAACAAGGCTCAACGGGTTGGAAAGTTGATAAAGCCCAATGCAGCGGACAAGCTCGTCTCAATAAACGAGAAGTGAAGGAAGGTACCTTGAGCTTTATGCGAGCTACAACATCTCAGCGACCTAAAAGGCCTTACCACCTCACCTCTCAGTACTAATTTGGCTCCAGCTCGCATAACATCCAGCTTGAAACGTATCTTTCAGATAAGAGAAAATCTCATTATTATAGGAATTTAATTATATCAATCAGTAGAGTTTGAATTTGTATTAAATTCCTTATTTTCAGTGATTATATTCCAATTAAAGTGTAATTTTTAGGGATTTGATTTAATCCCAAATTTTCAGTAATTAGATTTCATATAAACCAGAATTACTTCATTTATTCACACTATAAAAGGGAGAAGTCATCACTGGTACAAGGGTTACGAAAATTGAGAGAAAATATTTAGTGTGAGCTCAATATTAATACAAGAACAGTGGATATAGGTATTATCTTTAGGCCGAACCAATTTAAAAATCTTTCTTCTTGATCTATTTTTAATCGTCCTTTGTTTATAATTATTGTTAAAAGCGTTGACCGCATTCACACGTCAACAAATATATTCTTATATACTTTAATGGTAGAGGTTCAAATTTTATTATGTAAATTTACTCGCATGTAACTCTTCATATTATGGGAGTAAATATCTCCAATTATAGTAATATATATCTAGACCATATATGGAGTAATTAATTTTAGTAGGTCATAATAAATATCTTATTTATTGTCATTCCGCTTGGAGTAAGAGACAGAAAAATAGAAATAAACTCTTAATTTCTTCATTTCCCATTGAAATAATAAATTTCTTGATTGATGATTGATTGTTTTCTTTATCAAACCTAAATGATTGTTTGTGTCTATTACAAGATATGAGAGATTAAACCCTACTAGTACGATTTGATCATTTACTTTCATAGCGAAACTACTCTCAATATGGAAAAGGTCTACTCATATTAATTATATTTTTATGTATAATTGTGGAATAATATCTATATACCAAGGTTTGAACCTTACTGATTTGAAAGAATTTGTGAGTCTCCAACCACTAAAATAAGTTATATTTGGTGATATGAGATAGGATTTGAAATTGAGATTTGATGGGATTATGTACTCAAAGTACTGACATTTTAAGGAGTAAAGTATGAATGTAAAGGACTTGTAGGGTAATTCCATTCATTTGGAGCAAGTGAATGGAAGGGCAAAAGTGGAAGCTAAAAAATCATCATCGAGTATGGGACCCAATTTAGCAGCCTATAAACGACAATAAATTCTCAGAATTTGTAAACTAAATAAAATATTATAAGGGTATTTATTAATTTAATCCCTAAATTTTAATAAATTATTAATTTTTAACATAATTTTCTTTATTAGTATCCTTATACTCTAAGTTTTTATAAATACATTAAATATGTCTCTCTGTTAGTCAACCGTTAGTTATATTTAACAGTTGCAGAGGCATTTAAGTCTTTAAAAAAAGTACATTCACGTGTCAACAGCCACAACAATAAAAAAAATTAATTAATAATAAAAATAATATAAAATTAATTTAATAAATTAAAAAAAAGAAGATACATTTGGGTTTCCATTGCAAAACTCGATGGAGACCCAATTGGGTGTCCACTGAAAAACACGATGGAGACCTAGTTGGGTCTCCGTTAATGTACTCGATGGATGGGGGGGTTCAACAATAGCGGTTTGCCTAGAAGGGTTTCGTGGACCTATAGAGGGAGTGCATGGAAAGGAGAACAAGGTGGTGGGTTTATTGAGAGAGCTTTTCGTAGCTTGATCGGGTGTTTTGGTGGTCTGTCAATCTACGATGAAGACCCAACTGGGTCTCTGTTGATCGACGAAGAGGGTTGATTTTTGATGCTTGTGACTGAATCTGATATTCTTGGTTGTTGTTCTTGGTTACTGTTTTTAGTTGTAGATAATGAGATTCGAGCTTCCAATTTTTTTTTTTTTTTTGGTTGTTGTTCTTGGTTTGCTAGGTTTGGACAGGTTGCTAAGTTTGAAGATTATTTAAGCTTCCATTTTTTTTTTCTTTTGGTTGCTGTTCTTAGTTGCTGAGTTTGGCTTCCATTTTTTTTTTCTTTGCTTCTCTTGATTGTTGGGTTTGGCTTTCACTTTTTTTTTTTTTCTTTTAGTTTTTGTCCTTAGTTGCTGGGTTAATTTGGAGATCATTCCATTTTTTTTTCTTGGTTTACAGGGTTTGGAGACCATGAAGAATATAATTTTTTTTAATTATTTTTTTAAAAAATATATATTTTTCAAATATCTTATATTATCGTTACTGTCCATCAAGATAGATTCATTTAATTATTTTTTATTTTTAAAATTTTATATAAAATGATTATATTACCCTTCTAATTAATAAATAATTAAGGGTAAAATTATTATTTTAATTCTTTTAAATAGAATCAAGGGCAAAACTATCTTTTTAATATATATTTTACTGTTAAAAAATTGGCTAAAAGAACTAAATTGATACAGTTATAAAAATTTAGGGTTCACGAGTACTAATAAAATAAACTGTGTTAAAAAATTCATAATTTATTAAAATTTAGGGATTAAATTAATAGTTGAACACACTTTTGACTATAAATAAATAATTATATATATATATATATATATATATATATATATATATATATATGCATGCTGATAAATGTGCATGGTGAGATTTAAACTCTCACCACTAAAGTGGAAGGAAAATGCATTGAATGTAATAATTTGTTCAAGTTACTAGTAATGTGCTTAAGATTTTTTTTTTTTAATCAAATTAAAAAAAAATCATTGAGTGGGTAAATTCTGGAGTAATATTAACGATACAAATTTAGTCAAAAACTTATTTCAAATGAAGCGGTAAATTATTTATCTTTATCCTATAAATTATAAGGTGTACGGTGAAGGTGATTGTTATTTTAAGCGTCATAGATTAGGCTAGAGTTGTGATTATAGGTATAGTCCAGTAGTAACAGCACCTTTCAACGAAGTTGAGATCTTGAGTTGAAATTCTCATCCCCAAAACTTTTTTTTTTTTTAAAAAAAGAAAAAGATTAGGCTAGAGTTTACATTTTGAAAAACCGTCGGCATAATCTTTCGCATTATTTTTTAACCGCTAAATGTATGGATTACTATTTACTTTATTCTTTTCCACTATAATTACAGAATTATTCTTGAGGGATAAATTACTTGTCGACATTATAAAGGCTAATGTTTTTGGTAAATTTAAGTATTGTGCACCACTACTGATTTTAGGGGTCTGGATTTCATCACTAATATAACCATTAAATTAAAATCAAAAGTGTTTACTTCTCAATTCAATATAAATTTACAAAAAATTTGAGAAATTATTACTCAATTCAACAAAGTTTTGTATAAGCACTCTTGTTTGTGTAAAAATAAGAAGAAAAATAAAACATCTTCCAGCAATGTTTTGTATAGCCAGTGACTTTGATGCTAGAACACAAAGACACAGAATGTCAATGGAGGAGGACATTTCTTGTATCATCAGGAAGAAGAAGAATATAGTTGTTGGTCTCACTACTAGCAATTTGTTACACAGCCAGAGAGTTGAGAATCCTTCTGGTGTTAGATATAGATAGGTGGTGTCAGGTTGGACATTAATGAGTTCGTGTCTTGCCGGGTCCAACGCCACCCACGAACCTATTTTGTCGGTCCAAGATATGAGGTAACAAACGTATATATGTCCATGACTTGTGTCTGAGAAATCATGGGCTGATATATGATACATGTAAATATAGCTTGTAAAGCTGTGTTTTTTTCCAGGCGTCCGATAATTAGCTGATTGTTATATGGTCTATTTATATGTTTATGATTTATTCCACAAATAAAAATAAAAAGACAAAAGAGATAAATGGATCATTAGTACGTAATTGAGTCATATTTATTCATTAATCATGAGTAATTTACAATTATCATCTAATTAAACAAAGATTGGTCCTAAATTAAATTAGAAAACATAGCAGCTTCGCGATCCCAGAAGCAAGATTCGGAGCACGGGTCACCATAATCGTCTTCTTCCCATCCTCTACTGCTCCATGTATTCCAGCATTTGCAGGTTCTTGAAAGGTAGTTATTATTGTTGTTGTGCACCCACAAACTCCAAACGACGCGTTTTACTTTATTCCTGCATTCGCTGACTCTGACCAGGCATCTCGACTTGTCTTCGTTTGTCCCCAACACTGTCGCTGCCGCAATACTGTAAGAGAATGATACCACACACGTAAGTTGCTTCTACGTGTTCTTTTTTAGCAGCTCTTTTCAACAGCGCGAGTCCCGATTTCATTTGGGACAAGGAGAAGTACTCGAACATGCCTTGCCTAAAGAGAGCCTCTGCGTTGCCGCTCTCCTTGCAGCGTTTCATGAACGAAGAAGCCTCGTCGCTGACAGGCCACGAAGCCACCGGGAAGCTATCCATGCAAGCATGCTGGAGGACGTAATCGTCATTTCCCATTTCATGAAGATCTTTACAGCTCAGCTCGACATTGAACAGGTCAGCGATGGAATCGGAGGCTACACGAGCGAGAACGTTGGCAAGCAAGTCCTTTGGGAGAGACTTGATGGAGGCACCAACTTTTTTGTTGTTGTCGTTGTTGGGTTTGGTTCTCTTCATCTTCATGGCCACCATTGAAAGATAAGAGAAATTAGAAGACATAATCAAGCATGTGGTTTTTGAAGATTAATTTGTGTGCATGGTATATATATAAATATATAAAGGATATCTTCCTTTTCCAGTTAGGAGGAGAATTTCGTTACTCAACTATATAATGTTTTGAGGTTGGTTTCCTTTTAGGACAAGTATTGAGGTTTCCAAATCCACTTTAGTTTCTATTTTTTATTAGTTAACATAATTACAATTGTTGTTGAATAGTTTTATCTTAATTAATTTTTTCTACTCTATACAATACAACCTCTGGCGGCCAAATTAAAGTTAGCCACTCAAGTCAACCCTGTTGCAAATTTATTTCAATTTGTTGATGGTTTAGATATTACAGTTTAGCTAAGTTATCTTATTGATGTATATAAAGCACTAATCATAGTGTTTTGCAGTTTATTGATCTAGATCATGGTCACTGTTTGTTTTTATGGTCCATAAGTAAGGGACATACCTATCGGTTGCAAGGCTGTCGTTGAAATTTCAATCCATGACTTCACCTTATTTATCAATCGTTTTTCTTAATTTCTGGTTGTACACTAAGGGTCTTTTTGACATGCAAAATAATTTTTTGCTTGACGTTGGGTTGGCTACTAGTAGCTGTTTCTTTGTTCGAAGATTGATGTGGAGCCAACAATTACGTTGGCCAAGAAGGTAAGATAAACCGCCTCATTGTCTATAGGCATCCCTAATTCTGAAATGGGAGAGATTTAGAAAAATAAGTCTTCAACTGCTATTATACAATATAAAAAAGCACTTGATAGATCTTTCGTGCAGAAGATGGAGGCACAGGATTAGTATGAATGAAGAATTGCAGGAATTTGTGAAGCAAATACGGCGGAAATCATCGGACAAGTATTATCGACATGGATGTGTTAGCACAAGAGGGAGAAAAGAGAGAATGAAACACTAAAAACAATTCATGATATATCCCCCAATAAACTCATTCACATATATCAATATTTGTACAAATAGGAATGCGCACGCACAAACCAAAGGTTTCGTTTTCAATAACAATGGATAAATATATATATATATATATATATATATATATATATATATATATATATGCAACACAACAAAAGGAAATGAGCCTCAAGCAGTTCAGCAAGTGAGAACTGATTAAAAAACTAGATTCAAGTGCGTAAATCACCTGTGATCACAGCTAGCTCCCCTTCATGTAACTCCTCAAAGTATCGACAATAGGAATGCCAAACTAACTCTCCACATCTCCCCCTCGTGGGGTTGAGGACTCTGACAATAGTTCCTGTTTTTAAAGTACCTGGTAAATGGTATCCGTGCAAACACCACAACTGT
Organism: Xanthoceras sorbifolium; assembly: GCA_003430845.1. Taxonomy (NCBI): domain Eukaryota; kingdom Viridiplantae; phylum Streptophyta; class Magnoliopsida; order Sapindales; family Sapindaceae; genus Xanthoceras; species Xanthoceras sorbifolium. The sequence goes on from CM010621.1 coordinate 11,582,640, forward strand.
GGACTGCGTCACTACAATGAGAGGCTATGACCATTAGACTACTGACAATCCAAAATTAAGAGCACAAGAGCAAAGAGTAAGAACATCATTCTACGAGCATTTAATCTCTTATAAGCACGTTAACCATCTAACCACCTTGCGGTTACCACACCATTCCATTGAATCCTTTTACTGCAAAAAGGTGTTTCCGTATCACTAGCTTGACAGCATTTTGGTAGAATACCATCATATGGACATTTTGAGGTGTAGATATTAAATCTTAACGTTAAGTTTTCAATAGTGTCTATTGAAACATAGCTTCTGGACAAGTCAAAATATCCAAGTTTAAAATATCGTCATATGAGTAAATACGGTAACTAGGAGAGTTATAGGCGGTCTATGAGCTTTTGGCGATTACTGGTATTTTTCACGAGGATACACCTTCTCCAATAAGGTTGTCTAGGGTACGAATGAGAAACACTAACTTATTCTATCTTTATTTAAGAGTTCAATTTTAGTTCTTTAGTGGAATGAACTAAAATTAATAGATCGGACCTAAGTGAATCATTTGTTGATTGTGATGAGGTTGTGTCTATTGAAGCTTAAATTTAGATAGCGCGCTAAGATCCCCAATCCGCACGAACTTGCATGGATCACTTGATATATTCTACCGGACCATTCTCTGGGTCCATCTAAGAATTGTTTTTGGATTTTGCAATCCAAAAGATTTGAGAGGTGCGGTCTTTTGTGATCAAGACACGCGGTAACTCCTCAAATACCTGGAATGGGCGGCCAAGGATGTGGGAATCCTTGGGTGGCACTAATGGAGTACAATTAGCATTCCATTAATATTTTAAGAATATAATTTGCACATTTTAAATAAATGAGCTGTTAAATTATATTAATTTAAGGCACATGGACTTGTTTATTTTTTAGTAAGAATGTGACTAGTTTACATGTGGACTTTTTTTATTAAAGTCCAGTGGATTAAATAAAATAGAAAAACAACACTAAGCCCATATATAAGCTTGGGCAGCAAGGGCTAAGTAATTAGCCTAATATGTTGTTTTATTTTATTATTTAATTAAATAGAAATTAATTAATTAATTAATTATTTAATTAAAAGTGAAAATCCTTTTCTACTAGGAGGTGGTCTCTTAGTGTCATACTATTGTTTCTAGTATGATAAGTATTAATAAATTTTATTTGATAGGTGATAAATAAAAGGTTTTATTTATTTAGTCAAATTAGGAAGTTTTTGATAACTATCAAAACTCTAAATTGACTATTGGTCAAATTAAGAAGTTTTTGATAATGTCACAATATTAATTATATCCAATAAATTATTATTGGATAATACACTTATGAGTAGTGATCGAATGGAACTCTTAAGTTGATAGGTTTTTTGGTAAAACACAAATCCTCCCACTAGAAGAATTCAACCACCACTAGTAACCCAATCAACAGAGTTCGGCCATTCAAGCTTTTGGGGTGAGAATTTGAGCTTTGTTTTGCTTAGAAAATTCACCCAACTCAGAGCAATAGGTGTGTGAGAATTAGGCCAAGAGAAAAGAGAAAAGAGCGTTTAGTTTCGATAGTGCACTACTAGCTTTCACATCAAAAGGCTTTGTGCACTACATCGAATTGGGTTCACGCGAGTTTCAATCGAAAGATTGTAAATTCACAAGTGATCAAATGTTCTTTGTTTTCTCAGAAAGGTTATTGTGACTAACAAAAAAGAAAATGTTTTTTATTGTCCATCCTCAGGTATGCAATTCAAATAAAGGGAGCCCACACTCCAAGGTGATTTACGTTCGTGATAGGATTGGAAGATCTTGTGGTTTCACATCAATGCAACATCAATTGTTGCGTTTTAAAAGGTACGATATCTTTTACATATATGTTAATTGATCAAGGGTTAAGGTCCGCTCTCTTTTAAGGAAAATTTTTTAAAATAAACCCACTCTACTTTTGCGCTTCCACCGTGTGTTTTTCCTATAAGGTGATTGCAGAAGGATTGGAGGTTAAATTGAATTATCTCACTGGAAAAGCACGATACGTTCGCTGTGGGGGAGAAGATGCTTGATCCGGGTGTGAGGACATACGCGGATGTGATGAGGCATCAAGCATTAGAGAAAGAGGAAGAGGAGATGGTCAAAGCCATTGGTCAGGCTTGGCCAGTTAGGCGATCCCCACCTCCTGAGATGGCCTGACCATCATTCTCCTACTGCGCCCCATGACCTTCCTCAGGAACCCTAATAGCACCGGCAGCCTGCAGCTCCTCAAAACCCCCTATTAGTTCTCCAACAGTTGGACCAAGGAAGTGCATATTAAGGTCTGGGTACCGAAGACAAATGTTGTAAAGGAGGTCACTCTGGGCTTCGTCTTGCAACGCCACTTTCTCTTCCTCGAAGCCCTTCTCCTTCTGAGCGAGCTCTTCGCCCTTTCTGGCCAACTCATCCTTCAGCTTTTTAGCGAGCTCCCGAGAGCGGTCTAACTCACCCTTAAATCGCTCAAGATTGACCTAGTGCTCATTAATCTTGGCAGTAAACCCTTTCACTTCCAGCTCCAAGGCCCCCTTGATGGCATGGGGCTCCTTGACCTCTGCAGCCAGCTGCTTCTCACGCTCTGCCCCAGCAGCGAGCTCTCCCCTTATTTTCGCAAGCTCATCGAGCAGCTCCCTCCTCTCCGCCTCGTTACTCTCAACCTCTGTCCAACAGGCTGCTCTGTGATAGCATCAAAAGCGACATCCTTCCCTTTACTGTTATTGCCCGCAGCAAAGATAAGAGAAGGCGGTGGAAGAAATGGGGAAGGTCCTTTTGAAAAAAGGGGCTGGCCCCCCTTGGTTAGGCTCCCTTAACTTGGTTCTTTTCGGAAGGGCAATGACGGGAGAGGCATCAGCACCTCTCTTGGCCTTGGGGCACTTCATAACTTCCAACCTCCCTATTCAACATAGCTGTTATTGTGGTTGTGGTGTTTACTATTGCTATTATTATGGTTGTGGTGTTTACTGGTGCTGCTGTTGTTATTGTTGTTGTTGTATTTATTGCTATTGTTGTTGCTATTGTTGCTACTATTGCACACACTGTTGTTGTTGTTACTGAATGGGAGATTGCGTGTGAACGGGCTCTGGAACCTGCTCGACGAGTACAGTTCCTTCGACCTCCGAGCTTGGAGTGTACGACTCGGCGACCTCCTGAATGTCGTACTCTAAATCTCGCTGTGGCACCTCCCCACGATCAAGAGCAAACTTAAAGCCGACCAGGAGCTCTTCTGTAATCTGGTTATATTCAGTAAGTTCCCTTGGCTCCTTCGGGATCAAGACCTTGAGAGCATCAAGCACTTTCTTCTCCTCCTCGAAGATCACAAGATCTCAACATGTACCATCTGTAGGCAGAGAAAGAAGAGAAATGAGTACAAAACAGTTAGCCATACGAGCAGACCCGCAGATACCTGTGAGCTAAACTTACTAGCCGTCAATACAAAGTTCTTGTTTTCAATGAGCTCTATCTCTGGCCCCTTTATAAAGAAGTAGGTTGTCTTGTAACTTCCTACATTCAGCGTAGGGTCCGCTTGCAACAACTCCCTATACTCTTCTACTCGCACCCCAAGGTAATGTATTCCATCGTGCGGAGTTCCATCAGGCAAGCCACTTGGTAGGGGACACTTCTTTAAAGAGTAACAATACTGTTAGGATTATGCTCAATAGTAAGAGTGTAATAGTGTAATTGACAATCTTTTCATATGAATAAAGTGATTTCTGATATAACGAATATTATAGCAATTATATTAATTGTCAAAAGTAAATAATTATAAGGTTAAAAGACTATGAGAAATAAAAGAATTGTTCGTACAACTGGATATGTATGAGGTAGACACAATTCTTTAGTTAGTCTCAAATACGTATTCACAACTTAAGATATAAGGTTGGGCGCCTTTATCTTATTAAAGTTGTAAATTCTTTTGTTAGCATTTGAGCGAGATCAAATGTGATATGATGAGTCTAAAATCATCGAAGTGTCTTTGGACAAAAGAATCTAGTGCACTGAGTGCATTGAATAGGATCACTGTAGAAATTTTTATCTGCAACCGTCAGTGGATAAAAGTATTCAACAGAGACAACCGGAGAGTCTATCTGAATCCTGAGATAAATGATGGACTTATGGTTGCACGCATTATCATTTGAGCTGTCAATGAGTACGATTATATCGCATAGTCTATCCTCGATGGTTTGGTGGTATTCACGTGTATACGATAGAGGACATCATTTATAGAAATGAACATCGTGACTGCATTTAGCAAATGTTAGTAGAATACCATCATAGGGATGTTTTGAGGTATTAGATATTTAAATTTTTACGTAAAGTTTTCAATAGTGGTTATTGAAACATGACTTCTGGACAAGTCAAAATATCCAAGTTCGAAAACATGGTCATATGAGTAAATATGGTAACTTGGAGAGCTATAAACGGTCTATGAGCTCTTGGCGCTAGTATTTTTCACGAGGATACATTTTCTCCATTTAGGTTATCTAGGGTACGAATTAGGATGCTCACTTATTCTATCTTTATTTAAGAGTTCAATTTTAGTTCTTTAGTGGAATGAACTAAAATTAATGGATCAAACCTAAGTGAATCATTTGTTGATTGTAATTAGGTTGTGTCTATTGGAGCTTAAATTTAGATAGCTCGCTAAGATCCCCAATTCACACAAACTTGAATGGATCACTAGTTATATACTACCGGGTCATTTATTTGACCCATTTTATAGAATTGGTTTTTAGAATTCTTTCCAAAAGTTTTGAGAGGTGCGTTTTTGTGTTCGATCAAGACACGCGATAACTCGTTAAAATACCTGAGATGGGCTGCCAAGGGTGTGTGATCCCTTGGGCGGCCCTAAGGGATGTTTTTAACATCCCGTAAATATATTGATAATATAATTAGCACATTTATTTAAATGAGGCTGTCAAATTATATTAATTATATTTATTTAAAGGCATGTGGACTTGTTTCTTTTTGTAAGAATGAGTCTAGTTCACATGTGGACTTTTTGTGGAGGTCCAATAAGATTAATAAAATGGAAAAACAAAATTTGGCCCATGCTAAAAGGGGTGGGCAGCAATGGCTAGATTATTTAGCCAATTATTTTGTTTTATTTTATTATTTAATTAAATAAAAATTAGTTAATTATTTATTTAATTAATTAATTGTTTAATTAAAAGTCAAATTACTTTTCTACTTAGAAATTGGATTCCTAGTTTCATGCTATTTGGTAATAGTATGATAAGTATCAAAATCTTATTTGATAAGGCGATAAATAAAAAGGAATTATTTATCAAATCAAATTAGGAAGTTTTTGATATTTATCAAAACTCTAAAGTTGACTATTAGTCATTTTTAGAAAGTTTTGATAAGTTACCAATTCTCAATTATCCTTTAAGAAAATTATTGGATAATATATTCAAGAGATGGAATAGGATTGAACTCTAGAATTGATGGTTTTTGGGTGAAACACAAATCCTCCTTAAGGGAGGATTCAGCCACCCTATATATACCACCATTGAGGGTTCGGCCAACATAAGTTCCAGAGGGAGCAAGTTTGAGTTTTTTGTGAGCTTTGAGAAGTCAAGAAAAAACTTACCATCTCTAGAAAAAAGTGTGAGAATTCGCCCGAGAGAAAAGAGAGAAAGAACAACGTGTTATTCGTTTTTCTCAGGAGGGTTTTGAGTGGCTAACGAAAAAGAAAAGTTTTTTGTTTCTTATCCTCAGGTACACAATTCAAAGAAAAAGAGTCCACACTCCAAGGTGATTCATATTCGTGAAGGATTGGAAGATCTTGCGGTTCATAATCGATGCAACATCAAGCCTCACGTAATTCAAAAGGTATGTTACCTTTTATTATATATTTAATTAATTATGGGTTAAGATCTCTTTTGGAAAAAAATTTTAAAACGTACCAATGCAAAAATATTTGTTTTCTGCGCCTTCCGCTACACCGTACTCACCGTTTTTCCTACAATTGGTATCAGAGACTGGTTGTACCATATACGTGGTTTTTTCTTTTAATTGTGTATGGATAAATATGCTTGTTTTAGAAAGAGATGGCACTCTAGGTATTCTTTTATATATTAGATTGGAATGTATGGATTATATAAAGTGAACTGTTATTGCTCGATTTTGATCCTAGAATTTCAATGTATTTTTATTTGGAGTTGTAATAAGAAGGGTGACCTATTATCGCCATAATTTCCTTCTAGATAGTTGTTAGAAGTCTTTTTATTTTATGTAAAAACTGTTGTAATTCGTTCGAGATTCGAAGACAAGAAGGATTGAAGAATTCGAAGGAGAAAAACAAGACGACGGAAACCCAAAAGCACTCGCGAGCGCAAGACAGCAAGCACGTGCTAGGCGTGCAGGCGCGCTTGCTGCATACGCTGTGCGCGGCCCACCCAAGGAAGGGCAAGGCCCGCACGGCCTTCCCAAGGAAAGCTGGGCGCTCACGCGCGTCTTCGCGAGGCTGCACGCGCGGGCACCGAAGGGCTGTGCTCATGCCCGTGGATCGCAACACCTTGTCGTGATCTTGGATGGACGGCCACAAGAAGACTTGTTCGACAAGTTAGGGTTAGGGTTTAAAGTTATCCAAACAATGTAAATTACTTGCTTTTCTAGGATGGACCAAAATTGTGGCTATTTACTTTTTGCATAAATATTACAATGTTTATTCATTATTTGATAACATGTCATGTAGAATAGGAGTGTCACTCATATATCTCTTTTAGTGTGAACATGCATTGAATGATTTAGGTATCTAAATTGGCATCAAGATAACTTGATAATCATTCTTTGGAATTCCATGACACGCCTTAAACAATTGAGTGGGAGAAGGTGTTTAGAACACCTATGGCCTCCAGGGTTAGTTGAGCTTTATGTTTTATTGATAACCCCCCAAGAGGTATCAATAAATGGAATTTAGCAAGATACTTCCTTACAAGGATAGACTAGACAATTGACTCAAACGATATCTACTCTCAAATAAGGGATTTTTCGTGCGGCAATATATTGAAGGTCAAAACCTTAGTGACACACTCAATGCGATTCTATTAATATCCTCCCAAAAGTGCTTGTCAATAAAAATTGCAAGGCTAAAATTGAAAACACTGGTTATTATGTTAACAATTAGGTGGGACCTAGTCCAACTAGTAAATGTTGCGAACTCCCAAAGGAGGCGTGACGTTTATGGGTGTTGGATCACGGTTGAATTTTACGATTGAATTATTAATAGGTAATTCAAGATAAATATTCGAAAGTGCTAAAAGATAGTTTACTTAATATAATTTTTCTTTCATTCAGAAATCATGGCCCCATCCCTAATCAACATCCTTAAAGATAATACTTTGACTGGAGATAATTATATTACGTGGAAAAGGAAAATTGGGCTGTTGTTGCAAGCTGAAAAACATAGATTTGTTCTGTCAACTCCTAAACCACCTGCTTCTACTGATGAATCCACTGAGGAGCAAAGAGGCGAGTATGAGCAGTGGGAGACCTCAGATGAGATGGCCAAATGTTATGTTATGGTCACCATGTCCGACGTGTTACAATAGCAACATGAAGGAATGAGGACTGCTGTTGAGATAATGTTGTCCCTAGAGGAGATGTTTGCTATGAGATCCAGGACGGCTAAGAAAAAAACAATGACTGCTTTTATGAATCTTAGGATGAAACCTGGACAGGATGTGAAAGATCACATGATGAAAGTCATAGCACATCTCAACATTATTGAACTCAATGGCGTTGAGATAGATGGTGAAACAAAAATTGATATGATTGTGATCGGTCATTTATTTTCATATATTTACGACCCTTAAACCGTATCTTTTAATTGTATTCTTAAGTATTTTTGGTGCTTTTCACGTGTTTTCCTTGAGTGTGCAGGTTTAGGGACCTAAATGATGATTTTATATATTTTTGGGGAAAATGTGTAATTTCAGTAACATTATGGAAGGGCATCGATGAAAGCATGTGAAAGTTCTGGGGAAAAATCGTAAATTCAGAAAGTTCCACCATACTTAAGTGAAACGGTGCGTTTTGGCATAAGGGAATTTGACTTAAGTTGAACGACGCCGTTTTGGACCAAAGCTTTGGTCCAAAACGACGTCGTTTTGGCCAAAGAATTAAAACAAAACAAAATCAGCAGCGCCATGCACAGCCCTCCCTCGCGCGAGCGACCAGCTCCCTCGCGTTGAAGACGCCCAGCCCAGACCAGTGAGCACGGCGAGCACGACCGCGACCAGCCCCAGCTCGCGGTGCAGCTCGCGACGAAGCAGAGAACGCGTCCAGTGAGCTGCGCGATGACCGAGCGCGACTTGTGCTCGCGAGGGAAGCTCGCGGTACAGAAAACGTTCCAGCAGCGAAGGTGGCGAGCTCGAGCGCTGTGTGGCCTCCTCGCGGTGCTGCTCGCGCTGGAACCTCTTCCAGCAGGCCAGTGAAGGCCGCGACCACGCCACCGCGACCTGTGGTCGCGGTGGTGGTCGCGGTACGAAGAAAAACGCAGCCCTAACGGGCTGCTATAAAATGAAAAGTGCAGAAAAATGGCAGAAGAGAGAGAGCTCGGGGCAGAGTCCAGGCAGCCTCCAAGCTGTTCCAAGGGTGATTTCAACCCTCCTTGCTCCTCCCAAACACATCCCAAGCATCACAAAATCATCACAACATCTCTAGATCGTGGGTGTTCATCGAAGAAGACGAAGATCGAAAGCGGAGAAGTTCAAGCCGGACCAAAGCGGAACTTCGAGTCTTGAGAGCTTCAATGGGTTGTATTTCATCTTATTTATCTTCCTTGATTGTTCATTTATGATTTTTGAGTTGTTAGAACTATTGTTAGGTGATTTTCGGAACCGTGAACGGATTTGGATATTTATTGTTTATGAATATATTTTATGTGATTTATCTCATGATATTATGTGCTTAATAATAATCAATATATTTTCCATTTCCGTGATTGGAACCGTGTGACCACCTCGCATTATCCTCCATTGAATCCGTCTCGTTTTATATTAATTGTTTTAGTTAATTTAATTTAGTTTAATTATTGAAAACCATGATTATGGGCTAAACTTGTGAGTTGGGGTTTTGATGGATCCTATTCTATGATGATTGAATGAATTGATTGTTTAATTTGTTGCGGTTGATTATTGTGTTGTTGAGTGGTTTTATTGTGCTTAATGCTTTTAAATGTGAAGGCCTACATTTAGATGATAATTTGGTTGTGTGTTATGTACCGAGAGGAGACGCCCACCACGTGCTCGATATAATGTCCACCACAAGTAGAATTGGATAGAGATATACTAATTTGCTTGTGTGATCACATAGGGTGTTTATTGTGACTAATGCATTTCCATGCACTTTGATATACCATCGAGAGATAGGATATTAGTGTGTGCGGAATAGGTCCGATTTACCTCGAGAGGGGACTTTGGATAAATTAGATAAACACGGTCATCTTCATGCATAATTAAACCTCAACAATGTGCTTTCATGGAACTCAATTGGATGGATTAGGTGAATTCAAATACCCTAACTAATCTCTCATATTGGTTGCTTGCTTTATTTTCATGTTTTTATATTTTTATCCTTTAATATCTTTCGATTATCCAAATAGAAATAGGCTTGGTTAATTTTAGTACTCAACGCCTAAATATCCCTGTGGAGACGATAATTTACTCATCATTTTATTACTTGTGCCGACCCCGTATACTTGCGGGTACAAATAGTCGCATCAGATTGTCAACTCACTATCAGATTCCTTTGATCAAGTTGGACTACACCTTGAACAATAAGGAATACACCTTGCAGGGTCTGATGCAAGATGTTCAAAACGCTGAGAAGATCCTTGTCAAAAGCAAGGGTCAAGAGATTCATATGGTTAGTAAAGTTGTTACTGTGAAGACCCGTAAGAAGGTCAAGAAGTCACAGAAGAAAAAGCAACTTGGACCTACTAAGAAGGAGACCAAGAAAGTAACCAAGATCAAAGGAAAGTGCTTCCTTTGTGGTGAAAAGGGACATTGGAAAAGAAATTGCCCAAAATCCCAGAAAAAGAAGGAAGAAGGTAATTTTTATTATCTAGAAACATGTTTTCTGGCGGATTCTACAGATTCTTGGATCTTAAACTCTGGAGCCACTAATCATGTTTGTTATTCCTTACAGGGGTTTCAGCAAAGGAGATAACTGAATAAAGATGAATTCAACTTGCGATTAGGCAACAGAGCGTTGGTATCTGCAGATGCAGTGGGAGATATTAGAATTAGTTTAGATTCTAGTAGGTATTTGGACTTGATAGACGTTTATTATGTACCTCATTTCAAGAGGAATTTAATTCCAGTTTCTTGTTTAAATAAATTTAGCTATTTGGTTACTTTTAATAAAGGTTTTATTATTAGTAATAATAACAAGTTTATTTGCAAGGTACATTGGAAAACGGCTTGTTCCATTTACATAAAAACATCTCTCATATATTGGATAATGAATCAACTGAATCTAATCATAAAAGAGTAAAACTATCAAAAGATGAAACCTATCTATGGCATTTACGCCTAGGTCATATTAATCTTGATAGGATTAAAATATTGGAAAGTGACGGACCTTTGAGTGACTTAAAGGTCGATGATCTACCAACTTGTGAATCTTGTCTAGAAGGAAAAATGACCAAGAGGCCGTTCACTGCCATAGGTACACGAGCCACTGAATGTTTAGGAATGATACACACTGATGTATATGGTCCTATGAGCATTCAAGCTAGAGGTGGATATGAGTACTTCATCACTTTCACGGATGATTACTCGAGATTTAACTATGTGTATCTCATGACATATAAGTCTGATGCTTTTGACATGTTCAAAACATTTAAAGCTGAAGTAGAAAATCAGCTTGAGAAACACATAAAAATATTGAGATCTGATCGTGGTGGATAATATCTATCAGAAGAGTTTCAGCAATATCTTACTGATAGTGGAATAATTTCTCAGTTTTCTACACCAGGAATGCTTCAACAGAATGGGGTGGCAGAAAGGAGAAATATGACTCTTTTAAATATTGTTAGATTGATGTTGAGTTATTCAACGCTTCCTAATTCTTTTTGGGGATATGCTCTACAAACTGCAATGTACATTCTAAACGATGTACCATCTAAGTCAGTTCCTAAAACACCACATGAGTTGTGGACTGGGCGAAAGCCCAGTTTACAACACTTAAGGATATTTGGATGTCCTGCATATGTGTTGAAAGGAAAGACAAAAAAGATGGAGTCCCGTTCAGAAATATGCATATTCGTGGGGTATCCAAAAGGAACGAAAGGATATTACTTCTATAATCCTATAGATCTTAAGGTATTCGTTTCGACGAATGCTAAATTTTTGCAAAATGACTATATGAATAATTTCATACCTAAAAGTAGAATTGTCCTGAATGAGCTTTCAGGAGATACAATTCCACATGAGGTTTCAAGACCAAGCCCAATTGTAAATTCCGAACCATTACCAAATCAACAACCTACCATTCCTCGTTGCAGTGGGAGGGTTATTAGACAACCCGATAGATACACCGGTCTAGGAGAATCTGTCGAGAATCTCCCGGACGATGATGATCCCTACACATACAAGGAAGCTATAGAGGGTGTTGATTGTCATCAATGGCAAAGCCAATGCAATCCGAAATTGAATCTATGTTCACAAACAAAGTCTAGACTCTTGTAGACTTGCCAAAAGGGATAAAACCCATAGGGTGCAAGTGGGTATACAAGAGGAAAAGAGGTATGGATGGTAAGGTGGAAACCTTGAAAGCTAGATTGGTAGCTAAAAAATATACACAGAAAAAAGGTATCGATTACGAAGAAACCTTCTCTTCTGTAGCCATGCTTAAATTATATGCAAAATTATAACTATCAACAGAACAACCCCTACCCGAGCATATACAATCCCTGGTGGAGCAACCAACAAGAAGAGAAGTCCTCTGTCGAAGACTTGATTTCTACATTTATGTCGACGTAAGATGCAATAATGTCAAAGATGGACACACAGATGGATGTGCAAGAAAGTTCTTTAAAGCAAATTGGCCAAGCGGTACAACAATCTCAAGTAGCCATCCAAAACTTGGAGGTTCAAATCAGCCAATTAGCAAAAGAGATCCAAGGGGAAGCACAAGAAGCATTGCAAAACAACATAGAGACATATCCGATGGAGCAATGCAAGGAGATTACCTTGAAAATCAAAAAGCTAGTTGAACATCCGATGGGGATTGATTAAGTAGAGATGGAAGTGAGCAAAAATGTGTCACATGGAGATAAGGCAGCCACATCTCAAGAGCCATTTGATTCATTTTTTGTCCATACCATTGAAAATGATGATAGCCAAAAGGTTGCAGGTGATGCACTTTGGTTAGATTCTTCGCTTCTGCCCTCGTACAGGAGTACATTTTATTTTAAAAAGCTTGGAGAAGGAAAGCCCAAACCGCCTCCACCCTTTGAGCAGCTGCCTCACTTGGGCCTTAAAAAGCTACCTTCTTATTTAAGGTATGCATGGCTATGAGAGTTATCTTCTCTTCCTGTCACTTGTTTAGGATGGTATGGTAGGTTGATGAGAAGATATCAATTATGGGGCAGGTGGGCGAAAGCAAGAGACAACCCAGTAAAATTTATTTTTGTTTCATTTTTTGTTAATAATGTTAGTTTTTGGATTGCTTGTTTAAACTTTGGAATTGTTAGGATTGTTGATAGTTTTTTTTAAGTTTTTTTTTTTTAATTTTAGTATGTTTGCTTTTGATTGTTAGTTCTGACAACTTTGTTACATTATTAGTCTGTTATGTTCATTGTAAATTCTCACCAGTGTATTTTATTGAGTTTCGAATTCTCTATTATCTGTTTTTTGTTCTTTTATTGACTAACATTGAGGACAATGTTAGATTTAGGTTTGGGGGTAGGAATTCGAACTTTGGTGCGTTGTTAGTTGAATTTACTGAGATATGATGCTTATACATGTTATTGTGAGACCATTTTGCATATAGTACCAATAATTTTTAACTAAAGTTGGGTCTTAGAGAGTTTTACGCCGTTTGGTAGTTAATTAACCATGTACTTGATATTATAATGGAGAAACAACATATTTGAATGACCATGATTAATAGTGAAGACTACCCTTGTGAGGTTTTGAGCTGTTATCGTTTTATTTTGAGAGAGTTTTATTGTTTCGACTCCTATACACTCTCCTTGATAATTTTAAAATAGATTGATCTCTATAGGTTTTTCTTTGGATGCTAATGAACTCTATTTTAAATAAATTTACATGTATGCTATGCTTTTGAGTTGGTTTAATCTTGAGAAGTGATGTAGGCTATGTGTGTTTCTAAACCGAGTTAAAAACCATAATTTTCAATCTTTGTGTGTGCTCCATTAACCCCTTTGAAGCTAAACACATTAACCATTTTCTTGCATCTCCCACGAAATCCGTATCCAAGCCCTTATACTTTTAGCCTTACCCTTTGAGTTTGGGATCATTTAGAGATGAATCATAGAAAAGAGAAGGGAATTTTCAAGAAAAGTTGTAAAGGTAAAAAAAGAAAATAAGGAAATCAAAAGTGTCAATTCAAGTCGTGTTCTACTAAAAAAAAGACTTTTGTGCTTGAAAAGAAATGTAGAGGTTTGTCGAAGTTCGAATAGATCTTTGTGTTTGTGATCCTAAGTTCTTTTTGAAATCCGGTTTCCATTCTATTTCTTGACCTCCACCCTTAGCCCCATTACAACCGAGAAAAAGACCTACTGATCTTTTGATGATTCCAATTTAAGAATATATGTGTGCATTATGATTTATGTCGTTCTTAGTGTCTGAATCTGTTCATGAGATCTTTTGCATAATCTGAGCGTCTTTCTGTTTACATACTCATATGTGAAGTAAATTTTGATTTTTATTGTGCATAAACTCCAATTCGCATATATTTGAATGAGTGTATAAGCCTAGTATCTAAGAGTTATAATGAGAGATTCCATGCGAGATGTAGAGTCGAGGTGGATTATATCAATGACATTCGAATGTGTTTATTTTGAGATTATGATAACTCGAGCATTGGTTAGTTAGATATTGTTTGATGTTTAATTCCATAGACCGAGCTTTAGTTATTAATTATTGGTATGTCGTGCATGAATGAGTCTTTGATAGTATGTTTTAAGTAAGTGTTTCAATGAGTTCAATGCACAGGGATTACATTTGTGGGTGTCATATCTGTAAACTCTCAGGAGACACAACTCCTCCTGCTAGGGACACATAGGGGTTTAAAGGCTTGTGGCACATGCTAAGTGCCATCGTGTTTACCTACGAAAGTGGATTAGGATAGTTTACTTTATTTGTTTATTTTCGTTTTGCGTTTTAGTTTCGTTCCGATTTTGCTCGAGGACAAGCGAAAGGTAGGTTTGGGGGTATTGATAATGTCATATTTTGCTTGATTTGCGACCCCATTATTTATCCTTTTTGCTCGATTCTTAAGGAAAATTGGACGTTTTGATGTGTTTATTTAATGTGCAGGTGATATTCGATGATCGATGATGTTTTGGATGATTTCGGATCAATAAACCGTGAAATCAAGTTAAAGAGTGAGTCTAGGCGATGGTAGCGCTCTTAGGTAGCACCTTTTGGTTGAGAATTCACCCATCAGGTGGCGCTACCAAGAGGTAGCGCTCTTAGGTAGTGCTTTTTTTCTCCTAGCTTTTTCCATCAAGTGGCTCTACCAAGAAACGCTACCTCAGGTAGCGCTTTTAGGTAGCGCTTTTTGGCACGAATTCATATGATCGTTTCCTTTATCAAATTTTTCATTAGAGAAAGCTATAAATAGAGACTCAATCAATTAGAGGGGGAAGTCAAAAATTCTAGGGTTTGGAAGCAACATCTTCGTTCCGCATCGCATTCGTCATCAATTTCGCATCACCTCGGAATGCAATCAATTGAAAATCAACGAAGTTTTCTAAGATTTCTTCTCCTTTACTTTTCCGTTGTAATTAGTCATGCTAGGATTTAAGAATATTATTGCTTTGTTCTTTTGCTCAAGCATGAACTAATTTTCCATAGTTATGATTGATGATGGATCTTGGTTTATTAATTATTGAATACAATTGATTTTTTCTATTTAGATTTGTTATTGATGTGTTGAATATATATTATTGTGTTTATTGCTTTCTATTGTGTCTGATCATCACTTAGAATAATCATAGGGGGTTGGGTTATGAACCGAGAGAAGACGCCCGCCACGTGCTCGTATTAATGTCTATCACATAATAAATTACATAGAGATATAATAATTGGTTTGTATTGCTTGTTTTGTGTTTATTTATTTTTAATATGTTCTCGCGCACTCAGTAGTCATCGAGAGATAGGGTATTGGTGTGAGATGGAATAATTTTGGTAATACTCAAGAGAGATTATTGGTTAATCTAGTTTAAGCATGCATCCAACCATCGGTAATAAAACCTAGATAGTAACTCATGAGTGTTTGATAATAATAACCAAGTGAAATCGAATATCCTAACGCCTCAATTCCCTTGAATCGTAATTTTTAATTGTTTCTAGTTAATTTGCAATTTCTAAAATATTGTTATTCCAAATAGAATTAGGTTGAGTTAATTTTGGTAATTGATATTCATTGTCCTCGTGGGAACGATACTTTATTCACTCTTTATTACTTGTGTTGATCTTGTACACTTGCGAGTTGCATAAAATCCGCATCAGTGGCCTATCAACTGCAATGCTTTATTATTGCTGTGAAGGTTCTTCGGTTGAAACCACTTCTTCGTCTTCTGCCAACAGAGAATCAGCTTCTGTTTTACTTCCATTAATTGGGTCAATGATTCTACTTTCAAACTCCACCTGCTGTGAGGTTCCCTCTGTCTTCTCAGTTACCTTTTTTAACATGGTAGGTTCAACAAAGGTAACATCCCTGTTGTTGACTAACTTTCTTGTTTCAGGACACCACAAACGATATCCCTTAGATCCAGATGCGATCCTCATAAAAGTAGCTTTCTTAGCTCTTGAATCCAACTTCGATTCCGTAACATGGTAGTATACAGCAGAACCAAACACATGTAAGGAATCATAATTTGTTGCAGGTTTTTCGAACCATACCTCCATAGACGTTTTGCCTTCAAGTACAGATGACGGTTGATGAGATGACACGCATACGTCACAGCCTCACCCCAAAACTGCTTGCCCAACCCAGCATTGGACAACATACACCGAACCTTCTCCAGCAAAGTCCGATTCATACGTTCTGCAACTCCATTATGTTATGGTGTTTTTCGAACAGTGAAGTGACGCACGATGCCTTCATCTTCACAAACTCTCATAAATGGGTCATTTGTGTTCTCAGTCTCATTATCAGACCTCGGTCGCTTGATCTTTCTACCGGTCTGGGTCTCAATCATCTTCTTCCACTTGAGAAAAATTCCCAGCACTTCATCCTTCCTCTTCATGAGATACACCCAAACTCTTCTTGAGAAGTCATCGACAAATGTGACATAATAATGTTTGCCACTCATAGATTGAGTCCTTGTTGGTCCCCATACATCAGTATGAACATAATCCAAAATACCTTTCATATTATGGAGTGCGGTGCCAAAGCTCACTCTTTTCTGCTTCCTCAGAACACAATGCTCACAGAAATCCAACTTACCGATTCTTGCACCTTTCAATAAGCCTTGCTTCACCAGAATCTGCAAAGCCTTTTCACCAACATGTCCCAAATGCATATGCCACAGCTTGGTAATTTCTTAATCTTTCTCCTCTTCAGAGACTGCTGCTGCTGCTGTCCCAATAACTGTACTACCAAGGTAGTAGTACAATCTATTCTTCCGAACGCCTTTCATTGCCATAAGTGCTCCAGAAATAACTTTCAATATCCCATTTTGTATGGTCACGATGAAGCATTTAGATTCTAAGACTCCCAAAGAGATGAGATTCTTCTTCATATCTGGAACATAACGAACGTCCGTCAGAACTCTAGTTGAACCATCTTGATTCTTCAACCGAATTGTACCAATCCCCAAAATTTTGCATGGACTGTCGTTGCCCATAAAAACTTCTCCACCATTTAGTTCCTCAAGGCTAGAGAACCACTCCCTGTTAGGAGATATATGGAAGGTACACACTGAATCCAAAATCCAATCATCAGGATGAGATGTCATTGATGATCCAACCAGTGCAAAATCTGAATCGTCACTGCTTTCAGCTACACATGCACCAGACAATATAGTTTTTCCTTTCCTATGCAGCTTCGGACAGTTTTTCTTCCAATGGCGTTTTTCATGACAAAAGGCACATTCATCTTTACCAAGTCTTCCTTTTGAACGAGATCTTCCTCTCCTACCTTTCTTTTGTGTTTGTGGACGCCCTCTTACTGTCAGTGCCTCTGCTGCTTCATTCCTGCTTTCCTTTTTATCTTTCTTTCTAATTTCATAACTATACAAAGCATTACAAACTTCATCAAAAGACATTTTATCCTTCCCAATGAGTAAGCTTGTAATAAGATGATTGAATTCATCAGGAAAGGAGGCTAACAACATTAAAGCTAAATCTTCATCTTTGAAGGTTTCATCCAAATTTAACAAATCTGCTACTAACTGATTGAAAGCAGTAATGTGGTCGTTTATCGTGGTACCGAAAAGGTAATCAAATCGGAACAACTTCTTCTTCAAATAGAGGCGATTCTGACCGCTATTCTTCATGAACTTGTTCTCCAACGCCTTCCACAACTTACTTGCAGATGTCTCCTTCATGAACGCATACTTCTGTTCTCTTGAGAGACATGAACGAATTGTACCACATGCTAAGTGGTTGATATTTTTCCACTCAGTTTCATATTCTCCTTCTGGTTTCTCTTCTTCAATGGTGATGTCTAGACCTTGCTGAAAGAGAGCATCTAGAACTTTACCTTGCTACATACTGAAATGACCGGTTCCATCAAACTTCTTTACCTCGAATCTCATATTCATCACAGATGTCCTGCCCAGTATCGATGACATGGATGGCTGGGAAGATGACTAGCCTTTGAGTGAGATAGACTTCTCTTCTGCCTTTCTTTAAGCTGCTAAACTCAACAACTGCAACAATATAGTATTTGTGAACAATACCTGTACGCTGAAATAGTATACGTAGTCATGAATAGTACACCAGGTAACATCCCAGGAAAGATAGGTGGGTCACAATGGACACTCTTAAATACCAAGTCTTTCCTTAGCCAGACCTTGCCAAGACATGCACTTTCCACACCACCACACTGACTTCCAGCAACCACCAAGTCAGCAAACTCAAGAACAATTCTTTTCTGATGTGTAAGATCAGACAATACTACAATCACAGAGCATACTAAGAATTTTCTAGAGCATCTGACACCTTAGCAGCTTATAACACAACCGTGGCTCTTATACCAATTGTCGGGAAAATTGGGTATATTTTCCCTATCCGAAGTAGTTACTATTCACAAATACCAGGAAATAGAACTCCAAACAGACTCGACAAAATAATATTAAGATAAACCGAAACAGATACTAAACAAAATATACAGAAGCAGAAAAATAAAGAACACCAAAAATTTAACGAGGTTCGGTACAAATGTTACCTACGTCCCCGAGCCTCGCTGACCACTTCCACTATCTCTAAATTAGATGAACTCCAAAATTACAACTGATTGGGCAAGATTGAGCTAATCAATTACCCTTACAAGAGAGAGGAAGGAATACAAATTTTTTGGGATGGTTTTCAAGGTGAAACAAGAAGGCTTATTTATAGCCTAAAAACTAACACCCACCATATTTATTTTGTCAATATGGGATTCCAAAACAAAACTAAAGCTTATTAAGGAGCATTTTTACCACTATCTCACTCTCATGATCCTTCTATGCAGTGTAGAAGCCGACGAGGTTCCTGGTGGAGTTTTTCGACAACTGCGGCACGACCCGCTTGCGGATATTGACGACCCGAATCATCGCAGACAGTCTCGAGAACCCGATGTTTTTTCTTGCCGCGCTCATTGTGCATTTCCAGATGAGCAACGACACGACTTCAGCTCTCGTCGGTCTCTCCACGCTCGCGCTGGAGGCTAAGGCCTTGAGAGCGGCCACTTTCGAGGTGTTGAACCTCTTTATAGCAAACTTCTCTTTTATGAAGTTGGTAATCGGCAGTATCTCGGCGGAGAATTCCCTTGGTGGGAACAAAGCCGCCCCGTCATATAACGAAACTGACGTTGTTGAACCAAGCGTAGTCGTGGTCGCCGCCCAGCACCTCATTAATGTGGCCACCGCGGCGGTGACGGCTAGTTTGTGCGAGATGCACACACCAACCGCGACACCATCGCAATCGAAAAAGCTGGCTTGAACGAGGGAAACGAAACCACCTGTGATGGATTCTGTGGATTCAATCTCGATAGGGATCAACTGCGTAAGTTTGTCCCCATTCGGTTGTTTGAGTAAACAGACTAGAGGACAGTCAACTGGTGCTTCGACATAAACAGCTCCAAAGTAGCTGCAATCAATCACGATGTTATCTTTTAGTCTTCCAGCAAGTGGGTAGAACAAAGCCAGTGTATCGGAGAACGACTTCTTGAGTTGTTGGGATTGCTCAGAGGCACAGACATCTGTATCGCCATTAAAAGAGTAGAAGAAAAACAAAGAAGCGTATACATGAGGAGCGAGTTGATCAATGAGAGAGAGCTTGAAATCTCTCAAGCTTTGTGGGGTTGGAGAGGTAGGTTTTATGGTTTCTCTTGCAATAATTTCAACCTTCATTTTTTTTTTCTTTATCAGATTTCGCACCAGAAATAAAAACCGCCCTGAAACTGCTTTTATATTCAACTCGGCTTCAGCCTCTGGTTGGCAAGTGAAAATCTTCAGTGCTCTATATGGACTTAGTTTTGCGGAAATTTACAATTATGTGCATCACAGCTAACTTAGAAATTAAATTTAATTAGTTATTCGCACCATGTGACATGATATGAAATTTACAATTTTTTTTCTACATATAAATCATTTTCTCGTGACGTGATTTTCCTATCACTCGCTACATATTAAGTGATGCATTAAATATTTTCTACCATGGATTTCGAGGTGAGAAAGAAGGAAGTCTTGCGATAAGATGAGATTGATCAAGTGGCTTGTTCCTCACCCTTACACTCTTGAGGTTGTGAGTTGGAGTCATATCTCCCTCTCTGAATCTCAAATTAACTGTAACTATTTAAAAAATAGAAAAAAAAAATTCTTACTGCATCGAATAACTTATATAGTTTATAACTGTACGGATAACTATTCAAGTTTGTTTGCATAAGATGTAATATGGATGAGGTGGCATAGATCATAGAGCGGTGGGATGAAATATGGTGGTTGGATCCAAAGGTGAGTTGTAAGTCGATGGAGGTCGATAATGCATTTCATTCAATTGGGAATAAGTGTAGGTTGTTGGTCCTACACGTAGAATGTCGAGTGTAGGAAAGTATGGCATGGGTATGTCGACATAGACTGAAAAATGGTGAGACTTTGGGGACGTAGGACGAAGGATATGGCAAATGGAATCGACAGTGTGATGCAAGCTGGTAGAAATTGATAATATGCTTCATTCGACATGATTGGTAGAATGTAAGTTCCAACGTAAGTCAAGACTATAAGGACTAAAGAGTGTGAGTGAGTAAAATTGTAAAAAATTGGGAGAGCCTTAAATTTGGACCCAAGGCTACTATTTATAGAAGATGGCCAACAGTAGGCCCGTTGGTATGATCTCTGATATTATAGTCTGAGATTATGAGGTGATCTCGTGAGCCTTAGGATAAGGATGACGTCATTAACTTAGTCAGCGACGTGCATGTTTAACTTACCCTAAGTTAAAGTTTAGAGTGAAATTTGGGTTTTTAAAGGATTGTTTTGATATTGAGTCTCGTGAAAATTCCTTAAAATAGTAATATGAGTTTTAATCCAATTTTTAACTTTTGCACTGACATATCACATATCACATTGCCCCGTTAATTCATTTTTATTAAAATTTGTTTGTGATAACATATCGCATTGCCTCATTGGAGGGTCGGTGTTTGCAAAAATGTCGAGCCGACCAGGTCAGGTACCAGTAGTGACAATGGCAGGGGGGAGGGGAAAGTCAAGGAAAAAAAAAGGTTGCACTTAGTCTATCTAAAGCTATCGTTAACTGGGACACGATAGAGCCGATGGTCAGTACCTCTTTGCTAGGAAAGGGGTCCCCGGGAGAACTTTTATTAAAATTGCAACTCGATATGACATTATAAGAATAATTTAAATAAAAAAAATAAAGCTAGTTAAAGTCATGCTAGCTTGTAATTTATACAACTGACATTTCAACCAATGGTTTAGGGAAACTTCTAGCTTATAAATTATACAAATGTCATTTCAACCAAAAATTAAAACTATATATGTTAATATAATATAGGAATTTTCGATACAGTATTAATTAATTTTATTTTATTTTAATATCGTCATTTGTAACGTAAGTGAACTATAATATTTTATTTGGTTAAATTCATCATGAATTTTAGAACAAGTTTTTGAGAGATACCATTTTTGTAGTTTGGCTTTTTGTTGTATTCTCCAAAACAAAAACAAAAACAAAAGATGAAGAAGAAGAAGAAGATCGAGAACATGCGAGTTTATGGTGTATCTATGCCCACAAAACTACAATTAGAGGCTTGTAATATTCCAATAGGCAATCAGGAAGAAGATGTAGGAAAAAAAAAGTGAGTACGGCATAGCGGAAGGCGCAAAAAAAAATAAATATTTTTGCATTGGTACATTTTAAATTTTTTTCCAAAAGAGATCTTAGCCCATAGTTAATTAAATATATAATAAAATGTAACATACCTTTTGAATTACGTGAGGTTTGATGTGGCGTTGATTATGAACCGCAAGATCTTCCAATCCTTCACGAATGTGGATCACCTTGGAGTGTGGGCTCCCTTTCTTTGAATTGTGTACCTGAGGATGAGAAACAAAAAACTTTTCTTTTTCGTTGGTCACTCAAAACCCTCATGAGAAAAACGAAGAACACGTTGTTCTTTCTCTCTTTTCTCTCGGGCGAATTCTCACACTTTTTTCTAGAGATGGTAAGTTTTTTCTTGACTTCTCAAAGCTCACAAAAAACTCAAACTTGCCCCCTCTGGAACTTATGTTGGCCGAACCCTCCATGGTGGTATATATAGGGTGGCCGAATCCTCCCTTAAGGAGGATTTGTGTTTCACCCAAAAACCATCAATTCTAGAGTTCAATCCTATTCCATCTCTTGAATATATTATCCAATAATTTTCTTAAAGGATAATTGAGAATTGGTAACTTATCAAAACTTTCTAAAAATGACTAATAGTCAACTTTAGAGTTTTGATAAATATCAAAAACTTCCTAATTTGATTTGATAAATAATTCTTTTTATTTATCTCCTTATCAAATAAGGTTTTTAATACTTATCATACTATTACCAAATAGCATGAAACTAGGAATCCAATTCCTAAGTAGAAAAGTAATTTGACTTTTAATTAAACAATTAATTAATTAAATAAATAATTAACTAATTTTTATTTAATTAAATAATAAAATAAAACAAAATAATTGGCTAAATAATCTAGCCATTGCCGCCCACCCCTTTTGGCATGGGCCAAATTTTGTTTTTCCATTTTATTAATCTTATTGGACCTCTACAAAAAGTCCACATGTGAACTAGACCCATTCTTACAAAAAGAAACAAGTCCACATGCCTTTAAATAAATATATTTAATATAATTTGACAGCCCCATTTAAATAAATATGCTAATTATATTATCAATATATTTACGGGATGTTAAAAAACATCCATTAGGGCCGCCCAAGGGATCACACACCCTTGGCTGCCCATCCCAGGTATTTTGACGAGTTACCGCGTATCTTGATCGAGCACAAGAACGCACCTCTCAAAACTTTTGGAAAGAATTCCAAAAACAATTCTATAAAATCGATCAAATAAATGATCTGGTAGTATATAACTAGTGATCCATTCAAGTTCGAGTGGATTGGGGATCTTGACGAGCTATCTAAATTTAAGCTCCAATAGATACAACCTAATCACAATCAACAAATGATTCACTTAGGTCCGATCCATTAATTTTAGTTCATTCCACTAAAGAACTAAAATTGAACTCTTAAATAAAGATAGAATAAGTGAGCATACTAATTCGTACAGCTTTGGGAACTCGATTGAACTTTAGTACAGCTTTCCACTCACAGACAGATGGACAATCTGAAAGGGTAATTCAAGTATTGGAAGATATGCTTAGAAGTTGTGTGATTGAATTCGAAGGAAGTTGGGATCGACACATTCTTTTAGTTGAATTTGTTTATAATAATAGCTTCCAATCAAGTATTGGCATGGCACCTTACGAGGTTTTATATGGGTGAAAATGCAGGACCCTCTTATGTTAGACTGAATTGAGTGAAAGTAAGATAGTCGGCCCTGATTTAATTAGGGAGACTGAGGAAAAAGTGAAAGTCATTAAAGAAAGATTGAAAGCCGCTGTGGATAGGCAAAAATCCTATGTAGACTTGAAGAGAAAAGATATTGAATATGAAGTAGGCGAGAAAGTCTTTCTAAAAGTATCTCCTTAGAAGAAAATAATGAGATTCGGGCAGAAGGGCAAGTTAAGCCCTAGATTCATCGAACCGTATGAGGTGATAGAACGAGTGGGTCCAGTGGCATATAGATTAGCTTTACCTCCGGAATTAGATAAGATTCATAATGTGTTTTATGTATCGATGTTAAGGAGGTATAGATCGGATAAATCGCATGTGGTTTCTTCAGAAATTATTGAATTACGTCCGGATTTGACGTATGAAGAGGAACCAGTGGATATTTTAGCTCGAGAAGTCAAAGAGTTGCGAAATAAAAAAATTTCATTGGTGAAAGTGTTGTGGAGAAACCATAAAGCAGAGGAAGCAACCTGAGAAAGCGAAGAAGTTATGCGGCAATAATATCCTCAATTATTTATCCAAGGTAAAATTTCGAGGACGAAATTTCTTAAGTGGGGAAGAGTTGTAACGCCCCCAAAATTAATGTTTTAATTATCGTTTGATAAATTACATATTAGTATTAATATTATTATAATTGAGAGTCCAAGTTATATCGGATAGAAATAGGAGGTAGATTATATTATTATTATTATTATTAAACGATAGCCTAATGGGGATTAATTAAACGGATCCATATTAGGGCCATTGTGATATAATTAAATGAGCTTGGAATGATTGTCATAATGGGGATTAAAAGGATTGAAATTTTTGTTGGATAAGTGTGGAATATTTTTGGAATTTATATTTCATGGGAATGATGTAAGTTATTATATGGAAAATTTCCTCCTAAAGAAGCACAATCCATGTGAAATAAAATGAACCAATCATGAAAAGCCAAGTTAAGAATGAGTGGATGCTATAATTAATGAGATGAAATGTGATTGGTGGATTAATTTGATAATTAATAGATGATTAGTCAATTACATATGATTAATTGTCAAATTGTTGCCATTTTAGGATTTTAAAAAATCAAAGGGCATGTTGCAATTATTGTTGAGATATTTATAAACAAATTTGAGTGGAGGCTCCACTCAAACCAAAACCAGCAGCTATAGAAGAAGAGAGGAAAGGTAGTCGGACAAGGAAGAAAGAAAGAAGAAAAAAAAAGAAAAAAAAAAGGGAATTTCGGCCAAGCAAGGGAAGAAGAATAAGAGGTGTTCAGGACCCTTTCAAGCCCTTGTCAAGTGATCTAAGTGGAGAAGAAAACAAGGAAGAAGAACAAGAAGTAAAAATTGGTAAGTTAACTTGAATTCATGAAAAACCATGTTGGATTTGGTTTTCTTTTTTAATTAACTTGGGTTTTGAATTGAATTCAAGTGGAGTTGTCTTTAATTATGAGTTAAATCTCATGGGAGTATCAAGAAATGAAAACCAAGAAAATTAGTAAGTTAAAGTTAGGGATTTAAGTTGATTTTAGTGTAGAGATTTCAATTGATGTATGAAAAAGTAATAGAATTGGTATATGTGTATTTGTGATGCTAATTGGTGCCTAGAAATTTAAGAAACATGGTAGATTAGGGTTTATTTTTCACACTTTTGATGGATTCATGGTGTCTAGGGGCTGTGGAAAATCAAGAGCAAGCTTGAGGGAGTGATTTCTAAGCTTGGAGAGTAATTTTGATGCAATTTTGGTTAGTGCTTTACTAACACTTGAAATTTAATTTTATATGTGTTGTTGGATGTTTAATTGTAAGTTTTGATGTATTAGAAAGTACAAATAAATCATGTATGGTTGAATGCTTGGGTGAAGGAATTAAAGTGTTGAATTCATGTAAATGAACATCAAGATGAGTATTAAAAGCATAGGGGCTGTTATGTGTAAATTGGGTAACAAATTGCATGAGTTTTATGATTGAAAGCAGGTAAAAGCTATTTGAAAATTGTTTGGGCTGTTGTGAGTGTTTTAGACATTAAAATGCATGAAATTTATTAATTGCATAACAAGTGTTTAATGTGTGAAAATAAGTGCAATTTGATGAAGATTAAATGTTTGTATATGTAATTGAAATTGAAATTAGAATAATACTAATATGTTAAATATTTGAGAGCAAATTCTTGTTGAAAATGATGGTTGGGATTGGAGTACTAAATGGTACATATATTGCCCAAGATTTTATAATATCATATCGGTAAGTCGAAAACGAATTGATATCGATTTTTGTGAGTCAAGATCGAACAAAATGTTCATGAGTTGATTGTCTTAAATTATAGTATGTAAACTTGTTTATGGAATTGAGTATTAATGAAAGAATTGATATGAATTGAATTTAAACTTTATATGCTTAAATGCCCTAGTTAAATTCGTACCGCATTGTTTGAGGGATTGGATAGGTTGGCATACCAATAGGGAATTTAGCAGTACTGCGACCGTTATTATGTTTAATCATTGGACTTTGAGAGGCTTGGATGCCCGATCCTTGGATTTGATTATGATCTTTCGGACTTTAAAAGGCTTTGGGTGCCCGGTCCGCTACATTGTTATAATTAAATAACCAATCCGCAGCCTCCATTGAAGACAATATTGGTTGATTCCATTATCTAGTCTATAGAAAATGGGTTACAATTGGCTAAGGGCAATAAAATAATAAATTCATAATTGTGTAATTGAATGATTCAATAGAGAAAATTCATATTGGTGTGACATTTTTAAAATGTATGCATATTACATGATTTGTTTGAATCAATTATTTCATGATAGAGTATTATGAAATGTATTAAATGTTTATTTCCATGAAATGTATCATGTTAGTATGTTGTGTAAAATTGGTAGAAACTACGAAATGTTTATCTTTGATTGAGTTCCTTTTGATTTATATGCATGTTAAAACTTTTAGTTAAACTTTTTGGAAGACAGTGATCAGACTGGATTTGCAGAATATCAGAGTCACACAAATTTTTAGAAGTCTTCTTATAATAAATCTTTTGTTAATATCCATGTTGTGGATTCTTTTGATTTATGTATATATATTATATATGTTAGCATAGTATGTTATGAACCAAAGTGTATGTTATGTATATATATATATATATATATATATATATATATATATATATATATATATATATTATTATTATTATATATCCAGATGTACGAATAATTCTTTTGTTTCTCATAGTCTCTTGACCTTATGATTATTTACTTTTAACAATTAATATAATTGCTATAATATTCGTTATAGCATAAATCACTTTATTCATATGAAAAGATTGTCAATTACACTATTATACTCTTGCTATTGAGTATAATCCTAACAGAAGATACAAATGACCATTTTTGAAGGGTATTATCATTGACTTTGTCCAAGTTGGACAGATAAGGATAAACATCTTCAACAAATTGAACATGCCAAGAAAAATAAAATTTGTGTGCTATGGGTTCAAAGCAAATATAAGAGTTGTGAATGTTAGAGTAGCCCAGAAAAATACACAACTTAGAACGTGAATCTAATTTATGCTTTGTGTAGGGACGAAACCAAGGATAACATAGACACCCAAAAATTTGTAGTTTAGAATAATTGGGTTTGGTTTGGAACAAGCACTCAAAGGGAGATTTAGTCTTAAGAATAGGTGTAGGAAGCCTATTAATGAGATAAATCGCCGCTTTGAATGCAAAAGACCAAAGAGACAAAGGGAGAGATGCACGATGGAGGAGTGTGAGACCAGTTTCGACGATATGTTGATGACGTCGTTCAGCGGAAGCAATGTGTTGTAGAGTGTATGGTGGTGAAACTAAGTGTTGAATCCCATTATTTTCCAACATTGTTTTTAAACCTTGGTATTCTTTGCCACCATCGAAATAAATGGTACAAATTGATGTTTTAAAAAACTTTTCAACCATTGATTTAAATTTAGGAAATAAAGAGAAGACATCTGATTTATGGGCTAAAGGGAACAACTATGAATATTTTGTGAAGTAGTCGACAAAAATAACATAGTAAGAGAAACCATCCATTGAACGAATCGGGGATGGACCCCAAACATCAGTACAGAGCAAGTCAAGAGGACCACTACTTTTCAAAGTTGAGATACCAAAAGGTAAGCGATGACTCTTATTACATTGACAGGAATCACAAAATGAAAAATTAGAAGGACTCGACTGAATAGGTAAATTAATTTGAGAAACAACTTGATTAAGAATTTTTTATGACTGATGACTAAGGCGATCGTGCCAACTACCAATAGAAGTTTAAATGCCAACACAAGCTTGCTTTCCAGTTGACATGGGTTTCATCATGCTTGTCCTTTCGTACACATTATTCTTGCTCCGTCCTTGTGCGAGAGGTGCCCCCGTGGTTAGATCCTTCACACAAAAATGAGAGGGAAAAAATTCAATTGAGGTATTATTTGACTTACAAAACTGTGAAACAGAAATTAAGTTTTGTTGCATTGATGGAACATATAAAACATTAGAGAGAGAAAAAGAATTAGAAGAAATGGAGAAAGTTAAAGAACCAATGTGGGTAATATTAAGGCCTGTGCCATCCCCAATAACAATATCATCTGGGCCTTTATACGGTTGGCGAAGAGAAAAGTTGTTCAAATCGGCTGTCACATGGTGCGAAGCTCCAAAGTCAAGCAACCAATTTGCGGAGGACTTATTTCCACCTATGGTGGCAAGATTAGCAGTGGGTTGTTGTTGAAACATCCGCTTGGCAGTATAACAAAAACGAGCAACATGTCCCTTTTTGTCACAAAATTGGCAAATGGCATTTGCATATGGATTATTTTTGCCAAAATTGTTTCCACCAGATTGACTATATTGATTGCTTCCTTGTCCTCCTCCTTGACTGTTGTGACGTTGATTTGGATTGGTACAGTTCTGTTGATTTCCTTTCTTTTGAAACTGATTTCCACTTTTTGGTTGAAAATACCTTGCTGCATTTGCAGTAAGCGAGATACTAGTTCGACCTTCTTCTCTCCTCTCTTAAAGTAAGACTCATACTCGATGAATTTGTCATAGAGTTCATCAAAATTTATTACGGTGTCCCGAGCCCTCACGGTAGCGCAGAGTTCCTTGAACTTAGAGCCGAGTCCGTTGAAAGTATGCAACACTAGATTTCTATTAGGGACATGCTCACCAATCATCGCCAATTGATCAGCAAGGCTTCATACAGTAGCAAGATAGTCGGCCACCGGTTGTGTGCCTCAGCTGATGGAGATGAGTTGTTCTGTCAACCCCATGGAGCGTGATGATAAAGAGTTGGCATAGTATTTGGTAAGGCGATTCCATGCTTCAGCAGAAGTTTTTAAAGTAGTGACTTGTGGTATGATGCGATCAGAAAGAGATCCAATAATGCCGAGTGACAACAGCTTGTCATGTCTTTGCCAAAGGACAAAGTCTGGGTTGGGTGATTCTTTTCCTGCGACACTGATGGTTTCTAGTGGACATGGCTTCGTTCCGTCGATGAAGCAGAGGAGATCATAGCCATAAAGTAAGGCGTCGAATTGAGCCTTCCATGAAGGGTAGTTCTCGGGTGTCAACTTGACTGGAAGTTGTGCAGCAACATTGATGGCAATAAGATTGTTATTGTGTTTTAGAGATGATATTACACCAGTGGAGGGTTGATTTGCAAGAGAGGTGGATGAGCTTTCACTGGCCATTGGTGAAAAAGGAGAATGAAGAAAAAGATAAAAATGTGTCCAGTTGTACATGGAAAGAAATAAGACAGACCCTAAAGTTAAGGATAGACATCAATGTGCAATTGTACAAGGAAATACAATCACAAATAATTATACAATCAAAGGTAATTGCACAATCACTGAAGATTTATGAAATGTTTGTTGAATTAATATCTTTCCTAATATGGATAATTGATGGTGTCTCATTTTAATTCAACAAGCCCCATTTTTTTGGTCTCTGATCCATCTTTGTTTTAATCAACCAACAAAATAAGTTTGTTTAGAAAAAGTAATGAATTTTGTTTAGAAAAAGTAATGAATCTTGAAGTTTACTTGTGGTATTATAAAGTGTATGGAGCGCATATCTACTCCTAACTCAAATGGTTAGTGTACATATTTCCTCCACGTTAGTAGTGTGAGCATTTATCGGTAGATATAGAAAGATTTAAATATTCGAGTTGCGCATACAGTGATTTATCTCGATAGATCCAGATGCACTTATAATTAATATTATATTTTACTTTTCAAAATAAAAATAAGGAGTGCAAGAGTAAAGAAAAATAAACTTTCAAAATTTTAAGGTCGGTGTGGAGAGTAAATATGAATTTTTTTTTTGGGTGGCAATAGAGTTACAATAACTATACACATGGGCGGATTTAGGGGAAAGCGGGAGCCATGGCCCTAAAAAAATAATTTAAATATATATATTTAATTTTAAATTCTTTTTACTCTACTTTCCTCTAAATATTATATTTTCTTAACTTAATTCCCTAAATATATATATATATATATATATATATATATTTTACTCCGTCCCTATATATATATATATATAAATATTGATATGAAAAAGTCAACGGAAGCAGAGAGTAATTCTAGATGTAACTTTAAAGGAAATAGTTTATAAATCCATCGTCTTAGGATTTGAAATTGACAAAAATAATAAAATCTCTGCTGACAGCTGATTAATTCTAATTTTGAAAAAAAAATTATTTTTAATAATTACAATTAATTCGAAATTTAGAGGGGGCACACGACCCAACTCACAACCTCAATGGTATACATGTGAAGGGCAAACTACTAGCCAATCTTATCTCTAAAAATATATTTATTTTATTTAATAATATCAAAATTATGTAATGCATATAACAATTCAAATATATATATATATATATATATATATATATATATATATATATTTGATGTTACATACAATATAAAATTTTCTATTATAATTCATATGAATTGAAAAGAAAAGATTTTATTGAAAGCTTCATTAATTTTAGGGCGAATTGCAATGAAGTATCTTGATGTTTGACCATATTACAACAAAATCGTGAGTTTAGCTTTAATTACACATTAGTACCCTTGATTAACTCGTTGACCGTTAAAGTTGACGGCCAACCAGTAGTCAGAATGGTAATATGGTCATTTTCCCTTATTTCTTTTTCAAAATTAAAAAAATTTAAATGAATCTCCACTGTCCATCAAGCTTGATAGACGGCATAGATCATATTAAAAACAATTAGGGCGAATTGCAATGAAGTATCCTGGCATTTGGTCACTTTACAGTGAAATCGTGAGTTTAGTTTTAATTACATATTAGTACCTACCGTCAGTTGACCAATCAAATATAACGGTTTGATCAAAACTTATGTACGAAATGACATAACTATCTCTAGTCAAAAAATTAAATTAAATAAAAACTAAAAAAATGAAAAAAAAAAAAAGTTAACTTTTTTTAAAAATGGGTCTCCACCATCCATCAAGACTGACGAATGATAGGGATCTATTTTTAAAAAATTTAAAATTAAAATTTTTTTTTAAAATCAAACAATTAAAAAAAATAATTTTTATGTTTGTTGTGAGTGATTTTTCAACTTGGGTTTGTCCTATTATAAACCCGGTATCAAGGCCCAAATACGCAATTATGGCTCAAGACATCCAAACAGGTCAACAAGCATTTCTTAAGGCAGAGGAAGCTCTTAACAACAATATAAAAATCAAGATATCAAACACTGATCCGACGCATTTCTCGGATAAGCGTAACAAAGAAGTCTCAGGCCATCTACCACATTAAATGCTCCCGCAGAACCCTGCCACCTATCAAATCAGCTATGCAACCTCGATTGAAGCACCATTTTGTTCAGAACTGTGCACATTTAATGCACCTAACAATATTAAATACGCAGGCATTTAAAGCTAAACACGTCTATACAATGACATTAATTATAATGCGACCCAAGCCATACAACCAGTCATCTCCCTTGAATACAGTTCCGAAGAAATTATGATTGAATAGATAAATAGACAACCAACCATCAAGGCTTCAAACCAACCACACACAGAGTGGAGCTATGTCAAAAGAATGTTGATTTCCTATAAATATCACCAAAAAAGAGGAATAAGGTAACGATTTTACATAGAAAAAACCTAATACTCTACAATATTTATTACAAGATCTTTTATTCTACAAAAGCTGACTTGATTGTGGGAGTGTAATTGCTGTCACAAGTCCGGTACTTCTTAACGATCTTTCTTTGATTACAGATTTTATCATCCGACAACTTCATCTTCAAGCTTTTATCATAGTCAAGCACTTCAATACTACAGTTGACCACATCGTTCCTTCGTGTTTTGTGTTTGACTACCGTTAACTACTTAATCCAGTTTTCGTTGTTAACAATGTGATTTTAGCTTCAAATGAAAGCAAGCCCATGGTGGACAATCGTACATATTTTTATTTGTTTCTTGCCAATGAAGGACACTAGGATTGAGAAATGTAATTTAGAGACCCGCAAAATAAGATTTTTCCGACAAGAAAGGTTGGGACTAAAGAGAAAAATGGAAACCAAATTTAGTTGAATATGAGAAGTTGTTGACAAATTAAAGAGAAAGCATGATAGAATTTTGATTTTGGATTTTTAGTTAAATGAAGAAACCCAAATGATTGGGCTTAATATGGTTTTTAATGACAATTTAAAGCTAAGATGCAACTATCTTTAATAATATATTTGATTATTAAGAATTACCAATACCTACCAATGCACTAAAAAAAAAGCTTGTTCCTTTAAATTCTTCAAAAATTGTTATGTTCATTTCATGTACATTTCTTGGAAGGTGGACTAAAAATTGTTTTTTAAATGCCAAGTAGCTCAGAATTAGATCCAAGAGAGAATTAGAAGGGATTGTAGAATGAAAGAGTTTGAAATCGTAAAAAGAAAAAAAAAAGAGTAAAGGTGACAGATAAAACAAAAACAATACATCACGTAAAAGAAGATAAAAACAAATGAAAATTTAATGGAGGATGTTATAGAAAGTTCATATAAATATGTGTAATTTCTATAAAAGTTATTAACCTAGTATTAGTATTACAAAAAAAAATGCCTTATATGCTATTTTTCACCAATTTCTTTTTTTTATTATTATATTATTGTTTCGAACTTTCTACTATTAAAATGAAATATTTATGGAATTTCCATGAATAGAATCAAACCTTATTCCGTGGCATTTACATGAGATTCATCTTTCTTATTTTTAAGCAAGTCTCCCAAAGGGCTTAGTTGATTCATAATTTACATTTCATCTTTCGTTTTCTTTTCGTTTGTTAGAAAGAATTTAACTCAAAAACACCATTGACCTGCCATCATCAAATTAGAAGAAAGCTTAAAATTTAAAAAGTTGCTGCCTCTAATAATGAAAAACCCCACACCAATCAAAGGGCTTAGTTGATGCGTCATTTTCTTTGTATTCTTTGCAACAAATATTTGAAAATTCGATTCTGAACTTTTTCCCAAATCAAGGTAAAAGCTTGTATACATAATCATAAATCATGCCCAAGTTACATATTCTGATTACGTTTACGATTTGTTAAAATCAAGACTAATTCATCTGAATTTACAACTCATCACTTAAACATACATATATATATATATATATATATATATATATTCTTCTGTCATTTTCAGTACCATAGGTACAACAAGTACAAGTAATTCTACCCCATTCAAAAAAAAAAAAAAAAAAATACGAAGTTCTAATTCTAATTGTTAGCATGGTTTATCACTGAAATAAATGATAAAAATATGTAAGCAATCTAATGAATCCTACCACAACACTCTTGGCACGTGAACCCTTGCCACTAATGATCCGCCACCACCGATGACCATTCGGAGATTCTCAAAGGAGCCACAAGGTACAACAAGCGTATGGAAGCATCAGGATGGAAGAGTGAGCAGTATCATATCAAACCCATACAAATCAACTTTTATTAAACAACAAAAGATAATTGTCTGAAGAACTCAAATACAGATTCACAATCTAACAAAAGTCGAAGGGTAACTTATAAAACGCAACAAACTCAATAAAGAAGGCACCTTTTATTTATTTTTATTGGATTAAGTTTTAAATTTATTTTCACCATGGGAGGGTGGAAACCAACACCCCGTCGGCACCCCTTAACGTGTTTCTACTCTTGTAGGAAATGTTTAATAGATAATAAGTATCCATCACCCGAATGTTTCATACTCCGAGATCATTCAATGAGTAATCCATTTAATCTCGTAAGCTTATCCAACTGAGAGGTTCACCAAATTAACCCTCAACATATCTATTATAAAAGATAACATACTTTTCCTTCTTTATTATACAAGTACAGCATATCTATCATGATCATGGACGATCAAAGCAAATCCAGAATGTCACAACATTTAAAAAAAAAAAAAAAAAACACCCAATCAAAAGCTTTTTATTAAATCTCCTGAAGCAGAGTACGTACCACACATTCTGACAGATTTCATATGGAAGAATTTATCCAGAGTGTCTGGTGGTGTCTGTGTCCTCCTCCAGGACGCTTGGATTCGAAGAAGCAAAAGCAAGCAATTCCGGGTCACGTTCAACCAAGTACATGTCATCTTTACTCAAAACCACCCAAGCCTCCACCGATCCATCTCCCTTCCTGGTGTCAATCAACTCCATCACGTTCTTGTTATTCGCGCTTGGAATCGTCACCCAAACAGGCTTCCCCCACCCAAAATCCACATGATCATACATTGAACCGTTGCACAAACTCGTGCATATATAGAACTCCACGTCCTGCCTCATCATCTGACTTGCTGCCTCCTTGAAGTAGTCGGTCACTTGCTCGAATCCGTCCTCTTTTTGAAGCATTTTCACGTAGTTTTTATCAAACACTTGTATCCTCTCCCTTAGTTCGCGAACCAGGCCTTTTATTTCTACCTCGCCGATATCGTCCTTTTCAGCCATGTAGAACCCGACCAGGTTCCCGACGGAGCTGTCCGGCAAAGGAGGCGAGATCCTTCGACGGATGTTCACGGGTCTGGTAAGCAGGGACGGTCTCTTGGACCCCGAGTTCGATCTCGCCGCGTTCAATGCGCATTTCCAGAGGAGCGCCGTCACGGCCTCCGCTCTCGAAGGCCGCTCCACGCTTGCACTGGCAGCTGCAGCCTTGAGAGCAGCGACTCTGGAGGCGTCGAACACGAACCTCTTCACGGAGAACCTCTCCTCCGCGATGTCGACGAGCGGAGGCACCGCTTCGGGGAACTTCCTCGGCGGGAACAGAGCTGCCGCGTTGTATATCGGGACCATCTCCGCCCTGGCGGAGCCGAGTGCCGTCACCGCCGCCCAACACCTCATGAACGTGCGCAACGTGGTACCGTCGGCAAGTTTGTGCGAGATGCACACACCAATAGCAACACCACCGCAGTCGAAAAAGCTGGCTTGAACAAGCGAAAAGAAACCAGTGCTGGCTTCCGTGGATTCAACCTGAGTAGGGAGAAACAGTTTGAGCTCGTCCCCGTTGGGTTGCCGGAGAAAATGCGACAGAGGACAGTCGACTCGTGCTTCAATGAAGAGAGCTCCGTAGTCGCTGCAGTCAATCATGATGTTATCCACTGTTCTTCCCGCAAATGGGTAGAACAAAGTCAAGGTATCGGAAAACGACTTCTTGAGCTGTTGGGATCGCTCAGAGACAGAGACATGGCGGTTTGTGTCGCCATTAAAGGAGTAGAAGTAAAGCAGTGAACCGTAAACAGGAGGAGTGAGTTGATCAATGAGAGAGAGCTTGAATTTTCTCAAGCTTTGTGGGGTTGGACAGGAAGGTTTTATGGTTTCTCTTGCAACAATTTCAACCTCCATTTTTTTTCTTATCAAAGATTTTGACACGAAACAAGAACAGACCTTGGAGTTGCTTTTTATATTACTCAGCTGGCCTTGGAGGCTTGGAGATTCTGTAAATATGTGGAAAATACGGTGCCAAATTGTTGTCAAGGTAAAACAGTAGAAGATGACTTTGAAATTTTGGACATTACTCGAGGTATAGTTATTTTATAAATAATTTAGATTCTTTTCCTTTTAGTGATAATAATTAAATCCGTGATAAATTATTTGATTTTATATAGTTGATATTCATACCCCATGTAACTTTTTTATTTTTTTTATTGAAGGAGTATAATTATAAGATTAATCAACATCAATCACTAAACGCCCTCACGATCCGAATATCTACTCCCATAACATGAAACATTTACTCTCACAATAAGGAGAGAAAATTAACTACACATACTGGTAAATGTGTATGATGAGATTTGAACCCTCACCACTGATGTATGAGTATACCCTATATAACTTAAGTTAAGATATTACAACGTGACAAGATCAAATTAGTTTAATAGTATATTTCTCACACTTATAGCGTGAGATTGTGAATTTGAATCGTTTTTTAAATTTTAAATTAATTATAATAACTAAAAAATCGTATATATGATACCTTGGACCCAACTTGTTTTCAAAAATCTAGTTAAATTGTATATCACTTTAATTTATGTTTTAAAAAAATTTTGCTATGCTCCCCAATCTGCAGGTCCCCAAATTTAATGTTATGAAGTTTGGGTTACATGTACGTATATTATTTTAAAGTATAAAAATGTCGAACAAATTTATTATTTTTATAACTACTTATTTAGAATATTATTGTATAGGATGCGTGGACTTGCAATCCAGCGCCTTGCCTTTATATTAGAAATTGGACTTTGAAAAGATTCATGTACAAACAAATTTGAAGTGTACAATTAAATTAACATGCATAAATGATCTAAAAAAATCATTGAGTGGGTAAATTCTGGGAGTAATATTATCGATACAAATTTAGTCAAAAACTTATAAAGAAAAAGATTAGGCTAGAGTTTACATTTTGAAAAACCATCGGCATGATCTTTCGCATTATTTTTTAATCGCTAAAATGTATGGATTACTATTTACTTTATTCTTTTTCAGTATAATTACAAAAATCTCCCCTGGTCAACTGTTACATTTGACCAAATTTTACTAAGGGCATGGAAGGTGTTTACAACAAACGATAAAAAGTTAACTCCGCCTGTAGTTGATAAAATCTTAAGGAAGGTCGATGCAATTAGCTCTATATATATTAAAAAGTATTCAGCAAATATGGTTGAAATATAATTTAATTTGCTAAATACTTTTTTTATTTCTTATTTTAAAAAAATAAAAATTGGATATTGATTCCACATTTATATTCCACTTTAATCTCAACCTATAATGTGATAATTGGACTCACATAACATATTAATGTGTATTTAGCATTATTCCTTACTAAAAGTTAATTCAGTTTCTAAAAATAATAATTAATGTAGTTGAAAAAATAATAATAATTCATTATAATATTTTTTTTTAGCACAATTTTTTCTGCGTTCTTTTAATGTCGGCAATAAAATATATACCATTTCAAACGATCAGAACAATAAACTATTAAAATTTCTTTCTTAAACACGCTAGATGGGCACACACAATGTAAAATTTTTTTGTATATATATTTTATTGCATAAATTTCTTCTATGCATGGTGCATCTCTTACCATAAATTTGGGAGACATACCATCGATTGCATGCAAGTTTCTCACCAAGTAACGGCCTTTTTATTACATTCACGGTTTTAGAAGTGCTTTGAAGTACCTGCTTTTGTTTTTAGTAAAATTATAACATTTACCAAATACAATCTATAAGGGTACTCGTGAGCTGCTTTCTCAATAAAATATTCAGTGCATCGGGTACAATACAACCATCTGGCAAGTGACATGGAAAACATATTGCATAAGATTTCCTCCTATAAAAAACATTGAGTTGGTTTTTTAGAAACAAAAAAATGCTTTCTAAAAATATCAATCAAGTCCTATTTGGAAAACCACTCCATCTTGATCCCAAAAAGTGTGGATACCTTTTTTCAACCAAACAATATAGTATGATGATAGCAGAAGATGGACACCTTTTTTATTCTCAAGTACTCATCTATACATATTAGGTCTAGTGTGATCATTGTAAAATGAAAAATGATTAGTAGGAGGCATCCCAACTGACCTACGTCGTTGGAGTGTAGGAAATCCTTCTTTGACAGGCACCCGTGGCCTCCGATCAGGATAGGAGGAAAAGGTCAGGAGAGTATATGTACAAACAAATTTGAAGTGTACAATTAAATTAACATGCATAAATGATCTACGAAAGTCAATGGATTACTTGTCAACATTATATAAGCTAATTTTTTTGGTAAATTTATGTATTGTGCAGCACTACTGATTTTAGGGGTCTGGATTTCATCACTAATATAACCATTAAATTAAAATCAAAAGTGTTTACTTCTCAATTTAATATAAATTTACAAAAAATTTGAGAAATTATTACTCAATTCAACAAAGTTTTGCATAAGCACTCTTGTTTGTGTAAAAATAAGAAAAAAAAATAAAACATCTTCCAGCAATGTTTTGTATAGCCAGTGACTTTGATGCTAGAACAAAAAGACACAGAATGTCAATGGAGGAGGACATTTCTTGTATCATCAGGAAGAAGAAGAATATAGTTGTTGGTCTCACTACTAGCAATTTGTTACACAGCCAGAGAGTTGAGAATCCTTCTGGTGTTAGATATAGATAGGTGGTGTCGGGTTGGACATTAATGAGTTCGTGTCTTGCCGGGTCCAACGCCACCCGCGAACCTATTTTGTCGGTCCAAGATATGAGGTAACAACCGTATATATGTCCATGACTTGTGTCTGAGAAATCATGGGCTGATATATGATACGTGTAAATATAGCTTGTAAAGCTGTGTTTTTTTTAGATCTTTAGTGGAATGAACTAAAATTAATGGATCGGATCTAAGTGAATCATTTGTTGATTGTGATTAATTCGTGTCTATTGGAGCTTAGTTTTAGATAGCCCGCCAAGATCCCCAATCCACATGAACTTGAATGGATCAATAGTTATATACTACCGGATCATTTATTTGATCCATCTTATATAATTGTTTTTTGAAATTCTTTCCAAAACTTTTGAGAGGTGCGTTTTTGTATTCGATCAAGACACGCGGTAACTCGT
The DNA here is from genome assembly GCA_003430845.1 of Xanthoceras sorbifolium. Classification (NCBI taxonomy): domain Eukaryota; kingdom Viridiplantae; phylum Streptophyta; class Magnoliopsida; order Sapindales; family Sapindaceae; genus Xanthoceras; species Xanthoceras sorbifolium. The sequence continues at coordinate 11,621,266 of CM010621.1, forward strand.
CAAAATATCTAGGATGGGCGGCCAAGGGTGTGTGATCCCTTGGGCAACCCTAAGGGATGTTTTTACCATCCCGTAAATATATTGATAATATAATTAACACATTTATTTAAATGGGGCTGTCAAATTATATTAAATATATTTATTTAAAGACATGTGGACTTGTTTCTTTTTATAGGAATGAGTCTAGTTCACATGTGGACTTTTTGTGGAGATCCAATGAGATTAATAAAATGGAAAAATAAAATTTGGCTCATGCCAAAAGGGGTGGGCAGAAATGGCTAGATAAATTAGTCAATTATTTTGTTTTATTTTATTATTTAATTAAATGGTAATTAGTTAATTATTTATTTAATTAAAAGTCAAATTACTTTTCTACTTAGGAATTGGATTCCTAGTTTTATGCTATTTGGTAATAGTATGATAAGTATCAAAAACCTTATTTGATAAGGAGATAAATAAAAAGAAATTATTTATCAAATCAAATTAGGAAGTTTTTGATATTTATCAAAACTCTAAAGTTGACTATTAGTCACTTTTAGGAAGTTTTGATTAGTCACCAATTCTTAATTATCTTTTAAGAAAATTATTAGATAATATATTCAAGAGATAAGATAGGATTGAACTCTAGGATTGATGGTTTTTGGGTGAAACACAAATCCTCCTTAAGGGAGGATTCGACCACCCTATATATACCACCATGGAGGGTTCGGCCAACATAAGTTCCAGAAGGGGCAAGTTTGAGTTTTTTGTGAGCTCTGAGAAGTAAAAAAAAAAAACTCACCATCTCTAGAAAAAAGTGTGAGAATTCGCCCGGGAGAAAAGAGAGAAAGAACAATATGTTCTTTGTTTTTCTTAGGAGGGTTTTGAGTGACTAACGAAAAAGAAAAGTTTTTTGTTTCTCATCCTCAGGTATACAATTCAAAGAAAGGGAGCCCACACTCCAAGGTGATCCACATTCGTGAAGGATTGGAAGATCTTACGGTTCATAATCGACGCAACATCAAGCCTCACGTAATTCAAAAGGTATGTTACCTTTTATTATATATTTAATTAATTATGGGTTAAGATCTCTTTTGGAAAAAAAATTTAAAACGTACCAATGTAAAAATGTTTATTTTTTGCGTCTTCCGCTGCGCAGTACTCACCGTTTTTCCTACAAATACCTGATGACATTGTCACTCGGAGGAAGGACCTCATGCCTTTTAAGTGAAAGGTACAGGGTAAAACGCTAGGCGTAGAAGTTGGGGATAAGCTGTGTTAGGGAAAACTTCAAAAGGTTCAGGACATCTATGAGGAACCCTAGTAAAGGGAACCTCAGCCCAGCAAGCAGATGATGCTAGCTAATAGCTATATAGGCAGAAAAAGGATAGGCAGGCCTATCTGTTATAGTGGAAGCTTACACTTGATGCCCTCTAGGGAGATGAAAGACCTCTACAAAACACCTCAGGTCCCCTTAAAAATCCTGAAGGGGGCTGACAAAAAAACATCTACTCTTCACCGTGGACCCCTATTAGTGGTTCTTGGGAGGTTGGTTGTTATCTCCACACCATTCACTATCTCTACATCCTCCCGCTGGTCATCAGCGACCTCGGCCGCCACGAGTGTCCTTAAGACATCTCCCTGAAACGGCTTGACTTCCTAGCGACCAGAGACGAAAGCCTCCACACCATTACACTCACGACGCTTTCGATTACTGGAGGTAGACATCTATAACCACTAGGAACCTAAAGTTAGTCAGCTAGCAAAAGGGGGCCTAGGCACCTACAACGACCTAAAGCTCGACCCAAAAACCATTTGTTTTTTAATAATAATAATAACCATAACTTCTAGGCCTCGAAGAGGATTCAAGCACATCGGAGAACCCAAGCGAAGGACCTAGAAAGTCAGAAAAGCATAAAGTAATAGATGCAAGAACAGAGCAAAGAAAGAAAGGAGAAAACTCACTATGAACGAGTGAAAGATGGCAACCGCAATAAGCAAGATACAGATGAATTACCTTTGCATGAATGGCGAAACTTTGGGATGTTTTTTACGACTGAAAACGGTGAATGGAATCAAGGGGTTGTTTCTCCGGAGATTACCCTTCAAAGAAAAGAAAATAGAGAGAATTCGCAGAAGAGTTTTTAAAAGCCTGATGAAAGCGTGCGAAAAAAAGGTAGAAAGTGTGTTGGCTCCATTTCTTGATCAAAAATGAACCTTCACTAGTACCTTTCTTCACCTAATTGTATTCCATTCTCGGGTAATTATCGGTTGTTTTTAATATTTTTATTCTAGTGTGCAGATAATAAGAGTTTGTGCGAAATTAAATAGCCTTGGTGGATTATTGAAGATTTAGGAGTGCACAGCTGTTATATTTCAGAGTCCGTCATACTTTTCACAGAATGAACTGGATTGCGATCCTTATATTTCTGAAAAGGTCCAGATGTCTACTTTCTGAAAAATTTTACGATTCATGATTCCAAATTTTTTAGAGGAAGTTATGCTCAATTTTACAACATTGCGCTAACTCGCGACTTAAAAGTCGTGACCAAGTCGCGAGTCATTTTTGGAGTCCTTCATAAATTACACATAATGAACTGGGCTGTGAACCTTATATTTCTGAAAAGGTCTAGATGTCTACTTTGCAAAAAATTTACGGTTTATGATTCGGAGTTTTCTAGAGGAAGTTATGCCTAATTTCGCAACAGTTCGCAGACTCGCGACTTGCAAGTCGCGAGTCTAAGTCGCGAGCACAAAATTTCAGCAGTTTTGGCCGAGACTCACGCGACTTAATTCGCGACTTATCTAAGTTGCAAGTGTGCTTGGAAAGGACTTAAACAACCTGTTATAAAAGGAAAACGGGAGAGAAAGAGTGGAGTTCGACCAGAGTTCAGTTAGGGCTCAAAACAGACCACCAAGAGGAGAAAAAAAAAGAGAGAAGAAGAGGCAAATGGGGAGAAGAAGATCACCTTGGAAACAAGAGGGTTCAGATTCAATCCTTGAGCTATATTCTCATCATCAAGCTTAGATTTGGAGAAAATGGAAGCTAGACGAATTCGCAACAGAAGGAGGACGAGAGTTCATTGCACCTAACATTTTTCTATCCCTTTCCTTCTTTATTTTCTTGCTTGTAACTCTTTATTAATTAGAAAAACATGTTTGATTGTAAATCTTTGATTATGAACTAAGCTTGTAAGTTAGGGTTTTGATGAATCTTTTTTCTTGATAGTTGAATGGATTGATTGTCTAATTTATTGTGATTGATTATTATTTGTTGAGTGATGTTATGAATCTTAATGCTTCTGAATGTAATGGTCTGCATTTAGTTGATTTTATGGTTGTGTGTTATGAACTAAGAGGTAACGCCCACAATATGCTAGATATAATGTCCACCATAAGTAGAATTAGATAAAGATATGCTAATTTACTTGTGTGATCATTATATGTGTTTATGATGCTAATAAATTGTTATGCATGCGATAATCATTGAGAGATAGATATTGATGTGTAATAATAACTCCGGCATAATTCAAGAGAATATGTTGGTTAAATTAGATAAACACGATCATCAACATTGATAATTAAATTGAACAATGTGCTTTCATGAAACTCAATTGGATGGATTAGGTGAATTCAAATACCCTAACTAATCTTTCATATTGGTTGTTTGCTTTATTTTTATATTTTTATCTTTTAATTTTTTCTTTTAAACCTTCTGATTATCCAAATAGAGGTAGGCTTGATTAATTTTAGTATTCAGCACCTAAATATCCCTGTGGAGACGATAATTTACTCATTATTGTATTACTTGTGTCGACCCATATACTTGCGAGTACAAAATAGGCGTAACAAATTTTGGCGCCATTGCTAGGGATATTTTAGTTGTGTTGATATTAATACCGATTAGGTCTATAGCTACTTTAGATTTGTATATATTTTATTTTTATTAATTTTGTTTATCTTTTTCTGTACAGGAAATGTATTCTTGGTATAAGGCGTATGAGCTTACCGAGGAAGTGGCGACTAATGACTATGGAGCACTTTCGAAGTGTTACTTCTGTGGGGGCCACATTGGAGTACCAATTGTCCACTGGGCAATCCATTTGATGCAGGCATTTCTGATCAAGTGCAGTATGATGAATACTTTGACTATGATCAGAACAACCCCTACCCGAGCATATACAATCCTGAGTAGGGCAATCATGCTGACTTTTCATGGAGCAACAAATAGGAAAATGAGTCAAATGGAAGCTATGCTTGTCGAATTCATGACAAGGATGGATGCCCGGATGGAGCAATGCAATGAGACTCCCTTGGAAGTCGAAAAACTAGTTAAGCAACATATTGAGATTGAACAATTAGAGATGGAAGGGAGTAAGAGCTTGTCACATGAAAATGAAACAGCCACCTTCTCCGAACCACTTGAGCTATGTCATGTCCACAGTGCCACTGTAGAAGAAGATAGCCACCAAAATACATTTGTTTTTGTCGATATCGGAGAAGGAAAGCCCACACCGCCTCCACCCTTTGAGCAACCGCCGCACTTGGGCCGCAAAAAGCTACCTTCTCATTCGAGGTATACAGGGCTGGGAGAGTTTTCTTCTCTTACAGTCATTTGGTTAGGATGGTGCGGTAAACTGATGAGGAGATATCAATTATGGGGCAAGTGGGCGAAAGCAAGAACAACTAGGTAAAATTGTATATTATTTTCATTTCTTTTAATTCTTTTTAATTTTTTTTTTTACTTTTTTACCCTTGCCCATGAGCTTATTTGAAGTGTTGGTCGTTGTTTGATTTTTATGTGTGATTTTTAATGTTAGTTTGTTTTTACTTGTGTGTTTAGTTAGATTCTTTTTAGTTTTTATTTCTAGTTTTTAGTTTTTATTTCTTTGTTTAGCACTCATTTTTCTCACGCATAAGGTTTTAAAACATTGGGGACAATGTTTATCTTTGGTTTGGGGGTGGTTTTTGGTGGTCTTTCGTTAATATTTTTCTTGTGTTTAGTGTGTAGTGTTTTTGTTGTGTTTAGTTGGCGTATATCGGCTGGAAATCTAGACTTTCCTTCTACGCATTAAGCGTTTGGAAGACTTAGGTATAACAATGCCACGAACGTTTAGTTTGTGTCTAGTGTCTAGGTTGTATATAGTCTGTTTAGTGTTAATATTAAACATGTTTGAACCTTTATTGTTGTCTTATGTGCGCTTTCCGTTGATGCATAGTTGTTAGCTTTGTCAATGAGTTTGAATTTATTTGGGACCACTCAGATTTTTTTTGTGTCATGTTTTGCACCGCATTGTATTGCACTTTGTTTATCTTCTTATAAAAACATGCCATGTTCAATCGACTAAGATAAATAGTGGAACTTTACCCAGCGAATTTTTGAGCTTATATCGTGTTATTTGAGAAGGTATTTTCGTTTCTACTTTATACACACTTATATTTAATTTTGATTGATTAGTTGATCTCATTTAGGTTTTGCATTGAATATTTTGAACAACATCAAAAATATCATGTGTTTATCTTATATTTTTGTTGGTCCTCCATGTTAGATGTGATGTAGGCTATGCATGTTGAATCACTAAAAAACCAAAAATTCATCATACCCTTGTGTTTGCTCTAATAACCATTTTGAAGCCAAACACTTGGAAGCTTTTTCTTTCATCACCTACATAAATCCAAAACCAAGCTCTGAATATGAAATAACCATACCCTTTTAGCTTGGATCATTTTAAGATGAAAAGAAAAGAGAATAATTGCATGGATGAAGTGTATATGAAATATGCCAAGGTAAATGTTGCTATTGTTGTGATTGTAAAAAAAAAATGAAAAAAAGAAAAGAAAAGAAAAGAAAAGAAAAAGAAAAAGAAAATAAATTAAAGGAATCATGCAAGCATTGTGGCATTAGAATTGAAAAATAAAAGAGAATGGTTCATGTATTGAAAAATATTATGTAATCTCTTAATTTGATCGAAAGCTTTTGCATTTCTTTATCCATTTCTTTCGTAACCTATCACCCAATAGCCTCATTACAACCTTAATTAAGACATGCTGATCTTTTAGGGAGCCTAGCTTTAATGTAGAGGTTTTCATGTTAATATCTTGTTCATAATATTTGATTCCTTTAATGAGATGTATTTGCAATAAAATAGCACTTTTCTAATTAACTTTTCACATGCGATGTATGTTAGCACTTCTTTGAGCATAAATTCCTTCCACATGTGTTTGATGAGTGTGTTGCCTAGGTTCTGAGCGATTTTCGAGAGAATTATCCTGAGAGGCTTAAAGTCGAGGCAAATTACATCCTGGTTATTTGAATACAATTGTTTTCGTTTTAAGATTCTTAGAGTGTTGGCATGTGCGTGGCAAGTGGTGTAAAAATCTGAGAGTGGATGCTTTCGAATTTTACTTATTGGTTTTGCTCATTTTTATCTTAATGGTTTGTGTTATATTTGGCAAATTAACATGAAGGGTAGTTCTCGGGTGTCAACTTGACTGGAAGTTGTGCAGCAACATTGATGGCAATAAGATTGTTATTGTGTTTTAGAGATGATATTACACCAGTGGAGGGTTGATTTGCAAGAGAGGTGGATGAGCTTTCACTGGCCATTGGTGAAAAAGGAGAATGAAGAAAAAGATAAAAATGTGTCCAGTTGTACATGGAAAGAAATAAGACAGACCCTAAAGTTAAGGATAGACATCAATGTACAATTGTACAAGGAAATACAATCACAAATAATTATACAATCAAAGGTAATTGCACAATCACTGCAGATTTATGAAATGTTTAGTTAATTAATATCTCTCCTAACATGGATAATTGATGGTGTCTCATTTTAATTCAACAAGCCCCAATTTTTTTGGTCTCTGATCCATCTTTGTTTTAATCAACCAACAAAATAAGTTTGTTTAGAAAAAGTAATGAATCTTGAAGTTTACTTGTGGTATTATAAAGTGTATGGAGCGCACATCTACTCATAACTCAAATAGTTAATGTACATATTTCTTTCATGTTAGTGGTGTGAGTATTTACCGGTATATATGGAGAGATTTAATGTAACATCCCGGATTTCAAATAATTAATTTTAAATATGTGGTTATAAAATTTATGATATGAGGGGTGCAAAATGTAATTAAACGTCTGTTTATTTTTATGGTTTCCAGGTGGACCAGATTGAACGGTTGAAAACGATGCCCGAAAAGAAGAGTGAAAAACTAAGACAGTGAGTATCGCGACCTGGTCACCGCGACCACAGCTCGCGATGAAACATGAAAATTTTGGCAGTGAGCATCGCGACCAGTCACCACGACCACAGATCGCGATGAGCTGCTCGCGATGAAAATGTCAAATTCTGGCAGTGACCAACGCGACCACCAGCGCGACCATGGTACCGCGAGGTGTGCTCGCGATAAAGGCGGTGGAAATGCTCCAGTGAGTACCGCGACCTGGTGGCGCGACCACAGGTCGCGACGACCGAAAAATATAAAAAAAAATTTGGCTTCTCGCAGAAGCCACAGAAAACAGAAAAAGAAAAGAGAGATCGAGAGAGAGAGGGAAAAAGAAAAGAAAAGAAGAAGAAGAAGAGGAAGAAGAGAAGGAGAAGAGGAAGAAAAGAAGAAGAAAAAGAAAAGAAGAAGAAGAAGAGAAGGGAAAGAAGAAGAAAAGAAAGAAGAAAAAAGAAAGGAAAAGGAAAGAGGAGGAAGAAAGGAAAGAAAAGGGAAAAAGAAAAACTCAGAAGGAAAAAGGAGTAGAAGCGGTAAAACGGTATCCAGGTTGGTGTACACACGTTTCTGAACTTAGAGCATCTCCAATGCAAATATATATATTTTTGAGTATCTAAATAGTGCCACATCAGCATTTCTAAATAATATGGATCTAACTTGTCAAAAAAATTATAGAAATGCATATTCACTTCTCCAATGTGAATATCTAAATATTAATTTTAAACCAATCACCACAAGTCATTTGTTACATTCTCTCTCCATTCAATATGATAATTAAATGCATTGACAAAATACTAAAATTTTATTGGTGGAAAAAGTTAGAAATCCTAGTCAGCATATCAAGGACAATATCTACAATTAGAAACCCTACTTGATATTCTCTAACTTTTTTTTTACCACATCATATCAATATTAAAGTTAGATAATTGCATTGGAGAATGTTTTCTTAACTTTTTCAATATTGATCCTATGTGGCACTCAATTTTCTCCAAATGCATAATAGCATTGGAGATGCTCTTATTTTTGATAAATGTTTTGATTTAACAAGTTTGGAAATATAGTTATGAATTTTATATATATTCGTATTGATTTGTTTATATATTCGTATTTCATTTTTGCATATTGTGGATTATTCGTACAATATTCTGCTATGGAAATTTGAATAAACATGTATGTTTTCAAAACCTGGTTTATAAATATTGTTTGGTTTTCCTGTTATGGATTTTGACTGAAAGTGATATTCGTTGATTTCGATATTTTGAACGGCCCTGATATATGTATAGGGGGATATAGGGATATAGGAGATTAACATGTCAATTGGGTGAATTTATGGCAGTACTGCACCGTGATGTATGATTGTCTCTAATTATGGATTATATGGATACCATTTCCTCGTGAAATGGGAAACCGACTGTGAGAAACCCGGATACCATTTCCTAGTGAAATGGGAAACCGACTGTTTATATAGGGATACCATTTCATATGAGATGGGAAACCCGACTGTAAAACCCGTAATCCAGTCCTGTACACCCTGTTATGTGTATCACGGGCCAAATTGAGAATTTATGATTAGAAAATGTTATGGAAACAAAGAGATGATATGGAACTGAATTCCAGAAAGTTTTGAAATAACGTCTGTTTACTTAATTTCAATAATTGTAAAACGCTTGTTATAGATATTTCTATTTCTGAAAGTACTGGTTTTAAGCTTTATCGTTTATATACACTTTTGAATTTCTGAATTTGATTACTATTTATTTTAAGTGTACACCCACTAGGCAGTTTTGCTTAGCGCGTTAATTTTGTTTCTAACGCGTAGGTAATAAAGATACTGAGGACGGAAAGGACTGAAGGGGCACCAGCTGCAGAGAAGAGTTCAGAGTCACAGCATCTATTGGGGTAGTTAATAATATAAATATTTTTGTATAATGTAATTAGATATGCATGCATATACAGAGGGTTTTGTAAGGATGTTTTATGATAATGTGCTGTAATTATTTTATGTTATACTTTCTGTTTTGCATTGTTCAAAGGATTTATTATTAATAACTTGTTTTATAAACTGTTTGAAAGTCGCACTAAACGGCAGAATGCGCATTTGAATGGATTGAGATTTGAAGTGTTTTTGTGAATTGTTTGTGATTTGCGTTTTATTTGAAAGCAGGTTTTTGGAAATCCGAAAAACAAGGGAAACTCTGCCGAAATTTTTGTAAAAAGTTTATTTATTGGGCTCACTTGAAAAGATTATTAAATTAGAAATTATATGGTTTCCAGTTTATAAACAGAATTAAGAAAGTTTTGAAAACCCGGTAGCACTTCCTGGGTCGATCCAGCAGGGTCGGGTCAGGGGGTGTTACATTTAAATATTCGGGTTACGCATACAGTGATTCATCTCGATAGATCCATATGCACTTATAATTAGTATTATATTTTACTTTTCAAAATAAAAATACGGAGTGCAATAGTAAAGAAAAATAAACTTTTAAAATTTTAAAGTCGGTGGGGAGAGTAAATATGAATTTTTTTGGGTGGCAATAGAGTTATATTTATTTAATTTTAAATTCTTTTACTCTACTTTCCTCTAAATATTATATTTTCTTAACTTAATTTTCCTAAATATATATTTTTTTTTACTCCGTCCCTATATATATATAACTATTGATATGAAAAAGTCAATGGAAGCAGAGAGTAATTCTAGATGTAACTTTAAAGGAAATAGTTTATAAATCCATCATCTTAGGATTTAAATTTGACAAAGTAACAAAGTCTCTGCAGACAGCTGATTGATTCTAATTTTTAAATTTTTTTTATTTTTAACAATTATAATTAATTCAAAATTTAAATATGGGCACACGACTCAACTCACAACCTCAATGGTATATATGTGAGGGGCAAACTACTAGCCAATCTTATCTCTAAAAATATATTTATTTTATTTAATAATATCAAAATTATGTAATGCATCTAACTATTCAAATATATATATATATATATATATATATATATATTATGTTACATACAATATAAAATTTTCTATTATAATTCATATGAATTGAAAAGAAAAGAATTTATTGAAAGCTTCATTAATTTTAGGGTAAATTGCAATGAAGTATCTAGATGTTTGATCATATTACAATAAAATCGTGAGTTTAGTTTTAATTACATATTAGTACCCTTGATTAACTTGTTAACCGTTAAAGTTGACGGCCAACCAGTAGTCAAAATGGTAATACGGTCATTTTCCTTTATTTCTTTTTCAAAATTAAAAAAATTTAAATAGATCTCCACTATCCATCAAGATTGATAGACGGTATAGATCATATTAAAAAAAAAATTAAAGCGAATTGCAATGAAGTATCCTGACATTTGACCATTTTACAATAAAATCGTGAGTTTAGTTTTAATTACATATTAGTACCTACCGTCAGTTGACCAGTCAAATATAACGGTTTGACCAAAACTTTTGTACGAAATGACATAACTATCTCTAGTCAAAAAATTAAATTAAATAAAAAATAAAAAAATGAAAAAAAAGGTTAACTTTTTTTAAAAATTGGTTTCCACCGTCCTCAAGATTGACAAACGATGGGGATCTATTTTAAAAAAATTTAAAATTAAAATTTTTTTTTAATAAATCAAACAATTAAAAAAAAAATTTATGTTTGTTGTAAGTAATTTTTCAACTTGGGTTTATCGTATTATAAACCCCGTATCAAGGCTCAAATACGCAATTTGGGCTCAAGACGTCCAAACGAGTCAACAAGCATTTCTTAAGACAGAAGAAGCTCTCGAAAACAATATAAAAATCAAGATACCAAGCACTGATCCGAGGCATTTCTCGGATAAGCATAACAAAGAAGTCTCAGGCCATCTACCACATTAAATGCTCCTACAAAACCCTGCCACCTATCAAATCAGCTATGCAACCCCGATTGAAGCACCATTTCGTTCAGAACTGTGCACATTTAATGTACCTAATAACATTAAATACGCAGTCATTTAAAGTTAAACACGTCTATACAATGACATTAATTGTGATGCGACCCAAGCCATACAACCAGTCATCTCCCTCGAATACAGTTCTGAAGAAATTATGATTGAATAGATAAATAGACAGCCGACCATCATGGCTTTAAACCAACCACACCCAGATTGGAGCTGTGCCAAGAGAATGTTGATTTCCTATAAATAGCTCCAAAAAAGAAGAATAAGGTAACGATTTTACACAGAAAAAAACCTAATACTCTACAGTATTTATTACAAGATATTTTATTCTACAAAAGCTGACTTGATTGTTGAAGTGTAATTGTTGTCACAAGTCTGGTACTTCTTAACGATCTTTCTTTGATTACAGATTTTATCATTCGACAACTTCATCTTCAAGCTTTTATTATAGCCAAGCACTTCAATACTACAGTTGACCACATCGTTACTTCGTGTTCTGTATTTGACTATCATTAACTACTTAATCTAGTTTTTGCTGTTAACAATGTTCAATTTTTATTTTTTTTATTCTTGGTGGTGGAGATCCAGGTTGGTTGGATCTCCACCACCAATAACACAACAAAAAAAAAATCTGGAAATCTGCTCCATCAATGGGAGCAGATGAGCGTCTTTATTGTCTATCAATCTTGATAGATTGGTGGACGATGAAGATCTATATAAATTTTTTCAACTTTTTTATTTTTTTAATGAGGAGTAGTTATGTTATTTCACACATAAGTTAAAATTAAACCGTTAGTTTTGACTGAGTCAACTAATAGTAAGGTAGTAACGTGTAATTAAGGCTAAATTCACGATTTTGGTATAATATAACCAAACATCAAGATACTTAATTACAATTCGCCCTTAATTTTATTCTAAAATCAAAAAGTAAAACTTCTACAATCAAATCTTTGAAGTCTTATATATGTAATTTAAGTTTCATTACTCTATTAAAAAACAAAAATATTATAATTAATTTTCAGGTTCTATTATTATATTTTATTTTTGAAGTAGCTATGTATCAGAAGAAATTTTAATTTACATGCGATTTTAGCTTCAAATGAAAGCATGCCCATGGTGGACAATCGTATATATTTTTATTTGTTTCTTGCCAATGAAGGACACTAGGATTGAGAAATGTAATTTAGAGACCCGCAAAATAAGATTTTTCGGACAAGAAAGGTTGGGACTAAAGAGAAAAATGGAAACCAAATTTAGTTGAATATGAGAAGTTGTTGACAAATTAAAGAGAAAGCATGATAGAATTTTGATTTTGGATTTTTAGTTAAATGAAGAAACCCAAATGATTGGGCTTAATATGGTTTTTAATGACAATTTAAAGCTAAGATGCAACTATCTTTAATAATATATTTGATTATTAAGAATTACCAATACCTACCAATACACTAAAAAAAAAGCTTGTTCCTTTAAATTCTTCAAAAATTGTTATGTTCATTTCATGTACATTTCTTGGAAGGTGGACTAAAAATTGTTTTTTAAATGCCAAGTAGCTCAGAATTAGATCCAAGAGAGAATTAGAAGGGATTGTAGAATGAAAGAGTTTGAAATCGTAAAAAGAAAAAAAAAAGAGTAAAGGTGACAGATAAAACAAAAACAATACATCACGTAAAAGAAGATAAAAACAAATGAAAATTTAATGGAGGATGTTATAGAAAGTTCATATAAATATGTGTAATTTCTATAAAAGTTATTAACCTAGTATTAGTATTACAAAAAAAAATGCCTTATATGCTATTTTTCACCAATTTCTTTTTTTTATTATTATATTATTGTTTCGAACTTTCTACTATTAAAATGAAATATTTATGGAATTTCCATGAATAGAATCAAACCTTATTCCGTGGCATTTACATGAGATTCATCTTTCTTATTTTTAAGCAAGTCTCCCAAAGGGCTTAGTTGATTCATAATTTACATTTCATCTTTCGTTTTCTTTTCGTTTGTTAGAAAGAATTTAACTCAAAAACACCATTGACCTGCCATCATCAAATTAGAAGAAAGCTTAAAATTTAAAAAGTTGCTGCCTCTAATAATGAAAAACCCCACACCAATCAAAGGGCTTAGTTGATGCGTCATTTTCTTTGTATTCTTTGCAACAAATATTTGAAAATTCGATTCTGAACTTTTTCCCAAATCAAGGTAAAAGCTTGTATACATAATCATAAATCATGCCCAAGTTACATATTCTGATTACGTTTACGATTTGTTAAAATCAAGACTAATTCATCTGAATTTACAACTCATCACTTAAACATACATATATATATATATATATATATATATATATATATATTCTTCTGTCATTTTCAGTACCATAGGTACAACAAGTACAAGTAATTCTACCCCATTCAAAAAAAAAAAAAAAAAAATACGAAGTTCTAATTCTAATTGTTAGCATGGTTTATCACTGAAATAAATGATAAAAATATGTAAGCAATCTAATGAATCCTACCACAACACTCTTGGCACGTGAACCCTTGCCACTAATGATCCGCCACCACCGATGACCATTCGGAGATTCTCAAAGGAGCCACAAGGTACAACAAGCGTATGGAAGCATCAGGATGGAAGAGTGAGCAGTATCATATCAAACCCATACAAATCAACTTTTATTAAACAACAAAAGATAATTGTCTGAAGAACTCAAATACAGATTCACAATCTAACAAAAGTCGAAGGGTAACTTATAAAACGCAACAAACTCAATAAAGAAGGCACCTTTTATTTATTTTTATTGGATTAAGTTTTAAATTTATTTTCACCATGGGAGGGTGGAAACCAACACCCCGTCGGCACCCCTTAACGTGTTTCTACTCTTGTAGGAAATGTTTAATAGATAATAAGTATCCATCACCCGAATGTTTCATACTCCGAGATCATTCAATGAGTAATCCATTTAATCTCGTAAGCTTATCCAACTGAGAGGTTCACCAAATTAACCCTCAACATATCTATTATAAAAGATAACATACTTTTCCTTCTTTATTATACAAGTACAGCATATCTATCATGATCATGGACGATCAAAGCAAATCCAGAATGTCACAACATTTAAAAAAAAAAAAAAAAAACACCCAATCAAAAGCTTTTTATTAAATCTCCTGAAGCAGAGTACGTACCACACATTCTGACAGATTTCATATGGAAGAATTTATCCAGAGTGTCTGGTGGTGTCTGTGTCCTCCTCCAGGACGCTTGGATTCGAAGAAGCAAAAGCAAGCAATTCCGGGTCACGTTCAACCAAGTACATGTCATCTTTACTCAAAACCACCCAAGCCTCCACCGATCCATCTCCCTTCCTGGTGTCAATCAACTCCATCACGTTCTTGTTATTCGCGCTTGGAATCGTCACCCAAACAGGCTTCCCCCACCCAAAATCCACATGATCATACATTGAACCGTTGCACAAACTCGTGCATATATAGAACTCCACGTCCTGCCTCATCATCTGACTTGCTGCCTCCTTGAAGTAGTCGGTCACTTGCTCGAATCCGTCCTCTTTTTGAAGCATTTTCACGTAGTTTTTATCAAACACTTGTATCCTCTCCCTTAGTTCGCGAACCAGGCCTTTTATTTCTACCTCGCCGATATCGTCCTTTTCAGCCATGTAGAACCCGACCAGGTTCCCGACGGAGCTGTCCGGCAAAGGAGGCGAGATCCTTCGACGGATGTTCACGGGTCTGGTAAGCAGGGACGGTCTCTTGGACCCCGAGTTCGATCTCGCCGCGTTCAATGCGCATTTCCAGAGGAGCGCCGTCACGGCCTCCGCTCTCGAAGGCCGCTCCACGCTTGCACTGGCAGCTGCAGCCTTGAGAGCAGCGACTCTGGAGGCGTCGAACACGAACCTCTTCACGGAGAACCTCTCCTCCGCGATGTCGACGAGCGGAGGCACCGCTTCGGGGAACTTCCTCGGCGGGAACAGAGCTGCCGCGTTGTATATCGGGACCATCTCCGCCCTGGCGGAGCCGAGTGCCGTCACCGCCGCCCAACACCTCATGAACGTGCGCAACGTGGTACCGTCGGCAAGTTTGTGCGAGATGCACACACCAATAGCAACACCACCGCAGTCGAAAAAGCTGGCTTGAACAAGCGAAAAGAAACCAGTGCTGGCTTCCGTGGATTCAACCTGAGTAGGGAGAAACAGTTTGAGCTCGTCCCCGTTGGGTTGCCGGAGAAAATGCGACAGAGGACAGTCGACTCGTGCTTCAATGAAGAGAGCTCCGTAGTCGCTGCAGTCAATCATGATGTTATCCACTGTTCTTCCCGCAAATGGGTAGAACAAAGTCAAGGTATCGGAAAACGACTTCTTGAGCTGTTGGGATCGCTCAGAGACAGAGACATGGCGGTTTGTGTCGCCATTAAAGGAGTAGAAGTAAAGCAGTGAACCGTAAACAGGAGGAGTGAGTTGATCAATGAGAGAGAGCTTGAATTTTCTCAAGCTTTGTGGGGTTGGACAGGAAGGTTTTATGGTTTCTCTTGCAACAATTTCAACCTCCATTTTTTTTCTTATCAAAGATTTTGACACGAAACAAGAACAGACCTTGGAGTTGCTTTTTATATTACTCAGCTGGCCTTGGAGGCTTGGAGATTCTGTAAATATGTGGAAAATACGGTGCCAAATTGTTGTCAAGGTAAAACAGTAGAAGATGACTTTGAAATTTTGGACATTACTCGAGGTATAGTTATTTTATAAATAATTTAGATTCTTTTCCTTTTAGTGATAATAATTAAATCCGTGATAAATTATTTGATTTTATATAGTTGATATTCATACCCCATGTAACTTTTTTATTTTTTTTATTGAAGGAGTATAATTATAAGATTAATCAACATCAATCACTAAACGCCCTCACGATCCGAATATCTACTCCCATAACATGAAACATTTACTCTCACAATAAGGAGAGAAAATTAACTACACATACTGGTAAATGTGTATGATGAGATTTGAACCCTCACCACTGATGTATGAGTATACCCTATATAACTTAAGTTAAGATATTACAACGTGACAAGATCAAATTAGTTTAATAGTATATTTCTCACACTTATAGCGTGAGATTGTGAATTTGAATCGTTTTTTAAATTTTAAATTAATTATAATAACTAAAAAATCGTATATATGATACCTTGGACCCAACTTGTTTTCAAAAATCTAGTTAAATTGTATATCACTTTAATTTATGTTTTAAAAAAATTTTGCTATGCTCCCCAATCTGCAGGTCCCCAAATTTAATGTTATGAAGTTTGGGTTACATGTACGTATATTATTTTAAAGTATAAAAATGTCGAACAAATTTATTATTTTTATAACTACTTATTTAGAATATTATTGTATAGGATGCGTGGACTTGCAATCCA
Source organism: Xanthoceras sorbifolium (assembly GCA_003430845.1). Classification (NCBI taxonomy): domain Eukaryota; kingdom Viridiplantae; phylum Streptophyta; class Magnoliopsida; order Sapindales; family Sapindaceae; genus Xanthoceras; species Xanthoceras sorbifolium. Next base: position 11,637,832 of record CM010621.1, read on the forward strand.
GCGCCTTGCCTTTATATTAGAAATTGGACTTTGAAAAGATTCATGTACAAACAAATTTGAAGTGTACAATTAAATTAACATGCATAAATGATCTAAAAAAATCATTGAGTGGGTAAATTCTGGGAGTAATATTATCGATACAAATTTAGTCAAAAACTTATAAAGAAAAAGATTAGGCTAGAGTTTACATTTTGAAAAACCATTGGCATGATCTTTCGCATTATTTTTTTCGTATTATTTTTTAATCGCTAAAATGTATAGATTACTATTTACTTTATTCTTTTCCAGTATAATTATGGAATTATTCTTGAGCGATAAATTACTTGTCAACATCATAAAGGCTAATGTTTTTGGTAAATTTATGTATTGTGCCCCACTACTGATTTTAGGGGTCTGGATTTCATCACTAATATAACCATTAAATTAAAATCAAAAGTGTTTACTTCTCAATTCAATATAAATTTACAAAAAATTTGAGAAATTATTACTCAATTCAACAAAGTTTTGTATAAGTACTCTTGTTTGTGTAAAAATAAGAAGAAAAATAAAACATCTTCCAGCAATGTTTTGTATAGCCAGTGACTTTGATGCCAGAACACAAAGACACAGAATGTCAATGGAGGACATTTCTTGTATCATCAGGAAGAAGAAGAATATAGTTGTTGGTCTCACTACTAGCAATTTGTTACACAGCCAGAGAGTTGAGAATCCTCCTGGTGTTAGATATAGATAGGTCGTGTCAGGTTGGACATTAATGAGTTCGTGTCTTGCCGGGTCCAACGCCACCCGCGAACCTATTTTGTCGGTCCGAGATATGAGGTAACAAACGTATATATGTCCATGGCTTGTGTCTGAGAAATCATGGGCTGATATATGATACATGTAAATATAGCTTGCAAAGCTGTGTTTTTTTCCAGGTGTCCGATAATTAGCTGATTGTTATATGGTCTATTTATATGTTTATGATTTATTCCACAAATAAAAATAAAAAGAGATAAATAGATCATTAGTACGTAATTGAGTCATATTTATTCATTAATCATGAGTAATTTACAATTATCATCTAATTAAACAAGGATTGGTCCTAAATTAAATTAGAAAACAGAGCAGCTTCGCGATCCCAGAAGCAAGATTCGGAGCACGGGTCACCATAATCGTCTTCTTCCCATCCTCTGCTGCTCCATTTATTCTAGCATTTGCAGGTTCTTTAAATGTAGTTATTATTGTTGTTGTGCATCCACAAACTCCAAACGATGCGTTTTACTTTATTCCTGCATTCGCCGACTCTGACCAGGCTTCTCGACTTGTTGGCGGAGTTATTATTCATAGGCTCAACTAAAAATCCACCAAAAACTAATAGGCTTATTGAATGTTAATGGTTTTTATGATGGTTTATTGTCTTTCCTAGATTCTGCTGTGGAAAAAGAATTTATTTCACCTCAGACTCAACGAATCATTGTCACTGCTTCTGATGTTCATCAATTGATTGAACAATTAGAAGCTTTTGTTCTCGAATACGATAAAGCCACATCTAAGTTAGATTGGTCGGTTGATGAGGGTAGCAAAAAGCACAGATTAGCTTGAGCTATGCATTTTTTTTCCTATTCTTGTTTTCATAAATATGTTATTTTTGGTGGAGGCAAATATGCAATTAATTCAACTTTTGCTTTGTCGACTAGTTTCAATTCTAGCTTCAATTAATTCAAATGTATTTTTCGACGGCAAAGCATTATCATCGATTGTCTTTTGCCCTGAGTGATAAACATTTTTTTAGTAGTGAATCATTCACTGAAAATATATGTTAAATTTTATGTGGGACATTTTTCTTAGATGATCTTGTTTTAATTTGGATACTTAATTGGTATTGCTTTTAGTTACGGAGGATAGAGAAGTATAACTTGTATAGATTTGTGTATGCTTTTCAGGTAATATAAACTGTTTAACATTTTTTACCCCTTAAATTCTTTAAAACTCTTATTAAAAAATCTTCTTTTGTTTTATTTGCTAGGTGTGGGCTATTGAAGCAATTGACGGTGGTGTTATATTGATTTTATTGCAATGATCACTGTGGTGCATTTGTGCTTATGTTTGCTTAATACATTGTTGCACACAGACAAAAGTTCGAGTTCAAAGCAAAGCAAATGAAAGCTCTTAAGAGGAAAATGTCTATTGAAATATTTACAAACTCTACACTATTAGATGACGATGAAACATAACACTAACATGTACTTTTTCCCAAATTATTCTTTATGTGAATAAATCTCTTCTGTAATATCGGGTCTAAAGATTATTGTACATAATATTGATAAAACATAACATTGACATTAAGTTCAAGTCTGAGAAATTGTAAAGGTTATTGTTAAACGATCCAAAATTGATAAAATTGCAAAACATTTTCCGCTCAAAGATAAATGTCAACAATGTATTAAAGAGACTGAACTTCGTCTCCTGCAATGATTAAAAGAAATATACAATTAGATACAACAAAACGAAAAATGAAAGAATAATCGGGCCAGCGCGATGAAAAAAAATATCGAGACCGTGCCGGCCAAAAGAAAAAAAGTATTGGGAAATCTCTTACTAAACCTAAGCCAAGAAAAAAAAATATCAGGAAATCTCTTACCAAACCTACGCTAAGAAAATAACTATAATTGGTTATAATTATTAGTCAATGCACATCTTTTTGTGTTTTTAATCAATTTTAGGTATTTTACATTTGTAAATCCTCCATTAAATAAATGAAGAACGGATTTATCAAGTGTTTTTTTTTTCATTGGGCTGGCATGATGAAATTTTTTTCATCATGCCGGCCCGATGAAAAGAAAAACACTTGATAATTTCATCGTGCCAGCCCAATGAAAAGAAAAACACTTGATAAATCCTTTCTTATTTCTTTGATGGGGGATTTACAAATGTGAAATGCCTAAAATTCATTTCTTTGCTTAGGTTTGGTAAGAGATCTATGGCGAGAGAAAACAGCAAAAATAACAAAATGTGAAGAAGAAAAATAATGAAATAACAAGTGAAGAAGAACCGAATGAGGAAGAAGAAGAAGACAGCGAAAAAAATATTGTGTGGGTAGGGTTAAATGAGGGCACTTTTGTCCAAAAAAAGGGTTTGGATAGAGCTTGCAAAAGTTAGTGAAGGGTGAATACATTTGCAATTTTGGATTTATTTTTGGGCAATTTTACTAAATTCCCTTGTTTTTATGGTCCATAAGTAAGTGATATACCTATCTGTTGCAAGGCTGTAGTTGAAATTTCAATCCATGACTTCACCTTATTTATCAATCATTTTTCTTAATTTCTGGTTGTACACTTGGGATCTTTTTGGCATGCAATATAAGTTTTTGCTTGACGTTGGGTTGGCTACTAGTAGCTGTTTCTTTGTTCGAAGATTGATGTGGAGCAAACAATCACGTTGGCCAAGAAGGTAAGATAAACCGCCTCATTGTCTATAGGCATCCCCAATGTTCTAAAATTCGGATTGTGCGGCCGCCTCGGCTCTAGGCGGCAGCAAGCCGCACCGAACAAGCCCTAGTTGGCCATGCTAGGCGGCATGGCGCACAGGATGGTCTAGGCGGTCTAGGCGGCCGCGTAGCTGCCTAGACCGCGACCGCCTAGACGGCGCATTTTGTCTCCGCTGCCGCACAGCCACGGAGACAAGTTATTTTTTTTAGTTTTTGACAAGCCCAAAACGGTGTCGTTTTGGGCTTGTCAAAAAATATAAAAACAGAAATGAGGCGGGGCAAGGCAGTAGGCACTCAGCAGCAGTGGACTTTGCAAGCCATCAACATTTTTTTTCCCCTCTTTAGAAAGCCAACAAGAAACTGAAAAGTCATAAACCCTAGCCCTAATTAATCTTCTTCTTTCCCATTTCAACCCTTTTTCATCATCATTATTATCTACAAAGGTATAATACTTCTCAATTTTAGTATTTTTAAGATTTTTAGTAATAATAAATATGATTTTATATATGCAATCCAAGTGTTTGATTAAATGCCTAAATGAATATTTTTTTGTAAAATTGTGAATATTTTTGGTTAAATCTTCATTGTTGATTACCATAATGTTATATTAAACAATTTAAACTTGAAAATTAAATTATGATAAAGATTTTACTATTTTAGATTTTTAGTATTTTGAATTTGTAAATTGTAATTAATATTTATGTAGGAAATAGCCAAATAGGAAAGTAGGAAGTTTATGGAATTTAATCATTTATAGATGATTAGATATTTAAATTGTATCATTGTAGTTGTATAGTTCAATAGTTGTAATGTTGATTTATTTTATTTATGTTTTTATGATAAAAATAAAATAAATCATAAATGTTTATTAACTTTTCTAGGTTGTTATATTTCTAATGACGTCCTCGGCAGCCTCAGTGGACCATACGGTCCAATCCTCAGCCGAATCGGTGCTTAAAAGGAAGTCAAATGATGTTGGATGGGAGTTTGAGGTGTTAGTCGATGCGAAGAATTTGGACAAGGTTAAATGTATCCTCTATGGAAAAGTGACGTTAGGAGGAGCTTATAGAATGAAAGAGCACGTAGGCCAAATATCAGGAAATGTTGCAGCTTGTCCAAAAGCAACACCGGAAGAGCAAGCCAAGTGTAGAAATGACATTACGGAGGGTAAAAGTAAGAAGAGGGGTAAAAGGAAGGAAGAGTTGTTGTTGAGATCACAAGTAAATGTGGTTGATACAACAACCGAGGAAGAATATGCGATGGCGACAGAATTAGGGGTGATGAAAGAGCCCCGTTCTCTTGGCCCCATGAATCGATTTATATCGGAAATCAATCCTAATTGTTCATTGAGTGGTAGAAGTGGAACTAAGAGACAACCAAACATCTGTGAAGCACTTTTTAAAGAAAGGACTCATAAAGTGCACCAGTATGTAGCTAAATGGGTGTACGAAGCAGGGGTTCCTTTCAATACAATTGCCAATGACAGTTTCAAGCAAGTGGTGAAGGCGATTGGTCAATTTGGCTCAGGATACAAACCGCCAAGTCAATACCAATTGAGGGAACCATTGTTAAGGGAGGAGGTTCAGAAAACAAAAGATGTACTCAAGAAGCAAGAAGCAGAGTGGGCTTTGAATGGGTGCTCCATTATGACGGACGCTTGGTCCGATAGAAAAAGGAGAAGCATAATGCACTTGTGTGTGAATTGCAAAATAGGAACCACTTTTCTTTCCTCTAAAGAGTCTTCAGACAAGGCACACACGGGGGAGCACATTTTTCAGTATGTGGATGGGTGCATTGAACAAGTTGGACCAAAGAATATCATTCAAGTGGTCACGGATAATGCCACCAACCACATGGCAGCGGCAAAATTACTCAAGGTGAAGAGACCCTCATATATTTTGGACTTCATGTGCAACTCATAGCATCAATCTCATGCTTGAAAGCATTGGTAAGATCCAGAAGTATAAAAAAAACCATTAACCAAGCCAAGATGTTTACCGTCTTCATCTATGCACACCACAAGACCTTATCCTTAATAAGGTCTTTTACAAAAAAGAGAGACATAGTGAGGCCGGGAGTTACTAAATTTGTCTCTTCATTTCTTACGTTGCAAAGTCTGATGAAGAAGACAGTTCAATTGAGGTCAATGTTTTGTAGTGAAATATGGGAGCAATGCAAATGGTCTACCTCTACTAAGGGGAAAGCGGCATTCGCTACTGTTATGAGTATGAGCTTTTGGAATGGTATGACCACTTGCTTGAAGGTATTTGCACCTTTGGTGAAGGTGCTTAGACTTATTGATGGGGATAGAAAGCCAGCCATGGGGTTTGTATATGAAGAGCTGCTGCTAGCAAAAGAAGAAATCAAAGTGGCATTGAACAATTTTAAAAGAAACTATCAACCGATCTTGGACATTATTGATGCAAGAATTAAAGGTCAGCTTGATAGTTCATTGCACTTGGTGGCCTATTTCCTCAACCCCTATTACTACTTCAAAGATGTAACAATTTAATATGACGATAATGTGAATAATGCAATATTTGATTGTGTGGAGGCGTTTTGTGGTGACAATTTTGAGTTGCAAAATCATATTGTCAATGTTGAAACTATAAAGTATAAGGAGAGGGAAGGATCTTTTAACAAATTATTTGCGGAAAAAGGATGTGAAACAAATCATGAGAGTTATAATCCGAGTATTATTTTAAACTTATAAACTTATAGTTCTTTATTTATTTTTTTATTATTATTATGTTCTATATGTTCAAAACTTAAAATATCTATCTTTATGATTGTAGCTTCATGGTGAGCTATGTATGGAGGTAGCACACCCAATCTCCAAAGAATGGCGATAAGAATCCTATCATTAACCACAAGTTCTTCCGGATGTGAACGAAATTGGAGCACTTTTAAAGGAGTGAGTGCACTAGACCACTAGCTTATTTTAATAAAGTAACTAACTAACTACTAACTAATAATTTATTATCATTCTCATTGTGTAGATACATACAAAAAAAAAGGAATAGACTAGATGTGAGCCGGTTGAATAATCTAGTCTATGTCCAATTCAATGCCAAGTTGAGTAACAAGCAAAAAAGAGCTAAGGAAAATGATCTGGATGTCATTCTTGCTAAGGATGTCGAAGCCACCAATGCACAAGAATGGATTGTTGAAGGTGGTGGTGGTGGTGATGATGAAGTAAAACCCGGGACAGTGCTAACTTGGCAAATGGTGGACGAAGCAACCGGTGTAGATGACATTCTACAACCTAGGAGGAGTTCAAGGGTGACAGAGAGAGATCTTCATGAAAATGACTTCGTTTCGGAGGATGAAGAGAAAGAGGAAAATGATGTTGACGTTGATATGGAATATGAATCCGATGGAGAGCGTAATGGAAGATTATGGAGAAGAGGAATTTGATCATGATCATAATGTTGTTTAGTTTAGGATTTTGTATTATCATTTCATCATATTTTCATGTTTTCATAATTTCATTAGTTTCATCTTGTTTGAAATGTTTTATTTGTTTACAATGACTTAGTTATTAGTTTCATATTGTTTGGAATGTTTTTGGAATGACTTTTTTATTTGGAATGTCCTAGTTTCATATTGTTTGAAATATTTGAAATGACATATCATATATATATATATATATATATATATATATATATATATATATATATAACATTTTTAGGTGATCAACTGTAAGGTCAACACATTGACCATTGACTTTCCGAGGATCCGCCTAGGCGCTAGGCCGCCGAACACCTAGCGCATTTTAGAACACTGGGCATCCCTAATTCTGAAATGGGAGAGATTTAGAAAAATAAGTCTTCAACTGCTATTATACAATATAAAAAAGCACTTGATAGATCTTTCGTGCAGAAGATGGAGGCACAGGATTAGTATGAATGAAGAATTGCAGGAATTTGTGAAGCAAATACGGCGGAAATCATCGGACAAGTATTATCGACATGGATGTGTTAGCACAAGAGAGAGAAAAGAGAGAATGAAACACTAAAAACAATTCATGATATATCCCCCCAATAAACTCATTCACATATATCAATATTTGTACAAATAGGAATGCGCACACACAAACCAAAGGTTTCGTTTTCAATAACAATGGATATATATATATATATATATATATATATATATATATATATATATATATATATATATATATATATATATATATATGCAACACAACAAAAGGAAATGAGCCTCAAGCAGTTCAGCAAGTGAGAACTGATTAAAAAACTAGATTCAAGTGCGTAAATCACCTGTGATCACAGCTAGCTCCCCTTCATGTAACTCCTCAAAGTATCGACAATAGGAATGCCAAACTAACTCTCCACATCTCCCCCCTCGTGGGGTTGAGGACTCTGACAATAGTTCCTGTTTTTAAAGTACCTGGTAAATGGTATCCGTGCAAACACCACAACTGTGGACTGCATCACTACAATGAGAGGCTATGACCATTAGACTACTGACAATCCAAAATTAAGAGCACAAGCAGCAAAGAGTAAGAACATCATTCTACAAGCATTTAATCTCTTATAAGCACGTTAACCATCTAAGCATCTTGCGGTTACCACACCATTCCATTGAATCCTTTTACTGCAAAAAGGTGTTTCCGTATCACTAGCTTGACAGCATTTGGGTAGGTATTATGCAGGGTGTACAAGAACTGCTTCACTACTTGCAGCTTTGGTTGCAGCAATATCTTCCAAGCACTTCCATGTAGCATCATATTTTGTTTTCATCTCCTCTACTTTTGCTTCCTCCTCCTGGAACTTGCGCAAACACTCCTCAAATAGCTCAGGATCAATTTCAGAGAATATCTTGCGAACATTAAGTGTCAAGCTCTGGACCACCTGATTCCAGTGGTTACGGCCATTTTTCTCCAAGGCAGGAAAGACAATGGGCAGTATGATTTTACGGTTTATTCTGATTAAATTCTCAATATGATCATTGTTCCACAAGTACAAAGCCCTCTCTGCCACCTGTAAAAGTAAGCATAAAGTAGACAAATATAATTCAGAAAAGGATGGATTATATAATTAACATTTTGTCAGAGGTAAAACAAGGTTCTTTATATGAGCAAATGAATACAACATCAATGTCTGGAAACTCCAAAATCAGAATCTCATTCAGGAACCTCATTTCAATAAACGTATCCCATAAAACACCAATTTGTATGGAACACGCAAAACTTTTTGACATTTACACAAGTCAAACAAACTTAGCAATGTTGTAAAAGGGAACAGATTTTGGTCGATATTAATCAATTTGGAAGAACAGGTACGACCACCAGTTACCGATATACATAAACAAGGTTACAACACAATGACGATGAAAAATCACAGTGACTCAATTAGTCTTTCTACCATAACACTGCATAGTCCATCTATAAATTAAAGTGACTCTCATCTCAACTTCATTTGGTTAAGATTTAAAGTGACACATTATGCAAGCATTAAAGTAGGCTTTGAGGACGGAAACCAATTAGTTTATCTAGTAAGATTTCGTGTGCTTATGTAAGATGGGGAAGTGTTTGATTTTCCATTTGTTAGGGGTTGAGGAGGGCACTCCCAGCTCATTGATCACCCACCATTGCCTATCACTATACTCACCTAAAAAGCAAAGGCTATATTGAAAAATATACTAGATCTAATTTATGCAATATACAAACACTTATCTTGAAGTTTATAGTTGAAAGAATTTTCAATAATTATTCTTATAGATGCCATGCAAACATATTGCTGTAACCACATTCACTGTGAGGAAACAGTCACCACAAGCACACCAGTGCCCCTCTGCCAGCCATCCAATTCTACCACCTTACCACAGCTATTCAACTAGCCGGCACCATTTTTACCACTTGCACCAAAATCGCATTCCTACCAACTACACTAATTTCAACTTCACCGTATTGCCATCAGAGATTACCACCACTGCCACCGACATAGAACCACCACTGCAATTAATCATTACCACACAATGCCATCTCTGTTTCCATACTCTTTAATGAAGCCAATAATACGCACACCCCACCCATTGTATTCATGGAATCTCAGTTTCAGCAATACTACAAGATGCAACAATATTTGTAATCTACCAGGATACTTTTCAGACGAAACTTGCTGAGCTATGGGCCTCCACATCCTTTTCTCCCGGCCAGATTTTATTTTATTTTATTTTTTTTAAAATAAATTTTCTCCTACTGTCAAGGTTCACCCAAAAACAAAAAACACAAAATGTATTCATGTAGTACAACTTCTCCCCGATAGACCATTCCTTAATTAACTTGATAAAGAAATACATACAATATAATTGACCAAAGGAAAATTCTAAATAGAATATAAGAACGAAACAGGAAATCACACTTCTCAAGTTTTTTCTGGAAAAGTTATATATTTGTCAGCTCTTCTTCTGACTTCAAAAATAAAAATATTAATTACTATTATAAATCACTCAACACAACCAGAACATGTTTAATACTCAAAAAGTTAAATATACGGGAAAGAACTAAGAAACAAGTGGAGACAGACAAAACATTAAACATCTGAAAGTGTGCTTCAAGATAGGAGGCACATTTCATGCAAAATGGAAAATAAAAATTGCAATACACATAAAGATCAAATGTTGATGGCTCATTACCTGGAAGTGTGAACTGCTCAAGCAACAAGCAAGCTGACGGAACAGGGGTACCATACATCTTTGAAACTCTGGCGGTTGAGTTGCTTCTAAAACTTCCTCCAGCTCACTTAGGAACATAACCTCCTTCGAACTATTAGTGATTGGCCAATACTTCAACAAACCCCTTATAATAGTGTCTGCAAGCTTGCAGTCTTTTTCCACAAACTGTGCAATGCAATATGATAATGGCTGATGGTACATCGGTAGGCATTTTGGTTTGTGAAGGGGAATTAGCGCCCGTACAAGGAACAATTTGTGCTCTTCTTTAAGTGGCAAAGCAAACCCATTGATTATACTGCCCAAAACTTCTAAGAGCTCAGCAATCCCATTATGCTTCTCCGTTTCAAACATAAAACAAAAGAAAATGTTGTTGATAGCTTTCCTAATAAATGGGCGATGCACCATAAACTTTCCATAGATGCGATGTAAAATTGTTTTCAGATACTCCCTCTCTCTGGGATCTTCAGAATCAAAGAGATCTAACAACTTGAGAACAAATGAATGATCTATGTATCTCTTAGCCAATTTTGCGTCTGTCTCTGGAGATGCAACAAACCTCAGAAGGAATTCATACACAATTTGCAAATGAGGCCATGCAGGGTCCATCAAAGGCTCTTCCTCTTCCAGATCAAAGGCTTCTAAAACCTTGTTCTCACGGGGTTGTGGTGTAAGTGGCCTAAATAAATTCACAGATACCATCTTGATAACTTCTTGCATGACAGTCTCTGTGAATTTCCCATTTGCAGAAGTTACATAATCCACAAGCTCAAGCAATGTCTGCCTTTTGACGTCCTTTTCTTTTAAATTCTTGGTTGGGTCAGTGAAGTCAAACATAACACAGCACAAATTCATCTTTCTAACAAGCAAGTTTTGCTTCTCGGAGCTCGGAACATCCCTAAATCCTGGCAATGCTTCATAAGAAGCAACGATCGTGTTCCCATTCAGTTTTGGATGTCCAACTTGGGGAAATTTACTTCCCTCACCATATCCCAAATTAGAAGCAGAATTGGGGCCTGGAAGAGGTGTGTGGTCCAAATTCACTGAAATATTATTACTCACAAGATCATTGCTTCTTGAACTGGTAGAAGCATTTGAAGAAGGGGCAGATGAACCCCCAAATTCGCGATTTTCAGATGACTTGGACGGCTTCCTAGGAAGCTTCCCAAGTATCTGCTTGATCATAGCTCAAAAAAAATTCAACGCTGAACACAAATTCTTGGATAAACCTAGCTATGACCGGAGGCTACTTCAAAGCAGAAGCCAATCCATTAGAGAGACAAGAACCTCCACATGACAATTAAAGACCAGAACCCCAGATGCACAAAATCCATTTCAATACAGAGAATAAACAGAACTAATAAAATCAACTATAATACAAGACATAGAAAAACACCCCCAGTTGAATATTACACAAACCGCAGCACTATCTTTCACAGGGTCAAAGCAAAAACTCGTATTTTGACACATCATGCTCTTAATAAATTGAAAAATTTTCTATAACCCGTACAAAATGGACACCCTTTTTGACTTAAAATTCAAAGAACCCAGATGCAGAAATCAGAAAAGCAAACAGTCTAACCATAACCAGGAAACAACTTATTCACCACCAGAAGCTGCTGCTCGCTAACCTCTTCACTTTCGCCTCTTGAGACTCTTCTTCCTGTTTTCTCCACAAGTAGCAGCTACTCAGCCAAGTCAAGCGATGACAGGATCTGGGTTCGATCAAAAGAAACAACAAAATAGCATTCTTGATAAAAAACAAAGTCCAACACAAAAATTACAAAAAGAAAAGAAAAAAGTCAAAAATTACATAGTACAAAAAGGAAAAAAGAAAAAGTATAACATGGAAGATAGAAAGCCAAAAACCAAAACCCCAGATGAGATGAGAAGAGACTAGTAGAAGAATCGATACAAACACTTAAAAAGCTTTTTAAGAGAAGTGAAGAAGCAAATTCAAGCAGAGAAACACTTTATTTTTTTCTTTTTGGTCTCTTTATTTTTCCGATCACTTTGGATACGAAGAGAGAGAGAAAGAGAACAACAATAAACCGACCAAAGTAGCCCGAAGATGGAAGGAACATTCACTGTCCGTAAATGGGAACATCTAATCCAAGTATATTGAAAAAAAAAAAAAAAAAGGTTGACAAAAGAGAGGATCTTGAAAGGAACTCGCTTTCCTTTTAGTATTTTATTGATTTAACTAGTTTTTTAAATCGAAGTTTTAATCTATCATCAAGTGGGGGTGAAAACTTGATTAAAAGACAACTTAACTGAGAGTTTTTAGTTCACATAACAGAACAGCACAGAACAGAACAGAGACATTTTTGTTTTGATTTTAGATTTTTAATTTAATTAATTATATAATAATTATAATTATGATGATATTGTTTTGTTTATATACGCTTTATCCAAACTTATCATCCTCAACAACTTGTACCACATTTGCCAAATCAGAACGTGATCACACGCTTTCAACCTATGTGATGGGACCCTGCCAGCATGTCAAAATCACAACTCACAACCCTTTTTTTTTTTTAACAAAATATTTATGTTATAATATTTTCATATATTAATCGATTTTATTTTTCAAAAATAAAATATGAATTAGTACTTACATTAAATACCCACTGGGCACGGCTGATTTGGTTCGTTACAACATCCCAGGTTCTAATAATATTTTAAAAAAGAAATTATATAAAAGTAATATTATTCCTTATAATTCATAAAAGAAATTTTATATCGGAAAATATTTTTGATATATTTAACAAATACTTAAAAATAGTAAGACGAGTTTTAATTAAATGAAAAACGTCTTCATGGGTACTGAAAGTATTTGTGATGCGAGAAAATAGTTTTACACCAATATGTAGATTTGTTTTGAAGTATCCTATAGATTGACCATGAGAAAATGTCTTGTGAGGTATTTATCTTTAAAGACATAAGGTCTACTAGAAAGTAGAGACCTTAAAATCAATAAAAAAAGTCTTGCGAAGGTATTAACCTTTGGAGACAGTAAGCCCGCTAGAGTGTATCAACCTTAGCCAACCTGTTTGACATATTTTCCTAAGAGGAAATAAAAAAGAAGAGGTTAGGGGTCACCGATGATCACCGGCGATAACCTTCTGACGCTCAAGTCAGAAAGAGAGATCTAAGGAAGGATACAACAATAATGAGATGAGATAAATGTAGAGATGGTCAATGGAATGCTTAGATCCCAGTATTTTCAGAATAATACCACCAGGGTTTTCCTCTGTATATTAGGGCTTTCCATACCAGAACTGAGTTACATTTGATGAAGCCTGATGTGCCTTTATATAGACTTTCAGCCCTTGGTTCTCATAACTCCACGTCGTTCCCCTTAGTCAATGCACCTTTTTTCAGATTGCTTGACCTGGTTCATTGATCTTCTTTCTGCAACCTTATCACCTTCGCGACATGTGCCAAATTCTCATTTGGTGATGGGAGATTTCGTCTGATGCACCCTCCAAATGGCTCATTTTGATTGCTTCATACAACCAGGTCCATACAGCTCATATCTTGAGGTGAAAGGTTATTTTCTATGCAGACCTACGACCAAATGATGTGTGGTCGCTATTTACTCGGCTCTGTAGTCCAAGAAAACATGTTACAGCCCGTTATGACCTTGGTCAGATATGTCAAAGCAGACTGTTCCTTACTTTATGCTTTCATGGATTATAACTCATCCTTGATTGTTTTCATATCCTTCGTTTCTTTATTAGAGGGGATGATTTGACAGCTAAGGGGATTATTCATCGAACCTCTGTTGCATTTGGTGTATAGCGAGCAAAGATCATCACTTTTAGTACGTGGTAAGCAAAGGTCATCACCTAGGTCTAGGAAGGGACCTAGGGGATCCGAGGGGTCCTTTTTGGTTCAAACCTTTTTAGTTTTTTCCTTGATTCCCTTTGGTCACAATTTTAACACTTATCACCATCTCATTATTTTTTTTGTGCCTTGTCACCACCTCTTTAATCTTAATATTTTGTTTATTTTGAAATTACCAATTTCTCCCCAAATAGTATTTTTAATCACATTTATGAAATCTTACACAAAAATCTCTTTAATATATTATCTTGAAACTTTTCCCTTTTTAAAAAAATAAAAATAAAAATTGGCCAACTTGTAACAAGGATTTGTCAACTTCTAAAGTCAATTGCACGTGTGACCACAAAATGGTTACAACTCTTGTGAGATGGAAGTAAAATCCAAAATTATATTATTTTTTTTTACCAATTTTTTTTAATTTGTTTTAGAAAAAAAATTAAGAAAAGAATAATTTTTATCTCGTGTAAGTCTGTATTAAAAATCTACATATTAACAATTCAATATCATTAATTTAGCATTCTCAATATATATCGACTTAACGTGAATGTCAATACCTAAATAAAACTATGACACAAGACACGTAAAAAAAAATGATCATAAATAGTAAGTTGGATTAAATAAAGATTGGATAAATCATTTCTTATGGTCCCTCTTGTAACTAAATAGGCCACTTTTTTTTTTTTTTCTTTTTTTAAGGCACATCATATTCTTGCTTGCGGTTTAATTATAGGGAGGGTAGTAGTTCCCTTCAACTTCAAGTGGGCTCTTTATATTTTTATTTTTATTTTATTTTTGGTTTTTATAAAAAGAAACAAAATTTTAAGTGAACTTTACTTCATTTGAGCAACCAACAATAAGAGAAGCCACACATCCATTAGTAGCAAAATAGATGAACACTCTCCTTCTCTTATGTAAAAAGGGTTTGAATCTCACTTTTACTCATTAAATCGCAAAATATGGAAAAACCTTTCCCCTATAGTAGAAATTCTCATTATGTACCAAACTTGTGGTGTTTAACCCTGCCAGGTCCCTGATATATCCATGACCCAATTAGTGTTATATTTCAAAAAAAAAAAAAAAAAATACAGCCAAGAACCCTTCTTGGAAGTTGGAACTATTTATAATGCTTTTCTCCTTTGCAAAAGAAAAACCAACTTATCTTTTATTTAAGGGGGAATTGCAATAACTACCCGTGTATATAAGTGAAATTGCACAAAAATCTAAAATTATATAATAATAACACAAACCTCCCTTTAACCCGTTGACTGACTGTTAAAAACCGTTTAAGTAACGGTGGTTATTAAGGAAGAAGGGGTAAAATCGTCTTTATACCTTATATTTGACAATTCAAAAAGAAAAAAAATAAAAAAACGTTGGAAAAAAAGAGACGAAGAAGAAGAAGAAAGAAGAAGAAAAATAAAAATAAAAATATGTGAAAAAAAAAGAGGAGGAGAAGAAGAAGAACAAAAAAAAAATCTGAAAAAAGAAGAAAAGAAGAAGAAGAACAAAAACAAAAACAAAAAAAAAATCTGGAAAGAGAAGAAGAAGAACAAAAGAAAAATTTGGAAAAAAAAAAGAGAAGAAGAATCCGAAAAAAAAATCGAAAAAAAGGAAGAAGAAGAAGAAGAAAAAGAATTTGGAAAAAAAAAAATTGAGTTGATAATGGTCAGTTGATGAAGAATAAAGAATTAAAAAAAAATTGATTTATTTATTTATTGAAGATGAAGATGATTATGATTATGATCTGGAAAAAAAAATTGAGTTGATGGTGGTTGGATTGATGAAAAATAAAGAATTGGGAAAAAAAATTGGGTTTATTTTTTTTTTTTTTAAGAAGAACAAGAACAAGAACAAGAAGATGATGATGATGATCTGGAAAAAAAAAATTTAAGTTTATGGTGATTGGGATGATGAATAATAAAGAATTGAGAAAAAATTGGATTTAATTTTTTTTTATTTGAAAAAGAACAACAAGAACAACAAGAAGAAGAAGATTTGGAAAAAAAAAATTAAAACAGTGCACAAGGGTAAAATGGACATTATACAATTTCCGTCCAATTTAAACGGTGTCCAACAGTCGATCAACCGGTTAAAAGGGGATTTGTGTTATTATCATATGATTTCATATTTTTGTTATATACACGGGAGTTATTGCAATTCCCCCTTTATTCAAAAGGTATTTTTCATATATATGATAAAAAAAAAAGTATTTATAAATGCTTTCAAAAAGAAAATTGGTTTTTAACCCAAAAAAAATTGCAAATAATTAAAAGCATATTAAATTATGACAAACAATCCTAAATAATCTATCCATGAAATCATTAAGCTAAGAGAATAATCAGGGTTAGTGTAAATTTGACTCCAAATGGTCATACTTTAAGGAACATATGCAAAATGCAAGCCAGTTTAAAAGTTGTTTGGTGGATGAACATCATTGCAGAGATGGGTACTTCATGATTGTTTGTGATCATCAAAAACTTGAGTGGAGCAAAAGCTTATATGTGTGCTCTTTAGATTTTCAATGATCATTTGCAGTGCTGCCAATTTCAGCCCCACAACTTAGAAGAAGAATTACACAGAGAGTCACAGCAAGCAATCATCAGCAGGGTTTCTCTAATTAATAGTCTCAATATTTATACAGACAGGCTGCAGAGAAAGTTTGTCAAGATGTCAATATGTGACAAGTCTCTGGGCAAATCCAAGTCAGCTAGCTCATCAACAATCTCAAACATTGAATAAAGTATTCCCCACCAATGTGTGCGCAAAATTATCATGCAGTGATGATGGTGCTCACTTCGGTGAGCACGGAAAGGCAGCACTAGCCCTAGAAAATTTTCTTGTAACAATCTTAATCTTCTACGCGATACCTCTAGCAAAATATGAGGGAAGAAGAGACAATAAAAGGCAATCAAGAATGAAAAAAGACTTGATGCAATGTCTATAAGGATTTAATTTGTCCATTGATTTTTACTTTCCCCGCTCATTGATCTTACTCTTAACCAAGGTTGCAGAATGCAGATTTAATCGCCGCTTAATCACCGGCGAGGCGCTAGGCGACGGGTTGCCGCCACCGAGCTTTGGAGTGAAACGGAGGTTTAAGCGCTTAAGGGGAAGGCACGGTCGCAAAGGCGGCAGATTGGGCGAGGTCACGGCGTCGAATGGAATGCCCCTTGCCCTAACTGAACTCAAAGTCCAAAACGACGTCGTTTTGGATGCTGATTCAGTTTTATTTTTTAAAAAACTTAAACCCCCAAAACGACATCGTTTTGGGAGTTTTAAGTTTTTTAAAAAATAACTCTTCTTCTTTAGTTCTTCGTTCTTCCAGTGACAGTGAGGTCTTCTTCTTCCCGTCGACCTTCTTCTTCCCGTCGCCATTGCCGTGGCCGTGACCTCCTCCTTCTCTTGTCGGCAGTAAGGTGCTTTCTTGGTGTTTCCTACTTATTTAGGGTTTTGAAGTTTAATTTGAGAATTTTTATTTTGAAGTTTAATTTTTTTAAGGGTGAATTGCACTCAAGTACCCTGACTTTTATCATAATTGCACGCTTAATGCCAGTTTTGCCATAATTGCACTCTAGTACCCGGTAATCCGTTGACCACCGTTAGGGTAACGGTTGACCAAACGGATTCAGGTAAAATGACCAAACTGCCCCTGCAAAGGAAAAAAAAATTTAATTTTTTTTTTAAAGAACACGAACCCAGATCTGGGTTCGTGTTCGAAGAGCACGAACCCAGATCTGGATTCGTGCTCTTCGAACACGAACCCAGCACCGAACCCAGATTTCTGGGTTCGAGCACGAACCCAGCAACCTGGGTTCGTGCTCGAACCCAGAAATGGGTTCGAACACGAACCCAGCACCTGGGTTCGTGTTCGAAGAACACGAACCCAACTGGTTCGTGTTCTTCAAAAAAAAAATTAATTTTTTTTTTTTGATTTCAAATTTAATTTTTTTTAAAAAAATATTTTTAAAATTAATTAAAATATGACGTGGCATGTTCTTATTGATTGGATGATTTTTAAATTTTTTTTAAAAATAAATTTAAATGTAAAAGACCAATTTGCCCCTGAACCCAGTTAGTCAACCGTTACCCTAACGGTGGTCAACGGATTACCGGGTACTATAGTGCAATTATGGCAAAACTGGCATTAAGCGTGCAATTATGATAAAAGTCAGGGTACTTGAGTGCAATTCACCCTTTTTTTAATTAATTAGTTTCACATCTAAATATTATAAGATATGGATTCATAAATATTTATATAAGTTGAATATTTGTCAAATTCATTATTTTTTATTTTGAAATTGAATTGTGGTTGTGCGTTGTTGTTAGGAATTAGGAAATGAGTTTCAGAGCTAACACGAACATTCGTTCGGAGGGTACTTCTAACTTGAACGAATCTGTTCTGAAACGGAAATCAAATGATATTGGGTGGGATTATGGAAAGTTGGTTGATCCTTCCAATTATGATAGAGTTAGGTGTAACTATTGTTCAAAGGTGTTTTCTGAGGAAGTATATCGGTTGAAACAACATATTGGCCACATAACAGGAAATGTTTCAAGGTGTTCGAGGTCAACGAAGGAGGATCAAGAAATGTAAACAAACCTTCAAAGATGCTAAAGTTAAGAAGAAAAATAAAAATAAGGAAGACCATGAAATTAGAATGGAAGTTAATCTCATCAGGATTGGGGAGGAGGAAGAAGAAGTTGAAGGGTTAGGATCAAGGAAAAAACTACACATTCTTGGCTCTATAGATAAGTTAGCATCGAATATCAACCCTGAAGTTTCGATGAGTGCCGGTAAGTCTCTTCACCAACAACATATTACTGATGTACTTTTTAAGGAGAGAATACATTCCGTGCAACGATATGTGGCTAGGTGGGTGTATGAAGCGGGCATTCCTTTCAATGCTAATCAGAACAATAGTTTCATTGCAATGGTAGAGTCAATTGGTCAATTTGGACTGGGATTTAAACAACCAACTCGATACTAATTAAGTGGACCGTTGTTGAAGGAAGAGTTTGACAGCACCAAATAGACCCTAAAAAAACAAGAAGAAGAGTGGAAATTGGGTAAATGTTCAATTATGACCGATGCTTGGACCGATAGGAAAAGAAGGAAGCATTATGAACTTGTGTGTGAATTGCATGCAGGGTACCACTTTTCTTTCTTCCAAGGAATGCTTCAAGGAGGCACACACCAGGGAACACATTTTTGAGTATGTGTTCAAATGTATTGAACAAGTTTGGCCAAAGAATGTTGTTCAAATAGTGACCGACAATACCTCCAACAATATGGTCGCGGCAAAGTTGTTGAGGGATTGAATGCCACACTTATTTTGGTCTTCATGTGCTAATCATACCATCAACCTTATGCTTGAAGGTATTAGAAAAATACTAAAGTACAAAAAAAAACCCTTGATAATGCCAAAACTTTCACAATATTTATTTATGCATATCACAAAACCTTGTGGTTGATGATGACCTACACAAAAAAGGGGGGAAATAATTAGGCCGGGAGTCACTAGGTTTACCTCGGCTTTCCTAACATTGCAAAGTTTTGTGGAGAAAAATGAAAGTTTAAGGGCAATGTTTCCCAACACGGAATGGGAAGATTGCAAATGGTCGAAGACTGCTAAGGGGAAAGTAGCCTACTCTACCGTGTTGAACTTGAGTTTTTGGAACAGGGTCACCTTGTGCTTGAAGGTATTTGCTCCTTTAGTGAAGATGCTTCGACTAGTTGATGGGGATATAAAGCCATCCATGGATTTTTTATATGGGGAGCTTAGGAAAGAAAAAGAAGATATTAAGGTGGCCTTGAAAAATAGTGAGAATGCTTATCGGCCAATCCTTGACATCATTGATAGTAAAGCCAAGGATCGGCTCGATACTCTATTACATAAGACGGCCTATCTCTTACATCTTTTCTATTGCCATCAAGATCCTTAAATTGCAAAAGAGGGTGATCTAATGGATGCGGTATGTACTTGCGTGGAGATGTTCTTTCCCGATGACATTGACAAGCAAACAAAGATCTTAACAACCGACTTGGCGAATTATACCAACAAAAAGGGTGTTTTTGGAAGAGTAATGGCTCAAAAAGCATACGATAACAACAATAGCACATATAATCCACGTAATAACAACTAACAACTATTCACTAATGGTGAATTAGTGATTACTAATTATTATATTTATTTAAAATTTAAACTAGTAATCTCTAATTCTTCAATGATGGTCAGTGTTTGGACATCAAACACCTGACTTGCAAAAGGATGGTGGAAAGGATCCTCGCATTAACCACAAGTTCATCCGGGTGTTAAAGGAATTGGAGCACTTTTGAAGGAGTAAGTTATTTATTACGTTATTATTCACTAGGCATTAGCAAATGCTAGTTTTTAATTTGTAATTAATTTCACATTTTCACTTTTATGTACATACATAAGAAGAAGAAAAATAGACTAGATGTTGATCGATTGAACAACCTAGTGTTTGCCCAATTCAATTCCAAATTGATGAATAAGCGTAAAAAGTTAATGGATAAGGAAGCCAACATAGATGTACTATTAGCAAATGACGGTGATGCTAGTAATGCACAAGGATAGATATTTGATGATAGTGATGAAGAGGTTGAGCCGAAAACGGGAGTTACTTAGCAATTGGCTAATGAAGCAATCAGCGCGGATGAAATGACACAACCTCGAAGAAGTGCTAGAGTTAATGGAAGTCTTAGAGAAGAGTTTGAATCCGAAGATGTACTGGTGGAGGAAGATAATTTTAAGTTCAAATCCGATGAAGAACAAGTGTTAGAAAGATATGGAGAAGAAGATGACGTTGACACTTAGAAATTTATGAACTTTATTAATTTATTTGTTTACTACTTTATGAACTTATAAACTTACTACTTAGAGCTAGAAATTTATTTCCGTACTTTATGAACTTATTTGTTTACTACTTTATTTGTGTTGTTGCCTTATTTCAAATTTGGATGTGATTGAATTTAGTTTAAACTTAAAATTTTATTTATTTTAGTAGTTTGGTTGGATTTTGTTTGAACTTGGATTTTTTTTTTTAACTTGGAAATTATTTAAAATATTATCCGATCTGCTTCCGGCCGGCCGACTTTCGGCAGACCGCTTAAGCGGCCTAGGCGCGCCCACCGCCTAGCGCTTTCTGCAACCTTGCTCTTAACACATTTTAAGATTTCTAGCAGGTAGTAATTACAATGTCATTAATATAAGCTAATGTGCAAGGCAAAAGCTCAAGAATGAAAAGATAAATCTAACCAAATGATTTTTTGGACTTCGGTGATTGGCCGCAATCCCTCCATCATATCTTGGATTTCTTTTATGATAGGTGAGAAATTAACAATGCATGAATATTTCACCACATGATTCATGAATGATATTACCATCTAAATAAAAAAAAAAAATTGACCATCATGGAAACTATCAATAAATCTCTCTCTTTCTCTCCCTAACCTGAAGAGGAAGGGTGTGCTTTTCGGAGAACAAGCACACTTGTCAGTCCTTGGCAGCTTTCCCTTCAGCAAGCTCTTCTAAACGTTTCCATGTGGCTTCACGTCTTGCTTTGATATCATCTTCTTTTGACTCGTCTTCCCGAAATTTAAGTAAGTATTCCTTAAACAACTCTGGATCAAGATCATAGAAAATCTTGCGGACATTTAAAGTCAAACTGTGGACAGCCTGATTCCAATGATTCCTAGCATTTTTCTCCAGGGCAGGGAAGATAATAGGCAGTATAACCCTACAATTTTGTCTAATCAAGTTCTCAATGTGATCATTGTTCCACAAGAACAGAGCTCTCTCTGCTACCTGAAAAAAAACAAGCATCCATGAGACTCAGGGATCACGGACATCAATGGGTAGCGGCTATCAGCTAACCATCAATATACAATAGAATAAAAATAAACTAAACCAAACAGCCATGAAAATTGAAATCAAGCATCATAAAATCTCATGGAAAATACTCCAGCTGAAATTGACCAATATCTTTGAGAATAAAATCAAGTAAGCATCATAAATTTAGCTTTAAGAATGAATTCCTTAGAAACAAAATTGCAAGAGTTAAGGGGATTCACATTTTAAGGGTAAAACACATTTTAAGAATTAGAAAACTATATATTAATGACATAAGCCAGTTTTTTGGTATTTTGAAGAGCATGACGATGCTCCAGATCTACAGTTTACGATTTAAAATTTGCATAATGAGTTACTTTTAGAGATGCTTGAAAACGATAATAAACACAAAGTTGAAAAAAAAAAAAAAAAACCACTCTTAGCTTAGAGACCAACAGTATGTACAGGCCACGAACATCTATTTAATAAAAGTACTAATAAAGTCTAAACTCAAGGAGAAGAAGTGCTACAGTTATCATGCTTGATTTTCCTAGTGAAATTCACACATCTGCAGTATAAGTAAGAAAACACATAAAAGCACCAGCATCACAAGAAAAACTGAAACTACAAGCAATACTACATTAAGCTCACCATGCCACCCCACCATAACTTCAAGATTTGGAATATATATATAGAACCTGGTCCCACAACCACTCAAATCTCATTTTACTATTAACAATGCCCTCCTAACCGTCTAGGACTAGGATGACCAATAATGCTCTCACCAAAATTCCTGCTTAATAGCAATGCTTACTGCTATACTTCTTGTATGTTGTATCACTGAAAAAATACCCTAAGCCTACTGCTGTTTGTTATTTACTTAATATAAATTGATTTACTTTTTTCTTAATCTATAAAAAAATCCCCATGTATTTCTTTTTCTAATTGCTAAGATTTATCTTTCTAGATGCCAGCAAGTCTTCTGGATCACATAGCAGCTCCATGATGTGCAGGATGATTGCTAATAGATATTGCTTGCATGGTTTTCATTCTATTTCTGTCAAAGTTTGATGCCAATTTGAGCCTGTCTAAGAACTGCAAATTTTTCCTCTCAATTTCTCTACGTAACTTCACCTTGGGGGGTTCAATAAAGTGGCATGAAATCTGTCCATGCTTTCAACAACTAGGTAAAGCTTCAGTCATGATACCAAAGTGAAGGTTTCCAGCATTTGGCAAACTCTCAGACTGTCATATGCTACAAGCCCCTATTCCACCTAAGAAATTTGTCAATACCATATTTGTAAAAGTTTCCATTTGCTATTCATACTAAAACTACCTTTATTAAAGATGTATTTCATCACTCTAAATTTTATATACTAAATAAAAATGAGACAGAAATAACACCAGAAAAGGGTTGAGCAAAATGCTCCCAATATTGATCAGATGCAGGATCTCTTCCCCCTTTAAAAGACTTGGGTATAATCCAAGGTCAAATTTCAAGCATGTTAAAGAAAGAAGGAAAGTTTGATGCTTAAAAAACGAAAACTAAACAAAACAGAATTAAGCATTTAAAAGTGAAAAACCAAACATTTTAAACTTACTAGTTACTACCTGAAAGTGCAAACTGTTTAAACAGCGAGCAATTTGTTGAAACAAGGGCACCATACAGCGCTGGAACTCTGCTGGCTGGGTTGCTTCTAAAACTTCCTCCAATTCATTCAGGAACATGACTTCCTTTGAGCTGTTTGTCACGGGCCAGTACTTTAACAAACCCCTTATGACAGCATCCGCTAGCTTGCAATCTTTCTCCACAAACTGCGTAATGCAATAAGATAATTGCTGATGGTACATTGCTAAGCATTTTGGTTTGTGCAGGGGAATTAGAGCTCGAATAAGGAACAATTTATGCTCTTCTTTCAGTGGCAGAGCAAACCCATTAACTATACTGCCCAATATTTCTAGAAGTTCAGCGATCCCATTATGCTTCTCCGTCTCAAATATAAATTGGTAAAAGATGTTGTTTATAGCTTTCCTGATGAATGGGCGATGTACCATAAATTTTCCATATATTCGGTGAAGAATCGTCTTCAAGTATTCTCTCTCCCTAGGATCTTCAGAGTCGAACAAATCCAGCAACTTGAGAACGAAAAATTGATCAATGTACCTTTTGGCCAATTTCGCATCTGTCTCAGGAGATGCAACAAACCTTAACAAAAACTCATATACGATTTGCAAGTGAGGCCACGCAGGATCCATCGAAGGCTCCTCCTCATCTAAATCAAGACCTTCCACAACTTTGTTCTCTCGTGGTACAGTGAAAGCCCTAAACAAATTCGTGGATACCATTTTCACAACTTCCTGAATAACAGTTTCAGAAAACTTCCCATTAGCAGAAGTCACATAATCCACTAATTCTAACAATGTTTGTCGCTTGATCTCCTTTTCTTTGAGGTTCTTTGTTGGGTCAGTGAAGTCAAATACAATACAACACAAGTTCAACTTCTTTATAAACAAGTTCTGCTTCTCTGAACTTGGAACATCTTTAAATCCAGGCAATGATTCGAAAAAGAAAAATGCTGAATTCCCGTTCAGCTTCGAATTGACACCTCGCTGCATTTTGTTGCCATGATTTTGTACAACATCTGAAGCAGACTCAATCACCTGAGGAGATATAATGTTCGAATTCCCAGCTTTACTTTTCCCCAGATCACTGCTTCTTGAACCAATAGAACTAATTGAATGGGTGGTAGAGTTTCCACCATGTTCACGATTATCAGCCGTCTTGGACGACTTTCGGGGAATCTTCTTTAGTATCTGTTTGATCATCATTCACATATACAAACGATGCCACCCTCTGAAGTCCACAACACTAACTCCAAAAGTTGCTTCCCAATCCGACTAATACATCCATAAACCGAAGTTAAGCCATCAACAGAAAATACCCAGAAAATCACAAAACCACTTCAACATAACATATGGCATCTAACCAATTTTTGAACCAAATGGAGAGGCATCCGAAAGTGAAAGCTCCACTCAATCACAACAAACCCTGATTTCCCTAATCTCAATCAACCAAAACAGAACCCCTTAAACCAAAAATTCTAACTTTCTGCCTAGAATTCAGAAACCCAGAAGAGTGAAGCCACTATAAGCATAAGATCAGCAGCAAATTTTTGTATCAAATTGAGAAACCCTTTATTTTTCTTCTCTGTTCTTCACTTGTAAAACCCAAAAAAAATAAAAATAAACAATGAAACCAAGTACATTCAGTGCATTAATGAATTGTAACAATCAGGAAAAAAGAATAATAATAAAATCAAAGATTGGAATACTCGTGCACGAAAATTTTAAACAAGGAGCACATGCAACCAAACACAGAGCTCCATTAAAATAAACAAATAATACAAAATAACAATAATACAGTGAGAATACTACTACTTACAAGAGAAAAGAATTCAAATTTGTTGTGCTCTTGCTTGCTTGCTTCTTGTTGTTTGTTGACTGCTAGGGAAATTATTCTTTTACTAGATTTCTCTCTCGTGATTGGTTTTTAATTATTCTTCCTCAGATAAGTTTAATGTATCCCATGTATTTTTCTACTGAGTTCTTGGCTGTTTCGACAGTCAAGTCAAAAGAAAAACTGGTGCAAACAACAATCCAGAAACCAGACTCCGTAAAACCAGAATGCGGTATCTGCTACGACATCGTTCTGCCACTAGCCGAAATCTTTTAACCATGTGACGGAAACAGCAAATGTGGATTTAATTTAAATCATGATCCCTTTCCTAATCTAACGTTAAATTTGTAATAATTTTTAAAATAATTTATATGGTAATTTACGCTGATTCAATGTCAATATTTTAAATTCGAGAGTTTAAACTAAAGTAGCAAAAAAAAAAAAAACAAAGTGCAAACTTTTTTTATATTATAAATGGCTCGAAATAATTACGAGTTATTAGACGCATTTAATAAATGATGCTAAAGACAAAGGACTCGGTCACATCATCAATTCTCAATCCCACACTATGGACAGGCACTTGAGAGTGTAGAGACTCATCTTTAATCAAATCGAATTATTATTTAGTTTTAGCCGTTTAGATAGATCATTGATTCGGGGAAAAATCCTCATATTACAGGTGCAAAGTCGATAATCGATAATTGCATCTCCCTTGGATTCTATTGAACTCATCAACACCGCAACACTTGAGCATAAATATCCTTTTCATTGTCTCAAGTTGTAGGCACCATTCGCTTTAGAAAAAAAAAAAAAGAGGTTTTCTTTTCTTTCTTTTGGGAATCCTAAGGCCTTTTTTGTAGATAGCAATTTGGTGTCGCTAACTTGCTTGCATGATGAAAACAATCATTGCTCTAGGCAACTGGAGATTTTTTTTTTTTTTTTTAACTGGAATTCAAACTCGAGATCTCAACTTCGTTAAAAAAATATGATTACTACTAAACAATACATTCGACCACAACTAAGAATTTGTTAAAAAGAATTTTAATTTTACCCGGAAATTTGATGTCACACAACAACAATCGTTCCCAGACAGAAGAGAACAAAATCCAAAATTCATAAAAGGGACTTCTTATCATTTATGGGACGAGCACCAACCTTATTTTCTTGCTATGATATAGCAGCTGAATCACCGAAATTGGAGTTGCAGCACTTTTTTCCGGTTTTGACCGACACAAGGGAAAACAAATCATCTGCACAACTGTAATTCATTGGTAAAAACTGATAGCATATTTGGCGAAAGTAAACTTCGATTTACTCTTAGTAGGATTTGGAATAATTCATGAAGACCGTTTTGTTATGTAGACTTGACAATTGTAATATATATATATATATATATATATATATATATATATATATATATATATATAATAAATGGTTGCTAACTTAAACTTCCATTAGCAAGCAACAAAAAATTGAAGAACTGCTGAGATGCAATCTGGCCTAAACATCTATCAAGCATTAATTGCTGGTAAAGTTACTTCGGCGTTACACAGTGATGTAAAACCATCATTTCAAGCATGAAAGCTTCTGGAAATCGAAGCAAGCTTTGATATATTGTGCCAGCAACCAAAAATTAGACCGCTGTGCTGGGTGAGTTTTATCTAGCAGTGAATAAAATTGGCCCAAATGCTAATGATACCGAGACCCACTATGCATCATAAACCATATCCAGCTCTCCTGTCAACAAAAGCCTGAATTGATGGTGCCCTTCCAAGAAAATCAGAAAGAATTTCTATCGGCTCCTTTGACCCTCCTGGGGCCATTACCTGCCAATAAAATTGAAAATTTGTTTACAGGCAAAAGCAAAAGATTGGAAGTTGCCTATCTTATAATATGATTCTAGAAAAAAAAAATTTAAGACAAATTTCTGCTGGTAACATGCAAGCTCTTAGGAAACTCATACAAAAGCACATAAGAACACTACATTGTCTATACAGCAGCATGCCAACTCTGGTGTTAAGTAGATACTCATGAATTCGCAGAGAAGTTACCAATAGTTATTCCATCAAAACAACTTACTTTGTTTCTAAACTGCATGCCAACATACTGGTCCAGAAGACCATCATCATGAAACTTAGAAGCAAATATATCAGCAGCAAACACCTGTATATAACATTTAATGTATCAGCAATGATTGCGATAAGGGTCACAGATGAAGAGAATATAAATCCTCCATAATGAAAAAGACAACAGCAGGGAAAAAGACAAATAACAATGCAAATAATTCATTAAAAATAAGGGAAAATTGCCAAAAAAAAACCCTGAGGCTTGACCTTTCTTCAAAAACAACCATTTGGTTTCGAATTTAGCTTAAAACCCCTTTATTTTATATCAAAACCACCTTGTAGTTTCAAAATTTAGTTAAGGAAACCCCTAATTGTGTGATCCAGGGTTTTTAAAAAGCATCAAACATCAGGGGTTTTTTGCAAATCTCCCTAAAAAGAATTATGATCAAAATATTGTAACGAACATAACAGTCTTAAAGATGAACATGCAATTGAAAATAAGGAATTGGAGTAGTAAGTCAGACCTTGCTCCAAATATCACCGTAACAAACAGCTTCAAAACCAATAGCACTACGTAGGCAACATGAAGCTGGATTGGTTCCTTCTAACATTGGCAAACCTAACATCACCTGTAAAAACAAATATGAACATACACTACCCATAAATGCAACTCTACAAAGGAACTATTAAGAAGTTATTTACCTTTGGATGAAGATGCCTGAATAGCTCTACAATGTCAATGTTGTCAGCTGAATGTACAATTTGATCAAAAATACCTGAAATCAAAGACATCTTTCTAACTTCATTTTATCAAAGTTATTTGTACGTTATTTACCAAAGGTATGAGGAAAATATTTTCTAACTTCATTGTAACTGAGACTTCAACATTTTATCCTCGGGCATTTCCTAAATAACAATTATCCCAAATATTCTGGAAACATCTATGCAGCCATTGACTGTACCACGAAACCTGAAGTTGAGCCATTTCCTGACATAGGTTGCACATGCTAATTCAACAAGAAGTTTTCCAAGTTTCTTTTTGGTGAAATCACAAACTGGAGCCATCCGTATATAACTATACAATTACATTATATGTGAACGACCAAGGAAGACCATATTTGTAGGAAGAGACATAAATTATGCACAAATACCCATTCATGATTCATGAAGGCATTTGCAATTAAAAAGAAAGAAAGAAAGAAGAAAGAATAAAAGGCTCCAAAGTCATGGCTAAGCACCCGATCAGTTTCTGGTATGGGGGCCTTGTGTTAGTGAGGCCTTCAGACTACTAAGAGTACTACAAAAATTGCCAAAATGCTAAAAGTTGCATCTTGAGCTTGAGGGAAGTTAATGATGCTAGAATTTGTAAGCAGATATCATTCAACCACTAGATTAAAAGAAGCAGCAAGCAGGCAACAAATCAAGACCCAGTAGTTAATGGATTCCAAATGGGAGACTGACCGGCCAAACAGATTTTAAGGAAAAAATTTGCCGAACATGCCCCATAACACTTCTCAATGAATGCAATTTAGCATATCCATGTACAACACAGCCAACCAATCAACTAAAAGTAACCTTTACATCAATTTCTACATTAGACAATAAAAGATAAAAGCCCAATTGACAAGCACCTCAACAACTAGAGATTCTTTGACATGAATTTAGGAATGGTATCTTGACCGACTAAATAAATTGGCATTCCACAAACAATGATATAGTAAGAAGACTTACAATAAAGAATCTCTTGCTTCAGTTTAAGTGCAGAAAAGGCATATCGCCATTTTTTAAGGGATTTACATACTTCATCCGTGATGGGCCTTGTGATATCCTACAAATATTAATTGTAAAAGATATGATCCCCACTAATAAAGTAAATGTACACAGCATTACTTCAAGAAGGATATGTCGTACTTATAACGCAGAATCAAGGTGAAAAACATCATTTTTTTTATATAAATGCATTGATGTACACATATAAACGAAAACAAGGGAGAGAGAGAGAGAGAAAGGCCATGCCAGAAAAAATAAGAAAATTAAACACATCAAAATGTCAAAAGAAAGTGTCACCTGATGGAAACCAGATATCAGCTTCAGCGAGAAGCTTTCGTAACACCTAAAAGTTTTTCCAAAAGAGCAGCGAGTGAGTTTGTGTTTGTCTTAACTAGAATAAGGACCAAATGATTCATCAGTTACCAGTTTTCTAGCAAATGAGCAGGGATCTCAAAAAAATCAGGATCTACATGCAGCCCAGAAAATCTAGCAAATGATGCACGGTTGCAAATATGTTGGACCTAAATGCACATTATAATTAAATATCATGTTATTCAGAGCTGCAGTAGACACTAAAACACATCTTATTTCCAAGAAATGAACATATTAACTAGTCAAGAAAATACATGACCAGAAAAATAACGACCAAAATAAACATACCACATGGCAGAACTCATGGAAAAGTTTAACCACTTCAGGGAATCTCAATAAACCTGGATGACCAACAATGTCCTTTTGAATTTGTGATACCAATAGCGCCACTGGTATCTGGTCAAAGATCCAAAAGATTAAATACATTACACATCAGTCCATGGTTTCAAAAAAAGCCTCATGTCATTAATTTTATATGAAGATGGCAAATGAAATCTCAAATATAATTCAAGCAGACCTATTTTCAACAGATATATGGAAACACCAAACGGAGGATTTCATGAGTATGCCTCAACAATTCAAAAAATATAAAAATGATATTTTTGAAGCTAAAATAAATAATGAGTTAAAATAGTTATAAAGAAATAGTCTTTAATTGGGAGCAGACCCTACAATTTGCTTGTTCAATTATCAGACATTTATTCCTCTTCCTACAGTTTTCTCCTTTTTCGTACTCTCAGACCTAGCCCAAGAGAAGTGTTTGGGCAGTGATGATGGCAAATGCGGTAAATTGGTGATGGCAGTGCAAGTCTGTCTCTGAAGAGGTTAATGGCAATGATTAAATGGTGCTAACAACTGTAATTATTAGTGAATGCAGCACCATGACAATACTGCCATCAAATGGAGGCAGCCACAGTGACACAGATAGGAACAGCATACTATAGATGTGATATTACCACAAAAGGAGCAATGCCATGTCACCAATGGGAGAGGCAGTGTGGTGGTTTTAGTGTTTGTGGTAATGCAGGTAAAATTATGGTGATTGAGAGTGGTGATATGATAACATGGCTAAAAAATTTCTTCATAGGTTCAATGTTTTTTTGCTTCCAAATTTATTCATTATTCTCGTTACCAAGCATGGCTGTTCTGCTCTGCCTCAGAAGGAAACAAAATGTGTAAGATATTAAGACAACAATGCTTAACTATTTATTTCTTTTCTTATATACAATATATATAATACTATATAACACATCAAAAAACATATATGTTTAAGAAGTTTCAGTAGCAACATTAACAGAAATTAGATTTGCATTAATCACCTGCCGAGCACCAGTTGAAGATAGTGCGCCATTTTGAAGAGCTGCCACACAGCTGTGACCATATTTCCCTTCCCTGTTATGCAATATAAACCCAATATTTAGGGGTTGTACAAATCCCTCAAAAAAGAAAAAAGAAAAAAATAATAAGACTAAATTGCAACAATGGAAGCAATCAGTGAACCTTTTATATATATCAAGGTAGAAGTAACCCAGAAGTTCATTGGAACTTAAGTCGAAAACTGAAAAAACTTGAACATCATTATGCCAAACCTCAGTATCTGCAACTTCCTCAAATCTTAAACCTGCATGAAGCAAATTTAGCACATTTTTTATTAGATTAACAGTTCAACTAGATACATGGCATGCTCAAAGCAAATATTAGAGAGATTTGTAAACTTATAACGTAATAATTGAACAATATACAATTACCAAAAAGGTCTTGGGATATTTTGAAGATGCCAGACAGAACCAAACTGACAGGAAAGTACTGCTTAACAGCTCCGAAGTCCAGATCAAACTGCTGTTCTTCAACCCTCTTAAGATAGTATCGTAGATCCTCAATTCCAAATGGAAGCTCCCCTTCTTCTTGCTTCTAATGTCCCAACATACAAAAACCAATAAGAGATGAAACAAACCATGGCATAGTTAAACAAACACCAAATATATACTAACCTTTAAATCTTTCAACACCATAAGTTCTCTAGCTGCCATGTCAGTTAAACTAGCAGAGAGTTCCTCTAAGAACTCAAATACCTGGACACATGAACAACCTCTTTGATAACTTGAACAAATACAAAGTGTTTGTTGATTTTATTCTTCTCCATATGGAGGCTATTTATAGAAAAATACAAAGTCCTTACCTACCACACCAATGGCTAGGATTAATTCCTTACCTACCACACCAATGGCTAGGATTAAGTCCTCACCTACCACACCAATGGCTAGGATTAAGTCCTCACCTACCACACCAATGGCTAGGATTAAGTCCTCACCTACCACACCAATGGTTAAGATTAAGTCCTCACCTACCACACTAATGGCTAAGATTAAGTAATAGATTGTCAACTATATACAACAAATATCTTACAAAATAAAATACTCTAACACTCCCCCTCAAGTTGGTGCATAGATGTCACTCATGCCCAACTTGCTAATTGAGTCATGAAAACTCTTTCCATTAATGGCCTTTGTAAGGATATCTGCAAGTTGGTCCTTACTTGGAACAAAAGGAAGCTCGATTATCTTTTCTTCTAATTTCTCTTTGATGAAGAATCGATCAATCTCCACATGCTTAGTACGATCATGCTGTACAGGATTGTTAGCAATCTGTACTGAAGCCTTATTATCACAATACAGTCTCATGCAGTCTCTTTGATGAAATCTCAAATCACTCAATAAATTCTTCAACCACAATAATTCAGTGATTCCTTGGGCAATCCCTCGAAATTCTGCCTCAGCACTGGATCGTGATACCACGGTCTGTTTCTTACTCTTCCAAGTGACTAGGTTACCCCCTACAAAGGTGAAGTAACCAGAAGTAGATCTCCGATCACTAGCATTCCCAGCCCAATCAGCATCCGTGTATCCCTCGATATCTAGATGTTCATTTTTAGAAAACATTAATCCTCTACCAGGAGCTCCTTTTAAGTATCTCAGAATCCGAAGGACTGCATCCATGTGACTCTCAGTAGGAGCGTGCATAAATTGGCTTACTACACTCACTGCATATGCAATATCAGGACGAGTATGCGATAGATAGATAAGCTTACCAACAAGCCTTTGATATCTTTCTTTGTTTGCTGGGGTTCGATCAGGGTGATCTGGACATTCACATAACTTGTGATTTTGGTCCATAGGAGTATCTGTTGGTTTGCTAGCAAGCATCCCAGTTTCTGTAAGTAGATCAAGAACATACTTTCTCTGACTGAGGAAAATCCCATGTTTTGATCGGGCTACCTCAATTCCCAAAAAATACCTTAATACCCCCAGGTCTTTCATTTCGAACTCTGTGGCCAAGTGTCTTTGGAGATTAGTCATCTCCAGATCATCGTTTC
Organism: Xanthoceras sorbifolium; assembly: GCA_003430845.1. Taxonomy (NCBI): domain Eukaryota; kingdom Viridiplantae; phylum Streptophyta; class Magnoliopsida; order Sapindales; family Sapindaceae; genus Xanthoceras; species Xanthoceras sorbifolium. The sequence goes on from CM010621.1 coordinate 11,670,740, forward strand.
CTGTAACAATCATATCATCAACATAGACAATCAGTATAGTGATTTTGCCACCCTTATGTTTGAAGAATAAGGTGTGATCGGAGTTACTCTGCTGATATCCGAATTTCCTCATGGAAGTACTGAGTCGTCCAAACCAGGCTCTAGGTGATTGTTTTAGTCCGTAGAGAGCCTTTTTTAGTCTACAGACTTTACCAGTTTTAGAATCAAAACCAGGGGGAAGATCCATATAAACTTCTTCATTGAGTTCTCCATGTAGAAACGCATTCTTTACATCAAATTGTTTCAATGGCCACTCCAGATTAGCTGCTAGTGAGAGAAGTACCCTAACAGTGTTTAACTTTGCTACTGGAGCAAAAGTCTCCTGATAGTCAACTCCGTAAGTCTGAGTGTACCCTTTAGCAACCAACCTGGCCTTGTACCTTTCAATCGAGCCATCTTCTTTGTGTTTGATGGTATAGACCCATCGGCATCCAACAGCTTTCTTCCCTTGAGGTAGATCCACTATTTCCCAGGTGCAATTTTTTTGTAAAGCTTTCATCTCCTCATCCATGGCTCGGACCCAATTCTGGTCTGTCAATGCATCCTGCAATTTACTAGGAATAGATACATAGGATAATTGATGTGCAAAAGCTTTAAAGGTTTCAGATAGTCTGTGAGTTGAGGTGTAATCAGTAATAGAGTAAAGGGCCTTACTATTTGCTGGAGGTCGTTCGAGAGAAAAACCAAACCGTACAGGTGGTCTATGTTCTCGACTAGGATACCGTCTAGTAGATAGACTGGGGTCAGGATCTGTGTGATTTTCACTGGACAAGTCATCAGATAAAATAGAGGGTTCAAGAGTTACCTCAGGTGCATTTTCAACCTCAGAGTCTGATTGACGAACCGGTGATGGAGAAGAGGAAGGTTGTACTACTTGTATGAGAACTGACTCCCCCTGTTTCTCTTTCCCTTTATTCTGCCTTTCATATATTCTCAAGGGTGGTTCTGTTTTTTTCGTGAGACTACCAGGAATCTCATTTTCAGAAGGTAAATTCTCTCTCTCGGAAGATTGACCTCTCAGACTAATGGGTATACCACTGTCAGTTTTAGGAGACTTCTCTTCATAGTTCGAATTCTCCCCCTGAAGAGAAGTCTCGGGAGTAAAGTATGCCTCATCTTCCCAAAACGTGACATCTTGTGACACAAATACCCTACGGGATGGAGGATGATAACATTTGTACCCTTTTTGTGAGCTAGAATACCCTATAAAAACACACTTAAGAGCACGTGGGTCTAACTTTCCTCGATGAGGAGCATGCACATGTACATATACCACACATCCAAAGACTCGAGGAAGAATATGTAATGCAGAGTTAATATCACAGTAATGAGACAAGGATTGCAGTGGAGTTTGGAAAGACAGAACACTGGATGGCATACGATTAATGAGATATGCAGCAGATAGAACTGCATCACCCCAAAAAGATTTAGGCATATGCATACCGAGAAGTAAAGATCGTGCAACCTCGAGGAGATGACGATTTTTACGTTCAGCAGTACCATTTTGTTGAGGGGTATGTGCACAAGATGTTTGGTGGAGAATACCATTTTTCAAACAAAAAGCTTTGACACTATGGTTTAGATATTCACCACCATTATCTGAGCGTAAAACTTGAATTTTCTTATGAAACTGTGTGAGAATCATATGATAAAAATTTTGAAAGATGTCACATACATCGTTTTTATTTTTTAAAAGAAAAATCCAAGTCATGCGAGTACAATCATCAATAAATGTAACAAACCAGCGCATACCAGATGTAGAAACAATATTCAATGGACCCCAAACATCAGAATGAACAAGAGAGAAAGGCATAGATCGTTTATTATCATTACTAGGGGGGAAAACTGTGCGATGATGTTTAGACAAAACACACGTCTCACACTGCATATTATTGTGTCCAATTGTTTTAAACAAAGAAGGGAATAAAAACTTGAGATATCCAAAAGAACAATGACCTAAACGCTTATGCCAAAGGAATATATTACTCTCATTGTCAGCTTTAACTTGGACTACTCTGTGAGGATGACTGGAAACACTGTCTGCTGTAAAGTAGTCCAACCCTCCTTCTTCCCTACCAGTTCCAATCGTTTCTTTGGTTGTGATGTCCTGAAACACACAATGAGAAGGCCAGAACGTAACAAAACAATTTTGAGATTTAGTAATTTGACTAATCGAGAGTAAATTGTTGGATAAAGTGGGCACGTGTAAAACAGATGATAAATTTAAGGACGGTGTTAGAGATATAGATCCAGCCCCATGAACTGGGGTGGGTGTACCATCAGCATATGACACATTATTAGTTTTAGTTGGACTACGATGACTGAAGTTTTGAGAATTAAAAGTCATGTGATCCGTTGCACCAGAATCAATTATCCAAGTATTATTACTAGAAACTGTAGAAACATTGAAAGCAGAATGAAAAATACCTGAGTTGGAGAATTGAATTTGAGAATCACATACGTTACCCTGGAGAGTAAAAGACGAGTTGCCCGAGGATGAAGTAAAAGAGGCAGTTCCAATGGCCATAGTAGAAGTAATCACAATAGCAGCGGAAAATTTTTTTTTTTTTTTTTTTTTTTTTTTGATTGAAGGGTCAATACTAGGTGGCAGCAGCGCACAAACGAAGGCGACGGTGTATAGAGCTTCTAGTAGTAATATTTCACCAGAAAAATAAATGAAAAGGGACCCAACAAGGAGTCGGGGTAGAGACCCAGCAAGGAGTTGAGGTAGCAAGGTAGTAGTTTTGTAGAAAACGACTTGGTTGCAGCCAGACAAGCAGATCGAAGTCTAGGCAGCCAAGATTTTAGCAGGTTTAGAAATAAAATTCTATATTACAATACTATGATTGTGTTTCGAAAGAAAATATATACATATATATATATATATTGTAGAGAAAAGAGATGAAAAACCCTAAACAATTTGTTTGGGCTCTGATACCATGAACAAATACAAAGTGTTTGTTGATTTTATTCTTCTCCATATGGAGGCTATTTATAGAAAAATACAAAGTCCTTACCTACCACACCAATGGCTAAGATTAATTCCTTACCTACCACACCAATGGCTAGGATTAAGTCCTCACCTACCACACCAATGGCTAGGATTAAGTCCTCACCTACCACACCAATGGCTAGGATTAAGTCCTCACCTACCACACCAATGGTTAGGATTAAGTCCTCACCTACCACACTAATGGCTAAGATTAAGTAATAGATTGTCAACTATATACAACAAATATCTTACAAAATAAAATACTCTAACATAACTATCAGCTTCACAGATAGTGTCATGGAAATAGAATTTACAAAAGCTGTATTATGCAACACAGTTGACCATTCAGATGTGCTGGTTTCTCTAGTGAGTTTCCGATAATTATTAGAGTTTCCAAGAAAAGCCTTAAAGAAGTAGCTGACAGACAGTTAATGATGAGTACTCAAAAGTGATATTTATTGTCTATAAATCTTATGTATTTTGAGCATGTTTTCCTGATGATGTGGCCTATGTGAACAGTACCGTACACGTGAATAGTGCAGTATGAACAGTACCGTACACGTGAATAGTCATTATGAACAGTGAAATGGCGGCTTGAACAGTAAAATGGCGGCTTCAACAGTCAATGGACGTATTCGTAAGCAGTGACGTCGTGAATCGTATTCGTAAGCAGTGACAATTGAACTGTTTTATCAATTGTAATTTTGCGATCTTTCTTACTGCTCTTCGTGGTACGACACTCGTTACTCCGAGTTATACTGCTACGCGACTCCTGCACTTGGGATTAGCAAGCAGTTAACTCTTAAAGCCCGTGAATTGTGTTTTCCACTGTCGTGGTGTAATCTAAAAATTGAGACAATTAATACTTGAAAGCTGAGCTATAATATCCCCATTCACCTGACTCAGTTTCAGCTCAAATTCACAAGAATAGCAAGGTAACTAATACAAACAGAATCAGAAATACCTATAAATAAAATATGAGATCACAGTATATATCAACAACAGAACTCTAAAAAGTTTGGCTGACCTTACCAAATGCGAGTAGCACAGATACCTTCGAGACAAAAATCGATAGTTGATATCCTAGTTACTTAATTGGTCATCACATTGAAGATTGTAATTAATTAGGCATCAGGCTGTATATTTAGCAGTTTTAGAAAGACATAATGCAAATATTAGGGATGTCTGTCTTGGGTTCTAACTACATTGAGCTAATTAAGGCGTAAAGCCATTTTCTTAGCAGTTACAGAAAGGAACAATACAAATATCAGAGATTTCAGTTGGTCCCATAGTCAACCAAAATAAAAGATCTTATTGTGATAGACCTGACGGAAGACAGCCCAATCTAACGAGAAAAAGGTAGACAATAAGTGATTACCATAAAATCCAGTGAACAGAAAAAAAAAAAAAAACAACAAATATAAACTATCAATACATGCAACCATGTAATAATAGCTGTGTGGATTGAGAAACCACTGCAAATCATTCCAACTAGTTTACATGAATGCAGAAACATGTGAAAATTCACTTTCTACTTCTGTGTCTTTTCCTGCAATGAACAGCACACATAATTGTACCCCGAGAAAAAAAAAATGATTCTACAAACCTTAGATGAAGTCTTTGCCATTCTAAGATCAACAGAATAGTCTGCATAGTTCGAATAGCCAAGTAAACGAGCAACTTTATGACGCAGTTCAACCTAAATCATGAGAAGGGAAGGTTGAAATCAGATAGATGTCTTTCACAGAATTCCATCCAGAGCCATAAAAAGAGTAAAACTTGAGTAAATGGCAATGCAATTGAACATGTTTAGCAAGACTTCCAAGAATAAAAGAGTGACTTTTATTTTCTCAAACCTTCTAGAAAAAATCACAAGTAAAATACTCAAAATAAACATTATCAATTATGTAAATTAATGATTATGATTATGTTGATTTTAAGGTTTATCAATAAAGTCAATTTAACGATTACATCTTAAGAAAGTAAGAAAATTTTGTGCAAAAGTTAAGGTATTGGTGCCAATTTGAAACATCTCATAAACCAAGAGTAAGAATGATTATGGTAGACAAATTGATTACTATTTGGTGTACAAACATACTATGATTCTGGGTAAAGGAAAATGTAACATTTAATATTTACCAAACTTTCCAAGACAGACAGATTGAGTTCTCCACACATCTTCCCATATGCCACAGCTACTAACCTCCTTGTTGTTCCTACCTTTAAAATGCTCAAAATAAAGTTTGTCAATTATGACATAAAAAAAGTGCTAAGTCACATAAAAGCTCCATCAATTGTAGTTATAAGCCAAAACAGTAACAAAAAGAGAGAACAAAAGTTCAACTTAAATTAACACGGTCATCAGAATCAAGCACTAGATGTGTATTTGACCAAGCTACAAGCTGCACACATGTCGTATAAACGATGCATTCATTTCTGCATACAGATTTAAGTATTATATTAATCAGCAGTTATTAATAGTGCCAAGTGGAGTCCTATTTTTCCAACTTCCCAAGAAAGAAACTCTTCAACTCTTATTTCATGACCTCCTGTAATATGTATAATTCTAAATCTTCAAGTAAATTTATTTCTATAATGATGACATTTTATTTTCATTGATGTGCTTCTATAATTTGTATTTTTAGTATCCGTAGCAACATTTGGATTCTCTCTAAATGTGTATCCAACATAAAACGTACCACACTATCTTCAACAACCCTAATCATCCATTCTTGCAGAACAGACATGGATTTAACAAGATTATCATAGCAGTTACAATTAGCCAATACAATAGGAGAAGCATCACGAAAGCTATCTGATTTTATTAACTTAATTATATAAGTGAAAAGAGTTAGGAGTCGTTTGTTGTTTCCACTTAACAATTAACGGGTCTGAATTGGACCCATTAAGTTGTTTTCGTTTTTTTTTTTTTTAAGTGGTCAAACAACTTAAAAATACCAAAAAACAACTAAAAATAAAAATTAAAAAATCTTCACTTTTCACTTAATTCAAAATCTCTGAATTATATTTAAAATATTTTTTTCCAAAAATATCCTCCCAAAGATAATATATTTTCAATTTATCATACCTACATAATATAAACAATTTTTTTTAAAGCTATTTAACTTCAGCTTTAAAAAAATATTATATTATGTAGGGTTGATATCATCACTTTCAGCAACATTATTGAACTTCAAGTTTTTTTTTTTTAAAGAAAAAACAAAAAACATTTTATATCATTATTTATCACATTTTAATTATAAATAAAATTTTATCAATATTTAACATAAAAATGGTTAAGGATTTGTTAAATTATTTGTTTTTAGTTTGTATCATATCAAATAAAAATACATAACAACTAATAATGATAAGGGTAAAAACGTCAAATTATTTGATTTTAGACATTTTCATTATTAAAAAACAAACAAGTTGACACCATATTCAGATGTGAGAAACAAAAAATAAACACGTCCCATTCAATCTTCAATAAAATTCAGCAGTGCTGTAAAAGTCGGCATTAAGCACCGATTAAGCCTCGCCGCCGCGATTTGGACCAAGTCGTCAATTAAGCGGCGAGGGTGACGTCGGGCTGGCGGTGAAGGTGGAGGAAGATAGCTCGTGACAGAGGAAGAAGAAGAAGAAAGAAAAAGAAGAGGAAAAATAAATAAATTAAAACCTAACCCCCAAACAACGCCGTTTGGGAGTTTAGGTTTTTTTTTTTTTTTTTTTTTAAACCTAACCCTTTTTTTTATTTAAAACCTCCCCCCAAAACAGCGTCGTTTTTTTTTTTTTTTGGAGGGGGGGGGGGGGGGAGGAGGGTTATGTTTTAATTTTTTTTTTTTCCTTCATTTCTGGCAGTGCAATTTCACTTCTTCTTCTTTGAATTTCTTCTTATTCTTCTCTTCTCTTCTTATTCTTCTTCTTACTTGAAATATTATCCGATCTACCTCCGGCCGACCAGCCGACTTCTAGCAGACCGCTTAATCCCCGCTTAAGCGGTCTAGGCGCTAGGCGGAGGGTCACCGCCCGACTAACGCCTAGCGCTTTCTGCAACCTTGAAATTTAGAATTATTCAGTCTTCAGTAAAATTCAGGACTAGAGGTGGGCATCAAAGCAAACCGAACCGAACCGAACCGAACCATGAAACCAGTGAACCAAACCGAACCGGACGGTTTTGGTTCGGTTCAACAGTTTGTATTGGTTCGGTTCGGTTGGTTTTTTTCAAAACCCACTGAACTGGTTTGGTTCACGGTTTGGGCAAAGCAGATTATATATAAAAAAAAAAAAAATTAAAAGGTTAAAAGTTAAACCTAAATTTTTTTTCAGCCGCTCCTCTTTACTTCTTTATTCTTCACTTCAACACCGCACCAGCCAGGCAGCCACCAGTCGCAGACTAGTCGAACTCGAACCTGAGCGCCGCTCCTCTTCACTTCAACACCGCACCAGTCACAAACCAATGGAACTCGCACCTGAGCGCCGTACCAGTCAAACCTCGCGTCGCACCTCCAGCTCCGATAGCATAGCGCCGCAGACTAGTTGCACCTCCACCTACTATCGCACCTCCAGTCGCGCATTCACCTCCACTTCCACACCTCTAGTCACACATTCAACCTCCAGCTTCGGTATAAATTCTTCCTTGTTTATAAACCAACCAATTTTTTAGTGTTTGATTTAATCGGTATTTTTTTTTTTTTTTTTTGGGTGTTTGATTTAAACTCAATCTAGCCAAGTTTATTGTTGCTAATTTTGGTAAAACGGGATCAATTTTTTGTTGTTTGTGAAATCTTTTTTTATTGAGATTGGTGATTAATGATTTAATTCCTTCATATCTATCTGTTGCTTCAACAGAGCAATGTTGTGAATTGTGGCATTTTTGGCTTATTGTGAATTGTGAACAGAGCAGTGTTTGATACTGCAGGTGCAGCAAAGGTAGGTCTAGTTGTGAATTGTGAACAAAGCAGTGTTTCTGGCTTGCTTTTAGATTGTTCAGGTTTTGGATTTGTTTGATATACTAATGTTTGATTTATTTTATAATTTAACATAATTGATTTTGTATTATTGGATTGATTATTGGATTATTGAATTGAATTTGTATTTTTTAGAATAAAAATTAATCATATTTGGATATGAAAATACCGAAAGCCCATTATAATTTTTATGGCCCAATAGGCCCACAAACCAACCAAACCGAGCCGAACCAAACCGGTTCAATCCGGTTTGGTTTGGTTCGGTTCACTCTATTCCCAATTCTCGGTTTGGTTCACTTTTTTTAAAAACCGATCAATTGTCAGTTTTTGTCGGTTTTATCCAAAACCGAACCATGCCCACCCCTATTCAGGACTGTTCAGTCTTCGGATAAAAAAAAATCCCCTTAGTCACTAAGATACTCCAACTATCTAATTATGATATCTCCCAAACAATTAGTGAAAATATAATCAGCATTAATATGCAGATTTGAACAACATTAAAACCATCTAGTTTTTATTAACTTAATTATAAAAGTGAGAAGAATATAAAAATTATACTGTAAAGAGTTTCGAAGATTGGAAGAAAATCAAGGTACAGTCATTATGCATTAAGCCAACTTGATAACACCTCAACGTCCTCTCACATAATTGAAGACATAAATTTAATCATTTAAAAATCACTTCATACAATGAGGGCAGCAGATTGTAACACGTAATTAAAGTTAAGATGGCTCCACTACTGAGAGAAGCATTATAATGATCAAATCAAATACCATACCTTGCATAGCTCAAGCACGTTTGCAATGAGATGACTTTTCAATGTGACCTTGAATTTACCACTTTCAGATTTATCTAAACTCTGCACAGGAACAAATCTATTCCAGCATAAAAATAAAGAAATTTATAAATGAAATTTCACTGTTTTGTTCAGAAGTAATGCATAACAAGGTAAATATAATATTAACTTTTAATCAGGAGGTCATCAGCTTTCCTATGCATAGTTAGTCATCTGTGATATTAACTAAGAATAACCCAAAAGATTGTAAAAGAGAGTGGGTAAAAAATAACCTCAAGGAGCTGCGAAGGTAATCCAAGAAGCTCAGCCTCGGTGAAGAGAAGAAAAGTACTATCGTCATTCAGATTTTGAACATAATGCAAGCTTAGCTCATTGATTTGAGTTCTCAAGCGCTGCAATTCCTCTCTCTTAGTTAAAGTAAGGTTCGATCCATTCCTCTCAAAGTCTCTGACCTGTCACTGATCAGAAACGGACTTAACATTTGGATTGAACTGATACACAGCTTAACAAAAATCTTTCAAATGGGAGTATCAAAATATATATATATATATATTAATATTCCTTGGTACAATACTGATAGCTCAAGTGCTCAACATGAGACATAAATTACATGATCTAAGGTCGCTCAGTCTGCTGTATACAGAGAGGTTCTTCCTAGCAGGCAATTAGTTACAGACAAGGACCCCAAGTCATGTTGCAATGAAGAGCATATGAGAAAATGTAAGTATTTACATACCAAGGACTGGATATAGCGTTTAGCTTCTGGAGTCATCCATTCTCCCCTGGCAGCAAAAGTTTTGACGACACGATATACATCGTCACGCATTCTGATCAGCTTGCATGAAATAAATCAATGTTCAATTCCAAACTCATAAAGGTTAATGCAAAGGTAATCTTAGTTTTGATAATCTATTTCATTATCAAAGATGTTTAATGAGTTTGATCAACACGGACATAGTCGAAATATTTGATTATGTCAATGTTTCTATTCCTTAACTACTTAGAAATAATATTCAGTAATGAAAGTGTTTTGCACTCTTTACGAACTATCCCTCTACCATGCCAAGTATGCCATAATATGGCATAAAACGAACCAAAAAAAAAAAAAATAAACCTGCAAGACAATAAATGAGCATCTATTCTCTGCCCCGCTTCAACACTTGCTTTACGCACATCATCTGAAGTAGACACCATCCTAGGAAACACACAAGATTCGACCAGCGGAGACTGCTGCGCCTCCAACTCGGCTAAGGGCGAAATAACATTCATATATGTAACCTGCATGTTTTAATAGAAAATACATCAACAAAACACCTTTAGAGCTTAATTTCACCACGACATGACAACCTTTGCCACAAGACCAGATCGACAACATAGTAATCTACGAGAGCGTTAAAAGAAATTACAGAAGCCATAGCATCGATTGACCGTAAATTTCTATTTTAAAACACATTCGAATATTACCTGAATTTAACTATAATATAACAAACATCACATTAGACTATTAGAGAGTTACTTTGGAGTTCACGATTAGCATTACAAGGCAAATAATTAAGTTAAAATTCCGTCGATACCTTGTCAAGAGGAACCGAAGCGACTGCGTCGTGGACTTCTTTTGACTTGGCGATAATTCTGTCGGCTAGCTTCAGAATCTCAGACGCCGACAAATTGACGCGAACATTAGAGCCTTTGAGATCTGAATTCAGCAAAATAAAAGAAAAGAAAAAAAAAACAAAGTCATATGCAAACACGCGTAGCAGAATTCAGCAAAACCTCGAACAAGCTGAATTGCAGAGCGGAGAGAAAACCTTTCTTCTTCTTCTTGGGTTTTCTCCTGTGAGAGTTGAAAGCGGCGATGGCTAGGTTGACAGCGACGACGGCAAGAGCAGTAGCTCCGGTGAAGGCCAGAAGATTACGCTCTCGTTTCTGTTCGGACATTTTCTTGCCGTTTGTTTCATTTTCCATCTGTTTTTAATTTATTTATTTTTTAAAAAAATCTCTCTTCTTTTTCTTTTTCTCTCTGACCAAACGGCAACTGCGACTTGGGAGGGAAATTCATGTAGCTTGGAGCGGAAAAGAGAAGGAAAAAAAAATTGAAATTAAGCCGGACAGGGTGCGACAGCCGAGACACATCTGCTTCCAAATTTCAAAATGTCAGCGGACCTATCGTTTTCAGGCGTTACGGTTAAGGTGGGCCGGCCCTTTCACAATGGGCCATTGTACCTCACCTGGAACTTAAATCGGGTTTACTTTAATTTCAACAGTGCTTTCTAACCCTAAACAACTCAACTCAGTATTAATTTGCAAATTTAATTTTAGAGAAAATCTTTTATGTATGGCCACCAAATTAAAAGTCAGTCCCATTTTTATTTTTTTAATTATATAATTTCAATATTAATTATTAAATCTGTCGAGATCTGCTATAACAACATGTTAGTAAATACGTATAGTCGAAAGTTTCACTACTTAAAAGTGGAAGAAAAGTGCACTTACCACTTGAGTTATGAGTGGACGTACAAATCAGTCATATCTTAATTTTTTAAGTTTACTATTCTTTTTTTTTTTTTCACATAATCAAAACTATTTTAGACTATATAATCTTATTTGACATGATTTTTACTTTGAACTTTTGGCTTATTGAAAACTCTTCCTACAAAAACTATATATTTTTACCCTAAAAGAGTTTTTAAATTTTAAAAGTTCTTTTCTTAGAAAATTCACTCCCAAAAGAACTTTTAAGTCTAAAAAATTAAAAATAGGCTTTTAAAAACTCTCTTAAACAAACCCATAACGTGTTTAAATTGTGTTTAAATTGTGCAGATATATAAATAAGACTGCTCATTTAAGAATTGTTCTTTAAGGGCGCGTTTGTTTCATGGGATTTGATTGGATTGAATTGGACTATTTTTATGGGATTAGATTAGATTGGATTGTATTGGACTAATTAGTACTGTGATGTGTTTGGAGTAGTATGGATAGGATTAAAAATAATATTATCCCTTGTTTGATGTAGAATGAGATTGGATAAAATTAAATTTAATTAAATTAATTTTACGTAAAATAAAATTATTTTTAAATATTATATAATTAAATTAAAATTATTTACAATAAATCTAAATAAAATTTAAATATATATTTTAGAATTCATTGTAAATAAAATATACTATATTAATTAATTCATATTAAAAAAATTAAAAAGATACAAGTGCTGTTTATTATTCCCTGATGTATTAGGTTGGACGTAAAATAATTATGTTTAATATCTAAACTAATATAAAATTGATAGATCAATTAATTTTAGATAAAATAAAATTATATAATTTAATTTAAAATAAAATTATTTAAATTTAATTTTAATAAAAATAAAATTATTTAGATTAAAATAAATTTAATTAAAAATTATTTAAATTAAATTAAATATTTAAAATTAATTAATTATTTTAATATTAAAATATATTATTTTTAATGTTAGAATAAAATTTATTAAAATAATTTTGATATTTTATATATAAATAATTATAATAATAATATAAAAAAACTGTGTTAAAAGTAAGTTTGTAAAAAAAAAAACTGTTAAAAAAAATATATTTTGTCCCACCATATGTGGCAGGATGAATTTATCCTGCCACAGGAGGTTAAAATAATGACGTTGGACTGGATTGTCCAGTCCAATGTCATCACCAAACGATGGATTAGACTGGGATTTGTCCAATCCCAGTCTAATCCATTATAACAAACGGCCCCTAATAGATAAATGATGCATGACGAGAATAGTAATTAAAGATCTCGTGTACCAATTAAATTCATGTGTTACATCATAAGTTCCGTTACAAATTTGAATGTCTAAAATAATTATTTTTTCAATTAATAGACCAAACACTTCTTGTTTTTATAAACAGTATATTGTGATTCCCATAAATTTTGTGAAATCAAAGTGGTATGAAAGAAAAATGATCTATACAAGAGTATCTTCAATTCTATTATATTTTTAGATAATTTTCTTGTCATATAGAATGGACAGATAATTAGAATAAAAAAAATACTCTTTAATACAATTACTCTGTTTAAATATAAAATTGATGTGCTAAAAATTAGCGAAGGATTAAAGTAATTAATTAATAAGGTATGCTTGGCTAGCAGTCACTCCTTTATGGAGCGATATGTGTCCTCCAATTTTTTTTAAATTTCGTGTACTATTTATATTTAACTTTTATAATTATTATAAATGCATCAATTTAGTCCATATAATAAATTTTATAATAATAAAATATAAATAAAATCACAATTAGTTATTATCAAAATTTAAAAATTAAAAATAAAAAAAATTGATAATAATTAAAATTTAAAAATTAAATAAAATAATTCAAATATTGAACAAATTTCACACACAATCTATCTAAGATTTGTCTTTTCACTTATACATACAACTTTATAGTCAATCGACACAAACTTCTCTTACCGTTAATCAACTCCAGTTAGTTTTAACTATTAAAAGGGTATTTTAGTTTTTTTATTTTATTTTTACTTTTTAAAAAATATTAAAAAATTAAAATTAAAAATATAATTTTGAATCTTAGATGAACGGTTGAGATCAAATATAAATTTTTTTTTGACATCCAAATATAATTTTTTAAATCATTAAAAAAAATAAAGGTGGGGATGGGATCTCCACCCCTTTTTTTTTTTTTTTCTTATTTAGAAAAGAGATGGATCTCTACCTTAATCTTTAACGATGGATATCGTCTCCATGAAGACAATGGAGACCTCGTCTCCATCTGGAGGCTTGATTTCCATTGATGAATGCCAAATCTAATCTCCATGCTTTAGTTTTGACCAGGTTTGGTCTCTATTATAGAGCCTTCATCTTTGTCTATATCGTTTTCATGGAGATCAGACTTGGTTTTCATTAAGGGAGGTTTGTATCAATTGACTATAAAGTTGCATATATAAGTAAAAAAATAAATCTCAGATTGATTGTGTGTGAAATTTGTTTAATTTTTAAATTTTAATTATTGTTAATTTTTTTCTTACTTTTAATTTTTAAATTTTGATTTGTGATTTCATTTATATTTTATCATTAAAAATTTTATTATTTGGACTAAATTAATAAATTTATAATAAAAATTAAATATAAATATAAAAACTAAAACTAAAACAAAATTGTAGACAAACTTTTTAAAAAAAAAACTGGAGGACACGTGACTGCTAGCCACGGTTGCCTCATGTCTCTTAATTAATTGCAGCTGCATTTACATGTTACAATTTAAAATTCGATTGACTGTTAGGTATAATAAAAGTCAGGTGAATGTTAGTTGGCTGGCACAATTCCAGTGAGACAAAAATTGATAAGAGGTTGTCACCAAATTCAATGTGTTCAAAATAATTAAAATTTTCTGTTAAAAATATAATAATTAAAATTCTATTAAACATTTATAATACTCTTTTCTTCTATTTTTTATCGAGATCTATCGACATCAATCATTAAACGTAATACTCGAATATCTACTATCTTCGAATATCTACTCTCCTTAATAAAAGGAAAAAAAAACTACCTACACATGTCTAAAAATATATATGGTGAGATTTAAACCCTTACTACTAAAGTGAAAAGTTTATTTTTATCTAAAATTTTCCATTCTATATTACGTGCTACTGTATTTATATACACTAGCACGTAATATAGTGTATTTAAGTTTTCCATTCTGTATTACGTGTTAGTGTATTCTATTCTACATCATCTCATGGCCACATCACAAATACAATCAAATTATAACACCATATAGTGTAAATTTTTAGATGTATAGTATAATAGTACTATTGTGAAATAATATTTCTACCCTTTTTTTTTAATAATTACAATTAATTTGAAATTTAAAAAGTGGAACACGACTCGAACTTATAACCTCAAAATTATAAGTGTGAGGGATAAACCACTAGACAACCTTATCTTATCTTAATACTTCCAGGTTTTGTACATCAAATAAACTAATCACATTAAATGAGTTTATTTTTGTCATATGGAAGCAATTAATGATAATTGATGTGCAGTTACGTTCATAAATTTTACTCAAATGTTTAGTAAGAAACATCCATCCGATGGTAAGTTTCTTGCACTTGATTTAATAAGAGTGTATATTCGAGTTATGTACTATTTTTTTTAACTTAAATTAAAATATTTTAAAAAATTAATATAAGACATATTATTAAAATCCCGTAATTTGATGTATTAGTCAAAATCCTCCCTCTAGTTTTATTTATAGTTAAAATTCCTCACATAATTTCATTTCATTGTACAGTCAATTTCCCTCATACCGTCAGTTTCAATTACCAAAATACCCTTAACTGTTAACTTTTCTCTTAGGGATATTATTAAAATCCCCTTTTAATTTGGTGTACTTGTCAAAATCCTCCCACAGTTTTATTTATGGCCAAAATTTCCCCGTAGTTTTATTTTATAGTCAATTTTTTTACTACCGTCAGTTTTAATTACCAAAATACATTTAATCTTTAACTTTTCTATTAAAAACTTTAGGGCACCAAAGGTATAAAGGTAAATATCTATATATAATTGTTGATGGTAAAAAATGAGTTAAATAGTCAACAATAGTCAATTGTGCCACGCAAGAGAATCTGGTGGTTAATTGAGCAAGTAATATCTTATTTGACTTTTTGAACTCTGTGAGAATGTTCTCGGCCGCGATGTGAACCTAGTGAACAACAACTGTAAAGTAGGTATCTAAAAAAGCTAAGAAAGACAAATGAGGGGTGCCGGACTTTAGCCGGCGATTAACCTTTGACGATCAAATCAGTTCAGGTGTAATGAAAAAGTTAATGAGTTAATTCAAAGAGTTTCAGGGTTGGCGAATATAATAAATAGCATACCTTCCTCCTTCCTCAATAACCTTATTTATAGTCAACCAAACATTCTCCTTGCCTTCTTCTATTTTAGGAATGTTCAGGTTGTCTGCAATTGTGGTAAGCTGTATGTTATCTTAAACATGAAACGCCTGCTTTCTCGGAGAGCTTGTCCAAGAATGGGACATGATGTGTAGTTGAACGGTAATATGCAAAACTAGAACATTTAATACGTATGATTTCTTTGATGACAAGGTTCTGAATTTGACCACATTCATCATAAATGTTTGTTAGGTGCGTCGCAGGTTGTCAAACTCTGCGCTGACAAAAGCCGTACTGTTTATCGCTAACAATCAATTAATGTTCTGTGAGAACATTGATGACGCTAGAATTATTATCTTCTTAACTGACCACCTTCTCGGTGGTTTATTCCCAAACAACGTCAAATCACCTTTAGCTTAGAAGGTTATTTGTTGGCTTAAACGATCGCGCTTCGTCAATAAAGGTGACGTGGCGGTTCTTGAGCAGAAATTACCCACAATAATACCCCCTAAATTTATGAGAAATGCCCATGTTTTGGACGAAATTTACTTTACAGGAAACCTATTGAAGGCTTTGCTCAGTTTCTAATTTTTGCAATGGTGTGCTCCGAGAAGAAAGGGAGGCCTTTCATGTGAAACGCTGTGTTTTTGGAAACGAAAGGCATTCCTTAAATGAAACAGTGTGTTTCGAAGGCGAAGGGTGTTTCTTTAAGTGAAACGGTACGTTTCGAAGGCGTATGGTGTTTCCTTAAGTGAAATGGTGCATTTCAAAGACAAATGGGTGTTTCTTTTAATTTTGGGTGCATCATCCTAGTTCCTGAACATGACATCACTCGTAATCATTTATTTTTTTAATTTCAAATGTCTTGGATTAAATGTGCGGTCGACCTGTTCGTCTTGGCTTACACGTGGCTTTACCCCGTTAGTCTTGTTTGGCGAGTCTTCAATGCTCGAGGCGTTTAATCATTAATTCAGCCAACCGAGGCGTCCTTTTGGGCCGTACGATCTTCTGTAGATCAATGGATGGGGTTATCTTTAGTGGGGTTTATATATATATCCACCTCTAATGAACTTTTCAGGTTCTTTATTTCTGCCAACTATTCTTCTTTTTCTTAGCAACGAAAGAACTTTGAGGGCTTAAGAGTGGTGTGTCTTCAAATCTTGGTGGTGTGTCTCATTCTCCCGAGCATTCGTTTCCTTAAGTCTCTTGGTGAGTTCTTTCGTATCTTTCCTTTCAATTATCCCCTATTTTTTCTCTTTAAAAATGGATTTTACTTCATGGCTTCGTGGTAAAAACATGCTGGAAGAAATAAAAAGAGATGGTTTTCTTCTTTTTGTTGCTCGCTGAGAACCCATCCCTCTAAATGTTGATTATTCGCATATGCAGGTTTTGAACGTGCATTTCGAACTTGTTTCTGACAATTTGTTGGTGATGACTTCATCTTTAGAGGAAGCAATGGCTAAAGGTTCTTCCCTTTACAGAGATTTGATGCCAGATCCGTTCGACATTAGCACGCATAAGCTACGGCAACTCCGCTTCTCGAAGCAACATCCTAGCTTCTTGGACTGCAAGCCGAACGTGGTCAATGGTTCTTGTTTACTCCAGTATAAGGAGTATTACGAGCTTCCTAATACGGTGAAGCTCATATTACCCGACATGAGGACTGTATGGAATCCTCCAAGTGGGATGGTCACTATCTACGGGCCAATGTTGAACTGCGAGGTGAGCTACCCCTTCAACCCTTTATCGTGCGCTTACTCAGCTACGTCAGCTTGGCGCCGGCGCCGCTAGCACCCAACAGGTACAAGACCCTGATGGCCCTATGTGGGTTGTAGCGATCACTGGGTTTCTCTAATCCATCGTCAAGCGAAATTCGGCATTACTATCAGCTACGGCCGTCGCCTTACGAGTCTAGTTTGCATTACCTTGCGTCATTTCCAACTACCAAGTGGCTTCCCACTGGTGAGAACAACAAGAGGTTATCCGATAAGCTGGACCTCTCGAATGAGAAGAAGAAGGGGGTTATCTGGGGGTTCCTTACTTCCAACAAGTTTTGGAAGAGGGCCTAGTTCTTCGTCCAAGGGGACTAGGGTCTTCATGTCTGTAACGCCCCTAATTTTTCTTAAATATGATAATTATCATTGAATTATTAATAATTATTATTAAGCATGCAAAAGTTAAGTATGTGATTTAAATTGGTGGAAAGTATATATATTCGATATATAGTATATAAACGAATAGTGATTTTAACCGATTTAACTCCTATGAGAAATATTATTTTCATAGTGCATTTGAATGATAATGGGTCCAATTGAATATTGGTGAAGTTAATTTGGTAATTGGATAAGTGTGAAATATTTTTGGAACAATTATTGAGATAGAATATGATTGGTGGGTTAGTTTGATAATTAATGGATGATTTGGTAAGTCACATGTAATTAATTGTGAAGTTGTTGTTATTTTAGGATTTTAAAAAGTTCTAGGGAGCAAATTATAATTGTAGAGATATTTATATATATAATATATATTTATAAGTTAGTGGAGAATTCCACTAACAAAAGCAAGTCAAACTTACTAAAAATAACAAACTAGAAAAAAATCAAATAAAGAAAATCGTGAGAAGAGAAAAAAAAAAAAAAAGAAAGAAGGGAGGAGAGTTCGACCGAGAGGGAGAGAAAGGGAAGAAGAAAAGTGTTGGGAAATTATCCAGGTTTAGTGTACACTAGTTTTCGTATGTTAATTTTTCTAGAATATTTCAGATTTATCAAATTTTATTGATTTTGAATTGTTTGAACTATTTTGATTAGAATTCACAGTTTGAAATTGATTTTCACTTGATTTGATTTACGTATTCTCGAAATATGATATAAATTTGAAAAAAATTGATTGTAGATAGTATTATGAATTGATTTTAATATGTTTTGATTCTATTAGTGATATGTGAAATATAATTGAAAGTGATTTTGAATATATATATTGTTTGTGATAAATTGATTAAACGATTTTGGGGCAGTTTGATTCGATATTGATTTGTGAAATAAGTTTGAATATAATTTTGAGCCTCTTTTATATGATTATTGATGATATATTTGAATTTTGCAAAATGTGTTTATTGATTTGAATTTAATCGAAAATTGAATTTGACTATAAATGAATGATTTGTGAATTTGTATTCTGAAATTGAAATTTCGAAATCGAAATGGAATGATTAGAAAGTTGAATTTGACGATTCTGAAAGAAAAAAAAAATGAATTGACATTAAATTTGAGAAATCTTATTGTGAAATGGCTCTGATATATATGAACATAGATATGGATATAGGAGATTGACATATCAATTGGGTTATATAGCAGTACTGCACCGAAATATTATGATGTACCACCCAATGGATGTGTAATAGGTCCCGAGTGCCAGTCCTAGGGTAGGGAGATTGACTTGGGATATTTTCGGCAGGTAGCCCCGTTGGTGTCCGATGCCGGAAATGTGTGCCCGAGTTACCATTCGACCGGTAGCCCCGCTGGTGTCCGATGCCGAATAGGTAAATATGTGGATTTAGTTCGGCTGGTAGGCCCGATGTGTTCCAATGCCGAACAACCCGTAATCCAGTCTTGTAAAATATGTTATGTGTATCAGGAGCAGAAATGGAAATTGAAATGTGATTTGAGACTATTTGTGTAATTGTGAAAATAGTAATTGTAATGTTTTTTGATTTTGAATTCAAAAGGTGATGTGAATTGAAAGTATTTGATTTGATTTGAGCCCCATATTTGAATATTTATCTGATATCTATATTTCTGATAAATTGATATAATTATTGTTATAGTAAATTTGTAAATTCAATTTAGTGTACACCCACTAATCTATATGTTTAGCGCGTTAATTTACCACGCGTAGGTAAAGAAGAATCTAGAACAAAGACATATTGAAGAGGTGATAGTTGCAGAGAAGAATTCAGAGTCACATCACTTCTAGGTAGTTTATTTAACTCTTGTTATGTATTTGATTATTGATGCATGCATATACAAAAGAATGTAAAAGTTTGTAATATATATAAGTTTTGTAAATATTTGTTTAATAGTTTATGTGGTTTAAACGTATGAGATTTTATTATTTTTGAAATATCGTTTATTTATTTGATTTGTTGGAAATGTTTGAAAAGTCGCACAAAAAAAAAATTGGTAGAGTGCGGAAACTGATTAAAAGACTTTTGAAGTGTATATTTGTAAAATTGTAATTTTATTAAACATGTTTTTGGAAAGTCAGAAAAATAGAGAAAATTCTGGCAAAATTGTTATAAAATTCGATTTGACCGTTTTTCAAAATATAATATACAGTTTCAAAGTTATTATTTTAGCTTAAGTCAGAAAAGTTTTGAAAATGGGTAGCGCTCTTTGATTCGGTCCATGCAGGTCGGGTCAGGGGGTGTTACAATGTCCTCGTCGACAAGGAGAAATCTCTTCACAAGGCGTATGTTCCTCGTCAATTCATAAAGCCAGGTACTTTGTATATTTTTGCATATTTGCTTTTGACATGTCTTTTGTTGTTGTATGTAATTATACATTTTTTTGCAGATTCATGGAGTGAAGGACCCGCTTTGACCAGCGAGGAGATCAAGTGTGTTTACCGAGCGGTCACCTCTTACTTGGACGACCAGTCGATAACCTTACTCTGCTGCGATAAGGCACTGAAATGTCGAGCATTTGACATATTTCGATATTCGTCGAGGCAGTGCCCGCAAGATTGTCCTTACAGTAAGTGTTTTTTATTCTTTACTTTTCTGAATGTTTTAATTTTGGCAATGCTAATTGTTTCTTCTTTTGTTTTTGCAGTTCAAGAGAAGGACCCCATCTGTAGTTGGGATGTGAGGGATCTGAAGAACATCTCGGCTGCTTCTCGCCGAGAGAGCAACAGGGAGAACGACAAAAAAGACAGTTCTCCAGCCAAGTTGGCTGTTTCTTCAAAGGAAAAGGCACTTGTTTCTCTAAGGAGTAAGGTGACCATTCTGGTAAAGCTTTCCCCTCATGTCTCCGAGGAAGTTCTCGCTCCCACCCCTGAGTCGTGAATGTTGACTTATTTGAGGAACTTCAGGACTTATCGTATGGGCTCTAATGAATTGAAAAGCGAGTGATATCCTTTCTATCACCAAGTTTTTAAAAAGGGTTTTGATTAACTCTTCTCGAACTTGATTTTTGATGTGACAGGCGTTCTTGCCATTACCAAGTTCTTAGAGATAGTTTTGATCAACTTTTTTCGAACTTGATTTTTAATGTGATGGGCGTCCTGGCCACTACCAAGTTTTTAGAGAGAATTTTAATCAACTTTTCTCAAACTTAAATTTTTAATATGATGGGCGTTCTAGCCACTACCAAGTTTTTAGAGAGAGTTTTAATCAACTTTTCTCAAAATTAATTTTTAATGTGATGGGCGTTCTCGCCACTACCAAGTTTTTAGAGAAAGTTTTAATCAACTTTTTTCAAACTTGATTTTTAATATGATGGGCGTTCTCGCCACTACCAAGTTTTTAGAAAGAGTTTTAATCAACTTTTCTCAATTTGATTTTTAATATGATAGGTGTTTTTGCCACTACCATGTTTTCAGAGAGAGTTTTAATCAACTTTTCTCAACTTCATTTTTAATGCTTTGGGCGTTCTCATCATTACTACTAGGAGAGATGATTTGGATATTTATTCTTTCCAAACGTTCCTTTTATTCCTTTGTGGGTTACAATCGTACATTTCATTTATCCTTTTAAGGATAATACAATTTTAGGTATTGTGCGTTCCATGGGTGAGTGATGGTGCTTTCTTCTAGTCGCGCAATCCTGAAGCATCCGTGTCCTGCTTGGCCGACAATGTTGTATGGCCTTTCCCATTTATCAGCTAAGAATCTTGCCGACTTATCCTTGGTGTTGAGTGAAACTTTTTACAGTACCAAATCGTTAAGGTGAAATCTTATTTCCCTTACTTTAAAGTTGTAGTATCTAGCGACTCTTTGTTGATACATTGTGTTTCTTATCTGAGCCTTATCTCGGCGGCTTTCCAATTCGTCGAGGTTCGACTCTAAAGCTAAGATGTTTTGTACCTAGTCATATAGATGCACTCGCGGCAACTGGATTCTCATTTCAATGGAGATGACCGCTTCTACCCTGAAGGCCATAACGAATGGAGTTTCTCTCGTGGAGTTTCTTGTTGTTGTTTTATACGCCCAAAGAACGTCGGGAAGCTTTTCGGCCCATTTCCCTTTCTTGGAGTCCAATTTTGCTTTGATGGTGCGTTTGATAATTTTATTCACAGCTTCGCCTTGTCCGTTTATTTGGTGGTGAGCTACTGAAACATAGTAGTTCCCGATTTCCCATTCTCGGTAAAATTCGAAAAAGTTCAAGTTATCGAATTGCGTGCCTGATCACTTAATATTTGTTATGTTTTTACACCCTTTAGACCGTGTCTTTTGACCTTATTTTCAATTAATTTGGTAGGTTTAATGTGTGTTTTTAGCATGTGCAGACCTTAGGTGAATATTAGGGAAGATATGACAAAGTTGAAAGAATTGAAGTTTTGTTTTGGAGGCCACCATAAATTCTATAGGATGAATTGGGTTTCGAGCTTTTATATGTATAGAAAGATCTAGATGTCTATGTTCCAATGCATTTTATTGTTCGTGATTTGAAGTTTTCTAGAGGAAGTTATGCTTATTTTCGTAACAGTGCGCAATCTTGAAATTTGGACCAGTGCGTAGCGCGACCAAGTGTCGCGACCTGTACGCCTGTCGTGATAGAACATTAACTTTTCGGCAATGCGTACCGCGACCAAGGCATCACGACGGCAATAAGGAAAACCCTAATTTCAGCTCCTCTAAATAGAAAAACGTAAGAAAAGAAGGGGATTCGACTTTGGATGTGTCAAAGCTGTGCAACAAGGTTTCTAAGGCCTATTTTCATCACCCAAACACCACACAAACCTCATTCCATGCCACATTAAAGTTACTTACTAATGATTCATCGATCGTACATCAAAAGGGACGAAGAATCATAGGAGACGGAGTTCCAGCCGGACCAAAACGGAGTTTCTCACCGTTGATCTTCAAGAATGGGTTGTATCGCATACTTTTCTTCTTCTTTTATATTCTGTTGCATTATGAGTAGCTAAGTTTATTGTTAGGAGGACAATGTACTAGATTGAATGTTAGGGTTTGTAATTGACTTTGTTATTATTTTTATAATTCGAAAATATTGTTTCTTAATTGTTTTATGCTATTAATAATTGATTCTTGTCAATTGCTCCACGAAAGTGCGTAGCTTGGATTTTGAGTTTTTATTAATATGGACATTGTAATTTGTTATGAGAAATCATAAGATTACAAATTTGATATTTTAATTTTAGGAAACAACAATTAGATTACTTAAGTCCCGAAAGTGTTTAATCAATCTAGAGATTAGATTTAATATTGGGTTTCTATTTCTTTTCACTCTAGGACCAATAGGTAAATTTATTTAGAATTACAATTGTAACATCCTTAATTTTCAGTAATTACGAAAAGTACCCTTAATTATTGATAATTATGTGATAATGACATATTGTATTTAATTGGATTAATTTCTAGGTATACAAATATACCGGGTGGAGCAGTCCAGAAACAGTACATAAAAAGAAAAAGAAATATGTTGGCAGTGTGTATCGCGACCAGTTACCGCGATCAGGGATCGCGGTATGCAGGTCGCGGTGAAAATGAAAATTTTGGGCAGTGACCATCGCGATCAACATCGCGACCAGACACCGCGATGGCTGATCGTAATGAAGGCGGTAAAAACACTCCAGTGAGTACCGCGACTAGGTGGCGCGACCACAGATCGCGATACGCGGTCGCGACGACCAAAAGTTTATAAAAAAATAGAAGGCGGTGGAAGCTTCACGAAGAAGCAAAAGAAAAGAGAGAGACCGCGAGAAAGAAAGAAAAAGAAAAAAAAAGGGAAAGGAAAAAAGAAGAAGAGAAATAAGAGAGAGAAAGAGGGAAAGAGAAAGAAGAAGAAGAAAGAGACGGAAAAGAGGAGGGAGAAAAAGAAGAGGAAAAAAGAGGAGGAAAAGAAAATTCAAAAAAGAAAGTTTCGGAAAAACAGTATCGAGGTTAGTGTACACTTATTTCTGAAATCTTTATGATTTTCGTTATATGCTTTGATTTGAATTTTTATATTTTGACGAAATGAGTTTGAAAATTTATTTACGGATTTTGTATAATTATATTTCGTTTACAAATATTGTTAGAAATTGTTTGAAAATAATTACGGAATATTTCAGTATAATTGAATTTCGTTTATATCTTATGTTTTCGAATAAATCGTTTTGTGAATAATATTTAGAAATGATTTTGGAATAAGTCAACACAATTATTGATTTGTAAATGATATTTGAAAACAATTTTAGATTATATTGATAGGAGTATTGATGAAAGTTTTGGATTTGTGAATGATTTTAAAAATAACATTGGATTATTTTAGTATCATTGAATTTTTGTGATATCGTATGTTTTCAAATACAAATGTTTTTACGAATATTGTTTGAAATAAAGATTGAAACTGATTTAGATTTGCGAATTCAAGTTGTTGATTTCGAAATGAATGAAATGATTTGATATGAAAGTTGAAAAATTGTGTATTGTGAAACGGCCATAGAATACTTGAACATAGAAAACGGATATAGGAGGTTGGTATACCAGCTGGGTTATTTCAGCAGTACTGCACCAATACTAGTGACTGTTGGCGAGTGTCTCTAAAGCAGCCCCGGACGTCACACCGATACTAGTGACTGTTGGCAGGTGACTCAAAAGCGACACCGGATGTCACACCGATACTAGTGACTGTTGGCGGGTATCTCTAAAGCAGCCCCGAACGTCACACCGATGTTACAGATATTAGGCCCATATTCCAGTCCAGTAAGTTATGTTAAGTATACGAAAGAGCTAAGATTGAAAAGAAATGAATGAAGTTTATAGAAAAAAAAATTGAATACTGTTATAATATTCATGAATAAGATTTATTGAAATTAGTTGAATATCGTTGTGTTTTGATCTATATATTGTGATATTTTACTTGCGAAAAATATTGGTATTCTTGTTGATGTTTTTTTTTATAAAAAAAATTGGACATTTTTATTTATTGTTCCTATTATTTAATATTTATAACTTAGTATTTAATTTATAAATAAGAAATTTGAGAAAAATCTCGAGCAATGAGTGACGACTACTTTTCTGTGAAAAGTTATACAAGAAATTATATTACATATTGAATATTTTAATTGATTATTTGTTGAGAAATTTCATGGATACGAAATTTTCAAAGAATAATTGCATTTTCTACTAGTTGATATATATATACTCTTTTACCGAGAACAGAGTATTTCTGACTTTATAAGAGAAAAGTTATGTTTAATTAAACGTTTTGGTTAATATGAATATTGGATTTGCTTTGAATGGCGTATTTGATATAATATGATTTGTATTTTTTTTATATATGTTATAAATGATATTATGTTAAATTTGTGAATTCGATTTGTGTACATCCACTAAGTGAAATGCTTAGCGCGTTAATTTTATCTCGCGTAGGTAGAAGAGGTGCCAGTGAATAAATGATTGAAGAGTTGATAACTGCAGACGAAGATTCAGAGTCACATTACTTAGGTAGTTTTATTTAAACCTTGTTTGTATATTAATTACTTAAGTATGCATATACAGAAGTTTGTAAAGTTATAATATATGAGTTTTGTAAATATTTGTATAATAGTTTATGTTTTATAAAGTTTGTAAATATACATTATGTATTGTTTTGTTGAAAATGTTTGGGAAAGTTGCACTATATGGAAGAGTGCGCAAATGATTGAGAAATGAATTTTGAAGTGTTTGATATTATATTGTTTGAGTTTTGTGGAAAACAAGATTTTTGGAAAGTCAGAAAAACAGAGGAAACTCTGGCAAAAATTTTCAAAATACTTGATGGGCTCACTGTAAAATATTTTAAAAGACAAACTATTTGTTGTTTTTACAAAGATTTTAATTTATAAACTAAGTTTAGAAAAGTTTTGAAACCGGGTAGCGCTCCTTGGTTCGATCCATGCGGGTCGGGGTAGGGGGTGTTACAACAATATCAATTCATGACCAATATAATTTGATGTGCCTTTATTATTGGTAGTCTTATTTGAGAATTATCGTGCTTTACTTAGTCAATTGCAATTCCCTTATTCATGATTAGTATCGTTGTCCACCTAACACTTTCTATCCATTGGCCTTAACCCCCTTTTATATTTTCAGTTCTTTAGTATTTGCAAATCACCATCACAACAACCATATTTGATTTACTTTTATCATTTTAGTTAGGATTTTTAGTTTTAGGATTAGTACCACTAACTCCTTATGGATTCGACTCCGTATTCACGGAAATTTATTACTTCGACACATCCTGCACTTGGAATTTATCCCAAGTGTGTGAGCGTGTCAATGCCGTTATCGTAGATGATGGTGTCCGGGACTCCAAATCTATAGATGATGAATTTTCTTACGAAGTCCGTAGTATTTTGCTCAGTGATTCTGACTAGCGGTTCTGCCTCAGCCTACATAGTGAAATAGTCGACGGCTAAGATGACATACTTAGCTTGCCCTACTACTGCTGGCATAGGTTCTATGAGGTCAATTCCCCACTGAGCGAATGGCCAAGGGAATGTAAGACTTTTGAGTTTCTCTAGCAGTTGCTTGATATTGTCGGCGATCCTTTGGCACTTATCATAACTAGATGATGTCTACTTGGCGTCAGCGAACATCCCGGGCCAATAGAATCCTTATTGCAGCACCTTGTATGCCAAACTGTTCACACCTACATGGTTTTTCGCATAGTCTTCCGTGGATATATCTTAAAATTCTCGTGGCTTCCTACGGGTTCACACACCTTTGTAAAGTTCTAAAGAACCCTCTACGATACATTTCGCCATCGATCATGGTATAACGCGCTGACCGATACCTTCGGTGTTTTGCTTCGTTTTTATTTTCGGGGAGGATTCCTTATTCTAAATATGCTCAGAGTAGTGTCATCTATGTGACCTCTGCGAGGTCGAGTTCTCGGACCTCCGTGGTCTCTTCATCACTTATGCTTGGCTTTGCTAGGTGAGCCACTGAGATTGTTTTGGATAAGATGACATTGGTGGCAGATGCTATTTTTAATAAGGCGTCAACTTTTAGATTTTTTGCTCTTGGGATTTGCGGATTCTGAACTTCGTGAATCTGCTGAGTACTCGTTTTTTGAGGTAGGCTATCATCCCTCTTATTTGGCCTGGTATTCATTACATATTTGGTTGATCACTAGCTGTGAGTTACTGAAGATATCAATTTTGTCAGCACCTAGAGCTGTGGCTACTCTCAGTCCCGTTAGAAAGGTCTCGTATTCTACGACATTATTGATGGCTTTAAAATCGAATCTCAATGAGCATTTTACTTTGTCCTTATCTGGTGTTGTCAGGACTACTCCCACCCCGCTTCCGTGAGAATTTGAGGATCTGTCAACGTGAAGTTTCCATGGGTACGCTCCATTTTCAGGCTCAACGGTTGTGAGAATAGTTGTGTCGACCAGGGTTTTTGTAAATTTTGTAATGAAATCAGCGATTGCTTGTGCTTTGATTGCGGTTCTGGGTTTGAAGCTTATGTCGAATTCGCTCAGCTTGATTGCCCATTTAGTTAATCTCCCTAGAACTTCTGGTTTTTACAGAATTTTTTTCAGAGGGTAGTTGGTGAGCACTTCTATGTGGTGCACTTAGAAGTATGGTCGCAATTTTCTGGCTGCTACAATTAGAGCTTGAGCGATCTTTTCTATGTCTCGGTACCTTGTTTCTGCAGCGATCAGTGCTTTGCTGACGTAGTAAACATGTTTTTGTACCCCTTTGCCTCACGAATGAGGACTGAGCTTGTCGCTGTTGGGGTTTTTGCCCTAAAGATGTAATTTGTAAATGATTTTTTTTATAAATAAATAAAAGAAGAGTTCAATTCATTCTTATCGTGTCATTTATATTATATAAACTTGTGCATTATAACATCCTAGATTGCCAGATGTAATCTCATATTGTGTATATGATTGTCATATACAGATGGATACAGTAAGAGATGTGCAATCTAAAGAGTCCATAGATAGCAAATAAAGCTGGGTACTTTATTTGTAGTTAATTTATAGCTGTGGTCCATTCTGTATTGTATGATGATTCTATCCTAAATCATTCATATGGAGATATGAGAATGGATGCACCTTGTATGATGTGATCATTTAGGACTGTACCATGATCTATATGAATCTCTCACCAAGATCCGTTTACCGATGAGATTCATATACATCAACTTATACTGGCTATATGTGGGTGATCTCAATCCTGAGTGTCTTATCGACTCCTTCAGGTCAGATCGTGATCTTTAATATAACATGGGTGATGTCAGATGATTATTCCCGATCAATATTCTCCGTATGTTGGGATTGCAATTTAGCTTGTGGCTGGGAAGGTTTGCACACAATAGTGGAATCCACTCCTTCTTGTGAGAAGTAGAGAGTAGTTCCCTTAAGAGTTGATTCGGGACTTGAACAATATGAGCGCTCTCCTGATTCCGTGAGGAAACAAGATTTATTGTTCATTAGAGAATCAACGGTGCTTAAAGGATATATATAATTAGAGGGGTATAACGGACATTATGACCCAGCTCTAATTATGAACTACTGTGGAGGGTCACACCATATGTAATAGCTATATCGATGGTCACTGAGTGATATCGGTCTGTGTAAAAGCGTCCGCAGTTGAGAGAATGCAGCTTCGGATTTTTAGTGGAATAATGTCGGAGTTGATAATCAAGGAATATTAATTAAAGAGTTCAATTAATGATTCTGAGGATTATCGGAGCTTAAAATACTATGGGTCCATTAGGTCCCCTTACTAGCCCGATCCATTTAGGTAACAAGGGTCACGTATAATTAATTGGATGATCCAATTAATAGTGTTGCGAAAGTGACACGTGTTAGGAGTTAATTGAGTGATGTGATTATTCAATTAATTAAATAATGGTAATTATAACAATTAAATAATAAGATTATTTAATTATGTAATTAGTCATAAGATAATAGGATTATCTTATTTATTAAATAAAATAAAATAAATTTAAATTTAAAAAGTTTAAATTCAAAAATCTGATAATAGTTTATTTTTATTTTTTTGAATATAGAGATAATATGATTATCTCATTTATTAAATAAAATAAAATAAATTTGAATTTAAAAAGTTTAAATTCAAAAGTCTGATAATAGTTTATTTTTATTTTTATTTTGAATAAAGAGATAATAGGATTATCTCATTTATTAAATAAAATAAAATAAAATTGAATTTAAAAAGTTTAAATTCAAAAGTTACTGATAAATTAATAAAAAAAGAGTTTTTATTAATTTGGTAATTTAAATAGAATAAAAAGAGTTTTTAATTTAACATACAACTGAACCAAAGAGTTTTACGTTCAAAGTTTTTTTACGTAAGAAATACATAAAAAAGAAAAGTGACCGGAGAGATACAGTATCTCTCCAACTCTTTTTTCCATTCAACCTCTTCACTGATCCTGACAACGTGACGGGCCCACACGCAAGTTACCGGTGCTGGGATATAGTAAGGAAGACGTAGTGGTACAGACTAGGAGCTGCAGAAAAAAATACGAAGGAGCCTCCAACGGTGGTATGTTCCTCAATTTTTTTTTTCATTGATTACGATTTTCTATATATAAAATAAATATATATGTGATATATATTATTTTTTATTATTCCGAAAATATAGTTCCAAAGTTTTACTGGTCACAAATTGTTTTTACAATATGTATAAAAAATTTAAAATCCTATTTCCGCTGTGTGACCAGTAGAACGGAAAAACGGTTCCTACAATCGCCACTGCGGTAACCGAAAGATATAGATACAAATTTTCGTTGGCTAGAGGTTTCGAAAGTACTAGTGTCGATCCAAGATCGGTCTTCAATTGATGGAAGGCGTTGTTGCATTCTTCATCCCACTCTACCCCTTTACTGTTCTTGATTGCCTTGAAAAATGAGAGACACTTGTCGGTGGACCTTGCTATAAACCTGCTTAGTGCCACTTTGCACCTCTTGTGGAAAGTGGTTTTCTTGCTAGGGCCTGTGTTTCCCCTGCGATTTCCTTCTGGGGGATGACTATGCTACTCATGATTTCCATAAACTTTTAGAAATGATACCCAATCTGGTTCATATCTTGGGTGGACATTTCGATTTGCGAGGTAATTGGGGGAGGTTGTAGTGATGTCATGGGC
Organism: Xanthoceras sorbifolium; assembly: GCA_003430845.1. NCBI lineage: Eukaryota > Viridiplantae > Streptophyta > Magnoliopsida > Sapindales > Sapindaceae > Xanthoceras > Xanthoceras sorbifolium. The sequence continues at coordinate 11,700,758 of CM010621.1, forward strand.
ACACTATCGGGTATAATGAACCCTATGGGGGTTTGCCTGATTGGAGACAAAGGAATCTCCGTTGGGGTAGTTTGCTGGGGGCTGCATTCTTAGTTTTGATTGTTTGAATCCATGGTTTCAAGGTTTCCTCAGAGGAATAAAAAAAGTAATCCTTCTAGAGCTAAATTGTTGGTGGTAAAAAATGGGTTAAATAGTCAAACTATGCTACGTAAGAGAATTTGGTGGTCAGTTGAGCAAGTAATATCCTATTTGACTCTTTGAACTCTGCGAGAAGGTTCTCGACTCCGATTTGAGCCTAGTGAACAACGACTGTGGAGTAGGTATCTGAAAAGGCAAAGAAAGATCGATTATGGGTGCCGAACTCTAACCGGCGATTAACGATCAAGTCAGTGCAAGTGTAATGGAAAAGTTAATGAGTTAATTCAAATAGTTTTAGGGTTGATGAATGTAATAAATAACATACATTTCTCCTTCTTCAATGACCTTATTTATAGTCAACCAGACATTCTCATTGTCTTCGTCTATTTTAGGAATGTTCAGGTTGTCTGCAATTGTGGTCAGTTGTATGTTACTTTAAACATGAAACGCTTGCTTTCTCGAAGAGCTTGTCTAAGGATAGGGCAAAATATGTGGTTGAACGGTAACCTACGAAACTATGGCATTTAATACGTCTAACTTTTCTGATGACAAGGTTCTGAGCTTGACCAGATTCATCATAAATGTTTATCAGGTGCGTCGCAGGTTGTCAGACTCTGCACTGACAAAAGCCGTACTGTTTATCGCTGACACCTTGCTGACAATCAATTAATGTTCAGCGAGAACATTGATGATGCTCGGATTATTATCTTCTTAACCGACCACCTTCTCGACGGTTTATTCTCAAACGACGTCGAAACGCCTTTAGCTTAGAAGGCTCATTGGCTTAAATGACCGCGTTTCGTCAACGAAGATGACGTGGCGATTCTTGAGCGGAAATTACCGATAATAATAATAAATTAAAATATTTTTATTTATAATATCATTGAATCTCTACCATCTATAATATGATGGACAATAGAGATCTAATATAAAATATTAAAAAAATTAAATAAAAAGACGCATCTCCACCGTCCATCTCCATAGATGGACGGTGGATATCATAAACATAATTTTTTTATAAAAAAATACATAAAAAATTTTAAAAAATTAAGAAATAACTTAAAAATAAAAAGATGGATCTCCACCGTCCATCTCCATAGATGGATGGTAGAGATCATAAGCACAATTGTTTTTAAAAAAATACATAAAAAATAAGAAATAAATAAATAATTAAAATAAAAAGATGGACCTCCACCGTCTATGTCCATAGATTTTAAATTTTTTATTTATTAGTTGTTTAATATTTTATATTTGATCTCTACCGTCCATCATATGATGGATGGTAGAGATATATTAATATTATAAATTAAAATATTTAAATTTAATATATATAGATATTTACCTTTATACCTTTTGTGCCCTAAAATTTTTAATAGAAAAGTTAACATGTATGTGTATTTTGATAATTAAAACCGACGGTAGGAAAAAAATTGACCATAAAATGAAACTATGGGGGAGATTTTGGCCATAAATGAAACTATGGTGGATTTTGAATAATACACCAAATTAGAGAGGGATTTTAATAATATTTCTAACAGAAAAATTAAGGGTCAATGATATTTGAGTAATTAAGACTGATGGCAGTGGAAAAATTAAATATAAAATGAAATTATGGGAAGGAATTTTAGCCATAAATAACAATAGAGGGGAATTTTAACTAATACACTAAATTATAAGGTCAATTTTGATAATATCCCTTAATATAATTATCATAATTCTTAACAAGGGAGATTTACAAAATATTCCCTAAAGTTTGAACATTTTTTAAAAATAACTATATAATTTCGAATTTAAGTAAAGACACTTCACTGTACATGAAGAATGCTTTATTATTTTAAAATTTTGTTAAAAATCCATTTGATTATGTATCTCAAAACCCTTGAAGTTTGATTATTTTAAAAAAAAAAACAACTCTCTAGTGTTGAATTTAAGTGAAAACACATCTTTATTGTAAGTGAAGAATTCCACCGTCTATGTCCATAGATTTTAAAATTTTTATTTATTAGTTGTTTAATATTTTATATTTGATCTTTACCGTCCATCATATGATGGATGGTAGAGATATATTAATATTATAAATTAAAATATTTAAATTTAATATATATAGATATTTATCTTTATACCTTTTGTGCTCTAAAATTTTTAATAGAAAAGTTAACATGTATGTGTATTTTGATAATTAAAACCGACGGTAGGAAAAAAATTGACCATAAAATGAAATTATGGGGGAGATTTTGGCCACAAATGAAACCATGCTGGATTTTGAATAATACACCAAATTAGAAAGAGATTTTGATAAAATTCCTAACAGAAAATTTAAGGGTCAATGGTATTTGGGTAATTAAGACTGATGGCAGTGGAAAAATTGAATATAAAATGAAATTATGAGGGGAAATTTTAACTATAAATAATAATAGAAGGGAATTTTAATTAATACACCAAATTATAGGTGAATTTTGATAATATCCCTTAACATAATTATCATAATTCTTAACAAGGGAGATTTACAAAATGTTCCCTAAAGTTTGAACAATTTTTAAAAATAACTATATAATTTCGAATTTAAGTAAAGACTGTATATGAAGAATGCTTTATTATTTTAAAATTTAGTTAAAAATCCATTTGGTTATGTATCTCAAAACCCTTGAAGTTTGATTATTTTAAAAAAAAAACAACTCTCTAGTATTGAATTTAAGTGAAAACACACCTTTATTGTAAGTGAAAAATTCCACCGTCTATGTCCATAGATTTAAAATTTTTTATTTATTAGTTGTTTAATATTTTATATTTGATCTCTACCGTCCATCATATGATGGAGGGTAGAGATATATTAATATTATAAATTAAAATATTTAAATTTAATATATATAGATATTTATCTTTATACCTTTTGTGCCCTAAAATTTTTAATAGAAAAGTTAACATGTATGTGTATTTTGATAATTAAAACCGACGGTAGGAAAAAAATTGACCATAAAATGAAACTATGGGGGAGATTTTAGCTACAAATGAAACCATGATGGATTTTAAATAATACACCAAATTAGAAAGAGGTTTTGATAATATTCCTAACAGAAAAATTAAGGGTCAATGGTATTTGGGTAATTAAGACTGATGGCAGTGGAAAAATTGAATATAAAATGAAATTATGAGGGGAAATTTTAACTATAAATAATAATAGAAGGGAATTTTAACTAATACACCAAATTATAGGATGAATTTTGATAATATCCCTTAACATAATTATCATAATTCTTAACAAGGGAGATTTACAAAATGTTCCCTAAAGTTTGAACATTTTTTAAAAATAATTATATAATTTCGAATTTAAGTAAAGACACTTCACTGTATATGAAGAATGCTTTATTATTTTAAAATTTAGTTAAAAATCCATTTGGTTATGTTTCTCAAAACCCTTGAAGTTTGATTATTTAAAAAAAAAAACAACTCTCTAGTTTTGAATTTAAGTGAAAACACACCCTTATTGTAAGTGAAGAATTCTTTTTAATTTTAAAATTTAATTGAAAAGCTCTTTGATTGTATATTAGAATTAAAAAAAAAAAAAAAATCCCCACAAAGGAGGTTTTTATCAAAATTTTAAAACTAGTGACTTGATTTAACCTAAAAAGGCGTATGTTACATTAACAACTCTGTAAAAATTCAGTCGGACTTGGGCTACCTGGTCCGGCCCATTTGTTTTGATCCGATAGTTGGGCCACAACAGTCAAACAATAAGGTCACCCGGCCCACAACCAACGAAAACAGAAGACAAAACACCAAAAACGCAGAGCAGCCGAAATCTGCATTTCTCTCGAGACTAAATACTCGAACTCCCCAAACTCATCACCATCATTTTTCTTCTTCTTCTCTGTTTGGCGTCCGAGAAAATAGTAGCAGTAATTTTCTCTCCCGGAGAACATTCGCCATGCCTCCTAAATCCAGATCGAAACCTTCTCCTTCTCCTTCGCAGCCTCCGCCTCCCATCGAAGATCTCTTCACTACTCTCAACAGACACATCGAGCAATCGGAATTCGAACAGGCCGTCAAAGTCGCAGATCAAGGTCCAATTCTCATGTGTTCATTCTCATCATATGTCTATCTCTCTCTTTTATTGGATTGTTTGTGACATGTGAAACGTTTCGCAGTTCTTTCAATTGCGCCTGGCGATGAGGACGCGATTCGCTGTAAAGTGGTGGCCTTGATAAAGGCCGATAACATCGACGGTGCTCTCTCTGTGATTCAATCGCCTAAGAGTTCGCCTATTGATTTTAGTTACTTCAAGGTTTTTAATTCTGACATTTCTCGCGCTGTGTTTTTATCTTCGTAATTTTAATTCTGTAGCATTAATGAGTTTCGATACACTGAAAAAATTGGTTCACTTGAGAAATTTTTTGTTCAATCCCATACATGCATTAGCTTCTTAGCTGCCATGAATTATGATTTATGAACAAACATTTAAACCTTCGGTTCTCAAATTCGTGGTTAAAGGGTATGTCTGAATGTGAAATTATGATAATTTATGCTTAAGGAAGTTTGTATGTCACTGCATTGTTGATTCCAGTCACTTTTTTTTTTTTTGAAAGGATTCCAGTCACTTAACTATATAGAAATGACGCAGGTTTCTTTCATGCATTTTGGACGTTAAGTATATGGTTATTTCAGTATTTTGATGTTTATTTTGTTTAAATATACAACAAATTAGGTCTCTACTATTAGTGTTAATTTCTCACGGTTTAAAAAACTTAGATAATACCTTCAATAGAGCTTATTTCTCTAATGTTGTCTCTACATTTGCTCAATTGAAATTTGTCCCTTGCATTGTATTTTTATTCAATTTAGGATTATCTTGCCTGGAACTTTCAGTGGATTCAATCAGGTATATGTTTGGCTGCATCCAACTAATTATACATTGACTTGTCATATTGACTTCCATTTTCTTCTGCTGTCTCTAAATAGGCATACTGCCTATACAGACAAAACAAGTTAAACGAAGCATTGGAGTTATTGAGAAGCCAAGAGAACAATTCTGCATCCATGCTGTTAAAGTCTCAGATTCTATATCGTTTAGGAGAATTAGATGCCTGTGTGGATGTATATCGTAAACTTCAAAAATCAAAGATTGATTCTTTAGAAATAAATTTTGTCGCGGGCTTGATTTCGGCTGGGAAGGCTTCTGAAGTGCAAGGAACATTGGAGGCACTTAAGGTTAAAGCAACTAGCAGCTTTGAGTTGGCATACAACACAGCTTGCTCTTTAATTGAAAGGAACAACTATACTGATGCAGAACAACTCTTGTCGACAGCCCGAAGGTTATAATGCACCTATTTCATACGGAAGTTTATCATCATGGAAAGTTTCTTTTAGTTACCATATTGCAATAATTTCGTGACTTAATAAACTATATCGATATTACTGATTTTATGACTGCACCTTGTAGTTACTGAATTATTGTCACGAATAGCTAGGAGATTCATGTAGATTTTAGTTGGACTGGTATTTTTTTCCTTTGGTTTTTGAAATATCATGAATATTTTTGTCTTTAGAGAATAAGTTATCACGAATATATATGTGGGGCTCACATATCTGGAACTGGAGATTTACATAACAGAGTCTAAGCATGCAAATCCCTTATTTGTTGTCAGGTAAAGAATCTCCATAAGAAATTAACTTTCTTTGTTTGTTTGCAGTCCCTCTAATTAGTCGTCTTACACAAGTTACTACAAAACCTGGGAGTGAAAAGGTCCATTAGCGTAATGGAATTTATCTATTAAAAATACATAGTAATATTTGTATCAGGTGCTGTACATTGTATTTTTTCTTAAATGAAAAGTGTTGGGATAAAGGCTTTATGTTGCTTAATGTTCTGGAACTTTTTTTCCAAGGATCACTGTTCCCTTCCCTCTGCTTATTAGAGAGTAGAATTATGCGATAGGTTTCTTGTTACCCTCATTTAGCTAGGATTACGGTCTGGTTTAGTTTTCTCTAATGACACACACTGATTTGTTTTTTAAAATTTTAAATTTTGAAGAAAAATGCTGCACCACTGTTTAATGATTTTTTGGTTGTAGTTATAAGAAGGAATTCTATTATGGAGGAATATAGACGATTTGGAGTGTTTATTCTGATACAATTGTGAAAATGTCAAATCATGGATGAGTAAGTTTAACCATTTTTAGATGTGTGAAGGGACTGTAGAGAGAATATTTGGAGGAAATGTCAGAAGCAGATACTGTCACTGCAGTATTGCAAAGCAACTACTAACTAGCTGAATTTTCACAGATTCTTGTGTTAATTCTAGTATGCTTCTATTAGAGATTTTTGATATGTTATAAATGGTTACGAAGCTAGTTATCCTGGATATTTACTTGGGGCTTCATTCATGGTATGTTAGTGTTGGGGCTGAGTAGTTAATCTTTAATGGCATTTTCATGTTTTCTTTTTGTGGTTGTTGGTGGATTATCCTGAGGTTGAAAATTATAAGTAGAAATCTTTGCAATAAATTATTTTGTGGGAATATTCTTAAGCTTGTAAAGCTATCTAAAATTCATATTTTAATTTAATGTACCGCAAATTTGTTTATTTTTTAATTTGTTATTATAAAGCAGGTGGCTTTTATCATCCTACTAGTTTATGTCTATAGCCAATATAAATTCTCATAAAGGTTCTGGATACTGATATTTGGTTTTATGTTTTCAGAATTGGTCAGGAAAGTCTGACTGATGACAACTTTGCTGAGGATGTTATAGAGATTGAATTGGCCCCTATAACTGTCCAATTAGCTTATGTTAAGCAGGTAAAAGAACAGAGTTATGCAAATATTCTACTTCTTTTTTCTCTATTCTGTTCTTCCATTTGGCCAGCAATTCAAATTGGCTTGTTTATCAGCTCCTTGGACAGACACAAGAGGCTATTGGAGCTTACACAGACATTATTAACCATAATCTGGCGGATGAATCATCACTTGCTGTGGCAGTGAACAACCTTATTGCAGTGAAAGGTCCAAAAGATATTTCTGATAGCCTACGGAAACTTGATAGGATCAAAGAGAAAGATGTGCAGAATTTTCAGCTTGCTCATATACTTGACTCGAAGCTTTCACCAAAGCAAAGGGTGGCCATATATTCGAATCGAGTGCGTTTACTTCTTCATGCAAATAAGATGGATCAGGTATTTCATCAGTATATTGTACTTTCTCCCTCTGATTTAACCCCTTTTTGAATTACCTTTCTGAACAAGAGTAGCTGCTTTAGTAATCCTGGTCACTTGATTTTCTATATGAACTGATGAAATTTTACAGGCTCGAGAACTTGTTGCCACATTGCCGGACCTATTTCCTAATAGTGTGATGCCAGTATTGCTTCAAGCTGCTGTCTTAGTGAGAGAGAACAAAGCTGGGAGAGCTGAAGAAATATTAGGGCAGTTCGCTGAGAAGTTTCCTGACAAGTCAAAAGTCGTTCTTTTGGCAAGGGCACAGGTTGCTGCTGCCGCCAACCACCCTCATATTGCAGCTGAATCCCTGGCTAAGGTACCTGATATCCAACACATGCCTGCCACTGTGGCTACCCTTGTGGCTCTTAAAGAGCGTGCTGGAGATATCAAAGGTGCAGCAGCTGTGCTTGATTCTGCAGTCAAATGGTGGTTGAATGCCATGACTGAGGACAATAAGCTCAGTGTTATAATGCAAGAGGCGGCTTCCTTCAAGCTCAGACATGGCCAGGAGGAGGATGCTTCCCGTCTTTATGAGGAGCTTGTGAACACCCATGGAAGCATTGAGGCATTGGTTGGACTTGTAACAACAGTTGCTCGTGTGGATGTCAACAAGGCTGAAACTTATGTGAAGAAATTGAAGCCATTGCCAGGTTTGAAGGGGGTTGATATGGATAGTTTGGAGAAGTCTTCTGGGGCAAAACATGTTGAGGTTACTTCTCATGTTGGGGTCACTGGGGCACACGAAGATGGTAAGAATAAGGAGAAATCAAAGAAGAAGAGAAAAAGAAAGCCAAGGTACCCTAAAGGATTTGACCCTGCAAACCCTGGTCCTCCACCAGACCCAGAAAGATGGCTTCCCAAGAGAGAGAGATCAAGTTACCGTCCCAAGAGAAAGGACAAGAGAGCTGCTCAGGTTAGAGGCTCTCAGGGTGCAGTTGTTAGAGACAAACATGATGCTGGTGCCTCTGGTACGAATTCCAACATTTCTAATTCGACAGCAAACCAAGGCACTAGTACCAAAGGAACCTCGCAGAATGCCTCCGCGCATCAATCAAAGGCTTCATCCAAGTCTTCAAGAAAGAAGTCTAGGAATTAACCCAGAAGGACCTGTATTTCCTTAAAGATTCTCAAAATTGTTTTACAATTTAGCTTTTCTCGTCCTTTACTAGACCAAGATTTCCACAATTCAATTTTTGACCTCTTCGCTACATCGTAATTAACAAATTAAAATCATCCTGTTTTGAGAGTCTAGAGTTTATTTTATGATTTGCTTAAGACCGTTCCCTTATTACTGAGCTTGAGGCTGTTTTCCAAGCCTTGGAAAGAAACATTTATGAGATGCCTGTTTTGTTGTATGGTTGCTTGCTTCTGGTCGTTCCCTTGTTACTGAGTTGTGTTTTCTGTATTCTTTTGCTTTGCTTCGAACAGGAGGTTATTGAGAACTTGAAGTTATGGATGGATTCCTTGCGCATACTATGCAGGTGGATTCTTCATCTTGTGAAACAAGAAATCCTTTCTTGCTGATATTCCTTTAGTTATGAAAATGTCTTCTCTAATTATTCGACATAATCTAATATTATTTTATATATACGTGTGTTTTACCAAAATGAGTAAAAATATATTAGACTTTTATCCTCTTTCGTGGAGCGCAAGTTTGACAAATGAAACTGGGATTAATCCAGCCCCACTAATTAGCACTATTAAATGTAATTTGATTCGAAATTATCAATGTAAGTAGCCGGCTAAGAGATACATACTTAGGCACCAAAATCAAGAATATTCCATAGCCAAAGCAATGTTCCCAAATCAAGAATATTCTACAGCCAAAGCAACCTTAAGAATTTGAAAGTTAATTAAACAGTTAACCGTCTTCTTGACAAGACAACCAAACTTTTTTTCCCAGAGCAACTGTCTTTAATTGTTAGCCGTAATGTTATTATGCAAGATCTATCTAGCCACAATAATTAAAATTACTAATTAAATTTTAATCTAATAATTCATGAAAACAAAAAAAAATTATATAAAAAAATAATTCCTTCTTATAGTATTTATATAGTGACCAAACCCAATTAATAATATAAGGGATATTATCATTATTTTTTTAGTAGTTCAGGTATTTTTTATTTTTCACCTATAATTTTATTTTTATTTATTTTACTGCCTTTATTTTATAAAATATTTATAATTCTCCCTCCTTTTAAGTTTATGTTAGACTTGTTAGATGTTAAAGGGTAGAGTGGTAATTACAACATAATAAATACTTAAAATATTTTTCAATTAAATAAAATTTTATTTAAAATAAAAAATAAAAATTATTTTCCTCTTTCCTCTATCTTCTTTTTTTCTTTCTCTTTCTCCTCTTATTTTTCTTCTCTTGCATATTTTTTCTCTTCCTCATAATATTTTCTCTCTCTTCCTCACATCTCTGATTCTTATCATTATTATTATTATTATTCTTCATTGTATGGTGTGGTAGAGGTTGAACTCCACCACTCCATGGAGATACACACACATATATTATTTGTTCATATTTTTTTTTTAATTTTTTTTTGTGGAAATCAATCTCCACTGTCCGTATTTTGAAAATGGATAGTTGGATCTCCACCAGATCTATAATTATTTTTTTAAAAAAATTCTATGCTTTGTTTTATTAAATTTGTTATTATGCGTTTTTAATTTTTTAATAATTTTTATTAAATTTATTAAAATCTATATTTTTATTAAATTTTTTATATATGAAAATATTAAAGTATTATTGTATTAAAAAATTAAGGGTAAAATAGTTTTTTATACTAAAAATACTAACATATCTTAATAAAATGGGTAAAAGAGAGAAAATAAAATTAAAGGGTGAAATATACAGATACCCCAAACTATAGGAAAAGAATGATAATATCATAATATAGTAACCTTATAATTAATCTTACCCGTTAATCCATTGTCCTCCTAAGTAAACGGGTCGGATCTTATCCAGATAAGTCAAGAGCCACAGGTTGGCATTGGGCCCGGATCATCCATCACCAACATTGACCCTTCAACCCACTACTCACTCACACCCAATCTTATCCTCTAAGTCACTTTAACACCCTTGATAACCACCAATTTTTAATCTTGTAAGATTCTAACCTAATATTCCAAAACCAACATCCTTCGCGAGCCCACATTGGATTCCCTTTTGATCAAGATCAAACGGACCAGAAACAAAGCAGATAGACTGGAGATCCATCACAACAGGAAACATATAAAAAAGACCGAAAAATTAGGTTTAGTAGCGCCATAAGGATACCGTCTCCCGCCACATCTTGCTGCGAAGAATAGGTTAAACTCTGTATTTAACGAACCGACACGTGGCGGTACCACCCTACACTTTCTCTCTCCTAAATCGGACAATTCACCGTTTACCCTTCACTCTCTCTCTCTTCAAAAGAAAAAAAGAAAAAAGTAAAACAAATAAATTAAAATAATAAAAACAATTTCATCTCATTTTCTCGCTCGCTCTTTATTTCGTTTTCATTTCCTGTCTCTTGAACTCGGTCGACAGACTCACCTCACCTTCTCTTTGGATCGAATTCCCCCAAACTCAACTCACCCAAAAAAAAAAAAAAAAAAAAAAAGCCCACAGAACTCTTCAAGTTCAATTTTTTCTTCGACTCCAAACTTGGAACCGAGAAGTCGAAGAAGAATTTCTGGATTCGATGCCAAGAGATTTGGCTTTTTATATCTGTCGATTATGTTCGCGGGAGTCAAATTAGGGGTATTCTTGGTGGTAATCTTTATCGTTTAATTTGATTTGATTATCGCTATTTCACTACTTGCTCTTTTTCGTGATAGATTTGTTGCAAACCCTAGTTTGTTATTAGGTTAGTCGAGACAAAAGAAATTTTTGACTGATTGATTTTTTGTATATATAAATTTGGTTGACCCTACTTTTTTTTTTTCTTCTTCTTAATTTTGTTTAGCTAACATATACTGGGTTCTTTTCTTGCACGAGAAACTCTGTGAAATTTTTGGTGCGTTGTTTTAGTTTGCCAACCGAAATCGAGGGTTTTCTTGTTAGATTTAGATTAGGGTTAGATCTTCCTCGAAATTTTGATCTTTTCTGTTTTTTATATTTGTCCATTATCTTTATTTTTGATATCTCCTAAACAAAAAGAAAAAAAAAATTCAAAGAGAGGGAAAAGAAAAAAACTTTTAAGTTTTGCATATAGTCTCATAAATTTTGTACAGAAAAGATTGCATCTGGGTTTGTATTCAAACACTATGGCCTTAAACTTTTCGCATAGACCAATCTTTCCTGCACATTTAACTGAGGACAATTTGGTGTCCCCAATGAGAATTGCTAATGGGTATCCTGTTGAGGGAATGCCTGAGAGAAATGGAGATGGGTTTGCTATGAATTGGCATTCAAATCAGGAGATGGATGATTGTTTTGATTATGGGAGGGATAGGGGTGATAATAGGTGCGGATCTCAGGAGTCTGTGTCAACGGACATTCTTGATCTTTTGCCATCGGATCCTTTTGGAATGGATATCAGTACTACTTTTACAGCTGCAATTACTGGTTGGCTTGAGGATTTGGAGGTGGATTATGGTGGGTGTGGGAGGGATGAGGTGGGAACAAGTGACATGAATTGTCAGTTATTTGCGGGTCTCAATTTTTTTTGGAATAATGCTATGAGGTACCAGGCGTTTCCTGGGTACAGGGGGTTTGAGCACAAACTAAATGTAGCAAGTGGATCTGGTGGGTGTTTTCAGGAGAAGGAAGTAGTAGGGGAGGGATCTTTTCATGGTGGTATTGGATCGGTTTGTAACATGGATGATATTTTGAGCTTTCCGAATGGAAATGTTGGTGTTTGTGACCAGCAAAGTGAAGAATTGCAGGAGCGTACAGAGATTAGTTGTGGCAGAGAGGAAGGGAGTCCTCATGCAGCTTTGAGTTTTGCTCTTGCTTATCTGGGTGTGCAGGATCTTCTTGTTGTTGAAAAGGTTTGCAGATCCCTGTGGACTACAGTTAGGAGTGACCCCCTCTTGTGGAGGAGTATTCACATAGATCAACCATTGAACGATAAGATTACCGATGATGTTCTTTTGCAATTAATCAATAGGGCCCAAGGTAACTTGCAGTGCTTGAACCTGGTGGAGTGTGCAAGGATAACTGATGATGGATTGAAGCGTGTGCTTGAAAGTAATCCAAGGCTAACCAAGGTTTGATTGTCTTCATATAATATTGCTTTTTATGTATTTTGAATTTATCATTTGTATTTTGAATAATGTTTTTGCTACTTGAATACTTGCTTTATACACTCAAGGTATTAATATGATTTGTTCTTGGGTAGTTGGGCTGGGTTAGTTGATGGTGTTATTTAAGTTGATTTATCCTTTAGTTCTTTTCTATTTATTAAATCTGTGGGTTCTTTTAAATGATTGTGAATATATTATAACATGTTATTCTTTGAATCTTTTTATTAACGACAATTGTAAGTGAAGGTTTCCGTGGCCTTGATTTTTCTACTTCTGGTTGTGTAACTCCTATTTGATCCTTTCTTTTGCTGCTAGAGCTGATAATATGCTGGCCTTGATTTAGGAAGTTAGAAATCCGATATAGATTTTGAAGAGAATAATTGATAAATTCAGACCTTAGAAAAATGAAGATTTACGTGCTTTACCCCTAAGAAGAATGAAATTATAAGTTCTTTACCCCTTAAGAAGAATGAAACTGTAAGTGCTTTTCCAGCATTTAATTTAATAAGAAGGTGCACTGCGGCTTTTTTCTTTGATTCATCAATTCTTTAGAAAGATTAAGATGTCCATACACCAAAAATTGACCAATTGTGTGGGTGTGTTCTTTACATGTGTATGCACATACATGTCTGAGTGAAACTGGTTTCTTTCTTTCTATTTTAAATCCTGGTACGGAACCAACATGAGCAGAAGTAAATTGAACCTGTCACCCGTAATGTCAATTTGCTGCTAATTTCATTTTAGTGGGACAAATTAGGAGGTGGTAATTGGATCTTTAATGTTTTCATTTCTTGTTATGTATGTGTAAGGGTCATTTTTTTTCCTTTTTGAATTGTATGCACAGAAAACCTGAGTATTGAAAGTTTGGACACAGGCATAGGAAAAAATAAAAAATAAAAACCTGAGTATTGAAGAACTGAAATATCTCGCTGGCTTTTGATGAATCATTTTTTTGTATGTCCTCTAATTATGCTATGCATTTTTATGCTCACTGTCACTTATATCTGGGTGACATTTTTCATAAAATATTACCTCTGGCCCTTTACATCTCCCCAGACTAGCAGTGAAATCAATTAAAGCATTTCATTGTGCAAATTCACTTCACATGGACTATGCATAGATTTTCTTCTTTTTGGGTCTTTTGTCTTTATGTGTTGCCTTATGATCCGTTAAACGTGTTTTCCCTTCTTGCAGCTAAGTGTGCCTGGATGTACAAGACTCAGTATTGATGGCATTGTGGGTAGCTTAAAGGCTTCCAAGTCTATGGGAGCACAAGGGGTGAAGCATCTAAGGATTGCCGGGGTCTATGGGGTGACTAAGAAGCATTTTGAAGAATTAAAATTCTTGTTGGGTGCTGATAGCACCATGCAGCAGAATGCTCACAAGCCGCATTTCTATTACAGAGGAAACTTTTATCTGTCCTGTGAGGATGATCGTGCCATTGACATTGAAATGTGCCCTAGGTGCCAGAACCTGAAGCTGGTTTATGATTGCCCTGCAGAGGGTTGTCAAGTAAACCCCTCTCTGGAATGCAGGGCATGCATACTTTGCATAGCACGGTGTGTTCAATGTGGTCGGTGCATCAATGACAGCGAATATGAAGAAACATTTTGTTTGGAGTTGCTCTGTTCATATTGTCTGAAGCAGCCCTTGAATTGTCAGGAGAGGCAGGTAAGGAAAATTGGTCCCTCCAAATCTCCTGTTTTACATGAACCGAGTTCTGACCTCTGTCTTCATGGCTAGGGACTGATTATATCTAGTCTTCTAGTTTCACATTATGGTCTAGAAATTGCATGATTGGTTACCCAGTGAGGCAGCCAACATGTTGTTATCTTTCTATCTTGTTATTACCTTCTTGTTCTGCTGGCTGAGTCAGGTTCAGCCTATTGGTGGACTTCAACTTGTGGTAGCTGCATTGCGAGTCAACTGCCTAGGTGTTAAGTGTTCTGTCGGGGAAGTGGGGAAAAAGTTTTGGAACATGAAATAAAATATTCAAGGGAGACCTTTGGAGGCAAAGGTTATAATTGATATGTTGTGTTGAGGACATAGAATCTCATGTCCAGTTGGTTCTTACAATTGGCATTAGCAGTTAATAAAGTCCAATGAAAAGTATATTGGTTTACCCACAGATGTTGGATCTGAAATGAGTTGGCATAGAAGTGGAATGTGAACCATGTGACTTATTGGCGTGTAGATTTGATATGTATGTTGTATTTTAACATTGGTTGTTCTACTTGAAACTTCTGTGCCGCTTTTTTGAGTGAGCACTTGTTTATTTGTAACCTGAGAAGCACGATTCTCCATCTTCTGACAAATCTGTAGCAATCAATCTTAAGTTTCCAGACAGTAGCTTCTGATGCAGGCTGTGAAGCGTGATCTCTCCATCTGTGCTGTGGTGATCCATCCTTTTACCATGCAAGTAGCTCGTGGTGCAGCCTACTGTTTAGTAGTCCAGCACTTGTTTTGCAGGACCTCTTCATTCCAGCCATGGAAGTCTTGTATCATTTATTTTCTGGCCCCTGGCTGGCCTGCTTCTCTAATATTGGAATTTAATTTACTGTTGAAGGTGATAGTATGGGGCTTGTATTTGTTTCTTCCATTGTAGGAGGATTTTAATGGTCCAATTTAGGAATTTGAAACTGTATGTGATCTTGATGAATATGTAGTTTTGAGTGAATGGTTATTAAGAGATTTACTAGGAATGAAATAAATTTCACTTAAACATCTTTTATGGTTTCATGGCTATTGTGATGATCTATTGAATTTGATATATATTTTTATTATTTTATTTATTTATATTAATAAACACTTTCGAATGCTTCCATTATTATTTGAAATAATTTTAATTTATTTCATTATTTAAAATTTAAGATCTATTATTATTTTTTAAAATTTAGAATTAAAAAACTATTTGAATATCTCCATGCAAATAATATTATAATATTATAGAGTGTAAACTGTACTTGTTGAATATTCAAGTTCAACCGATCGGCACTTGAAGGCTCAAACCAAATGTCTTGGCATATTTAAACATGAGCTGAAACTGATATTGAGCCAACCATGTTGTTTAGGTCATTCTCTTTATAGATTGAAATGCATTGATTACTGCTTCAGTTGTCTAGTTTCTAGTCCGGTGTGCGTTTGAGATTGTTGTACAAGCTACATCAATAAGAAACGCACTCTAAATGTGCTGTGACTAATTGCAATCAAAGAAAATTTGTATTAGACTGGAGCCACAGAAACTGCATTCACATTGCCTATGTGATAAGGTTGACATAAAAACTTTTATCATTAAATCATCGATAAGGTATGTATATTACAATTGGGATGACCAATGTGGCATAAAAATACATTTTGTTAATGATTATAAATGATCGATGAGGCATGAATTACAATTTGAGATGACCAAGAAGAATTCTGTTAGTTGAGCAAGAGCAGCTGCAGACTTGTATTATTAACTTCTAAGATTTCTGAGGTTTCTTTCGGAGATCTTTCATCCATTTCAAGCTCATAAGTTTCTTGGCTAACTTGTTCTTTGATCCATCCTTCCCCTTCTTCTTGTCTTCCTCCGACGCTGTGGGCCGAGGGTCGGGGTTGTAGTCCCATTGATCAGCCCATGACAACCCAGAATCCATCTCGCTATCTCTCCCTCTTTTATGTCTCTTTTAGAATCTAAAATCTACCACAATATGCTTTTGTTTTTAACTTAGACTTTGATATTGGCATGGTCATTTCCTTTTTATTTGAGTTTTGAGACCATGTTTGGTAAAAGTTAGTTATGTTGGATGAACAGCTTTCGGACATTTAGATGTTACTGATCATATGCTAATTATAACACATGATGAGTTTAGTAAGTGGTTGGTTATTTTCGACAGCTGATTTTCTTCCAACGAACGGTCATTTGCTTTCTTTTAACTGACCAGATTCTTAATGTGGTCATTTGGTTACCTGTTTTGAAAAAATCTTGACTTGGTCTGCATTGCAATAAAAAAAAAAAAAACATTTTAGGCCTACTATATACATGCCAAACCGCTCATTTTTATAAACAATTAGAAGGCAATTATCTTAAAACAACTCATAGTCACAATATGAAGAGAAAAGGCTTAGAGAGCAAAATATGAAAAGAAATGGAATTGGTGATCAATTAGAATAAAAAAAAAAAAATTATAAATAGACCTAAGTGAATAAAGATGTAATGGGCAATTGATTAGCAGTATATGGGGAACCATTGGTTCACAAAATGAGAAACAAGTGAGCTAGTTTGCTCGAACTAGATATTCAGGACCAATCATCTAAAGAACTCAACATGACCTGCAATCTCCCTACACAATAACTTAGACTCGCTAGCTAATTTCAGGCTCTTAGAGATTGTTAACCCTGTCAGTCTGTGTGTCGACGTTGGATTGTATGACTTGGCCTTGTCTTCCCTCCCCTTTGATAGAGCTTCCTTAGCAGGAAGTACATTTCCCCACCAAAATTCCTGCAGGATCTCATGTATTAGCTCCCAGTAATCACGATCCCTATGCACACGGAAGATTGTGCTTCCGTTAATAGTCCAGCAATACAAATCAACCCATTCTCTGCCCATTATCTCCATTTGACCCTGCACCTGAGGCATGTAATAGAAAGGCATAGTTGACCAAGGCAGAGCAGTCTCGGGCTTTCCCTTGTTATATGGACACTTCACTTCCAGGATGCCACCCACTGGAAAACAACCAAGAAGACCGTCTGGGGAAGCACCAAGCCAATCAAATCGATCCTCCGCATGGATTGCGAAAGCCAATGAGCTGACCTCACGACCAGTGATACTTTTGTATCTGTCTATAGCTGCCGCTTCATTGAGCACACCCCACTCCATGGCACACCTTTTAGAAGCTTCAACAACTTGTGACTCTGATGCAAATACTTTCTCATGCCAGAGCTCAGAGCGACGCTTTCCCTTCCAGAACCCCAAGGCAGTACTGAAGGTGCTCGTTGTCAGCTTGTCCCTCCGAAGGGCAAACCATTCATCTGAACGCTGGAGAATATCATTCTGGGCAGCACAGGCAACCTTCACTAGCAATGAAGCAGGACGGATAATGAGAGGGGCAGTTGGAGAAATCCACGCTGCTGCACAAGTGGAGGAGGTTCTGCGAATTCCACTTCCTTGACTTCTCCTCACCGACAGTGGAGTCACAGCTTTGTGGTTAATGCTGCTGAATCTAGTTAAACAAGCATTGCTCATTGCTGAGAATATCAAGCAGTTGGTAGTGTGTTTATTTGGCTGAAAGAACCTACAAAAGCCACAGACTGCTTGAAAAATTAGTGCAGAATCGGGATCAGAGATATGATAAAATAAACCTTCCTTGCTATATACTATAATCACTATAAAGAGTAACAGCAGCTAATTAGATTGTATTTAGCACATCATCTTCTTTAGTTGAATTTAAAATACAAACTGTAAGTCATGGATGACATTATATTCCATTGCTCCGTTGCTAAGGAACAATGTTACTTGCCTCCATGTAAAATTGCAATTTATTCTATTCTTGCTAGTCAAGTGATTAGAAGTCATATTTAAAAATCAAGGGTTCTTTTTTCCTATAAAACTATTGGCCAATTCCTAGTGTGTGAAAGGAAGACCAATCTAAAACAAGGAACTGAATGCTCAATGTATTATCTGGATCAACAAAAATACTATCTCATAGTCGCGTTACACTGGAATTGAGTACTGAAAATGCTCACCCCTCTGTACGTACACGCAAGGTGACCAAGTAAGAGCTCTCTAAACACTACCTCTTTAACTGAAGCACCAAAAGAGGTCCTAATACAGTAACATGATATAGATATGATTCTAAAAGACATATCTTTATCATGAAACCCGTATTATCATCAATAGATAACCAAAACAATGACTAGTCCACATCAATTGTCAATATTTGCTGTGCAAAGCTAATGGCGGCAAGCCATTTTATTTTGAGTTTATTGCCCTTGAACCTCAGCAATTCAAAGAACCAAATGCAAAAGTTTCTCCTTCAAACAAAGTTAGCATAATTCATGATTATAAGCAAGTCCTTGAGAGTTCTGTTCTTCTGTCAAGTGTTCATACCAGGCTGAGGGCAACCAAACTTCGACTGCGATCACGGCTTTTCATAACAAATGGTCCACCAAGTAAAGCCAACTCATAACTAATTCTGGGGCAGTCCAAATAAACCACATATGGCTCCAAAATGGAGCATGAACAAACAAATGACGAAAACACCATCACCCCAAAAGAAAAAAAAAACTCTATCCATTAGACCTCCAGTAACACTAACTACAAAACATTCCTTCTAAAAAAGAAATAAATAAGAAAGCACATGTATTGAATAAAGGTGTTTGATAAAATACCTGAAAGAGACTTTGATTTACCAAAAGCAAATATGTTGGGGTTCGAAAGTGAAACAGCTGAAAAGGGTCCTCCTCCTGAATTGGTTAAAACAAAGGAAGCTCTTGAGCGAGTGGAAGAGACTTGAACCATATTCATCATCGTTTTCTGCTTAAAAAAACATAACTTTTTGGTATCAATAATCTGATTCTATAATTTTCACTTCAAGGTCGCACCGTTTTGGATATTTTGCGGTTAAAAAACGGCGTCGTGTTTTAACTTATATTTATCTATTTGTAGGGCAATTATCAATTTAATCTCTAACCTTTAGGGAATTATCAATTTTTTAATACACTTTCATTTATTGGTATTATTGGACCCTCACTTTATGGACATGTATCATTATGGTCCATTTGACTAATTTTCTAACGATAAACCTAACAGAATTGATAAAAAGACTGATTTGCCCTTGTCTCTATTTAAATGAGTCAAAATTACAATTTTAACATCAATTTCTTTTTTAAAAAATATTAATAATTAGGAGGGTAATATGGTCATTTTATATTAATATTTAAAAAATAAAATTTAAAATATTTTTGAATGGATCTCCACTGTCAAGATAGATGGACAATAGAGATTATATTGAAATTTTGTTTAAATTTGTTTATTGTTGTTCAGCAAAAAAAAAAAAATTTGAAACTGTTCTTGATGGAAATCCAATTTGGATCTTCACCAAGAACAAAAAAATAATAATTGAAAAACAAGCAGCACTAGCGATCTCCATCACTGGAGATGAAGCGACTTCCAGCGATGGAGGTAGCTGGGTCTCCGGCGATGGAGATGCCGGAGATCGAAGGTCTCAAGCGTTTACGAACCCAAATTTCTAGGTTCATCAGTGCTAACGAACCCAGAAATCTGGGTTAGTCTTCAAAGATTCAAGTTTCTCCAATTTTGTTTTTCTTGATGGAGATCCAGATTGGATCTCCGCCGTACATAAAAAAAAAATTAAAAATAAAATTTGATTTTCAATTTTTTAAAAAATTCCAATATAATTTCCACCGTCCATCAATCTTGATAAACGATGGAGATCCAACTAATTTTTTTTAATTTTTCTAATTTAATTTATATTAAATTTTTAACTAAAGGTAGATATGTTATTTCAACAAAAAATTTACTGTTGACCTATTGATAGGTTTAATGACAAAAATACCCATGGAATCGTCAAGTTTGACAACGGTTGACTTACAGGAGGACCAAATTGATATATTTTCAGAAAGTTAGGGCAGAAGGATACTAATAAACGAAACCGCGTTAAAAAATTAATAATTTCTCAAAAATTAGGGACCAAATTAATAATTGCCCATGATTTAATTGTCTAGTGATAATCACTAGTCATTTTGATAAAATTTCATTTAATGTTTTATGTAAACTAACATATATGGTTATAGGGGTTCTGCTGTTAGCATTAATTTTCACTATGTAATATTTACACATCTTCCATCAAATTTTTAAAAAAATAAAAAAAAATAATGACTAAATGAAGTTGACCTAGTGGTATGCCTTTTACACCTGTATCGTTCAGATTATGGGTTTAAATCGTATCATTTTCTCAAGATCTCAAATTTAATGTAATTGTTCAAAAAAAAAATCTTAAAATAATATTTATTTTGTTGACAATAAATGCTGGCTAGCAATTAAGTCAAATGATCAAAGTGACATGTAAGATAAAAAGTAAGTTAAACATTGAAAAGTCATTGCTGAGATGGGTTTTGGAGTCGTTGAGAGATGTAGCTGGCCTACGAGAGCTCTTTTGGTTGAAGAATGATGTCTCTTAACCTATCTTCGAAGACCTGTGATGATCCTTAAAACAAAGGAAACCTGTATGAGCACTGAATGGTGACTAGTATTTATACTCCGACGTTTAAATTAGTAAACAATCTTGAGAGACAAAGTTTACAGTGATAGAAACACAGTTTTGGGTGGTAAAAAATATATTTATTATTGCATGTCCGCCTTTAATGCGCAAGTACTTGTATTGAGATAATTGGTTGTTGCTCCTATTGAGAAGGAGACCGATCATTCTCTCTTCGATTTTCCTATCGCATTATCAGTTCACCCTATCGTGTATGAGCCTCGAGAGGGGCCCAAAAGTAAATCCCTTGTTTTTCTTGACAGCAAGCTGACTTGGCATGCCATCCGAAAACTACTTATACCATATATCAATTAATATCATCAAATTAATTTTTTTAGTTTTTGAAGTATTATAATTTGGGCTTTCGGGTACGACTCAAGTTCACAATTAGTCATGGCTATGGTTTCGAAACCGGCGGTTCCGGTCCCCCCAAGAGGGGAACCGGGACTGTGAGGTCCGGGTTTCGATTCCGGTTTCGGAATCGAGGGAGGAACCGCAGTTTCGGTTCTTTCTCCGTTTCTGGGAACCGGAATCGCGGCCTTTTTTTTTTCAAAAATTAAATTTTTTAAAAATAATTTAAGAAAATTAAAAGTGCGTATTGGGTTACAATAAAATAACGATAAAATTACGATAATATCATAAAACTATAAAATTAAAAAGAAATTAAAATAAATAAATAGGAAATTAGGGCTTGCACTTAATTTTACCTTAATTAAACTGTCTACGTATCCTCTAGAAGGAATCAAAGTCCACGTAATTCTTTTACCTTTTATGTTCCGAATGTAATCAATCGTTGTTTGTACCTTCGGTGGCTGCTGTATAGTCGTTGGTATCGAAGAAGTCGTTGTTGTCGGACACCAAATCCATTTCCTACTGCTGGTATGACGCCTTGGTCCAGTTGTCACTTGTCAACATAGACCTGGATCTGAATTGAGTCTGAACTCATCAACGCTCGTTTCTCGTCGAGAACGTTGCTACCTGCACTAAATTATTGTTCAACTGCCACAGTCGAGGCAGGGGTTCCAAAAATTTGTTTGGCAATGATGACCAAAATTGGAAAGTTAGTTTGGTGATCCTTCTACCAATGTAGAATGTTAAAGTCATCGCTTTCCAGAAACTCAAATGAGGTGTTTATGTTGTTGACGGTAAAAAATGGATTCTACAATCAACGAAGGTCAAAGAAGCCAAATAAGGGGATTATTGGCTTGGCCAGGTGATTGGAGTAAGATTGCTTGAGATAATCTTACTGAAGATGTTCTCGCAGGATGAACAGACTTCTCGAAGTGAATTTCTGTGGTCCGTCACCTATCAAGAAAAAAAGATTCGTGAGAGATGCCGGACGGAAGCCGGCGATCAATCTCCGATGATCAAGTCAGTTATCTCTTTCAACGAGAACAGAAAATATCCTTAGTTCTTTTAGGGTTTTGATGACAATTAATTGCTTACCTTCTTCGTTGTTGCGGTACTTCTTATATACCCTGAACATTTTCCCCTTTGTTGGGAATGTTCAGGTTTTCTTTCAGGAAGGGGTCAGGAGATCGTTTTCTTAAACGTGTAATTCCTGACCTCATGCAGAAGATCGCTCGACAGTGGCAAAAATGGTGAAAAGAACGGTAACCTGTGCTGCCCGGGCATTAAATTCGTCTGCTGCCTTCGATGACAAGTCTCTGACACCGACTGTGCTTGTGGCAAGTGTCAGACTAGTGCGCTGCAGAGCCCAGATTCAGGTTCGACGTATCGCCTGTATATCTGTCTCCCATTTGAGGCTTCCTCGGGGAGATACCGTGGTCGCAGGTAACGTTCTCGCAGCAAGCTTAAGCGCTCCTGCGACCTCTAAAGTTAAATGATGATGTTTTTTAGAGATAAGAGGAAGCAGTCCTTCCTCTTTCCTTTTCTTGGTGATTGGTTGCTTAGGTGGCATTTTTCTAAAAGATTATACTCATAACAATACTCCCTAAATCCTTCGAAAAAAAAGCTTTTTCTAATGGGGATTTACTTTCATAGTTCAAAAAACACCTCCTCAACTCTTCCTGCTGAAGTGGCATCTAATGACGTGTCGGTTCTGGGAATGGACGTCTGGCTTCACATCTCCCGCATGCGTCATTCTTTTTCAAAAAGAGCTTGCTACCGTTTTGCCTCCCTTGTACACGCAGCGCCTCCCTAATAACTTCCATTTACTGTAGGTTCTCTGCACGAGGCGTTTAATTAATTACTCTTATCATGTAACATTCCTAATTTCGAATAATTAATTTTGAATATGTGGATATAAAAATTTATGATTTGAGGGGTATAAAATGTAATTAAAAGTATGTATTGATGTAGGAAGATAAGGTGGTTGCATATGCGTCAAGACAGTTGAAAACTCATGAGCAGAACTATCCAATACATGATCTGGAACTTGCAGCTATCATATTTGCTTTAAAAATATGGAGGCATTACTTGTATGGTGAGAAATGTTATATATGTACAGATCACAAGAGTCTGAAATATCTGTCTACCCAGAAAGAGCTTAATTTAAGACAGAGACGATGGATGAAGTTGATTAAAAATTATGACTGCGTAATTGACTACCATCCAGGAAAGGCGAATGTAGTCGCAGATGCTCTGAGCAGAAAAGCACTGTTCGCATTGAAAGCTATGAATGTGCAATTACAGCTGAATTCAGACAATGCATTAGTAGCTGAATTGATATGCAGACCCAATTTGATTCAGCAGATTGTAGAAAAACAGAAACAGGATGCCAGAATCCAGATGATATGTAGACAGATTTTAGAAGGAAAGCATCCAGACTTCTTAGTCAGAAATGATGGTATTGTGTGTTTCAGAGACATGATTTGCATTCCAGATGATGAAGAATTAAGAAAGATGATCCTGACAGAGGCACACAGTAGTTCGTATTCGATGCACCCAGGTAGCATAAAGATGTACAGAGATTTGAAAACACAGTATTGGTGGTCTGGAATGAAGAAAGATGTGGTAGAATTCATGACTAAGTGTATGACTTGTCAGCAGGTGAAAGCTGTACACTAGGTTCCATCAGGATTGTTATAACCAATAGTAATACCTGAGTGGAAATGGGATCGTATCACGATGGACTTTGTCACATGATTGCCACTCACCCGGAGTAAACATGATGCAATATGGGTTATAGTGGACCGATTGACGGAGTCAGCACATTTTCTACCTGTCAGAACTGACTATTCACTGGATCGACTGGCAGAATTGTATATTAAAGAAATAGTCAGACTGCATAGAGTGCCTGCATCTATAACATCAGATAGAGACCCGAGGTTTACATCCAGATTCTAGAAGAAGTTTCAAGAAGCCTTGGGTACTCGACTGAGTTTCAGTACAGCCTTCCATCCGCAGACAGATGGACAATCAGAAAGGGTAATTCAGGTGCTTGAAGATATGCTCAGGAGCTGTGTAATTGATTTTGAAGGGAGTTGGGCGGATCACCTCCCATTGATTGAATTCACATACAACAATAGTTATCAGTTGAGCATAGCTATGACACCATATGAAGCATTGTATGGAAGGAAATGCAAGACCCCTGTATACTGGATAGAATTGGGTGAGGACAGGTTAATAGGCCCAGATTTGATTCGACAAACTGAGGAGAAGATGAAGATTATCAAGGAAAGACTGAAAGTTACTTCTAACCGACAGAAATCATATGCAGATCTGAAAAGAAAAGAGATAGAATATAAAGTCGGTGAAAAAGTGTTTCTGAAAGTATCTCCGTGGAAGAAAGTGCTCAGATTTGGCAGAAAAGGTAAGTTAAGTTCTAGATTTATTGGCCCATACGAAATCATTGAACGTGTGGGACCAGTAGCCTACAGACTTGCTTTACCTCCAGAATTAGAAAAGATTTATGATGTTTTCCATGTGTCGATGCTGAGGAGATACAGATCTGATCATTCTCACAGAATTCAGGTCGAAAGTATTGAAATTCGACCAGACCTGACATATGAAGATGAACCAGTGCAAATTCTGGATAGAGAGATTAAAGAACTACGAAACAAAAGAGTTCCACTGGTGAAAGTCCTCTGGAGAAATCACAACATAGAAGAGACTACCTGGGAGAGCGAGGAAACGATGAGACAACAGTATCCACAACTGTTCAATTGAGGTAAATTTCGAGGACGAAATTTCTTAAGAGGGGAAGAATTGTAACATTCCTAATTTTGAATAATTAATTTTGAATATGTGGATATAAAAATTTATAATTTGAGGGGTATAAAATGTAATTAAAACTATGTATATTTTTATGTTTTTCAGGTGGACCAGATGGAACGGTCCAAAAATGATGCATGAAGAAAAGGGTGAAAATTGGACAGTGAGGACCGCGACCAGAGATCGCGATGAGTTGCTCGCGGTGAAAAATGGTATTTTCGGGCAGTGAGCAACGCGACCAGTCACTACGACCATAGATCGCGCTGACTAGCTCGCGGTGAAAATGTTAAATTTGGGCAGTGAGCATGGCGACCACCAGCGCGACCATAGTACCGCGATGAGTGATCGCGATGAAGGCAGTGGAATTGCTCCAATGAGCAACGCGACCTGGTAGCGCGACCACAGGTTGCGACGACGGTCGCGATGACTGAAAGATTATAAAAAAAATAAGAGGCAGTGGAAGTCTCTCAAAAAAGTCAGACAGAAAAATAGAGAGGGAGAGACCGAGAGAAACAGAGAGAAAGAAAGAGAGAAAAAGAAAAGAGAGAGAAAGGAAGAAGAAGAAGAAGAGGAAGAGAAGAAGAGAAGAGGAAGAAGAAGAAAAGGAAAAGAGGAGAAAAGAGAGAAAGAGAAAAGAAAAAGGAGAAACCTAGAAGGAAAAAGGTGTAGAAACGGTATTCGGGTTGGTGTACACATATTTTTGAAATCTTTATGTGTTTTGGTTTGAATTTGAGATTTTTGGATAATTTGTTAAATATATGTTTATATTGTTTTTCTATTTGAACGATTTCGATTCAATCGTATATTGAGTATTATATTTTAATCGTATTTTGATTCATTGAATATGTTGAAATAAATGGTTTCAGAATATCGAATAAACGAATCGTTGAATTTCCATGAAATTATGTATATACGTTTTTCCTAATATCGATTGAATTTTTATATTAATTGAGTTTGAATTCAATTTGTGAATTGTTATGTAAAAATATTGTATTGAAACGGCCCTAGGATACTTGGATATATAAATGGATATAGGAGGTTGATATACCAGCTGAGTTCATTTAGCAGTACTGCACCGATATTGGTATTGATATTGATGATTTATTATGTATCTCCTTATGGATTCGTCTAGAGGTAGGGAGACATGTACCTCCTCAAGGATTCGTCCTGGGGTAGGGAGACACGTACCTTTATAAGGATTCGTTCCTGGGATAGGGAGATATGTACCTCTCTAGGTTCCGAACACTCGGTCCTAGGGTAGGGAGATACGTACCAACCTAAGGATTCATCCTAGGTTTGGAGTTATGTTCGACAGGCAGCCACTGAGGTCGAACGACCCATATTCCAGTCCTGGATTATGTTGAGTATATCAAAGGGCCAGAATTGAAGTGAATTGAATGATATGTTTATAAGTGAATTTCGAAATTGATTTTATACGTTTATTTCAGTATTTAAGTTAAAATGATTGTAAAAGAATTGAGAATTTAATTTAATACGAATTATTAAAATGATTTAGTTGTTTTTATTAACCTGATTTCATATGATTTAAATTAGTGACCGAGTTGAATATGGTAATGTTTTATTTACGTTCGCACTGTGATATTTATATTATGAAAATTATGTTATGATTTTGATAAATGAGTTTAGTGTACACCCACTAAGCTATCTGCTTAGCGCGTCGGTTTTCACAGGAATACCGAGACAGAGAAAAAGTAGAGATGAGGTACCTGCAGATTGAAGAGTTCAGAGTCACCACATTTATTGGGTAGTTATATAGTTTTGTATGTTGTATTCAGTAAGCATGCATATACAAAAGTCTGTAAATTTGATGATTATATATGTTTTGTAAATAATTTTATGATTTCTGTTTTCATTTTTTTTTAGGTTTGTAAATATTGAATTATGAATTATGTTATTTTAAAACTGTTGGAAAGTCGCACTAAACGGCAGAGTGCGCATTTGATTGAAAGGAGATTTGAAGTGTTGTTGTGGATTTTATTTGATTTGAGTTTTGTTGAAAACAGGTTTTGGGAAATCAGAAAAACAGAGAAAACTCTGCCGAAATTTTTGAAATATGATTTTAATGGGCTCACTAGAAAAATATTTTTAAATTATAAATTATATGGTTTTCAGTTTATAAACAGAATTAAGAAAGTAATTGAAAACCCGAGTAGCGCTCCCTGGGTCGATCTAGACGGGTCGGGTCAGGGGGTGTTACATGTCATTTCGAAACGTCTTTTGCGCCGTTTAGCCTGTGGGAGGTCGACGGTTGTGGCTGTTATTAATGAGGTCTATTTATACCCACTTACCCTTCAACTTTCAGTTTTACTCTCTCATTCTTTTTATTCTGACAAGCTTCTTAAAAGTTTTCTCTGGTGAAGTTGTTATTCATCGAAGTTTCTCTTGTGGGAATTTTTCTCCCGATGTTCATCTCGTTTTTACTTCTCGGGTAAGCTTCTTTCCTTTCCTTCGGGTTTCCTTTTTCGTTGTTATGGATTTGCCGTCGAGGAACATGCGTGTGTTGGAGGAAATTGAGGGGAACAATTTCCTCCTCTCCGTAGTTCCCCAAGAATTTGTTCCTTTAAGCATTGACTTTTCACATGTACAGGATCCTGTCAGTCCCATAATCCTTTCGTCTGCTAGTTTGTCTTCGTTCTCGACTCTAGACATATCCGAGATTCTTCGTCCAACTGTCCCGGCGAGAACAACGGTACCCAAAGCAGACATGGCCAAGCGATCTCTTTACGATGAACAACGAGCGGATCCCTCTGACAACAGTGTCCACAAGATCTGGGTACATGACTTTTCGCCATCAGCGCCGAGCTTCCTTAATACTGAGCCTAACATTGTTACGGCCGAGCATTTGCAGCGCTACAGGGAGTACTATGAGATCCCAAACTCGGTGGAGCTTCTATTGCCTGAGGGAAGAACGTCATGGAACCCGTCTAAGGATTTTGCAGCAGTGTACGGCTACATGCTGAATTATGGGGTCACTTTACCGCTACAACCTTTTATCGCCCGCTTTCTTGGTGACGTCAACCTTGCTCTAGTGCAGTTGGCGCCTAATAGCTACAGGACCTTACTAGTCTTGTGCGCTTTGTGGCACAAGTTGGGTTATTCGGATCCCACCTCCAGGGAGATACGCCACTATTACAAGCTTCGACCATATGGGGCAGGGTCGTATTACCTCGTGTCCTTCAACTCTGCCCAATGGTTACCTGTTGGCGAGGACTGTAGAAAGCTTTCCGGCAAGCTTGACATCGCTGGCAAAAGTAAGGGAGGGATTATATGGGGGCTCCCTTCTTCCAACAAATTCTGAAAGGGAGCCTGGCTCTTTGTCGGAGGAGAGTGGGGACGTTGGGTTCTTACCGACAGAGAGAAATCCTTTCGCGAGGCGTACGTTCCTCGCTTTTTTACGAAGCCAGGTATTCTTTTCTTTTCTGCGTTTCTTTTCTATTTGTAGAGACGATTCTCTCGCTTCACTAATACTTTCTTCCTTCGAGCAGATACCTAGAGTGAGCCTCCGACATTGAGTTTGCAGGAGGCCCAACATGTCCTGCGAGCTGTTACTGCTCGCGCGGAGGATCGGCGTGCGGGTATACTTTGCTGTGATCGAACGTTGATCCAGTGTGCCTTTGGCGCTTTCCGTCATGCGGCAAGGAGTCACCCCCTTAATCGTTCTCGCGGTATGCGTGATGTTCCTGTATTTCATTTCGGTAACGTATTTTGTAAGGTATAACCATTATTACTTGTTTCTATTGCAGTTCAAGAGGAGGATCTCGTGTCTAGCCGAGAGGTGAGAAATTTGAAGAACCTCCACGATGCCTCTCGCAGGGAGGGGAATAAAGGTGACGACAAGAAAAAATATTCCCCTGCGAAGAAGGATATTGATGTTGGGGAAAGGATTTCAGTCCCGGTGAAGCGTTCCCCTGCGAAAAAGGATATTCTGGATCTTGCCATTGCGCAGAATAAGGACAAATACCTGTCAGATCTTAAAGAGGCTAGGAAGGTGTGGCGATCTCATTGTCGGCTCCAAAAGCTGCCTATTTTCGACATGCACTTAGAGATACCTGATCAAAGTGGTCGTCCTAAGTTTTATGGTAATTGGAAAGCTGGGCCTAGCGTTCTCGGTCATAAGGTGGATTCTAGTCCAGAACCTAGCCTTGACTATGTATTCTCTGAAGGGGAGGAGGAGATCGCACTTAGCGATAGGGAACCTTCCACTTCCGTTAAGACCGATCCCAACGACTACCTGAATTTAACTGATTTGGCGAGAGGGGGAAAATGTATCAATGATCCTGGTCCGTCTGAGCCTTAATTTTCTTTTGTAAATTGTGATTGACCATTGTAATCCCTATTAGTTCTAATAATAATATATTATTTTGAGGATTTCTTTTGAACATATTTTTTGTTGTAATTTGCAAGGCTTGTTGACTGTTGTAATTTTTCAATCTTTTCTCGCAACTTTCCTTTTATTGTTCAGATGTCTTTTTTGTCCTTATACCCCTGAATCGGGCGAATCAGTTGTAAAAGTGATCGCTTGATTCTTAAGAAATGACTTTGATAGTGTTTTGGAGGTGCAGCGATATTTATGCGAGAAGGCTTCTATTTAACTTGTATCAGAAGATAGAAGAGTTTTTACTATTATCAAATTTGTGACAGGGTTTTACTCTTAATTTTTCTTAAATTTGATTTTAGTGAGGCATTTTCGCCGAGACCAAATTTCTACGAGAGAGTTTTATTCTTAACTCTTCTCAAATTTAGTTTGAGTAAGGCGTTTTTGCCGAGACCGAATTTTTGTGAGAGAGTTTTAGTTTTAACTTTTCTCAAATTCGATTTTAGTAAGGCATTGTTGCCGGGACCGAATTTTTGTGAAAGAGTTTTAGTCTTAAATTTTCTCAAATTCGATTTTAGTAAGGCATTGTCGCCGGGACCGAATTATTGTGAGAGAGTTTTATTCTTAACTTTTCTCAAATTCGATTTTAGTGAAGCATTGTCGCCGGGATTGAATTTTCGAATAAAATAACCATCGATGGGTCTTCCTCGTATTTCATTAAAAAATTACAAGAGTACATGTTTGTTTCTTCCTACGGGAAATACATTTTGAGGTATTGCGCATTCCATGGATGATTAATCACTTTCCCTTCTGGTCGCGCAATCCTGTAGCAATTGTAACCTGCTTGTCTGATGATTCGGTATGGGCCTTCTCATTTTTCTGCCAGGGTACCTGCAGCTTTGTCCTTGGTGTTCAGCGACACCTTTCTAAATACCAAGTCGTTGAGTTGGAACCTTCTCTCCTTTACTTTGGAGTTGTAGTGTCTGGCGACCCTTTACTGATACATTGTGTTCCTTATTTGAGTCCTATCTTGGAAGCTTTCCAGTTCGTTGAGGCTGGATTCCAAAGCAGTGACATTGTGGGTTTGGTCGTACATGGCTACCCTGAGTGATTGGATTCTCATTTCAATCGGGATCATTGCTTCAATTCCGAAAGCCATGGCAAATGGCGTTTCACCCGTAGATGTTTCGTAGTGGTTCTGTAGGCCCAGAGAACTTCGGGAAGTTTCTCAGCCCATTTGCCTTTCTTAGAGTCCAGCTTTGCTTTTATCATATGTTTGATAATCTTGTTTACTGCCTCGACCTGCCCGTTTGTTTGTGGGTGGGCGACCGAGGCATAATAATTTCTGATCCCTCAACTCCTGCAAAATTCTGAAACATTGAGGTTGTCGAATTGTGTGCCGTTGTCGGAGATGATGGTATCTGGGACTCCGAATCTATATATGATGAACTTCTTCACAAAGTCAATGGTATTTTGTTCGGTGATCCGAACTAGAGGTTCTGCCTCAACCCACTTGGTGAAGTAGTCAACGGCTACGATAGCGTACTTGGCTTGTCCTGTTGCTGCTGCATAGGTCCGATGAGGTCGATTCCCCACTGTGCGAAAGGCCAAAAAGATGTGAGACTTCTCAGCTTCTCCGACGGTTGCTTGATGTTGTCAGCGATCCTTTGGCATTTATCGCAGTTGGAGGCCGTGTCTTTGGCATCTTGGAACATTGTTGGCCAATAGAAGCCTTGTCGCAGGACCTTGTGTGCCAGGCTATTTTTGGAGGCATGATTTCCGCAGATTCCCCCGTGTCTTGCCGTCAAAATTTTTGCAGACTCTTGGGAATTAACACACATTTGTAATGCTCTGGAGAACCCTCTCCGATACACCTTGCCGTCCATCATAGTATATCGTGCAACTCGATATCTTAATCTTGTGGCTTCGTTCTTGTCCTCTGGGAGGATTCCTTGCTCTAAGTACGCCCTGGTGAGTGTGATCCAAGTTACTTCCGCTAAGTTAACTTCAGTGATAATGAAGTCGTCTTCTTGGCAGATGCTTGGCTGCGAGAGGTGCGCCACTGGTATTGTATTTGATAACAGGACATTAGTGGCGGATGCCAATTTTGACAAGGCATCGGCCTTCAGATTTTCGGCTCTGGGTATCTGGGTGATTCTGAATTTGGTGAATCTGTTGAGAGCTTGTTGGGTCTTTTCTAGGTAGGCGATCATTCCTTCCTCTTTCGCTTAATACTCATTGCATATCTGGTTGACCACCAGTTGTGAATCGCTGTAGATGTCTATCTTGTCGGCTCCCAAGGCAGTGGCCACTCTCAGTCCTATGAGTAGAGCTTCATATTCCGCGACATTGTTGGTGGCTTTAAAATCAAATCTTAGTGCACATTCCACTTCGTCTTGCTCCGGCGTCGTGAGGACCACCCTCGCTTCGCTCCCATGTGAGTTTGAGGACCCATCGACGTGTAGTTTCCAAGGGTAAACACTATTCTCCTCTCTGAGATTGGTAAAGGCCTCATTGTCAATTAAAGGTTCAGTGAACTCTGCAATGAAATCAGCGACCGCCTGCCCTTTAATAGCGGATTGTGGCTTGAAGCTTTCGTCGAACTCGCTTAGCTCTATTGCCCATTTGGTCAGTCTTCTGGAAACTTCTGGTTTTTGTAGTATTTGTTTCAAAGGGCAATTGGTTAGTACTACTATGTTGTGTGCTTGGAAGTACGATCGCAGTTTTCGCGCGGCTATGATCAAGGCTAGAGCCACCTTTTCAATGTTGGGGTACCTTGTTTCTGTGGCGATCAAAGCTTTGACATAGTATACGGGTTTTTGGGATCCTTCTTTTTCGCGGATGAGGACGGAACTGGTCGCGGCGGTCGTCACTGATAGGTAAACATATAGGATTTCTCCGGGCAGTGGCTTCGAGAGCATTGGCGTTGAACCGAGGTAGGTTTTTAATTGATGAAAGGCTCGGTCGCACATTCAGTCCATTCTATTCCTTTTCCTTTCTTGATGGCTTTGAAAAATGAGAGGCACTTGTCAGTAGATCTAGCGATAAATCTGTTAAGAGCAGCCAAACACCCTGTGAGCCGTTGGAATTCTTTAAGTGTCCGAGGGGGCTTCATTTTGATGAAAGCATCTATATTTTCGAGATTTGCCTCAATTCCGCGTTGGTGTACCAGAAAGCCTAGGAATTTGCACGAAGATACACTGAAAACACATTTTTCAGGGTTTAGTTTCATTTCATATTGTCAGAGAATTTTGAAAGTTTCTCGCAGGTTGTTGGCGTGCTCTTCTGCTGTCAAGCTTTTTGTCAGCATGTCGTCGACGTAAACTTCCATAGTTCGCCCTATTTGTCTAGTGAACATATGATTGACTAACCTTTGGTAGCCCCAGCATTTTTTAGACCAAAAGGCATCACTGTGTAACAATACAATCCCTGATCTGTGGTGAATGTCGTCTTTTCTTCATCAAGGGCGTGCATTTTGATCTGGTTGTAATCTGAGTAGGCATCCATGAAACTAAGGAGTTTGTGTCCTGCTGTAGCGTCCACTAGTTGATCGATTTTTGGAAGTGGGAAACCATATTTGGGGCAGGCCTTATTCAGGTCAGTGAAGTCCACACACATCCTCTATTTTTCGTTTTTCTTTTTTACTAGTACCACATTCGTGATTCACAAAGGATACTGTGATTCTCGGATAGAGCCTGCGGCGAAAAGTTTTTCAACTTCTTCCCTTATGGCTGAGTTTCTTTCGGAGTTGAAATGATGCCTCTTTTGGATCACTGGTTTCGCGTCACGATGCACCGCCAACCCATGAGAGATGGTAGTAGGATTGATCCCCGGCATGTCGGCGTGACTCCACGTGAAGATATCTTTGAACTCTTGGAGTAGTTTCGTTAGATCTTTTTTAACTTTCGGCTTCAGTTTTGCTCATATCCTAACCACTTTCTCGGGAAAACTTTCATCGAGAATCACGTTTTCGGTGGGCTCCACTTCGCCATCGCTTTCTCATGCCGTAGGCTCTCGCGGGTCTAAGGCGAACTCTTTGGAGACTTCGGCGTTTCCCTCTCCGTCCGCGAGCTTTGATTGCTATAATTTTTTTGGTGATTTGGAAAACTTCTGCTTTTCCTTTTCCTTTGAAAGCGGACAGGTTGGTTTGCCTGGCGGTTCCCTGACAGCCATTTATTTCTCTGACTTTGTTCTCCGTCGGGAACTTGACTTTGAGGCAGTAGGTGTTGGTTATTGCCCTTGTCTTGTTAAGGAAGGGTTTCCCCAGCAGTGCATTGTAGGGCCAATTTGGTATGTCCACCACCACGAATTCCAACAAAACCGTCTTTCTGCAAGGTTTGGTCCCGATTCGCACCGGTAACATTACTGTCCCCCATGGCCTGATTTCTGACCCGTCCAATGCCCGGAGTGGTGTGTCAAACGGTTCCAAGTCCTTGCATTGGAGACCTAGTTGGTCGAAAACGGAGAGGTGGAGGATGTCAGCGGAACTTTCGTTATCTATCATGATTCTGCGTACGTTCTTGTGCGCGATTTGAAGTTCCACAACTATCGTATAATTTGGTTTGGCATTGATTCCCAGACCGTCTTCTACAGTGAACGAGATGGGGTCCCAACCTTCTCACAGTCTTTTCTCGTCTCCTTGCACGGAGTTCACAGTTGAAAATTCACGGTGTTGGGTTGCTTCCCGGATTTTTGACATTCTTTCCCTGTTGCTAGCACCCGTTCCTGGGCCCCCATGTATGGTGTTGATGGGGCTAGCCTTTGGGCTTTCCGATCGTCTGTTAGGTTTTTTAGGGCTTCGGGGGTGACCCTGTCTCGTAGGTCCCCTTGGGCGTTCTGGTCCCTTATCTGCTGGTCCCCTTGGTTGCCTTTAAGTGTTGTTACCATCCCTCCTTACTATGAACTCCTTCAGGTGTCCGTCTCTGATCAGGTTTTCGATGTGATCCTCGACTTGGAAACATTTAGAGGTGTCGTAGCCATGATCGCGGTGGAAACGGCAATATTTATCCTTATCTCTTTTTTGGGGAGCCGACGTCATTTTTTCGGGCCATGTCACTATCCTTTTGTTCTGTGCAATTGACAATATCTCCTCCTATCCTCGCGTCAAGGGCATATATCGATCAAATCTTCCTTCAGGCCTCCTTATTTCTCGCTGCTGGTTCTTGACCTCTCGGCGGTCATCTCTGGGACCTTTTCCTTTGAAATGGTCACTGCTCCCTCTGTTGGGATAATTTCTTTAGTGTTCTGGTTCGTTAGGTTGTCCTCCATGTACTAGATTGCCGCCTTGGGCAATCTTTTCTTCTTCAGCGCGCGCATAGTCAGCAGCTATTTCTACCATTTCCGGGTAGGTCTTTGGTCGTTGTTTTCTCAAATGGAAAGAGAACGCTCCGCTTTGCAGCCCGTTGGTGAATATGTTTATAGCAGCGACGTCGTTGAAATCCTCTACCTGGACTGCTTCTCGGTTGAAACGGGATAGGTAGGTTCTGATGGGTTCCCCCTTTCCTTGCTTTACCGAAGATAAATGAGATAGGGACTTCTTTCGCTGAATGCTTCCTATGAACTGTCGAGAGAAAGCACGGCCAAATTATTCGAAACTATCGATGCTTTGTAGGGGGAGCTGTCGGAACCAGCGCCCAGCGAGGTCTCCAAAGGTGATTAGAAAACCTTAGCACAACAGTCGATCATCCCTGGTCTGGGTACCCATGAGGGTGGTGAAGCGGGAAATATGTTCGACCGGGTCCCTGTCCTCCTTATACTCCATGACATTTGGCATTTTGAAGCTCCTCGAGAACCTCTTTGCTAATACTCTGTCAGTAAACTTACTTGTTGCTGCTCCGGTACAGTCGGCTGGATCTTCGGAGCTGGGTCCTTTTCGACGGACTTGCTCGAGTCCTTCCTTCAGTTGTTGGATTTCCCTTCGCATAGACTCTCTCTCGTCGGTCGATGCTTCGCTGGGACTTGTTAGGCGACTTCTCGGCGTGTTCATTGAGCTTTCGTCAGCTTTACTATTGTCTGACTGCCATTTTATCTTGGTTGGCTTTACCTTCGAGACAGAAACGTGTTTTCTCTTGCTTTCTCTGCGGCGTTTCCTTTGGCGTTGTCTCGAATCTCCTTTTGTTGATGAGCTGCCTGTAGTTTGAGATGAGGATTCACTTGTGAAAGGAGCTAGAAAGGGTAGTACCTCCTTCCCCTTGGCTCTGCTGCGTTTATCGATGTTTCCGTCATTGGGTCCCGTGCTTCCTCCTTGTTTCCCTTCAGGGGGGGTAATCCTGCTACCCACTATTTCCATTAGTTTTTGGAGGTGATACTCCGCTTCATCAGTGTCTTTGGTCGATATCACTGTGGACGGGGTTACAGGAGGAGGTTGGGACGCTGCTGGCACGCTGTCGGGTATAATGAACCCAAGGGGGGTCTGCCTTATCGGAGATAAAGGATTCTCCGAGGGCGTCGTTTGCTGGGGGCTGCGCTCCTTTCCTGGATTAACAGAGTCCATGATAAGGTTTCCTTAGAGGAATGTACTTCAGCCCTCCTTCTAGCGCTAAATTGTTGACGGTAAAAAATGGATTCTACAGTCAACAAAGGTCAAAGAAGTCAAATAAGGGGATTATTGGCTTGGCCAAGTGATTGGAGTAAGATTGCCTGAGATAATCTTACTGAAGATGTTCTCGCAGGATGAACAGACTTCTCGGAGTGAATTTCTGTGGTCCGTCACCTGTCAAGAAAGAAAGATTCGTGAGAGATGCCGGACGTAAGCTGGCGATCAATCTCCGACGATCAAGTCAGTTATCTCTTTCAACGAGAGAAGAAAATATCCTTAGTTCTTTTAGGGTTTTGATGACAATTAATTGCTTACCTTCTTCGTTGTTGCGGTACTTCTTATATACCCTGAACCTTTTCCCCTTTGTTAGGAATGTTCAGGTTTTCTTTCAGGAAGGGGTCAGGAGATCGTTTCCTTAAACGTGTAATTCCTGACCTCCTGCAGAAGATCGCTCGACAGTGGCAAAAATGGTGAAAAGAACGGTAACCTGTGCTGCCCGGGCATTAAATTCGTCTGCTGCCTTCGATGACAAGTCTCTGACACCGACTGTGCTTGTGGCAGGTGTCAGACTGGCACACTGCAGAGCCCAGGTTCAGGTTCGACGTATCGCCTGTATATTTGTCTCCCATTTGAGGCTTCTTTGGGGAGACACCGTGGTCGCAGGTAACGTTCTCGCAGCAAGCTTAAGCGCTCCTGCAACCTCTAAAGTTAAACGATGCCGTTTTTGAGAGATGAGAGGAAACAGTCCTTCATCTTTCCTTTTCTTGGTGATTGGTTGCTTAGGTGTCAGTTTTCTAAAACATTATACTCATAACATATGTAAACATTAACCTCTGAAACATAGGTTGATGAAGACAAACTCTCCGATTTCCTTGATTTTTTGAGCAACACATTTGACCCTAGCTTACTTAATTGGGAGGAAATATGAAAATGAGAATGACTACCACTAGTATTACCGTTTCCGCTTGTATCCGGTTGCTGAACAACAACGTTCAGCGAGGGACCGTATACAGAACGGTATTCGTCATACATGGAATAAAATAAATCCTTAACATTATTGTATAAAACATTAATATCCATATTAGCTAACCCTAGAGATTGATAATAAAGAGTATAATATTCATATAAACTATTAAATTTATACCTAGCGTCAAAAATTGTTGTAATTATATAAATCATAGGAATCTCTCTATAATAATTTAACTATTTTTGTTTCATTGCACTAACGCATTCAGTTAAATCTGGTATTTGTGCACACTCATTAAGTGCACCTACAATATTAGTGGCTTCAATTAAAAATAAATGTGCGGTTGGATAATATAACCAGATAAAATATTTGTTGCATCATGAAAAACTTTTAATAGCAAACAAATTTTAGTACAAATATCCCAATATTAAGCATACAAATTAACGCTGCTAATATTATATTGCATAAATCTAACTAATAATTCTCTATATTCATAACTTTCACAAAGCAGTTTATACGTGGAGTTTCAACGAATGTAACATCACGGAAAAACCTAATTGGATATTTTCCGTGAGATTTGCAATACCTAACCCATTGTTTCATGGTGCTAGGATATTTCCACAAATAATAAAGAGCATCCCTTATTGGTGTAATAAATTCTTATAGTGTTTGCAAATGATACCTAGCCCATTGTTTCGTGGGTCCCGGTTACTAACCGGTTTTGATTCCGGTTCAAAATCGGTGGTTCGATTCGAATCGAAACCGTGACTATAACTATTCACAACATAATTATGTGGGTGTAAGGGATATACTATCAAATCAACCTTATCTTATTAAAAATTAATTTTTTTACATAGTATATATATATGAAAGCTAACAGTGAACATATATTTACTCTTATAATTGAAAAATAGTACCATATATTAGTAAATATGTGTGAGCAAGATTTGTGTGCGGCTTCAGCTAAGAGTCGAGGTGCCAAATATAAACACATATTAGTTTATAATAATGGTATTAAAAAATTATAATTGGTAACAACTCAATATGGTTGGGGGTGAATTAATCTCTTCAAACCATTAAGGTTCAATACCTATTATATATTATTCTTATTATTGTCTATAAAAGTGTAATTGTGTGGGTATATTTGTCTCCGTATTGGGAGTAGGTCTCTCCCATTATTAGGAGTAGACGGCTTTCGAAACTGAAGTAGATGTTCAGGACGTACTCGGTAGGTTCTGATAGTTCTTTGATCGGTAAGATTTTAAATTTCAAAAAAAGAAAAAGAAATATAGTTCAGTGGTAAAGACGTTTATTCAATATTGGTAATGTCCCAAATTCGAGCGGTTCCCTCGTATTATGTATAAAAAAATTAAAATTAAAATAGGTAAAAAAATAGTGAGTAGACATTAGATAAGCAAATTGGAGACTAGTAATGCAAAGCTGAGAGAGAGAGAGACAAGTCCACTTCTACTCATCCCATTTTCTTCGCTGATCATTCACTCAAAGCTTTTACTTCACGCTCTCTCTCTCAGCTCTCTGTTCTCTCACACACACCTCTGTTATTAAAATTCTATCTCAATGACTTGACACAATAACTTCTCCATCGCAATTCAAACCCCAATTTGTCTTTGTTTTTTTTGTTTCGTTTTTCGTTGTTGTTGTTCAAAACCCAGCGAGTGCTATCATGTACTTGTCTGAGAAGCCGCGCCCCATAGATTTTTACAAGGACGACGCGGCTGCCGCCGCCACCGCGCGTGACATGATCATCGAGGTCACCACGAACGGCGACTTGCCACCTCAGCAGATGATCCTCGGCGACAGCAGCGGCGGCGAGGACCACGAGGTCAAGGCCCCGAAGAAGCGGGCTGAGACTTGGGTCCAGGACGAGACCCGGATCCTGATAGCGTTCCGGCGGGAAATGGACGGCCTCTTCAACACCTCCAAGTCGAACAAGCATCTCTGGGAGCAGATATCGGTGAAGATGAGAGAGAAGGGCTTCGACAGATCGCCGACGATGTGCACGGACAAGTGGAGGAACCTCTTGAAGGAGTTTAAAAAAGCCAAGCACCAAGACAGAGGTAGTGGGTCCGCTAAGATGTCGTATTATAAGGAGATTGAGGAGATTTTGAAGGAGAGAAGCAAGAATGCGCAGTACAAGACCTCTTCTGTGCATAATCCAACTAATAAGGTCGAAACTTATATGCAGTTTTCTGATAAAGGTATTTACTTTACTGGGTTTTTCTAATTTTGCTTCGGTTTTTTCATGTTTGTATTGAAATGGGTTTTCAAAAGTTGGGGGTGGGTAGTGATAATAGAGGCAAAAGATTTGATATTTAATGTGGGTTTTGGTTGAGTAGCACCGACTGTTCTGGTTGAGGCTTGGACTTCAATTATGGTACTCTCTCAATATAAATTAGTACTGTTGGAATTGCTGATCCCAGAATAGAAGATGGGTGTAAAATGGATTTGCTATAAGCTAGTGTTTTTGAGTAAATTTGAAATGGGTGTTTTTCTTGTGCTTTGGTGCTTTGTATCTATGTGTCCACCTGTGTTTATTCGAGTGGAGTAAGTTGGACGTCTTAGAAGGTTCCTAATGATTGCTTGTTAAGAAAGGTTCGTGTTCCTCTAACCTTTACAAAAGTATGTACTCATATAATGGCTTCTTTGCAGCAACATTTTTGCATCAGTATATACTGTATACTGTAAATTGGCATGCAAAACCAAGTCTGATGCTTAGAAAAGGTGCAAGAAATAAATATATGATATGTAACCAAAGTTACTATAAGCATGGATGATGGTGGTGATTAGAACATGAACGAGTATGTTGTATAATGTTTAAAAACGTTTCATGTTTGTGCGGCAAGTTTTGTAGCTCTCTTAAGGTAATAAGTTTAGCAGCTTGTTTTGGAATGCAAGGTGATTATTAATCTATAACTAGTGCAGTTAGCATTATAGTTATTGTGTAGAGTTGAAGTATAGATTATAGAAGGCTTAGACATACATTACTATTGATTTCCTGCTTATATTGAACTCTTGACACATCACGGCCCTTTGTCTTCATCCTGTCAAATTTACACTAGGACTCTTTCCTTGTTTCTCTATTGCCTCATCAGTGTGGAAAAATTACGAGAGAAGAATGATTTTGGAAAATTGATGAATTTTTGGTGGAGGTATTGCGTTCTTTGTAGTCTAATTTAGTAATTTAGTTTCAATTTGTTGCTTATGACGCTTTTTCTTTCTGCTGATTTAATAGTGTAAAAACCATACTTGGAGCTGCTTAATTTACCAGCCTAAAGAATTTTAATTACTCAATTATCTCATGTACATGGTTGTATATTAAAGATACTGCTTTATAGTAAATTGTTCTTCTATGTAAGGAATATGTTACAATCTTCAACAACTAATTTTATCAATTGTACCATTAAAGTCCAGATAACAGAGACAAGGCAGTGAATAGGTAATGCTCGGGTTCAATTCCCGTTGTTCGCCCGGAATCCACAAACCATTCCAATTGCCGATCCTGAAAGATCCTATCTTTCGGGCTTTGGTAGGTCTCCAAGATCCTTTCAACTCCATTTGTTAGAACAGCTTACATTGGTCCGAATCCCTCCTCTCTCACAACCGACCCAAAAGGGAGGACCCATTCTCTCCCCTAGCTTTCGTCTCTCAGTGTCAGTTTCATTCCATACCGGACCAGACCGGAATAGGGCACCAAAATGACCCCGCCTCATAGGGAAATCCCAATCTGCTTGGATAGTTGTTCGTCAAAATGCTTGCTAGTGCTGCAGATCCTCTTTTTTTGGTTCAAATCCACTCCTGCTTCTAGGCATGACAATTTTCCTGTGAAAAGGAAAACCCTACTTATCGTGCCTTTATTGGAGTGGGTCTATGGCTGGGCTGGGGATGGATCTACAACTTGATTCACTTTCAGGGTCGAGATAGGTTTAGACTCTATGTCTTGTCCATTTAAAACCCACCTATGAACATCTATTGTACATTGGAGGTAAGATTGACATTAGATTAAATTTGCATGTGAAGTTCTGCTACGTTTTCCTGTCTGTTAATTCAAAAGCTGTCCATCGCAGAGCCCAATTATGGGGTATTGAACTTGATGTTTGATGACTGAACAGTGGCTTAGAGATGTTTTAAGTGTCTAAAATTTTTGCTTAATTCTGATTCCGACTCTAGTAAAATAGAGAGGAGAACACGCTTGGCTGGTGCAAAGATGTGTCAACTAGGTGGTGTTTATTGTTGAACTTCTGTTACTATCGCTTTTTGTGGACTGCTTGAGCTGATTGGTCTTAGACTAGTAAGTAGATGTTTGTTTTAACTTCGGGTGGAGCAGAACGTGGGTCCCACATATGCGATGCGTGTAGGGAATGGCATCCCTTGGCATGGCAGAGATGGGAAGTCTGGGTATGCGGAAGAAAAACTGGCTCCTCCCACCTTGGTTCTATCTCTACATGCCGATTGACTTCCAATTCTATTAACTAATGATACAGAGAGCTCTGCACTAACTCACATGCAAGCTAAGAGTTTGTATGAATCAGATGTGTGTGTACGGGTGGACTATATCCCGTTTTACATCCTTTACAGATAGCTGGTTTCAGATTATGAAGGTCAACTCTTCTTAGTCCTCATGTGTTGCTTGGCTTATTTTCAACACGTTTTTAGCTTACTAGGTTCTTTTGTAAATCTTTGGCTTCGAAGAGGCAAAAGCGCCAATATAGTTTTCTGATCAGTTGATAAGTGAGGTGTTATCTAGCTTTTATAGATAATATAATTTGTATCCTCTTTAAAACATTTGAAAAGTAGTATCAAACTCTTGTATTAAACCATTTTAGTGTTGCCTATGGTTTGCAACAATATGATGTTATTGCACTCAAGCTTCCTGTAAATAAGTCTACTTGGATGTCCTTTTTACAGTATCAATATCTATAAATGTTTTTTGGTTTTATTATTTGACAATAAAATTTATACAAATATCATTGGATTTATGCAGGTTTTGATGATACCAGTATATCATTTGGTCCTGTGGAAGGTATGATATCGTAATTTCTGTTCTTGTCATTCAAGTTGACATATCATGGTTCTGTGTCACTTACTTTTGGGTATACGAATGAATTTATTAGAAGTAACAGTGTTATTGAAGATATGCTTTAGCATGCCAAACCAATTTGTCCACTACAGACCAACTTCTGAAGTAACCAGGCATCATTGAGATATCTCCAGCGTGTCTTTAATGAGAAAAGTGTCCTTTTGTGTGCTCTCTGAACTTTGAATTTGTCACCGCATTCATTTAATTAACTTGCATAATTTTTAATCCCCTTCACAAAGTAAAGAGCCTTAACCAAATACCCTTCTCTATCTCATGAAGAAAAATTCTGTGGAACATGAAAATTTATTATTTCTCCCGGTTCTACACTGTTGCTGCAAGTAAAATTATTCTAATTGTGCTTATAGTGTCCTTACAATGATTCTAAATCCAGGGACACTGAATTGTATGTCTCATAGTTTCTCAGACTAGTCTAATATAACAACCGTCAGAAGATAAACACTGGACAATGTCAATATTAGTGATGCATAAAG
Organism: Xanthoceras sorbifolium; assembly: GCA_003430845.1. Lineage (NCBI taxonomy): Eukaryota > Viridiplantae > Streptophyta > Magnoliopsida > Sapindales > Sapindaceae > Xanthoceras > Xanthoceras sorbifolium. The sequence continues at coordinate 11,743,210 of CM010621.1, forward strand.
CACAGCAAAGTCATTCCTTATCCTTTTTTCTCGGTTGCAGATCCCTTGTTTATACTTCTTATAACTGACTATAGAATTACATTATGACTAGAAATGTTCAATTCCTTTTAGGCAAAGCTATGCCAGGTTCTCTTATGTAGATACCGTGTAATCATTGATAAACTACTCCATATATTGAACGTATTCAAGCCACTGGAAGGAATTGATGACTATTTTAAAGTGTATGTTATGCATGTTTGGAACACTCGTTGCTTATATTTTCAGAAACAGTCACTGTCATATATCAATGGAACCAGACCACTACCTAATAGTTAAGCAACCCGTGGATTTCAATATATTTCCATTAGTGGATGTCGGGTCTTTTATGTAAAGAGATTAGCTGTAGCCCTGTTCAAGAGTTTCAAATGTGGAAAGTTCATATCCATCCAGATTTTTATAATATATCCATTTTTTATAGTAGGTTTCACAAAATATTTTCAGCTTGTTTATTATGTGATTGTTATATGGAACTGTGCAAATTGAATCTTCATTTCATTGAGTAGATGTTTTAAAGTGGCATGTCTTACAAGGAAAAATGCCTTCGTCCACTGATGCTTCCTTTGCGTGAGAGTTCTGCTGCTTTTTGTTGTTGGCAATTACTTTCATTTAAACTATTACATGATAGAAGGTAATTGGAAGACTTCCTTATGTTAAATTAGTGGAGGAAGTAGAGAAAACTGAGAGACTGATTGATTTGGCAGCTTGAACTCCAAATTGGAGGAGATAATGCCTTCAGTGAATGAGGTTTTCCTGTTACTCGGTTTTTCTAAACTGATCAGTAAAATGGTTCCATGAGACCTACCTAGTTCAGTTCTGTCCACTCCTAAGAACAGGCAAGAGCTGAATGGTTGGAGAAAATGAAATTATCTCCTATAAAGTATAAAGTGTGGCTAGTCAATGTGCACTAAAATTATCTTACCTGGATATTTTAGACTTAAAATTCTCCATTTCTCCCTTTGGACCACTTAGATCGCAAGGTTCTGGGATTGCCGAGTTTGCTTGCTATTTTACTTGCAAATTTTATGTGATATCTTTTGATTCATCTTAAAAGAGATTCCCATTTCCCCTTGTTTAAGTTTGTTGGTGTGCAGCTAGTGGCAGGCCAACACTCAATCTTGAAAGACGTCTAGATCATGATGGACATCCTCTTGCTATAACCGCAGCTGATGCAGTTGCAGCAACTGGAGTTCCTCCTTGGAACTGGAGAGAGACCCCCCCTGAAAATGGTAAGCTTTGTAAATTAAAAGTTTAAGCTGCGTAAGGTGTGAAAATTTCTACTTTCATGGTTTTGTGTTACTTCGTGCCTTTATCAAGACTAGCATGTGCTCCTCCAGTACTTCTGAGTGCTAGTTGTGTTGATCATGAGCCTCTCAGATCATTATCCTTTTGAGATGAGAATTTAATGCCTGTAGGATCTTTTTGACATTTTCTTGGTCCTCCATTTTGGTAGGTGTGGAAGCTCAGTCATTTGGTGGGCGGGTTATATCAGTCAAATGTGGGGATTTCACGAGAAGGATTGGTATTGATGGTAGCGCAGATGCCATCAAGGAGGCAATCAAGTCTGCTTTTGGAATACGAACCAAACGTGCATTTTGGTTGGAGGATGAAGACCAGATAATTCGGAGCATTGACAGGGACATGCCTTTGGGAAATTACAGTCTTCACCTTGATGAAGGTAAATTGATGTGTATATGATTTCTGTAATGAATATTACAGCAATTTTTCTCTAGCACTAGATTACAGATAGATAAAACTATACCGACTGAAATTAATAGCTATACTTCATTTCTGAAGGGTAGTTATTGAGGTTTATAATTACTGTGCAGAGCAATTATTAATGCCAACTAACTTTTTAATCAAATGAATTTTCATATCGAAAATAATATAACAGCCATAGTTGTAAATATTTTGTTTGCATTAATGTGAAACTCATTTCTGAAAGGGTAGTTATCGAGGCTAGGTTTCTATTACGGTGACAGAGCAATTATTAACTTCGGAAAAATTTCATATCAAAGATACTATAACAACCTTAGTTGTAAATATATAGTTTGCATTAATGTGAAACTGTGATGTTCAGGATTGTCCATTAAACTGTGCCTCTACGATGAGTCAGATCACATACCAGTCCATACCGAAGATAAGACTTTCTACACTGAAGATGATTACCGTGAATTTCTTGCCCGTCGAGGCTGGACATGCCTGAGGGAGTTTGATGGTTACAGAAACATCGAAAATATGGACGATCTTCGACCTGGTGCAATATATCGAGGAGTGACTTGAAAGCAGGCGCATAGTCATGTAATTTTATTGTTACTTTCAGTGCTCTCGGCGGAGTGTAGTTACTTGATCTTATGTGTGTACTTTTTCTCTTTTCATATCCGCTCACGGTTCGGGAGTCTGTAGTTTTTGAGATAAATGCCAGTCTCGAACAAAATGTGTCAGTCTCGAACATATGGCCTGAACATATTATTAGTATGTAAATATGTGTTTTTCAGTGAAAAACAGCTTACCTTTTTTTTAGTTGGATTCATTGTAAACTTGATAAGTTGGAAACTACATAGCTGCATGCAAAAAGTCTTAAGGAATTTCTATCATCATCAAAGGAGAAGATGTGGGTAGGAAAAAAACATTATCTTCTAAATTTAGCAAGAAATAACTCTGAATCTAGTAGATGGCCCATTTGCAATTTGCCTTGAAGCATATGAAAAGGAGGCTGTTTTCCATCAAACTCGTGATATATCAACAAAGGAAAGTCATATTCTGCAACCAATCTTTTCATCAAATTTTTGTTCAAAACAAGCACAAGCCTTTAATTGAAAGCAGTGAAACATGAGGCTACTTGTCAACTTATGATAAACTCTAACAAAGGAAGGAAAGAGACTCTGCGACCAATCTTTTTTTCATCATTTTTTACAAAACAAAGACATGCCTTTGAATTGAAAGCAGTAAAACAGGACTTTCATCCTAAGTTGACAGACATATCAAATCAAAAGCATACTGAACTGGATTTTTCCTATCAACCCTAGTAACAAAATGTGAATGGAAAGATTCACAGCATGCACACACACTCAAGGTTCTAGGAGGAAACAAAAGTTACAGCAAGCAGAAAGTGTAGAAAGTTATTAGATGCTCTCTACTGCTCATCCCATTCATCGTTCTTGTACGATACAAGAGTATCAACCTTGTGTATCTGCATAAACCCAAGAACACAAATTAAATATAGCCAAATTAGACTTTCTACTTTGCTTGGAATCAGAATTATCCTTCCTGACTTTACCTTGGTATCAAACGAATGCAATTTCACCATTTGTGGATTGGCAATCAGTTTTGGGTCACTCTCAGTCCAAGTAAATGGTACTGCAACATCTGTATCAGTGTATGCTAACACATCAAAGACACCTAGTACAAAAACAGGCAGAGAAATTCAAATCAGAAGTCCAAATTCATAGAACAACTTCTGCAAAAACACAGGATGGAGGCAATCAGTCTCATGATCCTTACATGAATCATCAAGGCAAGGCAAATAAGTAATGCTTGAGGCAATCTGTCTCATAATTGCCTGAATCTCTCTCATTATTTCTTTGTCACTCTTCTCTCTTGATACACTGAAATGGTATCACATGACAAAAACAAAGAAACAAGATTCATGATTAGGATCCAATAAAATTTAATCATAAAAAAAGAGTAGTATAAGTAGTAGTTGAAATCAAAAGATTTAATTAATCAAAATTACCCCTTCTCGACAACCTCGCCATCTGTCTCAATGCTAAAATTCCATCTCTCCAAAACTTCGCCGGTGGCCTTGCTCATTATAACCAATACAACCCTCTGCAGCTTCCCAGCTTCCAGCCATTCTTCACAAAAATGTGACATCAAATATTTCAGTCATCAGAATACTAAAGAAGCACAGCACACATCAATCATACCAATTATGCTCTTCTTTGTCTTTCAAATGATCTAAAATTTGACAAACCTAAGGAAAATGCAACAGATTACCAGAAATGAGATGCTGTTATCAATCAATTCTATCAAATCCAGAACATAATTGATTGATTTAAAAACATTTTCTCAGCAACCAATCATCATCAAAAAGAGCAAGAAATGAACCTGAGAGTTGAGCTGTAAGATTGGCAATGAAGGATTTAACACCATCATCTTGAGTGAGCAACATTGGCAGCCCATATTTCTTCACCTTAACAAAACTTTCTTCTGGATAGACCCCACGATTATATAGTATACTAAAAAATTCCCATCACTCAGAACATCAGTTTCTAGTTCTCTAAAGCCAAAAAACCACATTATACCAATATTTCCTTTTAAAAAGAAAAAAAAACAGAAATAATGGAAAAACCAAGAATCAAGATTCAATCATCTTACCTGTTTGCTGCATATCCTGCAAATGGGTTCCAATAGAAAAATCAAACAAATCAGCCAAAACTTTTCCCTAAAATAAAAAAAATGAAGCATTGAAATTAAAGAAGAGAACCCAAGAAGCAATAACATACCGAAGAACTCGCTGACAATCGCTGCCGAGCCGCGTAGAGTGATGATGTCCTTGGCGATCGTTTTTGATGCCATTAATTTGAATACCAAAAAGATATAGAAAAATCCCCAAAAAAACAAGAGACTAGGGTTTGTTTGAATTTTGAAACACGATAGAGAGGGAAAAAATACTGTAGCTTCTGGTAAATCCAAAGAATAAGAAGAAGAGAGAAGAGACAAGACAACTGGGAATTGCAGAATCAAAGAAAAGAAATTGGAATTAGTTTTGGGTTTGTGAGAGCAGATATGTCAAAAGAAAAATGTTTCTGAGTTTGATTTGTTTAGAAGAATTCGATGAGTTTTGAAGAACTAGAACGCAAATGGAAAGACAACGGCTAGTTTCTCGATGCAGCCGTATCAAATCCAACGGTAACATTTTTAATTTGCGCCTTTAACGGTAAGATTTAACGAAGTTGGATATTTTTTTTTTTTAAAAAAAAAAATCGATTGCACACGCGCGGCTTGTCTTAATAAAAAAGTTATATTTTTAAGTTTGTTGATAAACTACATTATATAATTTTTCTCTAAATATACAATTATAAAATTAATAATAAATTTGTTAAAACCTATTAAGATCAATAACTAAATAAAGCGGTTTGAATATATACTCCCATACGGGAAATATCTACCCTAACAATAAAGGTGCGTTTGGTACATAGGACTATGAGTGAGATTGGATTATTTACTCCTAGTTCCATGTTTAAAATATATTGAGATTGGACATATTCAATCCCAATAGTTCTACCTAATTCCATATTGGTGGGACTAAATAATCCCACCAATGTTCCACCAATTTAGTCCCACCTCTTTTTTTTTTCCTTTTTCAATATAATATAATATTTAATATAAATAAAAATTAATTTTATTTTATTTAAATTAATTTTAAATAATTTTATTTATTTTAAAAAATAAATTAAATATCTCATTTAATGTTTTTAAAATAATATTTAATTTTATTTAAAAATATTTTTAAGTAAAATTAATTTAATATTTTTATTTTATTTAAAATTAATTTAAAATAATTTTATTTATTTTAAAAATAATTTAAATATTTTTTTATTCAAAAAAAGTTACATTTTTAATTAAATTTAATTTAAATATATTTTTTTATTTAATTTAAAATTAATCTTATTTTTTTATTTAAGTTAAATGAATGTAATTTACTTCAAAATATTTTTATTTATGTGAAAATTAATTTAATAAATTTATTCTGATTTTATCTCATCCCATCCTATACCAAACAAAAGACAATACTATTTTTAGTCCAGACTGCACCAAATACATCACAGTACTAATTTAGTCAAATCCAATCCAGTCTAATCTTACAAAAATAATTCAATCCAATCCCGCGTACCAAACTCACCCTGAGAGGAGAAAATTACCCCTACATACTGATAAATACACCTAATAGGACTTAAATCTTCACCACTTGAGAGAGTTGTGTATTAACCAACTACATTATATAGTTAAATATTTTTTGTGATTATTGTAGTAGAAATTTTTTTTTAAAAAAAAAAGGGAAATTCTCATTCTCAATACCTTTATTCACAAATTTACAAAAATAATAAATTTATTCAATTTCAAAATAGTAATTAATTAATTAATTAATTACTGGGATTACTAAATAAGTCCTGGACTTTTTTCTTAAATTCCAAATAGTTTCCAATATTTTCATAAGTATCACACTAATTCGTCTTACTAATCCGTTAATTAACTTTAACGATTGTAGGGATAAAATTTATTTTAATTCAAATATATTGTAAAAGTAATACGTGTACAATATTTGATATGTAAAAGGATAAAAATAACTAGTCGGAATGGTTTGACATTTTTTTTATTTAATATTTAACATGTAAAATGATGGATGAGGCATGAATTAAAATTTGGGATGACCAAGAAGAATTCTTTAAATGAGCAACAGCTGCAGACTTATTTACCGTAAAAAAAAAAATATTTTCTTAAAAATATTTTTAATTAATCTCATTATTTTCTGTTTATAGGGAATTATTCCAAATTGTATAAGGATTCAGGTAAATTATTCTACCTTGGTTCAATTCTTACGTTTACTCACAAAAAATGACAACATGTATACCAGAGATGATCTTTTATTATCTGTGTTAAAGTTGTCCTAATAATAATAATTAAAAAATAATCAGAAACTAGAGAGTTTGTGGCAAAATTATGTGTTTGTTTTTTCTAAGTAATAAAAGTAGCTCAAGATGCAAAGCAATCAAGAGCTGGAAGCAGAACAAGTAGACTGATACAAAGAGAAACTAAAGTGTTTGTGATAATACTAAAAGAAAACTCCATTGATGAACCTTGAAAGAGAAATCTCTCTTGATAGTTCATTATGCATTACAATGTATACATACTGATTGATGATGCTAACTGAATCCCGTGATTCACGAATCACCATTGATTCCTAACCACTTATGCTGCCAGGTCAGCATCCAAGAATAGCTAACTAACAGATTTTTCCTGTAACTTTCCAGCTGTGCCAGCTTTCTCCTCAGCCTACAGAGAACCTGTCATCTGTTCCATGATCATCATCTTGCTTATGATTCGTGCTTCCACAATATATAGCTCACAGGGAATGCAAGCATTGCAACACAATTCTGAAGTTTGGCAGTCACTGTGTAAATGCAGCTGCTGATGATGGTGATTTATGATTTGCTGCAGCTTCAATACCTGTTGTGTAGCTGCTCTAACAAGTAAAAAGAATCAAAACACCCTCACTTAACCCATTTTCGTTTGTAAGCAAAAGCAAAACAATTATTAATTACATTGCATGTGAATCACGGTAAAGACTAAAACGTATGGGATAAAAACAATTTCCATACAAACATAAAAAAAAAAAAAAAAGTTGTTGTTTTAAGTCTACATCCCTTTCCAATTTTGTTATTCAATGAAATTTAATTCTTTTTAATTTTTTATTTCCCATTAATGAGAGAACATTGTGTAACAGCCTCTGACCAGACCCGTCTGGATCTAACCAAGGAGCGCTACCCGGTTTCAAACTTTTCTAAACTTAATTTATAATTTGAAAATCTTTGTAAAAATATTTTGTATTTTAAAATTTTTTACAGTGAGCCCACTAAAACTGTTTGAAAAATTTTGACAGAATTTTTTCTGTTTTTCTGACTTACCAAAAACTTGTTTATAAAATCACAATTTTTCAAAATACACTTCAAATTCTCAACAACAGTATGCGCACCCTTCCATTTAGTGCGACTTTCCAAATATTTTCAACAAAACAATAAATAAATGATATTTCAGAAATAATAAAATCTCATAATTTGAAAACCACATAAACTAGTAAACGCATATTTACGAAACTTATACTTTACTAACTTTTACATTCTTTTATATACATGCATGCATCAATAAATGAGTATACATCAGGACGTAAATAGCTACCCAGGAGTGATGTGATTTTGGACTCTGTCTGCAGCTACTAACTCTTCAATCTTTATGTCCGTTGGTTTCTCTATTTTCTACGCATGATAAACATCAATGCGCTAAGCGTATAGCTTAGTGGGTGTACACTAAAATATTTTCAATATAATATAAAACAACGGAAATAAATTTTAGAAATGCGTACTATCATACGTAAGTAAATAAAAACATAGTATTACAAATATGGAATATACTGAAGCTATATTAATTCAAATATTTTCGGATGTTTTTGGATTTAAATCTTAAATAAAATTCCTTTGCATTCATTTCATAGTTTTCAATAACTCCATTATTCATTTCTTAATTGGGCCTCTGATACACATAACAGAGTTTTACAGGACTGGATTACGGGTTGTTCGGCATCGGAACCAACGGGAACTGCCCGCTGAAATGGTATCCCTATACAAATATTATTTCCGACATCGGAACCAACTGGAACTACCCGTCGAAAATAGCTTCACTCAAGGATTGGCCACAATGGTGACTGCTGATAATCCATAGAGTGATGTAAATAAATAATATCGATGCAGTACTGCTAATTATACCCAATTGACATGTCAATCTCCTATATCATATTCTCATATACATATATCAGAGCCATTATTCAGGTATTCCAGATTTCACAAATCATCAAAAATTCTCAATTTTCAACTTTAAAATTTCTACAACACAATCAAATAAATTTCATAAAACAGAACTCCTCTCAATTATTCCAAAATCAATATCAAGCAATATTTATAAACCAAAGTATTCAAAACACACACACACACACAACATATATATATATATATATATATATATATATATATATATATATATATATAAAAACCAAGGTTAATTATGACAATATATTCTGAAAATTAAACTTATCAAAATCAATAAAATCCATATCTATGAAATTCCAAAATCATTTTCAAATTTTATTCATAAATCAATTCAATTAGAAACGTACGAATTATTAAAAATTCAACTAATCAGTTTGAATCTGAAAACTAATACTTAAAATAAAAGTATACACCAACCTGGATACTGTTTTCTTCTGAAACTTTTCTTTTCTGGGATTCCTTTTTCTCCTCCTCTTTTTTCTTCTTTCCTCCTTCTTTTCTGCTTCTTCTTTTTCTCTTCTTCTTCTCTTTTCTTTCTTTCTTTCTTTTCTTCTTTCTCTCTCTTCTTCTTCTCTTTTCTTTTCTCCCCGTCTCTCTTTCTTTTATTGCTTCTTCATGAATCTTCCATCGCCTCTTTATTTTTTTTATAAAAATTTGGCTACCGCGACCGCGCAATCAAGACCTGTGGTCGCCCAGTTGGGTCGCGGTGCTCTCTGGTGAAGTTTCACCTTTTTCACCGAGATCAGCCATCGCTAGCTCTGGTCGCGGTACTCTCTGGCCAAAAAATTTTATTTTCACCGCGAGCTGTACACCGCGATCCCTGGTCGCGCTCTTGAGTTGCGATACTCACTGCCAAAATTTTTCCTTTTCTCTTCATGCGTTATTTCTGGACTGCTCCACTTGGTCCACTTGTGTACCTAAAAATTAATCCAATCAAATGCATTTTCCAATATTTACATCAAATACATCATTTTCGTATAATAAACAATAATAAATGGTGCTTTTCGTAATTACAGAAAATTAAGGGCGTTACACATTGCATGCGGAGAAAAGCAAAAAAAAAAAAAAGAACATATTGGATACCAAGGATGTGAAGATTCTGGTTTCACGCAAACTAAATACTAATAAATTATTCCACATAAGAGAACTGGTTACTGCCTGAAACAGATTGGTTTCAGATTTTGACTGGGATGACTAAAGAGTGTGAATATGTGATTGTTTTTTCTATGTCTATTTAAACCCCTACCACCACCACCAACACCAATTTACGTGCAAAGTAAAGCAAGCACGCTTTTCAAACTGTTTTTTCTGTGTCTTTTTTAGGATTTACAATCAGCACCGATGGAGATGTATAGCTTTTCCTTTGTTGATAGTACTGCTCTGTATGATTGCTCTACGCGCAAGTTATGCTAGCAAATACAGTGAGTTTGAAAGTCCATTACTTCAAAAAGAGGATAAAAAGTCCTCTAAAAAAGGCAGCTCTACTTTCTCAAGTGCGAGAGTTTGGAGCAAACTCACATTTCGATGGCTGAATCCGCTTTTCGCGAAGGGACGCGCTCAGAAGCTTGAATTGCCTCATATTCCTTCAATTCCTGAATTTGAAACGGTCGAGAGTGCTTCATTATTGCTCAAAGAATCACTTCAAAGCATGCTTGATTTGCTGATATAATAGCCTATGCACTTCCAATTATAAATGATGATGTACCTTCCACTTACAGAGAGGCAACAAGAAGTTCAAAATGTGAATGGTGAAAGCAAGCAATGGATGAAGAAATGCAGTCTTTATTGAAGAATAAAACATGGGAGCTTACTCGCTTGCCTCGGGTAAGAAATCAATTGGGTACAAATGGGTATATGCAAAGAATGAAGGATTTTCTGACAAGTATGTTATTCGTTTCAAAGTTAGATTGGTGGCCAAGAGGTATTTTCTCCAGTTGTGAAACATTCCTCAATTCGAATTTTGCTAGCTTTGGTGGCGCAATTTGATATTGAGCAAGTTCAACTTGATTAGAAAACTACATTCTTGCATGGTGATTTGGATGAGGAAATCTATATGATTCGGCTAGATGGATTCAAAGTTGCTGGAAAAAAAAATTGGATTTGCAAACTTAGAAAATCACTTTATGGATTAAAATAATTTACAAAGCAGTGGTACAAGCGATGTGATGAAAGAAAGGTACATACGGAATAAATTTGATCACTGTGTGTATTTTCACAAGCTACATGATGGATCCTTTATATATTTGCTCTTATATGTCGATGATATACTAATTGCTTCCAGAAGCAAACAATATATTAAAATCTTGAAGAACAAATTGAATCAAAAGTTTGAAATGAAGGATCTCGGTGAAGCCAATAAAATCTAAGGCATAGAGATATGCATAGATAGAATGAAAGGCAATGTTAGTTTGTCTTAAAAACAATATTTAAAGAAGGTGCTACAACAGTTTGGCATGATAGAGAACTCAAAACCTGTAAGCACTCCACTTGCCTCTTATTTTAAGCTTAGTGCAGTTTTATCTCCTAAATCAAATGCAGAATATGAATACATGTTACAAGTTTCGTACTCTAATGTAGTAGGTAGCTTGATGTATGCGATGATGTGTACAAAGCCAGATATTTCACAAGCAGTTAGTGTGGTAAGCATGTATATGCATGATCCTGATAAAGGACATTGGCAAGTTGTGAAATAGATTTTATGGTATATTAAGGGTACCGTAGATGTTGATTTGTTGTTTCAACGAGATGATGATACTGGTTAATGCGTTACAGGCTATGTTAATTCTAATTATGCTGGTAATGTGGATAAACGTCGATCAACTACTGGATATGTATTTACTCTTGCAAAAGGACCAGTAAGTTGAAAATATACTTTACAGTCTACAATTGCATTATCGACTATAGAGGCAGAGTATACAATAGTATCAGAGGCTGTTAAGGAGGCTATTTGGTTACAAGGATTGCTTGAAGATTTGAAAAGTTTACAAAAGCACATTAATGTGTATTGTGACAGTCAGAGTGCTATTCACCTAGCAAAAAACCAAGTTTATTATGCACATACAAAACATATAGACGTTCGGTTTCATTTTGTGTGGAATATTGTTGATAAAGAAAATATGTTTCTTTAAAATATTGGGACTGCAGAGAATCCTACAGATATGATGACCAATGTGGTAACAACGATCAAGTTCAGGCATTGTTTTGACTTCATCAATATCCTGCGAATTTGAACACCTTCAGGTATGGCGAAGACAGAGTTAGAAGAATATTGAAATTAAGTTTAAGACAATTCAAGACGAGGTGGAGATTTGTTGAAAATGTTGAAAATGTGTCTTGAATTTGTTTGTCAAAGTTGCCACTAAAAAATTTGGTGGAAGATGGTAGATGTTGAAGTTTTGTGAGCTTTAAATAAGATGGGTGGAAGTTGGTGGTTGTTAGTTTATTTCTATGGCTATATAAGGGAGTTATGTATTTGGAGAAAACATCCAAGCATTCAAGCAAGAGAGCTTGAGGTCTAGAGAGCCATTAGGAGTTACTCTTTGAGTGAGAATATGTATTGAGTGTATAGGAGTTTTGGGTGTTTGAGAGTTTCCGCTCAAAATTTGTAAACTTTGTTTCATTAGTAAAATTTATTCTCCTGTCTTCTTCCGTAGATGTAGGTCTCAAGACCGAATCACGTAAATTTTTTGTGTCCATTATTTGTTTATTATTTCTCTACTATTTGAGTTACCGTCAATTTGTCACTACTAAACCACGCTTCCGCACAACATGAAAATGTAACAGCCTTCAGACACTGCTAGGAAAGAGGAACCAACTACCATGTTTCTGAGTCTTTGCGATGCTCTCTAATAACAGCAAGCATTGAATTTTTTGTTTCATATATGCTCCAATTAGACTGCCCTATACCTAAAACAGCATCACAGAAAGGAAAAGAGAACTCAAAGCCTGCATTAACATGGATTGAAATGTACCTTAATTGAAACTGTATCAATGGTTAGTATTTTTTTTTTTTTTTTGGGTGTGTGTTGTGTGTGTAGTGAGTTTTGTTTCTCACAGTACAACTACTTTTATTTGCTCTAACACAAGTTTCTAATTGTCATTGACAGGTTGTAATCATGTTTGTAAAGGAGAAGAAAGTATAGACATTCAGAGCTTGACTTTATATTCCAAGATCCTGCAGGTTTTCTTTTCTTTTCCTTTTCACTTATTTGTATCTCCTTTACAATAGTTGGTTTTAGCCATAGCCTATCAATTGAATCCCCATCTTTAACAAAGACAGAAATAAATGGACTATGTTCATGGAATGTAATCGCCTTGCTGATGGTTTAGCTTTCATAGGGCAGAGGCTGGAGCTGGAGAAGAAGTATTTTGAGTACCCTCCACCCACCCATCGGTTTAAAAATTGACGATTGACCATTAATTTACGAGGAAGGGTTGTCATTTGTATACTAACTTAGCAGTAGTCTTTCTCTTCTGGGATTCACCAACTTTTGTTTCAGCCATAAATTTTGGTGTTTGCATTTTATTAAAAACACCATTAACATCGCGCACAGTCCTCTCAGTTTTATCCTCTTTTCGAATAGGGTGATTTTCATTTTGGTCCCTAACTTTTGAAAAATTATCAATTTTTTAAACCAGTTCGTTTATTGGTATCATTGGACCCTAAATTTCTGGACGATGGAGATCTAATCTGGATCTCTATTAAGAATATCAATTTTTTTAAAAACAGTAAAAGAAATAAATTAAAAAAATTAATTTTACAATTTTTATTTTTTAAAACATATTTCAACTCCACCGTCCATCAATTTTAATGGACGGTGGAGATCCATTTAAAATATTTTTTAAGGGTATTTAAAAATATTTTAGAATTTTTAATTAACAATTAATCTAAAATGATTATACTATTCTTCTAATTATTAATATATTTTTTAAAATTTGAGGTTAAAATTATAATTTTAACTCATTTAAATAGTGTCAATGGTAAAACAGTCTTTTTACTAATTTTGTTAGGTTTGACTGGTAGAAATTTGGTCAGAGGGACCAAATTGATACATTTCCAGAAAATTTGGGTCCAATGATACCAGTAAACGAAATTGGTTTAAAAAACTGATAATTCCCAAACGTTGGGGACCAAAATGAAAATCACCCTTTCGAACATATTAAGAACCTATCTAGTATCTACAACTTGTCGGAGCTCATTTCCGTTTATACTCAAACCGAAGTATCAGTTGATCGTATCCAGGAGTTTATAAGAGAAGAAGATCAAAAGAAGCCAATACCTGGATCATATATCAAAGGCATCTGATATTGCGATTGATCACTTGTTTCTCAAACATATTCTCCCACTTCAATCAATATTAATCACAATATCATATGCATTTGATGTATGATCCAGGTATTGGCTTCCTTTTGATCTTCTTCTCTTATGAACTCCTGTATACGATCAACTGATACTTCAGTTTGAATATACATCGAAATGAGCTCCAGTAAGCTGTAGATAGAATTTTAAAATATTGGAAAAATGGCTAAAGCTGAGAGGACTGTGCTCGATGTTAATGGTGTTTTTAATAAAATACTAACACCAATAATGAACCCATAGAGACAAGACAACCATGTTGTTTAGATCATTCTCAGAATGAAATACATGGCATTTAGTCTTTCATACACAGACCAAGCTTGAACAACAAAAGAAAATCAATCATATTTGAAATGTTTCATTCAAGTTCAACCGATCGGCAATGAGGAAAATTTTATTTTATTTGAATTTAGTGAAAAAATGAAGGCCCAAATTTCTTAGCACATTTAAACATAGGCTGAGCCCGATAATGAGCCCATGGAGACAACCATGTTGTTTAGATCATTCTCTTTATAGATTTGACTAATGCTTCCACAGCTGTTAGTGATTTTTTTTTTTTTTTTTTTTAAGGTATAATGATAAAATTAATAACAAGTTTGTTGAAATATATCGAGATAAATCAGTAAATATGTACAGTCTGAATATTTATTCCTATAAAAAGAAAGAAAATTACCTCACATACTGATAAATGTGCATGGTGGTACTTGAACCCTCACTATTAAAGTGAAAACAGGGCCGGCCTTGGGCCGGGACGCCGAAGGCAACTGCTCAGGGCACTAGTTTTTTTTTTTTTTTTTTATGTAAGGCTAATATATATATATATATATATATATATATATATGTAAGCTGGTTAGTGATTTAGAAGTCCAAATATAAAATATATATATATATATAATAATATTTTAGAGATAGAAATAAAAGCGTAATGAATTGTATGTTTTTCTTTATACAGCTTTTGTAATGGTTACTTTTAATTTTAATGAAATTAAAGGCGTAATGGTTTATTGGGTTCTAACCATAAAAAAAAAAAAAAAAACATATCCAACAAAATTTTGTATTTGTTAAAATTTATTTAAGTATAATAGATTAGAACTTTATTTTAAATTCTAGTCTCGAACTACCAAAAATCAAAGCCGACCCTGAATGGAATGGAATGGAAGTACAATAAATCAATAATTGCTTGAGATATAAGTCGACATGCTCTCAACTAATCTAAATGGCCCAAAACTACAATTTCTTCTACGCCTTTTTTTTCCTAATAGATTTGCTTTGCTTATAATTTGCAAATAAAAAAAAAAACGAAATAAACTATGTGTTGTGACGATTGGCAATCAAAGAACATTTGTACTGGAGCCACAGGAGGAAACTGTAATCACATTGTCTATATGATAAATTGATTATGTGACATAAACTTTATCATTAAATCATCGATGAGGCAGGCATTACATTTTGGATGATCAATGTGACATAAAATACTTTTTTTTTTTTTTTTAATTAAATGATGGATGAGGCATGAATTACGATTTGGGATAGCCAAGAAGAATTCTGTTCATGAGCAGCAGCTACAGACTTGTATTATTAACTTCCAAGATTTTATAAGGTTTCTTTGCAAACTTGATCTCTGATCCATCCTTCCCCATCTTCTTGTCTTCCTCCGACGCGAAACCGTCGGTAGAGGGTTAGGGTTATAGTCCCATTGATCAATCCAGGGGCGGAACGAAAAAGTTAAAATTAGGGGACCAAAGTATATCTATAGATAAATTCTTATAAGATTATCAATAAAAATAAATGATTTATAATTGATTTTTCAAAACATTTAATTTTAATAATCCTAACAAATCTGGTGGGTCTGCCCCCGTGGATCAGCCCGTGAAAACTCAGAATCCATCAATCTCCCTCTCTCTCTCTCTCTATTATGTACTAGTATTGATGCCGAAACTTGGTGCATGCAGGAAACAAGTCTCTAGATTCCAGAATTCCAGACATATGGGAACTGATAAAATAAAGAAAATTAAAAATTTAGATAACGAAACAAGTTTTTTTAGCTTTGTTAAAAAAAGCATGCGCATAGTAGTAGTACCCACTGTATATATATTCTCCAGTTCCACTCAAATTCAATATCCAAATCCATCTCCATTTTCGTTCCACTTTAATGATTTTTATTCTGATGCTAAACTTTTACTTGATGGGATGTGCTGATGTGCATGTGCATGTGCAAATAATTGCATGCTATGTGTTTGAAATATATATGAATTGCATTGCAGGTTAGACGCACTAAAAGACTAAAAACAAAATATGTGATGAATGGTAATCTTTCTTTTCTCCTTTTTTTTCCATACAAAGGTCAAATCGTGAAGAAAAAGTTTGTTGTCTCAAGTCTGCATCTCTGGATATATCCAGAATATTACAACACAGCACAGGCGCATGAATTTGAAAGACTGACTTGTAAGTATAGAGTGACCAGTGGTCCCCTCCACACATACATTCAAATCAAATCCAGAAACCAGAGAGAGATTTCTTTCAACTTTCCTAGAATCTTGGGTTGGCATCCTTTTTCTCGGGGAGAAAAAATATGATGACATGGTGTCTACATTTGTTTCCTCATTTTGTTAACATTTTTGCATTTCGCTCATGTGACATGTATATATCTATCATTTTCCATAATCAACTGTTTCTTTCAACTTTCCCAGAATCTTGGGTTGGCATCCTTTTTCTCGGGGAGAAAAAAAATGACGACATGGTGTGTACATTGGTTTCCTCATTTTGTTAACATTTTTGCATTTCGCTCATGTGACATATGTATATATCTATCATTTTCCAAAATCAACTGTTTAGATGGGAAGATTCATTGATCATTTTCGAGAGGTAGAATAATCCCAACATCTCTCACTTATTTTGATTTTGTGCCATAAAAATATCACCTCCAATGAGAACGACCGGCTTATTATGACCAAAAATTGGTAAATGTGTATGGTGGTACTTGAACCTTCACTATTAAGGTGGAAGCAGGGTCAACCTTGGGCCGGAACGTCGAAGGCAACTGCTCAGGGCACTAGGCCTAAAGGGGTCTAATTTTTTTTTATATAAGGCTAATATATATATATATATATATATATATATATATATATATATAAAATATTTTAGATATAGAATTAAAGGCCTAATGAATACTTTTATTTTCTTTTATTCAGCTTTTGTAATGAATACTTTTAATTTTGATGAAATTAAAAGCTTAATGGCCTAGGCTCCTATTGAGTTCCAACCATAGAAAAAAGAGGACAAATTCAACTATAACCCTCTAAAAATGGAAAATATTGTTTTTAACCTCATTTTCAAATTTAATCATTAGGGACCTTATAAAATTTTTAAAAAATTCATGTAAAATTACAAGTCACCCCATTATATGTGTAACATCCCTAATTTCAAATAATTAATTTTGAGTATATGAATATGATATTTAAGGGGTAGAAAATGTAATTAAATGTACGTATATTTTTAAGGTTTCTAGATGGACCAGATGGAGCGGTCCAGAAATAATGTATGAAAGAGAAGGAAAAAGTTAGCAGTGAGTACCGTGACCAGTCACCGCGATCAGGGATCGCGATAAGCAGCTCGCTGTGAAAAATGGTGATTTTAGGCAGTGAGCACCGCGACCAGTCACCGCAACCAGGGATCGCGTTGAGCAGCTCGCGGTGAAAATGGTGATTTTGGGCAGTGAGCAACGCGACCAACATCGCGACTAGGCACCGCGATGGTTGATTGCGATGAAAGCGGTGAAATTACTCTAGTGAGTAACGCGACCAGATGGCGCGACCACAAGTTGCGATGAGCGGTCGCGATGACCGAATTGTTATAAAAAAAAAATAAGTTGGCGGTGGAAGCTTCAAGAAGAAGCAATCCAGAAAACAGAAAAGGGAAAGAGAGAGAACGAGAGAAAAGAAAAAGAAAAGAAAGAAGAGGAGAGAGAAAGGAAGAAGAAGAAGAATAAGAAGAAGAAAGGAGGGATAAAGAGAAAGGAAAAAGGAGTAGAAAAAGGAAATCCAGAAAAGAAACGTTCGTAGAAAGGGTATCCAGGTTGGTGTACACTCTTTTTCAAAAAACTCTGTAATTTTATTTTCGTATTTTGATTCGAAACTGAGATTCTTGATTTGAGTTAGTTCGTTTTTTTATTAATAACGATTATATTCGAATAAGTTATTTGAGAATATTGTTTGAATTATGAATATTGTTTTGGAAATATTATTGCTGAATTACGAATATTATTTTGGATATATGTTTTGGAAATGAAATGCTTTAATATAAAGTCTGTGATTTGTAAACCTGTATTAGAACGGCCCGAGGATACTTGAACATAGGAAACGGATATAGGAGGTTGGTATACCAGCTGGGTTATATTTAGCAGTACTGCACCGATATTGATCTTGATGCTGATATATGTACCTCCCTAAGGATTCGTCCTAGGGTAGGGAGTATGTACCTTCCTAAGGATTCGTCCTAGGATAGGGAGTTATGTACCTCTCTAGGATACCGAACACTAGGTCCTAGGGTAGGGAGTTATATGTACCACCCTTGGATGGAACAGGCCCCAAGTGTCTGTCCTAGGGTTGGGAGTTATGTTCGACAGACAGCCACTGAGGTCGAACGACCCATATTCCAGTCCTGAATTATGTTGAGTATGCCAAAGGGCCAGAATTGAGAATGAATTGAATAAAAGGATTATAAAATAATTGAAAACTGAATTTCGCATGAATTATTAATTGAATTTAGAGGCTTTTATTAAACTGATTTCATATGATTTATTCCAGTGATTGAGTTAAATATTGTAATGTTTTTATACGTTAGCATTGTGATATTTTTATTATGAAATTTATTTTATGATTTTGATAAATGAGTTTAGTGTACACCCACTAAACTATATGCTTAGCGCGTTGATTTTATCACGCGTAGGTAACAAGGATACAGAGGGAGATAAAGGCTGAAGAGGTACTAGCTGCACAGGAGAATTCAGAGTCACATTTCTTGGGTGGTTATATAGTTTTGTATATTATATTCAGTTACGCATGCATATACAGAAATCTGTAAAAGTGCTATATATGTATGGTTTGTAAATAATTGTTTTATGGTTTATGTTTTCATTTTTAAAGGTTTGTAAATATTGAATTATGAATTGATTTCCTTTGAAAATGTTTGAAAAGTCGCACTAAACGGCAGAGTGCGCATTTGATTGAGAAAGAGATTTGAAGTGTTGCTTTTTATATTATTTGAGTTTTTATTTAAAACAGAATTTTTGGGAAATCAGAAAAATAGAGAAAACTCTGTCGAAATTTTTGAAAATAAATTTTGATGGGCTCACTATAGAAAGGATTTTAAGATATACTTCATTTGATTTTCAAATTATAAACAAAATTAAGAAAAGTTTTGAAAACCCGGTAGCGCTCCCTGGGTCGATCCAGACGGGTCGGATCAGGGGGTGTTACAATATGAACCCACTTAAAATCTAAACCTAAACCTAATTCATTCGTTTGGTCTTTTTTTGGGTTAATTGCACTAACACCCCTGTTGAATGACGCTATTGCACTCGCTGACAAGTTATGTACAAACATTCCCTTGATTTCGTTGACCTAACTGTTGACTCATAGTGAAGTTAACGGTAAGCTACTGTAGTAAGGGTAAAATGGTCTTTTCCCATTAAAGCATTAAAATACAATAAAAAAATAAAAATAATTTTCAAAAAAACTTTAAAAAAAATAACGGACCACATGAGATCTGGTCCATTAAATGGGATACAAATATCTTTATCCAATAGACTAAATCATCTGTTCCATTACCAAAAAAGAAAATCAAATTTAAAGATGATGGTTCCGTATTTCTGGAACCATCTCTCTTCTTCTTTTTCTTGTTTTTTTTATTATTCTTCTTCCATTCGCTACTTCTTCTTCTTCTCGGAATTGCTTCACAGCTCTCGCTCAGTTGTATGAGGCAGAGGAGTATTTTTTTTTTTTTCTCTTTGATTGTGGAATTTGAAGATCCGAACTTCTGAAGATTGTGAAGAGGTTTTTTTTTTTTGGTGGGGGAGTTACTAGTTGAAGTTTTTTTTTTTCTTGCTTACTTGGGAATTTTTATTTTCTGGATCTGAAGCTCGCGAAGAGGGTTTTTTTTTTTTTTTTTTTTTGGGTTACTGGTTGAAGTTTTTTTCTTTCTTGCTTACATTGAGTTTTTTTTTTTTTTTTTTCTGGATATAAAGCTTGCGAAGAGGCTTTTTTTTTTCTAGATTACTGGTTGAAGTTTTTTTTTTCTTACTTAGGGTTTTTTTTTTTTTTCTGGGTTAATGGTTTCGAATGACACTTGTTTGAAGTTTGAAGTTTTTTTTTTTTTTTGCTGGGTTGATTTTAGTATCTCAACAATAGTGGTGGTTGTGGTGGTGGTGTTGGTGGTGATATTGACAGTAATAGCATAAATACTTGTTGTGGTGATTTGGTTGATGAGTATTTTATATTTTCTGATAATAAAGGTGAAGATGATGAAGATTTTTTTTTTTTTTTTGAAACAGAAGATGATGAAGATGAAATCAGGAAACACTGGTTTGTGTTTTTTTTTTTTTTTTTTTGTTTAAAAGTAAAGGAAGAATAAGATAAGGGAAGAAGAATATGGAAAAAAAAAACTAAATTTTTTTTATATAATTAAATGTTATATATTATTAAAAATAATATTTTATTAAATAAAATAAAATGGTAAGGGTTGAATGGTCTTTTAGACCAAAATATTAACTTTAGTGTGAGTCAACCATTTGGTTAACGAAATCGAGGAGTGGTTTGTGCAATAAACGGAAACGTTGCCAGTGAGTGCAATAACGCCATTCAATGGGGGTGTTAATGCAATTAACCTTTTTTTTAGAGAGAGAGGTTTTAGAGAAAGAAAACAACACCAGCAAAGAAGAAGAAGAAGAGCAAGCAGACGCAAGAAGGAGAAGAAGAAGAAGAAAAAGAAGAAGAATCGGACGCGAGAAAGAGAAGCAGAAGAAGAAAAACAAGTGCAACCTGTTCGCCGGCAAGAGAGAACCAATACACCGGCGTGACAGAAGAACCACTTCGTCGGCGAGAGAGAAGAATCAATCAGCGGGTGACTCCAGCGAATTCAGACAACGATGAGGTTAGGCTTCGTTTTCTTCGTCTTTGTTCGACGTTTTCAGTCGGATTGTTTACTGAATCTATTTAAATTTTTGGACATATTTCATTTGGATAGATTGTTTACTGAATTTATTAAAAAAATTTATTTATTTTTGACAGATTGTTTATTGAATTTTTTAAAATTGTGGTCTTGTTTTTTTAAATAATTATTGATTGAATATGTTGGTATTTGAGTGTTGATTGAATATAATTTTGCAAAGTTCAAGCTTAATAGAACATAGTTTCAAAAATGGTTTTATACAACATCTTTAGGAGACAATTGTAATTTAATTTGTACTGGTTTTATACAGCATCTTTAGGAGACAATTGTAATGGTTTTATTGTAATTTGTTATTCTTGCTTGAAATGTCGCGAGAAACACGTTGGAAATGTCGCGTGAAACACGCTGAAAATCTCTTGTAAAACACGCTGAAATAATTGTGTTTTACGCGAGAGTTTCTGCGTGAATCACGCGAGAGTTCCTGCGTGATTCACGCGTGATTTCCTTCATAATTTACATATTATTCCATTATATTTCAGGTTAAAATTACTGCATGATTCATGCACAAATTCCAGTGTAAATTACGTGAGATTTCCATCGTGAATTGGTTACTAGAATTCATGTAGTAGCAGTTTCTCTGCTTTTTTTGTCATATTTGTGTATTGCGACTCTGCAACTTTTGACATTACAATGATATGATATAAATGGTATTACTTTTTGTATTAAAGAAAGAGAAAAGGAATTCAAGGATTTTTGCAATATCGATTCCCGGTACTGTAAATGGAAAATAAAGTAGAATTTTGATGGACAATGCTGCTTTGTTGAGCTGTTGTGCACAAGTTGTTGCATTTTGTTTCAAATTCTATAGCTCTGTCAGGTTTGATTTGAAGGTTTTATGCTTTATCTTGCAATAGGTGTGCGTGTGTTGTGATAATATTTATGATTTCAAAGCCTGTAGCATTTATGATAATCTTATTTATTTATATTTGTAATTATTGATTGCATATACTTATATTTAAATTTTTAATGGGTTATTTTGTCCTGCATCTTATCTACCATTCCAGGGCTTTTGTTTCCATCTGATAGTAGTTTACCTCTTCACACTAATTGTTCCATCTTATAGTAGTTAACCTCTTCATTTGTGTGAATCAGAGCTTTTCTATTCACACGAGAATTCCAGCGTGATTCACGCACGAGTTACAGTGTGATTCACGCATGAATTTCAGCGTGATTCACGTAAATTATTTAACGGTTTAAGATTGAAGCTTCACGTTTATGTATGTTGGATTTCCAACGTGAATCACGCTCGAAATCACGTAAATTATTTAAAGGTTTAAGGTTGAAGCTTCACGTTTATATATGTTGTCTAACTAATAAGTATGTTGTTTATTTGTAGATGGGCAACGATCCTTACAAGTATGATCCGGATCGATGGTTTGACCTTCGCATTAACATGCATTGTCGCGTTAGCAAATGGGAAACTTTTCAGGATGTTATGGTTAGAGAGGAGAAATTAGATCGATGGATGCATGGAGTATTTGGGGAACTTTTTGTGTGAATCACGCTACCAGTTACCATGATTCCCACTAAATTTTTGCGTGAATAACAATAAAAGTTTGCGTGAATCATGCAAAAGTTTAGCGTAATTCATGTTAAAAGTTTGCGTGAATCACGCTTTATTTTAACATGATTCTTTTAAAAATAAATCGTGTTTCATGGCAAATATCAGCGTGTTTCAAACTAAATTTGTTGGTTTTCGAATTGTATATATATTACATATTGATTCGTTTATGAATATCTATTTTTCCAGGTTTATGTACTGTTGTTAAGTTTTACATTTGCTTGTTTCACGGCATTTTTATTACATAATGTGGTTTATGAATAATTATTTGCGTGAATCACACTAAATCTCATGAGCAGGTCGGTCACAAACCAGTAAAAAATAAACATCCTTGTTACGCCAGATGAGGAATTTTCTTCTTTCATTCATATCACTGGAGATGATCGAACTGACAACTACATCATGCCTAATTCTATCAATCCCAATCAAACCATATATCAAATCTAACAACTGCGCATATGTCAAATCATTTGTAACCACCTGAACAAACGGCTCCCCACCAACATACTTCAGGCCATCCCACTGCCCGTTGTACTTAATCATCAACCTGCATATAGCCATTTTTCTGAAAAAATAAAAAATGTTCAGAATTCATAAGATTTCACATTAAATTTCAAAGTGTTTCACGCTAAATTTCAAAAACTTTCACAACAAATTTCACCATGTTTCACGCAAAAATTTACCGTGTTTCTCATAAAAATTTAGCGTGAATCATGTCAAATTTTAACATGTTTCACAAAAAATTTAGCATATAGTATAAAAAAAAATATTTCGGGATTCAATCTAATCATATACACTCAATTAATATATCAATGCAACAAATATCCATAACATATAATGCATGTTTCACGTAAAATTTTAACGTGAATCACGCTAACAGTTACCATGATACATGTTAAAATTTAGTGTGAATCACGCTAACAGTTAGCGTGATTTACAAAAAAATTTTGCACGAAACATTCTATAGGATCAAAATAAATTCGGGATTCAATCTAACTAAATACACTTAATTAATAGATCAATATAGCAAATACCCATGACATATGATGCATTACAAAGTAAATGAATGTATTTTTAAGTAAAACAACATGCCTCTAAAATAGTTGTGGATTTTGGAACCAATAGACAAATATGAAATAGAGAGAAGAGGAGACATGAAGAGAAAAGTCGAAATAGGGTTTTGAATTTAGATTTTAGTTTGAGGGGTTTTTTTTGTAATTTTATACTTTTTTGGATATTTATATAATTATACAAGCAATTAATATGGGGGTCTCCTTTGTAATTTTTCTAGGATAGCTTTTATAATTATTTGGTTGAGGGTTGAAATAAAATTTTTAAAGGGATCACTAACAATCACTTTTGAAAATGCGATTAAAAATAATTTTTAATAATTTTAGGGGGTTATTTTTGACAATTTTCACAAAAAAAAATATATCTAACACAATTTTGCATTTATTAAAATTTATTTAAACATAATAGAGTAGGGTCTTATTTTAAGTTCTAGTATCGGACTATCAAAAAAACCAGAGCCAGCTCTAAATGGAATGGAGGTATAATAACTGCTAACTGCTTAAGATATTACTCGACCTGCTCTCAACTAATCTAAATGGCCCAAAACTACATTTTCTGCGATGCCTTTTTTTTCCTAATAGATTTGCTTTGCTTATAATTTGCAAAAAAAAAAAAAAAGAAATAAACTATGTGTTGTGACGATTGGCAATCAAAGAACATTTGTACTGGAGCCACAGGAGGAAACTATAATCACATTGTCTATATGATAAATTGATTATGTGACATAAACTTTATCATTAAATCATCGATGAGGCAGGCATTACATTTTGGATGACCAATGTGACATAAAATACATTTTTTTTTTTCATTACATGATGGATGAGGCATGAATTACGATTTGGGATGACCAAGAAGAATTTTGTTCATGAGCAGCAGCTGCAGACTTGTATTATTAACTTCTAAGATTTTACGAGGTTTCTTTGCAAACTTGTTCTTGTCTTCCTCCGACGCGACACCGTGGGTAGAGGGTCAGGGTTGTAGTCCCATTGATTAATTCTGGGACGGAACGACGAAGTTAAAATTGAGGGACCTAAGTATATCTATAGATAAATTCTTATAAGATTATCAATAAAAATAAATTATTTATAATTGATTTTTCAAAACATTTAATTTTAATAACGTTGAACATATTTTTTACTTAACTGAAACAAAAAAAAAAAAATTTCTAAAATTTCTGGTGGGTCCACCCCCGTGGATCAGCCCGTGATAACTCAGATTCCATCAATCTCCCTCTCTCTATCCCTCTCTATTATGTACTCATCAATGGTATTGATGCCGAAACTTGGTGCATGCAGGAAACAAGTCTCTAGATTCCAGAATTCCAGACATATGGGAACTGATAAAATAAAGAAAATTAAAAATTTAGAGAACAAAACAATCATGTTAACAGGAACATCGAAAATTGTACTACTTTTTTTTTTAGCTTTGTTAAAAAAAGCATGCGCATAGTGGTAGTACCCACTATTACACTATATATATATATATATATGTTCTCCAGTTCCACTCAAATTCCTCCATTTTCATGATTTTTATTCTGGTACTAAACTTTTACTTGATGGGATCCGCGGAGTAACCCCCCTGCAACCCCCCAGCCAACTCACCGCGGAGTTGGATCCGCGAAAGCTGTGGATGACATCAAACTAAGTTCCAAAGCTCTGATACCATGTGATAATCCAAGAGAGATTTAAGAGAGAATTTGAGAGAGATTTGAGAGACCAATCTTAGGTTTTCATATAATTGCAATAGTATCTCATTAGGTTACAAGAAGAGAGATATATATACTAATCTATGAAAAGACTAAACTAACCTTACAAGTCTAATTAATTACACAAATAATAATACATTTATTATATATATATATATATATATTACTCTAATAAAAACAAAGTATATGATAAATGGTAATATTTTTTTTTTTTTTTTTCCATACAAAGGTCAAATCGTGAAGAAAAAGTTTGTTGTTTCAAGTCTGCAATTCTGGAAATATCCAGAAAATTACAACACAGCACCAGCGCATGAATTTGAAAGACTGACTTGTAAGTATAGAGAGTGACCAGTGGTCCTCTCCACACATTCAAATCAAAACCGGAAACCAGAGAGAGATTTCTTTTAATTTTCCTAGAATCTTGGGATGGCATCCTTTTTTCTCAGGGAAGAGAAAAATGACGACATGGTGAGCACATTGGTTTTCTCATTTTGTTTACATTTTTGCATTTCGCTCATGTGACATGTATATATCTATCATTTTCCATAATCAAACTGTGTAGATGGGAAGATCCATCGGTCATTTTGGAGAGGTAGAATAGTCCCAACAATATTTTAATTTTGTGCTATAAAAATATTTCCTTCAATGAGAATGATGGGCTTATTACGACCAAAAGCGGGCTTATTAAAGGTCAAATCAAGCTCTCATCAAAAACTTAAGCTAATATAAAATGACCCACCACACTTTAAGTGCATAATTATGTACCTTTATTTTTTTTTCTCTTATTATAAAAATAATTATCCATTACTGTTTGATTTATACATATGATGATAGAAAATATAACCGACTCCAACATATGTTAATCCTAAAAATAATATTAATAAATAACAAAAATCTTCAATAGATCGAGACGGGTGTACTCTAATAATAATATCATATCACAATATGAATAATGAATTAAATATATTTTTTAGGAAGATTTTTCTCTAATAAATGATATTAGAGTTGACAACCTATGGACCCAAATAAGGCCAAATTGATACCTAACTCTAAAACACTAGGTGGAGGTTTTTGTAAAAATTTTAATTTATGACCACTTTGGACTTTTACTTTTCAATAACACTTGGCGGATGGGACTGGAATTAATGGAAGTCAAGATTATCATCCTCACCTCACAAATTTCATTTATTACTTTAGTTATATGAATAGTTACTGGTCATTAAATTTTAATCTAAGTAAATAAAATTAGAGATTTAAACAAAAAAATAGCGATATATATAATTTATCAAATGAACATTAATCTTTCAAGCCAAACCCTTTGGACCATCGGAATATATTCCCAAAATAGAGAAATATAATTTCTTTGTATGTCATAATATATTGTTCTGGATGCATCTTTTTTTTTTATGGTCTCTGCTACTATTAGATATCCAAATATTTTAAAAAGAGAATTTTAATCCAATAATAATACCGTATCTTCAAAACACAACCGTTACCTTTTTATAATCGATTGTGTACTTCGCTCTCATTTTCTAATAATGAGAGTTTAAATCTCACTTTATCCGTAAAAGTATAACTATCTCTTTATTTGTGAGAACTTAAATTTGAATTAGATCATCCTTATGATATTTAATCTAGACAATTCACAATAAAATATCAACCTTAAAAAGTATTTTAAAAAGACTTATAACTCCAGTAAGAGTAATTGATGTTGGTTAGTAATTAATTAAATGAATTTTTAAACCTTACAATATGAGGTTTTTTTTTTTTTAAGTTTTAAAAAGGGTTTAATATTACTAATTTTTCGTAGTTAAATATAATCTACTCAAGTATTAAGCCCAATTATAATAAAACAGCCTTGGCTAAGTAGAAGCAAAAAAGAAAAGGAGACTCAAAAGCAATAAAACACGTGACAATTTTTGTTTTCTCATCTTATATTTTCGCTGTGCGTTAGTAGGTGGAACCAAACATTAAACCATGAAATGGGTCCCAGATTCCATTATATGATCATGTGTGATGAGGACTCGAAACCAATCACGAGAATAGAGGGAGAAGTGTTTTAATTACTTTACTACCGTAAATATGGTCAGATTTCATAACATGATAGCGCGTTAATTTAATACTTTGATTAATAAGATAAGGTTTTTTTTTTTTTAATAAAAGGGCAGCAGCCAAAAGTTTTGAAGTTTAATTAGAAAGGGCAAAAATTATTTAGGTTCTTAATTTATTACAAAATATTATATTTTGATCATTATTTTGTTTTTTAGTTTCCGTAGTCCCTAACTTTTTAAAAATTCATCAATTTAGTTCTTCTGTTAGTCAACAGTTAGTCAAATTTAACACTTATAAGGGTATTTTAGTCTTTATACATAAAAAAATAATAATTCATAATAAAAAATTATTAAACAAAAACACAAAAAAAAATTCAAAATAACTTAATATTAAAATTAAAAACCTTAAAAAATTAATTTTTTTTACAATAAATAAATAATTTATAAAAATTGAAAATATAAAAAATAAATATTATATATCAAAATTTAATAATATTAGCGACAGCCTCCTCCCAATTTTTTTTAATTTTAATTTTTTTATTTTTATTTTTATTTTTTTAATAATTGTTTTCTTTTATGCTAATATTATTAAATTTTGATATATAATATTTATTTTTTATATTTTAAATTTTTATAAATTATTTATTTATTGTAAAAAATTTAATTTTTTTTAAGGTTTTTAATTTTAATATTAAGTTATTTTGAATTTTTTTTGTGTTTTTTTAAAATATTTAAGGACATATTTTATAAATTTTGTGCATTTATAATTTTAATTTTAAAAAATAAATTTGTTATATATATATATATATTATATTTTTATTTGATGTTTAAATTAAGTTTAATTTATCTAAATTTAAAAAATAAAGTAAAAAAAATTGAATTTCAATTCAATAAATTAAAACTAAGGGTAAGATGGTCAATATACACAATCTGTCATGGTTGACCGTCAAAAAATTGGTCAAAAGGACTAAATTGATGGATTTTAAAAAAGTTAGAGACCATGGAAGCTAAAAAACGAAATAGTGGTCAAAATGTAATATTTCGTGATAAGTTAGGGACCAAAATAATTTTTGCCCAATCAGAAAGGATAATGTTGATTACATTAATTAATTAAAGTGAATTATTATTAATTAATGATTACTATTTTTTTAATGTCAAATGTTATCTGCGACTGCTAGACAGGACCCCATTCTAGGGTTCAATGGAATCATAATTAACAAATGCAAGCTGCAAACTGCCTTTATTCTCCCCCATAAACCTCCAAAATTTGCTACACACATTATTATTATTATTAGTTAATTAATTAATTATTATTTTGATATAAACCAAAATTTTGCATAGATTTAATCATGTACATATTTGGATGGAGCACTCTAGCTAACTTAGCTTGACCCCTGATTTTGAAGACTGATTTTACTCTAGAAGTAGAAGCGTTTTTCTGGAAGCAATGCAAATAATAATAAATTATTTAATCGTAGAGATTTTAATCTAAATTATATTATATAAAAAAATATTATATTCTACGTCGGACCTATTTAGTTATATATTGGTTATTAAATTTTAACTTAAGAGTTAATAGAATTAAAAATTAAAAAATAATAATTCTCTTATAACTATTTATAAATTATACAAATTTTGTGTAATAATTAATACTATGCAAACTCCACATTTTAATTAGCAATTTGGAGATGATTATTGTTTGGTCGTTAGTGAGAATGATCAATAATCATTTGATTCGAAATAGTTGACTAAAGTTGTACTTGATAGCGACGTACAAAAGGCAGTCAAAATATCTTTTGATTATATGTCACACATGTATGTATATATTATATATACGTGGATCCAACGAGTTTCAAAAGGCTTTTCAAATTAAAATGTTTGTGATAAATCTAAAGTTTATCACTTCATCATTGAACTTTGAAGCCAACCCCTTTTGACCATATTGGAATATATTCCCAGCACATATATAAATATCATAGTTGCCACCAAATTAAACGTACTATCATCTAATTTTTACTAGTTAAGCATTCCCAAATATAATAATAGCCAAGTAGAAGCAAAAGGTACAAAAGCATCACATGTGACAATTTTTGTTTTCTCATCTTTTTTTTTTTATTATTATTATTTTTTTTTTATTTTATGCGTTTGGTTGGTGAGAACATGAAATGGGTCCCAATTCCATCATATGGTATTGTGTGTTTGATATTTTGATTAATAAAATAATTTTGTTATATATAAAAGGTTTTGAAGTTTAATCAGAAAGGATAATGTTAATTACATTAATTAATTAAAAGAATTATAGGGTTTAATGGAATCATAATTAACTATGCAAGCTGCAAACTGCCTTTATTCTCCCCATAAACCTCCAAATGTTGCGATACATTATTATTATTTTGAAATAAACCAAAATGTTACATAGATTTAATAATGTATACATGAAGAGAGAATGGAGCACTATAGTTATTTTGGCTCTAGATTTTGAAGATTGATTAAGCAAAAGTTGTACTATATGTGCTTTTTTATAATAATTTTTTTTTTATTTTTAATAATTAATATGTAAACCTATCATAATCATGTGTAACGTAATTCGTGTGACGATGATAAAAATGCAACGGGACCTTACACAATGATGATAACATACAGTTGCTTTAAGTGCCCATAGTTGGGCAAGACACAAGAGGTTGAATTTTAAAAAGCAACTGCATGGCTGCTCGTGCACTTACACCTTTTTGTGTATATGGCCAATCTTTCACCTACAAAAATGGGTGTGTGGCAGGCAAAGTGAAAGAAACGCACCAATCAGAATATGATTCTTGCATTGTGATCAAAGAGAATTTTTTGATTGGTGATCATTTTCCGATTAGTGATCGTTTAATTACTGATTCCGCTTACATAATTTTTTTTACCGGTAAAAAACTCGTATTAATTTTTGTATTATAATTATAAAATTAGTCTTCGCACACAATGCTACAAACATTGAATATAGCTATGATCATATTCAATGCGACAATATTATTTATTTTAATAATTATCAGTTTATTCTTAAGGAAATAATTATATATATACTAGAGATACTTACATGTGTGATATTCAATGCGACAATATTATTTATTTTAATAATTATTGGTTCATTTTTTAGGAGATAAGTATCCTAAAATTACATGTATACTAAAGATAGAATGCGACAATATTATTTATTTTAATAATTATTGGTTCATTTTTGAGGAGATAAGTATCCTAAAATTACATATATGCTAAAGATAGTTATATGTGTGATATTAAATACAATAATATTATTTATTTTGATAATTATTAATTTTTCTTTAAGGAGATAAATATTCTAAAATTACGTGTATACTAGAAATAGTTATATATATAATATTAAATGTAATAATATTATTTATTTTGATAATTATCAATTTATCTTTAAGGAGATAAATATCCTAAAATATACATGTATATTAAAAATAGTTACATTTGTGATTGTCCTTATCCAATTCTACGGGCTGTCGTTGGGTTCCTTCGCAGTTCACATTTGTATCCTTCAAATTTATTTATTTTTTTGATAGTTATTGGTTCATTTTTAAGGAGATAAGTATCCTAAAATTATATATATGTTAAAGATAGAATGCGACAATATTATTTATTTTGATAATTATTTGTTTATTTTTGAGGAGATAAGTATCCTAAAATTACATGTATACTAAAGATAGTTACATGTGTGATGTTAAATACGATAATATTATTTATTTTAATAATTATTAATTTATCTTTAAGGAGATAAATATCTTAAAATTACGTGTATATTAAAAATAGTTATATTTGTGATTGTTGGGTTTCTTCGCAGTTTACATTTGTATCTTTCAAATTTTTTTTTTTTTTTAATAGTGACAGCTAGACATTGAAATCATTTGATGGAGGAAACAAATGGAAATACGTGTGAGAATGACGTGTCATATTTTCATGATTGCGCGCCTGAGGTGATGGAATCCACCACGAGCTATGCGCATCTCTACAGTGCGTTTGCTTTTACCTTCCACACGCGGCCACGTGTTCCCTTAAAGAAAGAGTTTTATTTTGATTACTACCCGAATATATATAAAGCTGACACGTAGTGGTCCCACGTACCCATACATAGTAAAGTTATTTGTACAGTGGACGAATCTTAAAAACCCACACTTGATCCATTCTCGTTTGTATCCTACTAAAGCAATAGCAATTATTTCTCTTCCACGTGCACCGTAATTTTTACTCATTTACTTGCATGTGACCACTTTTTTGTATTTTACTTTTGTAACCTATACCCACGGCTGACATTATCAGATTGAATACAGACTTTTTAACCGTTAATCCATATTGAATAATATTACATGTGACAACAATTGAAATTAGCCGTTTTATTTATCAAATACTTACAAAGGAAAATTTAGTGCGGAACCTCTAATGTAGAAAACTATCTAAATATATATTGTAAAATTTAAATACTAACCATTAAAATAGAATAAATATATACTAACCATTTAGATATATGGTTGGATGTGCTTTTATCATTTTAACTTTTAAACTTGTTTGTTGCTTGATGAAACTCTATCTAAATTCGTATATCCACTTGTAATAAAGTGGTTAGTGCATCTCCTTTTAATCTCAGTAGTGAGGGGTTCGATTTCTACCATGTATATGTGTGGGTCGTTTTCTCCCCTTATTATGGGAGTAGTATTCTCCCGCTATGGGAGTAGATATCCGGGCCGCGTATTTAATGGTTAATCGGCAAGTCCCGATAGTTGTTGATATTGTAATTGTACCCACTTCAAAAAAAAAAAAAAACTCTATCTAAAGTCACATTGATTACATGCGATTTTTAATTATTAAAATTGGTTGGTTTAAATTATTTTTTTTTTTGAAAAACATATTAATACTTTTAATACATTAAAATTATTGAAATAAAAAAGATTAATTTAGTTATTTTATAACATCTTTATTTATTGAAAATAAAAATTAAAGGCAACTAATTTTTATTAGAAAAAGAATCAACCTCCAACAGAAATTTAATTCTCCAAAGGGGGATTATCATTTTGGTCCCTATATTTTGGAGAATTATCAGTTTTTTAAATAAGTTATGGTTAATAGTACACTTGGTCCCTAACTTTTAGAAAATGTATCAATTTGGTCCTTCTGTAAGTCAACCGCTAGTCAAACTTAACAGTTCAGGGGCACTTTTGTCTTTAAACCTATAAATAGTCAACAGTTTTTTTTAGTGAAATGACATATCTACCATTAATTAAAAATTAAAAATAAATTACATTAAAAATTTAAAATAATTAAATTTAAAATTTAAAAAAATTTCAATGAATCTCCACTGTCCATCAAGATTGATAGATGGTGCAGATTATATTGAAATTAAAAAAAATTAAAGTGAAAATTATTTTTTTTTTAAAAAAAATTGAAATTCTGAGTGGTGGAAAAAAAAAAGATGAAATTCAAAGTTTGAAGATCAACGAATCCTTCTGAAGGGTTCGTTGATCTTTAACCTCAACGAACCCAATGAACCCATGTGCAGCGAACCTAGAAAATAGGTTCGTTGCATCTGTAACGAACCCAGAAACACTGGGTTCGTTGCCAACGAACGAACCCAGTTTTCTGGGTTCGTTGATGATCAACGAACCCAGATCTGGGTTCGTTGATCATCTGGGTTCGTTGATGTGCAATGAACCCAGAAACTGGGTTCGTTGCATCTATAATGAACCCAATCTTTTGGGTTTGTTGTACATCAACGAACGCAGATTTGGGTTCGTTGCATCTCAACGAACCCAGATCTTTGGATGGACTGTGGAGATCCAATATGGATCTCCACCAATTAGAATTCAATTTTTTAAAAAAATAAAATTTTTTTTAAAAAAATTTATATTCACTTTAATTTTTTTTTTAAAATTTCAATATATTCTTCACCGTTCATCAAGATTGATGGACGGTGAAGATCTATTAAAAAATATTTTTAAAATATTTTAAATATTAAAATGAAATTACAATATTACACTTCTATTTATTAATAATCATTTCAAAATTTTGAAGTTAATATTGTCATTTAACTCATTTAAATAGTATTAACGGCAAAACGGTCTTTTTACCAATTCTGTGAAGTTTGACTGACAGAAATTTAGTCAGAGGGACCAAATTAATACATTTTCTAAAAGTTAGGGACCAAGTGTACCATTAACCATAACTCATTTAAAAAATTGATATTTTTTTAAAATTTAGGGACTTAAATGATAATCCCCCTTCTCCAAATGGAAAGGGAAAATTAAGTTTCATTTTCAATAGAAACTCAAACCCTAGTGTGCGTAACTTGATTGGCTTTCCCTCATTAGAGATAATGATCATTACACATATTAAACAAAAGATTTAGATAATTGTAAAATTGTATTTGGAAAATGATAACATAATAAACTTGTGGGATTGATTTGTCTCACTATTAAAATTTTTATTTTTTAGTAATTGTAGAAAGAAGTACGAAATTGTCCAAAGGGAATAAAGACTTGGGGTACCTAAATAAAGAAATAAAATTGATGTATGTGGCACTTACAATGTACCTACAACTAAAAAGTTTTTTTCTTTTTATAATATTCAAACTAGAGAATGTGTCAAAAATAAATATATTCAAACTAGAGAAAATTCAAAACAACTGCTTAAAAATTAGAGTTATTTTTATTTTTGATTTAATAGTTAATTTTTTTATTGAAAAGGGTATTTAATTTCCCCTATAAACTAAGAAATTAAGTTTATTTTTCAAATTATCGTTTTCAATATAATTTTATTTTATTTTATTTTCTTTTTCGATTAGTAAATATGTTCTTATTTAACTTAAAAAAAGGTAGAGATCAAATGGTAGTAATTAAAGTACTTTGTAAATTCTTGGATGATATTCATTGATCAACTCTCTCTCTCTCTATATATATATATATATATATATATATATATATATATATATATATATATATATATATATATATATATATATATACACTGATTACAATTATAATGGAATGTTAGGAAATTGCCGAAACTAAAGTATTCTGTACAACTAAATGTAGCAAGTCAAAGCTAGGAAATAAACTACATAATTACAAGGATCAATCTTTAAATAACAGAATAAATTAAGAAAGGAAATAAACTATAATCAAATCTTTCATTCTATAGTAATGTATCAATAGCAAAGTAATTTCACATATAGTTACTTTTTATTTACAATAAGGAGATATAACTCGATTCTTAAACTTCGTCGTTAAAAATATACCGCTTAACTAAAAAGATTGTCATATAATTAAGAGTAACAATTTACATTTAAAAAATTGAGTATCAATTATTTTACAATGATATTTTAAAATACTAATAAGATTCTCATCTTGTCCGAACCCGTCAGATTTGGTTATAAATGTATATGGTTAAATTTGAACCGTCCTCATTAAAGTGAAAAAGAAGTGCACTAATCACTTGAACTATGAATAAACATACCGAGAAATTTGTTATTAATCTTATAATTATATATTTTAAAAGAAGTTCTCATTTATATTTGAAAGTGTGAATATAAAGTTAGAATATCTAACATTTGAATAATTTAATTATATATATATATAAAAACATTCGACCGAGAAAAAACAATTGACACCTTCAAGTCATTAAGAGAACAACAGTGTGCCGAGAGAAAATAAACATACAGTGATACCGAGGATTGTGAAGATTCTGGTCCCACGCAAAATTCGCATATTAAATACTAATAATTATTGTCCATATATGAGGACTTGTAACAGACAGACACAGAATGGTCTTTGGATAGTGACAACGATGACTAAGGAATGTGTCTGTTTTTCTATGTCTATATAGACCCACCACCGCTACCACCCAGCTCCACCAACACCATTTTATGTGCAAAGCAGGCTCACTGAGAAAGAAGAACCACGTGCGTGCTGCTTCTCACAAAACTTTAACAGGGTATATATGTCTTGTGCTCTCTCGTCAATAAATATGATTTTTTTAAATCTTTTTTTTCCAGTTATGATATAATATGTACTTGCTTTTTGAATCTTTATCTGCTTATCTGAATTGCGTTGTCATTATGTTGTATTATCTTGGATTTGCATTCTCGTGATTGCAGGTCAGAGGAATTCAGTAAATATACACAACATTGGCTGTTTGGTGGGAATATTGAGTTTTTGATATGGGGATTTTTCAGGATTTACAGTCACCACCAATGGAGATGTTCATAGAGTCTGTCAATGTAGTATTCTCAATATGGTTGCTGTCATGGTTTCTGATAGAAATGTTGAAAAGTAGGACAGATTACGGTGATTTAAAAATGGGATATAGAGTAGTAGAAAGAGAAGTTAAGATTTCTAGTACAGTTTCTGTTCTTTGCAATTTCATTATCTCAATTTCATATCTGGGTTTTGGTGTTTATGAGTATTGGAAACTTGAAGTGATTTCTTATGAATCTGTCTTCTTTGTCATGACTTGGGTTTTAGCAACTGTAGTAGCGTTCTTTTCAAAAAACAGAACTCTTAGAGAGCAGAGAAGGTGGCCTCTGGTCCTCGTTCTTTGGTGGATCTTCTCTTTCACCATTGATTTGCTTTTTGTTTCCTTATACCTCATTACCCATTTACGATCCATGAAATTGCCTCATTTTCTGCCAGAAGCCACCGCTGTTGACTTCGTTGCCTTTCCTTTGTTGATAATACTGCTGTGTTTGAGTGCTCTGCCTGTAAGTTATGCTAGGAAATACAGTGAGTTTGAGAGGCCATTGCTTCAAAAAGAGGATGAGAAGTCCTCTAAAGAAGGCAATTGTACTTTCTCAAATGCGGGAGTCTGGAGCAAACTCGCATTTCGATGGTTAAATCCGCTTTTCACGAAGGGACGAGCTCAGAAGCTTGAATTGCCTCATATTCCTTCAATTCCTCAATCTGAAACGGCTGAGACTGCCTCATTGTTGCTCGAAGAATCGCTTCGAAAACAAAAGATGGTAACCTTGTCATTGCCACAAGGCATAGCTAATGCTATATGGAAGTCTCTTGCCATTAATGCAGTTTTTGCAGGTACATTTTGTTCTTGTCTCAATTTGTGTATATATATATATATATATATATACATATTTGTACAACAGCATTTTTACAAGCTCGAATTGATTTTTTTTGCAGGAATAAATACAATTGCCTCTTATACTGGTCCTTTCTTGATAAAAAACTTTGTGAATTTCTTAATGGAAAAGCAAGATGATTCAGGTTACCATTATGGATTAGTTCTTGCATCCATCTTCTTCTTCTCAAAGACAGTGGAATCACTAACTCAACGGCAATGGTATTTTGGAGCTCAACGTATTGGAATACAAGTAAGGTCTGCCCTCACAGTATTAATTTACAAGAAATCTTTGTCAATCAAGTTCGCTCGTCCCAGTAATGGTACAATCATAAATATGATCAATGTTGATGTTGAGAGGATTGGAGACTTCTGCTGGTACATTCATGGAATTTGGTTGCTACCAATCCAGGTATTTTTGGCTCTTGTCATCCTGTATAGGAATCTTGGAGCTGCTCCCTCTATTGCTGCTCTTTTTGCCACGATTTTGGTGATGGTGAGCAACATACCATTGGCCAAAAAGCAAGAAAAGTTTCATTCAAAGATCATGGAAGCTAAAGACTCAAGAATTAAAGCAACTTCAGAGACCCTAAAGAGCATGAGAGTTCTAAAGTTGCTTTCTTGGGAGTCCACATTTTTGGAGAAGCTTCGCCAACTTAGAGAAATTGAGAGCGAATCACTGAATAAGTACCTGTACACAAGCTCAGCAGTAGCGTTTCTTTTCTGGGCTTCACCAACTTTTGTTTCTGCTATCACTTTTGGTGTTTGTATATTATTAAACACACCATTAACATCGGGTACAGTCCTCTCAGCTTTAGCCACTTTTCGAATACTTCAAGAACCTATCTATAACTTGCCGGAGCTCATTTCGATGATTGCTCAAACCAAAGTCTCAGTTGATCGTATCCAGGAGTTCTTAAGAGAAGAAGATCAAAAGAAGCCAATACCTAATCATTCATCAGAGGCATCTGATATTGCGGTGGATATTGAAGTGGGAGAATATGCTTGGGAAACAAGTGATGAAAAATTGAAGAATTCGACAATTAAAATTACAGAGAGGATGAAGATAATGAAAGGTTACAAGGTAGCAATTTGTGGTCCTGTTGGGTCTGGCAAGTCAAGTCTACTCTGCAGCATACTTGGTGAGATTCCTAGGATAGCTGGAGCTGGAATCAAGGTACATGGCACAAAGGCTTATGTTCCCCAGAGCGCTTGGATTCAAACAGGTACTATCAGGGAGAACGTGATATTTGGCAAGGATATGAATAAGGCTTTTTATGAGGATGTTTTGGATGGATGTGCCTTGAACCATGATATTGAGTTGTGGGTTGATGGAGATCTAAGTATGGTGGGAGAGAGAGGGATGAACCTGAGTGGAGGTCAAAAGCAAAGGATTCAGCTAGCTCGAGCTGCTTATAGTGACTCGGATATTTACATCCTGGATGACCCTTTTAGTGCTGTTGACGCCCATACTGGAACGCATTTGTTCAAGGCAAGCAACATGTTATTAGTGTTTCAGTATATTTTTGTCGCTTAAGTACAATTTAATTTTGAGTTTTTTTGTTTAAGATAGATTTCCTTAACTTGGAATTTCTTATACTTTGCAGAAATGTCTCATGGGACTGTTGTCTGAGAAGACTGTGTTTTATGCCACTCATCAATTGGAATTTTTAGGTGCTGCAGATCTTGTTTTGGTAAGTTTCTAGACTTCTAGGTCATATCTCTAGAAATGTCTTCCCAAGCCTTTTTTATCTTATTCTAAGTGCATATCTTATAGGTGATGAAAGATGGCAAGATAGTCCAATCTGGAAAATTTGAAGATTTGACTGCTGATCCTAATGGTGAACTCGTTGAACAAATGAATGCTCATAGAAAATCACTAGATCAAGTGAAACCACCTCAAGAAGATAATTCCTTGACTAGGGTATCTTGCCAGATAAGTCAAATTGAAGTCACAGAAGAGAGATTTTCTAGGCCTATCGGCCGTGTTGAGTTCTCAGAGAGAAATCAGGAAAAAGCACAAACTGGTCGGGTGGGATGGACTGTTTACTCCACCTTTATTACTTTGGTCTATAAAGGGGCTCTTGTTCCGGTTATCCTTCTTTGTCAAGTCTTTTTCCAAGGACTGCAAATGAGTAGCAATTACTGGATTGCTTGGGCAACAGATGAGAAGCGCAAGGTCAGCAGTGTGCAGTTGATAGGCGTATTTGTCTTGTTGTCTGGTGGGAGTTCCGCCTTCATATTGGGAAGGGCTTTTGTGTTGTCAACTATTGCAATTAAGACTGCTCAATGTCTCTTCAATGACATGATAACATCAGTTTTCAGAGCACCCATTTCATTTTTTGACTCCACACCTTCAAGTCGAATTCTCAATAGGGTTAGTTTTATTGTTTATTTCACAGTTGACTAATATTAACTTTCTTTTTGGCTGTGCATATCTCGAGATACTAATCGTGCCTTGTTTTCATGTGTTATTACAGTCTTCTACAGATCAAAGCACGGTGGACACAGATATTCCCTACAGGTTAGCTGGATTGGCATTTGCACTAATTCAGCTACTAAGTATCATCTTCCTTATGTGCCAAGTTGCTTGGCAGGTGTTCCCTTTCTTCCTCGTCATTCTTGGAATCTCCATATGGTATCAGGCAAGCACAAATCCTTATTTGCATTGTTATTTTTTAAAATTATTAACGAAGAATTTTATGACACATAATACTACCTGTTTTCACGACATACAACTTTTTATTGATGAGCAAAGGTCACATTAAAGGAGCATGCTAATCACATGTGTAGGCATGAAATTCAATTTTTAATTAACATTTGCATCCTCCCGCATTTCTTTTTCTACACTACTTGTATTAAGTTATTATAGTTGAATGGTTTCAATATTTTTGCAGGCTTATTATATTAGCACTGCTAGAGAACTAGCAAGGATGGTTGGAATTCGGAAAGCTCCAATCTTACATCACTTTTCAGAATCCATATCAGGGGCAGCAACAATTCGCTGTTTCAATCAAGAAGATCGCTTCTTGCGGAGGAGTCTTAGTGTAATTGATGATTACTCTCGCGTAGGCTTCCACAACTCTGGCACAATGGAATGGTTGTCTGTTCGTATAAACTTCCTCTTCAACCTTGTTTTCTTACTTGTTCTGATCATCTTGGTGACCTTGCCTCGGTCAGCCATTGATCCAAGTAAGCTCCTACAGTCTCTCATCTGTTATTTGTCCAATAGATAGAAAAAATATGAATACCAGTTAGCAATCAAGGAAATACGTAACTTTGGAAAACTTTCCAATTAATTTATTTTTTATGAAAAAAGAATTCTAGTTAGGTTTGTTGTTTTTGTTCAACCTTGTTTAAAACTATGTCATTGCTGCAGAGTAATAATTACATTGTTACTACCTCAATTTTACTTAAGTTGCATTCATCTGAATTCTTCCGTGTCAATTTTGAACTGATGTCATTGTCAATCTGCTCTCAGGCTTGGCAGGACTAGCAGCAACCTACGGTCTGAATCTAAATGTGCTTCAAGCTTGGGTGATATGGAACCTATGCAATGTTGAGAACAAAATGATATCAGTTGAGAGAATTCTTCAATTTACAAAGCTACCAAGTGAAGCTCCCTTGGTAATTAACGAGTGTAGGCCAGATTCTGACTGGCCAACCAATGGAAATATTGAACTTGAAAACCTTCATGTCCAATATATGCCTGCTCTTCCTATGGTTCTTAAGGGAATAACTTGCACCTTCCCGGGAGAAAAGAAAATTGGAGTTGTGGGCAGAACAGGTAGTGGAAAGTCCACTCTAATTCAAGCTCTCTTTAGGGTGGTGGATCCTTCTGGAGGACGGATTCTCATAGATGGAGTAGATATTTCGAAGATCGGTTTGCAGGACTTGAGGTCGAGGTTGGGTATAATTCCGCAAGACCCAACGTTGTTTCAAGGGACCGTAAGGACCAATCTGGATCCTTTGGAACAGCATTCTGACCAAGAAATCTGGGAGGTAAGAATAAAAGGTCTATTACCTCAGAACATATATTAGATGGCTATAGTTTTTTTTTAACTAAAATAATCCGGTAAACAGGTGATCAACAAATGTCGTCTGGCAGCGATAATAAGGCAGGATCGAAGGCTTCTGGATGCACCAGGTGAGTTTTATATCCCAACTACAAGTCATTAACTCTAATCATTTAGATAGTTAATACTTGAATTTGGAAACGGTGCAGTTGCTGAAGATGGAGAAAACTGGAGTCTAGGACAAAGGCAGCTTGTTTGCCTGGCTAGGGTGCTCCTGAAGAAGAGGAGAATATTAGTGTTGGATGAGGCCACGGCTTCTATTGATACAGCAACAGACAATGTGATTCAGGAGACAATAAGAGAAGAAACAAACAGATGCACTGTTATCACTGTGGCACACCGGATACCCACTGTAATTGATAATGACCTGGTTCTTGTTCTTGATGAAGGTGAGCTGAAATAATCCTTGTTAAAAGAAGTTTTTTGCTCTTGAAAAAACACTAAACTAATTTTTCGAGGCTTTAAAATATATTTTTACCAAGTAGCAATGATAACAATGTTATTGTAAGAACTGAAAGCAACAAGAACCAACCAGAGAAAGTAAAGGAGCATCATCTAGTGTCATGCTGCTTCTATTAACTGATTTTGACTGAATATTGACAAATATTTTGATCAATGCAGGCAAAGTTCTAGAGTATGACTCGCCAGGAAAATTACTCGAGGATAATACTTCTTCGTTCTCAAAGTTGGTGATTGAATTCTTGAGGAGATCATCCAAAAGATAACTGCAACAAATCATCAGTCTTGAGTGGTGGGACAGCCATTAAACATGAACCTCAACAACTGATCCTCCAGTGACAGATGGAATACTTCTTGTTAATATTGCAACATACAGAGCAGAATCTAAAAGATTGAAATGGCAGCAACAGGCGGAGCAGCTCCAATAGAAATAACAGCCACAGAACCAACAGTTGACAGAAGTTACAACATCTTTAACACTAGCATTTCAAACTGCTCCACATTCTGGAGCAAATGTAGACCAGGACACATTTTTAAAATCTTTTTTTGGATCGCCAGAGCCGTACATGGAACATATTGAGTACAATGCACTTCAAAATCGTTGTTGTTGTCCTCATGGGAAGTATGGTTAAATTCAAATTATTGTACAGAGAAATCCTGGCTTATAGTGTACTAACAGTTGAATTGAATGGAAAATTATTTTCTATCTGTGTTTATTTAACATACTAGCAATAAATCAACACACATTAAAATAATCGGGAGTACTTCTTTTACGATCGTGTCGTAATGCGTGTATCGAGTTGATAAGACATTATTATTGGTGGATTGATATGTTTTGAGTGGTAACTAGTGATATTACGGACAAAACAAAGGTTCCTGTTGTTTTTGTCAGAGCTGAAATGCAAAGGTGATGGAGACGGTGACTTTGCCAAGCTGATAATCTCTCTTGTGAATCAATTGGAATTGGCTATTTGGTCACTGATGACCTCTGGAGGCTGATCAGAGGTTCGACCATGCCTTTGCAACACAATATTTAGGCATAAGCGCAATCAGTTCTCAACAGCAGAGTGAGCTATTTGTGAAATTGTGATTTAGCCTCCAGACTCTTGCAAATGATATTTGAGAAGAGGCCTTTCAAAGCATGCCATGTCTTCGCCAATAAAAGTTGCAGGAGGCGCCAGAATTTCTTCGAAGGCGTCAGGTTTACTCATTGTGCATTCAATTCATGGCTCTATGTTTACTTTGATGGCATTTTATTGCATATGAAAGCTATTTGATTTTACGCTGCAAGGAGTCCTAATTTTGCCTCTGTTAGTGAATGACGCAGGAAACTCAAAGGTGGACATTGCAATGGTTTTCAAATTCTTCTGACAGTGATGGATTTTGGTCCTCAAGCATTGTACCAAATTCATTTTTATTACTTGAGATATTCCTGGGGAGGAGCTTGAGTGCAAGGGAAAACATGGGCAGTCACTTGCAATGGTTGATATCAAGCCTGATAACACTTAGAATGAAAAACAAATAGACTCTCAGAATTTCAGAATCACTCTAAAACTTTGAGACTTGCTTGGAATCTCTCCAAAGACAAATAAGAGTTACTAAACTAATCTACCTTTATTAATCAACAAGACTTTAAATAGTCTAATTACAAACAAACCGAATGAGAAATTCAAGCAACTAACAGCAAACATGAACACTAAGCACTAAATAAGGATCCACTTTCCACTACTTGCTTACAACAATCATGGGAGGGTGGGTTGTTATTAACTGGGAATTTAAAGAAACAAATAAACAAGGACCCACTTTCCACTATTTGCTTACAACAATCATGGGAGGGTGGGTTGTTATTAACTAAACAAAATAATATGACTTGGTCAACATGTAAATCCTCTCATGCTAACCCTGCAATGCATCAAAGCCCCATTGCGTTGTTGATTTGGCTGTCCACAAACAGTGAAAACTTTATTTGAGAATGTGCCTGAATTTTTCGTTGTTCAGTGAGTTTGTTGAGTCGGTAAAAGATTGTGATTTTGTTCATTGATACAAAGCTCTTTATATATATATATATATATATAGAGAGAGAGAGAGAGAGAGAGAGAGAGAGAGATTTATGGGAACTTGTTTATGAGTTAGAGAGAGAGATTTATGGGAACTTGTTTATGAGTTGTTTATCAAAAGCAGCAGAAATTGAATGCAATACCCAACTTTATGTACGTAGACTACAACTTTCTATAAGGATTTGTTTCGGATTGGTATTTGACTGTATGGGAATTTTGCATGCTCTCCTATTCCCTCATTC
The DNA here is from genome assembly GCA_003430845.1 of Xanthoceras sorbifolium. Lineage (NCBI taxonomy): Eukaryota > Viridiplantae > Streptophyta > Magnoliopsida > Sapindales > Sapindaceae > Xanthoceras > Xanthoceras sorbifolium. The sequence goes on from CM010621.1 coordinate 11,786,780, forward strand.
ATTTTTTGCTCCTCAATCCTCCCTCAGTCCCTCTTCTAAAATTTTATATCAAAATTTTCTGTTTATAGATTGTTATTGGGTGAATTTATTTTACAACGCACCATTAACTCAAAACAAAGGTCTTGAACTTTTTTATTCAAATGTTATATGATCATTAATCATACATATAAAAAGAAAAAACTTGGTTATCCAGCAATTGTCTCATATTGGTTTTCTTGGAAAAAGAATATATTTTTTTTCCTACAATCTCCAATTCAACAGATTCCGTAGCCTGAAATGCGATAAAATTCTCAATTGGGGAGGTCTGGCTTTGAGAAGAAGTTGTTGATGGATGGCATGATTTGAGGTGTTCTGTTGCGGACGAACTTCCTCAGTCCATGTTCTGAATATCTCTCACCCTCTGCAAAGTTATCAAGCACTCCTGCAGCTCTCTTCTCCTTCAATACCCTGTTGTTTCAAATAACAAATTCAGAAATACTTAGTGTACAAAACAGCCTTATAAAAGGATACGAAACGAATCTGATTGCTACAGGGGTATACCTGACTTCAGGGTTAGTGGTGATATTCCTGATAAGTTGCATGCCGCAAATGCTAACGGCCACACCAGTTGCTGCAAAGAGGGGATATACCTATCCAAACACAAGTGAATGAGTCAACATGGTTAGAATCAACTCAAAGAAATATAGCACAGGCATGGATTTGATAGCCTAGCTGCCCAAAGTTCAAACCCAGTTCTTAAATTGAATCCTCAGTACAATATTTGACAAAATTGTTAATAATATTTGGCAGGACATTTGCAACCTAAAAAATTTCAACATAGCTGATGTAATAACTTGTGTCAATTTGTTAAACAATAATAATAATAACCACAGAAAATCTAACAATCAAGCCAGATATAGATATCTGAGCAAATGCACCAGATCCAAACAATATTGACTTATACAAGATTCACAGCCAGCAAATACACCAGATCCAAGCAGTTTGACTGATATCAAATCAAATCCATAGTGAGCAAATGCACCAGATCCAAGCAGTATGATAGATATAAGATTCATAGCCAATGTTTCACAAAAAAAAAAAAGTAACATCTTTGTTTCAGTTGCTTTTAATTTATTTCTCCAGTTTTTTAACAACCTAGAAAATAACAATAGATTGATAATTCAACAGTACACAAATACGAACAATCAGGGTTATGGAAAATAAAGTACCTCAGGTCTGAGCCATCTGGATGAAGCCATGTTGTTGAAGATTGAATTTGGAAAACCCAAAAAAAAAAAGAAGAAAGAAGGGATCTCCTTAAAAAGGAAATTAAGATGACCCCTTCTCCAAGTAAACTTGAACAACAAGTAAGAGACAATGCAGAACAATGGAAATTGAATACAAACACTGTAAATATATATAGATATATACACAAGCAAAGAGAAGATTGACTCTGATGCAAAAGCTCCTGCCAAAAAGGAGGTTTGTGCGTACCAAAGGGAAAGACAAAGTCAGCAATCACCACCCACCAACCATTTTGAATGTGCTGCGACTCCAAAAAAGACTGGTTGGCTTTGCCTCGGAATATTCTGGGACTGATTACAAAAATATAAATGGAAAGAAAAAAAGAAAATAAAAATACATTATTTGACTTTTATACATTCAATGAGATCCATGTGATTTACCAGCTTAATTTAGCTGGATTTTTTTGGAAAGAAAAGGCCTTATATGCTCTCAATTTTCTAAGCCTGTGTTGACTATACAGCACTATAATATATATATATATATATATATATATATATATATATATATATATGTGTGTGTGTGTTTTTTTTGTTAATCAGAAGGATCTGCCGAGAACAATCGTCAAGCGCGCAATTCGGATATCTACTCTTATAATAGAAAATATTTACTCTCATACTAACCACTTGAGTTATAAGTGGTTGTGTAGTACTACAAAATATTACTTTTAATATTTACGACATGGTATTTTATTACTTATAATAAGGTAGATGTGAAATTCAGTTATACATGCACATTTTTACTTCTTATTTAGGGGCACATTTACTAATTAAAAACTCTAACGACAAAAAATAAATTTAATTCACGAATTATGATTATAATATTTACTAAAAATTATTAAAAATATGGACAAATGAAAAATTAAGTTATCATTATACAGAAAGTGTTAAGTTTCGTTTATAATAGAGATTGATTACCCTCTATTTTCATTTTCGATTGTTACCATCAATATTATAATTTTTTTTTTTAAAAGCTGACATCTTGTGAGTCAAATGATTACCGGAATTAACCGATATTTAATTATATAAGTATAGTCTGGACAACTACTTCCAACAACAGGAGATGAGAACTGCCGGAACCAACGGTCCAAATAACTATTCCCAACACGGGAAAAAGCCATACCCATATAATTATATTTTTATAGGCAATGGTGGAAATATATATTTATATTGCCACACAACGTGTTGAACCTTGATGATTTAGAGGAGTTTGAGACCACCAACTATCAAAATAAGAAACCTTATATAATATTATAAATTTTTAACATGATACTTTATGTACATAATATGATATGAATAATACTGTGACGTTTAAAATTATGTCTAAAATAATGTGGTATATAAATATAACCGCTGCTTAAATCACAAAACGATATATTAGTCATAAGTTATTTAATTAGTAGATTAGATCACTGTTTTCTACAGGTACAAATTTGGATCTGTCGCAATCAAGATTTGATCACACAAATTTCGTATTCTAAATTCTAAGGGTTGACCTGAATCTTCATGCACTTTCACATTTTGTTTTTATTATTAATATTTTGTTTTTATATATATAAAAAAAAATTCTTGGTTGGTGCAGACTGCAGCGTTTCTCCAATAACCAATCACCGGCAAGATTAGGTGAAAAACTATATATTTTTTTGGGCCGACATGGGTGATTTCATGTGGCATGCATATGATTATTTTATATATAATATGATATTATTAGAAGTTTTTTGGTTATGGGTTGATTAATTATGTGTTGCTAAGCAGTCTCTTGCACGATTAGGTAGTTGTCTAGGCTAGGCGTGACCATTTTCTTTAAGTGATATCATCCTTCATGCTCAAAATTTCTACATATATATTTTAAGCAATGCTCAAATTGTCAACTTTAAGTTTTAATATATGTTTAAATAATGATTTGTATATATAATTAATTAAAAAAATAGTATCTGTAGAATATTAAGAAAATAAATATAAAGGATAAAAATTGTATTTTCTTTTATCTTTATAGATTTGGGAGACTGAAGAATAAGACATAATTTAAACCTATGTGAAAATTTTTTTTACCAGTCTACCGGACGTCAATTTCTATTATGAATGCACATTCTTGATTACAATGATAAAACAACATATGTTTTTAAAACAAAAAACTAAAAGTTATTTGCTATTCACATAGGTTAAAATAAATGATTTGTTGTTTACATTTTTAAAATATATATATATTACAGTTTAGAGTTTACTTAAAATTAAATAATAATTCCAACATTAAACACATTTTTGAATATGAGATATACCAATATAAATCTAGGAACTAAATATCAGTAATATCACATTTATCTCCTATAATACCGTAATTATTTGTATCAATATTGAAATTCAAAGAAGAAAAATATTGTCTAGAAGAAAGGATATATAAAGGGCCGTTTATTAATTATGAATCATAATAAAAGATTAAAAACTTTATTCTTAATTTATAATTATAATATTTATTAAAACCAGTTTGGTATAGTGAAGTAAACTCCACGACAAATAAGAAATTATGTTCATGTCTAAAAGGGTTTCTTTAATTTTTATTCTCGAATAGTAAACACTTCCTTAAATGAAAATTAAGAAAAAATGAGAATCAAGAAAATAAACTTAATTCCTTCTGTGGAAGAGAAGAATTAAGTTCCATTATTTAGCACAAAGTTAAATATAATAGTTACCAATCATGAATTAAAAATTATATTTATTTATTTATTTTTAAATTTGACACTTTTTTATAGGTCAGAGGACTACTGGGATCAATCGAAATTAATCATAATTAGCACTGTCTAGACGACTACTCCCAACAATGGGAGACGAGAACTATCGAGACCAACGGCCCGAATAACTACTCCTAATACGGGAAAAGATCTACCCACATAATTACATTTTTAGAGGTAATAGTGGGAATAAAATATTTACATGTACACAAACTCAACCATAATTGCAGTGTTTCTTTATTTTGATCTAAAATATTTATATTTTTAGAGACAATTGCAGTGTTTCTTTATTTTTAGGAATTAAATTCTTTTTATTTTTTATGATTCTTATTTACAAACTAAATTGTATATATATATATATATATATATATATATATATATATATAAACAAAGTAAACTCAACTATAATGCCTATATTTTGATTGTCTTTCCTATCCATTGTTAATAGAGTGGTTGAACACTTTCCTTCACTTATTTAATAGGGTTTGAGTTCTATTTTGCCTATCAAATCGCACAGGGTAGGAAAATCTCTCCTCTATTATTGGAATTACCATTCCTGATTAAATTTATAACGTTTGATTTTATTAGGTTTACTAAGTGGTGTTAGATTTAAAAAAAAAAAATAGAAAAATTTTGGTTGTCTTTTCAATAAAAGCTTTTAATTAAGAATCAAACACACATCGTTTGTGCACAAACCATCGACAACGAAAGAATTCGCTTGTTTACAACGCAAATAGAGAATAAATAAAAAAATCTAGAAGGCGGCATGAATTTTCCAACCTTTTGATCTGTATGCGTGACACAAAAAGTGCTTCTATACTATTTATCCACCTGTCAAACTATAATTGGTCTAAAAAACCAAACCTTTTAATTTCTTCAACTTTCAACATCACAGCCAACCATTTCTGGAGTGGATGCCCAACGGCTCTTTAAGGGCCCATTGGATCATCCCTCACCATCTCGAATATTCCAACGCAAAATGAAACCCCAATCCCCACGCTCACTCACGCACGTGCAAACGATGCAATGCAAATCCCCACCTCAACCAAGCAGCACGTTAGATCCAGACGCCACAACCATCGCGTGAACCCACTCACTTCCATTTAGTAAATCAGCGGCTGAAACAAGGGCCAAAATTACAATCAGCGGCTCAGATGTTTTTGAAGTTTCGTTTCGTTCAAGAAAACCGGTCACGTGACCCCCACCCTCCTCCACTCCTTTAAATAAATCTCCCCATTGGATTTAACTTTCTCACGCACACTCGAACTAAATCGCAGTCTTAAACCTAGCTATCTCTTCACTACTCGCTTTCTCTTTTCGATATTTCCAATGGGTATGTAAAATGTCTCATCTCAATTATAATTTCTGTTGTTGTTTTTTGAAATCATTTTGATTTTGTTTGATGTGCGTGTACAGCCGGAGACAAGAAGATCAAGATCGGAATTAACGGTTAGTGTTGGATCTTTGATCTGATTTTGGTTTGATTGATTGATTAAAACGTAATTAATCTTAATAAGAGAATTATTAAAAATGTGTTTAGGATTCGGAAGAATCGGTCGTTTGGTTGCAAGAGTCGCTCTTCAGAGAGACGATGTGGAGCTCGTTGCTGTCAACGATCCCTTCATCACTACGGATTACATGGTGAGATTTTATTAAGATCGTCTCTAATCATCGTCATATATTGCTTTATCTATAAATCTAATAAAATTAAAATAATGATGATGAAAATATTAATTATTATGTAATTAATTTGTATTTGAAATGATTATGCAGACATACATGTTCAAGTACGACAGTGTTCACGGTCAGTGGAAGCACCATGAGTTGAAGGTCAAGGACTCTAAGACACTCCTCTTCGGCGAGAAGCCCGTTACCGTTTTCGGTGTCAGGTAATTTTTTACAACTCCAGTTTCTTTTACATACTATTTTGGTGCAAGTGAAAATTGTTTATTATTTTATTAAATTTTTTTTTATGATCTGAAGGAACCCGGAGGAGATTCCATGGGGTGAGACCGGAGCTGATTTTGTTGTTGAGTCAACTGGAGTTTTCACTGACAAGGACAAGGCTGCTGCTCACTTGAAGGTTTGTTTTTCTATTATATTGGTATATTTGTATATGTTTAGCTAATGTTGCTTGTAAATCAAGCAAGTTGTTACTAGTGATGATAATTTCGATATTCTTTAATTAAGAGATAGATTGATAACATAAGAGTGATATGTGGGTAGTTGGTGAATGATGATCTTTATTGCGGAAATTAGGAAATGGTCGTATGATGTTCAACTGATGCTAATGTTGGTTTCTGGATCAATTTCTAAATGTTATTGACTATTTTTTATTGATGTTTGTTGTTCTCTGTTTGGCCTTACTTCTAGCGCCAAACAAAGCATACCTAATTGGCTCACAATTTTCTCTCAGAAAACTCATTCTCGCTCTCTCTGAAATCTAGTTCTTGGATGATTTTTTTTTAATGCTGAGAATCATTCTATTTATAGAGTAGTATTCCTTGAGTTCCTCCACTAATTACGCTTACAATTCAAAAAGCAATACAATTCAAAAAGCACACCTAAAAGTAATTCAAAAATTATGTGCACCAAAATGCCTTTTTTAATTTTATTTTATTTTATTCATTTGGTTAGTGGACCCACAAATCTCCCCCTCCAAAGTCAAAGAAAGTTTCGGTGCTCATGATTTTTAAATTACTTTTAGGTGTGCTTTTTGAATTGTAAGCATAATTAGGTATGCTTTTTGAATTGTAAGTGCAATTAGAGGAGGATTTAATCCTCCTCTATAAATAGAATGCTCGGAAGCATTTGAAAAAAATCATCCAAGAAAGAGGTTTATGAGAGAGCCTTACTTAGAAAGAGAGTTGAGTTTTTTGAGAGAAATTGTGAAGTTTGTAATCCCATTATTGTTATAGTGGAAGTCTTTAAGTGGTCTACGGGTCCTGTGGTTTTTACCTTCATTTGGAGGGTTTTTCATGCTAAAAATTTTTGATGTTATTTTTGTTCTATTTTGGTTTGAGAAATTATCCTGGGTTTGTGAAATTTATTTTTTTTAAGTATCCAATTTTTCCAACATTCTCTTTTGAAATGTTTGGTTAATTTGTTTCATATGATAGATGAAAATACAACATGACAAATGTTTTTCAAGTTTATTCGTGGAGCAGTGAACGATGATTTTGTGTTGACATGGGTTTTCTGTCTTGTTGTTCAGGGTGGTGCCAAGAAGGTTGTTATTTCTGCCCCAAGCAAAGATGCTCCCATGTTTGTTGTGGGTGTCAATGAGAAAGAATACAAGCCAGAACTTGACATTGTTTCCAATGCTAGCTGCACTACCAACTGCCTTGCTCCTCTTGCCAAGGTTTCTGATATGTCTTGTTGTTTTCCTGGTCCTGTGCTATTATAGAGTTCAAAATTGCAAGTGAATTCTCTGGTTACTATGTTAATATTGAAATCCCTGTTTTTATATTTTGCAGGTTATCAACGACAGGTTTGGAATTGTTGAGGGTCTCATGACCACTGTCCACTCCATCACTGGTAAGTTGCTATCTACCTGACTATAATTCATTGCAATTCTTAACTTGTAGGTGGAATTTAATTATCTGTTGTTGCCTTTGTTTTTTGTGATCTAGCCACACAGAAGACTGTTGATGGACCATCGATGAAGGACTGGAGAGGTGGAAGAGCTGCTTCCTTCAACATCATTCCCAGCAGCACTGGAGCTGCCAAGGTATGCTCAATTAGCTTGGAAAATTCATTTGGTTTCGTGGTTGATGGTTTCGACCCAAGATATATGCACAACTAGTTTTGATGTTTATAGACAATATTTGAGTATATTTTTGCGACCATGCAGGCTGTTGGAAAAGTTTTGCCGGCCCTCAATGGAAAATTGACCGGAATGTCCTTCCGAGTTCCAACCGTTGACGTTTCAGTTGTTGACCTCACTGTTAGACTTGAGAAGAAAGCAACCTATGAGGACATCAAAGCTGCCATCAGGTAGGTGTTTGGATACATTGGGTTATGTTTTGTCTATGTGCAATTTTGTCTACGTTCCCATGCAGATTTCTTTTGACTATTTGCCAATCAAATTCTTATTTTGATCCTCAGGGAGGAGGCCGAGGGCAATCTTAAGGGCATTTTGGGTTACACAGAAGATGATGTTGTTTCTACCGATTTCGTTGGTGATAGCAGGTGAATTGAACATTTTCTTTTTGTTTTGTCAATTTCAAAATTTTTTTTATGAGATAATTGAAGAATGAACAATGATTGCAAAATGAAATTGAACTCATTTGTTGTTAAAAAAAAAAAAAATGTTAATATCCTATTGCTTGGGTTTACCCTATATGTTGTAGGTCAAGCATATTTGATGCCAAGGCCGGTATTGCTCTGAACGAAAACTTTGTGAAACTTGTGTCTTGGTATGACAACGAATGGGGTTACAGGTAATGCAATATCCTCCTCTCTGTGTTACTTTCAACCCTGCACTGGAACTTGATTATGATCTCTTAACAGTTTTCTCATACATACATATATTCGTTTGGCATTTGCAGCTCCCGTGTGATTGACTTGATTGTCCACATGGCCAAGTCGTGCTAATAAGTTTGAAGCCGTTGTTGCTGATGAAAAGGCTTTTTGTTTTCCTTCGTTGTTATGGTGGTGGAGTCCAAGATGAAGTTGAGATCTTAAGCTGAAGCTGGAATAAAATGAGTGCCTTATGTTTCTGTTTTTTATTTATTTAGAGATGTTAGTTTGAATTTTTATCCTCTGAGAGGATTTCAAAGGGAAAAGTTGAACATTTTTCTGTTTTATAAAAGCGTAATGAGGGTTTTTGGATCTTATTCTTCATTTTCTTCTGCTATATATTTATCTTTATAAATGATAATTCTACCGTCGCAATCTATTTAAGCGGACTTGGATCCTCTCTTCATCATAATAATAGTGTAGTGTATGTAATATGCTTATATGTAATGAATCTGTTAATTGAATGAGTAAACAAGACTAATTTATTTTAAATAAAAAACATTTTCTCTTTTAAAATATATACAGTATTTTAATTTAACTACTATTGTAAACCATTAATATTTTATAAAAAGTTGAGTGAAACTTGTAAATAAAAAAAAATAACGAAAGTTGAGAATCCATTGCAACTATTTACCCGACCAACTGCCATAATCAACAAAGCAAACAGCTTTGAAGCCGTTCAATCAAAAGCCAACTAGGTATCTCTCTCTTTATTTTATTATTATATTATCATTATGTCAACTTTATTATCAAATTTTCTCACTTATATATTTCGTTATTCTATACCTTGTAAGCCAAAAATACGGTAAACTAGTTTGTAGGTGCTTTTTACAGATTGTCATCTAAATGTTCGAGAAAATGTCTCTGTAACAAAACTGGCTTTTCAAGACAAAAGCAGCTTGCCCTTTTCTTTCCTTCCCTTAAATAGTGTGTTTGTTGTTGTGAATTGTGTTGGTAACACTCAAAGAATCTGCTACGTACGAAACTTACTCAATCTCTTAAGTTGATATTTCATGTTGACAAGGACTCCAATTTGCATTGTTTACACTCTGTCTGCATGTTTACTTAAATTGGTATGGATGATTTTTCTCTGATTAAAGTTCTGTTTTTATATAATTGAATTTGATTCTGTTTAGGAACTAATTCCTGTCTAGATAAGAAAAGTTACAAGATGTTGTTTGCCTTCATAGACTAATATTGTTAGAACGAAAATTAAGAGACTAGTACTAGCATTTTAGTTGTCGACTTTCTGGTTACTAATGCTCAGTTTTGATGATGATGCAGAAGTGAGAATCTGACTCTAATCCCTGTCGTTGCAAATTATTCATGACTTGCCATCTCCAAAAATGCTTTAAAAGTACTCGATTCCTCCTAAAACCGTCTTTATCTTGTACCCTTTTCCATGCTTCTTGTTCCCCACTTGAGTCTTCTTATTCCATTGGAGCTAGCTTGGATCGTCAACAAGTACAATGTGTAGACTCGATCAGACAGTCTGATCTTGATTTTATCATCAAAAGAGTTCGTGTAGGAAGCAGTGTAGATGAGGTTTTTCAAGTTCTCAACCAAGATGATGTGTATAATGCTGTACTGCTTTCTCATACCCTTGTGGATAAGTTGCTTCGCCGGTTCAAGGATGATTGGAAATCTGCATTGGGTGTTTTCCGATGGGCGGGGTCTTGCCCCGGATATGAACATACAGCGGAGGTGTATAGTGTGATGGTAGACATATTGGGGAAAGCGAAACAAATGGATCAGATGAGGGCATTGTTGGAGGAAATGAATAAGCATCATTTTGTCACACCTGATACAGTGGCTAAGGTTATGAGAAGGTTTGCTGGTGCGGGGCAATGGGAAGATGCCGTGAGGACATTTGATGAGTTAGGAACTTTTGGTCTGGAGAAGAACACAGAAACCATGAATTTGTTGCTTGACACCCTTTGCAAAGAGTACAAGGTTGAACATGCCCGTGACATTTTCTTGGCCCTCAAATCACACATTCCACCAAATGCTCACACATTTAACATTTTCATCCATGGTTGGTGTAAAGTTAATCGGGTTGATGAGGCTCACTGGACAATTCAAGAGATGAAAGGACATGGTTGTCGACCTTGTGCCATTAGCTACTCAACAATCATTCAGTTTTATTGCCGCCAATACAGCTACAGCAAGATCTATGAACTTCTTGATGAAATGCAGGCTCAAGGATGCCCGCCAAATGTTGTGACTTACACCACTATCATGTGCTACCTAACAAAGTCACAGGAGTTTGAGGAAGCTATACAAATTGCAGAGAGAATGAAGACAGCTGGATGTGAACCTGATACACATTTTTACAATGCCTTGATTCATACACTGCGGCAAGCTGGCCGAGTCAGAGAAGCTGTTCATGTTTTTGAGGTGGAGATGCCCAGGAATGGTCTTACTCCAAATACCTCTACCTATAATACCATGATTGCTATGTTTTGTCATCATGGTCAAGAAGAGAAGGCCTTTTATGTCCTGCAGAAGATCGAGAATTCAAAACATTGCAAGCCTGACGTTCAGACATTTTACCCATTGCTTAAGTCATGCTTTAAAACTGGAAATATAGAAAGTTGCTTGAGCCAGTTGTTGGATGACATGGTTAATAAACATCATCTCAGTTTTGATCTCTCAACCTACACACTTCTAATTCATGGGCTCTGTAGATCAAACAAATGTGAGCGGGCTTACCTCCTGTTTGAGGAGATGATTGGTCAAGAGATGACGCCTAAGTACACGACATGTCGTTTGTTATTGGCTGAAGTCCAGCAGAAGAATATGGTTGATGCTGTGGTGAAAATCGAAGATGTCATGAAGAAATTATGAATGCCTGAGTGACAAGGATGGTAAGGTGAACATACTGATGCTTAATTTTTTTTTTTTTTTGAAAACCATATTGATGCTTAATTGCTATGCTATCTTTTATGGCAAAATTCATTTGCTTCTGATTGTACCGCCGCATACATTTAGCTGTAATTTAATTAGGTATTTGTTTTGTGTCAGATTTAGTAGCTCCAATGTCTAAATTGCAACTCTAGCAATTTGAGCTTTGAACACGTGCAGTGGGCATGATTTCAGGTTGAAAAACTCCAAATTTTGGCCTAAAAAGTGTCCTATTGCAGTAAACTAGTGATGTCTTGAAATATATGACATCTTTTAACTGCGGACTAAAATTGAAATTCAATGCAAAATAAGTAAAACCAAGATTGAGCGAGATTTATTAAATTAGGTACATATTTTGGTATTTGTATATATAATCTATCTTCAGGTCATGTCGTAGACTATAATTAAGTTGAAAAACACAGATTTCTTTGATGCTATTTAAAGGTCTGAAATTGAGAACTATAAATACAAATATACAATAATCGATTGTTACATCCCTTGGGAGTGTACACATCTCATAATAAATTGAAATTTGACATAGATAATTGCACATTTCTACTTGCAGTTTTCTCCATATGACCATAAAGAAACTTAGCTTAATTGGGGAAAGTGTATCCTTATTTATGAATGCTTAATATCACATAAATATTTGTCATCAGATCTGATGAGAACTAATAAAAAAGTAAGCCAATGCTTGTGTTATTGGCTATAACCACTTTAAAAGGCTATTTCAGGTTGTTCATTCCTTCTAATATTATGTTTATACTTTTTAATGAATTTTAACTGTTCTCGTTACTTTTCTCTTGTAGAAATATCAAGGGTAATCAAAGCTGTATGAGCAGAACCTGGCATAACGCGAAGAAGGTCATTAACACTTCCCCCATTGTGGATTTATCATGAAAATTATCATAATACTTTTGATTTTACAGTAGCAGCAAAAATGACATATTCTTTGATATAAAAAAGGTCAGTAAATTCATTATCAATTCTACCAAGCATGAATTGGAGCATAGACTCCAGAACATTTGCAACTATTGGTGGTAAAACAACCCGGGGCTGTCAATGTAGACTTTTATTATTATTATGTTATGTTAGACAACATGCAATTCTTAAAATAAACTTTACTTTAAATGTTGAAGGTGTAGAAAAACATGCCATTCCACTTCAACATATACTTGTTAGTATATTCATCGACATTATCAAGCAGGAACCGGGGCATGGACTGCAGAATATAAGCACAATGCATGAGAAGATCTTGGGGGCTGATACGTTCCAAGGTATTATTGGTTTATTATTCCTCTAAACTAAAGAACTTAAACAAAGATTACACAATTCAGGTGTTTTTTCTTCATTTTTGGTTGGTTGGACTCTTTGTGTTCAATGGAGAAGCGGGTGTCACGTTCTTTTGTTTTGAGACATCTTCAGATCCAATGATGCGAGTGATTATACAAATGAAGCTTCCTGGCGCTTGTCCCTTGTGCTTGCTTTATGCTATGCTTCCTTGTTTGCAAGCTTGGTTTGCTTTTGATTTTCATATAAGAAGTAAAAAACTCCAATGTATTATTACTAGTGTGTATGGAAGTCCTTTTGTAGAAAATCCCTTTTGAGTGAAAACAATTTTTATTATTACTACCATGATTGTTTTTTATTCCTCCTGCACTTTACATTTACCTTTCTTTTCTTTCTTTAATTTTTTATGACATTAATATTTTCTAGTTTTCTTTTTTGTCGTTTGTTGTTGCTATATTGAAGCATTTACAGAGTCACGGCTTTTACAGGTTCGCTATAGGCCACTGTTGATCATAGCAATCTCCTCAAGCTAGCATATAGGATTTTGGGTGTTAAGTATGGAATCTAGATAATTCGAAAATTCACGGAGGACGGTCTCATTCACTGAAACCCACTAATATCATGTGATTTAGATATCACATGTGATTAAATGTTCCACTCTATCCATTCCAAGTGAAATGCAATGAGTGGGGAGGTGCACTGTGCAATAGTTCCAGATATGTTGAATTATGGTTGATGTAATGATGTTACTATATCTTGAACTTGTCTATTCATGAGTATGATTCTCATTTTTTTTTTTTTTTTTTTTGGTTTTTGGGGTTAGTTTGACTCTTTGGTGCATTCAGGTCTATTCAGGTGATCTTGCACACATTTAGAATTCAATAATGTGTCAACAGAGTCAGCAATCAGCATCTTGTTGATTCGATGATGCTTTCGATATCATATGGAAAAAAGTGAAATGGAATGGACCCCATAGACCCTCCATAGCTTCCCTCATTTTTAATCCAACCATGTGCCAAATGGGCCACTTTTATATATTTTGTTGTACCAAAAATCATGGCTTGATGCTAATTACAAAGCACTGATCACATTAATGTTCTGATTAATGGACCACTTTTATATAATTGCTGTACCAAAAAAGCATAATTGATGCTAATTGCAAAGCCCTGATCCCATTCGTCTTCCTTTTTTGTACCAAACACACACATCAAAGCTTTGTTGTCCTTTTGTCTTCAGTGCTTGTTTTGCCTTGGTTTTTTATGCTGTCATGTGTTTTCGTCCAAAAGACGTTTAGAGTATTTTAAAAAAAAAATTATTGGAAAAGTATGTATATATCTATTCTTTGAAAAGCATTTTAAAATGTATAAAATTCTCCTTTGAGCTAAAATTTATCATCAAAATCTCATCTGGAAGGGTGTAATTTTATGTCTAATCTATACGTATGAAATTTAATTTTTGTTTTGTAAATTCTAAAAAGTGATGATGCTCTTTTCAGCTAAAAATACTATAATTTGAAAAGTCCCGAAGATAATGAGTTTTTGTTATGAATAAATAAATCATGGACCATAATATACACAAAAGTCAAAACAGAAGTGTTGCTTTCATAGGGTCGGCATTGGAAATGAATTGGAAATCATTTTCGTCCACAGAAAAGTTTTGGTGTATGTATGATTCATTTTTTAATAATATTATATTACATATAAAATATTAAATTCTTTCAGATATTTATAATAATATGTAATATACGAAGAAGACGCACTAAGAATAAGATACATTAAAGTACTTTATAATAATTCACATATATATATATATATATACATGTAAATAAATTTAAAGTTAAATGACAAATAATATATTCTATTCAATTGGGTTTAATTTTTTATTTTCTTTTATGGCGCATTCACAAAGCGGCAATGCTTGAAAATAATCGAAGCTAGTAACAAGATTACATAATTAACAGGCATTCAAAAATATAAAACAAATTTATTAAAATAAACATTTGAACTGGTCACCGTGTTGGGTTATACATGATTCGATAGTTCCAAGGCTCTACTTATCCACATTGAACGTCCAAATAATATGCAACTACTACATTCGTTCGGGATAAGTTTTCAACAAAAAATTTAAGCTAGATAACATTATTTTCCTCTCTAATTGAAATGGCGATACATTTGTGCGAGTTTTATTTGTTTGACAAAAAAAAAAATCAGTTCGATAAGTGTCTAAATTAAATAAACTATAGTGTGTGTATATATAGAATAGAATATTATAACATGAGAGCAAGCATTGTATTATATATGTATTGAGGGTACATGCATGCACCATGCACCAAGCAGCAATGGGTGATGGTAGTGTCTGTCTTTTAAAGGCTTCAAAAACTAGACAAAAAGCTTGTCACGTGTGGGGTTCTGATTCTGATCATTGTCTTTTTTTTTTTTTTTTGGGAATCACAAGGTGAATAAAAATGGTCTCCATTATGGAGTGTTCCCTTAACTACTTGCCAACTTTTTACATTCAACCCAGCCAAAGAGTAGTTAGGTTGATCCACAGTCCACACATTCAAGAGTTTCTTCAATTGCAACATTCAACAACTTTTAATGTCGAATATGTATGTATATATAATTATGAGGCGTGAAATTTTCTACTTTTTTTTTGGTACAGAGTTTTTAATTTATACGGTATAAATTAGAAATTATATACCTATCAAATGACATGATGAGGCAAAAAAGAGAAAGTGCTAGTGCTTTTTTGTTTTGAGTAATTTTAAGGCTAATCTTTTGACTGATTATATTATGAATAATATAAGCATATCAATAAAGTTTTAAAAAATGCTCCATGCAAAAGATTTGCTTAATGGGAAGATAATTTTATATATATATATATATATATTATATGGTAAGGTGATGTCCAGATTCAACTTAGATGCATCTGGAACTAATGTTGAAAAAATTGCAGTTCACATCCTCATCCACACATGATGATGACTCTCTTTTCTCTCATCACTGTCCTTTCACAGGCAATGGAATCTCAATTTTCTATGCTTTTGTTTTTTTCTATTCAACTTATTTTTCCACCATAAAATAACCCCCACAAAAATCAAGTGATGATCATTATCTTGTTTTGTTATCTTCTATGCAAATGCAAACAGTTTAAAGTTGGCAACTTCCTCTCTTCATTATCTCTATAACTTCTCCTTTTTAAAGTCCACAATTTTTCTTTCCTCTTCTGATCATCAATTTAGCTTCCCCTTCATGTGAACCTGTTTTGTTTTCTCATCAAACAAACACTAATGGGTTCTCTCGCATACAGTTTGGGTTCCAACTGTCAAAGTAAAATAAATCTCACCTACTTTCCCTGCAAACAAACACCTGTTTATTTATTTTTTAGTGTTTATTGCTACTTTTAGTAGTTTTCTGTCTTCTATCCTTTTATGTCTTGTTAAAAATTTCAGCAAATTAATTCCCTGAGGTTCCAATATTTCCTTCTTGTTTTATCTTTTCATGAATTGTTCTGTTCCAATTCACAGTATCGCTTTTGAAGCTATATAACTAGTTTTTTTATTTATCAGTTTCACAAACCCACTATAGAACTCTTGAACTATCTGTGTTTTTGTTGATAAAATTTTGGTGTCTGATCCTATATATCTGTCTCTGTTGTTGAAAATGCCTCCATTAAACTTCCCTCTTCGTTGGGAGAGTACAGGGGATCAATGGTGGTATGCATCGCCTATAGATTTCGTAGCTGCAAATGGCCACTATGATCTTGTGAAGGAGCTTCTCTACCTTGACACCAATCTCCTCATCAAGCTCACTTCTCTCCGCCGTATTCGCCGCCTCGAAACGGTGTGGGACGACGAGGAACAGTTCGATGATGTTGCCAGGTGTCGCTCTCTTGTTGCAAGGAAACTGCTCCGTGACTGTGAGATAAAGAGAGGTCACAACTCCTTGATTCGAGCAGGCTATGGTGGCTGGCTTCTCTACACTGCTGCCTCAGCTGGGGATGTGGGTTTTGTAAGAGAATTGCTAGGGAGAGACCCTCTTCTAGTCTTCGGAGAAGGAGAGTATGGTGTCACTGATATATTATACGCCGCGGCCAGGAGCAAGAGCTCTGAGGTTTTTAGGCTACTTCTTGACAGTGCTGTCGCGCCGCGGTGTTGCCTTGACAGTGGAGGAGGAGATGTGGAGGAGAAATTGATCAATGAGAGTAGTAACAACTCAGTCTTCAAGTGGGAGATGATGAATAGAGCTGTTCATGCTGCTGCTAGAGGAGGGAATCTGGAGTTTTTGAAGGAGCTTCTTGGAGATTGTGTTGATGTTTTGGTCTATAGAGATGTTCAGGGATCTACCATCCTGCATTCAGCCTCTGGAAGAGGGCAGGTTCAGGTATGGAAATTCTCTGTTTTAAGACTTGTTAGATGTCCTAGTCATTAGACAGTAGCTCAAAAACAGTTGCGCAATTTCGTGCCAGCTTAAGTTTTTGGGTTTAATGGTTACTAATATAATATTAGAACATGACTTTTAACATGTCGTGATTACATGATAGAATTTGTCTGTTCAAAGGAGTCTGATTTTACGGTGTTGATAGAAGATACCATCCTTGTGTAGTGTGCACGACCAAACTCACTAGGCATGTAAATGTTAGCCTGCTGCAGCTCTGAACCTGCACATTTTTCTTTTCATCTTAGCATGTGTTGGACAATCTAACATGTTGAATATGAGAACTAACTACTTGACACATGCTTATTGCAAAACCATTCACCATTATTGTTTCATTAAGTGAAGGCTCTAATTATGTTTTTCCTATTTGTATAGTGGAGCTGAGCTCACTAATATGTCTTACCACTGCCATGTAGTAACGCCAGAAGAAATATATATTCTTGTTGGGTTCTTATTGGAGGATGCAATTGTAGATCACTTATTAGAATTACTGCTTCCAAGTAATAATTACTTCATTTTTTCAAATGAAGTTGTTTGTTCCTCTATATGTAATGTGTTTTTCCAGTTTTGACATTTATATATCAAAGATCAGAATATAACAAGTTTCTTAGATTTTTTATTGGAAGATTGTTCATGACTGATACCATCAACTCTCTCCTTTTGGACATCTTGAGAATGGTCATTTATGTTGTTTTCATTTTATGTAGGTAGTGAAGGATCTTATAGTATCGTATGACATTACCACCTCCACGGACAATCTAGGGAACACAGCATTACATGTGGCTGCTTACAAGGGTCACTTGGATGTTGTAAAGGTTCTGATTGTCACAACTCCCTCATTAGTCTCCGCAACAAACAGTTACGGAGACACTTTTCTTCATATGGCAGTGGCCGGTTTTCGAAGCCCTGGCTTCCGAAGAGTGGACCGACAGATTGAGCTCACGAAGCAGCTGGTATGCGGTGAGTTCTTGGACATGCAAGATATCATCAATGTCACAAACAATGACGGAAGAACCGCCCTTCATTTGGCTCTAGCCGAGAACATTCATTGTAATCTAGTGGAACTACTCATGACAGTGCCATCAATTAACTTAAATGTCCGGGATGGTGATGGCATGACTCCACTGGATCTTCTCAAGCGACATCCAAAATCAGCATCTTCTGAGATTTTAATCAAGCAGTTGATTTCTGCAGGAGGCATCTCCAATTGCCAGGACAATTTGGCTAGAAGAAATGCCATTGTTTCTCATCTGAAAGGGCAGGGTATAGGTGGCAGTCCTGGTTCTTCTTTTAGAATCCCTGATGCAGAGATATTCTTGTACACTGGTATCGGGAACACCGCGTCTGATGCAAGCTGTGATGCAACAAGCGTGGAATACAGTACCTGCCTGAGTGAACAAAGTGACTTGGAATCAACTAACTCAGTTGATAAGAAGTCGAATTCTATGAATTACGCTGCAAGGCGCCTGAAGTTTCTTCTACGTTGGCCCAAGAAGAAAGAGAAGAAGGATGCTAGCGCAGAATTGGGAGCTGATGATCCTTGGGAGGCATCCAGCATAGATAAAGGCAGTGGCAGTCCCATGCCACTTAGGCAGAAGTATATGAAATCCCTCTCCCTTCCAAACAACAAGAGGACTCATTCTATAAGGAGTGATTTTCCAAGTCCATCAACCAAAAAGAAATTCACCGCAGGGCTAATGCATGGTGTGATTCAGGCATCACCGCGTTTGGCTGCTCCCATTCAATCACTGTCTAGTCCACTTTCAGTATCATCCATGGCTTCGCCGCCTGCTTCTGTGGATAATAAACAAAAGGGCGTTGATATTTTGGGACCCTCCTGCTCGAATCAGTTTTCGGATGGTAGTAGAACTCCTCAAATGGTGAAACAAGATTCGTTGAATAAGAAACTGATGAACCAGTTCCTCTGTTTCGGTGCACAAGGCCTGGCTGTTGAAGACTCCATGAGCTATACAAGGACAGCAGGTAGGAGTTACAAGCAAAGCAGTGCATTAGTTGCTTGATATATGTGACCTTTGCAACTCCTCCCCGTCGATCCATTTTTTTTTTTTTTTTTAACTTTAAGATATGTGAATACAATAAAAGTCTTTATAAAAAATAATAGCTACTTTATTATTATTTTTTTCTAAATTATGAGAAAAAATCAATTGGGTGTTAATTTTTTAAATAAATCGCAAGTGATTATTGATTTTTATTCATATCCTTTTATTTACTATTGGTTGAGAATATTAATGAAAAAATAAGGAATTATGTTTCAACATATATATATATATATATTATCATATCCTTACAAATAATAAAAAAAATTAAAAACAAATAAATCTCACGACATATGTAATATCCCTTGGAATCAGGAAGACCATGTACTTAATCCAACAGAAGTCAAAAGATTCAATTAGGAGCGAGAATTTACCAAAAAGTACAGCCTCATGGTTATAAATAGTAAGGCAATTTGGTAACTTGATAAGTGAAATAAAACCAACGGCTGTCAAAGATTCAAAATTCGGTTAGTGAAAACAGAAATAGCAGCCTAGACCACAAACTGTCACTGTCACATATCATTATTCTTCGCAACTATTAATGGAAATTGTGGGATCTTCAAAATCTTTATATAATGTTACACTACAAATCAAATAACTTTACCATTGTCAGTCACATCGCTTGTGTTGGATTTGGTTGAATTTTTTGTTTTGAAAGTTTAGATACTTGATCAAGGGAAAAAAAGAAAAAATAGAAAACAATGGTGTCGAGTGACCAGACACAATCAAAGCTACAGGACGATGTGGAGGCAGCGAAGCAGAAGAAAATCGATGATTGGCTCCCGATCACTTCTTCGAGGAACGCAAAATGGTGGTATTCTGCTTTCCACAATGTCACTGCCATGGTTGGAGCTGGTGTTCTCAGCCTCCCCTACGCCATGGCAGAGCTTGGATGGTACGTAGTACGTACATGCATTTAGATGTGTTAGATGTTTGCCATGTGATTTGTTTTCAGGGGCTTTCTATAAAAAAATTAATTGTTTGAGATGATAACAATCTTTTCTTCTTTTTTTTTTCGTGTTATGGTGATAAATATAGGGGTCCTGGAATTGCAGTCCTCACATTATCATGGATCATCACCTTGTACACGTTATGGCAAATGGTGGAAATGCACGAGATGGTGCCTGGGAAGAGATTTGATAGGTACCATGAGCTAGGCCAATATGCATTTGGTGACAAGCTTGGACTGTGGATTGTGGTGCCCCAACAAGTCATTGTGGAAGTTGGTACAAACATTGTTTACATGGTCACCGGAGGAAAATCGTTGCGTAAATTCCACGATACTGTCTGTCCTAGTTGCCAGCCGATTAGGACCTCATACTTCATCATAATCTTCGCATCAGTCCACTTTGTTCTCTCCCATCTCCCCAACTTCAACTCCATTAGCGGGGTCTCACTGGCTGCGGCTGTCATGTCCTTGACGTAAAATTCCTTTCCTTTTTCTGCATCTTGAAATTTGTATATCCATAATTTCAATTACTCTGGTACTTGTGATTTTCCATTGCAGTTACTCTACAATTGCTTGGGTGACATCTCTCCAGAAGGGGGTCCAGCCAGATGTGGACTATTCATACAAATCCAAAACCTCATCTGGGATCATGTTTGATTTCTTTAGTGGGTTGGGAGAGGTAGCTTTTGCCTATGCTGGTCACAATGTGGTTCTGGAGATCCAGGCCACAATCCCTTCCACTCCTGAAAAACCATCAAAGGGACCCATGTGGAAAGGAGTTGTTGTTGCCTACATTGTGGTCGCCATCTGCTACTTTCCTGTTGCCTTAGTTGGGTTCTATGTTTTCGGTAATTCTGTCGATGACAACATCCTTATCACACTGGAGAAACCCGCTTGGCTTATTGCAGCTGCTAACATGTTTGTTGTTGTCCATGTCATTGGAAGCTACCAGGTTCAATTCAATTGTTTCTACTCGCTTATATTGCCACAATTATTACTGGAAAAATCATGTCACTAACTTTCTTTTTGTGCCATGGAAACTGCGCGCAGATTTATGCTATGCCAGTGTTCGATATGCTCGAGACTTTTCTGGTGAAGTCAATGAAATTTGATCCTAGTTTCAAACTTCGCCTTATAACCCGCACTGTATATGTTGGTAAGTGATTCAAATACATATTTTTCATTCTTGAAACAACAATTCAACAAAAGTTCTACTGAGTAAATCTTCTAACTAATCATCCGTTGATTTCAGCTTTTACAATGATAGTTGGTTTATGCATTCCTTTCTTTGGCTCTCTGCTCGGCTTTTTCGGAGGATTTGCTTTTGCCCCAACAACTTACTATGTAAGCATTGCCTCACATCTTTACAATCTACAACAACTAATCATTTATTTTTATTTTTGTAGAATCAAACAATATATGTTACTATAATGTCAATTTCTATATTTTCACAGCTCCCTTGCATCATGTGGCTTGCTATCTACAAACCAAAGAGATTTGGCTTATCTTGGTGCATCAATTGGGTAACCTCCTTTTCACATCTTATAAATTTTTTCAAACTCTGATAAATTTGAGGCATGAACTGAAAATTTTCTTTTCCTGTTTTTATACATTTTCAGGTCTGCATTGTTCTTGGTTTGTGTTTGATGATTCTATCACCCATTGGTGGGTTAAGGTCGATCATCATTTCAGCCAAAAAATACACATTTTTCTCGTAAATGCCTAGCCATTAACGATATGGTGATGGTGATGGTGTTGCTGCTGCTGATGATGACGATGATGATGACAGTGTTGTTGAGTTGGTTGGTTACGATCTGGATTGAAAAAATCGAAGTTTAATCAACTATGGAGTCTTGCCTGTAGAATTGTCTTCTTTAATGATATACTAGTTTCCTGTTCCTAGATTATATCAGTGTGTTAAGATGTAGAGAAGACATCTTCCATTGTCTATAATCAACATTTTTATGAATTGTTTCATTATCTGTAATCAGCATTATCATGATATTAAAATTCAATGAATAATTTTTCAACAATGGAAAGTCCTGGGAGGGCCCTTTTATGATTGATTAATGTAGCAGTTGATAAGATGTATTTTGATTGATTATTTGTTAATTTGCATTGATTGCTCAATATAAGTGAAGAGGGCAGAATTCAGCAAAGAAAAATCAGAAATAATAATAATAAAAAAATCCTTGAATTCAAGTACTTCATTCTTATGTTGTGCTATCTATTAATATTTCACATCACATATTAGTAAATAACTTCGCATATTGTAGAATTTACATTACAATATAAAAGATCTTTATATTAAAATATATAGCATTCACATTAAACCAAAATCTCCTAAAACCTATATTAACATTTATACCGAATTGGAAGATATAAGTATTACATCTTCATATAAAAAATTTACGGGTTAGGTGTGCAAAAAGCCTCTCTCTATACTTTAAATATAAGAAAGTCGTTAATACAAAGACAATATTCATTATAATATCTAATAAAAACCTCTAATTTCTTATTTAAAGTGTATGTAATTTTATCTAATAATTATGATTATATATATATATATATATATATATAAATAAACTAAAATCTCATAAACCTATATTAACATTTATGTTGAATTCAAAGATATAAGTATTACTTATTCATACAAGAATTTTATGGATTAGGAATACAATTAACCTCTTTCTATACTTCAAATAAAATAAAATCGTTAATACAATGGTATATCAATTGCGAGTTCTAATAAAAACCTCTAATATCTTATTTAAGTGTACGTAATTTTTTCTAATAATTGTGATTTTGTATATATAATTACATCTTTTTTTCTATATATATAAAAAAATATAAAAAAAAATGCCCCCTTAGGTTTAATTTTTCCGGTTTGCTTTCTCCACAAGTAAGGTGGAAGGATATGTATGTCATATGAATAAATAGAAAGGGTAAAATGGTCTTTCGAGAAAGGGTACAATTGTAATATTACAAATAACCCGCCAAATGCCTTTATTAACCTAATTTTGTTTCCCGCCATATCTGTCTCTTAACCCTAGAGTGAGAGTGAGAGAGAGAGAGAGAGAGAGAGAGAGAGGGGGGGAGAGAGAGCCGAGAGGAGTAACCGCGCCATGGAAGACGAAATCAAAGCAGAATTCAACAAGAGCGGATTCACTATAGTCGACGAAGAAGTTCTCAAGAAATGTAATTTCTATTCTTCTCCTGCCCCTTGAATTTGAATTCCATTCTAATTTGACAAAAATTGATGCTCTAGTTTTGATGTTTTACTCGCTTTAGGTCTTACTTTCTGTATCAATTACGATCTCAAGCCCTCGGATCTCGTCTCCAGCTGGGAGGTTTATTATCTTAACCGGTAATTATTGTTTTTATTAGCTAAAAAGTGTCTCTTTAGATTTGCCCTCTTTTAACTACATCTATTTGAACCCAGGGAATTTTATTTCTTGTTTATTTTAGTTTCACTGAAGGAAAAAATAGAATCCATACAAGTATCTCAGTCAAGCTGAATTGGGATCTTAAATTGTATAATTTGACGACCAATGTTGGTTTAGAGGTCTTATTTGATGGGAATTTTTACTTGATTCGAAGGATGTAAAAAGAAGTGTTTGAGAATTCTAGTAGTCTTGTGACTGGTGATTTTGCTACAGGCAATTGGATGAATCGACAGTTGAAGATGCTGAAATGGATGGTTTTTTGCTGCATTTGCAAAATGAGCAGAAAGAAGCAGTTATTACAGAGGAACCGGGTTTGCATATCTACTCCAGTAAAGATGTGGACATGTGAGCAGTTTGTATAATTATTTAACTTTGCTGGCTTGAATTTTATGTATATATATATATGCTTTTTGTTATTATTAATTTAATAAATTTGAAGTTGAAGGAGGTGATACGGGTACGTGAACATTGTTACTTCCCAAATTGGCAAATTAAAATAGAATACATCTAGGATTTTAATATCTTATAATTTGAGTGAATGATGAAGCACCTATTGTGCAGGATTTTGAACGACGAAGAACGTATGACAGATGATATTCTGGGCACTCCAACAGATAAGTCTCAGATTCATAAGTTCTATTCGGAGCCATTGGATTCTACAGATAAAACAAATGAGAATGGTTATTCTTCTGTGAAATCAAAACTCGTGACGCCCTTTGGAAGACGAACAGATAAGCTTGTGGTGAAATTCAACATCAATAATCTGCCCAATACAGAGAATGGAAGTACTGAACATGATAATGAGAATACTGACGATGACTTCCTTAAAAGGGTTCAGCCTCGCAAGAGGTGTTCCTTGATAGTTCATGGAGCAGGACCAGAACCAGGCTGCAGGTTTATGTATGACCGGATTGAAGACAGGGTATCTGATACTTCTTATGGCAGTGTACCAGTTCTTGTTCTTTTACTCCATATATGTATTACATTAACGATGTTTCTTGGTTATGTAGTTTAATGCACTTGAAAATCGCATTAGAAGATTTGCGAATGCACTTGTCGCCTCTGGTCTTTATGAGGAACCGGTTGACCCGACAGTAGCTTCACAAGTAATTTGGCAGTTTCATTCTCTCTTCTCTCTCTCCCTTAATCTGTTGTTGGTTTAATGAAGCTATACATTTATTCTTTTAATGGAATCTATTGTTTCAGAGAAGTGTATTTGCTGTTGGAATGATCTCTTGTGATGGGGAGGGCCATTTGAATGATAAATCTCTCTTGCTGCAAAGCAGGTAAAAAGTCCTGGATGTTTCTTTTTCTTTTGCATCAATGTGCAGAAGGCAGATGGGTGCTATCTTTACTGTTTGAACTATGTCAGATATATTTTACCATGTGGACTTGGATGCTAATGAAAATTTTCAGCCACGTAACAATGAAGCCTTAGTTATGTGGATTAGGTACCCAAATCAATGCAGGGCCTGGACATTCCTGGTTTCTAGATACATTGACTTGATGAGGATCAGATAAACATCATCTTCTCTTATGTGTTATCTTTTCACTAAACAGAACTACTTGGACAGAATCTGATGACTAATAAAACGCCTAACCATATTCATAATGGACATCTTTCATGTGTTGGGAAGTCTTACTTATCATACTTTTGTATGAATTATCTTCTTAATACTCTTGTTGACCATGGGTTTTGATCATATTGTATTTTGGCAGTGTCGAGCATTCCGGAGGACAACGTGTACGTCTAGACTTACATAAACTGGGCCAGTTTTCCATTTTCCCTGGCCAGGTAAAAGCATTAAATAGAAGGATCCAAGAACTTGATCAACATGTTCAAATTCCAATAATTAACTTTGAAAATTTGCATTTCACAGGTAGTAGGCATTGAGGGGCACAATCCTAGTGGACATTGTTTGATTGCATCAAAAGTGGTAGATTCTATTCCTTTACCTGTTCCTGCTGATGTGAATGTGCATCCTATAAAAAAGCAAGCTTTGGATCAGGAGGTCCTTTCAACTGATTTGACCTCAAGGCCGGAGGAGATCTCAGTGGTACACAATATTGTCTTCTGCGTCATCTCAGGATATTAAAATAACATTTCTTCTTATGCTTAACCATCTGTCTCCTCTGTCATCATTTGTATGTCTATTGGTTCCCATAAAATGGATTTCAATATGTCAACCAGAGTAGAAGTTTTAGCATTTGAAGAATTTAATTAGAGCCTCTAGTTGATAAATCTTGGAATTTAGAAGTGTTCTAGGAATGTTGGTTTTTGAGGTATATTTAGGGGTTGAAGGCCCTTTTAAAGGGATAGGAGGTTGAAGAAACTCAAAATAATCAAAATACAGGAATTTCATTGTCCAACTAGAGCTTGATTTTTGAATAGGCTGAGGGTTTGTATTGGTTGCTGAATAAAGTTGAAAGTGGCAACTTAAAACATGATACCTCTTTTATTTCCCATGCAATCTGTTTACCCCTGAGGACACTTACACAACTTTGTTTTTTCAATAGATTATTGCATCAGGCCCTTTTACCACAACTGACAACTTATTTTTTGAGCCTCTGACGGAGCTGCTAGCGCATGCAAGCAGAAAGCAACCGCAGTTGCTTATACTGGTAAGAATCCATTGTTTATTATTTCAAGATTGTTTAGAGTGGGAGACTTTCACATCCTGATTTATTGCCGTTTCTTCAGCTGGGTCCATTTGTCAATTCTGAGCATCCACAGATTAAGAAAGGAACTGTAGACATGAGCTATGATGAAATATTTCGCCTGGAAGTTCTCAGAAGGGTATCTGCAAAAGAAAATTGGATTAATTGATTTAGAAGTAATAAAAATTCTCTCTTTGAATCATTTTTTCTCCTCTGTATACTTCAGTTGCAAGATCATGTTGAATATATGGGTTCTGAAGTACGCGTGATTCTTGTGCCATCTATACGGGATGCTAACCATGACTTTGTTTTCCCTCAGGTGATCTTATGTTAAATTTAACATTATGTATAAAAATATTTCTGTTAATGAGATTTTATTCAAACGATATATATGACGAGATTAAACTGGTACAATGTGCAGCCTGCTTTTGAGATTCATCCAAGTAATATCAAACATCAGGTAAATGATTTCATAGATGGGAATTCCAAATTCTTTTCCATTATTTGCAGTCTCAAATCTTTTAATCCTTTTCCTCCAGGTAACCAGTCTTACAAATCCAGGGAGGTTCGAGGCAAATCAGGTAAAATAACAATTATCTTGTTCTAAAATTTGGATTTTTCTATACATTTCTGTTGTTCGTATTGGTATTTATGGTACTTTCCAAATCAAATTTGATATTAAGGTTCTTGCTTTAATGATTTTAAGATCTCATGGAAACATGAAACACTTGAAATTGTGGCTACTGAAGAATACTGAGTTGGCTATATTTGCTACTAGTTAAATGCATTCAATCTTGTAGAGTGGCCGCTGACATTTGAAACTTTCTACCTATTATGCTTACCATATGTCAATTTACATTTCCTCTTGAACTTTTGCATCATTATGACTGCTTGAATTTTCAGTAAATGTCTTAGAGTCATAGCATTCGAGTAGGCTGTAGATAAGGTGTGATACCTTAAGTTTTCAAGTCTTTTAAATTTGGAATATTTTGTTTATCTGAGTATGAAAATGCCAGTATTTTCCATTAATGGTTGGGGATTTCAGGTCAAAGTAGGTTGCTGCACTGTTGATATCCTTAAACAGCTTAGCGGAGAGGAGTTATCAAGAAATCCCAAAGATGGAGCACCCAGTGACCGCATGAGTAGACTTGCAAACCATATTCTAAGCCAGCGCAGGCATGTAGTAATAGATCATGTTTGTGCAAAATGTATTCTCTTGATATATATCATAAACGGGTACAAAACTATTTAGGTGTTTAATGCTTCTATAAAAAATTTGGAACAGCTTTTATCCTTTATATCCACCGGCGGAAGGCATTCCGTTGGATTTTTCGCTCGCTCCGGAAGCTCTCAGTATCTCCTCAATTCCAGATATAATCATCCTACCCTCAGACATGAAGTACTTCATAAAGGTTAGTAGTTAGCCAAGTACCTCTATCTGTCAATTCTAGTTTCATTTCGAAGAAGGAAAATCTGTCAATACTTCTCCAAATGAGAGTATTACACAGATGAAGGATGAGTTTCAAATTCGTGCCACTCGAGATGAGATATCTATCAATGAAAACAACTATAGGAATCCTACGTGATCTCCCTCTGGGCACAGGTGTTGTCACTCGAAGGAAGAATCGAAGGGGAAGAGCAAAAGAAGTGCGTTTGTGTGAATCCGGGAAGACTAGCCAAGGGAGAGGGTGGAGGCACCTTTGCTGAGCTTTACTACCATGGAAGTCCTGACTTGATGAATGCCTCAATTATTGGCATATAACTCCTCTCCTGAAGTCAAGCATTGTTACTAAAAGAGTTGACTCATAAAAAATTGAAGAAGATGGTAAGTCAAAATCTTCACTTTCATTTTTGGAGTCCAAACAGTTTCACAGGCTGCAACTTAAGCTAGTCCACTTTGGATCATGGACAGAAGGGGAAATTGTGCTTCCTGGTTCTGCATTTATTTTCCATATAAATTATAGAAGGTAATGTAATTATTTTCTCAGCTAGTTGGGTTTTATTTTTTAGTTTTTTCTGCATCCATTGATACTATATCTGTAAGAATCAGTGCAGCCTTTAGATTCCAAATAAAGAAAAATCAGAAATTTCAGCTAATATGCACATTATTACTAAAAGTAGAAGCATAAAAGAAATTTGGTACTTCCATTGACATTCTGCATTAACAATTAATTGAATATTGAAGAATATACAGTCTATAACCACTCATTTGAGTCAACTACAAGCCCCTTAATCACAGTTTTTTTTTTTTTTTTTTTTGACATTTAATCAGAGAGTTTGAAGAAAGAAAATTTTGTAGGTAAATAAAAAAAAACCTAGAAATTCTACCTGAGTTTCTTGGAAGCTTTGCAACATCTTTCTCTATACAAGTGAATCCAATTATTAAGAACCCACAATATGCTAAGCAAGATCCCAGTGACAATCACAACCATCCAAGAAACCCAAGCCCACTTTGGGATAAAACTACCAGCTGCTCCACTTTGATAAAAGACCCACATCTGAAGCACAAAGATAGGCCCAATAATCCCTCTAACAACAGAATAGAAAGCATAAAAGGGAGGAGACAGAGCTTTATACAATTTGGCTAAAGCAGGAACATCAGCTTTTCTAAAAGCAGCAAGACTCCATACATTCTGACAAGCACTTGTGATCTCAGCAAGAACAAGAAGCACAAGGATTGCAAACGCTCCATAACGAACTATGAATCTACAAGTAACCAAAACGTATAGAGTTGCTAGATGGTGGAGAATGAAGATAACGTCACGAGGGAAGAAGACGATGTAGTGAAGGAGGTCCACGAAGAAGTAAGCGATGCTGTACTCAAGAACAATGTCTTGGAAACTGGTGTTTGGAGAGGCTATAAAAGGTTTGTTTCGGACGTCTATTACTGCACAACTCGCCATGAAAACAACAGGGGTGCCATGAGCCAGAGAGATGAAGCAACTCGAAGCTTCTGCTCTGTGTTTCAGAACCCAATTGCGGAAAACCACCATGTAAGCAAAAACATACAAGAAGGAAAACATGATGAAGAATGTTGGCAAGTTTTGGCCATAAAGAATGGAACTTTCCATGAGAAACCAAAAAAAAAAATTCCTGAGACAATGAAGAGAGATAAGAGAGAGGAGAGGAACAAATTAGGGTTTAAGAGTTGTTGAAGCAACGTAAAAGAAGAGAATTGAGTTACGTATGAGAATTGCAAAATTCAGGATAGAGTAGGAAAGTGATAGATAGAGATTATAACATCATTAAATGCAGCGGTTGATCATTGATGAGAAAACAAAAGGTTGGTGTTTCACTTGGATTCAGTTTCTCCAATTAAATGTGCACACGTGATGTTTGCACTATTTACAACTGTATCCGATATTATTTTTTTAATATTTTATTCCTCTTTTATATCCAATTACTAATGAATTGGGCCATCTGGACCACATATACGACCCAACCCGGCTAAAAAATAAAAATTAATAAAAGAAGAAGCCAGCTTATAATAACAAGAGAAACAGTCCTTTGAAATTTTCAATAGATGCAAAGACTTGCCGTTGATCCATTTAAAGAAGAAGCAACCCAGTCGAGACATTCACTTATGTCTTAAATTACTTTTGGAATCTATCAATGAATCAATGCACTGTGAAGGCTCAATAGCAGTAAACACAATCATTAAAAACTACAATTTTTTTTCCATAACGCCAAACAACACACTGAAATTCTACAACACTTGCCTGAGTTGTTTATTATATAACAAACTTTTATGCCAAAACTGCCTCAAAGGAGTGTAACACCAAAACAAGCTATAACCACCAAGTTTGTCTGTAATTAGAAAGCTATCGAGTGGGGTTGCTCAATGACCTACATAACCATTCCTCCGTCAATGGTTAACACCTGCAAGAAAACAAAATCAACTTTACCAACCAAGCAAATGAAATGGGAGAGACGAAGCTAGGTAAAATAAGTAGATATCAACACAGCGGTATTTGACCATATATGGCTATCAGCCTATCACAAGGATTGCCAAGGTTAGTGCATTGTGATTCAAGTAGCTGCTTCTCTTCGCATGAAGAGTGGAAGTATTAAGTGGAGCGGTAAGTTCATTAAGTACAACAGAAGTCACTATGTCAACAAGCCATCTCATGCCCAGTGGCAAGCTGATCTAATCAGACCAAGGCAAGGGGCAAGAGTAGTATTGTAGCTTTTCTCTAAGCCAGAAAATAATAAGTAACGTGTGAACCTATGGTCCCTGAGACAAAGCCTAGTTCATGAAGTCAGTGATATTTACAGCACATAAGAGCATTATAATAAAAGAGATTGTAAACCTGTCCGGTTATGTAACTGGCAGCAGGATTAAGGGCCAAAAATTCCACCAGCCCAGCAACTTCTTCTGGTTGGCCATACCTTCCTGCATGCATAACAAAAATTGTTATACCAAGAATACATGTTTTACTTAGCTGAACATATTTTCAAAAGCAAATTCAGAAAAATAAGCAGAAACAGGAAATGGGATTGAGATGAAGGGGTCTCTATAAAATGATAAGATCTATGAAAGTTTTCTCACAAGAGTACTTCCATGAACCGGCAAAGATCTGATGTCTTCAGTAGAATGCAAGACTGGCTACTCGTGATGAATATCAAGTATAATTAGCACGAAAACTTCAAATCCAGCAAATTCTTAATGCCTTAAGTAAATCGCAATCAAAAGAGGCCAACACAAGCACAAATTTGAAGGGAAAAAAAGAGAGAAGAAAATACGATGAAACTTCTAACTTGTACAGTCATCTCTCACCTAAGGGGATTGTCTCCAAGATCTTCTTCTCAATGTCATCACCAAGCTTTGCTGTCATATCAGATGCAATGAATCCCGGTGCAATAGCATTGACCTGGAAGGACATACATCAGAGTGGATCTCATGTACGAGCATCAGCTGCATGAATCTTTGGAATGCTCAAATCAGTGGAACAAAGAAATTTAAGAACTCTGTAAAACTCACATTAATGTTTCTGCTTGCATATTCCTTTGCAACAGTTTTTGTCAGGCCAATAACACCAGCTTTTGCAGCACTGTAATTGGCTTGACCAACATTGCCAACAAGACCAACAACTGATGCTATATTGATAATCTTTCCCTGAAAAATCAAAAGTTCACTGAGATGGGGAAGCTTAACGAGGATGTGTAAATCAAACTTTTGGCATCATAATTCGTAAATTCTTTCTTAGTCTTTTAATAATTCTTAAAAGTAGAAAGCAATTAGCTCTGGAGAGCTGATAGTTCCTAAACTGGTTGTCAGGTTAAGGTGTAAGGAATTAAAGCCCAAAACTGTGCTGCAGTAGTTCTAGTCTAAAACTTGTGAAGCTTCCTTGGAAAATGACTTCATAACCTATAGATGAACTGCTGAGGAAAGTTACCATTATGACTGTATTTCTGTCACAATTGCAGAAAAGATGCATGGAGAATGAGTAAGCAACAAACATGGCACATAGGATAAAGAAAAACAGGCCTCAAGTATGTACATGTAGGCATGCTCAATTGGTTGTTTTGGGGCAGAAAATTTCACCTAGCAAATGAAGAGCATATACATAGATAACCCCAAGATGGACACACGATAATACCTTTCTCTTCTTCATCATGATTTTGGCTGCTGCCTGCAAAACATAAACTACTCAGTTCCAATAAATTAAAGCATCTACTAGTGTAATTACTCAGATCTTAGCCATGCATACCTGTGTACAGAGGAATACGCCAGTAAGATTCAGATCAATAACCTCCTGCCATTGTGATTTCTTCATTCTCATAAGCAAGGTATCCCGAGTAATTCCTGCAGCATAGTAAATAAGTTAAGGCACTAGATTGAAATCTGTAACTGACTAGGTATGAGGTGAGAGTTCTGTATAACCTGCATTGTTGATCAATATATCAACGGTTCCCCAAGCATCAGTGGCCTGCAAATGTTTCAGTTATGACCATACCACGAATGGTAGATAGGGATCAAACTTAACATGATAAGCAAAGAAATATATCCACTCACAGTTTTGATCATTGATTCCACATCAGCTTCTTTTGAGACATCTCCACCAAAAGTAAGGGCCTGACCACCACATGCCTCGATCTAGAAAACATAGTCACACAAATTGTCACCAGTTACTTTAACAAGCCGCAATAGCTGGTAATACAAGTTAAATACTTTTTTTTGGAAAGAATTATAAAGTACTATTTAAATGAATCTAATCGGTACAGAAAAAATAAAAAATAAAAATAGAATTTTTAGGTTAAATACCAAAATCCAATTTCATCTTTAAAAAGAAGAGACTTCTTTTTCTTTTTTGTCTTTCTTTGCATTTCAGTGACCTCATCTCAACTAATTTATGGTAATTGTCATGTAAAGTAGACAAGTGAAAGAGTATCTGTTGAAAGTAATGAAGGATCTACCATCAAATAGCTAAATCACACATCTGGTCTTTTCCAATATATACAGTCTTAACATTTCTTCAGATCACTTCATCAGAATCTTCAACTTATAAAGGCAAATAAATTTTGCTCCTACTCTAAACATGAATAGCAGAAATGAAATGCCAGAAAAATAATATTTGAATAATTCAGCACTTAGGAGTACCAATTAAACAGCCAATAACCTGCAAGTCTGATCTTGGATTTAGGAAAAAATACCATAGTCACGTAACCACATGGGAAATTTTATATAACAAAATTTAAGAACAAATTGAACCTATATATTTCTCTAAACCATGATACAAACAGATTATCTTGAATCTAGAAATACCTATAAGAAGTACCATGAATGAAATTAAGCTCAAAGTTAAAGAAACAACAGATGACAAACATCAAGAAAGAAGAGCACTAAAGAATTGAACCCGATGATGCTTTAACAAAGCAGATAAAAATGGATAGAATTAAAACAATTTGTCACAAATATTCATTTATATTTCTTAGAACATTCTCTACCTCTTTGCAAACTTCTTCAGCCTCTTTTGATGAGCGAGCATAATTTACCAGGACCTATAATAATGCAAAAATAATAGCAATCATGATTTAAATGATCAAAAGGTAAATGAAAGAACTACATACATTATTCACTAGCCATTCTCAATTAAATAAATGACAGGAATTATGCATGGAACGCTTCAAGATGCCAAATGCATAGCTTCGGCCAACTTCAACCCGCCTGGGTTAGTTTTCATTGCTTATCATAAAGCGACCCACTTCTTTCCAAGACTGGGTCTACAGCGCATCCTTGCTAATTTCAAGGTGCTTGCAAATGTGTGCATGTGATGGATTTGCTTTTGGTTCATCAGTCACTAACCTTACAACCCGCTTTCCCCAAGGTCAATGCAACTGCTTTGCCAATACCTCTAGAGGCTCCGGTCACAATAACAACAGGAGCTTCCACCTTTTGAGCTGTTTCAGTGCTTGCTTGTTCAACAGTGGCAAACTGAGCCCTTACTCCTGTGTGAACCACAACAATCAATGAATAGATTATTAATTTTACAAGCACATACAAATAAAAATTAAAAATGTTTCCAAGAGATGGACTCTAGATATGTAACTAAACATGCCTCTAGTCACTAAAAGCTAATCCCCAAACAGACATACCCGCGAATTCGGGGACTTTTAAATCAGGTGAACTGCATGAAAAGCAGTTAAAGTTGCACACAACATAAACGAAAACTTGTTAATGTCTGTACCTAATAATAACCACACAAGTTAAGTACACAATTGAAACTCGAGATTCCAAGATTTCAAATCCGCTAATTAGTAGTCACAATTAGATCCGTAATCTCAAACTTGTCGCGACTGTAACAGCTAAATCAATTCAATTTTTGCTTCCAAAAACAAATGAAAACATAAGCAACACAAAGAAGAAAAATGAACAACAGTACCAGAAGAAGAAGCAAATGAGCTCCTGCGTCTACTACTCTGGAGCCCAACGCAAGGCCGAGGCTGAACCGAGACCGGAGACCATTGACGGAACTGACCGACTTGCCGGTCACCGAACTTCCCGGAAATCGCGGCGGATTTGAAAGCGACAATGTTGGATCCGGCAACGGCAGCCATGAGAGGTCCTCTGAAGAATACACGAAGAGAGAAACGCGAAGCAGAGAGAGTAGCCAGAGATGAAGTCGAGTCGAGAGGTGTTGTTGATTTGCTGTTTGCTTTTATAAACCCAAACAAAAAGAAAACAGATTTTTTTTTTCCCCTCTATTGCGTTTGGCTTTGGAGACTCCGGAGGCTGATTATAGGCGGCGATTTACACGAAGGTCGTGTGACTTTTGTGTTTTGTGCGTAGGTGGGTTTGTACTGGCTGTGGTGGACGGGTCATTGCACAATTGGGTCTGGTTTTTTGATTTAATTACCATGCACCCTCATGAGGCGAAATATTGCGTTTATTTTCTCGTGTTGTAAAATTGTAATTTAGACGACGTCTTGAGCAGACATTGGAATTTCAGTCATTAAATAGCAAAACTATTAGTTGATCTGCTCAACTAATTAAATGGCCTCCCACAATTTTTGCTCAGATCATGGCTTTTTATATGTTTATTTTTTATTCAACAAATAAAAAAAAAATAAAAAATAAAGATAAATCTATCGTGAGTACATAATTGAGTCATATTTATTCATTAATCATAAGTAATTTACAAAAGAATTGGAAAAAAAAAGTCATTAATTATCATCTAATTAAATGAAGATTGGTTCTAATTAAACTAGAAAACATAGCAGCTTCGCGATCCCAAAAACAAGATTCGGAGCACGTGTCACCATAATCGTCTTCTTCCCATCCTCTCTTGCTCTGTGTATTCCAGCAGTTGCAGGTACTTGCAATGTTACTGCTATTGTTGTTGTTGTTGTGCACCCACAAACTCCAAACGATGCGTTTCACTCTCTTCCTGCAATCTCCGACTCTGAACTGTCGTCTAGACTTGTTGGAGGAGTTGCTCAGACAAGTCAGGAGCTTCAATGCTTGTCGTCGTTCGTTTTCGCCGCTGCAACACAGTAAGAGAATGATACCACACACGTATGTTGCTTCTATGTGTTCTTTTTTAGCAGCTCTTTTCAACAGCTCGAGTCCCGATTCCATTTTAGACAAGGTGAAGTACTCGAACATGCCTTGCCTGAAGAGTGCCTCCGCGTTGCCGCTCTCCTTGCAGCGTTTCAAGAACGAAGAGGCCTCGTCGCTGACAGGCCACGGAGCCAAAGGAAAGCTGTCCATGCAAGCATGCTGGAGAACGTAATCGTCGTTTCCCACTTCAAAAAGATCTTTACAACTCAGCTCGATGTTGAACAAATCGACAACGGAACGGGAGGCCACACGAGCGAGAACGTCGGTGAGCAAGTCCCTTGGGAGAGACTTGATGGAGACACCAACTTTGTGGTTGTTGTTGTTGGGTTTGGTTCTCTTCATCTTCATAGGCGCCATTGAAAGATAATAGAAACTAGAAGACATAATCGAGCATGTGGTTTTTGAAGATTAATTTGTGTGCATGGGTATTTATACATATAAAAAGGATCTCTTCCTTTTCCAGTTAAGAAGAGAATTTCGTTATTCAACTGTATAATGCTTTGAGGTTGGTTTCCTTCTAGGAAAAGTATTGAAGTTTCCAAATCCACTTTAGTTTAGGTATGCCCAAGTTTCTAAATTTGATAGTTTATGTTTATCTGCAGCACGAGACCCTGTTTCCTGGTAACTGAAATTGGGTTAATGGTATTTACACGTTTTATTTAATTTTAAATTTGTCACTGGTTATTATGTATATATAGACATGGATTTATGGGACACCCATCAAAACTTGAGATTTTACACACTTCGCGCGATTAACAAACAAGTTTGTGGTGAAATTCAACTCTATAATCTGCCCTTTTCAAAGATTAATGAAAGTAATTAATGGATGAAGTTAATTAATTACAAGTTCATTGTGAAGAAAGTAGTCTTAATTAGTGTTTATTTTCTTTTTAACAATTATATATAATAATTATTGGCAAGTAAATTTTATATTGATAATTAAGGAACAACCCAGTTCATAAATTTATCCGATTATTTAATATTAAGCAAAAATTACAAAACCAAACTATTCCTAAATTCAAATTACAAAAGAAATTTACTTCGCCTTCCATAAACAAGACTCCCAGTTGCAAGTAGTTGTAATGGAGTAGTCTTTTTGTTAGACTCATTATAAGCATATTTGTCAGGATTTTTAGAAAGCATACTTTTAACTTTTTGAACCTAAAAGTCCTTTTTGGTAGTGTTTAGATATTTATATAGATTAGCTTTTAAGTTTTAAAAACTCTTTCAGACAAAGTCAAAATATATAACTTTTGTAGGAAGAGATTTCAAAAAAAATAAAAAGCTCAAAGTAAAAATCTTACCTGTACAGGGTATATATCCACATATTCCAAATAACCTCTTTTATTTTGATTCGACATTCTCTGATTTCTGAGCTCTTCAAGAAAGACAAAAGATGATCCACAGAACATAACAAGATAATACCACACACATAAACTGACTACATGTGTCCTTTCTTGGCGGCTGTCTTCAAGAACTGAAATCCAGAGCTTGTCTTGTAAAGACTGAAAAATTCCAACATGCCTTGTCTGTATAGGGCTTCCGGGTTTCCACTCTCTTTACATCTTTTCAAGAAAAAAAGAAGCTCAGTAGCTTATAGGCCACGGAGATATGGAGAACTTCTCCATGGATGCGTGCTCAAAAACGCAATCATCTTGTCCTAGTAAAAGAAGATCTTTACAACTCAGTTCAAGGTTGAAGAGATCGGAGACTGAACTAGAGGCAACACGAGCAAGAACCTGCGTGAGCAAATCCTTTGGGAGAAATGTAACGTTGTTGGATTTTGTCCTCTTCATCGGTCTTCTTGCAGGAGACATTGATCTTCGGCTGGGTGTATGTAAATGACGGCACTTGTGCGCACTAATAGGTGTTTGAGTTTTGAATAAATGTGTGGAGAGAAACAAAGGCTTGAAGAGAATGGAGATCAAATAAACCACGTAGAAAAAGCTGGACAGGATCTTTAATTCGTGTGATGTATATATTTTCCTTTTTTCTTTCTTTTTTGTTAGCCATGAGATTTATTATAATAGAAAATGAGCAATAAAAAGCGACATCTATTTATATGCACACACACACTCTGAAAAGAAGACTATAATCAGATAACAAGATAATGTTCAAATGTTGAACAAGCATAGACCTTAATGATGGAAAAAACTACAATCGAAAAACTTAAGAGGTCTCCACTCATATACCACAGAACTAGACACTCGTCTGAACTCGTTTTTTGGAGTTATTCTTGCGACGAATCTTCACAAAAGCTTTTTCCAAATCCTGAGCAGGCCAATCCAAATGTAAAATGTCAACTTAAGGAACTGAACAGCACAAATATATTGCATTAAATTATAATATAAGAAAAAAAAAATTAAATGAGAAAATGATATTTGAGTTCACTCCTCGTGGTTTTGATTTTTAGTCTACTAAACAAATTACTCACAGCTTGATTAAAAAATCATAATCAACAGTTTAGTAGAACTCCAAAACCATTTCAACTTTCCACAAAGGTGTGAATTTTATGATTGTTACCATCTTCGTCTTCAAAAATTTGGCAGAAGATAGCATTGATGCCCCGCAACTCTCCCTCTCTCTCTCTCTACAATCTTTAAATTTGATAGCCATTGGCATGACAAGATCCCATTGCTCTCAAACTGGTATAGTATTCAACCAAGTGATGTCTCTCTATCCCCTTATTTCGCTAAAATGATTATTTGGGGCACAAAAAACCCAAAAAAAGGAGGAGAAATTCTCGAAAAGATTGAACTAATTATAGGAACTACTATCAAATTCCTTGCACATTTATTAGCTGATGCTACAAATACTATCATGCTTATACTAACCGGTAGATTGCATTTAATCACCTGAACCTAAAACAGAGATGATTTGGAGGTTCTTGCCTCACTTCTTGAGAGCTTAGATAACACGAATATCATCTAATTCAATCTTCTGTTCATAAGTAGCATTTCAGCTTCCCAAGATGAGACAAGGAACTTATGATAAATTTAAGGTGGTATGTGTTCCTTTACAACTTTCCCCTAGGAGCACAAGAAGATGTAATTGGTACGTTAACCATTTATACACTTTGTTGGCCCTCCACTGTCGACCAGTTCTTAAATAGCTAACTAGAAACTATAACAAGCAATTCTCACTTACATGCCAACGCCTATATATAGAAAAAGACAACCCAAGTTTCTGTACGACTCAAGTGTGTTACTAACAGAAAAAAAATTAACAGAATCTAAAACTTCATAATAAACCTCAGCTTACCTTAACCGGTTCCAGATGAGACATCCCCGAGGACCAAAGATTTTCCAAATTGTAATAGTCTCTAGCCTTCTCATCAAGAGCATGAACAATCACTTTGCCTATAAAAATGATGCAACCAAAAGAATGAAAAATAGTATCCAAACGAATATGATTACCACAAACTAGCTAGATAACATCAACAAGTAGCTCATAAAATAGAGGATTCCAGGTTGCTTTAGGCTTCTAAGGTAACAATACACAAAATGTATAAGAATAAAGAATATGCCCCTCTACAACGGCATGCAAGAATAGTTGGTCAGTCAGTTCAATGTTTCCTTATCAATAGCAAGGATTAGATAATTTATTCATCAATTTGTCATGAACTTGAAGATAGTATTGATTGTACCATCAAAATATCATTTTCACGACACTTCAAATCTACTGTATTATTATTCAAAGAGTTGAGAATGCAATACAAACCAGAGTCGACAACAACCCATTTTCCTGTCTCTTGCCCTTGCACACTGGGTAGCATTAACCGCTGAGCTCCTGTCTCTTTTTGCTTTTGCTTAGCCTGCTTGTGCCAGTAAATATATCAAAATAACATAGCTTCTTCAGAAATAAACAAGAAAACAAACATTTATGCAGAAAAAATTCAAACCCTAACCAGTAAATTCTACTCTTGTATTATAATTAATTAATGAGAAAATGTTTAAAGAAAAACTAAATTTGCATTTCTCATTGCCAATCGAAAGACATGATGCATTGCCACGCCAAACCAAAAATGTCTCCGCTAAGACAAAACATGTTTCATTTTCTGTGCTAACACCAATCCATTACATTCCAAACGCCATTTTCCTTCTGTTTTTCCTCAATTTTCCTAGCAGCTAACAGATTACAGGGTTTCAAGTCTCATTAACAACTAAATCAAATTAAACGCAAAATTATAGCATATATCGAACCCAAAACCCTTTTCTACGCGCACCCGAGAGCGAGCTAGGGTTTTAAGGATTAAATTGAAAATAAAAATAAGAATAAAAGAACGAGAGAACAAACGAACACACCTTGTACGCGAGAGCTCGAGCGATGTTCCTGACGTGCCAGGTGGACCTACCGGTGGCAATGACCATGAAATCAGTCCAATCGCACTGCTCCCCAACCGGTATCACCTTCACGTTGTCTGCCTTCACGTCGCTCAGCACCTTCTCCACTTCTTGCAGATTCAACAACCCTTCGTCACTGCTGTTCGTCAAGGTCGACAAATAAGAGGACGTCTGATTGAGCCCTCGAAATCCTAGCTGGTGGTTCCATGACTGCGACGATTTCGCGAGATTGAGAAATCGATTTCGTAGAGCCGCCAACATCTGATCGCGCCAAACTGCTTCGCATTTCCCTCCGGCCAATTTTTTTCTGTAAGTACTCCTGTATTTCACGAGGAAAACGTCACCGTTTTCCTATCGTGAAGTAGTATTCGAGAAGCGTCATCGAAACGACGCAGTCTTATCGTTTGCTCTTTTCAGGAGAGAAAAGTATAGGATTTTGCCAAGCTGTAAAAGCCAAAGTGGCGTCTTTTTTTTTTTTCCCTTCCCGTTGGATCTACAAATAAAAAGTACGATTTGATTGTGGAGCGAACCGTCGAGGGGTTGACACTTGTCAATGACGAGACACTTTAAGCTAAAACTGTCACTTCCTAGCTAACTTCCGTCATTTCAATTATGATGAGATTACGTTGTTTCTGTAGTAACTTATAAGTTGGTGGTGTTTACTTCAGTCACCCAAAAACCCACAAGCCTCACGTGTGACACTGAAAGGTAGAGTTGAAAAAGAAGTTAAAAGTTAAAACTGAGTTTTGACAAATGCCTATCCACCCATTAAAGTTAAATTTTAAGATTATAAATAGGATAAATTGTAATAAAATATTTTAATATTTAATTATATTATAATAAAATTTTATTTTTATTTAAATTATAATTAAATATCTCTAATAATTATTAATTTAATCTTTAACGTATTTAAAAATATTAATTTTTAATATATTTTTATTTTTTTAATTTATATGATACTTAATTTTTTTAAAATACATCAATTTAGTCCATATAACTAAAATTTTAACTGTCAAATTAGTTATAAAATATAAATTGTTTATTTTACTATTTTTTATTAAATTATTAAATTAAAATAACACTTTTACCTTTTAACTTTCTAACAACTTTACCTATTTTAACAATTCAATAAGAAATTGATATATATTATAAAAATTTAAATTTTTAAATAAATATTTAAAAATAATTAAATAAAAAATAAATATTATAAATTTATTAAAAAATAAAAAAAATATTTAAAAATAATATCATTATTAAAAATAAAATTTAAGAGTGAATACATTTATTATTATTATATTATAATAATAAACTTGTTTATTGTTATATTTTTATAAGTATTTAATATTAAATTTTATTTTATTTTTAATCAATGATATTATTTTTTTAATTATTTTTTATTTTTTAAAAATTTATCATATTTATTTTATTATTTAATTATTTTTAAGTTTTTTTTAAAAAATATTAATTTTTAATAATATAAAATAATTTCTTATTAGATTATCTAAATAGGTAAAATTATTAAGAAATTAAAAGGTAAAGCGTCATTTTAATTTAATAATGTAATAGAAAAAAATAAAATGAATAATTTATACTTTATGTCAAGTTTGATCGTTAAAATTTTGGCCATAAGGACTAAATTGATATATTTTGAAAAAAAATTAGAGAACATGTGAGTTTAAAAAGTAAAAACATGTCAAAAAGTAGTATTTCTATATACGTTAGAGATCAAATTGATAATTATTTGAAATACTTAACTGTATT
The DNA here is from genome assembly GCA_003430845.1 of Xanthoceras sorbifolium. Lineage (NCBI taxonomy): Eukaryota > Viridiplantae > Streptophyta > Magnoliopsida > Sapindales > Sapindaceae > Xanthoceras > Xanthoceras sorbifolium. The sequence goes on from CM010621.1 coordinate 11,828,215, forward strand.
TTAAGTAAAAGTACAGTTTTATTATAATATGACCAAATATCATGACATTCCATTGCAATTTGCCCTTATAAATATTATCTCATTATTCCCTAAAACACCGTAATAAGTGTGGAGATGCCTATTTTATTATTGAAACAGGTTTTTTTAATTATAAAAATATATATTAGGATTGTGCTATAGTATTTAATCTCGGTAGATCCTAACAATCACTATACAGGATTGGGTACTTATTATCAAAACTAAAAAAAAAAAACATTTCACACATGCTACTAAATATATATATAGTGGGACTTAAACTCCACGATTAATGTGGATGGGTAAAATAAACAACATTTAATGTAATGAGTAGTAGTAAAGAGATATTTTATTTATTTTAAGAGTAATTAATTTAAATGCAGTTATAATATTTAATTTAAATAGTTCTCATATAATTTTGCCCTCAAGATTCAAGTAGGCAACGGCAAATATAATTACAATAACAAATATTGGATTCTTAATAGAAGAGTATTGTCAAAGATACAACTTCACTAATAAAATAAATAAAAAAATACATTGATTGAATCACAATAATATTAATATCCTAATCACATATCACAAATGATGATGCCAGATTAGGGATATAATTAAAAGAGATATAATGTCAACTTCTAACAGAATTTGATATCTATCTGTCCAAACCAACTGGAATTGACAACAATACTATTCCTAATAGACCATATATAACTTAATCAGTCCTAATCAAAGTAGCGCAGCCACCTAAAAACACTGTTTTGACAGACGATATCACTCCTTCTTCTTTCCTTATTATCATTAATAATAATAATTAACATAATTGCAGTTTTTGTTTCTTTGTATAACGACGTTTTATCGACCATTTGTTTGATAAGTGACGGCGACTCTATACAGTATAGAGTATACAATACCAAACTCTGGCCGCCAGAGTTATCATTACAATAACACCCTTTTTAAGTTTCACCCGCCAATTAAAACGACATCATTTCTTAATCTTTCCTTTAATAGACACATGCCAATTATAATATCCATATAATTTTGTTGTTTCATTGCCTTTTTCTCCGTAATCACAACTCACAATTTCATGCAAAAAAAAAAAAAAAAATGCAAATTAATACTTGTCGTCCCATTAAAATATTTATTTATTTATTATCAAAATAAATAAAAGTATTTGTATTTTTTTTTGTGTGGAAAGTGGATAATGTTCGAAGAAAATTGAAAGATAAAGTGTTTATTTTCACTTACCTAATTTTTTGTTAAAGAAATATTATTCAATAAAATTGTTTTTATTATTAAGACAAATAAATTAGAAAAAGAAGAAAAAAGCGAAAAAAACGAAAAGAGAAAAAGAAAAATCACGTAGCAGAGGCAACAACAGCAGAGAGAGAAGCAGTGGAAAAAGGAAAAATGAAAGCTTGCTGAGGAGGGAAGAAGCAAATCTGAAGAAAGGAGAAGAAGAAGAAGAGAGAGAGAGAGAGAGAGATTCGGTGTTTGGAAGGAGAGAAAATGCAGGAAAATTTGAGGTCTTTTGTATATGAAGAAACGCGATCGATCTCTACAGTGTAGTTCTCGATCTGTACGATTGACAAAAGGCATTGAATGCGCTAGATCCAAGTGGCTGGTCCGACATTCGCGACAACTGTAATTGGCATTTAAGTTGTAACTTATTATTATTTTTAATTATTTTTGTTTCTTTCTTCGAATTCGAGATCTTAATCGCGCATTCAACGAGCTTTCACTCTCTCCTGTGGACTTCAATTTTTATGGTAAGTGAAACTCCAGCTCCACAACAAGTTCACTTATGATTATTTTGAGCTTTAAATGGAAGTTAAGAAGAAGTTGAATTTCAGTTGAATTAGGGTTTTGGTTTTTGTTAGTAACTGTCACTATGGGATCTTTATTATGTTTGAGGAAATTCAAGGGTTTTATGATTCAGGAGATTAAGTTAGGTGATTTTATTTTTTATTTTTTGGGATACGAAACTGAGCCGGTGCGTTTCGAGTGCACTGTTGTTTCAATTATTTTTTTCAACATTTGTGGTTAGATTTTGTTTTCATTTACCATGGTTTAATGTTGACAGTTGAGTGATATGCACATGATTTGGTTGTTGTCATAAAATTTGGATTTAAATTAGTTCATTGAAATTTGCGGGGGTGGTAATTCATAACAGATTGTTCTCTGCTTTTTTATTTTTTCCAGGACTTAAATCATATTTCCCGTCTGCGATATTTGGATGTGAATAATGAGCTATTGGATTTGGAACAAGGGTTGTTTAATTTTGGATCGTAAGGAGAGGTTGGAGTGGTGATTTGGGAACTGTGGTTTGGTTGGCACTTGGCAGAGATGCCTCCTTCTCCGGCATTGAAGTGCTCTCCTGGGAGAGAGCTGAGAGGGGATAATCATAAGCGAGGGCGAAGTTTTGAGAGCGGGTTGCTTTTCAGAGAGAAAGATGACAATCTTGCTCTGTTCAACGAAATGCAGACCAAAGAAAAGGAGAGCTTTTTGCTTCAGTCTTCGGATGACTTTGAAGACACATTTTGTAATTTTCTAACCGACCTGACTTCTGTATATATGGGTTTTTGTGCTACGGGTTGAGAAATTATTATTTTTGTCAGTTTGCTATGGCTAACAGTGCTGAATTTTTCTTTTTGATTTTGGATTGTTATTCGCAGCTACAAAATTAAAGCACTTTTCAGATTTCAAGCTTGGAATCTCGATACCTGTTCGAGGAGAGAGCAGTGAACTGCTTAATGCGGATGGGGAGAAGAATGACTATGATTGGTGGGTCATTTTTATTTGTTGTCATTGATTTGTTGATCTCTCCATTGTCAATTCTTTGGTTCTCTGACAGTCAAGAAGCTTTTTATAATTCACAAGTAATTGGACAAGGGAATAAAAGTTGCAGCTAAGAGAAAGTTGCTTCTGACACGCTCGTAGTTAAATAAGGAAATTATCTGCATGATAATAAATATTCTTTTGTCAGGAAACTTGGAACATGTCAGCAATTACTAAATTAACTCGCTAATGAATGGCTATCCATATATAAGAATTACATTTAAGCAGTTGTCTGCAATTGAGCTAATTGATCTTTACCGTACTTGGTTTTGACGGGGCCTTACATTACTGATTTTGAAGGTTGTTGACTCCTCCGGACACCCCTCTTTTTCCTTCGTTGGACGATGAACCAACGCCAGTTAATTTGGCACGCAGGGGCAGACCTCAGAGTCAACCCATTTCCATATCAAGATCATCCACTGTATGTTAACAGATTATTTTATGGAATATAAACGTGGTTGCTTGTTTTTTAAATAAAGGTTTCTATTGAAATGCGTAGTTATATGTTTTTTCCTTTATCTATTATGTACATCCATATGCAGATGGAGAAGAGTTACAGAAGCAGTAGGGGTAGTGCAAGTCCAAATCGCTTAAGCCCATCACCCCGGTCTGGGAATAGTTCATTCCAGTCAACAAGAGGAAGGCCATCTTCAGCACCTCATTCCAGTCCTAATCCTGCTCTGCGGCCCGCTACTCCTACGCGGAGACCATCTCCTCCCCCGAGTAAACCCTCACCGCCTGCTCCTAGGTCTTCTACTCCAACTCCACGGAGGATGACTGCAGGGTCCAGAGGTACTGCAAACTCATCAAGTGTGAGGGGAACTTCCCCGATAAGGACAAGTCGAGGAAACTCTGCTTCTCCAAAAATAAGGGCATGGCAATCAAATATTCCCGGCTTCTCCTTAGAAGCACCACCCAATCTTCGTACTTCCTTGGCTGATCGACCTGCCTCTTATGTTAGGGGTTCATCGCCAGCATCCAGAAATGGTAGGGATTCAACTTCAAAATATGGCAGGCAATCAATGTCTCCAACTACTTCTAGAAGTGTTAGTTCATCACACAGTCATGATCGTGACCGGTTTACCTCCCACAGTAAAGCTTCTGTGGCATCATCAGGCGATGATGATTTGGACTCTCTACAGTCTGTTCCTATAAGTGGCTCAGACTTCTCTGTGTTGAAGAGAGTTGGTGCATCTCCAAATAACAGAGCTCCAGCCTTTTCGAAGAAATCACCTAAAATGCTGTCCTCAAGTTCTGCTCCGAAAAGATCCTTTGATTCTGCCCTTCGTCAAATGGTATTTTATTATTTATCTTATTTGGTCAATATGCATGAGTCCTCACATTTTAATTATAATCCTATTTTTTCATTGTTAAATCTACGGAGTCTGACTAGTTCATCTGTTTGATTTCTTTTTTTTGCTGATACTCAAAATTCTACCCCTTTCATCTGCTAGTAGTTTCTTTTATTTGTCCTCTGGCTGTGGGTGTGTATTTGTGTACTTTAATTTTTTTTGTCCCAATTAAATACTGAACTAATTGGCTCGGTTGTTATGGAAGAAGTAAAATGAGGCAGGTAAATGTAAGAGTTCAACAACTTACTGTTTTTATATTTTTTTTGTTTTTGATAAAGTAGTTGGTTGCCTTGCAATTTCTGGATTATATGATTTGTTAATTGATTGTATTCGTAGAGTAGTATACTCTAAGACAAATGTCAATCTGAACCATATACTGGAACTTGTATTGCATTTCTACTTAGTGGTATTGCGCAAATTCTGTTTTGTAGTAGTACCGGCATATATGCACTGGTATCTAATGAAAGTATGAAATGTTTGTGGACAACAATCTGTAAAATATCATTAAGTTAAGGGTCTAGTGAGCTTTAATATATGTAATTCAAATAGATACTCTATATGGTACATAGCCCATGTTGGTGAGTTAAGAAAGACACCTGATTTGGGGCCTTATACCAGATTCATGGAGCATATTACTCCTATGTGTAAGTGTACTTGTCTAGAAATGTTCATGCATGTATTAGTTCACGATTCATGGGAGTTATCAAGGTCATTGTTTTTTGTAGGATCATCGGAAAACTCCTCAGAATATGTTCAGGCCACTCTTATCTAGTGTTCCCAGTACCACCTTCTATTCTGCAAAAGGCAGTTCTGCACATCGCACTGTGATATCTAGGAATTCCTCAGTTACAACAAGCAGTAATGCGAGCTCTGATCAAGGTACATGTGTTGCGCCTGATACTGAAGGAAGTGACCACCACCATGATGACACGACAAGTGACTTTGGAAAGATACTCTATCCTGATGTTCAAGAAGAAGTGTTTGCCTTTGATAAGGTGGATGCCTTAGATGAAGACGTCAAGCATGAACGACATGATAGGTCATCTAACCTTCAGCTTGATGGCTTAAATAGAGACCCTGCTATTGAATGTCACCCTGATGTCTCGGAAGAGTTCAACCACCATGGTATTGATATGGAAGTAGTTCCAACTTCTGATGCTTTGTCTGTCAGGGGTGATTGTTCTGAAATTGGTAATTTTGAAAATATGAGACTTTGTTCTAAATGCAGTCTCAAGTATGGTGTCACTGAACCAGTAGAAGGTGACATTAACCTTTGTCCGGATTGCCAAAAGCAAAATGAGCTTGTGAATCTCACCAATACAGAGACAACCATTGTAGTTGCTGAGAATTCCCAATTGTTGTTTATGAACATTTCTGAAGAGAATAAACCATTTGATCAATCAGAGCCCCCGATGCTCATACCTGAATCGGCACCGCAAGTTGTTGATATTGTTGAGCCTAGGGTTTCTGAGCACGAAAAGGATGTTGAGCAAAGCCAGAAATACTCACGGGAAAATTCTCTTGCAAGGTCCCTTGTGGAGGGAGGTGAGCAGAGACTTAATTACCAGCAAGAGATGGAGCAACCTACTGTTGGTTATAATGTACCTGATAGGGACAATGGAAGTCAGCAATTGGAGCACTCTAATGACTATTTAGACACAAAGGCTGATACTTCAGAAGGTGCAGGCATTTCCTTGCTGTTGAAAAGGTCAAGCAGTAGCAAGGGGCCAGTCATTCAGGGTAGAACTTTCACTGCCACCAGCATACCTTATGAAGATCTGTCGTATACAAGGGACAGTTCAAACAATTTGAGAAGCTCCATTGGACATGGTAGTGCTTCAGCATCATCCTCTATTGATTTCAGCTCGTCTAGACAAACAGAGACTCGTGTACAGCGGCAATTAAGTGGCAGGAAATCTGACATGGAGAATTACAGACATGACATGAGCACAAAGTCTCAAAGCATTGCGTCCTCGTTGTCTGGGAGTTCAAACCACACCATTCAAGCTTCAGGTCTTGCAAGAAGCACAAATGAAAATTTTGAGGTTTCGGTTACCGACAGGAATACTGATGATGTGGAAGGGTCACATATTCCTTCTCAACCTAAAGTGTTAGCTTCTGAAAATAAAGGAGGCTTTATTGATGTTGCTTTTACTGGTGGTGCAGTTTTGGAAGAAGGTATTTTTGGCCGTAATGAGAGCAGTAGAACACTGGACACTTCTACCTCTGAATTTTCGAGCCATACGGCTAGCATTCTGTCAGAAGAAAATTCAATAGCATCCTTTCCAAGTCATGAAGACCGTATTTCATATGAAAATGGAGAAAACATTCCAAAAAGTGTGAGGAGTGTCTTGGATGTGGAAGCATCAGTTATCAGTTCGCAGTCTTATGAAGAGGAACATAGCATGGTGAACACTGGTCCCGATGGAGTGGATGTTGCAGAAGTTCCTGCTCACAACTCTTTGGCTACAATAACAGAAATAGAAATTGAGAATAGTTGTCAAAGTCTCCCTGGTTCAGAGATAGGGGATGTCTCTCCCAAGTCAAGAAGCATCATGAATGAAATTCAGGATTCGGATGAGGATATAACAGCTATTTCAGAACCCAACGCCTCAGATCAAAGACATGGCATTTTAGGTATGTTTTATCTTGCTGTTTTTCTCTCTCAAAATTTTATGCACTTCTAATCTTCACTTTCCATTTTTTTTAACAAACTATGATGTGGCAATGTTAATCTCTTTGTTACTCTGTTAAATTATCTTGTGTTGGTTAAGTATATTATATAATATGGGTATTATTCTGTAACTGGGGCCTCCACCTAATAGGTCAAGCTTATGGTGCAGATTTCCTAACGCATACTACTTAAGTTAAAAGCTGGTAGTTGAAATTGAACAAATCTATTTTCTCAGCAATTTTTATTATTTTGCATTATGATAACTGAACTTTCAAGGTAGTATAATTTTACGTAAAGAAAAGCTCATTTGATACTTGATAGCCGTCTTTCCATACTTTAGGATAACCCAGCCACAATAGGAGCTTTTGTTAAAAGATTTTATTTGGTGATGCTTTGTTGCATACATTATATCTATCCTTTTCTTTCTGTCTAACTTTGCCATTGTACGATTTATCACTTTTTTTCCATTTGACTCCTTTATTGGAAACCTCAGTCCCATTTTTTAAAATTCTCTCCCTCTCTTGTGTTTTCTTCATTATTATAGTTTCTTATAGCATCATGCACTCTGTTTACTTACTATTGCTACTACAACTATTAATTGCATTTTGCTTTTTTCTAGTCGGTTTTTCTTTTTGTAACATCTCTCAGCCAGTCATTCTTTGTGAATGTTATTGCTCCATCTTCATCTCTCCATGAGCAATTGGTTGTTATTGTGCTTGATTGATCTGTAAGAACATTCGGTGTCTTTTCATGCTGAAAATCTTACTTATTTCGCTCCATTATAAAATCCATCATCTATGAAAGTTATGTAATAATCTGGCATTGTCTATAGGTATTTGGCTGATTTAGTGAAAGAATCTGTTTGAAATGTTTCCTCTATTCCATAGCCGTGAATATGCGAACTTGAACTTTATTTATCATATATAATGATGACACTTGTAATTGAATTGAAGCAGATAAACTATCAAAAACAACTCATCTAGTTGATGAGTTAAAAGCAACATCGTCTGGATTACGTTTCATGTTTAGTTATTACCACATGATAAAGTTTGCGCATCTTATGCTTACAATTTTTGCTAAAGCTCGGTTTTGATGAGCAGTAAGTTTTATTTCAGTTTTGATAGATATATATATATATTTTAATGTTTTCGACAGAGTCAACTGTGTTGCTAGAGTGTCGTGGAGGAAGTAAGGGAAGAAGCCTGACTCTAGAAGAAGCAACCGATGCAATACTTTTTTGCAGCTCCATTGTCCATGATTTGGCTTATCAGGCTGCAACCATAGCAATCGAGAAGGAAAACGAAGAGCCACTGCAAGATTCCCGACCAACAGTTACAATATTGGGAAAATCCAGCGGTGATAGAAAGGATCCACGTGGCAGAACCGTTAGTAAGCGCACTGCAAAATCCCAAAAGGCCAGGCAGAGGCGGGTAGAAACAAACGTAAAAACCCTGTCTAGCAAGACTGAGAACGATGAGAATGCGGATGAATCTACGATACGTAACGTAGGGGTACCCAATAAGGTAGATAGTACGAAGCCTCCGAAGCTGGAATCCAAGTGCAATTGCACAATAATGTGAAAACGTCTTTCATGCAGACCATGCATGCGGCGTCCCATCCCACCATGTTTACTGTGTGTAACACCCTCCGGTCCAAGCCTCATATGTTGGAGGGGATGCTGAATGCTTGTATTTTATTGGTTTTGTGTTTGAAGGGCTGTTTTTTTGGATCATTGCCAATTGGTTTTTTGTTGGTTCCAATTTATTTGTAAAAAAAAAAAAAAAAAAAAAAAAAAAAAAAACCACTTGTTGGTGGGGCAGCATAATTGTAAAGTTATTATTGTCATTGTTAGGCTGATATTAGTGAGGTGAGAGAAGGCATTGGAGGGTGGTCCAGTCACCCGCATTCTCGTTAGTTCTATTGTTTTTAATTTAAGTCCCTCCTCTCCTGGTAAATGTGAATTGAAACCCTCTCATTCTTGTTCAGTTGTTCTTTTGTCTTTACCGGTGATTTCAATTTTCAACTATTTTCAACTTAACATATGTAAGGGAAAATATCATAATTAGCCCCTGAGTTTTTCACTAACTTTTTTTTTATCTACTTTTGAAAATATAAGGGATATTATCATTCTCCCCTGTAGTTTAGAATATTATATGTGTTGATGTGCGAAATTGGTCAACGTAAATAACAACAAATAAAATAACAAAACAGCAAATCAAGATTGAATACAAAGGATTTTTAAATTGGTTCGTCTTAAAGGAATGTCTATATCCATTGTTTTTGTATTAAAGTTAAGCTCGTTGTATGTTTATGCCGAGCTTGCTATATGTTTATGCCGAGAATTTTTATAACCTTTATAACAGTAATAGTCTGCTCCTTTTATAGTATGAAGGGATAGAGTCATTTTGTTTTATATGGAATGTAATTACAAGAAATTAGGGATTAAATTGTATCCTTAAGAATCATCTTCTAATTGAAATATGATTGCCAAAATTAAGGAATTGACATTGATTGAGACTCTGCTAGTGGATCGGATCAAATCTCTTTATTCTTGGAATTCCTTCTCTATTTGAAGTTTCGAGCTAGGTATCTCGCGAGTTAGAGCTATACCGTTGATGAGAGGTAGCGTACAGTTCTTCCAAGTCGTCCAGCCGCAACAGCTCGCATAGTCTTTTTCTTCACATCTATTGGAATGGACTTGTTTGTCGTGTTGGGCTCTATTGGTTTCTTTAGCCCATTGGGTTTCGTTAACTTTCTTAAGCCCGTTTGGCTTTGTTGGCTTACTCGGGCCCATTGGGCTTTTTTGATATCTCTGGGCCTACTTGGGCCTAATGAAATTGGACACATAATATTAGCCCCCCCAGCTTCTAGCTCGAAAACCTCGTGGTGGAAGCTGAGATAGTTTACTTGTAGGTCGGGGAGTTGGGATTTTGAGGAGTAGTCTCCAGGTCGCAATTGGGGAGGCCATGAGTCGTCTTTTTAGGTCGCTGGTGCCAGGTCATGAAGGCGGTTGCTCTTTTAGTGAGTGGAAAACTGTCGTCAGTTGCATTAAATGCATACGTTAGATCGGCGACCATTCGAGTATCTTGCCAGATCCCCAGGTTGAATTCTGGCCGTAGATTTCTTTTAGGCCATTATTGTATTGATCTAACGGCTAAGACTTCAGGCTACATATAAGGCATTTTCCATTAGTTTTCTTTTAGTTTCATCAGGCTTCAAAACTTTTTTCAGCAAATTCTCTCTTTCCTTTTGAAGGCAGTTTTAAACTTCGTTCATGACTCCGATGATCAAAGCTTCCTTTCCCAATGTTGGGGAATATTTCTTAGTGACTAACAACTACCTTCATTTCTACACGTCGTGCCTCGCTATTCCACAGTAAGTTTCTTCATCTTTTTCCTATTTTTCTTGGGTTTCCCAGTGTACATGAATATTTTTTGGGGGCCTGGTAGTTGTAGAGTCTCTCGCTCGTCTCCTCATTGAGTCAAGGGAAAATGGTTACAAGTTTGTAGCGCTTCTGATCAGGGAATTTTGGTTGCCATAGGTATTTTTAGACCTCCTCCTGTATTAACCCGCCATATTCTTTCTTTAGTATAGATGTCTAGCTCGAGCGGTCAGAAGCGTCACGGGGTCAATAGTGGTGGCAATTTCGACTCAGAAAAGAATAGTTCCCGACCTTTTGGCGAGGTCGTGAGCGACTACGAGCGGCTTCATGTTGCGTAGCAAATCTTAGCCCGTAGCAAAAAGGCTGTTAAGCCTCATAGCATTGAGATCACAGAGTCTTTGGCCTCTGGTCACCAGGAGGTTAGGGCGCCCCAAGGGAAAGCCATTGAGGTTTCGTCTTCTGGTCACCAGAAGGAAGGTGTAGAGGTTACGAACGGTGTAGAGGAGTCGGCTAACCCCCCTCAAGCGGCTTCTAGGAGGTCGAAATTACAAGTTGCGACCTTCTTGTCAGTTTCCTCCATAGTTTCTAAGGAGGATTTGATAGGCTATACGAGCTTGTATCACCTCCCCATAGGTCATAAGGTGCTTGTTCCTGCCGTAACAGATAAGCTGTCCTATCCTCTTTCGGGCTACATAGCGATTTGTCTTCAGCACCTGCAAGCCGGGCTAAGATTCCCTTTTTAAAGATTTCTCATAAATGTCCTGAATTCATTGAAACTCGTCCCGATGCAGCTCGCTCCTAACTTCTATGCCCAACTGATTTCTCTTTACCTTACTTTTAGGAGGAACGGGGTCGGCCCCTCCAGCAACAATATTATTAGGTCCTGTTACTCTTTGAAAAAGTATTATCTTCCAAAGAAATCGTCTGATGGGTCCTAGCATAATGGGTTATACTATCTCCCTGTGCGAGCTAATTAATATCGGGAGTTGCTGCAATCAGACACGAGATCGAATGTAGGGAACTACAAAATGACCTACTTCTTTATTAAAAGCCCCGAAATCAAACTCATCAAGCATAATAGCTTTGTTTTGATACATCATAAGTCTACCCGGTAGGGTATAGGTATGGTCTGCTTGCATACATGACTGCTCGTTTTCTAACATAAACATTCTTTTTTGGAGGTGGTACATGCCAAAACCCTGTAATTTTTGAGGAAGAGAATGAGGTACTTGATGCTCTCCACGGATTGATTCCGAAGAAGCCGGAGAAGCTTGCTAAGTACAAACAAATCACTGATGAGCTTCTGGTGGGTTTTGAACTCGCTTCTGATAGCAAAAAGGTGCAGCAGCTTGACAAAGAGTGAGACATCCAGGAGGTCGCTGAGCCGCATACCTCAATCTCGGAGGATGAAGAAACTGAGTCTGACGAGCAGGTTAAAGAGCCAGCCTGCAAATGACCTCGTCATCAACCACAACAGCAGCAACAACAAACACAACATCAGTAGAATAACAAAATGCAGCTACAACGGCCAAGCCAAGAAAAGATGGGAAAACTGCAAGTGCCAAAACGCCCTGCGGGTATGGGAACTATTGGTACTTGTAGTGGTAAAAAATAGACCAGAGTATCTTAGGCCTAAAAGACGGCCCACAAACTATTGAAAGAGCCCAGAAATCAAAGCATGATGCTCGACATAATTCTAAACGAAAGGCTCTATAAGGTCAACACAAGACCAATCGGTCGACCATTCGACATCAAACGCAGCAGTTGACACAAGTCTAAAATAGGTCGACGGATTCACTTGACCTCACAACCGCCACTAGGCGACTGATCAGTTGATTAGGTTTAAAACACACTCAGTCAAGACTCTCCGAGATATCAGGAATCTCGAATATCTCGTAGCACGACACCCCCCCCCCCCCCAAAAAAAATGGATATAACGGGCAAACTACCCAACCCCTATAAATACAGTGTTCTGACTTCATTTTTGGGGGTCATGCAATTTTATTCGAAAGCTGTCACTCTAAGCAATCTAACTTACACACGACACGTTATCATAAGATCAACCATGCACGACATAGCCACTCACTTCATCGCCACTGTACATCCCGGATTTCGGATAATTAATTTTGAATATTTAAAAATAAATTTTTGTGATTGGAAGGGGTGTAAATGTAATTAAAAGTATGTTTATTTTTATGATTTTCAGGTGGACCAGATGGAACGGTCCAGAAATAATGCGTGAAAAGTGAAAACCGAGGCAGTGAGTATCGCGACCTGGTCACCGCGACCACAGATCGCGATGACCTGCTCGCGATGAAAAATGGTGATTCTTGGCAGTGAGCATCGCGACCAGTCACCGCGACCACAGATCGCGATGAACTGCTCGCGATGAAAATGTCAAATTCTGGCAGTGAGCAACGCGACCACCAGCGCGACCATGGTACCGCGAGGTGTGCTCGCGATGAAGGCGGTGGAAATGCTCCAGCGAGTACCGCGACTTGGTGGCGCGACCACAGGTCGCGACGACCGAAAAATATATAAAAAAACATTGGCTTCCGCGAGAAGCCACAAAACAGACAGAGGAGAGAAAAGAGAGGGTGAGGCCGAGAAAGAAAGAAAGAAGAAGAAGAAAAAAGAGAAAGAAGAAGAAAGAAGGAAGAGAAAGAAGAAAGAAGAAGAAGAAGAAAAGAGGAGGGAAAGAGAAAAGGAAGTGTAGGAGAAAGAGAAAGAGAAAAGAAAAGAAACCTAGAATCGCGATAGTCGAACGAAAAACGGTATCCAGGTTGGTGTACCTTCGTTTTCGAACTCTTTACAAAAAGCATTAAGTATTTTTAGTTTGAATCTGCAAGTAATTTGAAGATTTTCAATTTTTATGTGTTTATATTATTTCATTGACATGATTTTGTTGTTGATCGCATTTTTACGATTCCGCTGAAAATACTTGTTTCGACTATTGCCTAAATATTGTTGATTTTCCATGAACACTTATGTTGGTTTGAATAGTAAATTTATTGAGTTATCCGTTGACTTGTCAATTACAGTGAAGATTTGAAACTATTTGATCGAAACGGCCCTAGGATACTTAGACATAGAAATGGATATAGGAGGTTGGTATACCAGTTGGGTTCAGTGAGCAGTACTGCACCAATATTGATATGCTATTGATGATTATTATGTACCTCCTCATGGATTCGTCCAGGGGCAGGGAGACACGTACCTCCTCACGGATTCGTCCTGAGGTTGGGAGACACGTACCTTCCTAAAGATTCATTCCTAGGATAGGGAGTTATGTACCTCTCTAGGTTCCGTACCCTCGGTCCTAGAGTAGGGAGATACGTACCACTCTTAGGATTCGTCCTAGGGTGGGAGTTCGACCCATATTCCAGTCCTAGTATGTTGAGTATTCTAGCGGGCCAGATTTGAAGTGAATTGAAAAGTGAATTGAGTAACTTTATTCATTGATTTTACATGTTGATTTTATTCTTGAGGTTAATGTGATTATAACTGCTTTATGGTTTGATTTTGAAGTTAAATTGATTTGTAAATGATTAGAATTGAAATATATATATATATATATATATATATATATATATATATTGTGATTTGTTTCTTATTAAAGGTTATTTATGATTTTTCATAATTGAGTTTAGTGTACACCCACTAAGCTATATGCTTAGCGCGTTAGTTTTGTTTCTAACGCGTAGGTACCAGGGAGACTGAAGAGGCAAAAGACTGAAGAGGAGTTTCCTGCAGACAGAGGAGTAGAGTCACATTTCTGGGGTAGACATTTATGTTGATGTGTATTATGATTGATATGCATGTATATACAGAGATTTGTAAACGTTTTGAAAAATTCTGTCTTGTAATTAAATTGGTTTATGATTTCTGTTTTTCATTTTTAACATGTTTGTAAATATTGAATTCTGAATCATTTTATTTTATATACTGTTGTTGGAAAGTCGCACTAAACGGCAGAGTGCGCAATTGTTTGAAAATGATATTTGAAGTGTTATTGAATTTATATTTGATTTGAGTTGTGGAAAAACAGGTTTTGGAAAATCCGAAAAACAAACGGCACTCTGCCGAAACTTCTGTAAAAAGGTGTATTTCGATGGGCTCACTCGAAAATGGTTTTAAAATTATAAATTATGTGGTTTTCCAATGGTTTGAAAAATTGATTTGATGGGCTCACAGTGATTTTAGAAATTATAAAATGAATTGAGAAAGTTTTGTAAACCCGAGTAGCGCTCCCTGGGTCGATCCAGCCGGGTCGGGTCAGGGGGTTTTACAGCCACGCTCAACTTAACGTCATACAACGCTCGATATACTTAACTTACCTTTCGACATCACGATTTAAATGCCTACCGCACGACATTTCCATACAACAGGTATTATTCGTTTCGTTTATATTTTCCCTTTTATATTCTCTATCTAACTTGGGCGTTGGAGGTTATTTGGCTAGTACCACCCCGGTGTTTCAAGGGCACGAAACTCTCTTTCTCTTTTTGTAGATCGTCGTCTCCTCACATCAGATACAATTGACCGCCAGGTCATCAAGCGTAGATTCTAGCATCACCAACATTGAACTCATGGTTGACGAATCGAACCCCATCATGTTGGAAGCTCAACTCGCGATCCTAATGGAACAAATGAACTAAAATTTGGAGCGACTACGAGCACTAGAAGCAGAAAACAAGGCTGTTCGCGCTGAGAACAAAGACTTGCAGAATAAAGTTGACACTTTGGCAACGTCGACCACTCCGCCACCAGGTTTTGGTCACGTACATCACGAAGTCAACCCCGCACCTGCTCTAGGGCCCGTGACGTTAACTTCCAACGCATGCCATCCGATCTTTGAACTAAGGTCGAGCGTAATCGACAATCCCGCACTAGAAGACGACCAGGCGGCAGAACCAATCGTGCCCGACGTAATGACCATAGCGACTGCTGCCCAATAGGAAATGAGCCAACAGACTCCCTCGATTACGGAAGCTGTCGTACCTTCAACAGCGCCAGCAAATGTGCACGCAGCACCAACCTCGCACACGACAGGTACGGTAGGCTCGACCTCAACTTTATCTGACCCCAAACTTGCGCGCAGGTTCGCAGAAATGGAAGCGTTGATCCAACGCATTCCTGGAATGCCTACTCTCATCAAGAAAAGCTCGATCAATAGCTTCGCGGACTCACCTTTCGTCGACGCTATTGCCCTAGTCGAGATGCCAAAGAAGTTCAACTTCCCCAACATGAAGCAGTACGACGGCACGACGGATCTAGACAATCATATTGCTCAATATCGCCAACACATGTTCATGGCTGCCATTCCAAAAGATCTACGATAAGTATGCATGTGCAAAGTCTCCGGATCCAGCCTAATAGGGCCAGCATTGCAGTGGTACACTAATCTACCCAACAATTCCATAGCATCGTTTGCGCAATTGAACAATATGTTCATCGAGCAGTTCGATAGCAGTCGAAAGCTCAAAAAACAATCGAACGGCCTTTACACAATCAGTCAGCGTCACAGCAAGTTCTTGCGCGACTATGTTAGTCGATTCAACAAGGAGAAAGTGTCGATCCCTCACTGCAACCAGGCCACGGCTATTTCTTGTAACACCCCCTGACCCGACCCGGCTGGATCGACCCAGGGAGCGCTACTCGGGTTGTCAAAACTTTCTCAATTCAATTTATAATTTCAAACCATTTAAAAATCATATCAATTTGTAATTCAAAAAGACTTTTCTAGTGAGCCCATCGAATAAATTCTTCAAACCATTGGAAAACCACATTATTTATAATTTTAAAACCGTTTTCAAGTGAGCCCAATAAATAAACTTTTTACAAAAATTTCGGCAGAGTTCCCTTTGTTTTTCTGATTTCCCAAAACCTGTTTTTCCATAACTCAAATCAAATACAAATTCAATAACACTTCAAATCTCATTTTCAATCAATTGCGCACTCTGCCGTTTAGTGCGACTTTCCAACAACAGTTTATAAAATAAAACGATTCAGAAGTTAATATTTACAAACATTCTAAAAATGAAAAACAGAAATCATAAACCAATTTAATTACAAAACAGAATTTTACAAAACATTTACAAATCTCTGTATATACATGCATATCAATATCGGTGCAGTACTGCTGTAACATCCCGGATTTCGGGTAATGAATTTTTGATATATGTGAAATATGTGAAAAATAAATTTTTACTATTTGAGGGGGTGTAAATGTAATTAAATGTGAAAAATGAAAATGAAAAAAATGGAAAACTGAACCAGAGAGTATCGCGACCTGGTCATCGCGACCACAGGTCGCGATAGCTCGCTCGCGATGAAAATGGCAAAAAGCAGGCAGTGAGTATCGCGACCAGCCACCGCGACCACAGGTCGCGATGGACTGCTCGCGATGAAATTGCCAAAATCGGGCAGAGAGCAGCACGACCTCTCGCGCGACCAAGGCGCGCTCGCGACGAAGGCGGTGCGAATGGTCCAGTGAGCATCGCGACCTGGTGTCGCGACCACAGGTCGCAACGGCGGTCGCGATAGCGAAAAAAATATAAAAAAAAAGAAGAAGTTTCTCGCAGAAGCGAGAAAACAGAAACAGCAAGAGGAGAGAGAAACGACCGAGAAAAAAAAAAGAAGAAAAAAAGAGAGAAAAGAGAGAAAAGAGAAGAAAAAGAAGAAGAAGAAGAAAGAAGAAGAAGAAAGAAAAGAAAAGAAAAAGAGGAAGAAGAAGAAGAGAAGAGGAAAGGAAAGGAAAGGAGAAGGGAAAGAAATCGTGGAACCGCGGTTGGTCGAACGAAAAACGGTACCGAGGTTGGTGTACTTTTGTTTTCGGAATCTTTACGAAAAATATTTCGTTATCGTTTACGTTATTGTTTTCGTTTCCGTTTCTTGTTTTCGTTTCGATTTCGATTTAGTTAAATGTTTTCAATTTCGATTTCGTTAGATGTTTTCGATTTCGATTTTCGATGTGTAAAAATTGATGATTGATATACTTATGGTTGATTTCGGAAAGATTTTATACTAGATCGTATTTGTTTGAGGTTCGAATGTTTCGATTTCGTATTAAATAGTTGATTTCGATATTTATATGATTATTGTTGATGCGTTTGAAGAATATCGTGTAAAATTTTAGATTGACTGAGTAAATATTGATTTGTAACTGATTGTGAAAATCGTTTATCGAAACGGCCCTAGGATACGTAGACATAGAAATGGATATAGGAGGTTGGTATACCAGCTGGGTTTACTGAGCAGTACTGCGCCGTTATTATTGTGTGATTGTTGTTGCGGGGCAATCTCGGACAATCACACCGATTTTAGTGATCGTTGTTGCGGGGCAATCTCGGACGATCACAATGATACTAGCGATTGTTGTTGCGGGGCAATCTCGGACAATCGCGATGATATTAGTGATTGTTGTTGCGGGGCAATCTCGGACAATCACGTGATATCAGTGACTGTTGTTGCGGGGCAACCCCGGACGTCACATTGACCCATATTCCAGTCCTAGAATGTTTAGTATTCTAGTGGGCCAGAATTGATTGAAATTGAAAAGTGAACCGAATGATTTTATTGATAGCATTCATTATCGACTTCATTATTGAAATTAAAGTAATTGGAATTGTTTAATGCTTTGATTTTCGAAATTTAATTGTTTTGAAATGCAATAAAAATGGAATTGTTTGGAAATATTTATATTGTGATTTATTTAATTGAGTTTATAGTTTATAGTACACCCACTAAGCTATATGCTTTGCGCGTTAGTTTTGTGTCTAACGCGTAGGTACCAGGAATCCAGAAGAGCCTAAGGACTGAAGGAAGAACGAGTTGCAGACCGAGTCACAGAGATTGTACAGTTGGGTAGCTATATTTTTGTTATGTGTATATATATTCTGAAAGCATGCATATACAGGGAATTTGTAAATACGTTTTGTAAAATGTTTTGTAATTAATTAGTTTATGATTTATGTCTTTTATTATTATTAAAAATGTTTGTAACTATTAAAGTCTGTTTTGTTTTATTTTATAAACTGTTTTGATAAGTCGCACTAAACGGCAGAGTGCGCAACTGTTTGAAACTGTATAGAAGTGTTGTTGAGAATTGTATTGGAATTGTTTTGGAATTGTTTTGTGTAAAAGCAGGGTTTTGGAAAGTCCGAAAAACAAACGGCACTCTGCCGAATTTTGTAAAAAGTTTGTATTGAATGGGCTCACTCGAAAACGATTTTTAAACTATAATTTATATGGTTTTCTGTTTACAAAATGAATTTTTTAAAAGTTCTGAAAGTCCGAGTAGCGCGCCCCGGGTCGGTCCGGCCGGTTCGGGTCGGGGGGTGCTACAACTGCTCACTGAACCCAGCTGGTATACCAACCTCCTATATCCATTTCTATGTCTAAGTATCCTAGGGCCGTTGTGATAAACTATTTTCAATATTCACTATATTTACAATCAACGGAAACATTCGAGTTCAATAACATAAATTTTTCATGGGAAAATCAACATTATTTATACAATAATCGAAAACAAATAATTTCCACGAAATCGAAGTAATGAAAATACGATCAACAATAAAATCATTCAACGAAAATAAAATCAACACATGAGAATGAAAATCTTCGAATAAATCTCAGATTCAAACTAAAAATACTTAATGCTTTTTGTAAAGAGTTCAAAAACAGCGGTACACCAACCTGGATACTGTTTTTCTATCGACAAATCGCGTTTCTACGATTTCCTTTTCCTTTTCCTTCTTCCTCTCTTCTTCTTCTTTCTTCTTCTTTCTTCTTTCTTTCTTCTTCTTTCTTTCTTTCTCTCGGTCTCTCCTCTCTTTGCTCTTCCCTGTCTGTTTTGTGGCTTCTCGCGGAAACTAAATTTTTTTTTTATATTTTTCAGTCGTCGCGACCGTCGTCTCGACCTGTGGTAGCGCCACCAGGTCGCGGTACTCACTGGAGCGTTTCCACCGCCTTCATCGCGAGCACACCTCGCGGTACCATGGTCGCGCTGGTGGTCGCGTTGCTCACTGCCAGAATTTGACATTTTCATCGCGAGCAGTTCATCGCGATCTGTGGTCGCGGTGACTGGTCGCGATGCTCACTGCCAAAAAATCACATTTTTCACCGCGAGCAGGTCATCGCGATCTGTGGTCGCGGTGACCAGGTCGCGATGCTCACTGCCTCGGTTTTACTTTTAATTACATTTACACCCCCTCCAATCACAAAATTTATATTCACATATATAAAATTAATTATCCGAAATCCGGGATGTTACAATTTCCGCCTTTAGAAAAGGTCTCCTCCACAACTCCGACCTCTACAAGGAGCTAATGAAATACTTTTGTAAAACCATGGAAAATGTCCTCGCCAAAGCTTGGGCATAAATCAAATGAAAGGAGGATGAAGTCAACTATATTCCGACGAGCCGCAACAAGAATTATGAATGACGCATCGAGCGTAAGTCAACATAATGTAAGCCCGAGCTCTACCCAACGACTCGACGGAATGATAGAACGTGTGACAACCGTGCCTCGCGCGACAGACCACAAGGTTAAAACTTAGCATCACCCTAGTCGAAGCTGTCGCTGCCATAAAGAACCTGGGTAATGCCATGAAATGGCCTAGAAGAACGTCGAGCCCTACTATTAAGAGGGATTCGACCAAGTGGTGTGACTTTCATGAAGACCACAGCCACAGAACAGAAGACTGCGTCGCGCTTAAATTCGAGGTGGTCGAGCTCCTGAAAATGGAACATCTGAAAGAACATCTCACAGACAAAGGGAAAAATACCTTGGCTCGTAGAGACGAACGCCAAGTCGAGCAGAGCATAACTCCCTCTGATCCCCCTCGACATGAAAGAGTCGTAAACGTCATAACCGGTGGGTCAGAAATCAGCGGGGTGTCATATTCAGCAGCGAAGCAACACACACGACAAACAGGTAATCTCAAGGTTCACCTGTGTACAACCATACCATCAGCTTCAAGAACAATAATCACACACAATCCGCACCACGACGCACTGGTAATATTACTTCATGTCGCAAACTGCCTCATAAAACGTATCCTTATCGATAATGGGAGCTCAACAAATGTTTTATTTCTTAAAGCTATACGAGAAATACAGATCAATGAATCAACCATAGTACGACGTTTTACAGTGTTAGTCGGATTCAGCGGCGAGCACAAGAACACAATTGGGGAAATCACCCTCCCGGTTTACGCAGAAGGTGTCAACATCAACACCCACTTCATGGTGCTCAACTACCCTTGAGCATACAACATCATCATAGGTCGACCGTGGATACATGACATGCAAGCCGTCCCCTCGATATACCATCAAACAATCCGTTTTCCAGCCAAATGGGGAGTGCACAAAATTCACGGGGAGCAACAAGTTTCGAGAGAATGATATACAAATACCCTGAAGAGCAAACAAACTCCCTTATAGCAATTACAGCAGTCGATTTCTGGGCTTGAACAACACAGTCCGAAGATGGAAGAGCTAGGCGAAGTCCAAATACACCCGGATTTTTCCAAGCACAAAGTCCAGATTGGGTTACTCCTCAAGCCAGATTTCAGAGCACAACTGATTGCCTTTCTGGCAAAACACTACGACTACTTCGCATGGTCTCATGCTGACATGACAGGGATAGATCTTAACGTCATGGTTCATGAACTCCGAGTCGACCCTGATGTTAAACCAGTCAGGCAGAAGAGAAGGAAATTCGCTCCCGAACGAAACAAAATAATCAACGACGAAATTCAGAAACTGATCGACATCGGTTCAGTAAGAGAAGTCCACTACCCTGGTTAGTTGGCAAACGTAGTTATCGTGCGGAAGAAGAATGAAAAATGGAGAGTCTGTATCAACTTAATGGACCTGAATAAGGCGTGCCCTAGAGACTCATTTCCTCTATTTCACATCGACATGATGGTAGACGCGACAGCAGGGCACGAACTCCTTAGCTTCATGGATACTTTCTCAGGATACAACCAAATCCTAATGCATCTTGACGACCAAGAGAAGACAACATTTGTCACCGAGCACAGCATTTTCTGCTACAAGGTTATGCCATTTGAACTCAAGAACGCAGGGGTAACCTAATAGCGACTAGTAAACAAAATGTTTAGAGAAATGATAGGCAACGATAATAGAGGTATACATCCACGACATGCTCGTCAAATCCCTTCAAACAGAACGACATTTGAAGCATCTACAGGAAGCCTTTGACATACTACAGAAATACAACATGAAACTGAATCCTACTAAATGCTCCTTCAGAGTGTCGTCCGAAAAATTCCTCGGCTACTTAGTCATACACCGAGGGATCGAAGCTAATCCAGATCAGATTCAGTCGATCATGAGAATTCCCTCCCCACGATCGGTGAAGGAAGTCCAAAAACTCACCGGCCGGATAGCCGTGCTCAATCGCTTCATCTCCAAATCCTCAGAAAGGTGCCAACCTTTCTTCGACCCTTTGAGGAAAAATAAAAATTTCGAGTGGACG
This sequence comes from Xanthoceras sorbifolium, assembly GCA_003430845.1. Classification (NCBI taxonomy): domain Eukaryota; kingdom Viridiplantae; phylum Streptophyta; class Magnoliopsida; order Sapindales; family Sapindaceae; genus Xanthoceras; species Xanthoceras sorbifolium. The sequence continues at coordinate 11,849,977 of CM010621.1, forward strand.
GAGAAATTCGAAGTTGCGCTACAACAGCTAAAAGTATATCTGTCGAGCCCTCCCCTGCTAATTAAAGCCTACCAATGGATAACTACTACACTAGTAAAACACTACTCGACGCATAGAAGAGGTACAGTCAGATGGAGAAGTTGGCCCTAGCGTTGACATCAACTGCCAGAAAACTACGACTATACTTTCAATGCCATCCAATAGTGGTGCTCACGACATTCCCTTTAAAGAATGTACTGCACAAACCTGAACTCTCCGGTCAACTTACAAAATTGGCGGTAGAACGAAGTGAGTACGACATATCTTATCGACTACGGACTGTAATCAAGTGCTAGCTCTTAACAGATTTTGTCGCTAACTTCACTCTAGAAACTCTACCATTAGCTGAGCAAGAAACACTTACCCTAACAGAGGCATCGACACCTACCTGGACACTTTTCGTCAACGGGTCCAGTAATTCTAAAGGAAGCAGCCTAGGCTTGGTTTTACAGTCGCTCGAAGGTGATATCATCAAACAATCCATCAAATGTGATTTCAAGGCCACGAATACTGCGACCAAGTCACCGCGATCAGGGCTCACACGGACTAGCTCGTGATGAAAATGTGAATTTTGGGTAGTGAGCAATGCGACCAACGTCGCGATCAGGTACCGCGATGGTTTATCGCGATGAAAGCGGTGCAATTACTCTAGTGAGTAATGCGACCAGGTGGCGTGACCACAGGTCACGATGAGCGGTCGTGATGACCGAATTTGTATAAAAAAAATAAGCTGGCGATGAAACTTCTGGAAGAAGCTATCCAGAAAACAGAAAGAAAAAGAGAGAAAGCGGGAGAGAGAGATAGAGAAAGAAAAAGAAAAGAAAGAAGAGGAGAAAGAAAGAAGAGAAAAGGAATAAGAAGAAAGGAAGAAGAAGAAAAGGAAAGAAAAAAGAAAAGAGAAGGAGAAAAGAAAAGAGGAGGAAAGAGAGAAAAGGAAAAGAAAAAAGAAATCTAGAAAAGAAATAGTCGGAAAGAAAACGGTATTCAGGTTGGTGTACACTCATTTCTGAAATCATTTTCGATATGTGTTTTTGATTTAGTAAGTTTGGAAACATATTTATGGATTTCATATACTCGTATTTCATTTTCGTATATTGTTGGAACTGTTTGTGGAATATTCTGATATTATGGAATTTTTAATGAGATCGTATGTTTTCAAAACCTGATTTACAACTATTGTTTTATGAATATTGTTTGGTTTTCTAATTATTGATTTTGATTGAAATTTATATTCGTTGATTCTTGAAATAAATGAACAAATTTGATAACTGAATAACGGCCCTGATATATGTATTGGAAAATATGGATATAGGAGATTGATATGTCAATTGGGTGTATATAGCAGTGCTGCACCGATATTCCTGATGCTTATAATGATGATTCTACGGATACCATTTCATTCGAAATGGGAAACCGACTGTGAAATACGGATACCATTTCCTTGGAAATGGGAAACCGACTGTGAGAAATATACGGATACCATTTCATTCTGAAATGGGAAACCGACTGTTTATATAGGGATACCATTTGATACGAGATGGAAAACCCGACTGTAAAACCTGTAATCCAGTTCTGTAAACCCTGTTATGTGTATCAGGGGCCCAATTAAGAAATGAAAGCCATAAAATGATGTGAAAAATAAATAAATGTTATTACGAATGAAATCCAGAAACTTTTGAAATACTTTGTTTTCATATAGTTTCAGTAATTGAAATATAATGTTTGTTTTATATTTATATATCTCTGAAATTCTGAATTTAAGATTTATTGCTTTATATTATATTAAAATTTATTTTAGTGTACACCCACTAAGCATTATTGCTTAGCACGTTGATGTTTATCGCGCGTAGGTAACAGAGATACTGAGGAAGGAAAAGATTGAAGAGAGAGTTGCAGACAGAGATCCAGAGTCACCACATTTTGGGTAGTCATATATTTCTGTATATTATGCATGCATATACAAGAATATGTAAATGTGTTATATATTTATGTTTTGTAATTAATTGTTTTATGATTTATGTTTTTCATTTTCAAAGGATTGTAAATAATGAATTATTAACTGTTTTATTTTAAAACTGTTTGGAAAGTCACACTAAATGGCAGAGTGCACATTGGTTTGAAAGTTTGATATAGAAGTGTTGAAATTATATTGTTTTGGACGTTTGTGGAAAACAAGTTTTGGAAAATCAGAAAAACAGAGGAAACTCTGCCGAAATTTTTGAAAATAAATTTTGATGGGCTCACTAGAAATGATTTTAAATTATAAATTATTTGGCTTTCAGATTATAAACAGAATTAAGAAAAGTTTTGAAAACCCAGTAACGCTCCCTGGGTCGATCCAGAAGGGTCGGGTCAGGGGGTGTTACACAGGTGGTCAAAAGGATCGATGGTTGCCTGATAGAGAGGAATGTTGGGCATTTTGAAGCGATCTGGCAGCGGCTCTTTCTCTATTTCCCAGGAAAATGGACTCCACTTTACATACCTATCGTTAGGTTTCGTTCCTCCACCTTAACGCTTAATATCCGGGATCTAAAGGGGTTGCCATCGACGCTCTGGAGGTGGCACTATCTTCTCTACGGGGTGGATTTTTTGGATTGGGTGATCTTCACAGATTCCTGTTAGGCGACCTCCTCCCATTCAACTGTGGTTCAGCGTGCTGATTCTTGAGAATTTTGGCTGCTAGCACCTCGCGGTGGGCATTTCCGTTGTTGCCCCTTTCAGGTCGCTGATCGTGGATTTTCGGGTGCAATCTGGGTCGCTGGGACGTGTTATGTGCTGGGTGCACCCCGACGATCTTTGTTGAATTCTACGTACCTCTCACCGTTGGCATTTACATGAATTATTTGCCCAGTACGGGGAGGTCCCTCACGTCGTTCATCGTGTTCCTGTAATACACTCTCCCAATAGTTTATGCTGTACATGTATAGCTATTGTAATATATTTTTCTAGAATTTATTGTACGGTACACATGTGAATAAATATGCCTTTATTATGAGTAAATTGAATGTTAAAAGTATTAACGGTATTATAATGGAATTTATTGGATGGATCCGAAAGTTTTTGGAAAGGTGTTCAGAGACATAGAAAAGTTATGAAATGCATCCAGATGGGTATTAGAGGCCCTGAAATGCACTCTCGGAACCTAAACGGCACTTTCGGGGGAAATCTGGACAATTCTGGTAACATCCAAAAATTTTCAAAATCGAACCGAAAACTATTATGGCAAACTAAAATAATGTTCGAAACGGTTTTGGATGGTCAGTAAGGTTTCGTAAAGTGTATACGAAATTTAATTATAAGTTTCGAAATTCCTAGTAAGGATTTCCCATAAATTTGAAGTATTAAGGATATTTTTGAAAGTTAAATAATAAATATTAAATTTTCATGATATTTTTGCAATTTAATTGGCGTTTTAAATGAGTTGGTGTAATTTTATTCGTTGGTGGAAAAGTAATTTAGGTGTTGTAATTTAATTGGTATTTTAAATGTGGTGGAAAATTAATTTAGGTGGATTAAATATGAGGTTACAAGTGGATTAATTAAGATTAGCCATATGGACAAATAAAAATCAAGGTAAGTGGATTTTTATGGAATGGATTTTTATGAAACTGGTTTAGAAACCAACAAGCCATTAGAGTTCCATTAGAGTTTAACCAATCAAAGCTCATCATCCTTAACCAATAGCACTCTTGTAAATTTCAAGATAGTTTAAGGGCAAAGGTTAAGGAAAATCAAAGAGTATATAAAGAATTAGTCATGATAGAAATATTATTTTCAAGGTGCATTTGGATGATAATAGGTCCAATTGAACATTGGTAAAGTCAATTTGGCAATTGAATAAGTGTGAAATATTTTTGAAATTTATATTTCATGGGAATTATGTGAGTTATTATATGAAAAAATTTCTCCTAAAGAAGCACAATCCATGTGAAATAAAATGAACCAATCATGAAATGCTAAGTCAAGAATTAGTGGGTGGAGAAATTAATGAGATGAAATGTGATTGGTGGACTAGTTTGACAATTAAAATATTATTGGACAATTACATGTAATTAGTTTTTAAATTGTGGTCACTTTAGGATTTTAAAAAGGCCAAGGGGAAAGTAGCAAATGCAAGGGTCTATATAAGCATGAGTGTGAGATATTTTCATTCATAAAACAAGAGAGAAAACCGAAAAAAAAAAAAGGAGAAGAGAAGAACCGAGAAAGGAAGAAAGAAGAAAAGAAGAAGAAAAAGAGGAAAGAGGGCTAGGGTTCGGCCAAGTAAAGCCAAGAAGAAGATGTGATCAAAACTATTTCAAGCCCTAGCTAAGTGATGTAAGAGGAAGAAGAGATCAAGTAAGAACAAGAATTGGAAAAATTGGTAATTTTATTCACTAGTAAGCTTGAATTCATGGAATTATATTGGGTTTTGGTTTTCTTTTTTAATTGACTTGAGCTTTGGCTTGAATTCAAGTAGATTTGTTTTTAATTATGAGTTAAATTTCAAGGGAAGATCAAAAATTGAAAACCCAAGTAAATTAGTAAGTTAAAGTTAGGGTTTGATATTGATTGTAGTGTAGATATTTCAATTAAAGCATGATAGGTATTAGAAATTGTTTGTGTGTGTTTGTGATGCTAATTGGTGCCTAGAAATTTAAGAAAACATGGTGAATTGTGTTGCATGAAATTCGGCCAAGAGAGGAATTGAATTATTCAATGTGTATAAATTAAAGTGACATGATTTTATAATAAATTAAATGTAATTGGTTGGGTTATGTAAGAAGAAATTGAAAAGGAAAGTGTAGAATGTGTTTTTTGTGAATTTGACTTGTGAAGGGCATGTTGTTTATGTATGGAAATGTTTAGATTTAAATGCTTTTGGTGGCCTTAATTGATTAATGGGCAAGGATGGGTGATGGAAGTATATAAAAAAATATGGAGAATGAAGAACATATATGTTAGTATACTAGTTTGCCTATAATTGAGTAATATTGGCTTAAGTTTTAAGTGGGATGTAATTGTGGTGTTTTTAATATGAAATATAGCTTGTAGGTGAAGGTAAAACAAGTGTGGGAGGAGAAGAAATATATTAGAAAGGAGCTTTGCTATCGAGGAGCCCGAAATTGTGATTTTTAAAGAATATTTTTGTAACACCCCCTGACCCGACCCGTCTGAATCGACCCAGGAAGCGCTACTGGGTTTTTAAAACTTTACTGAATTCTGTTTATAAACTGAAAACCATATAATTTATAATTTAAAAACTTTTCTAGTGAGCCCATCAAAATTCAGTTTTAAAAATTTCGGCAGAATTTTCCCTGTTTTTCTGATTTCCCAAAACTTATTTTCCACAAAACTCAAATCAAATATAATTCACAACAACACTTCAAATATATATCAATCAAATGCGCACCCTGCCGTTTAGTGCGACTTCCAAACAGTTTTTAAAATAAAACAATTCATTATTTACAGTCCTTCGAAAATGAAAAACAGAAAGCATAAAACAATTAATTACAGCATATAATTACAAAACATAATTATATAACTCAATTACAATTTCTCTGTATATGCATGCATATCTAACTACATTATACAGGAATATATATAACTACCCAAAATGTGGTGACTGTGACTCTGTATATCTGCCTGCAGCTCTCTCTGTTCAATCTTTTGCTTCCTCAGTATCCCTGTTACCTACGCGCGATAAACATCAACGCGCTAAGCAATAATACTTAGTAGGTGTACACTAAAATAAATTTCAATATAATAGCATACAATAAATCTTAAATTCAGAAAGTCAGAAATATATAAAACAACAAAACTTAAATTCAGCATTTCAGAAATATATATATATATATATATATATATATATAGAAATCAATTAATCATATTTCAATTTCTGAAACTATATAGAATAAAGTATTTCAAAAGTTTCTGGGTTTCTATCTCAATAACATTTCTTTATTTTTCCACATTGTTTTCTGGTTTTCAGTTCTCAATTGGGCCCTTAATACACATAACAGGGTTTACAGGACTGGATTACGGGTTTTACAGTCGGGTTTCCCATCTCATAATAAATGGTATCCCTATATAAACAGTCGGTTTCCCATTTCACGAGGAAATGGTATCCATATCTTTTCATAGTCGGTTTCCCATTTCAGAATGAAATGGTATCCGTATTTCACAGTCGGTTTCCCATTTCACGAGGAAATGGTATCCATATAATCAATATCAGAGGCATCATAAATTATGGTGCAGTACTGCCATATATTCACCCAATTGACACGTCAATCTCCTATATCCATATCCCTATACATATATCATGGTCATAAAATCAAAATTCAGAAAGTACAGATATTTTAGTCACTTTTCAAACAACTTTACAATAATCAAATCCAAAATCAATATTCATTGATAATTGTAAATAACAGAATACAGAAATAAATCATTTCCGTACCTCAAAATCATTTTCAAATATTAATTACAAATTAATTCAATCAAAACTTGGGAATAATTGAAAAGATTACACCATTAGTTCAATATATGAATATACGAAAGTCGTAAATGTGATTCTAAATGCTTTAAGTCAATAAACGATATAAAAAGTTTTAGAACTGTGTGTACACCACCCTGGATACTGTTTTACGACAGTTTTCTTTTTGGATTTTCTTTTTTCCTTTTTTCTTTTTTCCTCCTCTTCCCTTTCTCCTTCTCTTTTCTTTCTTTTCTTTTCTTCTTCTTTCCCTTCTCTTCTTCTTCTTTTCTTCTTTCTCTTCCTCTTCTCTTCTTCTTCTTCTTCTTTCTTTCTTTTCTCTCTTTTTCTCTCTTCTCCTGTCTTCTTCTTCTTTCTGTTTTTTTGGCTTCCGCTAGAAACTTTCTTTTTTTATACAAATTCGGTTATCGCGACCTGTGGTCGCGCCACCTGGTCGCGGTACTCACTGGAAGGCTTCCACCGCTTTTATCGCGATCACCCATCGCGGTACCATGGTCGTGCTGGGGGTCACGTTGCTCACTGTCCGAATTTGATATTTTTCACCGCGAGCTAGTCAGCGCGATCTGTGGTCGCGGTGACTGGTTGCGATGCTCACTGCTAAAAATTTTATTTTTCACCGCGAGCAGCTCATCGCGATTTCTGGTCGCGGTACACACTGCCACTTTTTCTTCACTTCATGCAATCTTTCTGGACCGCTCCATCTGGAAACCATAATTACGTTTTACACCCCTCTAATCATACATTTTTATATCCACATATTCAAAATTAATTATTCAAAATTAGGGATGTTACAATTTTTTTAGTAAAGTGTATTTTATTTTAAGAATTTGTTTTAAGCAAGTATTTAAACTATTTATTCAAGTAACATGTTTTATGTGAGTGTAAAATCATGTTTTTTGGTTGAAATGTATTTTAGTATGTTTCCAAGTTTGATTTAATTATTTATAACTTTATATACATATATTTATTTATATGTGTTTTATAATCTAAATAGAATTTATGCCCAAGTGTATTTCAATTAAGGTATTTTTATATCTCAGAAATCTTTATGTTTTTATTCACTTGAGAAAATGTTTATGCATGAGTTTTAATTAAAGAAATATGTTTTATGTATATTTCATGCTTTTAGATTAAAAGTTATGTTTCTAAAGTAAAGAAAATAATTTTTAAAACCCATGGATTACCCATCAGAACAGAAACAGAGATACAGATTATGACTCGGCCGGAATATCCTATTTGTGTGGGGCAAGTAGTGGGAGGGCATGTCACTAACCTCGGGGTTGAGTCTGTCGTGTTCAGTGAGTTGCCCCTACACTTATGGGGTATTATCTCGCTATATGTAGGTGACGCAAAATTCCGCCATATAGCCAGTGAGATGTCTTATTTCAGATGTCACAGTGAGCGGTGTCAGTTTAGTCGCCCTGTGACCCCATTCATATAGTGCGGCGCCAGTTTAGTCGCCCTGTGAGACCACTCATATAGTACAACGCCAGTTTAGTCGTTCTATGAGTCAGAGCTTTATGAGTTCCATTGGGAGTTTCAGATATTGAAGCCAAGCCAGAAATATTTTACAGATTTCAAACAGTTTTTACGAAACAGATTGCTTTTTAGTATAGTATTCAAAAAGCAGATTATTATTTATTTCAGTACATTATTTTCAAGAAACATAATAAATTTTATTATTATGTACTTCAATGCAGTTTTCCAGGAAACAAGAAAATTATTATTATTATTATTATTATTATTATTATTATTATTATTATTATTATTATTTTCAGTATTTTCAGAAAACGAGAAAAGTTTTATTATTGTGCATTTCAATACAATTATCAGAAAACATATTTCTATTCTTTTCAGTACAAATTTTAGTATAGTTTTCATGTAACAGATTTCAGTACAGTTTTCAGGAAAATAGATTTCAGTACATTGATTTGAAGATACAGATTTCAGTATGTTGTTTTTATGATAAAGATTTCAGTACATTGTTTCAGAAAATAGAAAAAGTATTAATTATTACTCATTTCAGTATAATTCAGGAAACAGAAAAAAGTATTATGATAATTTATTTCAGTACAGTTTTTATGATAACAAGAAATGTTTTATTACTATGCATTTCAGTATAGTTTTCTGAAAACATATTACTATTCATTTCAATACAAATTTCAAAAAACAGATTTTTATTCTTTTCACTACAATTTTTAGGGAGGTTTAGTGAGAAAAATTAAATTGTTTAGAAACCCATTAACACTCACTGAGCTCGTTTAGCTCATCATATTTTTATGTTTTATAAATCAACCTCCCCAGGTACAGGTGCAGATGTTGCAGGGACTCTCAGGACCAGCAAGACTAGTCAGGCATTGCTGTGACAGTTTTAAATTGTGATTGAAATTTTAAAGGATAAAGTATGTATTATGTTTTATTGTAACCCTTATGTAAAATTACATTTTGAAGAATACTTTAAGTAAATATTATTTGTTTAGTGTACAAATATTTTATTTAAAATTGAATTTGCCTACTTTCGCTTATTTGAAATTTGTGATTGAATTGTGTTGTATTTTGATGGACCTGAAGTCCTAAGGGTAGTGGAGAAGCATTTGATGTTTTATAAGTGCTTTTAAACTGTTTTACAGGTATTGGGAATATTTCAAAATGCTGCTGTTATGCTGCTGAAATTTTAATAAGTAGTTTAGTATAAAAAAAAATTAAAAAAATTTAACACAGGTTTTTAGAATAAATAACGGCTTAGCTTCACGGAAGCCTTTCAACGGGGTGAGCCTCTACTGGAAAGCTATCGTGGGGTTGTCGGCAAGTCGCCTAACGTAAGATAGTAGGTTAGGGACCTGTCAGTTCCGCTCTAGCTCGCCTTGCTGTGTTGGCTGAGTGAATGTAAGTTCCGCCCCACTGAGTATCATTCCGCGGGAGGTTCTGTCCGTTGACTCGACGGGCAGGGTGGACCGAGTCGTCTCTTTCAGGACGTAGAGGCGAGGTACTCTCCTAGTAAATGTGAATTGAAACCCTGTCATTCTTGTTCAGTTGTTCTTTTGTCTTTACCGGTGATTTCAATTTTCAACTTAACATATGTAAGGGAAAATATCATAATTAGCCCCTGAGTTTTCCATTAACTTTTTTTATCTACTTTTGAAAATATAAAGGACATTATTATTCTCCCCATGTAGTTTGGAATATTACATGTGTAACGTGCGAAATCGGTCAACGTAAATAATAACAAATAAAATAACAAAACAATAAATCAAGATTGAACACAAAGGATTTTTAAAGTGGTTCAGCTTAAAGGAATGTCTACATCCACTGTTCTTGTATTAAAGTCGAGCTTGTTGTATGTTTATGCCAAGCTTGCTATATGCGTTTACTTTTTGAGAATTTTTGTAACCTCTGTAATTATAATGGTCCGCCCCTTTTATAGTATGAAGGGGTAGAGTCATTATATTTTACATGGAATGTAATTACAAGAAATTAGAGATTGAATTGTATTCCTAAGAATCATATTCTAATTGAAATATGATTGCTGAAATTAAGGAGATTGAGACTCTGCTAGTTAACTGGATCAAATCCCTTTATTCTTAGGATTCCTTCTCTATCTGGAGTTTTGAGCTATATATCTCGCGAGTTGGAGTTATGCCATTGATGAGAGGTGGCGTACAATTCTTCCAAGTCATTCAGGCGCAACAGCTCGCATAAAGTTTTTTTCTTTACATTTGTTGGAATGGACTTGTTTGTCGTGTTGGGCTCTATTGGTTTCTTCAGCCCATTGGGCTTCATTGACTTTCTTAACCCCATTTGGCTTTGTTGGCTTACCCAAGCCCATTGGGCTTTCTTGATATCTCTGGGCTGGGCCTAATGAAATTGGACATATAACAATATGTTCTCTACCCCTTAATTTTATCTTTCTTTCCTTTATCCCCTCTGTTAACTTCTATTAATATTTCAGATAAAAAAAAATTATTTTATCCTTAATTTTTTTAAAATAATAACTAAATATTTTCAAATATAAAAAAAGTTAAAAAAAATGTTTTTTTAATAAAAAGATTGATCCCCCACCATTCATCAGTGGACGATGGGGATCAAACTAAAAATAGAAAAAACAAATTAAAAAAAGTTGCGGAGGTTCAGATTGAATCTCCATTGGTCCAGAAAATTAAAAAAAAAATGGTGGAGATCTAAATTAGATCTCCACAAGTCCAGAAAATAAAAGAAAAAAAAGAAAAAAAAGTGGTATCTTCAAATATGGATTGTAGAGTTCCAATATGGAACTCCACAAGTCCAAAAAAAAAAAATGGTAGAGATTCAATGAAGATGGATGGTGGAAATCCAAATATCCACACCACACAACCACAACACTCCCAACCCTCCACTCGATCCTATTTTCGGCACCCAACACCCAACCATGTCGTCGTCTCCCCCCAACTACCACACGCAGCCTCATATTTTTGCACTCGATGCCATTGCCGGCTCTTTTAAATTCACCCAACTCAGCCCTGCCCTACACTCGAAAACCTCAAAAAATTGCCTCTCCATTTTCATCACCACACCACAAACAAGACAACCAAAAAAAGAGAAGATGAAGAGAAAGATGAGAGAGAGAGAGAGAGAGAGAGAGAGAGAGAGAGAGAGAGAGAGAGAGAGAGATGGGTTGAGGAAGAAAAAAGATAGAGAGAAGAGGTGGAGAGGAAGAAAAGGAAGGAGAGAGAAGGGATGAGGGTGAGAGAAAAATATTTGTTTTCTCAATTAAGTTTTTTTAAAATAATTTTTTAAAATTGAAAATTATTTATTAATTTTATTTTATGAAATTATTATTCTACCATTAAAGATTTGATGGCTAACCGTCAATTTTAAACGGAAACCTAATGAGAGGGGTATTTTGGAGATTTTTATAAACTAGATGGATAAAAGAAAGAAAAATAAAACTAGAAAACAAAAAATATAGAATACCTCAAACTATAGGGAGATAATGATAATATCCCAAAATTTAATTGCTTTTAAGTTTGAACCAAATTAGAGGTTTGAAAGTACGTAAATACCACTGTTATAAATAGGGATTGCCGTGTATAATAGAGAAAACTGAAAAGTATCTATTATGAATATGTATTAAATTAGAAATGAGCAAATTACAATAGAACATTTTTATGTTTGGTCATATTGCAGTGAAATCGTGAGTTTAACCTTAATTACACATTAGTATCGAACCGTTAGTTGATAAAAATACCTCTAATTAAAAATAAAAAATTAATATTAATTATTAAAATTTTAAAAAATTAAAAAAATTAAAAAAAATTAATTTTTAATTTTTTTTAAATGGACAAATCCAATTAAATTATTTTTTAAATTTTTTTAATTTTAATAATTCATATTATTATTTTATTTTTTAACCATGGGTATTTTTTTTATTTCAAGGTAAAATTTTTGGACAACAGTTACTTTTGACTGAGTCAACCAATAGTAGGGTACTAATGTGTAATTAAAGATAAACTCACGATTTCATTGTAATATGACCAAACATCAGAGTATTTCACTACAATTCGTCCATTAGGCTATCTCCAATCATAATCTATTTTTTTCATCAAAATAGAGATCCAAAATAGAATATTTTAAGAATATTTCATCTCCATAAATTTATAACTCCAACCATACTTCATTTTACAATCTCCAAATAATAAAATATTATTTTTTTACTTTATAAATTATATTTTTTTTTCTAACTTTCTTAATTATTTACTCTCATAATATATTTATACCTAACTATTTTATATGTAACAATTTTAATTTAAATTTTTTAATAATTAAATCTTTCATCTACCTAATTTTAATAATTGGTTTTATTTTAATTTTTATGTACTTGTTTTGTGGTTATTTTAGTTCTAATATTTTTATTTGTAGATATTAATATAATTGTTTTTATTTTACTAAATTATTTTCAGTTAATTATTATATTAAATTATAATTATATATATTTATTGAAGCTTTCAAATAATTTAATTTTAAATAAAATAATTATAAGGTTATTGATTAATAAATAGATGTGATAAATGAAAATTTTAAAAATAATTAAAATATAGTCAATATTATACTTACTTGAAAGATCTCAACAAAATATTTCTAATGATATAATTTTTATACTAATTACATATATAAATAAAAAGTTATAATAAGTTAATTGAGTTTAGTTAAAAATTTAAAAAGGATCCGGGAAGAATGAAATTTATTTAAAGAATGGATGGAAGGGTAATAGTGGAATATATAATGTTAAAAAAGTAATGGAGATTAAAATAGTAGATCTCCAAATTGGAAGATCTATTTCTTTTTGGGAACAATAATTTAGAGTGTGATTGGAGAGGTTTTGATGTTAAAAAAGTAATGGAGATTAAAATAAATCAAGTTTGTTGGTTTTTGGGTTTTTTAATTAAAATATAATTAATTACTAATGCAATAAAATAAAGCGAGACGGATTAAATGGAAGATGATGCTAGGTAGTCTCACGGTTCCAATTCCGAATAAGGAAATATATTGACTATTATGAAACACGTTATTAACATGATAAGAATAATTCAACTAAGGCCACACCACATTATATTGCTCCCGCAATGGTATGGTATGGTATGTGAATTCAGTCAACCACACCTATTGGTCGTAGAGTGCAATTAATCGAAAACCATAGTTAATCTAATGCCTAGGTTAATTAAGTAATTTCTTATCGAAACTAACCCAGTATTGATTTTAGAGTCAATTAAGCTCGATTGTAATTTCAATGATTTCTCATATAATATTACAATAAATATTAAATCGGTTCTAATCACAGGGCATGCAATATACTTGCGCAATCGCAAAACACCATAATCGAACACAAAGTAATAATATAATACACTCAAAATCAATATAATCTCTTAAAGTAAATATCAAATCGATTCTCATCACGGGGCATGCAATCTACTTTCGCAATCGCAAAACATCATAAATCAAACGCAATAGGATAATGTTCAAATAATCTCAAGGACAATATCATGAAATAATATACAAAATATATTCATAGTCAATAAATCCGAATCCGTTCATAGTTCCGAAAGCTACCTAACAACAAATCTAATCACTCATACAATCGATTAAACATAAAGATAGGAAAAGGGAAGTAATACAACCTATTCGATGAAGTAGAGAATCGAAACCCGCTTGTTTCCCGCTTAGATTCCTCCTCCCTCATTCTTCGTCTTCTCTCCGATGAATCTTCGATGTAATCGCAAACTAGAGATGTGTTGGTGTTGTGTGATGTTGGGTTGTGTTTGGGATGAGCACAATAGGTGAAGGATCACCCTTAGAGGCAGCCAAGACTTTGCCCTTTTCCTTCCTCGGCCCGCTCTCTTCCGTTTCTTCTTATTTTTCTTCTTATAGGCAGCCCATTTAGGGCGCATTTTTCTTCACCGTGACCAGTGGTCGCGGTGGCTAGGTCGCGGCCTTCACTGGGCCGCTGGGAATAGCTGGAGCGCGAGCAGCATCGCGAGGAAGGACTGGTCGCGCTGCCTCTCGCCACCTTCACTGCTGCACCGTTCTTCTTCATCGCGAGCTGCTATGGTCGCGCTCGGTCATCGCGCAGCTCACTGAACACTTCTTCTTCTGCACCGCGAGCTGCGCCGCGAGGAGAGGCTGGTCGCGGTCGAGCTCGCGCAGTTCACTGGTGGCCTGGGCGTCTTCATCGCGAGGAGATGGCGCGAGGGAGACGATCGCGCTGTGCATGGCGTTTTAATATTTTTTTGTTTCTTCTTTGGCCAAAACGGCGTCGTTTTGGACCAAAGCATTGGTCCAAAACTGCGCCGTTCCACTTAAGACCTAGCTGCCATAGTGCAAAACGCACTTAAATTGGTGGAACTTTCCAAAATTGCAGTTTCGCCCCATAACTTTGCTTTTCTTTCATAGATGCCCTTCCCCAAAGTTACTGAATTTACACGTTTTTCCCATAAATATACAAAATCATCACTTAGGTCCCTAAACCTGCACACTCAAGGAAAACATATCAAAAGCACCAAAAATACTTAAGAAAACAATTAAAAGATACGGTTTAGGGGTCGTAAATATGTAACAAATATTGATCGATCAAGCTAATGGTGTTTATATTGTTTTTTTTTCTTTTGCCATTTTGTAAGTTGATATTGTGTTTTAAGACGATTTAATGATAATTTAGCTAGGTTGAGATAGAGTAAGAGTAATTCTTTAAAATAAAATATTAAAAATTAGTTATAAAAAAATGTGGCTAAAATATTTGACAATTTTCTCAATAACAAATTACAGCTAACCTACGTGGAGTTTGATGGTCTACAAAAGGAAACAATTTTATGGAAAATTGACGGCGAATCCCTTACTGTTACCGGTGATCGTCAAGTGTTAACAGTTGACCTGACAAAAAAGGTAGAATGGTCATTATGCCATTTAAATTTAGACAAATAGGCTAATAGGCTAGCCTCCCCTTCGTGGTCTCCCATAGAAAACCTCCATGGATTTTTAATGGATTCTGATTTTTTTTTAATCTTAAGTGTTTTTTTATTATTATTTTTATTTATACTTAATTTTAATTTTTTTTATTTTTAATAAATCTCCATCATCCACTTGGATGGTTGAGATATAGATTTATTTTTAATTTTTTAGGGATATTTTGATTCTTTTACACTTTGAAACGGTTAACGGTCATTTTTAAGGTCAACACTAATGATAGAAGAGTTAATTATTAGTTTTTCGATAAGTTGATTCTGCCTTTAAAAAGCTAAACTTCAAATAGATTGGCTGTAATTTGTCCTTTTTTATTTTAGTTTTTTATATTTTTAATTTTTTAATTAGAGGTATTTTGATATTTTTACACTTTGAAAATGGTCAACTGTAACGACAGGAGGGTTTGTTGTGTAACATTCGTAAATTTAATTAATTATGAAAAGTGCCCAAAAGTGTTGTTAATTATGTGAAAATAATGTAATGTGTTTATTTGGATTAATTTTTAGGTATATAAGTGGACCAGGTGGAGCGGTCCAGGAAGAGTGCATGAAAGAAAAGGAAAAAGTTGGCAGTGAGCACTGCGACCAGTCACCGCGACCAAGGATCGTGATGAGCAGCTCGCGATGAAAATGGTGGTTTTAAGCAGTGAGCACCGCGACCACAGATCACGATGAGCAGCTCACGGTGAAAATGTTGATTTTGGCCAGTGAGCAACGCGACCAACATCGCGAACAGACACCGCAATGGTTGATTGCGATGAAAGCGGTGAAAACATTCCAATGAGCAACGCGACCAGGTAGCGCAACCACAGGTCGCGAGGAGCGGTCGCGATGACCAAAATTTTATAAAAAAATATATATATGGCAGTGTGAAGCTTCACGAAGAAGCAAAACAGAAAAATAGAGAGAGAGAGAGAGAGAAAGAAAAAGAAAGAGAGAGAAAGAAGGAGAAGAGAAAGGAAAAAGAAGGAAGAGGAATAAGGGAAGAAGAAGAAAGGAAAAAGAGAAGGAAAAGAGGATGAAGAAAGAGAAGAAGAAAAGAGAAAGAAAAAGGAAATCCAGAAAAGAAACTATTGTATAAACGGTATCTAGGTTGGTGTACACGTATTTTTGAAATCGTTATGATTTTAATTATGTGTTTTGATCCAAAAAGTTTAGAAACATAGTTACGAATTTCGTATAATCGTATTTCATTATCGTATATTGATTGAATTAATTGTGAAATATTTTCTTATTATTGAATTTTTATGATATTGTATGTTTTCAAACTTGATTTATGAATAATGATTTACGAATATCGTTTAGTATTATATTTGTTGACTTTGATTTAAATTTCGAAAAGAATGAACTGATTTGATACCTGAATAATGGCCCTGATATATGTATAGGGAAAATATGGATATAAGAGATTGACATGTTAATTGGGTGTATTTAGCAGTACTACAACGAGATATTTGATGATTAAGATGATATACGAATACCATCTCATTTTGATATGGGAAACCGACTGTGAATTTCCGGATACCATTTCATTTTGAAATGGGAAACCGACTGTGAAAATACGGATACCATTTTATTTTGAAATGGGAAACCGACTGTGACTATAGGGATACCATTTTATTTTGAGATGGGAAACCCGACTGTATAAACCCGTAATCCAGTTCTGTAAACTCTGTAATATGTATCAGATGCCTAATTAAGAACTGAAAACTATGAAAATGATGTGAAATAAGAAAATGTTATTGAATTTTATTCTGGCAACTTTTGAAAATGTTTTAATTATTATAATCTCAGTTTGATTCAATAATTGTCAGATTATAATTTAGTTAATTACGTATGATATTAAGTATTTATGATATTTTAATTCTATAAATTTATGTTACATTAAAATTTATTTTAGTGTACACCCACTAAGCATTATTGCTGAGCGCGATGATTTTATCACGCGTAGGTAATAGAGATACCAGCAGGAAAAGACTAAAGAGGAGGTAGCTGCAGACAGAGATTCAGAGTCACTATATCTTTGGGTAGTTATAATTAAACTTTGTATGTATATTATTCAGTTAAGTATGTATATACAGAAGTCTGTAAAGTTATTTTATATATATAAGTTTTGTAAATATTTGTTTGATGGTTTATGTTTTTTAAAGGTTTGTAAATATAATTTATGTATTGTTTCATTTGAAAATGTTTGGGAAAGTCGCACTATATGGCAGAGTGCAGATTTGATTGAGAAATAAATTTTGAAGTGTTTAATATCATATGATTTGAGTTTTGTTGAAAAACAGGATTTTTAGAAAGTCAGAGAAATAAAGGAAACTCTGGAAAAAAAAATTTCAAACAAGTTTTGATGGGCTTACTAGAAAAGATTTTAAATTATAACTTATTTGGTTTTCAATGGCTTTCCAATTATAAAGTGAGTCAAGTCAAGCTTGAAACCGAGTAGCGCTCCTTGGGTTGATCCAGACGGGTCGGGTCAGGAGGTGTTACATGTTATCAATTTTCTATAAAATTATTTTCGTCTGTAAAAGGTAAACCTCAGTTAGATTGGCTGTAATTTATCATTTTCTTAATCAAGTATGTAATGGGTAGGTTAAAACAGATGAATATTGATCAAACAAGCACAATGAATATAATTATACAGATAAAATCGTTGGGTTTTTGGCTCATATTCCTAAAATGTACACTAATTGATGTGAAAATATAGCAAACGGTGTCTGATTGACATTATTCAAAAACCGGTAGAAAGAAGATATCAAGACAAAGACAATGGCACAAACGGCACCAGAATATTATGCCGAACGCGCCCGTACACTCCGTCGGAAGTGGACGGTCCTGCAGACTTTAAACACGACAATGCGTGGTGCGACAACGAGTTTGAGCTGTTTTAGGAAAAGTCTTGTTCGAGATTTTCTAGATTTATGAGATTTGGTTAGTTTAGGAACTGTCTTGTTTCAGAACTTCCTAATCCTAGTAGATCTCTGAGAATTTGATTAGTTTAGGAAGTGTCTTATTTGATAATTTTCTATTTCTAATAGGTTTCTGATTCCTTTTGGACTATGATTATTTAGCCTATAAATAGGAGATTTATTATTAGGTTAATATAATCAGAGCAATATTGAGAGATATCTGAGAGAGCTTTGAGCTTAGGTATTGGCTGTAATTAGGGTTTAGGGTTAGAGAAAAATATTGAGTTGTAGTTGTAACTATAACATCCCGGATTTCGGATAATTAATTTTGAATATGTAAAAAAAATAAATTTTATGATTTTAGGGTGGACCAGATGGAACGGTCCAGAAATGATGCATGAAGATTGAAAACCGAGGCAGTGAGTATCACGACCTGGTCACCGCGACCACAGATCGCGATGACCTGCTCGCGATGAAAAACGGTGATTCTTGGCAGTGAGCACCACGACCAGTCACCGCTACCACAGATCGCGATGAGCTGCTCGCAATGAAAATGTCAAATTCTGGCAGTGAGCAACGCGACCACCAGCGCGACCATGGTACCGCGAGGTATGCTCGCGATGAAGGCGGTGGAAACGCTCCAGTGAGTACTGCGACCTGGTGGCGCGACCACGGGTCGCGACGACCGAAAAATATAAAAAAAAAAATTTAGCTTCTCGCAGAAGCCACCAAAAACAGAGAAGAGAAAAGAGAGAGTGAGAGACCGAGGAAAAAGAAGAAGAAAGAAAGAAGAGAAAGAAGAAGAAAGAAAGAAGAGAAAGAAGAAGAAGAAGAAGAAGAAGAGAAGAGGAAGGAAAGTGAAAGATGAGAGTGAAAGAGAAAGAGAAAGGGAAAGGAAAAGAAACCTAGAAACGCGATTTGTCGGAAGGAAAACGGTATCCAGGTTGGTGTACCTTCGTTTTCGAAACCTTTACAAAAAGTATTAAGTATTTTTAGTTGAATCTGCAATTAATTTGAAGATTTTTCAATTTTTATGTGTTTATATTATTTTATGGAAATGATTTTATTGTTGATTGTATCTTGATTATTACGATTCCGCTGAAATTACTTGTTTTCGACTCTTGCATAAATATGGTTGATTTTCCCATGAAAAATCTATGTTATTGAAATCGAATGTTTCCGTTGATTTGTAAATATAGTGAATATTTGAAAACTAGTTTATCGAGACAGCCCTAGGATACTTAGACATAGAAATGGATATAGGAAGTTGGTATACCAGCTGGGTTCAGTGAGCAGTACTGCACCGATATTGATATGTTATTGATGACTATATGTACCTCCTCATGGATTCGTCCAGGGGCAGGGAGACACGTACCTCCTCACGGATTCGTCCTGGGGTAGGGAGACACGTACCTTCCTAAGGATTCGTTCCTAGGATAGGGAGTTATGTACCTCTCTAGGTTCCGACCACTCGGTCCTAGAGTAGGGAGATACGTACCACTCTTAGGATTCGTCCTAGGGTGGGAGCTATGTTCGACAGACAGTCACTGTGGTCGAACGACCCATATTCCAGTCCTAGTTATGTTGAGTATTCTAACGGGCCAGAATTGAAGTGAAGTGAGTGACTTTATTAATCGATTTTACATGTTGATCTTATTCTTGAAGTTAAAGTGATTATAACTGCTTTATGGTTTGATTTTGAAGTTAAAATGATTATTTCTGTAAATGATTAGAATTGAAATATATATATATATATATATATATATATATATATTGTGATATGTTTCTTATTAAAAGTTATTTATGATTTGCATATTTGAGTTTAGTGTACACCCACTAAGCTATATGCATAGCGCATTAATTTTGTTTCTAATGCGTAGGAACCAGGGATACTGAAGAGGCAAAAGACTGAAGAGGAATTTCCTGCAGACAGAGGTGTAGAGTCACATTTCTGGGGTAGATATTTATGTTGATGTGTATTATGATTGATATGCATGTATATACAGAAATTTGTAAAAGTTTTGTATAATTCTGTTTTGTAATTAAATTGGTTTATGAATTCTATTTCCCATTTCTTAAGGACTGTAATGAATTAATTATGCACTATTTGATTTTTGAAAATTGTTTGAAAGTCGCACTAAACGGCAGAGTGCGCAATTGATTGAAAATGAGATTTGAAGTGTTATTGAATTTGTATTTGATTTGAGTTGTGGAAAAAAAAAATAGGTTTTGGAAAATCCGAAAAACAAAGGAAACTCTACCGAAATTTTTGTAAAAAGTGTATTTCGATGGGTTCACTCGAAAATGGTTTTAAAATTATAAACTATGTATTTTTCCGAAAGTTTTGAAAACCCGAGTAGCGCTCCCTGGGTCGATCCAGCCGGGTCGGGTCAGGGGGTGTTACAGTAACAATGTTCTGCATAGTTATTTTTTTTATGTCGTCCTGACAACCGTGGTTTTTTCTCTGTTTTGGGTTTCTACATAAATCTTGTGTTTGTATGATTAGATTATACTTCTTTCATCTTATTTTCTTGATTATATATTATTTATTTTGTTGTATATATTAAACAGCGTTTCTGCATTAATGATTTTTTCCCAACAAAAATAACAGACATTATTACTTATTAATCACATATTACAATATATTTGTAAGCGCTTCTCAAACCTACACCCTTTTTGGTGCATTTACACCATAATGGTGCAAATTCTCCTCCGACAACACACCGTAATACAACTTCCAAGATGAATTTTTGGTGTAGGTGAATAGTTTTGATGAACTTCCAAGATGAATAGTGAAACACTATTCATTGTACCAAATTACTACTCAATAATTTTAATTCCACTTTTATCCTTTATATTATAATTCTAACAAATTTTATTCCTTTTATGTCTTTTAGTTAATTTAATTTATTTATACATTTTGATAAATAAATAAATATATAAATTAATTTAATTTAAAAAATATACGAATTATTTCGTCGAGAGTTTTAAAATGAGTGCAATATCGATATATATTATTAAGTTATTTAATTAACTTATTAATTATATAATTAACTAATTTATACATTTTAATTTCACTTAAATTTTTAATGTATAAAAATTTATTTTATCAATTACTATTTAAAAATAATAATAATTACGTTATTTAATGAAATATCTTTGTTTGAAAAAAACTTTTTATATTTTTGGATGATATGATTATTAACTAGAAAAAATATGTGGTTTAAAATTGATGAAAATTTAATGGTAGAAAAATAAGTGAGTGAAAAAAACAGTCGCTCAAAAAATACGTGGGTAAAAAATTAAATACAAAATTAATTAGTTAGATAAAAAAATAAGTTGAAAAAAAAATTAAAAATAATATTATATTAAAAATGACAAAAAATTAATTTAAGTATTCAATTTTTTTGCATAGTATAATTATTTAATAATATTATCATAATACTAAACAAATAAATAAATATTATTTAAAGAATTATATATAAAATATTATTTAAAAATAATGTTTGCACTAATTTGAGGTAAATTGAGTTGGAGTTGAAAAAAATTTGGTGTAAAAATATTTAAAAAAAAATACTATTTTTACACCATTTTAATATAAAATTTGATGCTATAGAATAGAAATGGCCTAACTACCAATTTCAATTTTTCTCGAAGGACCGTATAAGTTTCCTGTAATTTTATCTGAGTTCATTTGCATGAGTTCTAGTAATATTCAGTTCGTCGGGTACCACGTATTCGAGGTGACAAAACATTCCTACGACATAGAGCTACCGTATCTATTTTAAGAACAGTTTGTTATACACAACCTCGATCTCATTTGTAGATTCTTAAACCGACCGTTGTACGGAAACATGTTTAGGAGAACTATAATACTGTGTAAATTTGGGCACGAAATTGGGCCGGGCCCAAGTAAGTACCATTTACTAATATATAAAAATGAAAAACAATGGCGGGAAAATTAGAGCTATAAGAGGTCAATCTCAAACAATTCCCTCTCGTTTCGCTCCAAAACCTCTGAATGGAAACCGATTCAGACTCCGACAGCTCTCACGTCTCCACCACTCCTCCCAGACACTCAAATCCACCGTATCCTCCGCCGGCTGCTCTTATCAACTCCGCCAAATCCAAGATTAGAGTCGAAGCACCCTCTCGCTCAAAAATCAAAAGAACGATCAAACCTAAAACCTCCGAACCGGACCCACCACGCGACGCTCAAACTCCCACTCCCCTCCCAACAACTCTACCCTTCCAGATCCGCCGTCAGTTCACTCCGAATCCTTCGATCTCCGCCGTCGATACACTCGAAAACCTCCCCGCCGGATTCTTCTCGAAGCACGCTTCTTTCTCGAAAATCCAAAAACTCTCCCTCAATTTCGAAAATAACCAACATGTCCCTCCTCTGCCGAATCCGGAAACCGCTGAAATCAAAAGCGAAGCTGTCAAGAAGAAGAAGCAGCCAATCAATTTGGTAAGTGTCGATGTGCCGTTGCCGCCGGTGAAATTGCGAAAATGCAGTGGTGAAGGTAACTTCGTAAGGTTGAATTTGAATGGCAATAAACGTAAATTCGTCAACAAAGGAAAGAAGACAAACAGTTACCAATCATCCAGTGGTAGGAAATTTTACAGGAGAAGTAAGCGAAAATTGAATCGAAATGGAACGAAGAGTGTGAGCGATGAGGATGAAGATGGTTTGATTATTGAAGCCGTACAAGAGAGTCAAAAGAATAAGGGCAATAAAGCTACTGAGTTGATCGACGAGGCAGTGAAAGCTGTTCGAAATGAGGTTTCGGATGAGAATCTAGTGAGCTTGTTGAAGCTCGTGTATGGTCATGATTCGTTTCGTGATGGGCAGTTGGAGGCAATCAAGATGGTGCTTGATGGGAAATCGACGATGCTTGTTCTGCCAACCGGTGCAGGGAAGTCATTGTGTTATCAGGTACCAGCGATGGTTTTGCCTGGATTGACGCTGGTTGTCAGTCCGTTGGTGGCACTGATGATTGATCAGTTGAGGCAGCTACCTCCTGTTGTTCGTGGTGCTCTTTTGTGTAGTAGTCAGGTGGTTGAAGCCTGCCTTTCCATATTTGCTATTATTATATTGTTCCTTTTTTTTTTTCTGATTGATTGAATAATTGGGCGGTGTGATATGATGTTTACGTTTTTTTAGAGACCTGAAGAAGTTGCTGAGACATTGAGGCTGCTTCAAGAAGGGACCATAAAGGTGAGCTCACCGGCATTTTATATAGTATATTGATTTTGTTAGTTGTTTCTACAATATTTTTTGTGATATATATATTTGATAGGAAACTAGAGTGATTTTATTGAAGAAAGTAGAAAGTAGGTGAACAAGATGTCCACAACTCAATAACCTTTTGTGGACTACAAAAATAACCTGTATGGGAACTTGTATGATCTTTGCCCCAAACCTAAGAGTTGTCTATAAAAAGAACTGAATACAAAGCTACCCCATAATCGTTTCTCAATTAAGAATTGCAGTTCTATCACTAGACTTTAATTATACATCTGTTCTGTTTTATTGCTCTTCCAATATAATTAGGTAAGTCATTTGTGGATATGATGTAGATAACTTCCAATATGGATTATGCATATGCACAATTCTTCATCCCTTGTACTACTGGCAGAAGCTAAAGTGTTTTTTCTTTATTATTTTTTGTTGTTTTATACTTCAGGTGCTTTTTGTTTCACCAGAAAGGTTTTTAAATGCAGAATTTTTGTCAACATTTTCTTCTACTTCATCTATATCGCTTATTGTAGTGGATGAAGCTCACTGTATATCTGAATGGTGAGTGTTCTGCTACTTTTTAGTGGTTGGATTTTGTCATCACTTGGATTTGGCCATTTGTCTCTGCGTGAGATTTAGATGTAAAGTCATTAAGATACTAAACATTTTTTTACACTAGGTCACATAATTTTCGCCCCTCATACATGAGGCTTAGGGCATCTTTACTTCGAGCAAAGCTCAATGTTGAGTGCATTCTAGCGATGACTGCAACTGCCACGGCCACCACTTTGCATGCTGTTATGTCTGCTCTAGAGATTCCATCAAGCAATTTCATTCAAAAAGGCCAATTAAGGGACAATCTGCAACTATCTGTATCTCAGAGTGGACATAATAGGTAAGTGTTGATGCTTCTTTTCTCCAAGATTTTAAACAAGTGATTAAGTGAATCTGTTTCTGATTAATACCTTCGATTTATTAGAATGAAAGATCTGCTGGTGCTGATAAAGTCTTCTCCCTTTACTGAAGTTCAAAGCATCATTATATATTGCAAATTTCAGGTAAGCACATCCATTTATATGCTTTTAATGTCTTCCAGTCCTCGGTTCCTAATGTTCATTAAGATGATTTCATAACCTAATTAATTAATTTCATAATGTAGTTTGGCTCTCTATGGTGTCATTTAGAGAAATGCTCATATTTTGCACCGTAATAACTTGCTTTTGTTCAATTAGTTTCTGGACTCCTGATTAATGGACCACACACTTCTGCTAGGAGGAATCAGGATATTGTCTGTTAACCTTGTGGCCATAGAGTGGTTTACATATCAATTCACATGCCATATTTTTTCTTAATGTTGTATAGACTGCATATATGAGTTCTTATACTTGACAGTGACTGCTAATCGTACTTGGATATGAATTTTTCAGTTTGAAACTGATCAGATAAGCAAGTACTTATGTGATAACAATATTTCTGCAAAGGTGAGTATTTATTTTTTCAGTTGCATTTTCATAATTCCTTTATGTATCAGTACTGTTAATGCTGAGTGGTAATATCTAAAGAAGTTGATGATTTTCTTTTAGAGTTACCACAGTGGTATTCCAGCTAAGGATCGCAGTCGTATACAGGACTTGTTTTGCTCTAACAAGATTAGAGTGGTGAGTCAACTATTTATCTTCTCCTCTGAAGCCTCAGTGTATCTGTAATGCTAAAATGATATCGTCAACATGTTTTCCTCTTCTATATTTAGGATCTGTAAATTACCCTAGCAGTTACTGCAATAACTGACTTGCATTTTATTGATGAAAGGTTGTTGCAACTGTGGCATTTGGCATGGGACTTGACAAGAGGGATGTTGGAGCTGTAAGAAGAAAAACTATACTCATGAGTTTTGTGTGGTTTTTGCACTACATTTCACAGGATCTGGCACCAAACATATTGTGCATAGTGCATCTATGACATAGACCATCAGGGCTGCATGCCATTTGTTTGACAACAATTGTGGTGCACAAAAAGGCGTAGGCCACTATTGGTGGCTTCTATACTCCAACCTCTTAAGGCTCACCTACAGAAATTCCAATTTAAGAGGAAAAAGAAATTTTTCCTGACGAGGAAAATTGTTTCAATTTGATAAAATTATATGACAGTGTCATTTCGGATAGGAGACCCTTGGAATGCTTCTTTTGCTTGTCACACAGGCACTGATAATAAATAATGTCACTGTGGACATAACAGTACCCTATTTTTACTCAGGCAACTTTAGTTATGCAAAATACGCACTATCATGTTAGCTGTCCACACTAACATATCTTGGATGCATGCGTCCTGCATTCACGTAAATTTTAACACTGTAACACTTCATTGTCTTTGTTCCAGGTAATTCATTATAGCTTGCCAGAAAGCTTGGAGGAGTATGTTCAGGTTCAATTTGCTTTTAGACTGCAAGTTGTTTGGCAGGATATTCTGCTCATCAAAGTTTGCTGAATAATGAATGATAACCTTGTGTAGGAAATAGGACGTGCTGGACGGGATGGGAGGTTGGCCCATTGCCATTTGTTTTTTGATGATATGACATATTTTAAGATCCGTAGTCTTATGCACAGGTGGCTAAATATTAGTTGCATCCTTTCTTTGACAATATGTTATACAAGGGTGTAAAAGATCTGAAATTGATGAACAACATTGTGTGCTCAGTGATGGAGCAGATGAATATGCAATAAACAAATTCATTTCTCAAGTTTTTGCTGATGGCCTGAATTCCCGAGGGAAACTTTGTTCCTTAGTCAAAGAATCAGCATCACGCAAATTTGATATGAAAGAAGAGGTCCTCTCCTTTTACTATCGTTGCATCAATTTTCTGAAAATCACTATAGTCACCAAAATGGAAAATTTTGATGTGATAGGTGCTTCATATAATTTGTGATAAAAATACTTTTTGCTATTTCTGTGTTATAGTACCATAATTTTCCTCTGATTCCAAATTTTGTTGGTGTCTGATGATGATCAAAGGAGCACTCTTAGTATGAGAAAATTTGAACTTTCAGTCAACATGAACTATGAAGCTGAGTTTGTGTTCATGCATGCATATTTTTTCTTTTAGAAGAAAAGGTTAAAACCTATGCCTGGAATATTGTTTCACACAAATGATTTTCTTTTGCCATGGCTAGGTCATTTTAATTGACAGATACTGGCACATACATGGTTCTGCTTGCTTTCACACACATATATGTGCAAAGACACATGCATGCACTCAATATTCTATTCCTCGAATATTTTAAAACTATTTGTAGCAACATATGTTAAATTCCAATTCACATATTCAATGAGAAGCTGGGCTTGATTTTATCAGGTAATGCTCACTCTTTTGACCCGCTTGGAGTTGGGTGAGGTGCAATACTTGCGTCTACTTCCACAGCTGAATGCTACTTGTACTCTGAATTTCCATAAGGTAATTTCTGTATTCAAGCCTTGTAGGTGCTATTGCAGCACTATGAAAGCTGTGGAAGTAAATTATAGATGATGTCTATCTGATTCTGCAAGTTTTTTAGTTGCATCTGGTATCATAAATTATGCTAACAGACATAATGTTAAATAATTTGTCTGGAAAAGTTTCAGCCTTATAATTGTAAATTGTCAAAATACTGAGAAAAAGAGCTTAGTCTTCAATAACCGTCATGTAAATTATCTATTTTATGCTATGATGCTATAATATTCATTTCTTGATGCCTGAATATCTTTGTAATTTGCACAAGTGCAGACTGCTCCTACATTGCTTGCTGACAAGGATATTGTTGTTGCAGCAATTATAAAGAAGTGAGTGTATTTCTACTCCTGGTCATACAGAAGCTGTCAAAATCTTCTCTTGTAAATCCAGTAATTTTATAATTTTCAGGTCTGAGACTAAGCAAGGGCAATATGTGTTTGACCTACCTACTGTGGCAAATAGCATAAGTTCTACAGCCGTTGATGTATCAAATCATTTGCAGAATCTAAAGGTTGGGAGCCATCTATTAGTTTATCTTATTGAAAGCCTTCCTAATTCTTCACCAACTGCATACTGAGTATATATTTGACAAGAAACCGTATTATTATAAAAGGCTTTATACAGCTTGATTAATATTTACTCGTCCTTTTAAGATGTTTTTGCGGAGAGGTTTTGATATGTTCATGTCTGTAATTTGAACTGTTCTTTAGCAGTGTCCTTATTTTTCTTTAGTTTTTATAAAATCTCTCATTTTACATCTTTCTTTGCTCAATATCTTAGTTGAAGGGAGAAGTAACATATGAGTTGAAAGATCCAGCCTTTTGTTATACAATTGTGGATATCCCTAGCGACTTTTGTTCTCTATCCGCACATCTTACGAAATGGTTGTCAGAGGTCGAAAGTTGTAAGGTGATTATTTCTGATGTAATCAGTTCAGAAGCCAGTGTTCAGTTGCAATATAAAACCAATACAAAATATAATTTCAAAAATCATTTTGATTGTACAAATTACTATGTTGGCTGCTATATCATCCACTAATGCAGAATAATTTGTATTTTCCTCAAGATGCTGCATGCTTTTAATTATGTAAATTGATGTCAGTTTTGAAGGCCACTTCATATCTAAGATTGGTGCTACAGAATAATTCTCAGGTTATTGAGCATCTGTGCACTTATCAGTTATGAAGTTCTTTTGTCTTCTTGTTTCTCTACATAAAAGCGTAAGAATGAAAAGTACAGCATTTCTTTCCTTTTTTCCCTGAGGTCAAAGAGTTTGGGCTGATAATTAAGTAGGCCTAACCATATACACAAACACATATAAAGACATGATCTTCATCAATACCAATAACCGATTAATTGGCTTGTACTACAGGGTCTTCTATTTTTGTGGTTTTTTCCTTTCTCCGCAACTTAACTTTTGTGCTTTCTACTTTGGATTAGGTTTCCAAATTGGATGCAATGGTCAGTGCTGCAGTGTCCGCACTGGATGCGTGTGACAAGATGCATGGTTGCCATGGTGCACAGCACACACCTTGCCTGCAGAAGCAGATCTTGGAATACTTTAAGGGTGATAACAATTGTGCTGTTCCCAACAAGATTGGTCTGAACAGGTAAGTAAAAATTCTTGCAGCCTCTGTCAGCATTCATAGATTGAAAATAAGAGAATCTTGAGCAGTAATAACCTACATTATGCTCTCTGAATGCTCAATTGAAATTTAAAACCGTGCAGATGACCTTGCATGTCTATACACTTAATTTTTTACCTGAGTTAGCTCTTTTCACTGGAAGGTATTACTTGTTCACACTGATAAGACTGTCTTTTATTTTTGCAGCCCATTTTTGCGAGCAGATATAAAGGTGAGGGTTTTCTGACAGGTGTATTTAAATTCTGTTATCAAGGCAGCTGTTTTTCAGTAGTGTTGAAATATCTTTTTCGCCTTATAGGTCTTTCTACAGAGTAATCTACAGGCCAAATTTACCCCTAGAGCTGTTGCAAGAATAATGCACGGCATTGCAAGCCCAGCCTATCCTTCAACAATTTGGTCTAAAACTCATTTCTGGTATCGTAAATAGATTTCTGTTTTATTGAAACACTTGGGTGTTAGTTTTTGACATCATATACGTGAGGGTCTGATAGGGCTGAAAATCATTCCTCATTGGTATTTGCTAAGCTTCTGATGAGGAATTAAAACCTTGAATAATTCATAACTTATTTATGGTATATCTATTAATATTAAGGAATTAATGCCAAATCTTTAAAAATCTAAGAGCAGATGAACAGTTATGAAAGGACAGTTATCTTCATACAACGAGCTCTGTTTGGGTGATATAGTTACTTTATGTGATGCAGTCAGCTTAAATGATTTATTTGCCTGCAAATTTTCCAAAATCTTGATGGTTTCTAAGGCACTTTAAGGAAATGCTATTATACTGTTTTTATTTTTATTTTTATTTTTTTAATCTTTTCCTTCACAAACCTTGAAATAGTTGGGTCCTACTAGAAACGAATGGATTTATGCAAATGTTGGATGTGGTGTGAATCATAACGTAATTAATAGTATCATGTACATGCGGAATGGGCTGTCCCAGTATGTATAAAGTGTTTATGATTCTCCTTACATTCGGTTAAAATTTTCCTTGTGAGGTAATCAATTTTCAGTTTTATGCATTCAGACCATTAGCATTGATTGTTCACTCTAGTGATTTGTTTAAAAGGCATTGAAATTGTTTCAGTCTTCACCAAGTAAAAGATAATCTGGTTAATCTGACTACTGGTTACAGGGGAAGGTACACGCAGATAGATTTCCAAGCAGTAATGGAAGCAGCAAAGGTGGAACTCCTCAATTTTGTCGGGAAGGAAGCGGCCTAGCTGCGTAGAATCAGGTCTAATCTCCCTTACACTACCGATATTTGGAATGCCATTTAAAGGTAATACCCTATTAGCAGTGTGAAATTGTTATTATCATGTTAGAAATGATACCATTATATGATTTCGGTTTCTGTTTTTCTTTTCAGATGTTTCCAAGCAATTCAAAAATTGGATTCTAACAGTAACTGTCGGATTACTACTCAGTTTACAGCTGGTACTAATTTATAGAGCAGATAAGCTGCTTCCCTGCTGTAAAATTTTAATACATGTAACATGTAAAAGGTGCGAAATGAACAAAAACATTGAACTTTCAAGAGTGTTAAATGAATATAAATGTAACTACATGATCTTGTTCAGCATAAGAAAAATTATATGGGTGAATTGCACTCAAGTGCCCTAACTTTTATCATAATTGCACGTTTAATGCCAGTTTTGCCATAATTGCACTCTAATACCCTGTAATTCGTTGATCACCATTAGAGTAACGGTTGACCAAACGGATTCAGGCAAAATGACGAGAATGCCCCTCAAAGGAAAAAACAAAAAAAAAATTGAAAATCAGATGATCTTCGAACCCAGATGAACTGGGTTCGCAATCGAACCCAGCTGGGTTCGCGTTCGAACCCAGATCTGGGTTTGATTGCGAACTCAATTGCTGGGTTCGCGATCGAACCCAGAAACTGGGTTCGATCGCGAACCCAGATTTCTGGGTTCGCGTTCGAACCCAGATCTGGGTTCGCGTTCGAACCCAGATTTGGGTTCGTGCTCGAAGAACATGAACCCATCTTTGAAAATTTTTTCAAAATTTTTTTTTGTTGATTTGGTTTTTAAAAAAATATTTTTTAAAATTAATTAAAATATGACGTGACATGTTCTTATTGGTTGGATGATTTTTTAAAAATAAATTTAAACGTAAAAGACCAATTTGCTCCTAAATCCGTTTGGTCAACCGTTACTCTAACGGTGGTCAACGGATTACAGAGTATTAGAGTGCAATTATGACAAAACTGGCATTAAACGTGCAATTATGATAAAAGTCAGGGTACTTGAGTGCAATTCATCCAAATTATATCAACTTGATGTATATGATTCCTCAACTGCAGTTTTGTTGTGCCCTGCACATTGATTTGAATTTCCAAATTAGAAGACTGTAATCTTTGCTACCTATTTCAATATTATACATACATGTATACTTAACCTGAAGATTTGTTGTTAAACTACGTTGTAAGAAATGCGGACGTACTGATATGACATCGTTTTATTAATGCAGATGTAGATAGAACAAAAATCAAATTGATCCAAAAATATACACGTTTACTTACAGTTTAAGTAGTTAATACTCTTTTTTTAAAAATTTCCGTAATAAGGGTTTCAATCTCACTTTTATCACTAAATGATTCATTTTATATAGTGGGAGCAACTTTATATCGGGCTTGTAGTAGTATTTGCTTCTGTTCGGTCTTAGCAGATCATGAACTGATTGATGTCTCACTTTAAAAAAAATAAAAATAATAATAATAAATTGATCAAAATATCAAATGACTAAATGAGGGTGACTTGAACTCTGTGAAGGGAATTTGTTGGATAGCTATGAAGTATATGGTCCATTGAGAACAAAATAAATGTATATTTTTTATTTTTTATTATGCCAATGTACGCCTGAAAACCTGTACAAATAAATGTATATTTTTGGGTTTGAATATAATGGTATTGTAGTGTAGTGTACGCAAGACGATGTCGTGCAGGATAGAACCATGTAAGTTGTCTCAAGTTAAATTAAAAACAGAAGAAAAGTTAAAAAAAAATAATCAAATTAAGCATTGCCAAGTGGGCAATTATTTATAGCAAGATCAGTCAATTAATTGTTTACTTGCCTTGTATTGCGTTTTACAGGTTAAATTATTTATTTTGCATTGATAGCCATTTTTCTGGGGATATTAAAATTAAGGGTAATTATCAATTTAGTCTTTAATTTTTTAAAAATTATTAAGTTTTTAAAGTATTTTTATTTATTGATATTTTTTAATTCTATTTTTTTAAAAATATATTAATTTGATCATTCTGTAAATCAACTGTTAGTCAAATTTAAAGGTTCGAGTTATTTTTGTCTTTAAATCTATCAATACGTCAATAGTAAAATTTTTGGTGAAATGATATACCTATCCTTAGTAAAAATTTAAAATAAATTAAATTAAAAAAATTAGTTAGATTTTCACCGTCCATCAAGATTAATAGATAGTAAACATTACATTAGAATATTTTTTAAATAAAAAGGAAAACAAATATTTTTGTAAAACTTTTTTTTTTCTGTTTTTTAGCAAAAAAAAATTAAAACTGTTCTTGGACCAAAAATAAAAAAAATTAAAATTTGAAATGGTGGAGAACAACAAAGAACCAAAAAAAATTGAAACTCTACAGATCAACTAACCCAAAAACCTTCAACAAACCCATTTATGTGTTCATTGATATTAATATGAAATTATCATATTATTTTTTTAATTATTAATAATTTTTTAAAAAATTTAAGGTTGAAATTATAATTTTGACTCATTTAAATAGAGTAAAAGATAAATCAGTATTTTTATCAATTCTATGATGTTTGACTATTAAAAAATTAGTTAAAGGATCAGAATAATATATTTTTAAAAAATTATGGTTTAAAAATATTAATAAATAAAATTGTTTTAAAAAATTAATAATTCTTTAAAAATTCAGAGTCAAACTGATAATTGCCAAAAATGAATTGTGGACCACTCCAAGTTATTAATTGCATTTCAATGAGAATGTCAATTCTGTCGGAGAACAAGAAAAATTAGTCATTTGTGTCAGCTGGTTCTATATATACACAAATCAATATAATGTTTAAATTAGCAAACCTAAGTTTTTTCGATATATGTTGAGGCTTGGATAAATCTCACGTACGTATAAATTATCAATATGTTACACTTAAAAATTAATTTTAAAAAAATCTTATTTACTTTCTTTATAAGAGCATATAATAGCAGTATTTTCACAAACTTAAATATAATTTAGTAAAATTAAATACAACCTACTAAAAAAATTAAATACAATCACAAGTGTAATTATTAAAATAAATTAAATTAGTTACATTTATCTTTAACTAAAATGGTTAGTACACAAATCTTATCATGTGTATTTATTCAAGATAATTTATAATTAATATTATAATTATATAATTTTTTTAAAAAAATAAATAAATTAGCACAATGTCTTGATCGAGAAAGTGCATTAAGAAAATGACAGAAGATAAAAGAAGACCAACTCTAGCTCCTTAACAAATTACCCCAAAAACTAACTAATGGAGGGGTATATTCGAGACAAAATTTAGACGAGAAAAAAGATTCAATTGAAGAACGACGGTGAGAGGAGAGAGAGAGAGAGAGAGGGAGACCGTTAGTTGTTAACAAAGAAAGTTCCACCCAACCAAGAAGAAGAAATCATAATTCACAGAGATACCAACCCACCCGCTTTAAAATTCTCACCAGAAACTTTACCTCTTCTCTTCTCTTCTCTGCTCTGCTTTTCACTTCTCTTCTCAATCTTAAAACACATGTTTTTTTCTCTTTTTCTTTGAGAAAAGAAAAAAAAAACCACAAAAGACAAGAGAAGAGAACCGAATCAGGATGGATGAATTCTCGGCAAAGTCAGGGTCGTCGATTGATAACGGAGGAGTCTCATCAACGGCGTCTTCTTCTTCTTCTTCGTCTTCGTCATTGTCTGTTATATCGAATTACCCTCTCATTTCAGCTCTCGTGGCCTTCGCTATCGCTCAATTTATCAAGTTCTTCACCGTCTGGTATTTCTCTCTCTCTCTCTCTCTTGCCTTTTGTATTGTGGCTTTTTTTTTTCCAAGAAATATTGAAATTCGGATCTGGGTTTGCTCTTGTCGTGGTTTCGGAATAGTTTGTTTACGAGATTTCCTATGATCTGTGGCGTGTATCATGTTCTTCTTCCGGAGATTGTGACCGGTTGGTCTATTGTTTTCATTTTGTTCTGTGTTTTGTTTATGAAATTTCGTATACTTCTTACGTTGGAGATCAATAAAAGAATTCAAGAAGTTGCAAGTATACTTGAATATGAACTGGGTAATTTAGTTTCAGGAGCCAAACAAGAAAAATCATATTGCATTCGTTCTTTTGTTTTTAGATTCATAAAACCAGATAAAAATGAGAAATGAATCATTAAAAAATGAAAAAAAAAATAAAAAAAAATTCAGTTTTTCCCTGGATGCAAGTAGGACTGTAGTATTCTTGATATTCCAAGTACTTGGAGTCGACAATGTAATTTCTTTTCAACATTTAGTGATTATTTACAGCCTTATTTACCTTATTGAATTGTAGGGCACCGTCAGTCTTTTCGGTTTCCTTGGCCATTTTCTTTTGTTTTAGCCTTTTAGAGAGTTGGAAATGTGAAGATTTGGTTGGTTATCGATTGTCCTTTTGCGGATGTGACTTTTTCTTGTTTGCTGTTTCTCATTTGGTGCCATTTAATTATTGTAAAAAAAAAACACCTTTTTTTTAAGAGAGGGCAACTGTCTGTTGCTAATGAGATGATATTGAGAAGAGAATCTTGATGGAGGATACGTTATTGGGTAGTTATCAAATGGTGGAATTTCTTTGGTAAAATTTGATACATGAGCTTGTTGAACATGGTAACTTGTAGAAATTTACTTATTAGCTGTTCACAGAGGTTAGGCTTCTGCTCACGTTGATGGATCTTTGCTTTTATAATTTAGTTTATCCTGAGAAGCTTAAGGTTTCCTAGATTTGCAGGTACAAGGAAAGAAGATGGGATCTCAAGCAACTTGTCGGATCTGGGGGAATGCCATCGTCCCATTCTGCAACTGTTACTGCTCTTGCTATGGCCATTGGATTTCAAGAAGGCTTTGGAGGGGCAATGTTTGCTGTGGCATTGGTCTTAGCATGTGTTGTATGATTCTTCTCTCCCTCTTTTATATGTTATGACTGATTATGATGTTGAAGTGGTTATTCATGTTGATGAATATCGCCTTATTGTGGATAGACTTTTGATGGAGAGAATATCGTGGCAGGTGATGTATGATGCAACCGGTGTAAGATTACAGGCTGGGCGCCAAGCAGAGGTTTGATACCTGCCTTTGGTTTTCAATCTCTGTCTCTCTCCATTTATGTTCGGGAGTGACATGTCATAGAAACTTTTATTGTGTGATTGCATAACCATGATCTAGACTCTTTTTTTCAATGAGATAGATGGATTTGTTTTCTGGTTTTGCTTGATTTCTACATTTATTTAAACTGGTATTCTTCAGGTTTTGAATCAAATTGTATATGAACTTCCTGCTGAACATCCTCTGGCTGAAAGCAGACCATTGCGTGAACTCCTTGGTCACACCCCACCTCAGGTTAGCTATTTTGCACTTGAATTCCTTGGTCACACATATATATGCTTACAAAGATATGTTGACATTAAAGTGCTTCCCGGCTCTGGGCAATACCTTCTCTTCTAATATATGTGTAACTTGTTTAATGAGAATTTATTTACCCATATATGTACATTTATTTACGATAATGATTGTTTATATTGTTTACTATTCCCCTCCTTTGCAGGTCATTGCGGGTGGTTTACTTGGTATCATCACAGCAGCTATCGGCCATGTGATAATCATTGTTACTAGATAAAAGCTAATCTGGAGTTGAACATGTATATTATCTTACATCTTCGACACTTGATCATGCCATAGAACAGAATTCTACCTTGCAGATCTACGACCGTAATGGTTTTCCAAATTTGAATGCCGACCCTTTGGTCTTTAACCTGGCATGTTCTTCCATTGAACTACCTTGTCTTCATTTAGATTGTTGCATTTATAAGATGTAATTTAATTTGATTGATTGGATTCTAGGATGTAATGGCAATATCTGTGAATATCAGCCATAAATGGCAAAACATTTGCATATTAACATCCTCAGTTTGATTAGTATACTATTGTTGCAATGATATTTTACTCTCAATCTGGCGCCAAAAATTGTCGCTTTACTCCCACAAGGAACTTAACAAGTAATTGAAATGAACGAAATAAGTAGAGACCACTAGAATTTCCAACATATATATATATATATATATATATATATATATATATATATACATTTTGCCTTTATTCAAGGTAACTTTATTCTCCAACATTTGAATTACATGATGTGTGCAGCACTTATGAGGACACTGCTTCTATCCAATCTGGTAGCAGAATCACAAACGTATCTTCAAAGAACTTAAGTGTGTGTGGTATCTTCAACATTGACTGGCTTTACTCCCCAGGACAGCAGAAAAGGCCTTTTTCATCTCCATATCAGGATTTTCAGTGACACCAGACTTCACACGCCATGCAATGTGGTCATCGGGTCTGACTAAGATGGCCCCCTTCTCAGTTATCTGACAGATACTCCACCATGAAATTGAATCCGATGATCTCTTAACTTCCATAACGTCTATGTAGTTCTCCCAAGGTGCCAATGCTGCTTTACTTCTGATGTGAACTTCATTCAATGTAACAGCAGGCCACATTACGCAAACCCTGGTAGAAACTCTGAAATCCTCAGCCACCTTGAATGCAGCACGAGCAAGATGGTAGGAGTCCTCTAATGGTGCTATTATGAGGAGGAATTCGATCTTATCTCCACAAACAAGATCTAGTGTAGATATGATCTCCTACCAAATCACATAACGGGGTTAAAACGCAACTGCAATTAACTGCCATCTGCACAGGTTTCAAAGCCTTGTGCAATTTGGCTTAAGGAAAGAAAGAACTTAATTCCAGTTAATGTAGCCAAGTGGGTAACTGGAAAGGGAAATTCCACATTTACAGACAGAACCACAACTCTATAACGTGAAACAACACAAGGCCAGCAAACTACTACTATTGTTTAGGCCATCCCCTCTCTCAACGGTATAAGATAAAGCAAAAGTGGAAATAAAAGAAATACATACCCCAGATGATGAAGTTGACAACACCCTGATATTCATATGGGGCAGCCTTGACCCTGGATCTGCTGAAGGAACATAGTCCCTTCGACGACCAGTAGGTGCTTCCGGAGCACCCACCTCAGGATCACTGTCAGAAACAAGTGCTCCTTGGAGGTACCTAACAGCAGTTGGAGAGATTAAGAAAAGTCTGAAACTCCAAACTTGAACATGAATTGAGTAAAACAAATTGTCAAAGAATTAATTCACAGGACAGAGAGTTTAAGAGCAAATCCTTTTTTTCTTTTCCGATGTACTCACAACCACATAATTAGGTTAAGGGGACACCAAATGAGCTGATGGTCAAAATTTCCAAGTTTGCAATACAGCATATAAATGTTTCTCAAATTAGATTTGAAGAATATTAAGATTTAAGTAGCTGTAAAATAAGTGGAGTTGAAAGCACATTCTTGATGAGATGGTAATACCTGAAACCAAGATCCTCTGCAGGAAACTGGAGTTGAAGGCTCTTCCCTTCTTCAAATATACGCCTTAGTTTCGCAAGCCTTAAAGATCCAAGAGGGTTGCTTTCATTCAGAAGAGAATCTGAGAGCTGTGCACGACCTATCTTGAAAATTCCATCAAGCATCGCCCTCTGTATTACAGATGGTAAAATAGGACCAACCGCTTCATTAATTATTTGATGCACTGCAAAAGCAGCAGAAGGAAATGATAACATTTCAACAAGAAGCATGGACAATAAAATATGTCAATGATTTATGAAAGAAAAGGCAAGCAAGAGGAGGAAAAAAGAGGCAAGATTGAAGCTATAGCTCTGTTGGTTTACCAGAGTTGGCAACAACTGGATCGAGACCAAGAGCAGAAGGAACTGCCATGGCTGCTTTGAAGTTTTTAACACTAAGGGCAGTGTTGAAAATGGCAATCTGACAATAACATATAACAGAGGTTAAGCGTCTATCTAATGTTAGAACAAAAATATAAGGGAAATGGAGGTAGTAAAGGTAAAAGCAATACCGGCTTACGTTCTGTTTCATAAGTATGAAGTATTGAGGATGGTGCAAGACCCTGTACTACAGAAGCTATTTTCCAGGCAAGATTATGAGCATCCTGAATGCCAGTATTCATTCCTGTATATAAAATATTTCAAAAGATTTTTATGCTGGCTAATATAATCAAGAATATTTTACAAATTTTCAACAGTAAAATGCATGAATTATGACTTAAACCCTTTATTTTGAGTAGCCTGAGGAGGCTTTCTACACTGAACCCCATACCGGCATAGTGATTCTTGATATCCATACCAAATATAGTTTTATATTCTTTAACTAATTCCTAATCACCCAAAAGTCTAGCAATGGTAAAAAAGAAGAAGAAGAAACTCAGTTATCTATTACTAGGGTAAGGAATTTGGGAACACTTCTGTAGTCCGCACATAAGGTAGCTACTAACCAAAACCACCAGCAGGAGGGAATCGATGAGCAGCATCACCAGCAAGAATTATTCGATTGTCACAGCAGACATACTTCTCAGCAACTTCAGCATGCATCACCCATGGCTTTATGTCGATCACGTCTACATTTGAAAGCTCTCGACCAACTAGTTTAAATATTAATTTCTTGCATATCTGCACAAGTTGAATCCTTGAAAGAAACTGTTAATGGAAATGAAGACAATATACTTATTGGCATGTTTAACCTTACATGTACATGTTACAATTGCCCTTCAAGTTAGTAACAAGCAGAGCACCTATATTATTAATTAGTTTCTTTGTTCTCTCAATTTAACTCTTGATACTTCGAAATAGAAAAATCCCATCTTGAAAACCTATAGGTTATGAGTGAAAATTACCTCAGGGCTGAAATCTTCAAGGTTCTGCTGAGGTGGATAGAAAGGTATCTGCAAGATGATGAATTATAATTTACGACTAGTTTATGATGCATAATGAAGCAGTATCAAATTGACACAAAGATATTCCTAACAATTCTAAAGTGTGCCATACCTGCAATACAAATTCTCCTTGCTTGAGATCATGAGCAACTAGCACTCCAATAGCTTCAGTGTTGAAAATGAAGAATAGCATTCCAGGTCGCTCATTGAGTAGGTAGTCTCCAAGGTCTCTGCTCAGAAAATGAACACTGACAAGCTTTTGCAAGTCTTTTTCACCTCTTAGATCTATTCCTGCAAGCTTCCTTACAGTGCTCCCCGCACCATCTGTACCAACAAGGATATTACACCGAATATTTCTCTCCATTTGTTTCCCTTCCTTGAGATATGTAGCGGTTACATGCATACATTGATTGGTGGCATTGATAGACATACACTCATTCCCCATTAATATTCCCTTTCCCTTGAGGAAGCCATTTTGATGGCCTTCCAAATCTTCTGCTGTGCAAACATTGAAGTTCAGTTTTTCCAGCTGCTTAAGTAGCAACCCAACTATTTTGTACTGCGAGAAATGAGCAACAGATACTGGGCTCACAACCTTCTCAAAATCTGGAAAAAAGAAAAAAAAAATAACAGCAGAATCAATCTACAAATACAAATTTTATGAATTCTCATCAAACCAAATAAAATTCATATTTATCTTTTCTATTTTCTACACATATGACTGTGGGACACAATCAAACATTAAGCCATATCATGTCAAAAAAAAAAAAATGCTACACATATCATTAAGTGATAATAAGTATACCTTGTAATTCCGTCTCTATACGTGTGTGAGGCCATGAATGACAATGGAAAGCCATATTCCAAGTGAAAAAATATATATATCATTATTGAGATGAAGCACACCTTGAGGTTGCATGTGGTCCACTGACCCAAGAATTGAACCCGTGAGCGATGTACAATAAATAAACTTTCTCCATAATTCTACCGGTGGTTGCGACCTTTCAATCTCCTCTGCCAAGCCATCCAACTTACGGAACACCTACCAGTTAACACACCACCATGAATCTACAGTTCTTGAATGCAAATGCATATATCACGCATACAGGAATATCAACCTCCATAGATCGATTATTGATAAAATGTGCCTGTGGATGCTTAGAAAACACCTTGTTTTTCTCCAAAACCGAGCATTTTATCCCTACAAAATTGTCATTTGTCACAATTACATTTCAAGCACTGGCTCCAATTTTCCCCTATTACCACAAGTAAAACATAAAATATATGAGCTTTTA
Source organism: Xanthoceras sorbifolium (assembly GCA_003430845.1). Lineage (NCBI taxonomy): Eukaryota > Viridiplantae > Streptophyta > Magnoliopsida > Sapindales > Sapindaceae > Xanthoceras > Xanthoceras sorbifolium. The sequence goes on from CM010621.1 coordinate 11,889,640, forward strand.
AGTATTCAACTATCATTATATTTCAAGCAGTAGCACCTACCATTATCACGAGTTCACGACCCATACCTATTCTATATTTGTCAATATATATATAAAGAGCATTGCAAGTATTTTCTCACAAGCCAAAACTCGAACACTTTACAATTAAAATCTCTTCTTTTGGTTTTCTCTCATCTACCCGACCAAGCGAAGAATCAAGATTGCGTAAAAATGGAGATTAAAGGGTCCAAATACATACCCAACTTGGTGAGAAGTATAGAGAGAGCGAGACCAACAGGTCCTGCACCAACTATCAAAACTGGAAGCACAGTGCCGTCGCTACCGATGATTCTGGAGTCTGACAAGGCTCTGCTTTGAAAGCAATCAAATGGGTATGTTTTGGTTCTGTTTTTTCTTCGGAAGAAGCCATTAGACCTCCTGAAAAACCCTAAAGTGCCCATCTCAAGAACCCAGATATAGAATCAAGCAGAAAATGGTTTAGACTTTAGAGAGTGGACATTACATAGATGGAAATTGAAGCTAAAAATGTGCATGGTTAGTAGTAGTTGTTGGTTTGTACTTTTGTTTTAATGCTAGTTCCGTTGGAGTCATTTTTAGTTTGGGGCTGATTTGGGCTTGGGCTTGGGCTCCTTCTGTGACACTTCTAGCCCAATCTGGGTCTCGTTTAAGCCTACAGTTGTCCATTTGTCATGCTTCCAGATAAACAGATGCAGAAGACCAATCCCCTCCTGCCCATATTACATAGGGGTGGCAATATGGATTACAATCTGCGAACCCAATATGAACCTGAGATAAATAAATAGATTTGGGTTAACCTAAACAGATTTGAGTTGGTAATCAGATCAACTCGTGTAATTTGTTTATATAAACGGGTTGTGTTTGGTTTAATTAAACGGATTGCGGGTTGATCCTTATAACTCGTTTAAGATAAGAAAATTATAATTTTAAAATTATTATGGGTATTATTGTAATTTATATAATAATATATAAATAAATTATAATTTTTATAGTAAATATTGCTGACTACGAAAACAGTTGGGTGATAATCGGAGTACTACAACTTGCAAAACTAGAGAACGTGAGGTTGATAAAATGCTTGGTCATCGGAGCATTGCCGGCCAAGAATACTCTGACGTTCAAGTTAGTAGATTATGAGATAAATACGTGTAAAATGTAGAGAAAGTTTAGAAATACTTCCTGTATATCGGAATGTGTGATCGTCGTGGATTATAATAGTGAAAGAATTGCAATCAAAGTCGTAGATAAATAGTAATTGTCAGTGGCTGAAAATCATCTGGAAATTAGATTCTTGGGAATGGTGTAAGTGTCAGAATGCTCAAAGTGAATAAAGATGCTTAGAGTGTCAAAAAGCATGAACCCTAACTCTGAGTAAGGGTCTGACTATTTATAAACGTATGATCCACCCATTGGTGGGTAGATCAGCCTTTTGATACTTCGACTAAGATCAATGAGGGTTTGATTGCCTTCTTGACTTAGTCCGTCAAATTTTAAATTTGAAGTCTGATGATTACGGGCTTAGATTGACTGACCAGGGGTGGACATGTAGAACCGGGTTGACACGTGAACATCAGGTCGATACATGGGTCGTGGATTGACATACGGGTCGACACGTGGGTTTTCACTAGCTTTCTTAAAGAGTCGGGCCTTGAGTATTGGGTTTGGATCATATGTTGGTCCAAGTAGAAGCCTTAAATAAGGTTTTGGGCCTTGGCATGTGATTCTTAATCTAAAAATGTAACCAACTTGGCCAATGCATTCACCTTGTGTTTTTACACTTTTAGGTGTGACCATCTTTTGGTCACTACAAATATATAAATACATTTTTAACTAAACCCGTTTAATAATTGGGTCGTATTGTATTTAAGAAGATTGATTACTTTAAATAAACGGTTCGTATCAAGTTAAATATAAATAAGTTCATGTTATATTTAGTCGAGTCCAACTCCACACACAACTTGTTTTGCTAGCCCTAATAGTACCTCTAAATTTTTTTTTTAAATTTAATTAAATGACATATACCCTTATAGCTTAAGTGCTACATTTCTACTTCACTTTAATGCTTTAGATTCCATCTTAATATACGTATTTATTGACACGTGTATTCAAAAAGATTAAAAATTTTTATAACTAGCGGATGTAAGAACGCAGTTTGGTAATAGAAAATCCCACAATCTGTATGATATGATAGCTATTGCATTTATTGGGATTATCCACTACGACAGAGCTCATTGTCCTACATAGTCCTACAGTCCTACCACATTGATGGTGCTGGTCCACCTTGTAGCTCCCACTACAGCTTGAGGCCCACGTGGTCCCCACCTCATGCGAAATAAACATGGCAACATGTGATTTGGAGAAAAAAAAAATTCTTAAGCGAACCTGTGTATACGTCCATACCACTCGTTTTTTCTTATATACAACTATTTTTTTTTTTTGAAGGGGGTTCTTATATATAACTAATTCTTGTTATCGCGTCACGTAATTTTAATAGATCAATTGTATACGTTAACGTTAGACACTCACATCACGTAATATTCTTTTAATGTATGTGTCATATACACATATTATACCACATTCTTTTATATTACCCGTGCATATGTCGGACACTGACATTCTTTTATATTTTTTTATATAATTAATTATTTATAATAAATAGGATATATATTTTTTAAATAATTATAATTAATTTAAAATTAAAAAAAAAAAGGATTTAAAATAAATATAAGAAGCACACATTTATTAAAAGCTAATTGGCTGAAATGTCCCTGGTGACTTAATGCCACGGCGGCAGTGTACAGTAGTATCCAAGTCCGGTCAAAGTAGTACACACAATAATCTAAACTCAACCAACCAGTGCTTTCTAGGCCCACAGTTACGGCCCATCATAGCCACGTGAAAAGGTCAGAAAACCCACATCATCGTCAAAACTCACAGCTCATTTATCTCTGATCAAACCTGACACAATACCCCGATCTTTCAACCGTCCACGTGTCACCAATCGAAATTCACACATCAAACCAAGTTACCGTTAAAAGAACAACCGGATTTAAAATAAAAAAACAACTCCCTTTCTCTCTAGGGAGCAGCAGAGCACAGTACACAGGACACACACACACATATATATATATATATATATATATATACACACGTATGTATATGTAGAGGTATCACTAAAACTCTTCCCTAGATTCCGTTGTGAGTGAAAGCTAGTTGATAATAAAGGTTGTATTTTTCAATGTAAATGATTACTTTATGGAGATATTATTTTACTATCACAGTGCCATGTATGTTGGCTGGTTCAAGTTTCAATAATGTATAAGTTTTGTTTAGTACTTTAATGTAGAATGGATCTGAACTATTTTTATTTTTTAATTACTAGCATTCTGCAAATCTCAAAAACCCATGGTTTTTTTTTTTTAAGGGATTATTCTCTGTAGGTTTGCATTTTCCTGCAAAACCCTTCTGGCTTCTCATGTTCTGTTGTTGAGACTGGGCTCTGGAATTTATACATGTTCACTCTGTTTTGGTGGTGGGTCTGAGTAATTATGATGCTTTGATTAGATTAGTACTTGCTTGGTTTTAGATTCAATAATACAAAGCACACATCTACATGCATTTTTAGCTTTTCAGCATTGGCTTGGGTGGGTTTTATTTTTTACTTTTTGTTTAAATGGTATTTTAGGTTTTTTAACTGTGGAGATTAGTTGTTAGTTCTATGGATGGATTCCAGATGGGTCCCTTGTTACAGTGAAGGAAGCTTCAGATATTTTGGGGGCAGCCTGCAGTGCATTATGGCCTTTTGTTTGATATAACAATTTTGGCAATTTGTGTTTCAACGGCTTGTAAAGCTAAAACATGTGTTTTTTCTATGTAGTAAGTAGGGAAAATTTTAGTGTCCTATGTGTTTGATCAAATGTGTGCTTGAAAATTTTTAACTTGTGTGGTTAAGTTTCAAGCTAGTTTCTTTTGGTGGTTGTTTGTTTATATATTCTTTATTCAAGTCATTAAGTGTTTTTGAGGGCATAATCTGGGACCTTATTGTGAGCCCCATATCTGTTGAAACAGTCAGAAATTGAAAGTTTAAAAGTAGGCTAAGAACTTAGGTACTAAGACAGGATATAGACCATGAATGTTTGATTTGCACTGATAAATTTGCTGATTAGCAGAGTTAGATTCTTTAAATAGAAAGTTAAGTGGAAATTTGATTTGGTGGTCACTAGTGTAGTAGTGTGTGTGAGAGGGGAGAGTGGGTGAGTGAGAAGAGAGAGAGAGAGAGAGAAAGAGAGAGAGAGAGAGAGATTTGCAGAGAGAAAATGAGATCAATAGAGGATAAGGGTTGCTACAATCATGGACCAACTCAGGAGATTTCAAGTAGCAGTGCTATTAGCTTTGAGTTTCACAAAGGGAATGGAGCAAATCGTAGTTCTCATCATCGAACAGCCTTAGGCAAACCAACACCATCAAAATGGGATGATGCACAGAAATGGCTAGTGGGGTTGTCAAGAGGAGTGGGAGAGAAAAACCAATCCAAGCCGCGAAACTCAAATGCTGATGATAGGAGACTAATAGCTCCTGTTCCACAGAAGGATCAAGACTACTCGAGCGATGACTGTGCAGGGGAAGAACAACAGAATGGACGCATAGATGCAATGGCAACTCAATATGATGTGGAGACCAAGAACGTAGATTGTGATGAATCAGTTTGGCGAATCAACAAACCTGCAGAAAATTCAACCTCTGTTGTTAGATCAATATGTGTGAGGGACATGGGGACTGAGATGACACCAATTGCAAGCCAGGAGCCTTCGAGAACAACTACACCGATTAGAGCCACAACTCCGGCAATAAGGAGCCCTATAACTTCAGGATCCTCAACTCCAGTTAGGTGTCAACATGGATTGCAGGGCACTGAGGGCTATTTGACTGGTCTAGCATCAATGGAGAGCAGAGGAGAGGCTAACGCTGCTGGCAGGGGAACCGGTGCCACCGGAAGATATGGTGATGAATCCAACACTAGCAAAATAGCTGAAAACAGTGATTCTGATCAAGCTAGAAAGCTGAACAATTTGGAGAGCCAGGCAACAGCTTGGGATGAGGCGGAACGTGCTAAATACATGGCAAGGTAATAGCCTATTATTGAATCTCTTTGGCTACTAACTAAGTGTCATTTTGCAGTTTTTTTAACTCAACTTGCCAGAATTAAATATGTAACAGTTTTGAGTATTTTCTACTCATTTTAAGATTGTAGGGTGAGTTTCCCACATTGTCACGGGTTATAATATGCCTCAGGATTAATTGAAAGTGATGCTAAGTATAGTGTATGCTTCAAATTTTGTGTTGCAGGTATAAGCGGGAAGAGGTGAAGATACAAGCATGGGAAAATCATCAGAAGAGGAAAGCCGAAATGGAGATGAAGAAACTGGAGGTATTCATTTTTTTTCCTGCTTAGATGATCTTTATAATAACTATACGGATGCTGTTAAAGAGATCTTTCAATTTAGGCTACTGGTGTTCGGCAGATATGAATCTCAGGATTAAAGATCCACACCGCCTTCACTGTTTTGCTTGCAACAAAAGCATGTCTGATATGTAGCTAACTGTTTTACACATCCCAATTATGCAAAAGAAGTCCCATTTTATTGTTTGGTGCCTTGTTTAAGTAAACTGAATACCTTTATTGATGTTGCATAGTTCACGTGGTATTTTATCTCTTCAGACAAAGTGAAAAAAAGAAAGTAAACCCAACCTTAGCAATGTAGCATACACTGTTTTGTTGCCTCAGTTAACTATATGATGATCCTTGTTGAAGCAAAGCATCTTCTTGCTGCCTTGAAGTTGAAATCTCCAAATGGAGGACAATCCGGAGAAGTCCTTAATTTAGAAGCTTGAAAATAAATGAACTGAGAAGCACGAGTAAAAGGCGGAGCCATATGTAGACAGCAAGCTCCTTGTGGCTTGTTATCTATGTGACCATACTTGCGACAAGCGGGCTTCTGGCTTAAGATGTTCCCTAAGCAATTGCAAGGGATACCTCAACAGCTTCCATACGGCATGCCCAAATATCTTTAAGAGCATTGACTTCACTATTTCTTGAAACATGAGTTGCATTGAACCTAAAAATCCTTCTTGCTTATATGTTTTGAAAAGATTTTTGGTGCTTAAAAGTTTTGAGCTATCTGTTTATCGATTGTAGGCGAAGGCTGACAGATTGAAAGCTCGTGCACAAGAGAGATTGACGAACAAACTTGCTGCGACTAGGAGAATAGCTGAAGAAAAGCGCGCAAATGCAGAAGCCACATTGAATGAGAAAGCTGTGAGGACTTCTGAGAGGGCAGACTACATTAGAAGGACCGGTCACTTGCCTTCTTCGTTCTCTCTTAAGCTACCTTCTCTCTGTTGGTAGCAACTAGCAACTCTGCAGCAGCATTTTTAGATGTCGAATCCGCTTGTTGTTCCCTCTCTTCCTTATATATATATATATTTGAACTTGTTGGATTGATTCCTTGAATAAATATTAATGCGCCCTTAGCAAATTCGGCCTCGTCCCCATACTTGGCTTGTTTGTTAGTCATGTTATCATCAAGGAAAACAAAAGGCTAATGCAAATGTTTATATTGACAATATTGACAGTTACAACAAAAGTACTTTCAAAATGTGCTTTTTTGGTGATGCAAACTTGTCTTTTAAGGGAAAGTTAATCTGCGTTTTTCACTTGTTTTTAAGTGCTTATCATCCATTGACAATTGTAAAGGTCTTCACAACTTAACCATGAAAACTAAATGTATTTCCTCAAACAAAGGGATTGGAATGAGCTTACCAACAATCGCTTTAAAGAGATTTTAACTCCAGAATTTTGTCACGTACGATTAAGACTCTCTCTACAATCATTACTTTCATTATGTTTTAAAAAGAGTGCTAATATGTACTCTTTTTATACATTCATTTTCCCTTTACTTATGTAATAAGAGTTTGTAATGTTTGATATCGTTAGATCCGGTTGACTTCGTGTTAGATTTTAAAAAAAATAAAAATATGATTTTTTTTTTAGGATTTCTAAATTTATCGATATATAAATTTATAAGGAAAAAAAAAGAAAGGCACCTAAGATTAGATTACGGGCTTGTGTGGCAGGGCTTTTGGAAGTCTGTTTTTAACTTTTTGAGCCTAAAAGCCCTTTTGGGAGTATTTGGATGTTCGCATAGAATAGTTTTTAAGTTTTAGAAACTCTTCCAGACAAAATCAAAATATATGACATTTGTAAGAAAAACTTTTAAGAAGTCAAAAGTTTAAAGTAAAAATCCTACCAAACAGAGCTGTGATCAATGCAACTAGTCCAAATTCTCCATGATTAATGTAAATTCTTCTTGCATTGACTTACTAAATTTTGAACATTTTTTGTTTGGGGGCGACAAGATCTTGGAGTCTATAGGCAATCTGATGGTGGAGAGTGACCATATAAGATCCAGGAATCATGGAGATTCCAGAAATCTGTAGTTGAACTTTGAGAAATTTGGAGGAGTTGGCATCTATGGGAGGAAGGTTGATGAAAAACAATTATGCGTGAAAAACAAAAAACAGAAAAGGTGAAGGAAAGTCAAAATGGCAGCTGAATCCGGGCCGAAATTGTAAATTTATAAACAATGGGGATAGAAAATGATATTATAACAAACCAAGCACGATATTTTCCATATCTGATTTTTCAAAAGAAGAAAAAAAAAAAAAAAAATCGGGGTCCTATCACTTCGCGTTCGCAACGCGAACCTAGAACACTTTTTTTCTCTCTTTCTATCTCTCTTGAGGCTGTACTACTCGCCGACATCTCTCTCGATCTCTCTCTCTTTCTCTCATCGGTAAGGGCCGTCCAATCTTTCCTTTGTGTGAGAGTTCAAGATATCACATCTTTCGATTTCCTCGGTTTCTAGTTTTTTTTTCTCTCTCTCGAGATTTCGCGTTTCAAATACTAGGGTTTTCACCTTGGATTCTGTCTTCATATAGCCAAAAAACCCATCTGATATTGTTTTCTTTTTCATTTTTATATGTTTAATGTTTACTGCTTCGTAGCTTGATTGCCTATTGTGTTTAGATCTGAAATTGATTTTTTCTTAGGGTTTCTTTTTATGTTTTCTTAATTATTTCGGAAATTGGAAAAAAAAAATTGGGTTGATCGTGCCCTAGGAGTAGGGTTTCTAGGAGATTATAAGGGGATTTGAATTGCTACTAGGGTTTTTATTGAAGTTAAGATTGTGACACGCATATATGGCTGCTGGGAGACATGGTGGTTATCGTGATAACGAGTTTAGGGACAGAGAATCTGAATTCGAGGTGTCGAGGAGCGAATTTGCTTATTCGAAGGAGAAATATGATTATGAGCGGGTTAGGAACAGTAATCACGAAAACAATGAGCGGGGTCAAGTTCGTCATGTGAGAGATAGGTTTAGGGTTAGACAAAAGGATATTAAGGAGAGGGAAGTGATAGTAAATGGCGGTGCATATCTATCTTCTTCTAGTAGGAGTGATTCGGGTAGTAGTGGTGGTGGTGGTGGTAGTGGAAGTTGCGGGCCTAGGCATCGTGAGCTTTCGGTTAGGGCGTTGGATAGGGAGCCTGGTGAGTTGTCAAGTGAAAGTGGGTCTGATGATGCAATCGAGAATGAATCAAAAGCTAATGATAATGAGGTTTCCAATGTGGTTGAGAATGGGATTCAATATCCTTTGGAGAAGAAAAGGAAGTTTTCACCGATAGTGTGGGACAGAGATGATAATGAAGCAAGTAAAAGTAGGAACTCGCCCATTGTGACTGCTCTCCCTCCCCCTCCGCCTTTGCCTAAGGCGTATCGCAAATCACCGAATGTGGTCCTGGAAGGGGCTGTACGTATATCTTCCCCGAAGATTAGGAAAAACCAGAATTTGCAGTCTATTTCACCTATTAATCCTCCTGTGGCTTCTAGGTCAACTGCTTATGCTGCGTCGGGGTCTCCATTAGAGTTGGACGCTTCACCATCAAAGGAGCAGCAATTGGGTAATGATCATGAAGTGGAGCAGGTGGATGATGAAGATTATGTTCCAACCCGTAATATATCTTCTTCGAGATGGGCCGCTGGAAACAGTTCTCCAATTGATGAAGGTGAAATTTTAGAAAATGAAGAAATGCCCAGAAAAAGGAAGAAAATCTCTCTTTCGGAGTCCTTACAAACTAAAGTGCGGAATAAATCCATTAGTCCTGAGCTTGGGGAGCTTAAAAGAATAGGTTCCGAAAGAGCTAGGTCGAGGTCATCTGAATCTGATGAACGAGGTAACCGCGCTAGATCGTTGAGTGGGGATGATTATCGTGGTAATGATTCAGATAAGGATGATTACATGGAAATTGATGAGGATCAAAATAACAATGATATTAGTGCTAGTGTGTCTGACACAGATTCTGAAGATGAAAATGATTCTCATGAGACTATGCAAGAACCTGCCGCACCTCCCCAAAGGAGTGTAAATATGCTTCAAGGGTGTAGAAGTGTTGATGAGTTTGAGAGACTAAATAAAATAGATGAAGGCACTTATGGTGTTGTATATAGAGCCAGGGACAAGAAGACGGGGGAAATTGTAGCATTGAAGAAGGTAAAGATGGAGAAAGAAAGAGAAGGTTTTCCATTGACTGCTCTGAGGGAAATAAACATCCTTCTTTCTTTTCATCATCCATCAATCGTGGATGTGAAAGAAGTTGTTGTAGGGAGTAGCCTAGATAGCATTTTTATGGTGATGGAATACATGGAACATGATCTCAAAGGGCTGATGGAGGCACTGAAACAGCCATTTAGTCAGAGTGAAGTTAAATGCCTAATGCTCCAGCTTTTGGACGGTGTTAAGTATCTTCATGATAATTGGGTGCTCCATAGGGATTTGAAGACATCGAATTTGCTTTTGAATAATCGGGGTGAGTTGAAGATCTGTGACTTTGGGTTGGCTCGTCAATATGGGAGCCCATTGAAACCATATACTCGTTTGGTGGTTACTCTTTGGTACAGGTGAGCTGCACTTTTCAATTTTCTCCTTTCAGTGTTACACTGCTTATATATGTGGTCTTCTTTTCTGTTCATTTTGTTTATTTTGATTTCCCTTTTTCTTGTGTGTTTTCTTTTTCATTTCCAATTTGATATTGTGCTTAAAATTGGTGTATCATGCTGTATTTTCAGCAAGCACATATATCTGCATTGGCTTATTGTTAGATTCTTTATCATAGCATCTCATGTAATTATTTCATGGATGCTTGTTGAGCTTATGGTGGTATTGCGCGCTTGTGCTTTATCTGTGTTAAATCATTGTTAGTTCTTTTTTTCCGGATGACTGATTGTTTGGTCTCTTTGGCATGTATTTTTAGGCCTCCGTTTCCAGTATGGGCATCCAGTAATTTTTTTGTTGTATGTTATTTTTGGTTGTTATACACACATACTTACATATTTACTTATTTTCAGGGCACCTGAACTTCTATTGGGAGCAAAACAATATTCAACAGCCATTGACATGTGGTCATTGGGTTGTATCATGGCTGAACTGTTATCAAAGGAGCCTCTGTTCAATGGGAAATCTGAAGTCGATCAACTTGACAAGGTAAAGTAATTTAGTCGATACCTCAAATCTGTGGCAAATAAACTTCCTGCTGCCTGTGTTGGTCAGTGGTCTTATTACCTCTTTATGGGTTTTGTCACGATTGCAGATATTCCGGACCCTTGGCACGCCTAATGAGACAATTTGGCCTGGATTTAGTAAACTGTCTGGAGTGAAGGTCAACTTTGTTAAGCATCAGTAAGTATTCATTTTTTTCATTATCGTTTTTCACAACCAAGTTGACCATGAAATTGAGTTCTTATTCTTGGCACTGTTTTCCCAGGCTTCCAGCTTTGGGTGATTCTGATCTGGCTATCTGGCCTCAATTGGTGACATTTCAGTTAGAACAGTATCAATTTTTTGTTTGTATTAACAGTGATTTCTTTTTCAGGTATAATCTGTTGCGTAAGAAATTTCCAGCAACATCCTTCACTGGATCACCAGTTTTATCTGATGCTGGGTTTGACTTGTTGAACAAACTATTAACTTATGATCCTGAGAAGGTAAATTTCTAATCATCTTTAGCGTCTCTCTTTAATACTTAAAAACCAGTTCATTGAGATATTAATCCCTGTGTGGAATTATTTGCAGCGGATAACAGCTGAAGATGCTCTTAATCATGAGTGGTTCCGTGAAGTTCCTCTTCCCAAGTCCAAAGATTTTATGCCTACTTTTCCTGCTCAACATGCTCAAGACAGGTTAGACCCTGTAAAATATGGATTTGATATGTCAAAGGTGTTAATTCAATTTGTTGTCATATTTATCAAAGTTCGTTCTGTGTTTGGTCAGGCGTATGAGAAGGATTATGAAGAGTCCGGACCCCTTAGAGGAGCAGCGTAGAAAGGAGCTGCAACAAGCAGAATTAGGAACTGGTGGTTTGTTTGGCTAATATGCAGCCAAAGATACCCTTGCATTACGTTTCCACAGGACTTTGCAAAAGACCGTGCTTGAGGTGAGGTCATGATTCAACGGATGTTGCAATCATTGCTTATCAGACGAACATTCATGCAGTTTTTTAGCAGGCACCTGTGCTGGTTTGGGTGGAGAAATTATTTGCATCCTCCTGTCAACCAGATTTCTTGCAGGTTAACTTTGTTCTCCAGCTATGGTGATCATGTAGAAATGCACCTGTGACACTGCTTGCATCGCAAGGTGTGGCATAACAGCTTTTCTTCTTTAAAAAATCAGTTTCGCCTGGAACTTGTGTATGTAACATATTTTCAACAGCACATTGTAAACGATTCTCTTGAAATTTGGTTTATAGAACATTATGGATTTTTCTGCTTACTATAATTTCTATCATTTTTAATATTCACATTGTGTTTGCAAGAGACGATTGGTGTGAAGTGGAGGGGACGTTGTTAGCTTTTCATTATCGGAGAAATTGACAGTAACCATTGTGATTTGAAGGTAATTTATCAATTTAATATCTGTGGAATATTGTGTGGGATAAGGATTATGCTTTCTATCCCTGAGAAATTGTGTCTTCAATGTGAAACTTTGTTGTGATAGTTTTCTCTTATATACAGTGGGTATGTCCAGCAACTGTACTTTCATTCTTTTTTTTTTTTTTTTTTTATACTGGAATTCCTTCAATAAGTTCTGGATTGTCATGAGGACCTATGGATTATTGCACACAAACCAATATAAAATCTCAGTTAGTGGAACTGTTTTTCTGCATTTAAATTTGACTAATAATGTCAGGCATGGAAAAAAAGAGTAACTGACAAAGTGGTTGGCTAATAATGTCAGGCATGGAAAAAAAAAGAGTAACTAACAAAGTGGTTGACAAGTTTGTGTTACTGAATAATTAATATAAAAATTTGGGATATTGCCAAACTCTCTCACTTCTTTCTCTCTCTTACTCTCATAAGGTGTGATCTTGTCTTTGTTGTACTGGTTCTTTTACTGGTCCGCTGATCTGAATTCTTATTAATTTGTTGCTCTTATGTCGGCCAACCCTGGTATTTTGAGAATTTATCTCAAATATTTACTTTTTATAAGTGGAAATCATGTGAATACGGCAGATGTTGCTAACTAAGTTGATGTATTTAAACTTATTTTTCCTTATTTTATCAGCTGGTCAACTAACTATGTTTAAAGTTTCTTTGTCCAATTAGTAAGTCCATATTTGGATCTGATTTTTGCTCATGTGGGAAAATTCAAGTTACAGTAACAATGAAGTCCAATGTCTACATGAAGAAAGAATTTTGGGGGTTTTATGTGTTTTGGTAGAATCAATTCACATGGATTTTGATATATAATTTTGTAACTATTTTGGTTAAGTTTCATTTTCCACTTGATCATTGACCCTACCTTTGGTTGTTTAACTACTGAGTTAACTGACACATTTACATGAAAATAATTAAAATGTAGTTTTGTTCCTTTTTTTTTTTTTTTTTCATTGATGGTGTGAGAGATTGAATCCTTCACTAGCTGCAGAATTTTATTTATGACATTATCTGCAAATGTCACTGCAGTCACAAAGCAAGCAGGTTGAGGAGGTTACCTGTATTCTCTGGATTTTATAGAACTTCCAATTAGTTGTTCCTTCAGGCTCACTAGAGGTACCCTACGAACCTTGGTTTGTTCATGTGAATTTCCTGTTAGTTGGTGTATGTTCGTTGGCTAGCTAGCATTTTTGCATTATTGGTAGGTGTCAATTGCATTTAGTTTCTTGTTAAGAAGAGTTTCTGTTAAAGGATTTTTTTTTTCAGAAGATATAAAGATAATCTTTATGTAATTTGTCCCTTGCTAAATTCAACATGTTACAAGCCAATATGCATGCCTGTTGTAGGACACACTAGTTTGGAACTGGAGATGATGCATTTCTATCAGTGGAAGTATATAATGCCTTGCTGTGGTGATTAATATATGCATACAAATTTACAGTATAATTAAACTAGTCAGCATCAAACTTGAGTCGTGAGTTATAAGAGATCTCTGAAGTTGCATCAATTTGTGTAGTTTATGTTCTCGAATTTGAATGCACGGTGGTATGCAATAAAGCTTATCATGTTGAAGACATTTAACCTTCTAATATATATTATATGGAATGGCCATTGCTGATAAACACTATAGCAAGTTTGTCCAAAAGGCTGTTGGTGGTGGGAGCACTCAATTCCTAAGTTGGAGAGTTTGTAAGTCACCTTTGGTTGTATTTTCACATCAATAGAATGGATATATTTTGGACATTTCAATTGTAGTAGTTGTTAGTACTAATCAGCAGTCATTTGAAGTGGGACTTATAGGATGTACTAAATTAACTTGTGCAAATATTGCCAAAAAGGAAAAAACAAAGTGTGGTTTAAACAGTTTATGCACCACAGTGACGATCAATATATTCATTTTACATGTATTACAGATCTTAATTTTGCTATAAGATATAACAAAATAGAAAAAAAAGATAATTATAAGATGAAAGGAAGAATCATCTGGACACCAAAGCACAATGTTTATGCTATCTCCATTCGGCAGTTTTTATCAGTTGTGGCTGCTACGGCATAAGGTGAAGTGCCTTGTATCTAAACATTGGGCAATAAATAAACATGTCTTAGTGGAAAGAGTGCATTAAAATACAGTTTCATTTTCATTTGCAAAATGTCTTTAGATGCTTCTTAGTTTGGGGTTACGTAACATATTTAATTAGTCATCACCTTGTTGTAGCCACCTGGATTTCTGAAACTGTTATATTGTGTAGTTTTTTCCTACTGTGGAAGCCAGTCAGCTATCATTTTTGCTCATTTGTTGGTGTGCTTTTTATCTTAGGCATGGTCGGAAGAATGGGTTGCTTGGAGATTGAAAGCAAGCGTCGCTGCCCATTCACGTAATCCATGCATGACCTGAGAGGTGATTGTCAGGTTGATTTAATACTAAAATGAATAACTTGATCGAATGAAATGAATCGATATAGACAGGTTATCTTTCCACTTGACCTCGTCTTGAATTGGAACAAAGCCTTGTCAGCAGCCCCGCCCGGCTTTGGCGTATGATTAAGGTATCTGTTATTACAGTTTTGGTAAGATGTCACGCTTCACGTCTCTTGTGGAAGACGGTTGACAGTGTAAGGTTGATGTTTTGAACGGTCACATTGCTCGGTCTGAAAAGGCTCCTGGACTTTCTAGGTGAACCACCAATTGAAATACCTCCCTCCACAGCCTTTTTTAACCCTCCCACCTTAAAAAATTTAATTGCATTGACTCTACCGAATTAACAAGCCCATCTAATCCACATTTTCAAAGAAATCATTTTAACTATAATATTATTCTTCCTAATTAATTTAGAAGGGAAAACGAAGGATTACCAAATATCGTTACAATGGAAAGCCCAAACGATGTAATTTTTCACCGAAATTTGCATACGGTTTCTGGTTAGATCATGTTAAACGACAATTCAAACTTATTGTTTTTGACCGTTAGATCTGGGGAACCATCTTCGTTTTTCACAATTGTCCTGATTGAAATTTGAGGATTAGACCCATTCTTGGAGGTGCGTTGGTGTCATTGGTATCTGCTGTCCTTTCATTTCATTTTTCTTTTTGGTCAAAAGGGATTAATTTTGTATTCCTATTTCTGTAATGTAATACACTATTCCTTTTCGCATTCGTTTAATGTCGTGGAATCAAAACGTTGTTCAATCATGCTTAACATTCAATATATTGGAATGGTTTTTTTGAGTCTTCATCTCTGTGGCGTACAGTTCATATCATTCTACAAGTAATTTCTCTTCATTCCACGATTTGACGCAAACTATATTCTCCAAATGGTTAACAATTTCAAATTAATCCACGTGGAATTTTACTCTCGATGAAACGTATAATGATAAAATGAATACCTGGTTTGGATCGCCAGACATAAGGGGTACTAAAATTGGCTACGGCTCATGTTACACTATTTTCATCATGTTTCATGGATTTAACTAACAACCGCTCAAGAGGAACGTTGTTGCATGCAAAATTATGTCAAAAGTTTCATTCAAAAATATTTTTTTTCTCATCTTTATAACTCTGTTTCTTTATCTATCTTCTTCTATATGCATCCCCATCTTTTAAGAGCCTGTGTGTGTTATGGCACCTGCAGTTTTCCGTGTAAATTGACTATGACTGGACGTGGTCAAAATGGCCAGTAATGGTAATGGTTTCACCTGGAGATGGATGAATTGAATTGATTTCTTGGTGGTGTAACGGTGAAAGGATCCATTTAAGCTGTGCCCTGTCATGGAGATATCAATTGGAACCGACAACTACGGTCTTTCCGAGCACAAATGTGACTAAAGAGAGTTCAATGAAGAAGATTGTGGTGATGAGAGCTCGATCAACTGTCCATCCAAAAATGGTGATTCCCCCAGGGTTTGTTTGCAAATACAATACTGCAAAGACAAAGAAAAGTAAATGAGAATGAGCTGCCTCCTACACATGCATATTTATCACAGGCATATACGATTACGAGAGATGCAGAATTATTAACAGAGAATACATTTTCCAACGAAAACTTATCCCTTTTGAGCATTCAATCATGGCCATCAACAAGTAAGAAATTAATGAACCATACCCCTGTCAGTTAGTTAAAAAGAGCGGGTCGATTGAATTACCCAAGCTTCAACATATAATCATCATTTAAAAGAATACATATGAATATGGATAGCAAAATGCAGAGAGCAAGATGGATATGGATATCTTTTCCTTCAGGTAAAAGAAACTATCGATCAAAAAAATTAGATGTAAATTAGAAAAACAAACTTGCAAATCAAATCAGCTTGGTCAGTACCACCAGAAACTTAGATGAATACAGATATCTTTTCCTTTAGGTAAGGAAAGTTCCCAACGAAAGATCGATCATCTTCTGAGTTGATGCTCTAGGTTAAGAATTGAACTCTTTAGATAGACGTTATTAATAGAGGACATGATATTGCATTTAGAACAAGAAGATGGTTGTAATAATAAAACTGTTGCATTATCTTAAGGGAAGCATGCGACATGTATTAGTAACGTCATAGTTACGGAAGGGAAAGCATTCCTATATTCCAAAAGTTCTTCATTTTTTCTTAGTTTTCAAAATCAAAGAGAAAAGTCAATCCTTCAAAAATCAACAGTTCGATCCAAAATGATCAAGTGTCTCCTCTTTTTATTATACCTGATGGGTGGAAAAAAAAAAAAAAAACTAGAGTTGTATGTCTTAAGTTTAGGAGACGTTATAAACCCGTTTTTCTATTTTGGTTCATCTTCCGTGGCATAGATAGTATAGTCAAGGTGTCTATATGATCTAAAGTTAAGAGACACTTTGAATCTAATCTCTGGTTGATCTTCTACGCCATAAATGGTATGACCAAGGTGGCTATGTTGTGTCTCCCCATTTCCCCTACGATTTTAATGGTCTTTTCAAGCTCTTCCTCTTGCTGCTCGAGCTTGTAGTTGGCAGCTTAGCAGCCTCCTGGTAGCTTGGAAGAAGCAGCTTTAGCTACATAGAGATCATTAAAGCTGACTACGGCTATACTAAACCAGTAAACTATAGATCTTTGTTAGATAGTGTGCGGCCCATACCCGTAGGTAACTTCATTTACTCGAAGTTTTAACAAGAGGTTATAGCTAGTGTTTCGTTTGGGGTAGATGCACAATCGACAGAAATTTGTGCTTATTAATTGAAAAACAGTAAAAATTGTAGTATTTCCAGGGAAAAAGAAGAAAGAAAGACTGCAAATTAGTATTAATTGTCATGTCCAAGCAACAGCAAATTCAGAATAACAGTAAAAGCTTCACAGCCTGATTCTTTTGTTCCTGATATAACAGTACAGTAGATAGTTAGTGATAGATTGTATCCACTCATAAATTAATTGATCAATAAAACTTCTCCTAAATACTCTACAGATAGTAATTATTGATCACAAAAGGCATCAAGGATCAGTACCCACATTATTAATCAGAAAGCACGTTTCATATGACTAAATCTAACCGTAGTATTTTTTTTCTTAATGTTTCTTTTCAAAAGAGAAGAATGAAGTATGGAAATATAGAACAAGATTTAAAGTCCATACCAAAGGCTTGTCTGTTGTGATATGAACACATATATGAAGCCAACTGAGTATTTGCTGGCATTGAAACATAATCCAAAGACTCCAAATCACTTTCCGAATAATTACTTGACAGTGAGTTCAACGAACTGGTATTTGCCAAGTTCCCCACACTGTTAGAAGTTCTCAGTTGAGAACCAGCAGTACTGCATGTTGCCAATGCATGCCATCTACATGCAAGCGATGCAATGTTTTGGGCTCTATGAGAAATTTTTGTGGCTGCATGCAGGCAAATAATTATACCAACGACTTGAACAATTGCAGACACCTGGAAAGTTTTCAAGAAAAGAAGGCAATGAAATTTTAAAAGTTTAAAAGCATGGAACAGCTAATATCTATGCAAAAGAAGATAACTGCAAGGATCGAGTTTTCTATATGGGAACTGTAGATAGTCTTTAAGTTATGCAAGTCTCTCATCTATGGAGCTTTATACAGCTTATGTGCACTCAAGACTATGGGAGCTATACCACTAAAACCTTAACGCACAATTATTCAGACAATAAATAAAGATATAGGGGTGCTGAACTTACTGCAAAATCACCGCCATTTATGAAAGTAATCATCCCGCTATACCCCGTAGTCTGGAAAAGAGTCACAACTTGGCTAGTTGTGACAACCAAGAAATCCAAAAGAAGATAAATTCGGAACTTGTGGCTTATTTTGGAGAGATGATATCGTAGACGCGTATGTTCCTCAATTAGTACCAAAACATCAGATTCTCTTTCCAAGAGCTTTGCATAATCATCAAAGTGAATAACTTGCAAGTTGCAGACTAAATGAAACAAAATGCTGGCTGATAGAGATATTGTACTCAAATAAGTCCAAGACAGAATCAGAGCTAATAAAATAGCAGTTGACAGCCACCATGATTCATGGCGTACATATAAAATCCGGATGACTTCACGTGCAGTCTTCAGGATGAAACATGGAAGTGACCACCACAAAAGCAGGCGCATAGAACCCTGTGTAAATAGATTGTCCAAACCAAATTCTCTTATTACAATAAGATTGGAAAATTTAGAATTAAAACTAATTTTTCTATATACTTGAGACAAATTTACTGTATCCCTTAGGGTATAATGCAACAGCTATAAGTTTAAATTGAGAAAACATGACACCAACATTGGAGAAAAATAGAACCTTTTGCAAGAGGAGGCAACATTATTCAAATTCAATAACTTTAAGAGAGCAAGTATTGTTTGCCAAATCTTTGGTTGGATGCCAAATGTCAGCAACAAGAGAAGAATGTCCCAAGAGTTGTGAATGGAGAATGGAGTCGGTTTAGCAGATCCCATATACACTGGGACACCACCGCACTATAATTTGTAAAATACTCGACTCAAATAAGCCTGAATCCCAGCCCGGTCAGAGTCAGCTACATGAATTGTTTTCCTCCATCTACCCTATATGCAAGACCATATTTTGTGTGTAATTGTGTAAATGATTCATTCAATATTAAGGGTAGAATTCTTTTTCTTTTCTTTTTCCTCCATAAGAATCTGGGGGCACAAATTTGATACAGTGATTTACAACTATGAAATATGTTAAGTGTGAGAATGAGATTGATTTTGGGACTGAATTTATATCCTCTTATGTGTAGAAAGCATTGCAATCTTAGTATGGACATTATCGCCTAAGATAAAAATGAGAAAAATTTTCTATCCACCCCATAATTGTATCGATTCTTATTATAATGCACTCTATTCTACAAGTTGGAAACTCAGAATCCAAAAGAGCAGACCATAAACCTAGATTTTCAAATTCCATCTACAGTAGTCAGTAAACCATCTCAACACAAAGTCGAATCCTTGGAAAATTACAATCAACTTATATCTTTACCTTTTTATACCCACCTAGACAAATCACAACACATCAACTTCCATAAAAATCCAGGCACAGTTGCAATATTTATCTATCAACAAACGTCATCAATTCCCAATTTAAGCAGAGAAACAATAATCACATCAAATTTGGAAATATGGGAAATGCTAACCTTTATTTGCTGAATGTACTGGTTTCGAAACCGGGACACTTGCCCACGATAGCGATCCACAAAAAGAAACCTCCTGATACCATATTTACGAAGATTGTGGGAGAGACAAAGCAATGAAACAGCAGCTAAACACGCTTGTGAGGCCACCATATCCAGCTCAAAATTCTTAATTTGACCCTTCTCGCATCCGGGGCAGTTGGACAGTTCAAGTATCACAACCGGCAGCAAGACACCTATGACTATAAAAGCAGACCAAGACAAGACAAAGCTCAACACTGAAGACTGGTTGAAACCGAGAAATGACAGAAAAGTCTCGAGCTTTTCAAGTGTTTGGTCAAGATCGGTTATTTGGTTCTGGTTCTGGTTCTGTCGTTGTTGATGTTGTTGGGTGTGGTTGTGGTTGTGGTTTTGGTTTGAGTTAAGCAGAGGAGCTTGGGCGGGAGGTGGGTCTGTTTGTATACGTTCATGAAGATCAGCCATGGATGTTTTCTTTTTTGTCCGAGCTCAGTTTCAGAGATTTTTACTACTGCTTCGTGGAGAATTTTCAAGAATTTTCAAAGTTGTAAATGAAGAATTGAACCAAAAAAAGTGTACTATTTGATGGTTCGGATTATACCCAGATGAGATTTTCCTGAGAAAAACGATTGTAATCCAATAAAAAAGGTTAACTACTGATTCTCTGATCAGCCTTGTTCCTTTCTTTCTGCAGAATCCAACCAGATCACTGATCAGTAGATCTTATAAAGTTCGAATATTTTATAACTACATTTGACGGGTACAGAAAATGTTCATTTTTTATGATCAAAATCTGGTTCCTTGATTGATGTCCAACGGCACTATTCATAACTGTTCAAATGTCAACCTTGTGATTGTTAGGGCACAGACTGTACTAATAGGACGCGTAGCATGGGATCATGAATTCTTTCTGACTCTTGCTTGAAAAGCTGTATTCTGGGAACTTGAGAATATTTTTTTATTCTTTAATTAAAAAAAAAAAGATGATGATAAGCACCCAGGAGCAAGCAAGTGTTGGATTATAATTTATAATGGCGTGAAGCTATTAACTTCAGATTCCTTATTAATTTAGTATTATATAAATTTAATATTCAGATATTTTCGTTGAAATATTTTTTAATTCAATAGAAATATTGTTTATGTTTTATTTTTAGCTGTTTGGAGTTTATTGTTGTTATATAAGTTTTGACAAAATTCAAGTTGAAATTCAATATTTTTATTAGTTCAATAAATTAATCATTTTGTAATTGTCCCTTGAAATTATTAATATTTTTAAGAAGAGCTAATTGCATCAACCCCCCTAAAATTTTATTAATTACAAGTGAAGTCAACTTTATCGTTTATTAACAAACACTTCCCCTGCCCTTAGTAAAATTTGATCAAATAAAATAGTTGACGGTCAAATAAAATAGTTGACCATGTGAGGTCTTTATCAAAAAACCCAAAAGTTGACTAACGGGAGAAGAGGTCTTTGACTCTTTATCAATAAACTCAAAAGTTGACTCCATCTGTAAGTGAGAAAACCTCAGGAGAGGTGGGCATTATTTACTCTTCCAAGAATTAGGAGCAATGGATTAGGTGGAGATCAGGAGGACTGATTTGGACATTGGAATGGTTGATTTAAATGAGATATTAATGTAGAGTAGAGTTCGATTATGGAGTTACGGATTTCTTGAATTGAGACCTAAACATAAAAGAACTAATTTCATCAACCTCTCTCGAGCTTTTACCATACATGCGGAATCAACTTTATCGTTTATTGACAAAAAACTCCCTTGCCCTTAGTAAAATTTGGTCAAATGTAATAATTGACCAAGGGAGATCTTTGTCAAAAAAATTCAAAAGTTGACTAAAAGGAGGAAAAATTTTTGTCAATAAACCCAAAAATTGACTAACAAGAGGGGAGGTCTTTGACAATAAACCCAAAAGTTGACTCCGTCTGTAATTGAGCAAACCTCAGAGAAGGTAGGCGTTATTTTACTCGACATAAAATATAGGGTAAAAATTATTTCGGTCCCTAATTTTTTTCTAATTATTATTTTTTAATCGATATTTTCATTTTTACCTTGCGTGATCCCTAACTTTTTAAAAATTCATCAATTTAGTATTTTGTTAATCATCCGTTAGTCAAATTTAATGGTGTTAGGGATATTTCCGTCTTTAGACACAAAAATAAAATAAAAAAAATAAAAAAAATTATTAAATAAAAATTAAATTTTAAAAATAAAACAATAACAACTGAAAAATAAAAAATAAAAAAATAGAAAAAAATAATTTTTAAAATTAATAAAATACTTCTAATAATTTATTTTATTTTTAAAAATAATAATTAAAATTTTAAAATAATAATGTCTCTTCTCCTTTTAAAATAATTTTAGAATTTTTTATTATTTTTATGAGCTAATTGCATGGATCTCTTCTGAGGTTTTACCAACTACAAGCGGAGTCAACTTTATTGTTTATTGACAGACACCTCCCCTGCTCTTAGTAAAATTTGGTCAAATGTAACGGTTGACCAAGGGAGATATTTATAAAAAAACTGAAGAGTTGGCTAAAAGTTGATTCTGCTTGTAATTGAGCAAACCCAAAAGAGGGGAGGTCCTTGTCAATAAACCCAAAAGTTGACTCTGCCTGTTATTGAGTAAACCTCAAGGAAGGTAAGCGTTATTTACTCTATTTTTTTATTTTTTTATTTTTTTATTTTTTTATTTTAATTTATTATAATTTATTTTTATATAAAAAATTTATTTTTTATATTTTAATATTAATTTCAAGTGTTATTTTGAATTATTAAATTTTTATAAATTAAATATTATTGTAGTGATTTTTTTTATTTTTTAATGGTTTTTAATTTTAGTGTTAATTAATTAATTTTTAATATCTAAGGACTTTTCTTATAAATTTTGTGTATTTTGTAATTTTAATTTTATCAATGTGCATATTCTGTCATGTTTGACTGTAAAAAATTTGGTCAGAAGGACTACAATGATGAATTTTTAAAAAGTTAAGGATCATGCGAGCTAAAAAAGAAATAATTTAAAAAACGATAGAGACCAGAATAAATTTCGCCCTAAACGATATTATATTATTAAGATTTGATATAGAGCTAATAACACCCACTACCCTCGAGATTTTGCCAACTACAAGTGAAATCAGCTTTATCGTTTATTGACAACGTCCTTCTCTGCTGTTAGTCAACATTAGTCAAACTTAATATGCACAACGATATTTTCGTCTTTTCATAAATTTAAAATTTTATTTTATTAAATAAAATTAAAAAAATTAAAAAAATATTATCCCTCCATCTTTAAAATGATGGACGGTTATAATTTATTTAAATTTTTTTTAAATAACAATTAAAAAAAAAATTCAGATGGGATCTTTACCAAGAACCAAAAAAAAAAAATTTGAAATTTGCTGGACGAACCCAAAATTTCTAGGTTCGTCAGTGGGTTCTTCGACAAACCCAGAAGGGTTTAAAGGCAAACTTAAATTTCTGGGTTCGTCAAAGAACCTAGCTGCGAACCCAGAAATTCTAGGTTGGCTGGATCTCCAATAAATTTTAAATTGTTTTTTTAGTTTTTGGTGGAGATCCAATCACCTTTCTCCCTCCTACTCTTTTTTTAAAATAAATAAATAAATTTCAGATCTCTACCGTCCATTCAAAGATGTACGATGGAAATATGAAGTTTAATTTTTTATAATAATTTTCTTTTTTTGAAAAAGAAAAAATCTGGAGATTGGATCTTCACCTTTCTCCCTCTCACTCTTTATTTTGTTAACAAAAATAAATAAATTTCAGATTTAAATATGAAGTTTAACTTTTTATAATAATTTTTTTTTTAGAAAAGGAAAAAATCTCTACCGTCAATCTTACGTGAGATGGACATGGAGATCTAATTTTATTTTTCATTTTTATTTAAAAAATTTTAAATATCATTTTATGGGTATTTTGATCTTTTTAATAGTTAAACTTGGTCAACCGTTAAATTTAGCGGAATTTGACTAACAGTAGGGGAGGTTGTTGTTAATAAACGATAAAGTTGACTCCGCTTATAGTTGGGAAAATCTCAGAGGATATGGGTATCATTAGCTATTTGATATATATATATATATATATATATATATATATATATATATATATATGAAGATGACTTGATTTGATATATAATAAATAATTTAGAATTTAATTTGGAAAATTCTTTTTAATGATGTGAGCATGCAGGAGTATGTAAAAAACTAGTGAGATCAACCGTTATAAGTACTATTAGAAAAGTAAATTTTATAAATAAATACGATATTCCACTCCGAAAAGAAGAAGATCAACCGTTACTTTTGACTTTTGACAGTAGAAGAAGAGAAGTAAAAGCCTGAACTTTTCAGTTAACGTTTGGATAGTATATTTCAAAATAGCTTTTATACTATAATAGCTTTTAAACCTGTTTAGTTAAAAAAATTTAAAATCTCTTCTAATTAGGATATTACCAATATATCCTTAAATTCAAATAATATATATAATTTTATTTATATTTAACTATTTTTTATTACATTGAAAATAGTAAAATTTTAATAAATAATAAAATTTAAAAATAAACTAAACAAATAAAATCTTAATAAAAATAAAAGCTAAAATATAATTTTTTTCTTTTATAAAAAGTGCTTATAAATGTATTAATAAAAAGATAAATTTGCTTTAAAAAATTCAATTAAAATCCTAATACCTGTTAAGGTAACAAATTGATTATTATTTGTATGTAATAGTTTCCAATAGAGCCCAATCAGCAGATTGCTTTCTACTAATATAATGCCATGTGTATATGTAATTTGATGAGTAAATAAGGTGCAACTGTTCTTGTTAAGGTAGCTGTTGAGAAATAGAAACCAGAAATGAAATTCACACGAATTCTCAAGAAATTTCTTCTCAAATACTTCTTCTTCTCTACTAATATTTACACCGCCTCATCCCACTCCACCCCACCAACCCAAACAACCTCATTCCACCTAAAGGACTTCATAGTCTCCTCCATGAATCGCATACCTCCATGAATTAGCTTTGCGACCGTAAAGAAGTGCCGGAAGAGAAATCCTATCTCTCAACGAGTCAAACACGAAGCCCACGTGTGACAGCGTCGAGAGCCACGTCGGAGCCAGTGGCACCGTCACCGATCATGAGAATTTTCAGAGGATTAGTGGAGCCAGTGCTGATCATGACTTAGATGAAGATGTGGCGGCTGAATTTGGGTAGAGTTGATGAAAATGGTAGAATTTGGGTCAGAGAGAGAGCATGAAAGAGATATGAGTGGAATTTTATATTGTTATTGATTGTTAAGAGGGTGAAATTGAAAATATAAAAAATTTATTAAAATATTTTTTGGCTTCACGCTTTTCTTTAGAAGCTCTTTTGGGGAAGTCATCTGCAGATGGCTTCTGGTAGAAGAACTTCTAAAAGTCAGAAGCTATTTTGATAATTTATCCAAATATATTCAGAAGTTACTTGTAGGTCCTAGAAGCCAAAAGCTCACTTCTAAAAGCTTAAAGCTCACTTCTAAAAACTTAGCCAAACAAGGCCAAAACACTTGAACAATCCATGTATATTAATTAAACTTGCATTATAGTAACGGATAATACTTAATTTCGAAATAAAGTAAGAACTGTGATAAACTCAACCTCTTAATAAAGAGTCTGAACAATTAAGTTGCTTCCATGTCTGACCTCTTGTTTTTATAATTTTCAACTTTGAGGCTGAGTTTACCATGATTTAATGAAAATATCATCTATTAAATAATATGTTTGGTTTCAAAATTTTCATATATATATATATATTGAAGTCAAAGGTTTTATTATGAGTAATGTAAGGTTATTTAAAAAATTTGTCCAAATTTATATCTAAATAATATGATATTTAAGATGTCAACACCATATTATATAATTTGAGTATAAATTTAGATAAATTTTTTGAACAACTTATCAGAACTCTTATATTATTACTTGCAAGCTGCAAATGGGGAAAAAGCCTCAAACATTATTATTATTATTTTTTTGGTAAAATACCCTAATTTTATCATTAATTACACGTATAATATCAGTTTACCGTTTATTACACTAAAATACCTTACTTTCAGTTGACTAAATTAAAATTAACGGTTGACCAAACGGTTGAAGGACAAATTGGTCTTTTATGTGTAAATTGCTTTTCTAACAACTTTAAAAACCATCTAACCAATAAGAACACGCTATGTCATTTTAAATTAATTTTAAAAAAATTAAAAAATTAAAATTAAAAACAATTTTCAAAGGAAGAGATATGGAAATCTCTTCCTTTTAAATAGAAAAAAAATTGTTCTGTCCAACATAACGAATGAACAGCACCTCCTGGTCCTCCAATTGATTTGGAAATTTCTGTTTCAAATCTCAACACAGTGAACATCAGCTTGCTGCCCATGGATCGGGTCGTGCGGATCTAACCACGAATTAGCACCTCCTGGCCCTATATAGATTCCGTCAACTCTCCAACTTTTGTCCGATCTTTGCCGTTCACGGCCACCGTCCACTTACTGGCATCCGACTTGTTCACCGACCAGAGATCGTTCAGCGTCACTGCTCCTTACTTGTTCGCCAGCGGACCCTCCTTTTTGACGGAGAGTGATGAAATGGTGGCAGCGGTGGCTGTAGCCTTCTGACGGCGATGCAGCTTCTCTTGCTTGGCAGCTTTCTTGCTTATTGACTGGGAAGAGAGAAGCCCCATCAACAATGGAGTTTTTTTTTTTTCCATTTTTTTTTCTTTCTTTGAGATGTTGAATTTGGATGGTTTTTATTGGAGAAAATGAATTATTGTTGTTGAAAATTGAAAAAGATATATTATTTGTTATGGAATTTTATTTTGTAAGAGAAAAAATTTTGTGGATTTTGTTAAAGAAATAGATTGTTGTTGTTGAAAATTGAAGAAGATGAATGTTTATAGATTGTTGTTGTTATTATCGAAGATTGAAGAAGATTAATGATTTGTTGTTTAGAGAAAAAATATTTCTATGGATAGATGGTGATAATGGACACTGAGTGTTGATGAATTTCTGAAATTTTTTTGTATTTTTGTATTTTGTGCTGATTTTTGGAAATTTTTTGTATTGTATTTTTATATTTTGTTTTTATTTTTTTTACTATTATAATTTTTAATGTTATTTATTTCTTCTTAGGGTAACTATGTCATTTTACATCAAAATTTAGTCAAACCGTTAGTTTTAACTTGGTCAACTGAAAGTAGGGTACTTGAATGTAATAAACGGTAAATTTATATTATACGTATAATTAAGGATAAAGTCGGGATATCTTAGTGCAATTTACCCTTATTTTTTTAACATATTACCTGCGGTACGGCAACTCAAACTTGAAATATTATCAAACTAAATAAGCCTGTTTTTACCACCAAGCAATATTGAACAGTAGTTCCTCAAACATTAGTTAATAAGTGTGGTTCACTATTAGATTATCCATAATCACTTTATATTAATAGTAATTAGAAATTGCAAAATATGCAAACGTTATTTTATTTAAAAGCACTCTTTAATAGTATAAATTAGGACGAATTGAAAAATATATAAAAAAAAAGTATTTTTTTAGCTATTATAATTAATTCGATATTTGGGGGAATGAGACGCGACTCAAAATCACAACCTCAAGGTGCAAGTGCTAGAGGTATATCACTGGACCAATCTCATCTTATTAAAAAATGAAAGAAAAAGAAACCTTTACTAGTCACATTTTTTACAAAAATTATATTGCTATTTTTTTAATGTAAATAGTATAAAATTAGTATCTGTTAGGTAATTCTGTTTTTTTTTTTAAATAAACTTTTGGAAATAAATTTAAATATTTTATAATAAAAAATTGTGAATGTATTAACTAATGTATTTGGAAAAAGGATTTATAAAAATAAGAATAATTAGAAAACTTAATTTTTCTATTTTTCTTTTTTCGGTTTTAAAATTAATTTCAAAATATGGTTTAAACTAATCAGAGCAAAATATTTTGACATCCCCTACTAATGGCCTAATATGCTTGAATATTACTAATTGCTTATTACACGATGACGCTCCCATCGTTAGTATTAATAGTTAATTATGTTAATAAACGTTGCAGTTTTACGTTTTTTTAACGAAAATGATCAAATCCAATTCGAAACTGAAGGGAGTTTTAGAAAAGATTTTGATTATCATATAACATGCGGAATTGGGTTTCAAAATTTTTTCTTATATTGAAAACATTTTTCAATCAGGAATGAGTTCCTGTATATACGCAGAAAAAAACTTTAGAAACTACATACCTTTTTCTTGATTTTCTTTTTCTGATTCTTCGATCTACCACCAGATCTTCCGCACTATGACCCGCGGTCTGACAACGTGTGTGTGGGCACGTCACGGCAAGAGATGGAGGTCACGTGAAAAGAACGTTGGCCGAATCCTGCAAAATAGTGGAGAGTCAGAAAAAAACTTTTTTTTTATTTTCTCTCTTTGGTGGCCGAACTCTCTTTCTTTTTCAATTGTATGCTAGGTTCGGTTTTTTTCTAACTATATAACACTTATATAGTAGTCCTTTAGGGTTTTAGTTTGACCAAGTCAAAATAGGATTCTAAATCCTATTTATTTTTAGTCTCCCTAAAGACTTGAACCCGTGACCTTTTGGACTATTAAAATAATCTAATTATTTTAATTCTTTTGTGCTAGTCATTATTTAATCACATGACCTCATATTCAATAAATAAAATTAATAATTAATAATTATTAATTTCTATTATTTTATTAAATATTTAATTAATTAAATAATCACATTATTTAATTATTCTCTTTTATTTAAATCGCATTACTTTCGTAACACTATTAATTGGACCATCCAATTAATCTACCGTGATCCTCGTTACCAACAACCATAAGGGCTAGCAAGGGGACCTAATGGACCCACAGTTTTGAGCTCCAATAATACTTAGTAATATTAATTAAAACTCTTTAATTAATATTTCATGATTATTAACCTCAGAGTTATTCCACTAAAAACCCGAAGCTGCACTCCCAGAACTGTAGACGTGCTTATACAATCTGAAGTCTCAGAGTCCATTGATATAGCTAATTGCATATAGTGTGATCCTCCACAAATAGTTCATAACTAGAGCTGGGTCATAAAGTCCGTTATACCTTTCTAGAAATATCTTTTCCTTTAAGTACCATTGATTCTCTAATGAACAATTAAATCCCGTCTTTCTCACGGAAGAAGGAGAGCGCTCATAATCGTTCAAGCCTCGAATCAACCCTTAAGGGAACGACTCATCTACTTCAATCAAGAAGGAGTGGATTCCACTATTGTGTTCAAACCTTCCCAGCCACAAACCAAACCGCAGCTCCAAGATACGAAGGTATTGGTCGAGATTCTCATCAACATCACTCATGGTAAATCAAAAGCCACAATCTAATCTGAAGGAGTCGATAAGACACTCATGATTAAGATCACCTATAAATAGCCATTGTTTATCGATTATATATGAATCTCATCTACTAACGGATCTTGGTGAAAGATTCATATAAATCGTGTCCCAGTCCTATATGATCTTATCATATAAGGTGCCTCCATTCTCATGTCAACTACATGAGCAGTCTAGGATAAGACCACCGTACTTAACAGAATAGACCACAACAGTAGATCAATCACAAATAAAGTACCCAGCTTTGTTCGCTCTCTACGGACTCTTTAGATTGCACGTCTCAAAATGAATCCTCTCTGTATATGACCATCATATACTCATTATGAGATTACATTTTGCAATCTAGGATGTTCTTGCACAATACGAATGTATTACTGAATATAAAACATTTTATGAACTTGAATGATAATATGAATAATTCTTATTATTATCTTTAACCATTTACAATTACAAGTTTTAGGGCATAAATCCCAACAGAAACATCATCATGGAAACGACCAACAATAACCAGAGCAGCCTTCCCTACCATGCAATTAGGATGGGGCTAGTTCTTATAGTTTAGGTCGTTGGTGGCCTTCTTCGAAGACGTCGGTGGCCTTTAATAAATTGAAATAACTTCTGTTTGGGGATAAATTGGTAATTTCAAATAGAATAAAATATTAAAACATTAAAGAGATAATAACATAATCCAAGAGCAATAAAACGATGACATGTGGTAAAATCGCGGCCAAAGTGAAGGGAAGAAAATAATTTTTTGTCAAATAACATACGGAATAGGTTTCAAAATTTTGTTTTATTGAAAAAGATTTTCAATCACGAACGAGTTCCTGTGTATACGCAGAGAAAGAGTTTTCTTAAACTACATTATCTTTTTCTTTGATTTTTTTTTTTTGACTCTTTGATTCACCATCAGATCTTCTGAGCTATTACCCGCGGTTTGCCAACGCATGTATATGCACGTCACGGTAAGAGATGGAGGTCACGTGAAAAGGAACGAAGAAGACTTCTTCTTCCCTCTGGCCGGTCGCACCCTGCAAAAAGGAGAGGTTAGAAAAAACTTTTTTTTCTTTCTTTCTTTCTCTCTTGCTTGGCCGAATTGCTCTATTTCTTTTCACTTATATTAGGTCAAATTTTTCTAACATATTAGCACTTAAATACTAGGCTCTTAGGGTTTAATTTTTCTAGGCACTTGTTTTGGTCTCCCCAGAGACTTGAACCTGTGACCCGTGAGACAATTAAAATAATCAAATTCTTTTAATTCTTTTGTCCCTCTCATAGTTTGATTCCATAATCTCCTATTTAATAAATAAAATTTAATAATTATTAATTATTAATATTCTTTTAATTTATTAAATATCTAATTAAATAATCACATTATTTAATTATTTTCTTTAATTAAATTGCGTTACTTTCATAATACTATTAATTGGACCATCCAATTAATTTACCGTGACCCTCATTAACAACAATCATAAGGGCTAGCAATGGGACCTAATGGACCCACAGTTTCGAGCTCCAATAATACTTATTAATATTAATTAAACTCTTTAATTAATATTTTACGATTATTAACCTCGGAGTTATTCCATTAAAAACCCGGGGCTGCACTCTCAGAACTGTAGACGTGTTTATACAATCTGAAGTCTCAGCGTCCATTGATATAACTATTTATATATAGTGTGATTCTCCATACGTAGTTCATAACTAGAGCTGGGTCATAATATCCGTTATATCTCTCTAGTTATATCTTTTCCTTTAAACACCGTTGATTCTTGAATGAACAATTGAATCCTGTCTTTCTCACAGAAGAATGAGAGATCTTATAATTGTCTAGACCCTGAATCAATCCTTAAGGGAACTACTCATCTACTTTAATTAAGAAAGAATGGATTCCACTATCGTGTTCATACCTTTCTAGTCACAAGCCAAACCGCAACTCCAATATATGGAGGTATTGGTCGAGAATTCACATCGACCTCACTCATGGTAAATCAAAAGCCACGATCCAACTTAAAGGAGTCGATAAGACACTCAGTATTAAGATTCACTATAAATAGCTATCGTTTTTCGATATATATGAATCTCATCTATTAACGGATCTTAGTGAGAGATTCATATAAATCATGGCCCAGTCCTATATGATCTTATCATATAAGGTGCCTTCATTCTCATGTCAACTACATGAGCGGTTTAGGATAAAACCACATTACATTACAGAATGGACTACAGAAGTAGATCAACCACAAACAAAGTACTCAGTTTTGTTTGCTCTCTATGGATTCTTTAGATTGCATGTCTCAAAATGAATCATATTGTATATGACTTTCATATACTCATTTTGAGATTACATCTTGCAATCTAGAATATTCTTGTACAATATGAATGTATTAATGAATATAAAACACTTTTAAACTAGAATGATAAAATCTTAATTCTTATTATGTCTTAAACCGTTCACAAATACAAGTTTTAGGGTATAAATCCCAACACAAAGGGAATCAAAGAAAGATCTGGAAAGGTTTGAACCAAATGAGGACCCCTTGGGCCTCTTAGGTCCTTTCCAAACCCAGGTGATGACCTCGATTCAAAACGCATGAAAGGCAATGACCTTTGGTCGCCACGTACCAAAGACAACTGAGTACGATGAATAATCTCCTTAGCTGTCAAATCATCCCCTCTGATGAAGAAAGGAAGGATCTGGAAATAACCAAGGGCGAGCTGGAACCCATAAGAGCATAAAGCATAGAGCAGAGTGCAGCTATAAAAAGCCTAACAGACAGCGACATGACACTTCTGGCTAAGGTCAGAACAGGCTATAACCTGTTTCCTTGGATTGCAGAGCTGAACAAAAAGTGACCATACATCCCTAGGTCGCAGGTCTGCATGGAAAATAACATTTCATCTCAGGATATAAGCTATACGGACCTGGTTGTACGAAGCAATCAAAATAAGCTCTTTAGAGGGAGCATTAGGCAAAATCCTCCATCATCAAAGGAAATTTTGACACGTGTTACGAAAGTGATAAGGCTGTAAAGGGAGGATCAACTAACCAGGTCAAGAAAGCTGAAAAAATGCATTGACTAAAGGAGTGACGTGGAGCCATAAGAACCAAGGGCTGAAAGTCTATATAAGGCGCACCAGTTTTCATCAAGGGTAATTGATTTTTGGTTTAGAAAGCCTTAGTATGCAGAGGAAAATCCTAGTGATATTCTTCTAAATATACTGGGATTTAAGTCATCTATTGACCATCTCTAAACTTATTTCACCTCAATACTGCTATATTCTACCTTAGAATTCCCTTTTGACTTGAGCGTCCACCGGTGACCCTTGCCCTCTCATTCTTTATTTTCTCTAAGGAAAAGTTGTTATACGGGTTAGCTACGGTTTATACATACTGGTGAACTTATTGTCTTCGAAGGTAAGCATCTTCGCAAGACCTTCGCTACTGATTCTAAGGTCATTACACTGTAGTGAACCTACGATCTTTGAAGGTAAACACATTCGCAAGACCTTTGTTACTGATTCTAAGGTCTCTACATTCTGATAAACCTACTGTCTTCGAAGGTAAATACCTTCGCAAGACCTTTATTTATAATCGATTTTAAAGATATTCCAAAACGAATCTACATGTTGATACAAAACTATTTTCTTGCATCAACAACTTCATCATCTTCGTAACTATCATCAAGATCAAACAACTAAGTAGGCCACCACTAATCAACTATAAAAAATAGAGATAATTTGGTAGTGTAATTTTTTTTAACCGTTATCATTTAACAAAATTCGGATAAAGGGTGTCATAGTATAATAAAGTAATTAACAAACATATGAATATTGTATTGTTTTATAATTGAGGCTCGCAAATATAATATAAAAAATATATATTTTGTAGCTGACAAAGGGCAGATGCCATGCATAGTAGACTTGACGACACTAGATAAGCCACTCAAAGCATAACTGAATTCTTTTCAAAAAAAAAAAAAGCATAACTGTATTAACCCGTACGTATCAGTCTCCTTCTGATACTGTCTCCATGTTTTCATTTTTTTAAAAACACTCCAATGGCTAAACAGGATCCTACAACAAACTCATCAATCGATCCCAAAAGCGGGTTCTGCTCCGAAACCAAGACCTACCACAGCCTCCGACCCGCCTTTACCCTGCCGCCCCAATCCACGCCAATCTCCGTCACTTCCTACGTGTTCTCCCTCCTCGACTCTCATCCCCCGCTGCCATCCGCCGCCGCCATCGTCGACGCCGCCACTCGGCGCCGCATTCTCTACCCTGATCTCCTTCTCCGCATCAGAACCCTAGCTTTCTCTCTCCGAACCAAATTTGGACTCTCCAAAGGCGACGTCGCTTTCGTCCTCTCTCCGAACTCGATCAAAGTTCCCGTTCTCTACCTCTCTCTCCTGTCTCTCGGCGTTGTTGTCTCTCCTTCGAACCCTTCCGGTACCAAACCGGAGATTCTCCGGCTGATCCAGATCTCGAAACCTGTCATCGCGTTTGCCACCTCTGAGACGGCTCACAAGATCCCTTCGCTCGAACACGGTACCGTCCTTCTCGACTCGGCCGGCTTCGAATCTCTCACGACGGTGACGAGTACCGAGCTCGGAGAAACAGACCAAGTTAGGGTTCGGCAATCGGACGCAGCGGCGATTCTGTACTCGTCGGGGACGACGGGGACGGTGAAAGGAGTGGTGTTGAGTCACCGGAACTGGATTGCCTCACTGGCGTCGGCTCATGCGGTTCGTGAAGCGAGGGAGCATTCTCCTGCGGTTGCGATGTGTACGGTGCCTTACTTCCACGTGTTCGGGTTCAGGTACGCGCTGACGGCAATGGCGATGGGGGAGACTTTGGCGTTCATGGGGACGGGGAGGTTTGACTTGGTAGCCATGTTGAGAGCTATCGAGGAATTGAGGGTGAGCCACGTGGCCGCGGCACCACCCGTTGTTTCGAAGTTGGCTTTGGATGATGGTGTTGCGATGGACGGGTATGATTTGAGCTCGCTCGAAGTCGTGGGGTGCGGCGGGGCCCACTTGACGTTGGGCGTTATCGAGAAGTTCAAAAAAGGGTTCCCTAAAGTGCAATTAGCGCAGGTTAGCAAAAAAATTAAAACGTTGATTTTGTGCTGGGGTAATTTGTATTTTTGCCTCTTACGTTTTGAAAATAACATTTTTCTTGTACCGTTTAAAAAGTTAACTTTTAATAATAACGAGATAAAAATTAAAATGGGGATTAAATAAGTAAATAATTAAAGATTTTATATTAATTTTTTTAATAAAATATTTAAACTAAAATAATAAAAAATTGATACTCTCGTCTCTATTATTATCATCTCCATACAAATTCAATATTCTCCCTCTTCTCCCCCATCACCGTTATGATGACCAACTCAAGCACAACAATTTTATTTTTTAATTTCTTTTTCATGAACAACTCCAACACAATTCAAGTTCAACCACCCAAACAAATCCACCACCACATAATATGTATCTTTTTCTTCAATTTTCTTCAATTTTTTTTTCATTAACACTTAAACACAAACACAATTTCCACTACTGAAATCAACCCCCCACTACCACCATTGAATCTGTATATTTTTTTCTTCAATCTTTTTCTCATCAACCCGTCAAACACAGATTCCACCACCTTAAACTACCATTCGAACGACAAGATAAAGAGAGACGGGGAGAAGAAAGAGAAAGGGGAGAGTTGTAGAATTGAGAGAGACAGGGAGAGAGAGGGAGATTAGAGGGAGAAAGGGTGAAGAAAGTGAAAGAAAAAGAGAAGAAATAGAAAAATTTTAACTCTTTGAATAAAGATCTTTTTATTTAATTTCATTCATTCATTTACCAAAAGTTAGGAGGAAAAATACAAATTACCGTTTCTGCTATATTGAGACTGAGATTGTAATGATGATCAACGCAGGCGTATGGGATGACAGAATCAACGGGGAGAGTGTTTGGAACAGTGGGTCCAAAAGAATGTCGAGTGGTGGGAGCCACAGGGAAGCTGATGTGGAATTGCGAAGCTAAAATTGTTGATCCTGAAACCGGCAATTCTCTGCCTCCTTGCAACCCCGGAGAGATTTGGCTTAGAGGAGCATTCATCATGATGGGTATGTGCATATTTTTAGTCATGGACCAACCTATAATTTTATAAAAACCTAACAGGCCACAGAAAATACATGCCAGTTTCACACTTAGCAAAGAGGTGGCTGGATTGAACAGAGTCCGATGATCTCATAGCAAGGTGGTTGAGTGTGCTTTTAATTGGTTGTTAATGGAACTATAAATAAGAAGCAAATAAATTATACCCATTGATTATCACAAGATTTTTAAAAATTTTGAAAAAATTTGAATCAATAGAAGATTCAAATTTATTAGACAAGATCAAGTCTAATTTTAAAAATCTTGTGGCATTATTAATGATAAGTGGTTAAAATTTATTTCATATTCCTTCTCTATCCTTTATAGCAACCAAATTGTATACTTCAAATGTACTCTCTCTCAAGAGTGCAAATTATGCTTATTAGTTAGGCATTTACTTGCAGTACTACTTGTTCCATTAGATTTTGGTTAATTTGCTACAGCCGACGACAGGTTATGTTGGTGATGAAGAAGCAACTGCAGCGATTCTTGATCGGGAAGGGTGGCTGAGAACCGGAGACCTTGGTTACATTGACAGAGAGGGTTTTCTTTTTTATGTGGACAGAATAAAAGAACTTATCAAATACAAAGGCTACCAGGTTGAATTGAGATTTGAGAACCTCATGTTTTTTCTTGCTTGATCATAAAGTAATATAATGCTGTATAAATTATTGTATGTCAATGTTTTCAGGTCGCCCCAGTAGAACTGGAGCATCTGCTTCATTCCCATCCGGATATTGTTGATGCGGCTGTTGTTCCGTATGTCTGCCTCCATTGTTCTTCTATGAACTGAGTTGCACAATCATTTGGTTTATTTATTATTTTTTCTAAAATTTGCAGGTATCCTGACGAGCGAGTGGGTCAAGTACCGGTAGCTTTTGTTGTAAGAAAACATGGAAGCACCATTGCTGAATCAGAAATCAAGGATTTCATTGCCAAGCAGGTACCATTTTTTCTTGTTCTCATAATCTGATGATGAATGAAGAGAATGATCATTTTATGGTTGGTTATTCTGCTGTAGGTTGCTCCATACAAGAAAATTCGGCAATTGATTTTCATTAGTTCCATACCAAGGAATGCCCCAGGAAAGGTGTTGAGGAAGGATTTAATACTTGCATTGTCAAATGCAGTCTCGAAGCTGTAAATTTCCATTTCATTTGTACCTTATACAAAGTACCGTTTAGCTTCATTGAAAAAAAAAAAAAAAAATCCAGAACTTCTGTTTTCTTCACTCATTATATATACGAGAAGATAGAGCTTGCAAGTAGGGGCGGAATAAGAGGGGGGGGGGGGGGGGGGGGGGGGGGTGGGGGTGGGTGGGGGGGGCGCATCTATATATATTTTTATATACATATTTTAAAAAATTTCAAAATTCTTGGGAGGGCCAGGGGCGGGGGGGGGAGGGTGGGGCGGCGCGCTCCTGCTGGCAAGTGCATTACATGAATGAAGCAAAACTAATGTAGAGTATGCAACCCTTTTAGACCTATTGACTTGCAGCACCGGTAAAGGTTTTCTGAAGAAATGTCGAAAAAAAGAAGGCAGAAATACTATCTAAAATGGTTATATGCTATAAGCTAAATAATGGAACTTCATTTGCTTCTCTCTATCTAGAGATGACACACTATTCAACTGTTCATGGCTGCAAAGGGAAATTTTAAAAAAATAAACATCATCTTCAGTCACAAGCATTTGTTTCATTTCCTTATAAAGAAGGCCAGGTATGATGCATGATCACAATTTGTCTTTGATCAATAAAGTAAAATCATGCTGTATATTACTATTGTATGCCAATGTTTTCAGGTTCCCAAGCAGAACCAGAGCATCTGCTTCATTCCCATCCGGATATCGTTGATGCGGTGGTTGTTAATTCCGTACATCACTCACCTGCCTCCATTGTTCTATGAACTGAGTTGCACAATCATTTGGTTTATTTATTTTCAAAATCTTAAAGACGAGCGAGTCAAGTACCTGTAGCTTTTGTTGTAAGAAAACATGGGAGCACCATTGTTGACAGAAATCAAGGATTTTCATTGCCTAGCAGGTATGATTTTTCTTCTTCTCATAATCTGATGAATGAAGAGAATGATCAATTTTGACTGACTAATTTTATTACCATATGTTTATTTTTTTAACTCATCATACCTTTTGGAAAATCTGCTGTAGATATAAGAAAATTCGAAGAGTGACTTTATTAGTTCCATACCCAGGAATGCCCTAGGAAAGGCGTTGGGGAAAGATTTAATCGAACTTGCATTGTCGAACGCAATCTCGAGGCTGTAAATTTCCATTTCATTGTATCCTTGTACATTAAATCTTTCGTCTTCTTCTTGAGAGAGAGATGAAAATAGGAGGTCAATAGTTTTCACCAGACTATTAGATGCAGACATATTGCTATCGTATTCAAAGTGCTGTTGTTAAGCTTCATTGACAAAACTTCAAGAACTTCTGTTCTACACTCATTATACAAGAAGACAGACAGAAAGTGCATTTCATGAATTAAGCAAACTAATGTAGTTGGGAGAAACAGTTTGCGTGCCCAATGCATGCGAGTATGCGACCCTTTTAGACCTATTGATGCGCAGCAACCCTGAAGGTTTTTTGATGAAAATGACACATTATCGAAAACAGAAAGGCATAAATACCATCTAAAATGGTTTTATTATGATACCTGCCAAATAATGGAACTTCATTTGTTTCTCTTTATCTAGAGATGCACTATTCGACTGTTCATGGCTGAAAAGGGAAATTTTAAAAAATAAAAATAAAATAAACACCACAAACAATTGTTTAGTTTCTCTTTATCTAAATTGTGTTTTTTCAGCATCTTACCTACAAATTACAGAGCTTCACGTACGCAATTTGGGATTCCCACAGAAATTGCATCAGCACATTTATTGAAGATGCTCACTAAGGTAACAACTCTAACTAAGAAAATGCATTATCCATAGTAACTAAAAGTAACAAGGTACCTAGTGAGGCCTCAATTCAGGTATATCCATCAGATGGAAATGCTATTGGGGATTCCTCGACCAGTCACTCCTGGACCCGATGAGGGAACGAGCAGTTCATATGGGGGAATGCCTGCACCGCATCTGGCTTTAAGACGGACATCTTTATTTCTTTTATTTATTACGTTCTCTACCTCCTCTAGTTTAGCAGAGAATTTATTAAATATTTTAAGAACTTCAGGGTCATTGATCCAATGACTGTGTAGCTGGTTCACCTGGCCCAAATATTCTTCATCTGGGGAATGAGTAGACAGGGTGTCTTGAACAGCCATCACTTTAGTGGCTTGAAGTTGAGTGGGCAAAGAAGACAGAAAAGTACGCTGAGGATTTACCATAAACTTCTCGTAATCAGGCTCGTTTTCTTGGAGGATAAGCTTTCTCATGAGAGTAGGACGGTTTGGGACATATCCTCCGAAGGGATACTGCCCAAAGTTTATGGCTGCATGCTGACCTGATGCAATCCAGATTACTGTCGTAACTATCCCAGACAAGTCCTCTTTGGTGTTGAGTTGGGGCCACCAGGGCTCATTCCTTTTGTCATGGTGCCCTTTGTTCTTAACATCACTCCACCAAGCTTGGAGCTCAACATCAGATGTGATTGACTTAGGCTCAGAATAGAAGTGTTCAACATAGGATTCGACCCACTCTTTTATAGCAGACCAGATGAGGAGCCCATCTGATGCATAAGGGTAGTCTTCAATCACAAGTTTCACACCACAGGGCATTGAAGGATCCTCCACAGCCATACCCCTGAAAATTTTATCGTTAGTATCAATTACTCGGTATGGTTTTTCACCAGAAGCTCATTACGATTGTAAGACGTAAAGAAGAGTTGAATAAGATTTTTAGATGTCTGAATGCATTGAAACCTTACCTGCGAATAAGATCTGCAGGCAATGCCTCCATGTCAAATCTCCACATACTCTTGTAGGCTGCAGAGCTTAGCTCCATGGCGTACTTTCCAGGGAAGAAAGAAGCTTCAATTATTCCCCCTCCGTTTATTAGACTTTGCCGTGCAAGTGCGTTAATTTCTAGCGTATAGCGCATATGAGGATGGAGCAACATGAAAATAGGGTGCATTGAGCTAAGATGTCTGTGAGCTGCAATAATATAAGGTTCCATACAAGCATGGGTCCTCAACCTGATAAATTCAAAACATCAACATGTTGTACGACTGCAGACATTTGATGAAGCTAGTTAATGCGTCAAAGCATCATTTTTAAGTAATGTTTCAAATTTGATTTTAACATCAGTTTCGGAATGATTATAGATGTTCATGCAGCAGTGTCAAATACCCGGAAAAAAAGGGAAAATTATAAAAGCCAATCAGTTGTTCAAGCAAGGCTTGAAACTAATCCAATGGGACAAACTTTGAATTGTGCAGCTATTGAATCGGTTATAACTTACCAGTGATTCACGAGTTGATGGATTCCAGCATCGTTAGAGCAAACATGAGCTTTGGCTAGTTTCCAAATCCAGTGTGTTGTAGCATCATGCCCATGAGTGTAAACATGTTTATTCCTAGGCGAAGAAGGTGTTGGAGGAAGTGAAAGCTCAATAGCTATTGGCCTCAACATACTAGCCTTGTTATAGAAGAAAACTGTCCTCGACGCATAAGATTTTCTATCGGGCAAGGAGTTGATTTTGTAGATAAATGGCAAAAGCATGTCATGGTAATCAAGTATAAACAATCTCTTCTCCTCAATAGCCTGTATCATCAAATATCAGAGAGTTAGAAAAGGAAAAGGAGAAAAACCTTTTTGAATAGGAGCATTTTCCCTTTAGTTGATGTTGATATTTTTAATGTCATTGATGTCTGCACTGCATTTGGAAGTATTTCAAGAAACTTGATAATATAATGACAAACAAAGGTCTTGCTACAACTTAACTAGCAGATAAAATATGACTATTTGTTAATTGTTAACTGAAATGGATACTATATTTTTTTCTCAACTTTAAAGGAGCCATTAATGGAGGTTGTCTTGTTTCAAACTTACAAGAGCTAAGCAGCCCAATCACTTTCTTAATTTACAGGTATTGAAAATAAAAAAATGCATAAAGGATACATAGTTGGCCATTTCACAAAGGTATTCACGTGACATTTGAAATGTCCATGAAATGAAGCATTGAATCAGAAAGAAAGGTGGCCGTGATTCCTTTTACATAGCACATGTGAATATCAATACCTGTTCTATACTCATTCCATGAAGTTCTTCCTCTATCAACTCCTTTGTGATTGCTGACTCTGGAGGTCCATAGACAGCAGGGTCTAGTTTGCTCAGAATTGGGAATTCCTGTTAAATAAAACAAAACTTGGGACTTAAGAGGAGAGAACAATGAAAAGTGACAGACTACGGATTGTCTTAAACATTACCTTCAAAATCTCAATGTTCACTGGGTTGACCCCAGCTAATGTCTGCCGTGCAAACTCGTTGTCCCGCAACCATGCAAATCTGTCCACTGGATATAACAATCACAAAAGGTGCAGAAATGAGACAACGTCCCCGGATTGAAAACTCAATCTATTCATTCGGCTCAGGTTGTAGCAGCTCTGAGAGGAAATGAATAGATCTTCAAGAACATAAATTTTTCTGGGTTCTAAAATCTCAATGCCTTCAATTACTGATTGTATGATCTGAGCCTGTTCTTACAGCTCTTTGGAGAAATATGTATATTGGGATAGACAGACAGACAGATAGATAGAAATAGATAGGTAGAAAGAGAGAGAGAGAGAGAGAGAGAGAGAGAGAGAGAGAGGAACTTACTTTTTATAATAGCCGGCGTATCATATTTTAATAATCTTTCACTGACACTAAGAACTTGTCTCATCAGTGGGACAACTAATGGATTCTGAACAACTGCTTGATCATCTTCTTTCAAGAGAAAGCCACTGTTATATAGCTTATCGATATCGGAAAAACAAGTGAATGGGATATCTGAACTGGACAACGTAGCAGCAATAGATGGTATAAGATTGTGGAGCAGGGCTTTCAATCTCCCAGCAGAGAAAGTGTTCTGCTTGATCTCCTCAAAAGTTTCATCCCTAGGTACATACACCGGATGGGGCTTTTCAATTCTACTCTCACAGAGAGGCTCTAAATGAAATTCATGAAACACAACACAAGACAAACTACATGTTAGCTCTACGTAACATAAAAGGAAATATAACAACATTGATGAATTGCAGTATAATATAAGAATAGATTACTTGTCTTGGTTGGAGGTCGGCCAGTTCTACAGCGCCTAGGATAAGGCCTTTCCTCACTACCCAGGACCGGCCTAGCAAGCTCCTCGTCCTTATCAGGATTACCCAAATCATTATAGGGAGCATAATCATAAATTCTATCATGAGGCTTTCTCTCGCCTTTCCCGTTACCACGAATACTCAGTAAGTCTTCACGTCTTAGATCTTTAATCCCATCTGGTGTTTGTGATGGTAAGTATGCCTGTTCACAACAATTAATACATTGAATTTGCAAACCAAAACCAATTCATCACAACTTATTGAAAACAAGTGTTATGTTATATATATATATATAGTTCCGCACTTGATTTCTGAAGATTATTCTACTTTCAGGATTATCATTCCGCGAATGGATCCATGTATTTGCCGGAAAGAACATAGGACCCCCATCAAAACCGTGGACTACAATCTCCGCCAAGTAAAACTCCTTGCCATGAAGATTGGTTATGAGAACAGCCCCGGGTTTACCAAAATCAGAAGGAACTGTGAAATTAGCTCCATATTCAACAATGTTAGGGTGGCTGGAGTTGGATGGCTTTGGCATCCAGCCCCTAACTGCAGACTCTATACTCTTCCCTGAGTTGGTAACTGCAACAATAAATCAATATTTTTTTTTCTTTTTAAATGGCGCCAATTGAATAACAGAGGATCTAAAAGTAAAAAGAGTGGATAAAAAAAATATCTTTAAACAACAGAGAGGAAGATAACCAAGAACCAAATCTCACAGTTTTGCAAACGTCAGTATTATTATATTTTCTGTTAAAAACCAGAGGAAAGTTTTTAATGAATTTATTAGTCCAACAAATAAACAATCATAAACTATGAAATTGATAAAAACTCAATTAATCTTTTGAACAAACCCATTAAGAGTTGAGAGAAAAGAAGAAACAAACCAGGATCAATCTCTTCACTGATGAGCTGAATCAAGATTCCTTTACCAATCCCATTAACAAAAAGCTCCCACTGATCCTCTATCTTCTCTGTGAGCTTCTCTTTCATCTTCTTCCTCACAGTGATCACTGCTCTCACATCAAACACTCCTTCTTCTTTATTAGAAGAAGAGGAAGCAACCAACAGCGACGAACCATTAACATCCTTGGACTCACTTGACTTTGTAACAGTAGTCTCCATAGCTGCCTTGTTTTGATCACTGTTCACCACGGCCCGAATCATTAGCCTGCCCTTCGACCTGGCGAACCGGGCCTGCCGGAGACGCCCGTCTTTTCCGGCGCCGGGAACAGCCGGAGCTCGCCGGATGGCGGGGCTGGTCAAGAACTGTACCTTCAAAGCAGAAGTCATTGGCTTCTCTTCTCTTCTCTTCTTCTTCTCTCCAGTACTGCATATATATGTATACACCACAGTGCTCTCTCGAAAGCTGATTCAAGTCATGAAGTCAACACTATTTCTATATAAAGAGAGTAAAGGAAAAAGGTAATCATGAAATTATTTTACACAAAAAATGAAAACGACGAAAATACTCAGTTGACAGAGACCGCGAGACAAGTTGATAATATGTCCAAGAGTCCAAGAGTCCAAGGTTATTTATAATTTTGATTTAATAATGTCCCACGTTGTTCAGACTACAAGAACAGCACTCTCAGTTCGCAGCGCGTGTAGATAACGGACGCATAATGTACATGCCGTATACAAGACGTAAATATCAGTTTTAATAAAAATATAGGTGAATTGCACTAAGGAACCTGAGTTTATCCTTAATTACACACATAATATCAGTTTACCGTTTATTACACTCAAGTACCCTACTTTCAGTTGACCATGTTAAAACTGACGGTTGAATAACTTTTTTTTGTAAAATAACATAACTGCCCTTATTAACAAATATAAAAAATAACATTAAAAATAACAAACAATCACTATTCATCATCTCCACCATCACTATCTTCCTTATTTAAC
The DNA here is from genome assembly GCA_003430845.1 of Xanthoceras sorbifolium. Classification (NCBI taxonomy): domain Eukaryota; kingdom Viridiplantae; phylum Streptophyta; class Magnoliopsida; order Sapindales; family Sapindaceae; genus Xanthoceras; species Xanthoceras sorbifolium. The sequence continues at coordinate 11,933,114 of CM010621.1, forward strand.
CACCATCTTCCACATTTAATTTATTCAATCTCTCATCCATCTTCCAAAATCAATCCATCAATTATCATTATCACCATCCATTCATCTTCCACAAATAATTCATCAACTATACTTTCAAAATCAAAAAATAACATAAAATTTTTTTTTAAAAGAATTGAAAGCAAAAAGTACTCCATTTTTGTTCGTAAAAAGTGGGGGTAATTGCAATAACTCCCAGTGTATATAGGCATAATTGCATAAAAATCTAAGAATAATTGATAATAACAATAACTCCCCTTTGACCGGTTGACTAACCGTTGACCACAGTTAATCACTAACGATCAAAGGGGCAAAATCGTTTTTTAGAAAATTTTAAAAAAAATCTTGAAGAAGATGATGAGGAGGAAGAAGAAAAATAAAAAAAATCTGGAAAAAAGAATAAGAAGAAGAAGAAGAAAGAAGAAAAATAAAAAAAATCTGGAAAAAAAAGAAGAAGAGGAAGAAGAAGAAGAAGAAGAAGAAGAAGAAAACTATAAAGAAGAATAAGAAGAATAAAAAGAAGAAAAGGAGAAAAAAGAAAGAAGAGGAAGAAGAAAAATAAAAAAAATCTGAAAAAAAAAGAAGAAAAGTAGAAGAAGAAGAAAAATAAAAAAAATCTGAAAAAAAAAGAAGAAAAGAAGAAGAAGAAGAAGAAGAAGAAGAAGAAAATCTAGAAAAAGAAGAAGAAGAAGAGGAGTAAGAAGAAAGAAGAGGAATAAGAAAAATAAAAAAAATCTGAAAAAAAAAAGAAGAAAAGTAGAAGAAGAAAGAAGAAAAATAAAAAAAAATAGAAAAAAAAAGAAGAAAAGAAAAAGAAGAAGAAGAAGAAAGAAGAAAAATTAAAAAAATCTGGAAAAGAAGAAGAAGAAAGAAGAAAAATAAAAAAAATCTGAAAAAGAAGAAGAAGAAAAAGAAAAAGAAAAAAAAGAGGAAGAAGAAAAATAAAAAAATCTGGAAAAGAATAAAAAGAAAAAAAATAAAAAAATCTAGAAAAAAAGAATAAAAAAATTTAGAAGAAGAAGAAGATGGAGGAAAAGAAGAAGAAGAAGAAGAAGAAAAATAAAAAAATCTGGAAAAAAAGAATAAAAAAATTTGGAAGGAGAAGAATAAAAAGAAGAAGAAGAAAATGGAGGAAAATGAAAAAAAAATTATGAAGAAAGAAATTGAAAAAAAAAATTGGAAGAAGAAGGAGCATATCTGGTGATGAATAAAAAAAATTGAAAAAAAAATTGATTTTTTTTTTGGGCAATGGATCTAGTCCATTAGATGAAAATATTTTTATCTCATCTAATGGACCAGATGAGAATTTTTTTTTTAAAAGACGATTTTAGCCCTTTAACCGTTAGTGACTAATTGTGGTCAACGGTTAGTCAACCGATCAAAGAGGGGTTATTGTTATTATCAATTATTTTCATATTTTTATACAATTATGATTATATACACTTGGAGTTATTGTAATTACTCCTAAAAAGTACTCCATTTTTATTCGTCTTATACTTCTCTACAAATCACTATTTTTATTTTTTGTTTTGGTGAATCTCTCAACTCACTCTTTCTCTCTCTCTCTCCCCTGTTGTTTTTCTTTTTTTGTTATTTTTTTCTCTGACTCTTCACTTTTTCTTCATCTTAGACTCCTCTCATTTTTTTTTCTCTATCTCCAAACTCTCTCCTCTCTCTATCTTGTGGAAGCCATTATTATAGGAGGTGAAAGAAGAGGAAGTTGACATTGTTAAAGGAAGAGATCTTGAAAAATTTTCAGATCTCTTCCATTTAATTTTTTTTTTTTTTGTAATGTGGAGGAAGAGATCTGAAAATTTTCCAGGTCTCTTCCATTTAAAATTTTTTTAAATTTTTTCTTTAAAAGTGGAGGAAGAGATCTGGAAATTATTTAATTTTTTTTTAATTTTCTTTTTTTTTTAATGTGAAGGAACCATTTAAAAAAATTTTAATTTTTTTTTAAAATGTTTTTAACATATATATATATATATATATTAAACTAATTAAAATATGACGTGACATGTTCTTATTAATTGGATAATTTTTTAATTTTTATAAAAAAGAATTTAGACGTAAAAGACTAATTTACTCCTTAACCGTTTGATCAACCGCTAGTTTTAATTTGGTCAACTGAAAGTATGGTACTCGAGTGTAATAAACGGTAAACTGACATTATGTGTGTAATTAAGGATAAACTCATGATACTTTAGTATAATTTACCCTAAAAATATTAGGATCCGAAAATTTTATAAAATTTAAATGAAAATATAGTAGATATTCGAAATATTTTTTTATATTAATCTCCAAAATTTAGAGAAAGAGTGATGCTGTATTATTTAAAAATTTTTAATTTATATTTAAATAATGTGATGTGTTATTAATATAAAAATTAAAATAAATTAATATTACTCTTAATAAAAATATCAAAATTATTTCCATTAAAATATTAATATTTATTCTCTAATTATACACGATGCAATGAATTATAAGAGGGGATTTCGAGAAAGTGAAGCTCACGTGAGTGGAAAGAGAATGAGGGTAGTAGGTGTAAATGTAATTGGAAATTGGCTGGTTTGTTAAAAGAAAACTGTTAAATTTCTAAAATCTGTAGCCAATTATGATGTTACATGACAGATCATTAAAACATAGTGTGAAGTTTGAAAGAAATGATGTTGAGATATATCACCGGTCCTAATCGTTTTTTTTTATGCCTTTTGATAAAAGGAGAATATTATAATATGTAATAGTATTTTTATATTTACAATTGATGGGTTCAAACGACAAACACTTTTTAAGTACACATTTTGATTTTTTTTTTTTTTTCCAGTGGCTTTTTGAAAGCAATTTTAAGGGATAATTATATAAACCCTTTCCAAATTTGAACTAAATGTAAAAATTAAAGTGTGTTTAGAATTGCTTTAATTTATAAAATAATTATAAATTAAAACAATTCTATAACTTAAAAAATAATTAAATATTAATTAATTTACTATACTTTTTAAATTCTATATTACAGAATAAATTATCATTTTATAAATTACAATAATCTCAAGCGTACCTTTAAATTATATAATTTTCAAATAAGGTAAGAATTCCTCTATCATTAGCGAAAAAAACTCTCTTTGTTAATCAGTAATCATATATTGTTAAGCACATGCACATCTAATATAATGGAGTTCTTGTTGATATCAACAGCAAAGACTTATCTTAGATGAGTTGTCTTTTATTTACTTATTTGTACCAAAAGAAGATTATTGGCTTTTGACAACTACTCAAAATAAATTATTTATGTGATAAAATATTTTTCACATGTTAAGCATGGATACTTATTTGTACACTAACTATTTGTCAAATACTATGGACCTAAACAAACTTTCAACATTCCAATGATTTAATACAAAAGTAAAACACAAAGACAGATTTTTTTCCCCCCTCTTTCTATACTTTTCGCACTTTGTATTTAATGGTTCAATTAAAAATTTCAAAATTGGTAGGTAAGAGTTCGTCATGACGCATTACATTTTTTTTCCCACGTGAATGTTTAACTTGTATAATGAATTTGTAGTAAGCATTTCTTTAAAAAAATAAGAAGAAAAAACATAACCATAGGGAATTCAAATCCGAGATCTGAATATTCTAATGTAATATTAGTAATTATTTGTACATCCATTTGTAGTAAAGTGGTTAACGCACCTCCCTTCCATTTCAGTAGTGAGGAGTTCAATTCTTACCGTACATATACCAGTATGTGTGGATAGTTTTCTCCCCTTATTGTGAGAGTAGATACCTCTTCTTATTATAGGAGTAGATGTCTCCCGTTATGAAAGTAGATATCCAAACTGCGCATTTAATAATTAATCTAGATAGATCCCAACAATTATTAGTATTATATGTGTACCCTTTTTCACACACAGAAAGCACGTGGTAAATAATTTTGGAGTTGTAGATGGTAAAGCTGAGATCCAATCTTATGCGGCCCCCACTTAAAGTCATCATGTTTAGAAAGTAGAAACATAAACAAATCGTTTCAAAAAAAAAAAAAAAAAACGTAAACAAAACAATTAAACACACAACACGAGCCAGGCATGCATTTGCAAATCAAATAATTCATTCACCGAATATATATAATAATTATTTTCAAAGTTTTCTCCAAGAGGAGATATTTTGTCGTATGATTGAAGCATCGTCTCTTGGCTGGCATATTAAATGTTTCAAGTAAATGAATACATACAAACTTTTGGTACTCAGTCGTTATCATATATCTTATATTATTCATAGGTATCAATAATGATAATGTGATCCATATGGTAAGACATCCATTTTTTTAATAGGTTTTTATAGCATATGATTGATAATATCTTGTGCATGTATTATATGAATATAATATCAGATGATGCAGAGTTGATGTCGAAAAAGAATGCAGACCTAGACCCCACTTTACGTCATATTTATAAAAATATTTGCTTTTATCTAAAAATATATATATATATATATATATTTGTTTTTATCTAAAAATATATATTAATGAAAAAGATAATTATTTTCAGGGAGGAAAAGAGAGTTTTGTTGGTGGGTAACATCAAAGGTTTTAGACTTTTAGTATTAAGTATTGGCTCATGAGAATATGAAAATATATGGAAAAAAAAAAATATGAGAGAAAACGCTAGAATTGTCAGGTTCATGACAACATATATTATACGACACATTAAGTGGTGTGTAGAAAATGATATATATACGTGTGTGTGTGTGGGGCCATGAAAATTCAAATGTCACATCACATATGGCTATGGAAATTGTTGAGAAGAGGAAGAAAACCGCCCATATGATGGCAACTGTTCATGCAAGTCCTTTTTTAAGGGCTCATTTTTCCATCTCTGGTCCAAACTCTTGCAAATGATATATATACGCGTGTGTGTGGGGGTCCGCTGGCCAGCTTTTTGGTTTCAAATTGAAGGAGTGTTGTGATTTGTGAGGTGATGGCGATGGCGATGGAGCAGTACTGAGATTCTAAATGTTTACAAGAGTTATAAAGAAAAGTGGGAACATAACGTCACATCACATGTCACCCAGTGGCACCCACCCACCACCGTTGTATTGCTCATCACTCATCAGTGCTAAATCACTTCACATTTTGCTTTTGTTTGTATATCCAATTTGGGAAGGGTCTCCAGTCCATGACCATGAATGATGAATCACAACAATTTTGTTTTATGATTCGAGTAATTGATGTGTTGATCTACTGATCAAAAGTAGGATTTGATGGATCCCAGTATCCCACAAATGAAATTTTAAAGAATTCAAAACATCAAAAGATCAGAGCAAATTAAATTTCTATGCAAAGTGTTGCAAACGTTTCAAGATTTGAATAACAAAAGTTTTATTTTAGTTTATTGAGCTTGGGGTACAAGAAAAAGAGAAAGTTCACCAAACATGGATATGATGCTTAAAAGAGGAAGTAATTCCGCGAAAGGGGAACAGAGGTGGCTGCGGAGCATGTAAGAATTTCGTTGTTTGCGGTGACTGTATATGTCTCAGGGTCGACTGTGATATCTGGAAGTGAATCGTTGAGCTTCATGTCGAGTTTCGTGAGTTTCCTCACGTTGCTCACTGCTTCAACTCTCTTGCTGAGTCCATACATGGCTTTTACTCCAAGATCTAGAGCTGCCTGCATTGTGATAGGCAGTAGATCAAATTTTATTATTGCTTTAGAGGAATAAAAAAAATACAAAGAGGAAGAGAGGGAAAGAGAAAGATCGTGCCTTGCTGACAAACGCAATGGAGTTGGCACTACCAGCCTTGCCAAATGCTCCAAACATAGGCCTCGCCATGACCTGCAATCATACATGTGTATAAGGAATTTGATCTATATTATAGAGTACTTTTAAGTATTTATAAGTTAAAAGGTTTTTTGGCACACTACAAGGATATAATTCAATAGAGACTTCTAAACAAGTATCCGACATGCGCTTCTTTAAAAGTATTTCATATGTCGTTTTGATTGAAAAAGGATTTTTATAACTCTTTCTAAACATTTTTGCTAAAAACACTTCCAGTGCACTACAAGTTCGGCATTTTGGCTGGTCCAAGCAAAAAGTACAGGTGGAAATCTAAGCTAGTGAGAACTGTTAACAGTATTCCGATCCGTATAAAACAATATTTCACACGAATTCAGCATGAATGTTTATATAGAAATATTATCAATATTTACCGGTTCAGGGGTTGGAATGCTTGCATTTGGATCACCCATATTAGCCCATGCAATTGTCCCACCTTTGATCACCATTTCTGGTTTTGCTCCAAAGAAAGATGGCTTCCATATAACTAGATCCGCCAACTTCCCCACCTGCACAACATAATTAGTCGCGGAATGTAACAGTTATTCCAGAAAGTTTCGTGTCAATTACATTGCCCCAATATTTGAGGGATTAGCCGAGAGTTGGTGGTTCCCATCTAAAAATCAGATAAATTAAATTCAACTATTATTCATACATGAAAATATAAATTTGATTAACAACTATAAGTAGTTATAGCTAAATATGAAATTTTTATATGCATAGTCCAGGTCAAGTTGTAGAATGAAATTGTCGAGGTCAAAAATTGCATACCTCCACTGAACCAACAACTTGAGAAAACCCATTAGCTATTGCTGGATTTATAGTGTATTTTGCAATGTATCTTCTGATCCTAAGATTGTCATTGTCAGATCCACTAGGATCAATTGATCCTCTTTGTGATTTCATCTTGTGTGCTGTTTGCCAAGTTCTGCTTATCACCTGGTACGAAGAGAAGTTCAACTCGTCTAAGACTCGAATCATTACAATATCTAAGCTGTCACTTGCAAGCAATTGGGTAGCAACAGCAACTATTTATGACACTGAAGGTCTCTAATATAGCAACAGCAACTACCAACATGATTTATTTCAAATGCAAAAGAGCATAATTCATGAGTAATCTAGTAGAAAAAGGAATGTATGTTGAACAAAGTTTTAAGGGGGGATAAAACAGAAATCAAGACCTCTCCAATGCGACCCATAGCCTGTGAATCTGAAGAAATAATGCTAATTGCCCCCATATCATGCAATATGTCTTCCGCAGCAATTGTTTCAGCTCTAATCCTTGATTCGGCAAAAGCTACATCTTCTGGAATGTTTTTATCAAGGTGATGGCAGACCATCTGCAATTATCCGAAGCAAATGAAAAGACACATCCATAAAAAAAAAAGTCTGTATAATCATTGGCGTTATCTTCTCATACCAACATGTCAAGATGCTCATCTATAGTATTGGAAGTAAATGGCCGGGTGGGATTTGTTGATGAGGGCAGGACATTTTTCACACCACAAACTTTGATAATATCTGGAGCATGACCGCCACCTGCACCTTCACTGTCCAAAAAAAAAATCAATAAAAGAAAAATCAATAAGCTGTAAAATTAATGGGATTTCACCATTTCTCTCCTGATGAATAGATATTTTCTCAGAAAAAATTTCAATAGTATTGATATACGATGATGAATAGTCTTCTCTATAGAAAAATCCACAGAGATTATAAGCAATAGGAAGTAGTAAAGATTCAAGATCATCATAACTCATTACTCACAATACCTTGAAGCATACAAAGAATAAGCAGTAAAAACAAAAAAGCCTATGGCATGCAAATACATACTATGTACACAATCAAACTGGCCAGGATACCAAGTTGTAGGCTATCTGGTGCCGCTACAAAGATCTGAGTCATGACTACTGGAACTTTTTGTTCCATTTCTACAGAAAAATCTACTTAATGAGGCATCTTAAAAGAATAAAATTTGCTTTTGTGACAATGACATTTGATAGTCAAGTCTTGCATTACTTTCCAGGATACCAAGTTGTAGGCTATCTGGTGCCGCTACAAAGATCTGAGTCATGACTACTGGAACTTTTTGTTCCATTTCTACAGAAAAATCTACTTAATGAGGCATCTTAAAAGAATAAAATTTGCTTTTGTGACAATGACATTTGATAGTCAAGTCTTGCATTACTTTCCAAAGAAGATAGTTAGGTCTCTTTTTGTTGTGCAAAAGGTCTTGAGTTCAAATGCTGCTCACACTATGAGGGGGAAGATTTTAGTTTATATTTATTGTGATAAAAATAAAAAATAACAAAGGAGCAGGAAGTAATCTGTACCTGTGGTAAGTATGAATTGTTCTCCCCTTAAATGCAGCAATTGTGTGCTCTACGAATCCAGATTCATTCAAGGTGTCAGTGTGGATATTAACCTGCCAAATTATAATATATAAATAAAGTTCTAGATGTAAACTTATAACGGGGTTCAAATTATTTTAAAAAAATTCAAAGTGAACCTGGATGTCATGTTCTTCTGCAACAGTCAAACAATTGTCTATTGCGGCAGGTGTACTTCCCCAGTCTTCATGCAGCTTCAATCCCATTGCTCCAGCCCTGATTATTTCATGTAGTTCATCGGGTTTGGCACCGTTTCCCTAAATCAAAATAATTTTGCATGATGAAGCACAAGAGATGTGGGAGGGAAGATCTTCCAAAGTCTAAAAGTTTAAACCTCTCAACCATTCTTAATTTTAATCAGTCATATTATAAAATTAAAACTGGACAGAAATCACAAGTACAAAACTTACTAGCTTACTTTTCCTGTGAAGCCAAAGTTCAGAGGCAGGTCATCAGTTGATTGCAGCATTAACTTCATATGTGATGGAGCTGGTGTACAAGTAGTTGCACGTGTCCCTTCAGCAGGTCCTGTTCCTCCTCCCACTAACGTTGTAATGCCTACACATTTTTGAAGATTTTTGGGTGAAAGTCTTATAAAAGGCATGGAGATGTTTATGTTGAGACCTTAAGGAGATCTAAAAGACTTGCGAGCCAAGAAACAAGTCTTGCGGAAGAAGAAATTAAGTAGCTGGAGGAAAAGCAACCATAGTCCCATTTGGGCACAGATGTAGTTTCCTATTCTTTTTTGGTTATTTGTTTCCTATCTTATTTGATATTGTTTTCCATTTAGAATTAAATTCTATTTCCTAGTCCTTCCATTATTAGGATTTAGAATTAAACTTTATTTCCTAGTCCTTTCATTATTAGGATTTAGTTAGTATAAATAGGGGCTTCTCATTAGTTTGTAGGGATTATTCAGTTATCAATAAAATTGAGAGAATTCTCTATTTTCGGCTTTTCTAAAGCTTGAGCTAGTTCTAAGGTTAATAACCTAGATCTCGATTATTCGGCTTTTCTTGGGATTTCAAGAATCGCTTGGGCTAGGATAAGGGCTAATTAACCCGTGTTCTAGAGAGTTGGTGATCCCTAATTAAGGTGATCTAACTCAAATCTATCGTGTGTGTGAGTTAATTGTGGTGCAAGTTAGGGTTTGTTGTTGGATCTAGACATAGGCCCTCAACAATTTGGTGAATTCGTTGAGAGGTTTTTAGGGTTCTTCAGGAGGTTTCAGTTCAGCGGAAAAAAAAAAAAAGCAAATAATTTCGGATAGCCATGGCAAATAGGGATGAGGCTGGCAGTGGGTCGCAGTCCAACAAACAACGATTTGAAGTCATAGAAGAAAATTAAGAGCGGATTTTCAAGTCGCTAGCAGAGTTGACCACAACCATTATGAATTTGCAAGAGTCCTTCGAGAGGAGGGAACGTCGACAGGCTGAAACCAATGAGGGGAACCGATAGACAGGCGGACTTATGGGGAAGAACGACGATCACAAGGCTCTAGGCATGGGGCTGGATTTTCTGAGATTGACGAAAGAAACCGTGGAGTAAGGTTAGGTGGGCGTGTAGAACGGGGGCCATTAGTAGTCGAACGATGGTTGCATGACAGGGATTCAGAAATGGAAAAGGGTGAGGGTGAGGGTTCCGATGAGGAAGACCGGAGGTTTGACCAGAGACACCGTGATCGTATGCCCGTTTATGAGCGACAAAGGGACCCGCCAAGGCGCGAGACCGAGTTTGATGGTGAAAAGCGGCGAGAGAGATATAATAGTCGGGGACCCAGGAAACCAAAGGTAGATTTCCCGCGTTTTAATGGTGGTGACCCGCATGAGTGGCTAGATAAAGTGGAACACTACTTTCGGGTCTATGAAGTGATTGGGGAAGACCGGGTTTCCACGGCTTGCATCTATCTTGATGGTAAGGCCAACAGTTGGTGGAGGTGGATCAGGACGCATTATGAGCAGGATGGTAGGCGAATGGGATGGACAGCATTCGAAAGGGAGTTCATAGCGCAATGGGGACCATCTCCAATAATCAATCATCATGACTGTTTGGCCAAACTTAAACAGGAAGGAAAAATGCAGACTTATATTGAGGAGTTCCGCCGATTACAGACTATGGTAAGAGGGTGGTCTGAAAAAGCATTGGTGGGCACATTCATCGAGGGGCTGAAACCATGGTTAGCAAGGGAGGTCAAGTTGAAGCAGCCCAACAGGTTAGTTGAAGCAATGAAGATCGCTGAGGTCTTGGGTGATAGCTATTATGAGGATCGGAAACCAATTAAAGAAGGTAATGGCAACAAATTCTCTGAACCGGGACATCAGAAAACAGCCGATACAGAGAAGGAAGCTGATGGAGACAGGTACAAAAAGGAAGGTGGAGATGTGAGGAAGCTATCACGGGAGGAACTTCAAGAAAGAATAAAAAAGGGCTTATGCTTTAAGTGTGGCGATAAATGGGGCAGAGATCACAAATGCAAGCCTGGTAAGGTTTATTTTATACTAGATTCGAGTGACTCTGATGATAATGGCAATGGAAGGGAAAATGAATCCGACGATGACAGGGAATTAAGAGTAATCGAAAGGGTCACTAAAGTGGGGGAGGCTGAGGTGTCGCTTAATGCCATCACAGGAGCTTCCACTCCATCTACCATGAGGCTTATGGCATGGATTGGCAAGTTTGAGGTATCGTTACTTGTGGATTCTGGTTCCTCTTATAATTTTATAAAAGCTGATATCATTAGGAAGATCGGACTACGAGGGGCAGCCATAAAGCCATTTGAGGTAAGGGTAGCCAATGGGGACAAGCTAAAATGTGAGGAGGTCGTCCGAGAGGTCAAGATGAACGTGCAAGGGGTACGGATTGTGGCGGATTTACATGTATTGTCCTTAGTCGGGGTTGATGTGGTTCTGGGTAATGTGTGGTTGCGGAGTATCAGCACGGTAACTACAGATTTCGGGACCATGACGATGAGGTTTAAATTAGGTGGCAAACAGAAAAAGTGGACAGCCTTGTCCACCAAAGATATTAAGCCGTGTGAGACCTACCTGATAGAGCAACTATGCAAAGGAGGCGCCCAATGCTTCACCGTTTTAAAGGCAGCTGAAGATTCTGCTGAGGAGGGTAAGAAGAAGAAAGTGGGGGACCCTAGTTTGATCTCAAGTAATTTGGTGACTTTTGATTCAGAGGGTAAGGTGATGCTTCAACCATCTGCAGTATTGAGGTATCGCAAAGGGAAGAAAGGACGTGCGAGGTCCAAGGTGTGGCAAGTTCTAGTTCAGTGGCGCGGGGTTCCTATAGAAGAGGCTACTTGGGAGAATTACGATGAGATGATAGAATGATTTCCAGATTTTACCCTTGAGGACAAGGGTATTCTTAAAGGAAGGGGGAATGTTGAGACCCTAAGGAGATCTAAAAGACTTGCGAGCCAAGAAACAAGTCTTGCGGAAGAAGAAATTAAGTGGCTAGAGGAAAAGCAACCATAGTCCTATTTGGGCACAGATTTAGTTTCCTATTCTTTTTTGGTTATTTGTTTCCTATCTTATTTGATATTGTTTTCCATTTAGAATTAAATTCTATTTCTTAGTCCTTCCATTATTAGGATTTAGAATTAAACTTTATTTCCTAGACCTTTCATTATTAGGATTTAGTTAGTATAAATAGGGGCTTCTCATTAGTTTGTAGGGATTATTCAGTTATCAATAAAATTAAGAGAATTCTCTATTTTTTTTCTAAAGCTTGGGCTAGTTCTAAGGCTAATAACCTAGATCTAGATTATTCGGCTTTTCTTGGGATTTCGCACTCAAGAATCACTTGGGCTAGGACAAGGGCTAATTAACCCGCGTTCTAGAGAGTTGGTGATCTCTAATTAAGGTGATCTAACTCAAATCTATCGTGTGTGTGAGTTAATTGTGGTGCAAGTTAGGGTCACACACACGATTAATTCACCACAATCCAACAACAAACCCTAACTTGCACCATAATTAACTCACACACACGATAGATTTGAGTTAGATCACCTTAATTAGGGATCACCAACTCTCTAGAACGCGGGTTAATTAACCCTTGTCCTAGCCCAAGCGATTCTTGAGTGCGAAATCTCAAGAAAAGCCGAATAATCTAGATCTAGGTTGGTTTTTAGCCTTAGAACTAGCCCAAGCTTTAGAAAATTCGAAAATAGAGAATTCTCTTAATTTTATTGATAACTGAATAATCCCTACAAACTAATGAGAAGCCCCTATTTATACTAACTAAATCCTAATAATAAAAGGACTAGGAAATAAAGTTTAATTCTAAATCCTAATAATGGAAGGGCTAGGAAATAGAATTTAATTCTAAATGGAAAACAATATCAAATAAGATAGGAAACAAATAACCAAAAAAGAATAGGAAACTAAATCTGTTCCCAAATAGGACTATGGTTGCTTTTCCTCCAGCCACTTAATTTCTTCTTCCGCAAGACTTGTTTCTTGGCTCGCAAGTCTTTTAGATCTCCTTAGGGTCTCAACAATTTACCTCAGAAGTCTCAGTTTTTACGATTTTTTGTTTCTGAAATTTAACAGAAGCACTACATTCATAATCTAAATAGAACTCGTATTGAGTTTGATAAAAACAAACAGTATCGGCAATGCAACTCCTGGCCCATTAATCATTGAAGCATAGTGCATAAGAGTAATCCAGTCATATTATTTGTGTCTTTTTATAAGTGTACAGAAGCCATAGTAATTCCAGCTAAGTATCTCACCACTTGAAATAGCCTCATATGCCAGTTGAGGGCATATGAAGTGCACATGACAGTCTATGGCCCCTGCCGTTACTATAAATCCTTCTCCAGCAATAACCTCAGTGTTAACCTGAGAAGAATGAGCAGGTCTAAGTATCTGCCAGTGACGCAGCAGTTGCACCTTTAAAACTGTTTGTACATTCTCTCATGAAACTTACCCCAATGATCATGTTAAGAAGTACATCGTCCATGGTATCTGGATTGCCGGCTTTCCCAAGGGCAACAATAAGACCATCTTTAATACCAATATCTGCCTTAAAAATTCCGGTATAATCAATGATTACAGCATTTGTTATAACTGTGTCCAGAGCATCAGCTGGGGGATACCCGCATGCCTGGCCCATGCCATCTCTTATGACTTTTCCACCTCCAAATACACATTCATCACCATAGACAGCAAAATCTCTTTCAATTTCAGCAAACAAGTCAGTATCACCAAGCTGGATTTTGTCACCAGTAGTGGGGCCATACATGTTAGCATAAGCCTCCCGAGAAATAATAGTGGTGAAAGAAGAACCTTCTCCTGTCACACCTTCACTGCAAAATCAGTACTGAGGTAAGGCATCTTTGTTTAATCCTTAGTCATTTACATTGATGTTTCTAATCAAGTAATACTATTGATTACTAAAATAGAAGCAAAACAAGCAGCTGAAAATTGCTCAGCAGAAATTCTAAACCTAGCATTTGGTTCTTCTTCGTTCCCAAATCCTCTTTTAGTGATAGCTTCCATTGCTTCTGTGCATTTGGCATCATTAACAGGACCATCAACAATTCCACTGCCTCCTCTGATTACTTTCTTACCTCCAATGCTTACGAGTTTGACAATTTTAGTTTCCCCTGGCTGACAAAGCAAAAAAAAAAATTCCAGTAAAGGACTTAAATGTAGAGGATGTATTAGTTAAAGAGCTGAATATATTTCATGAATAAACCTAGAAACAAACCAAAGTTTTGATAACATTAAAAGAGAGTACTGGTGCTCTTCTCCTTACACATGATTTATAAGTATTGTTCTATCCTCCGCTGTCCTAAAATCTAAAAAATTTCCTTAAAAGTTTTAACACTATTATATCCACCGAATCCTATGTATCTTGTTCTGTTACCAAAACTTGTATGAGAATTTTCATTCACAATAACTCTCCTAACTAATTGAGTATCAGTAATAACAAACCTACTAAATAAATTGAGTGTTTACTTGCAGCCATAACTTCTCACCATGTGGAGGAACGGACAAGACATATTCCTTTAATAAATACAAAACAGTCTTCAAAAAGATAAGAAGCCTGAAATCAGTGAAATAAGATCTGATAACAGATTAAGGTTAAGGGATTCAACCTCAAATCTTGTAGCTGTCCCTGCTGCTATATTCAAGCGCATGCCAAAAGCCTTCCTTCGATCAAAAACCAAATAGGGGTTCACCTCAATAAATTGATAGTGACTACCAACCTGAAAGAAAGCTAAATGATTAGCAAAAGATAAAAAGTAAATTATTTTTCCCAATAAAAATCTTCAGGACAATGGCAAATGAAATGCCAATTAGTTCTATCAATTAAAATATCAGATACTTATAGGATGGATCTTGACACATTGCTGGATATGGAAAACATAGGCATGGTGGTAAAATTTGGAATAATTCATGTCCAAGTAAATGATGCAACTTGGCTAAAACTACTCGGATAACAGAAAAGATTTCAATAACCAGTAGACCTCTCGAACCTAGAGCTAGGAAACTAAATGACTGCTACACTGGTTGTAGCCAATGCTGGCCCATCCATCAAATAAATTGTTTTTTGGCGCATCCCACATAAAGAATCTGAAGTTGCAAATGGAAGATCATGAAAACTTAATAAATGTAAAATTAGCCTCAATGGGACGACCAACAAGGAAAAAGGAAATATAAGTAAAGGCAAACACCTGAACTGGCCTGTCTCCAGTATTTACGACTCTGAGGATTACTGCTTTCCTTCCGTGATTCAGCGTAATACTCCCATCTCCACAAATAAATCTACCAGGAACTGTATTATATTCTATTACAGGAAACTTGTCCAGTGCAGGCACTGCAAAATAGAGGCTAGTCTATAAATGTCCATCAAACTTTAGCTGTGCTAATAGACGTACCATTTCAATTTTTACTCCATTAGTACTTGTAGGAAGCTTGCGTGCATGAATAAGTTATTTTAATATAATTGAAAGTGTGCTAAAACATGTAAATTTCAACAAGTATCATTAAAAACTTTTTGATTATTCGCACGCTAAGGGCAAAAAAAAGTTCCATGTGGCGAATTGGGTCATTTACTGTATAAATACAACACTTGAGTTCAAAGGCAAGGACAGAAACGACTCAACAGAAGCTAAGATGATTATGCCGACAAAAAATTCAATAGCACCAAATCCAGGAGCCTGCATCAGAAGTCTTTGTAAGGATTTTTCCCACATTACAAACTACAGTAAGTAGTCACCTGGAAGAAAAGAACCATGTAAAGCTAGCTCCAAATTCCCATTTTCTCTTGCAATCGGATCGTGTACAGTTATTAACTTTGTTCCATCAGGAAATGTCCCCTCAACCTGCATTCAAATTTGAAAACAGAATCCAGAAACTTTATAACGGGAAACCCAGCATCTTGAATTCAATTTCAATCAATACTTTTCATTAGCTTAGCTTCCAAGGTACTACTCATAATTCGCCAAGCTCAATCAATAGCTATTCACTATAAGAAAAAATACACTTCTCAATCTATACCTGGACAGTATCCAAAAGATGCCGGACAGCCGGAAGAACTTGTCTTCTATAAATTACAGATACATGATAACAATTAACAAGATCAGAACTTGAAAATTTTAACTAGAAAAAAATAAAATAAAATATTTTGACACAATACCTCCCCAAAAGTTGCTTTCCAAGATCCATCAATTCAGCGACTGTCTTATCACCATCACGAACAAACTCCAAAATCTATGCAATTTGTTGAATAACATTAATAAATAGAATCATGAAAACGAAAACCATAAAGTGATTAGAGTACCTGAGTAGCTATGAGTGCGACGGCTTCAGTGTAATTGAGTGGCAAGCCACGCGCGAGTCGTTTCTGTGCGAGGTGTCCTGCATTGTGCAGTCCTAGTTTCTCCGCTTCTCTCGGTGTCAGTTTCATTTCTTCTTCACTATCCTATTCAACAAAACAAAAATACACACACAAAAGAACTCAGTTGAAACAGAGTATCAGAGAGAGCAGCGTCGCCGGCCGATAACGATTTAACGACGAGAGAAACGGAGTTGAAGTGGACTTTGGACAAGGTGCTTGTACATATTTAATACGTTGAGCGTGGTGGTGACCATTAGATTGATTCTATTTTTCCTGCCACGTGTCCAACATTTTTAACGTTTTGGATTATATGTAGTCTCTGCGTGTTTTTTCGTTTTGTTTATCATAAGCCGCACCAACTCCAATGGTGTTACGTGATTGAAAAAACGACGACGTAACAAGAGAATACAAATATACAGTAGCTGAAATTTTGGTCCGATTAGATGCGTTTTTGGTGTAGGTCTCTTTACTTTGTGTTGGTGTATTTTCCCCACTCATACACTATATTTTCTTCATATCATTATATATATATATATATATATAAACGTTTAAATTCATCGATACTAAAATAGTAAATTTGCTAAAATATGAAAGATATTTCAACAATATATTATGAGAACGAATCCAACTTCGAATCTCCCTTGGTTTGCCTTGAAAGATGTCCTACATCAAGAAATGCACCCTTCATTTTCTGGTTTTACCTCTCTTTACCATCTTCTTCTTCTTCTTGTTCTTCTTACCTCTCTTTCTTCTCTCATCTTCTTCGTCTTCTTCAACTTTCTGGCTTCCGTTTTCCTCTTCATTGTCCTCATCTTTTCCTTGTTCAACTTTGGATTTATCACATTTGTTTTGCTCTTTCTTCCTTCCAAGGAAATCAACCACTCCTTTAAGAGCAACATCAGCATCCTCACTTTTCATGAGCTCTTCAGCAACTTCAGCAGGGGTCACCTCTGTTTCCTTGATCAGTTCTTCAATTTCAGGAAACACTGAATGGCTTTTGATACTGAGATAGTTCAAAGCAAGAATTTTGAACCCATCAGGGGTCAAGTAAGACATGTGGATGTGCATGTCCATGCGACCTGGCCTAAGCAATGCAGGGTCTAGTCTTTCCTTGTGGTTGGTTGTGAACACTATTATCCTCTCGTCTCCACAGCTTGACCACAGCCCATCCACGAAATTCAGTAACCCAGATAGTGTTATCTGTCAATAAGAGATAGTAACGCTTAAAAGTCATTTGTGGGTGCTACCTAGCTTAGTAGGTGAGATCTTTTATAGTTATGTAAAAGATTTTTCAATTGAAATGTCACACATACTAATGTGTTTTGATTCAAAAGACTCTTAAAACAACTTCTAGTTGCTATTATTAAGGTCTCGAAATTTGAAATGTATATACTCACCTGACTGTCATCTTGGTTGTATCCTCCAAATTGTCGATTTTCCAATTCAATGGTGCAGTCAATATCCTCAATTACAAGTATGGAGCGGTTCCCAGTAGAGACCAAGAGTCTCCGGAGATCCGAGTTGCTTCTCAGACTTGTAAGCTCCAAGTCATAAATGTCAAACTTAAGATAGTTAGCCATCGCTGCTATCAAACTCGACTTGCCTGTACCAGGAGGGCCATACAACAAATACCCGCGTTTCCATGCCTTCCCTACTCTCTTATAGAACTCTCTTCTCTTCAAAAACCTGTCCAAATCATCGATCAACTCCTTCTTCTGCTTCAGGTCCATCGCCAATGTCTCAAAAGTTGATGGATGATCAAGATTGATGGAGTTATCTCCACTGTAATTCCCAAGTGAATACAGCTTCACCACCTTTTTGTTCTCTTTTATGGCTTTTGATATCTCCGCTACGTACTGGAGGTAAGTTCCCAACACCTTCTCTTTGTATTTCTTGTGAAAACTGAGCTGAATTGATTTGCGTTCAGCTGTTTCTGCTGCATAGAAGCCGCTATCACAGTTGAAAGATGTTTTCTGGGTTTCATTACAGACAAATTCCCATATCAGCTGAATGCCTTCGAATGTGTCGTTGATTTTCTGGCCTTTGTTGATGGTGACTGAAAGATCCTTCTCTCGCTGCTCTTTCGAAACCTTAAGCTGTTCGATTGCTGGAGTGATTCTTGTGCTCAAGTACATTTCAGCATCCTGGTAGATTTCATTAATGGAGAATCCCTTGTATTCATCAATGGTAATTGTCAGCTGAGAAGATAACTTCCCAGACAGGCCTTCAAGCCTGGACAATATTTTCTCCTGGAGTTTTTTGGGTATCAACTGGCTAGCCAAGCCCTGTACATCGTTAAGCACAGTTCTGACAAGCATGGTGGAGGCAGTGAGGGTGGTGTAGGCTGAGAAGACTGATGTTGTTGAAGGCATGCTTGTAAGAGAAAACATGTTTGTTTTTAAGGGAATGGAGGCTCTGTTGTGTATTTGCTTTCTTGGGTTCTAGCAGTGATGACTAAATAGCTTTTATAGAGGGAATGTGGCTTACATGAGAAGCTGCTTTGATGAGAAAAAGCAAGCAGCTTGAAAAATACAAAACTTGCTCTGAAATTTTTCAACCAAGTAATGTATGCGCATCCAATAACAAATAAATATCGTCAGAGTATCTACCCATAGTGACTTGGTCAGGGACATGGTGGAAAGCAGTGACAATCTTCTTGGGCAATTTTTACCAAAGAAAAGCACAGCTTTGATATGACAAGTTCGCTCATTCCAGCTCTCTATATCGAGTAAATCTTCATTACATATTGGAACATCTAACCACTGAAAATACGACATGTATCTACCACATATATAATTTTAATAACAATATGACACGTGGCCACCACGTATATAATTTTAATGACACGTGCAATTTTTTGTCAAATGTCATATCTTCAGTGACAGGTGCACCACTCATCAGTGCACGATTTACTCCCCTCTATAGCATTGGAATTTTTTCTTTTAATAACTAACTTATTGTTTCTACTATATCATATATTCTATTAATATATGGTGCAAGTACAATACAATCCTTCTATACCGAGGATGGCAAGAGAATATAACATGGGTATCTAAAGTTGCAAAGGCTACTTGAAAATACAAAACGATATTTCAAAAAAGATATTCTGATGTAAATAAAGGATGTGGCGCAGCCACAATACAGAGATGTGTTGAGTATTCAGGAAAAATAATAATAATAATTTGTAAGTATTACCATGAAATTTAAATTTTCACAGTAAGCTATTATTCACTAGTGAACACCTCTCACGAATTCAGAACTTGAATTGAAAGCTCAAAGTCTAGCATGAACTACTAGGGTGGCAACCACCTCAGCCGATCCGACAATGTACCGGATTAAATATGATCATATAATGGAAAAATAAACAAAAGAAAAAGGAGGTTGATTTACTCCTATGAAGAGAGAGCCTTCTGAACCTCAGCAGTGACCTCTTTAGGGGGTTTCTCGGCTTGAAGTTGGGTGAGAACACCTTTCTTGGCATAATAATCGATAACCTGCATGCCACACAGATAAGGAATTAGTTAGCAGGCAGTCAAATAAGAACAAGAGGCACGAGCAAGAAGCACTCTGAAAGAATAGTGCAAAATTGCTACTGGTAAGATCGTAAATGTAATCTACAAACAAAACTGGTAGAAGCATTGAATACTTTGAGAATTCAGATGCCTTGTTATCTAACACAGATTAGGTGTGAGAAGATCACAATCTGGTTTTCTAGAAATCGAATGTCAGCAAAGCAATATACAGCAAGAGAGCAAATACTTGCATATATCACTATATACCATGCTATAAAATAAAACAAGTTAATATGTATTACAGCATGGGCAAGAACTCATGTACAATGCAAGTGGCTGAAAAGCTAATTGCTAATAACTGCTTTTCCATTGCACTTTTTGATCAAAGAACCACATAAGTATAATCTGCCCCTAAAAAAAGTACAGATACAAAGAATTGTCAATTTCACCCTCCAAAGACATAAAGATGAAAGATGTTATGTAATGCCCATTGCTGAATATTGATAAACCATCATCAATCTGTAACTTCACACCAAGGTGGAAGTGCAAACCATTTAATGTTAAATAGAGGATGACACGGGTACATGATAACTAGAACTATTATTCTCAGATAGTCTTTTCCCCCTTCCCCCATAAGATAACATCAAGTCAGATGCGACCAATTCAAATCTCTTTAAACGTTGCTTCCATTAAGGGTCAAAACTGATTATATGGTGTACCATGAATTTATTCCCAGCATAAGTATAGTCAATCCTACCGGTTCAGTCTGCTTGTGAAATGCCTCCAGCCTTGACTTGAGAACTTGTGGAGTATCATCTTTGCGCTGTATTAGAGGCTCTCCTGTGACCTGCATTTTAAAAAACAAAAATGGTCTGAAATTCATCGGAGAAGATGAACGAACCCCCCCCCACATGTTCATTAGCTTGGTTGAATGCTTACATGGTAAGTATAAGTATAATAAACAAGAAGGATAACTTCAACTTCTAAAAAGTACAGACCTGCACATGCATTTAACGTATATGATGTAAAATTTTCAGATTTTTATTAAGTATTGTCAAGAGGTTAATGCTGACATGTTTATCTGCATTCTGCAATGAATTTGAATTGGGTTAACTGCTTCCATATGGATTTGATTGGGTTACCTGATATAGGCTTTGGCCCAAAAGCTTATTGATGCACCCCAAAGTCACAAGTATTTTATATTGATAGTGCAGAGTGCACATGCTTATAAAATTTATGAAAATATGCACAAAAGACAACACATTATGAACTAACACATCTGACTGCTAAATAACTAATCTGCCAAGGTATCTAGACTAACAGAGCTTGCTAGTGCTCAGAGTCTCAGACTAACATCAGTCATCAACTAATAACAAAAAAGAGATCCCCAAAAATAAAATGGCACTAATACCAACTTACATCATCAACACCTGGAGCTTTGGGAGGTGCAAATTTGGTGTGGTAGGTCCGACCACTTGAAGGGTGTATCCAACGACCAGTGATCCTCTCCTCCAATATGGAATCATCAATTGCAAAGTTGAGCACTTTGTCAATTTTGGTTCCCTGCTTTCCAAGCATCTGATCCAGCTGTATCACAAGGGAAAAAGAAATCGTTAGGATTCAACAATGTGAAGACCAAAACTGCAAAAGAGTTGGCAAATGGAAAGGACGAATGAACAAAGCCACAAACCTTTTCTGCCTGAACCACCGTCCTTGGGAACCCATCAAGAATGAAACCTTTTTGACATGAAGGTTTCTTCATTGCTTCATCGATAATCCCCACAACCAAATCATCAGAGACAAGTTCTCCCTACATGATCATAATATATTTAAATTCAAAACACCCACAAAGAAATCACCAAATAAACATGCTATAAAGAATACATATACATGACATGAATTGTGCATCTAAACCAAAAACAAATACCTTGTCCATAGCTTCCTTGGCCTTAATCCCAAGTGGGGTTTTTGCAGTCACAGCAGCTCTAAGCATATCACCAGTGGCCAAATGGCACAAGCAGTAATCATCCTTGATTATCGGTGATTGTGTCCCCTTTCCAGATCCAGGTGGACCTACAATTAATCCAATTCATCATGATTTATGCACATTCTAATCAATCCATTTGCATAAGTTTGCACATTACTACAACCAACTCCCATAATACCGGGTTTGTCACATACAAGAAAAATAATCCTGATAGAGAGCATCTTTTGTCACCAAACCTTTGCTAAGAGCAAATTTATAACATTGGCCAGGCTATAAAGGACAAAATATTCTGGAAAATCAGATCCAATAACTCAAAAACAAAACCACAAACTTAAAAATGGGCAGCAAATCTTATCTACACAACATCTAAAACCCATAACCAACCAACCACAACAATTTCTAACATCCTAAAACGAATAAAAAACCAACCTTTTACTCTCCACACACATAAAACAAACAAAACTAAACAATACCCAGAAAAATTTAAACAAAAAAAAAAGAATAAGTAACAAAACAATTACCGATGAGAACGAGACGCTTGTCAGGCTGAGAAGAGCACTTGAAGCGGCGAAGAAGCTCCGTCATTATATCAACCGACGGCACATCCTCCAACGCCACTGAAGAACTCGCCATTCCCTCTTTCTTCTTCTTTTTTCTCTCTCTGGTTGGCTTTGTTTTGTGACTTCCTTTCTCTTCTATCACAGGCTTTTTTTATATGAGAATTGCGGTGGTTGTTGGATTTCTATCTTGGTTTTTGTAGCGGCTTTTGGGTAGTTGTGGGTACGACTATGTTTGGTGTCTGATTTGACCTCTCTGATCTTTTATAAGTTTGTGTCTTGTTTACCGTTTGATTGATTCTCGAATCCACCTACTCTTATTGTGAGGAGTAATCCACTGGATTGCATCCAACCCGGAAAAGAGTTTGGTTTGGTTTGGAGTTAGGACAAAACTTGGATCCAGCATGCCGTTTAAGCGATCATGTCAACCCCTATTTTTTTTAATTATTATTTGGCACAATTTTCACTCTCGTCTAGATTATATATATGCATTTTTGTAGGGTTAATTGCACAAGTCAACCCTAAATTTATAAAAAAAATTACACGTATATTTTAAATTTTTCTTTAATATACATAAATATTCTCTTGATCGAAGTTGACTAATTAATGTAAAAATTGAAAATATCCTCAAATTATAATACTCCTACAATAAGGGAAGAAAACTACCTACATATACTGTAGTAGCCAAAATATGTCTGGCCCAAGGTATGGCCTAAAGACAAAGCCCATAGCCTAAAAGTGGGACTAAACTCATGAAGTATGACTGAGTCTCGGCATAGAAACCAAGTCGCACGACATGGAGAACTTTCATATAGATGTCAGTTCGAAGACTATGTCGCACGACATAAAGCAGTCATACGACGACGTATCAGTATGAAGACCTTGTCGTACGACATGAAGCATTCATACGACGATATACCAGTTTGAAGACTTTGTCGCACGACATGTACCCTTATGTAGTGCGACCGTGCTACATCACCCAATCATGGCCCAGGTTGACAAAGAAAACCTACATGTCGTACGACATAGCATCTCCGTCGCCCCGAGGGAGATCAGATTGAGATCTACTTTAAAACGGGTCCTACAAAGTCATAATGACACTCGATGGCAGCTGAAAATCAAAAGGAGCACCCAGATACTTTCTTGGTGGAAGAAAGAGAAGAGAGAATGATGAGATCTCTCAAAAGGAAGAAGCGCCAGTCTCCTATAAAGAGGAGGACTAGGAAAAAACCAGACTCTTGGGCCATTGTTGAGCTTCTCCGATCACCCTCCGACCATACACCTCCTTTGACCAGAAAAACCCCAATTGTGAAGGTAGCAGGAAGTATTCCTCACTCATCCCCATTTACAAACATTACGCCTTTATTAGCATTCACTAACTTGACCGTCGGAGTGACTTTGGCCGGCACCACCCCGGTGTCCAAGACGTCCTGCGGGTCACGTTCGTTCTGTCTTTGCAGGTTGTAGTGCCCCGTGTCCCCGAGCGATTTTTGAGGACTACATATACTGGTATGTGCATAGTGAGAATCGAACTCCTCACCACTGAGGTGAGAGGAATGTGCACTAACCACTTTACTACAAGTGGATGTGCATCCCAAACATTTTCTTAAATCAAAAGTATCCAAATATTTAAATTTTTTATAAAAAAAAAATCTATAAAAAAAAAAGTCGACATTGGAGGTTTGGCCCTTCCCCTTTTTTAATATATATTTTTTTTAAATATAAATTTTTTTTGGGAGTTTTCATAAATTTTTAGGTTAAGTTTTATAGTTACCGAAATGTTTAGAATTATTTTTTAATTTTCTATTGTTTTAATTATATTTTGGCAAAAATTATTTTGGTACTCAACTTTTTTTAAATTATCACTTTTTGATCGATATTTGATATTTTATCTTCCGTGATCTCTAATTTTTTTTTAAGATTAATCAGTTTAATCATTCCGTTAATTAACAGTTAGTCAATTTTGACAGTATTAGGGGTATTTCATTCTTTACAAAAAAAAAATACTATTTAGGTTAAAAAAATAAAGAGAAATTTTTAAAAAAACTAAATTATTAAATAAAAATTGAATTTAAAAAAATGACGGTGATTAAAAAATAAAAACATAAATTTTTTTATTTTTATAATTTATAAAAATATTATTTTTTTAAAGGTAAAATGATTAATGTGTAAATTTTGTTAAATTTGACTGTTAAGAATCTGAGATTTTAGAAAAATTAGAGACTATGAAAGCTAAAACATCAAACATCAATAAAAAAAAAATGATAATTCGAACAAAGTTGAGGACCAAAATATTTTTCGCCGACGCAAAAAGATATCTTTACTCTTAATTCATTAAGTCCGCAGTTTACCAATGATGGTCAATGATATGTGTGTGTAATTAAAGAACAAATTGAATATACATGTAATTTCACCTAAAGTCGGGAAACTATTGTGCGATTAACCCTTTATTTTAAAAAAAAAATAATTTAATTTGAAGAACATGTTAACGTATTATTTTTAATACCTTTATCACCGTCACTTCTCTCTCTGTCCCTAGAAGAAAAACAATCAAATTCAATTTATTTTAAAAAAGTTGAAAGGTGGAAGTAAAAAGAAACTCTAAATGGTTATAAAATCATATACAAAATTATAAGAACTGTTTGATTATCTAAATTCTTTACATTGCATTGAGAACAGAGTTGCTACAAGGAAAAAAAAAATACAAGGAGATGCACTCTATTTCTTCTCCATATTATTTCACAAAAACTAACAACAAAGCAATTTTATGCCCCATTTAAGCTTACATCTGTTTATTGCCAAAAATAGCTTGCCTTGTTACAAGTTTGATCCCCCTTACCCACAACTCAGCCACTTCAACCCCACCTTGACACATAAAATTCACCTCCTTGTTCTTTGTAGTCACTACATGGAACATTCCTGGATCTTCCACGTCGAATTTCTTCCGCAATTTGGCACTAGGGCCTACCTCGACTGCTCTACATATCACATTTCTCCTACTCAATTTCCCCCACCGTAGAATCCCAACACCCTCCACCATCCTCAGTAGTTTAACATGGGGTGATCCTTTGCCGCATTTTGTGTGTTTCTTCACATAAGAGCCGTCCAACACTAGAGTCAGAGCAAGCTCATCTAATATTACTTGCTCAGCCTCATTGCCGTGCCCATTTTTCCTTGCAAGCAAGAGTGCTGTCTCGTGTTTAGCATTCTCGATGTCACATCTTGCTCCACTTGAAATCAGAAGCTCACACACTCTACCATGGCCTCCCCTTGCTGCTAACATAAGTGAAGTATATCCATCACTATCAGTGGCATTAACATCATGTCCCCTGTTAATTAACATACAAACCAAGTCTAGGTCTCCACGTCTTGCTGCACGATGTAGAGCATAAATCCCAGTAGAACTATTATGCCCCTCTTCAAGTGCATATTCAAGCATCACCTTTTCAAGTACTTCACCGTTCTGATTTAATTCTGATAAGCTGATTGCCGTTTCACCATACTTATTTTGCAGCTTTATATTAGCACCAGCACGAAGGAGCAACCTGAAAACCTCCGCGTGCCCTGCTGCTGCAGCTATCATGGCAGCTGAGTATCCATCATCATCCTGTTCATCGAGGTCAGTGTCTACCTGCTCAATGAGTTTTTCCAAGGCCTTAACATTATTTGCTCGAGTCATGAACATCAAAGTAGAAAATATAGAGGCATTGCTTGATCGAACAAGCTTTCCTGCCAGAATCATATCTACCACTGCTTGTTGGAAGCTGAGAGTCCACCTAGTTGACCTTGCAATTGAGCTTGCAGACTGACCAGCAGAATTGACCAATCCAAAATCAGCCCCTCCTGCGACCAGAACTTTAAGGCAGTCCTCATGCCTATATCTAGCACAAATCATGAGTGCAGTTTCTCCTGATGCTGTTCGGGAATTGATATTGCAGCCAGCAGTTATCAAGCACTGAAGAATGTTAGAGAATCCAAGCCTTGCAGCCAAATGAATAGGCCGTAACTCTGTCTTTGAAGATGTTTTTACAGGAAATTCTTTATCAACAGCACTATTTATTAGCACTTCTACTGCTCGTGCATTATTACATAGGATAGCATGGTGGATGAGAGTCCTTCCATAGTGCAGGGTGTTCGGGGAAAGGTGTCGGATGAGCATGCGTAAGATACAACCAGTGGCTTCAAAATATTCCACAGCACACCAGGCAATGCAGTAAGCCTCGGCTAGTCCAGCACCCACCCGAAATTCTTCTCCAGTATCCATGTCCCAAGACCAGGCTCCCAGTCTCACCTTAGTGTCCGTCTTGACACCAGCCTGTTTTTGCAATGTCAAAAGGTTAGCAATATAAGATTACAGCCAGTAATTCTGCTATAATAATATTCTGTAGATGACTGAACTGTAGATGAAAACTGGTTATTTGATGACATCATGTGCACATTAAGACAAGTATGATATTATGTTAAGAGATTTGAGCCAACATCTATGGCATATACTCGGTCATAATACACATGATTCGGCTTCCAGCAGGATTACAGTTACACTGTCATGCTTGTACTGCATTATGGAGGATTCAATTTTAATAAGCTAACTAAGCAAGCACAACCAGCTTATACTTTCAAAAATGAAATGCAATAAATAGTATGTATCTTCTGCATTAAAGAGTCACCAAATATATTTCATTTTCGAAGAGCTACGAATTATGTTATAGTTTATCCGGCTTCAATAGTAGGTAGGGTTCTACCATGGTGGAGGAATGCTGTTTGTATCATCATCCAAAACTAAACTCACACTTGGACTGGAGAAGGTATCGGCTAACACACCATTGTTTTTGCCCCAAGAGTCTAAGACCATTTATATCACTTTAGATAAATAAGTAAAATCATAAAATTTGTTTGTCTTCCACCACATACATGAACGTACTTTGGATATACATGGTTTTTCCTTCTAATGAGGCAGCATCACATTTCATGAGCTCAGATTATCCTACATGATTTGCAGCTCTTAGAGACATAGTTATTACACTAAATGGTCCCATTACACTATTTCTACAAAAAGGATGTATCTCTCACAGGAACCTCTGGAAATTAAGCACCAAGATACTTACCTGCAACAACAATCTAACAACAGAGATCTGCCTACTAACGACAGCAGCAGCAAGCGCATTACAGTCAACATTGGCATGCAAAGAAGGCTTGGAAGATTGAAGCAGCACCCTATCAATTGCATTGACATCCACTTGACACTGCAACCAATCAAAAGCATCAATGTCACTTTCACAATTTCAACTTTTCAGAGACAGATATATCTAACTTGCTCATTGATTTCACATGCTATCTTCAGGGCTTTTAGTAATGGGCAGTCAAAATGGTTGCAATCACAACATATACTTTATACTCACAAAGTTGAACTTATATTTCTTGTATTGAGAATGAGTGTGTTAAAATGAAAATATTTTTTCATGAAAAAAAATTTTCTGCCAACAACTCATCTTTACAAATAGAAAACATGAAAAAAGAATAATAAAGAATGAAAAATTGTTCACCCTATTACTAAAACAAAACAAATTCAATTGACCAATTGGCATTCATGTCATTCAAATATTTACAGATTAATTTGACTCTGTTTTGGTTTCTGTTAGTTGGATAAAAAAAGCCATATCTCAACTTTCTTGGATGATCTTTATGACTGTTGTTTCAAGCATTGTGTCAATAACTCAATATTAGTCATATTTGCTGCAATTCAGGAACCAAAACAACTTAAATCACTTGGTAATCACAGTCAATTATTCAATACTCTAACACTGTCGACTATGATTTGTGATTGTGTGAAGCATTCATAACACGAGTTACCTTTATGAGAGTGTCAACAACATTAACAAAGCCTCTGCAGCATGCAGATACAAGAGCACGCACAGCAACTTGTGGGCGGATCAAAGCAGAACTCATCAGCAGCTCAGCAGACCTGGCCTCCCCCAAGTAGCTCGCCTCCAACAACGCCTCCTCACATGCCTCCTGAGATGCACCTGCCTTGATTAGAACGTTTAATATTTCCAGATGACCCTCTCTCACTGCTGCAGTTGTTGCATAGCCTCTGAATAGCTTCTGATTCACATCAGCACCAACCCTCTGTCACACCAACATTATAACAAAGGTTAGTAACATGAAAAGACGCTGCAGTTCAAGTCTTCGGTCTGAAATCTTAAATCTTGTTTCAAATAGCAGGAACGAAGAAAATACAAAATTTGTGCCAGGAATAATTGGAACCATCAACTATGCAAAAACACAAGTCAAGCATTCAAGCAACAAAAACAATGCTGTCTCCAGGGTTCAATAGTTAACAAAAAAGGATTTCAATTCCTACAATTCCTTTCCAATTTATTTGATATTACCATCAAAACATTATCTCAGAACATACAATCAGACACATAATTATCAAGCCATTTCATGATATTAATCAGTACATCAATAATCTGTTTTCCAGATATTCTAAGGCACCTTTGATGATATAGCTCATAGTATGAAAATTTAAAATCCCAGAAAAAGAAGATATCAACAAATAACAAAAATATTTGAATATACACCGAACAACCACTATTAAAAAACAGAATTCAATTCCTTTTTTCAAAGGCAGTTCAACAATTATATGATACTTATGAGAAGTACTAATTTACTATGTCAACTTGCAAGCTAAAGCCACAGTAGTTCAATCAAACAGAGATTTTTGTCCTCTTTCATTGTACAGTGACCTCATTCAATCCAACCACAACACGTGGAAGAATCAAGTAGGTAGAAACTCAAAACAGCACATGGAATTACTCTTTAGAGCTTTCACAATCAGTTGGATACGAAAAATCTGCAGGCGTCATCGTCGTGTATTCTCAGACTGAGTATCAACTTGCATAAAAGATCACGAAATGACACTCGAATTCTAAATTATAGCAATCATTTTTCACATATTATTTCAGATATACGTGTAAATATAAGTAACCGTTAAAAAATACGATTAAACCGTGAATTTCTAGCATTAACACCGTGATCTCTCACAATTTTCAAATTTAACATAATCAATCAAGACCGTCGGATTATACGTTACCAGTAATTTTTTCACAAGAGTCCGGTTTCCGGCGTGAGCGGCGAGAAACAGAGCGGTGACGTCAGTCTTGAACTCCTCGTAGTGGATGCGGACTTCGTGAGGCGTCTCGTCGTGCAAGACGACCTCGGTCCTCTTAGCTCTCAAGCTCACCGTCCCGATGAAGTTGACGTCGACGAAAGGATCGTCCATGCACTCGAACGCCGAACTCACGTCTCCGGCGTGCGAGGCGTCGACGAGGCGCTGCGAGACCTCTGCCTGGTAGTCCACCGGGAACACCTGCTGTTTTCCGGCCCGAAAGCCGGAGCCGGAGCTCCCGAACACCGTCATTCTCCCGTCCACCTCGTAAAACTCTTGCTGGAATTTAACTGGTTCTGTTCTCTCTCTGTAACGCCTGAGAGTGTATCAGAAGAAGAAGAGAGCTTGGCGTGGCGTGAGAGAGAAGCGCCAGGTGATATTAGAGAGAGAGAGAGAGAAAAAGCACGCGCGTCTTATTTGAAGAGCTGATTTGATTAATTTAAATTAATGATTTAAAGATTTTAAAGATATATTTGACCAGGTCAATAATTACGTTAACAAATATTAGGCGCAGGTTGGGGTGGGCAAGGTTCGAATCGACACGGTTTTAGGCAAACTCGAATCTATTCGGAATAGTCACAGTTTTTTAAAAATTAAAACTGAACTGAACCGAATAGGAGGGCAAACTCGAACCGAACCGAACCAAAAAAATACGGTTCGATTCGATTCGGTTCATACGGTTTTGGACCTAAAATGGGCTTTTATCATATATTTAAATTTTAACAAAATTAGCATATTGGGCCTATTAAATTTTAACGTAATTGACATATTGAGCCTAAAACCCAAATATTGGGCCTAAAAAGGGTGTTGTACTGTTAATAAAATACTGAACTTTAAAATTGGCTGTTATTATTTTTTTTTATTTTGAAGGTACTGTAACTATTTTTAAATTATCATATAAATAAATAAACAATAATAAATTCAAAACAACATTAAAAAACAATCGAGAAATCAACACATAGTACAAAATTTAAAATACCCAAAAGGCTAAAACAGTCCATAAAATTGGGTATAAACAGTCCAAAAATCATAATAATCCAAAACAATATTTAAAACAATCCAACAATTAAAAATTTAAAACAAAACTAAACACTCCTCAATTGTCCTCTAATGGTTCACATATCACTCCACTTGCATTATCTATCTCTACATTACAAATAAATAAAACAGTAAACAAAATTAGTTAACTTATATATTAATTAATAAACATAACTTATATATTAGCTATAAAGAGTTTTTTCTATGCAGTTCTGCATCTCAGGATCTGTGAACAGAGATGGGAACAAATTAGCAACTAAGATGAGCAAACTTGCATTATTTGAAAGCCCAAGCAAAGAACAATGTCATAAGAGAAAATACATTAAGTATATCAATAAGCTTTAGTTGTCCAAGAGCATAAGAAGATAAAAAATGGGATTCATAAAAAGTGTAACTGATGATATACAATAACTAATGTATAAGCAACACTTACAATTGACTGCAAGTGTACAGTTCTTTAAGGAATTTACAAACATCTCAATTTCAAATCGTACACAGTACACAATGAAAGCCATGCATTCTGAGATGAGATGCACAAACTTTCATCCGAAACCAGAAGGAATGGCAGAACCATTACTTACCACAAGTGATCTTCTTATGCTCATTGGCAAAGACCTTTACAAGCTCTCCCTAGAATCACAAGGAAGCAAGTTATTTAGAACCACAAGCAACAATATGTATCCCATATGAGATGCATATAGATAATAAAAGGGACAAAGACTGCATGCCTGAAAATCTTATACAGGTATTTTTTATATCATAGGTGACGTAGTATGTTGTGACCATGAATATCAATCCAGTCTCAACAGATGACAACATTGATTAAGTTAAAATGACCCAGTGGTGGACACACCACCTTCACTTGTTTCTGTACATCGTACCATCTCTCTTTGAGTCTTGTCTGTCACTCCAACATATTCTTCCATAACCAACTCTGGTTTCTCTGTACTTTCCTTATACATTTACATACCCACCAGCTACTCTCTTTCTTTTCTTGTATGTTTGTTTATATTTATGCTTCTTCTTCTTTTTTTTCAATTTTAGTCCATACACATCTTTGATTGTCATCAGTTTAATACCTCAACAAGCTGATAAACATTAAATACAAGCAACAAACTGATAAATTGTCATCACTCAAGGACAGCAGAAATGATATATACAAGCAGAGCAGTTTTTTATAAATCAAGCAAAATAATCCTCATTCGCAAACATGATTCTGACTGATAGTTTTAGCCTATACATGAATTGATTTATATTGATTTAGAGACTTCTAATAAATTCAAGATTTATCATTTATGCAACCAAAAAGAAACATCTTGTTTTTTCTTCAACAATTTCGGATCTCTAATGGACCTCTCAGTAGGATTCGAACCCAAATGAAGTTCTGACCCTCTATCAGAGAAAAAAGAACGAATGGATCTTGTAGGATTCCCAAGAAATTCTTCGATTTCTTCCGGAAGTAGATGCTTATTCATCTGCCTTTCACATTTCGTGAATAACCAGGACATTGGGAAATATCCAGAAAAGCACTTAAGGAATCATTTATTAAGAAAAATCGATAAGCTTAATACAAAAACGGAAAAAGAAATAATAATAACTTGGTCGCCGGCATCCACCGTTATACCCACATGTCAATTTTTATAACATATGACAATTTTTTATTGGACTATTCAAATAGATAAAGTTGTTAAAAAGTTAAAAAGTAAAAGTGTAATTCTAATTTAATAATTTAATATAAAATGGTAAAATAAACAATTTATACTTTCTGTCAAGTTTGATTATCAAAATTATGATCAGATGACTAAATTGATGTATTTTGAAAAAATTAGGACCCATGTAAGTTAATAAAAAAAGAAAAAAAATAGGTCAAAAAAAATGAGATTTCTAAATATATTAAGGATCAAATTGATAACTGTCCAAGGTACTTAACTATAGTTTAAGTAAAAGTACGATTTCATTGCAATATGATCAAATATCAGGATATTCCATTACAATTTGTTATATTTATTATAGAAATAAAACTTATGGAAAAGATACATGCATTTCTAAGATGGACATATATGTCCGCAAGGGTCTCCTCCATATATATATTTTTTACTTTAATTATTTTTTATGATTTTACTATTTAGTTATGATATAATTTTAAATATATTTTTAAAGTTTTTCAAAATATGTATTATTTTCTAAAATTTTTAGAAGTATATTTTTTGTTTGTTTTTAGTTTATTTACATAAAAAAAACACTTAAATAATTATATTTTATTAAATTTAATCAAAATCAATTAACGTATGGTGAATTTTTTGTTGATTTTTAAATTAGAAGGTTTAATTTAGTAGTTCATCAAACATTAGGGGTTATACACAATTCTTACATAAATAACCGTCTTGGTTCCTGCCTCGAGATTGTCGTCAATATGTTCATATAATCATATTACATGCTCTTAACGGTTGATAATTAGTTGGAACTACGATGGAAAACATAGACACTGCAGGCCACCAAAGACATCAAAGTGGTTTTATTATTTTGATTAGTTTTTTTATAACTTGTGTTGTTTGAAAATTTAAGAGAGCGACGCAGCAAGAAAACAGAGGAACTAAAAAGAGTACAACAATTAACGAAATTGGCAGGCCAAATCCGGCTGTTATCGACATCACTGTTGCGGTTGTTTTCCACGTGTAGAAAATCAATCTATATATTCGGTTAGAGGCAGAATAAGAAGATAAAAATTAGAAGAATCAGGTTCAGAATTCATAATCTATTCAATTTAATTTTTTTATATAAATTATTTTAAATTTTTTTTTAAAGGATTAGAGTCGTTTGGCCCTCAAAGGGTTCGCTCCTATATTTAGATATTATAATTTGTATCAAAACCAATTAATTTAACTACAACAAAACAATGGACTTATCTAAATGGTACATTTGGTGTTAAATCCCCTAATTTATTTATTTATTTTTATCAACTCAATTACAAGAAGTGTTAATTAAATATTACATAGTAAATTGATTTTCAATTATCCTCTAGATTATGAGATGATACATTAAAAATACAATAATTACAAATTATCAACACACTAAAATTTAATATGAAAATTTAAGGTCAAAATGAGTTACAAATTTAAAGATTATGAATTCAATTTACATAATTTGTAAAATACTTTGAATTTAATTGATATAATTACAAATGATTATACATTCAAATTTTAGGCAAAGAAAACTCTCACGGCATTTAATATGAGAATTTAAAATATATTTTTTAATAATAATTTTTTTTGTTATTGTGAATATATCATAAAGTTGTAATAGTTAAATAATAATAAAAAATCTAAAAAAATATATTCTGAATTCAATTTGCATAAACATAAAAATAAAGAAGAAAGAAACAGTAGCCCGCGCCTAGGGGTGGGCACAAAAATCGGTTCGAACCATATTCGAACCGTATTCGTACCGTTTTTTATAGTTCGAGTTGGTTTAGGATTTATATTCGGTTCGGTTCAGTTTCAATTTGAAAAAAACCGTCAAAAAACAGTTCGGTTCGGTTTGACCCCACCAAAACCAGTTTTATCCGTTTGACCCGTACTATTTAAAGAAAAATTAAAAACCCTAAACATTTTTTACCCTAAATTGATTTGTCTGCTAACTCTCTTCTCTCTCTCTCGCGGCTGTCTTCGTTCCTCTGCCTCTCTCTGCGCCGTTAGTCTTCGTCCTCTCGCACGCCGTTCGTCCTCGCGGTTCAGTCGCTCGCACGCCGTCTCCCTCTCGCACGGTCGTCGCTGGTCTTCTCGACGGTTCAACCGCCCATCTTTCTGCTGTCCCTGTGTAGAGGTCTGTCTCTTTCTGCTGTCACTGGGTGCTGGTATATGTTTATATTGAAAGGTTTATATTGCACAAGTTATTCATTTGGTATATGTTTGCGAATGAGGATTATTTTGCTTGATTTATAAAAAACTGCTCTGCTTGTTTATATCATTTTGCTGGTTAATAAACTAGATTGTTTTCCCAGTATTGTTGAAGTTTTGCTGGACAGGTTTATGGTGTAATCCACTAGATTGGTTTCTGAGTGCTCTCCACTTGGTAGTTTCAAGTAGTTTTAAATTTTTTCTGTGTATGACTTGGTCTTAAACTGTACGACTTTTGTTGGGCGTGATGTTTATCAGTTTGAATATTTTTTTGCTGAAGTCTTAAACTGATGAGTGATGACAATTTATCAGTTTGTTGCTTGTATTTAATGTTTATCAGCTTGTTGAGGTCTTAAACTGATGACAATCAAAGGTAATATGATAATTTTATATTAATTTTTTAAAAATAAAAATTTTAAAAAATTTTAAATGGATCTCCCATTTAAAAATATAATTTAAAATTTTAAAAAATATTTAATGAGACGTTATGAAATTTTTTTAAATTTTTTTTAGAAAAATTAATATAAATGATCATATTACCCTTTTAATTATTAATAATATTTTTAAAAATTTATCGGTAAAATTGTAATTTTAACTCATTTAAATAGAGTTAAGTGCAAACTGTCTTTTTAACATTTTCAGTTAGTTTGAATATTAAAAAATTGGTCAAAGGGACCAAATTGATATATTTACGAAAACTTAGGGCTTAAGGTACCAATAAATGAAACTGTGTTAAAAAATTAATAATTTTTTAAAATTTAAGGACCAAATTAATAATTACCCTATAAAAAAGTAACCAATAATCCTACACAATTCAAAAATTGTTTCAAAAATCAATTCAAATAATATGATAAAAGTGATTTGTATTTGTTATAATGTAAGGACAAAGTTGATTTTTGATATAATTTTATGGGTTGTGTAGCACTCTAAAGGAATAATATACAGAGTAGAAGCATAATGGAGAAGAACACCTTAATTTGTGAATATCCTCAAAAGCACTATGTAGAAGACAAGATTTTGTCTCTCTCTTTATGGTTTTTTTAAGCCAAAGAAACTTGGATTCATGCATGTAGCATCCAAGCCAATAGCCATCAACCAGAGGTCATCTGTTATATGTTAGTGGGTTGGAATGAATTTTTTATCAGTATATGAATCGAATAACAGGAAAAAAGCAAAAGCACTTCCACCATCTCCTTCATAAACTATATGTTTAATGCAAGAAGCAATCGGCGTATAAAATAGCTTCAAGTACTACTCTCTATCAGAATAAACAAGTGCAATACAATCATCTGCAAGTTAACTACAGCAACAAACAGAGCACTTGAATCAGACATTGATATTATCATTAAATTCTCATATCACCTCTGCAATGTTTGTCAATAATCTTTTCATTTCTTTTTTTTTTTTTAAAAAACATGATACCAAACGAATTGGGATTTGACATGACTCAATACCAAACCCTACTTGATAAATACACATAGTAGAATTTAACCCCTTATCACTGACGTGAAAAAAGATATACACCATTTGAACTAAAAGGGAATGCACAGTTTTGTCAATAACCTTTTTACCTAATATTTCAGTCAATATATACTACCATGATGCCCCTTCTGGTAGGTTACTGGTCACTGTCGATTTTGTATTTATTATGTCTTTCTTCCCAGTAATTTTCAAAAAGAGCTGCTGATTTTCTACCACCACTAGATCAAGCACAACCACAACCATATAATAGGAGGCATGCGTGTTGAAAACATCACTCAGCAGTAAAAGCCTTTTTTTTCTTTAATACTCTCAAATCCCCATGATTCATGTCCTTTATCTCAAGTGGACTTTTATGGTAACATTTTTTCCTAATCTCTTTTAAAATGAAAAATGACCAAATAGACCTCAAATTTACAACTATGCTCTGTTACACAAAATCTTTTCATCTCAGCCAGCTAGCTATACGAACCTGCTGGAGATGGCTAGCCCGCACTGCAGCTTGCTTGACTGGACCCCCGTATGCTGCGATATGGACTCTGCCATAGGTGCCTAACAAGTGTGTATCAGTTGGATAACCAAAATGGATATTTGGTTGGATACTGATGTGGACATAACATTACAACTTACCTAAAAATGGAAAATTCTCATATTCCATCCTGGTTTGCTTGAAGTGTAGAAGTTTAACATAACCCAGAAACCTGTCTTGAGTATATTGACTTGCAACCTTTTAGATGTTGTAATGAATGCACCCCAATCAAGTAATACAAACAACGCAGCTGCTACTAAAAACTTTAAAACGTATAAAAACACATGCAGACATACTTCTACTAATCTATTGAAAGAGTTGATGTGTGCAGATAGATTTCTTTGCTCAGGGATAGTTTAAAATTTTGGCATTCAAACAACATGCAAAAAATGGACAAAAGGCAAAAGCAATATAACTCTTCTACGCATGTTGTTGATGTTACTGCTACACAGAGCCAAGCTAAATACAAAATAGTCAACGTTGCACACTTGGAAGTCAACCACAAAACCAATACGCGGTGCAGGATGGCCAATCACTAGAGGTTTGGGCTATATTGGTCCTACTGGATCTAGCCGATATTTCACTGTAGCAATGGGTCTGGTCATAATGCACTTACAATCTAAATGCAAGGAACATAGGTCTGATGTGACTCATTTGTCTTTAAACTCGATAAGTCTGACTCGTCAAATGATTAACTGGACGAAAAAAAAATTTGCTAGCATATAAGGCAGATTAGCAGCACCATAACAAATAATACGTTGCTATAATTAATTATATAATAAATTACGGTCGGCATACCTGATATTTATTTTTTTATAAATAAAATTAATTTATTAAAAAATTAACAGTTAACTCACTATTAATATTAATACTTAAAGATGACTATTAATTATTTTAAAAAATATAAAAAGACTAAAATATTTTTAATTAAAAATTTTAAAAAAAATAAAAAAAATTTAGATCTCTATCATCCAAATTCATCATTCAAAATAAAAAATTTAAAATAAAATATAAATTAAAAAAATTTAAAAAAGACTTTATAACTCCACCGTCAAGATTTGAAAAAAAAATAATAATAAGAAATCTACAGAGGTCCTCTATAAAGATCACGAAGGAAAGGCTATTTCACCGTACGATGAAGATAGTCGCACCAAGTAGAACCAGGGGAGGCGAAGATTTTCTAATCTCCATAGAGATGGAGATAGGTTGCCTTTTTTTTTTTTTTTTTTAATTTCTACCGTTTATTTACGATGGATGATGGAGATAAGTGTTTTATTTTTTATTTATTTTTAAATAAATTTCTACCACCCATTTTAAATGAGATGAATATTAAAGATTTTAAATTTTTTTAAAAATAAATTAAAATAATTAAAAAAAATATTTTTAGAATAGTTCACTTTAATTAATATTGTCGTTGGAGTTAATTAATAATTTTTAAATAAGTTAATTCAATACGACAAACTCTAAATAGTTGCTGTAATTTATCATTAATTATATTTACCTATTTTACCGACCCATTAAACTCAAGACTAGTGAGTCAAGCTTTGTGTTGCAAATGGACATGTTAGCATCGGAGGTTATGACTTAGAACTGCAGCTTACAGAACATCTACAGAAGTCAGCAGAAATGGGGTCCACAGGATTTCTGTAGTGTTTGAACAATATGCGGGTGAGAATCACAATCATTTCCTATAAATATAAGACATCCATACTCATATCAGTCTTCACTTGGAAATCCAACTTTATTAAAACAATTTCACTTAAATCTGCAGGGTATGGGGAATTGCTTAGTACAGGAAGAAAAGGTAATAAAGGTCATGAAAACAGATGGAAAAATCCTTGAATATAGAGCACCAATGAAAGTTCATGAAGTGTTATCAGAATTTTCAGGCCATGCCCTATCTGATTCACTTCCAGAAATCCAACATCTCCACCAAGATGTTAAACTGCTAGGTGGGAACTTATACTATCTTGTACCTCTTCCGCTGCCATCACCAAAAGTTGAGAAAAAGAAGGTGAGGTTTTCAGATCAGGAGGAGGGAGATGGACAACGAACTGGTATTGTGCGGATAAAGTTGGTTATCAGTAAGCAAGAACTGCAGGAGCTACTTCAAAAAGGAGGAGTTTCAGTTCAAGATATGGTTTCCCAGATTCAGGTTAAACAAACTACAAATGATGTTGATACCTTCCATGGCGGTGATAACTGTAAAGGGTGGAAGCCTGAATTAGAAAGCATACCTGAAGTAGACTAGTAAAGCATATATATCCTACTGTCTCCTTAGGTTGAATAATCCTGTTTAGTTTAACATACAAAGTAGACAGTAGAATCATGATAGATACTGGAAAAATACATCTTAGCTTGTGTTGTCATCTCCAATGTTTACCTTTTGTCTTTCTTTTGGATGAAAGTTGTAAAAATCAGCAACAAAGAACGCAACCAAACTCTTGGATTCATGTCTTTTACTTTTAGTAACTCCACTTTATTATGTATACTGTTTCATTCATGCAAATGTTTCCATGGGATCGGGACAAACAATGTCAAAACTGAGAGGGTGTTCCATGTGTGATCCAAAAACAATTTTCAAATAAGGATGTAAATAAAATCACAGAGACCAAAAAAAAAGAAACTTCTCCTTAGATTTTTCATATACAATCCAATCAAATAACTTTTAAAAAAAATTTACGTCTTATTTTGGAAAACAGAAAATTGTATTTGGATCAAGAATCAAACACCATAGGCTGAACATGGCGTTCAATAGGGAGAAGATAGTGCAGGGGCCAGGGTGATGAGAATAAAAGCACTATCAACATGAGCTATAAGAAGGTGCATCATTAACTGAATGATCCAAGTAAGCCTCACATGTCACTAGCTGTTTCCCCAAGAGACGATTCAGACAGAGATGCGCATTAAAATACAAGCAGAGAATGGCTTTAGGCCCCAGCCTCACATGCTGAGTCAGCAGCAAAGCAACGTACACATCCTGTACAACTTAGGTTACACTAAATACTCTCATTAATCATAAGAATAGATAATAAGCATGTCTAATTATCCTTCTTTTCCATAATTATAAGCATTATGGTGGTGGTTAGTGCTCCTACCATGATCGCAGTGCTACTACTGGTTATAATTATTAAGCACTAAACATATGAACAGATGGGACAAGTCAACTTGATCCAGTAAAAATGCACATATGTGACTAGCGAAAATGTTAGGCTTTTTATTTTTATTTTTATTTTTATTTTTGGTGTGTCTGACATATGAATCAAATTAATCTAAAATAGCATAAAGTTTGGTATATTTCCTTGGATCATCTTTTCTATTACCAATACCATAGAGGAAAACATAAACTCTTAACTTAATTTACAATTAGGATAAAAATCTGAGATCCCAACTCAATTAATTCTTGCACAAACAACAAACTTCTTACTGTGTAGGAAGCTCAACATATGCACATTCATGAGCTTAAAATTCAAATAAAGAAAGAGTGAGAACTAAGTACAAAGATGGAATGGAATGGAATGGAATGACAAAAAAAAAAGATCTAAATTGTAAAGGAGGATATAGTTTCATGAGTTCCTTGCAAAGCCCGCTTATTAAGCGTTTCATAACTAAAAGTCAATTACAAACAATTGAACTTTTAAATTTGGTATATATAACATAGATTACCTTATAACCTAAAAAAACTAGCTTTTTGAGTTAGAAGTTATGGCATCACTTGATATATATACCCTTGTATTGTTTTATATTTTTTCAATGTAGGATTCATCCTATCTTTTATTAGCTTCACATGTGGGTTCTCTAACATAAACAAGTATGCTTGCCTGCTTAGCCCTACTTGTTTAGTGGCTGTTCACTAAAGTATGTTATAACCAGTACATGGCATTTTAGTCAAAACTTTTAATACCTCATCAGCTACCACAGCACAGAATTTGGATTTCTAATTCAGGGAATCAGATGCAAAAATAATGGAGAAACCAAGTGCAAAATAAAGAATTCAAATATCACAATTCAAGTAGCAAGTCAAGATATTGCATCTGAAGGTGCAGTAATATATAGTTAATATGTTTCAAGTTGGTGAAAAACTTTCAAGGATAATTACTAGGCCAAAGAAAAACTTTCCCCACATCTTGATGGGATCATCAATTGATCACATCTTCAAACCCACTATGAGTATCATTCCCACAAGCAGGCTTAGTGGTTGACCAGTTCATATTTTCTTGGTCTTCAAACTAAAGGAGTGCACAAACTAATTTAACACGGTTTGCTCTATTACATAGATAAACTTTGTCATGCAGACGATATGTAATGGCATTAGAATTTCTTCAATTTACAACTATGTAACTTGTGGGTGAAGTAATTCAAGAAACAGATGGAAAACTTATTTCATAGTTAGGTTATACACTTCATACATCAATACTATCTTAAAATGGGAAAACTTGAAGGCCATACAAAAGCAACTGGCACTTTAAAATAGCAAACTACAACCTTCTGCTGATTTTCTAATATGAACATAACAAGTAACACCCTAGGTACCACAAAATATATAGCTGAATATGCTAACCCAAAAAGTACAACTGGGTAGGGTTTAGAAATTTGCTAGTTTGTTAGTTATGAGGGACATAACAAAGCTTGCATTTAACTCTTGCTTTTGTTAGTTATGAGGGACATTGAAAACTTGAATTTAACTCTTGCTTTTGTTCGTTATGAGGGACACTGCAAAACTCTCATTTAACTCTTTTACTTTATTTTTTTCTAAAATAATATTGTTTCTCAATTATCTTTATCAGTTTTCATACTATTTAAGTTTGTTCTTTGATATATTTAATTATCACTAATCTACACTGCTGCTTGGTAAAGGTTTACCGGAAAGGGATAAGTGTACATTTGAAAAAGCTTTTCTACTGGCCAAAAGAGCTTTTTAATCTAAAAAACTCTATTCAAATTTCTTTTTCGTCATTTGGTTGCCACTTCTATAGAGCTTGTGAACGATTAAAAAAATTATTTTACGTCCACTAGGAGAATATCAAGTTTTAGATTTTTACAAGAAGCTCTATTTGAGCATTTTTAAAAACTTGAAAATGTATAAAATATCCTCCTGATATTTTATAAATTTCATTCACTCTTTCCAAATTAAAACCTTACTGATCATATTCAACCATAATTCATATATGTTCTTTTTAATAAATTAACTATATAAAAACTCTTTCAAAATTAAACAACCAAGCGATTTATATGATCAAAAGAGTTTTTTAAATTGACAATCAAACTAACAACGTCCTTGTTTGGCTAAACTTTTAGAAGTGAGCTTTTGACTTTTAGGACCTAAAAGTAACTTCTGGACATATTTGGATGAATTATCAAAACAGCTTCTAACTTTTAGAAGCTCTTCTACCAGAAGCTATCTGCATATGGCAGCTTCCCCAAAAGAGCTTCCAAAGAAAAGAGGGAAGCCAAAAAATATTTTAATGAATTTTTTATATTTTCAATTTCACCATCTTAATAATCAATAATAATATAAAATTCCACCCATATCCCTTTCATGCTCTCTCTCTCTGACCCAAACTCTACCATTTTCATCAACTCTATCCAAATTCAGCCGCCACATCTTCATCCAAGTCATGATCAGCGCTGGCTCCGTTAATCCTCTGGAAATTCTCGTGATCGGCAACGGTGCCACTGGCTCCGGCGTGGCTCTCGACGCTGTCAAGCGTGGGCTTCGTGTTTGACTCGTTGAGAGATAAGATTTCTCTTCCGGCACTTCTTCACGGTCACAAAGCTAATTTATGGAGGTATGCGATTCATGGAGGAGACTGTGAGGTCCTCTAGGTGGAGTGAGGCTGTTTGGGTTGGTAGGGTGGAGTGGGGTGAGGCGGTGGAAATATCAGTAGAGCAAAAGAAGTATTTCAGAAGAAATTTATTGAGAATTCATGTGAATTTCATTTCTGGTTTCTATTTCTCAACAGTTACCTTAGTAAGAACAGTTGCACCTTATATACTCATCATATTACATATACAAATGGCATTATATTATTAGAAAGCAATCTGTTGACTGGGCTCTATTAGAAATTATTACATACAAATAATAATCAATTTGTTACCTTCACAGGTATTAGGATTTTTAATTGAATTTTTTAAAGCAAATTTATCTTTTTATTAATATATTTATTAGCACTTTTTATAAAAGAAAAAAAAATTAGTTTTTATTTTTATATATATTATTTGAATTTAAGGATATATTGGTAATATCCTAATTAGAAGACATTTTAATTTTTTTTAACCAAACAGGTTTAAAAGCTCTTTTGGTTTAAACGCTATTTTGAAATATACTATCCAAATATTAATTGAAAAGCTTAGGTTTTTACTTCTGTTCTTTTACTATCAAAAGTCAAAAGTAAAAGCTATCCCAAACGAGCCCAACAACTTTTTCTCAAAAGCTCTGTTCGTAAAAGCTCTACTTCTAAAATATTTACTACTAAAAGCTCTACTTGAAGAGACTTTTCCAAGATAGCCTTAAGTCTTAACCTAAAACTTCTCCACCAAATTTGACAATCCTAA
Organism: Xanthoceras sorbifolium; assembly: GCA_003430845.1. Taxonomy (NCBI): domain Eukaryota; kingdom Viridiplantae; phylum Streptophyta; class Magnoliopsida; order Sapindales; family Sapindaceae; genus Xanthoceras; species Xanthoceras sorbifolium. The sequence continues at coordinate 11,975,928 of CM010621.1, forward strand.
ACAATGTGTAATAAGATGGTGAGACGTTATAATGTACAGAGACGCACCTACGAAATTAACTTAGCCAAAATTCTAACCATTCCAGCTAAAAGCAGATACAAGTGGAACAATAAGTTAGCACCGATTTGGCCTGCTACAACTCAAAATGGACATTTAAATCCAAAGATTTTTCCCCAAAAAGAAAAAGTACAAAGTTCCAAATATCAAAGCTAACATTACCAGTGTCATTCACTCATGTCTGAGATTGTTAGACTGTGTCTCCTTAGAAAATCAGTCCCAAGCCTGCTGAGAAGATGGCTGCATGACACTGACAACTAAATTAAAACCTAGTAGTGCCATCGGAGCCCAACATTTCCAGATTTTTTGGGAGTTTAATGCCATTTAATTGCTACCTCAATCAAACTAGAAAATCATTATAAGAGAGGAGTTAGACTTGTCTCTGGTTTTACTCCCCATTATTGCTTAGGGGACAAGCAAATTTAGAGGCCTATATTGGTAAGTGATAATGAATACTTCAATGATGGTAAACATTCAAAGGCACTGAGCAAGTTAGTTCTTTATCTCATGCGTGAAGAATTCTAATTTTTAGCAGGGGGTTTATCTTTATTTGAAGCATATATGAAAATAAATGAAAATTTAGACCCAGTTCAGAAGAGTGACAGATATAAATTAAAGTTCTGAAAATTTCAGGTCCTTTTCCCCTTCCTGTTTTTGGTTTAGCAAAACTATTTATGACATTTTGTTGGCACCTAGAAATTCAAAGTTACAATGATTGATTGTCGTAACACTTAAATCCCACCAAATCCAAATAAATAAAAAAGTAATAATAAGCTAATAGATGTTACATCAACTGAAGACTATTGAAATTTCACTGCCCATAAAGATTATAATGTAGGAGTCAGTAGCAATATGGGCACTTAAATAAGTTTTACATCATCACATAACAGACTTTACTTGTATAAGATGTACATAGTGAAACTTGTTTGGGCTGATATTAAACAAAATGTTTGACCTTGTTTTGCATAAGAAAGGGTGTAAATTTACTATACAGTATACGTATACCTCAAGCTTCTACTATCACTTGTAAAGTGCTACTCTTCCTTCTTTTCTACTTCCAGTGCAATCTCATTACGACGTGTGAATGGCAGTGTAAAAGGTGGATTATACTGCAATCACATTTAAGAAAGAAAACATTATTAAAAAAGCCATTACTTAAACAGATTGCCCAAAATCTAAATTATGTAAAGACTTTGTTGCCACTAATCAGTCATTAAAGATCGCACCTGTGCAACTTCAACTGAAGCACCCTTTTTTACTTGAAACTGTCTGTCATCTTTCAAAGCATTTTGTAATTTGAATTCCTGTCGTTTAACTTCTTCATCAGTAACAAAACCTGATTCAGAACAAAACAGAAAGAAGATCATTAATCGTGTAATTGTCTACAATAGAGGACTTGAGAAATTTTATGTATCCATGCACTACATACTCTGTTCCGTACTAACATGATACAAATTCTTATTACAGACAAAACTTTTATTTAATCCCATCTAACGCCATCCACGCTATCTTCCACATTATAGCAAAAAATCTTAAACAATGTCTATATTATCTTACCAGCAACAGTTTAATCTCATAATTACGTAAATGGTTAACAGTCTCTAGTAGACAAGCTGAAGAAATTTACTTATGTAAATTAAGGAACAAGTCTAACAACTATATCCATGCACATTACAATAACCATAAACAATTCCATGTGCGTTTCACTCTTTTATCTAATTTATCTTATTAATTATTGGAGCACCTTTAGCAAATTTACAAACGACAAACCTGAGAAAGCAATCACAGCAACAACTTTACTCGGCACCTCTTTGATCCTCACGGATGGATCTTTAGGCAAAGGCAAGTCAGCACCACACTTTGCAGGCATGACAAATGACATCTGCCACTTTTCTTGATCTTGCAACTGCATAAATAGTAAATATTACTATATTAGTCAAAATCAGAAAATGATCAAAGAAACCCAAAAAAAAAAAAAAAAACTTCTAAACACATGTAGATCGGAATATTTAATCATGTACCCATATACCCCTAAACATTCTGCAAATGTAGCTCCAACAAAAGATTTGGGGATCATATATTTATCAAACCAAGGAAACAGACCTAAATAGCTAAAGCTGACTTGATGTACTTGTGTGTGTATGTGTGAAGTCAACTCTATAACTCAAATCTCATATATGAAACTGAGATCTACTTGCAGGAATTTTCATCAACCAAAAGAACAAAATAGATAGCACTGACACTAATAACTTTCAGACATAAATATGAAAAAAATATCCAACATACGGATGGTATTAATTAACTAGTTCAGATCAGCCCGGAAATAGAACAAAACTAAGAAACTCATATAGTTCGGCAAATAGTTGTCTATAACCAAAATTGATTATTATCTATAATATCATCCACCAGAAATAAGAAAGATTGGACATAATAATACTACAAGTCAATTGAAACAAGTAATTTCATGATTTATAAAACAATGAACATTATATTTAACATAAAATCACCGAAATATACTAACCCTCTTTGTTATGACAGGTGTCGTCATTTCCATCTTCTCCCCATCAGCCTTACGTGTAAGAACAGGTGTAGTCATCTCCATTTTCTCCTTTTTTGTATTCTGAAAACAGTGCAAGATAAACAAACTAACAGAAACAGAGACACTTGTATAAGAAAATGGTATCATCAAAAGGATCGTAACTACCTTACCAAATAGGTACTCAGCCAAGACATTGAAAGATTGAGATGCCCCATTGAAATCAAATCCGGTTTTCCCAGGCATCATTGTTTCCGCTATGAAGTTAAGACTGTTTGCACAATGAAAACACTATTTCAGGCGAAAACACTGCAAACATATTGAAGACAGAAGCAAAATTGCTTGCTAAACATAGAGATTATAGGTTTTCTTGAGTACAACTTAAAAGTTTTACCTCAACTTCTCTTATCTCATACTGGTTACTCCTGCTCAAAACCTTATACTTCACTGTCTCAAGATCCGGAACTACACCAAAAACAAAAAGAAAACTAAACACCACATTGACACAACAACAAATAAAAAAGTTTCCATAAAAAACAATCAAAGAGAAAAAGAAAGTACTACCTGCCATCAAAGCTTCCTCCAAATTCCGGCTCTCGAACCTCTTCGGAAACACGTATTTGGCAGTCTCAGTCGCCAAATCCATCAAAACTACAAATAAAAATGAGCATTGAACCAAAATTAAATCAGTTGAATAATAATAATAATAATAAAGGAGAGTAAGAGAGAGAAAAGTTTTGTTTGATAAAGAAAAATTGATGAGATATACGTCTCTGAGAGAGAGAAGAAGTTTGGGAAGCGAGAGCAAAGACGAGAGAAAGACGGGCTTCAAAAGCGGACATGGGTCTTCTTTCGTCATTGGTGGTGATGGAGTTTGAGATCATCAAAGATGGTTTGTTGGGGCTTTTTTTTGTTCGAGTTGGTAGACAGGGGCTGATCAATGAAGGCTTGGAGAGTAGCATTTTCTATTTAGTGGTATTTATTCTGGATATTAAAATAATTAAACATGTAATAAGAATTTAAATTATACAGTAAATAAATTTATCTCCTGCATTTCTGGTTTTTAAAAAATAGGTTTCTCTTCAAAAAAAGAAAAAAAAGTATTAAGTTACTAAAAAAGCTAATTTATATTTAATCAACCTCTCTCCTTCATTCTAGTTATAAAATTATACATTAAAATATTTTTAGGTGTAATTATTCGAAAATTCATACATAATGAAATCTGAATCCAATTCATGAAATCAATAATAAATTTATTTAAAAATTAAATTCCATAAGGGATGGCAACTCATAATTTAAATAATTATGAATTTTTTACATTATAATATTTAAAATAAGCATCACCAACATTTGCAAGCTAATGATACAAGTTCCACCAGCAAGACTTTCTTAATTTTCTAACTCATCTTAGTAGAAAATTGTGGTGGGAAATATTTCCTTCCAAGTAGAGACGCACAACAAAAAAAACAAAGGGAAGTGGACTGACTAAACAGCCAGGGAGGCCTGGTCGAGCTGGACATGATGCCAAGCAAGGACGTCTTTGTAAGCCAAGTTGCCGCCAAAAATATCTAAAGCACTGCCCACAGTAACATCCACACGTCCCATCCCTGCTACTTTTATCTTCTCTAAATCAGCCATTGTTGTCACTCCACCAGCATATGTCACTGGAATCTGCCATCCCAAAACCACAAATGCATCAGTAACCAAGCCTGCTAAACTCATGTGCATAGATCTATGGTAACAAGCTGTGTTGGCCATACATCAGCTATTGGTTCAGGACATCAGCAAATTTAGATCAAAATGATGATAGGAAAATTGTCTAGATGAGCTGCATATTTGTGAATTGATAATCAGGAAATATTTGCGAGGCGATGTGACAGTAGCAATATATGAATTATAAATTATATCTACTCACTGGTGAGTGCATGCCAAGCAATGCCACGAGCTCTTCATCAATTCCAAGCCTGCAATAAACAAAGAGTTGAACAAAGAATCTCCTAATTAATTATTTTGTTTTAAGTCCGACTGATCTGAAATATCAGGTGCTTATCAATAACATACAGAATATTTATTGACTACTATAAATTCAAAAGGTTGTAGATGAAAGAGAACGATATTCAGGATTTGGCTTAATGGTTCTTGTTTTAGGTAGATTTGGTTTTCTTATATAAGTTGAAATTTTCTTTTTCTTTTTTTCTAATCTGTCCACCGTAATAGAGCCTTGATGTATTTCTTTTCATCGACTTTTAATCTGAGTGAATTGTGTATTTTACAAACTCTAATTTGCTTTTCTTCATTCTTTCTGATTCCTCCCGTCTATTTGTTTCTCTCCTCTTTTTCCCATTATGCCTCTTTCTTGTCCAGCTTCCACTGGTATCATAACCTTTTTGGCCTATCAACTAAATTAAAGATCTTGTCCTACATCAATTTGGTATCAGAGTCCACCAACTTCACAAAACCACCACAAGTTCAATTTTTACTAGCATTTGGAAAGCTTGTAGAATCACTTTGGACTCTTGATACTAACTGACGTAGCCTGTAGGCCAATTTATGAAGAACTGAAGTCCTACCAGTTCAAGTGGGACAAGAAAGAGAGGAGAAAGGAAAGAGAGAAGGGGAGAAAAAAGGAAAAATGAAGCTTTCTGAGCACTCAACTTTTTCAATAACTTCTTGTTATGGCATAAATGTATCAAGTGACAACCAACTAAAATGAAAATAGTAAACCTAATTTTACTCTAATGGCAAAAAAAATCTACCCCAAAAAGGAACAGCAAATCCTATTCAAACAAGTAACTCCGAAACTCTTTAAAAGCAAATCCTTAAATAATTCTCAAATATCATTCTCCATTGTTAGGCCAATAAATCTTAAATCGGTAGGTGCAAAACTGAAACAATTCAAACAAAGAACAATATTAGACTTACTTTTTCCCTTCAACGTCGACACCATGAACCAGAAACTCATCAGCATAACTGGCAAGAAAATCTAGTACCCTCTCATCAAGATATACATCACTAAACTTCTGCCATCTATCAGTAACAATCGCATATTTACCATCCTGCACAGCAAAATCAGCAAATACATGGCTAACGAACTGGATGGTTGAAACTTATAATCCCAAGAGGAGAAACACTGAAAGCTCCTTAAATATAATTGACTATATGCATTCCAGTTCCCCTGCTATGACATCTTCAAACTGTCAATTCTTTCCAATATCTTACTACGCATGAGGAAACGTGCCTTCTAAGCTGATTATGGTAAGTGTCCACCAAAACCAAGAATATGGTAATTTCAGTATCCAAGTGGTGGAATATGTCATGTATACATGACTCAATACTTAACATGGCCTAAGCAAACAGACTCGTAAATTACCGTTTCCATACCTTCTTTCTGCAGCTGAGGTCCAACACAAGTCTCTGCTTCCCAACTACACGGACTAGATCTTTAAGCCTTTCAAGGTCCATTTGACCATTGTTAAATACATACTGTAATACATCCAAGAAAAATTCTTTATCCCCACTATCAAGAAACTAGATTATCTGGGAACCATGTTTCAGTAATAATACATGTTAAAATGAATATAGACATAACAACATACTGAAGTGACAATGACATGGCTCGCTCCTCCCTCTATGTAACTTAAAGAATTGTCTGAATTAATTCCGCCTCCGACTTGCAAACCGCCTAGAATCATCCAGTCCTCGCAGTAAGTTCAGCAGAGGAAAATCTGTAAGTTTTAACATAGTATCAAATGTAAAGAACAAAGCGAAATTGCTTTCTCTTGAGAAAGCACAGCTCTTAAAATCTCAGAGTTAGCCCAAAAAAGAATATTGCTTTGTTTGTGGAATTAGCATGGAATCTATATATGTGCTTTGTGGTAGAATGACTGTATAACATGTAAGCACATGTCTACATTCCAACCCAGTGAAAAAAATTATCAGCCCAAGACAGAATTCCATCCAACAAAAGTAAACAAGTGATAGTCTATAAACTAACATAAAGGTATATGCATTCCCATGATCACACACAAAGATATCAGTGCCCTTGTGATATGGTATTAATTTGATGTAAAAACAAATATGAATAAGAAATCCCCAGTAAAATAACTGGAACTTACAGGAATCCTTAATTAAATTAAATAAACACCCAACAATTTTCACAACCTTCTATAAACGCACAGCAAGACCTATAACATACTCTTGACCACTAACTTGTACCAAATTCAGTTTCTTTCTACTGGGTGAGAGAGCAAGCCAAATGAATCATAATGAAAGTAATTGCACAAAGACTAAATTCATCATCACGATTGGTAAACCCAGTTGATATTATATCTCTGGAATCCAGATAAAGAAGACAACAACAAATATCACAAACCTATCTGACAGAATACAAGGCAGATTAGAAAAATAATCCACAAAAAAACCTGAAATCAAAAAGGACCTACCAGGATAGGCATGCAGTGCTTCGAAGGCAGCAGCTTGGCTTAAAGGGTCAGCTCCAAGCATGATAACATGACCACCTGTGAGCCCATCTTCTTTGTACAAATCTACAAACTCTGCCGCTGACTTATCTGATTCAAAATTAGTCACAAGCTTTGTTCCATCCTCCTTTGAGTCCCGAAGGGTTGACCCAACAATTTGTTTCACTTTGCCCTGATAGCAAATCATATTTAAATAATTGAAAGAAGGCAATTACTCTTAAGGTCTTTAGGTAGTGTTTGGTTGGTGGAAAGTAGGGTAGAAAGGAATGAAGAATCCTCATTTCTTTATTTGTTTAGTGATCAAGTCAAGGAGTCCTGATTTCTTGAAAATGACTAGAAAGGGATTCCTATGTCTTGAGGTTGGAATCCAGATTCCATCCTTTCTAAATCATGGAATGTACTATTTTGTACTTGAAATAAAGATTCTCTAAAAAAATTAAATAAATTTAAAATAAAAATAAAACCTCCTCTATTCCAGCAGAGGCAAGAGCCACTTCCCTCCCTAAAGGATGCACACGCCTCCTCCTCCTCCTTCGTTAGGGAAGGCCTCGTCCTCCTCTATCGTGCTTCGTGAAGGATGATTTGTTTTCCTCCATCGACGAAGAACAGACCACCTTTGTCAACAGAGGTCTCGTCGTCTAGTTTTTGGTGGACATGTACCGATCGTGTTTTTCATTTTTAAATTAACTAAACAAATTAATTTAAAATTTTAAGATAGTCATTACATTTTCTTTAAATTATATTTCTTTTAAAATATAATAAAATAAACTAAAATAAAAATTAGAATTAATTTTTTTATTCAGTATTTGAATTATTTAACTTTTTGGTAACAGGAAAAAAACAATGATTTCAAACATTAAAACATTAAATTTAAGAGGACATTTTGGTCAAAACATCAAAGATTTCATATTACAACCAAACAATAGAATCCATCTAAAAAATAAATTTCTTTCACACAAGGATTCCATTCCAACATGGACTCCATGGGTGATCTTTGGTTGGCCCAAAAAAAGGGTGAAAGGAATGAGGAATCCTTATTCCCTTGTTTGTTTCCATTGATAAGTAAATGGCTAGAAAAGGATTCCTACCTCTTGAAATCGAAATTCGGATTCCATCTTTCTAAATACTGGAATGTACTATTTTGTCCCTGAGTTTAAAATAAATATATTAAATTAAATTATTTATATTAAGTAGATTGAAATTGAAAATAAACAACAAAATCATTGAATGCCACCGCCGGATCCTTGTTGGCAATAGAGGCCCTCACCTCCTCCATCACTCAAGAAGGCCTTGTTTCCAACGAAGGAGGCACCCCCTCCATTGGAAGAGGCCTTGTCCTCCTCTATCGCCAAATGAGGCTTCCTCTCAGTTGGAGGAGAGCGTCCTCCATCGAGAGGGAAGAGTATTTATTCTCCTTGAGAGCATGTCCTCTTTGGTGTGGCCATTGAAGAACAACTCACCAGAGGAGGAAACAAAGTTATCCCCAGCAAGTAAACATCCTCCATCAACAAGAACAAGTCCATTAACAGAGGAGAATTCGTTCTCCATTGATTAGGAAGAGATCCTTCTCCATCACAATAGAGGATACCCTGTCTCCTCTAGTGAAAAAGGAGGCTCGCCTCCTTCGTTGGAAATAGGAGAGGCCTTCACCTCCTCCCGCGATCGACGAGGCGTGAGCCTCTATTGCTGGCAAGACCCCAATGATGGCCTCATATGTCATTGATGAGGCCATATTCAGTGACCAAGGAGGCCAAGCTAAATGATTTTTTTTAATTTAATTTATTTAAGGTTTTAGAAATATAAATAGGAGCAAACTAGTATTTTTCAAGATTTAGAAGTGATGAAATAAGGATCCCAACCTCAAGAGGTAGAAATCATTTTCCCAATGTCAAGGAATTTTAATGAAAACAAACAAGGAATGAGAATTCCTCATTCCTTTCACCCTCCTTCTGACCTCAAGGGATAGAAATCATTTTCCATCCATTTTCAAAAAATCCTATGAAACAAACAATCTCACCCTCCTTTTACGCGCACCAAACATCAACATAAAACAGATACAATTGCATCATGGGGAGCCCTTCCTCACATCCTTTGGACAATCAAATTTTAAATCGTTGTTTTAGAAAGGTCAAATTACAAAGAAAAGGTTAAAACATAAACATCCATTAAAAGCAGAGGAAAACTGGAGATAGTTGTTAAATAGAATTTGCTACACCCGCGATCCTTAACAATAAAACAAGTCTAACCCCTTCAACGTCCAAAGCATATTCAACAAGTAACTCACTAGTATAAAGTAATAGAAATTCAAGACTGATGGTCTTTCATAATAGCTTCTTGAGATAAATCCTCCAGTAAAATCATGAACGATAGCTCAAAAACCCAGCAGAACATTATCAAGAGAACATATTATTCTTACTAATATTCAACCACTTTACATGCCAATTTTACAAACCTAGTTACAGCACAAACATCAATAAGAAGTTGAATAGTACCTTGTGTATATCAATGCAAGGACGAAAACGAACAGCACATCGGATCGATAGACGCGAAGTGTCTGGAAAAAGAAAATTAGGTCATAAAAATCAATGTAAAGAAGGTACAATCTATGCAGAGAATGAGAAGAAGCAGACATACCAGAGAGTGGCGATGTCACATTAAACGAGGAATTGAAAATTTTGGTTAGGTTGGGGATTGAAGTGGAACGAAGACCAAATGTTTTCATAGGAGAAATCAAGCCTTCCATTGATGATAGCATCTGTTAATTCAATCAAAAATGATTATGACTGATAGTTTTAGCCTATACATGAATTGATTTATATTGATTTAGAGACCTCTAATAAATTCAAGATTTATCATTTATGCAACCAAAAAGAAACATCTTGTTTTTTCTTCAACAATTTCGGATCTCTAGTGGACCTCTCAGTAGGATTCGAACCCAAATGAAGTTCTGACCCTCTATTAGAGAAAAAAGAACTAGTCTTAGCCTTATATGCTTGTGTCTTGTGCATTCCCTAACTTTTCTTTCTAATTAGATATTTTATTACTATCTTCGTTTGCCTCTCCCGCACTCCAAATTACTCAATATGTGTGTTGCCTCCAAGGCACCACCAACTTGTCAAATTAATTGTATACTATTCTATTCTTCATTTCTTAATATTATTCTTTCTTTTTTCACTTTTTTTCTTCGTCTTCCTTCTTCTACCACCCTTCTCTCTCTCTCTCTCTCTCTCTCTCTCTCTCTCTCCCCTTCCTATTCCCTTCCTGGTTGTTGATGCCATTTTTTCTTCTTCACACAAAGTCAGTGCAAAATAGACCAGCCAAAGCTGCAAATAATCAACATCACTGGCTTTTTACTCTTCCTCTTCTCTTCTGGGAAAAAAAATCATCAAAAGACCAGGACTACTACTGCTTATTAGTTATCTACCTTTTAATGGTAAATAAAAATCATATTATTATGATGTGTGAATATTGTTTATATATATATATAAAACATATGAGACCAAAAATTATATACTTTTGAGTTCTACTAAGTTTGAATGAGAGCCAACATTTCTGTACATCGTACCATCTCTCTTTGAGTCTTTTCTGTCACTCCAACATATTCTTCCATAACCAACTCTGGTTTCTCTGTACTTTCCTTATACATTTACATACCCACCAGCTACTCTCTTTCTTTTCTTGTATGTTTGTTTATATTTATGCTTCTTCTTCTTTTTTTTCAATTTTAGTCCATACACATCTTTGATTGTCATCAGTTTAAGACCTCAACAAGCTGATAAACATTAAATACAAGCAACAAACTGATAAATTGTCATCACTCATCAGTTTAAGACTTCAGCAAAAAAATATTCAAACTGATAAACATCACGCCCAACAAAAGTCGTACAGTTTAAGACCAAGTCATACACAGAAAAAATTTAAAACTACTTGAAACTACCAAGTGGAGAGCACTCAGAAACCAATCTAGTGGATTACACCATAAACCTGTCCAGCAAGACTTCAACAATACTGGGAAAACAATCTAGTTTATTAACCAGCAAAATGATATAAACAAGCAGAGCAGTTTTTTATAAATCAAGCAAAATAATCCTCATTCGCAAACATATACCAAATGAATAACTTGTGCAATATAAACCTTTCAATATAAACATATACCAGCACCCAGTGACAGCAGAAAGAGACAGACCTCTACACAGGGACAGCAGAAAGATGGGCGGTTGAACCGTCGAGAAGACCAGCGACGACCGTGCGAGAGGGAGACGGCGTGCGAGCGACTGAACCGCGAGGACGAACGGCGTGCGAGAGGACGAAGACTAACGGCGCAGAGAGAGGCAGAGAGAGGCAGAGGAACGAAGACAGCCGCGAGAGAGAGAGAAGAGAGTTAGCAGACAAATCAATTTAGGGTAAAAAATGTTTAGGGTTTTTAATTTTTCTAGTACGGGTCAAACGGATAAAACCGGTTTTGGTGGGGTCAAACCGAACCGAACCGTTTTTTGACGGTTTTTTTCAAATTGAAACTAAACCGAACTAAATATAAATCGTAAACCAACTCGAACTATAAAAAACGGTACGAATACGGTTCGAACCGATTTTTGTGCCCACCCCTAGGCGTGGGCTACTGTTTCTTTCTTCTTTATTTTTATGTTTATGCAAATTGAATTCAGAATATATTTTTTTAGATTTTTTATTATTATTTAACTATTACAACTTTATGATATATTCACAATAACAAAAAAAATTATTATTAAAAAATATATTTTAAATTCTCATATTAAATGCCGTGAGAGTTTTCTTTGCCTAAAATTTGAATGTATAATCATTTGTAATTATATCAATTAAATTCAAAGTATTTTACACATTATGTAAATTGAATTCATAATCTTTAAATTTGTAACTCATTTTGACCTTAAATTTTCATATTAAATTTTAGTGTGTTGATAATTTGTAATTATTGTATTTTTAATGTATCATCTCATAATCTAGAGGATAATTGAAAATCAATTTACTATGTAATATTTAATTAACACTTCTTGTAATTGAGTTGATAAAAATAAATAAATAAATTAGGGGATTTAACACCAAATGTACCATTTAGATAAGTCCATTGTTTTGTTGTAGTTAAATTAATTGGTTTTGATACAAAGGGAGCGAACCCTTTGAGGGCCAAGCGACTCTAATCCTTTCAAAAAAAAGTTAAAATAATTTATATAAAAAAATTAAATTGAATAGATTATGAATTCTGAACGTGATTCTTCCAATTTTTATCTTCTTATTCTGTCTCTAACTGAATATATAGATTGATTTTCTACACGTGGAAAACAACCGCAACAGTGATGTCGATAACAGCCGGATTTGGCCTGCCAATTTCGTTAATTGTTGTACTCTTTTTAGTTCCTCTGTTTTCTTGCTGCGTCGCTCTCTTGGATTTTCAAACAACACAAGTTATAAAAAAACTAATCAAAATAATAAAACCACTTTGATGTCTTTGGTGGCCTGCAGTGTCTATGTTTTCCATCGTAGTTCCAACTAATTATCAACCGTTAAGAGCATGTAATATGATTATATGAACATATTGACGACAATCTCGAGGCAGGAACCAAGACGGTTATTTATGTAAGAATTGTGTATAACCCCTAATGTTTGATGAACTACTAAATTAAACCTTCTAATTTAAAAATCAACAAAAAATTCACCATACGATTAATTGATTTTGATTAAATTTAATAAAATATAATTATTTAAGTGTTTTTTTTATGTAAATAAACTAAAAACAAACAAAAAATATACTTCTAAAAATTTTAGAAAATAATACATATTTTGAAAAACTTTAAAAATATATTTAAAATTATATCATAACTAAATAGTAAAATCATAAAAAATAATTAAAGTAAAAAATATATATATGGAGGAGACCCTTGCGGACATATATGTCCATCTTAGAAATGCATGTATCTTTTCCATAAGTTTTATTTCTATAATAAATATAACAAATTGTAATGGAATATCCTGATATTTGATCATATTGCAATGAAATCGTACTTTTACTTAAACTATAGTTAAGTACCTTGGACAGTTATCAATTTGATCCTTAATATATTTAGAAATCTCATTTTTTTTTTACCTGTTTTTTTCTTTTTTTATTAACTTACATGGGTCCTAAATTTTTCAAAATACATCAATTTAGTCATCTGATCATAATTTTGACAATCAAACTTGACAGAAAGTATAAATTGTTTATTTTACCATTTTATATTAAATTATTAAATTAGAATTACACTTTTACTTTTTAACTTTTTAACAACTTTATCTATTTGAATAGTGCAATAAAAAATTGACATATGTTATAAAAAATTAATTTTTTTAAATATTTAAAAAGAATTAAATAATAAAATAAATATGATAAAATTTAATAAAAATAAAAATTAATTAAAAAAATATTATAAGTAATATCAATTATTAAAAATAAAATAAAATTCAAGATTAAATACTTATAAAAGTAAAAATATAATAATAAAACTGCAATATATATATACATTGCAGTTTTATTATTATATTTTTACTTTTATAATATAATAATAATAAATATATATATATATTGTAATTTTATTATTATATTTAATTTTTATAATATATAATGTATATATTGTAACACCCCACGACCCGAATCCACTCGGACTGAATCGGGGAGCGCTACCGGATACGGAAAACAAATTTCAAAACAAAACTTTTAAGTAATGATCCAAATAAATATTTAAATTACGGTCCAAAATGATTTTCTGAAAATTTCGCCAGAGTTTCCTCTGTTTTTCTGACTTTCCAAAACCTGTTTTCACAACTCATAAAATCCACACTTCTATAATCTTAAATCAAATTGCGCACCCTTCCATATCCAGTGCGACTTACCAAAACAAATTATATCAAAATATTATTACATATTCAACTTTAAAAACATTAAAATCCATGGGCCCAAATATTACAAAACATACATAAAAACTAAATACCATTTCAAATATTTACAAAAAACATTCTTGTCCATGCATGCCGATATGTAAAACATCAAATATGTAGTAGGCTACCAAAAATGCAAGAGTGATGTGACTCTGATCACTATCCCAGCAGCTTCTACTCTTTCTGGTTCTTGTCCTCTTCAAAAATTCTTTTACCTGCGTGTGAGAAAACTCAACACGCTAAGCATATAGCTTAGTGGGTGTACAGAAAACTATATTTTCACTTACACTGTAATATCATTTAAATCATCATCAAAAATATACTGACAAATAAATAATCAATTTGGGGCTCAATTCAAATCAAATACAAGTCAAAGCATATACAGATCATATCACATTTCTAATTTCATCTCAGGCTCCTGATATACTAAACATATTTTTCGGACTGGATTACGGGCTATACAGATCAGAGATGGATACCAACGGAGGACCCGCTGCATATCCCAGATATAACAGAACAGAGTTGGATACCAACGGAGGACCCGCTGCGTATCCCAGATCAAATTTCCCAACCCGCAAGGGGTGGTACCTCTATCAACATATAGGCGTAGTACTACTCAGATAACCCAATTGACATGTCAATCTCCTATATCCATATCTATGTCTACATATATCAGAGCCAAATCATTTTTCGAAAATCATATAATTGTTCAGAACAGAATCATCAATTTACATACTGAAATTATATCCAAATCAGTATACACATTTTCGAAATTCGAATCGCATCAAAATACATATACAAACAAATTACAAACTCATTTCCAAAAATATTTCTGAATCCAGAAATCACTTCAAATCACATTTAAAATCACGTGCAATTATATATCATAAATCCATAGTAAATCCAAATGCCCCGAATCACTTTTCGAAACAAATCGCAAAATCATATATATTTTAATAATATTATCCGTAATATCGAAAATCAATTCGAAATATTTTTTCGTAAACCATATTACGGATCCAGAATATTTCAAATACATATAATCCAAATCAGTAACAATATATATATATATATTCACAATTAAAATCATTACAAATAATCAAAATCATTACAAATAATATATATATATATAACAATATATATATATATATTCAAAATCATTACAATTAATATATATATATATATAACAATATATATATATATATAATCAAAATCATTACTAATATATACTTACTTTTATTACCACAATAAATATATATATATATATATATCTATATATATATATATTTAACAATATATATATATATTTAACAATATATATATATATATATAATCAAAATCCTTACTTTTATTACCACAATAAATATATATATATATCTATATAATCAATATCATTATAAATAATATATATATAACAATATATATATATATATATATTCGAAATTAATTTATTATAAACAATATATATACCAAATTATCCCAAAATCAATTTCAAACAACAGATCATAAGTCATCTATCCCAAATAAATTAAAATCAATATAATATAACAATTCCGAAAATTTCTGAAAAATCTAAAAAATACGAAAAAAATACCACCAAACCTGAAATACTATTCTGAACACAAAACTCTTCTGGACCTATATCCCTTTCCTTCTCCTTCTTCTTCCTTTCCTTTCTCTCTCTTCTTTCTCTCTCCTCTCTCACGCCATCTCTCCTCTTTCTTTCTTCTCTCTCGCTTCTGTGTCTCTGGTCTTCATTTCTCACAAATGTGAGATTACTATGCTTTTGCTCTGCCAATCAAATATATATATATTTTTTTAATAAAGTTTCTTATGTGTAAACACTCACACACATACTCACATACATATACAAATATCTTCTTAATTACCATTTGCTCCCTTGAACTTCTTAAAATTCTCCAATGGCACAAATTTATTCATAATCACATTCCATCTCAATAACTATTCCAAAAATATTTCATACTTATCCAATTACCAAATTGATTTCACCAATATTCAATTGCACTCATTATCATCCAAATGCACCATAAAAATAATATATTTTTCATAATTACGGAAAATTTTGGGGCGTTACAATTCTTCCCCCCTTAAGAAATTTCGTCCGCGAAATTTACCTCATTCAAATAGTTGTGGATATTGCTGTCGCATCACTTCTTCGCTTTCCCATGTAGCTTCTTCCACATTATGATTCCTCCAGAGTATCTTCACTAGCGGTATTTTCTTATTCCGAAGTTCTTTTATCTCTCTGTCCAGAATCTCCACTGGTTCTTCCTCATATGTCAGATCAGGTTGAATCTCAATGGCTTCAGTCTGAACTCTGTGCGACGGGTCAGATCTGTATCGTCTCAACATGGATACATGAAATACATCATGGATCTTTTCCAGTTCCAAAGGTAAAGCCAGTCGATAAGCTACTGGTCCCACACGTTCAAGGATCTCGTATGGACCAATAAACCTTGGACTTAACTTTCCTTTTTTTCCGAATCTCAGTATCTTCTTCCATGGAGATACTTTCAAAAACACACTGTCTCCGACTACATACTCAATGTCTCTTCGTTTCAAATCCGCATACGATTTTTGACGATCAGAAGCAGCTTTCAATCTGTCTTTTATAATCTTAACTTTCTCTTCCGTCTGTCTAATCACATCAGGTCCAACCAACTTGTCTTCACCCAACTCTGTCCAGCATAAGGGTGTCCTGCATTTCCTACCATATAATGCCTCGTATGGTGCCATAGTTATGCTCATCTGAAAACTGTTGTTATATGCAAATTCAATCAATGGAAGATGATCAACCCAACTCCCTTCAAAATTGATTATACAGCTCCTGAGCATATCTTCAAGCACCTGAATAACTCGCTCTGATTGTCCATCTGTCTGTGGATGGAAAGCTGTACTGAAGTTCAATCGTGTACCCAAAGCTTCCTGAAATTTCTTCCATAATCTGGATGTAAACCTCGGATCTCTGTCAGAAATTATCGAAGCTGGTACACCATGTAATCGGACTATTTCTCTGATATACAGCTCTGCTAACCTGTCCAGAGAATAATCCGTTCTGACAGGTAGGAAGTGTGCTGATTTTGTCAGTCGATCCACAATTACCCAAATCGAATCATGTTTACTTCGTGTGAGGGGTAATCCTGTGACAAAATCCATGGTAATGCGGTCCCATTTCCATTCAGGTATGGATATTGGCTGTAACAAACCTGATGGAACCTGATGTTCCGCTTTTACCCGCTGACATGTCATACATCTGTTTACAAATTCAATCACATCTCTTTTCAAACCTGACCACCAATACTGAGTCCTCAGATCTCGATACATTTTTGTACTACCAGGATGCATCGAATACGGACTACTGTGTGCCTCTGTCAAAATGATCTTTCTCAATTCATCATCATTCGGAACACAAACTCTGTTTTTGAAGTACAGAATACCATCATCCTTGATTACAAAGTCAGTCTGCTTCCCCTCTTGGACTTGACCACGGATGGCTAAAAGTTTCTCATCCTGTTGTTGCCGATCCTGTATCTGCTTAATCAAATTTGGCTTGAGTTTCAACTCAGCAAGGATAGCATCATCTGATGTCAGTCTCAATTGAGCATTCATAGCTCTCAGTGCATACAGAGATTTCCTGCTTAGAGCATCAGCGACAACATTCGCTTTCCCTGGATGGTAGTCAATCACACAATCATAATCTTTAATCAACTCCATCCATCGCCTCTGCCTCAAATTAAGTTCTCTCTGAGTAGGCAAATACTTGAGACTCTTATGATCAGTGTATACGTAGCATTTCTCTCCATACAGATAATGTCTCCATATTTTCAGGGCAAACACAATAGCTGCAAGTTCCAGATCATGCGTCGGATAGTTCTGTTCATGTGTTTTCAGCTGTCTGGAAGCATATGCAACTACCTTCCCATCCTGCATCAATACACATCCCAAGCCATTGTGTGAAGCATCGCTGTAAACCACAAAGTCTTTTCCTGATATTGGCTGTACAAGAATTGGTGCTTCAACCAACATCGCTTTCAATTTCTCAAAAGCTGTCTGGCATTTCTCATTCCATTCAAACCTGACATTCTTGTGCAGCAATTTAGCCAGAGGAGTAGCTATGGATGAAAACCCCTTTACAAACCGTCTGTAGTATCCGGCCAAGCCTAGAAAACTCCGAATCTCAGAAACATTTCTAGGAGGCTTCCACTCCATAACTGCTTCAATTTTCTTGGGATCTGCTTTAATACCATCTGCCGATATTACATGTCCCAGAAAAGCAATTTCATTCAGCCAGAATTCACATTTGCTGAGCTTGGCATACAACTTCTTTTCTCTCAGAATCTGTAACACTATTCGGAGATGCCGATCATGTTCTGCTGCAGTCTGAGAGTATATCAGAATATCATCAATGAATACTACAACACACAGATCTAGATACGGACAGAAGATACGGTTCATCAGATCCATAAAGGCTGCTGGTGCATTAGTCAACCCAAATGGCATAACCACAAATTCATAGTGTCCGTACCGTGTCCGGAAAGCTGTTTTCTGAATATCAGAATCTTTCACCCTCAACTGGTGATATCCTGATCTGAGATCAATCTTCGAGAAGACAGTGGCTCCTCTCAACTGATCAAACAAGTCATCGATCCTAGGCAACAGATATTTATTCTTGATTGTGAGCTTATTTAGTTGCCTGTAATCGATACACAATCTCATCGACCCATCTTTCTTCTTCACAAACAGTACCGGTGCTCCCCACGGAGAAACACTAGGTCGAATGAATCCCTTATCTAACAACTCTTGCAACTGCAACTTTAGCTCTTTTAATTCTGCAGGTGCCATTCTGTACGGAGCAATTGATACTGGTGCAGTTCCCGGTATCACATCAATTACAAATTCTACCTCTCTCTCCGTGGTAGATCAGGAAGTTCTTATGGAAATACATCTGAAAAATCACATACGGTAGGCATATTCTGTAGACTGAAATCAACCTTCCGTGAATCGACCACATGTGCTAAATAGGCTTCACACCCCTTTCTAATCAATTTCAAAGCAGTAATAGTCGAAATAACATTAGAGAGATAATCTCTTCTATCGCCCACCATTAGTACATCTGCACCATTTGATGTCCTAAGCGTCACTCGCTTTAGACTACAGTCAATTATAACCCGGTGTCTGGATAACCAATCCATGCCCAAAATTAAATCGAAGTCATGGAATGGTAACTCCATCAAATCACCTGGAAATTCATACTCCTGTATTCTGATAGGACAATCTCTAGAAACCCTATTCACGATCACACTGTGACCTAAGGGACTACGCACTATCACATCAAACTTAGTATACTTAGTTTTAAGATATCTATCTCTAATCATGGCATCACAAATATACGAATCTGTAGATCCAGGGTTTATCAATGCAGTTACAGTAAGGTCAAAAATAGACACAATACCAGTAATCACATCTGGTGCATCTCTGTCCTCCTGAGTCCTAATAACATAGGCTCGAGCTGGTGCCCGACTCTCCTAATGCCCTAAAGACTCTGTTGCCCCTCCGGCCCTACTAACCTCCGTCCCTGTCTGACTAGGTCTCCTCTCTCTGGGAACGGTGGGAGCTGACCTCACTGATGGCAGCTCAGAAGTAGCCTGAACCCTCGGACAATCTCTCATAAAATGATCACGGGACCCACATCTAAAGCAAGCTCCGGTCAATTTTCGACATTCAACCGGATGACTCTTCCCACAATGATTACAAGGTGCTAAGGCTGGTCCCCTAGCTGTACTACCAGGAGCACTAGCCACAGATGCTGTGGACTGACCTGGTTTGGCTGATGCTGGAGGTCTTTGGGATTGCCTCGGACCACTATTCTGAGGTCCCCTAAACCTTTTGCTGGGCGGCTGAGATGAACTGGACTGTCCCTGACCTCTCCGCTGCTGACTCCAGTTCTTTCTGGTCTGTTCATCTGTTTGTACCCTTTCAACAATAAGGGCTGCAGATACAAGCCTAGTAAAATCCACTATCTCCAACACAGCAACCTGAAGACGGATATAATTATTCAGACCGTCCTCAAATCTCCTGCACCTGCTCTCCTCTGTCAACACCATGTCACTGGCGTACTTACTCAATCTGTTAAACTCCCGTTCGTACTCAGTAACAGACATCTGTCTCTGTTTCAGATTCACAAAATCTCTCTTCATATTCTCTATGTAAATGCGACCCACATATTTTTTTCGGAACTCCCTCTGAAAGAACTCCCAAGTTCGTTCCGCTAGCCGCATTGTTCGGGTAATGGCTGTCCACCAATGGTCCTCCTGCAATAAGGATACAGCACACTCCAGACTCTCCTCTGGGGTACAGTGCATCTGGTGTAAAATTCTCTCTGTCCGCTCAAACCAGTATTCAGCGGCTGTAGCATCATCATCACTCTTGCCCCGGAAATCTGTAGGTCGGTGTTTAGCCAACCTCTCAACTGCTGATCTCTGAGGTGGGGCTCTAGTTACTGTCCGTAAAATCTCAGTCATCTGTCGCACATTAACTGGCTGATCCTGGATCTCCGTTCTAGCCATTCTCGGACTTACTGATTCTTCCGCTGCTTCCCCAGCCACACTGGCGGGACTCCCAGGTCTATCTCTATCTCCTTCACTATCCATTTTCCTATACAAGACATAAGAGGAATTCTGCAGATTAGAGTCACATTCTCCTATTTTATTTTCTAAAATGCATGCATGTACAAAACATTTTACATTTACAAAACATTTCGCTCTGGTCTAGGAACGCCTAAACCATTTCTCTGATACCAAAAACTGTAACACCCCCCGACCCGAATCCACTCGGACTGAATCGGGGAGCGCTACCGGATACGGAAAACAAATTTCAAAACAAAACTTTTAAGTAATGATCCAAATAAATATTTAAATTACGGTCCAAAATGATTTTCTGAAAATTTCGCCAGAGTTTCCTCTGTTTTTCTGACTTTCCAAAACCTGTTTTCACAACTCATAAAATCCACACTTCTATAATCTTAAATCAAATTGCGCACCCTTCCATATCCAGTGCGACTTACCAAAACAAATTATATCAAAATACTATTACATATTCAACTTTAAAAACATTAAAATCCATGGGCCCAAATATTACAAAACATACATAAAAACTAAATACCATTTCAAATATTTACAAAAAACATTCTTGTCCATGCATGCCGATATGTAAAACATCAAATATGTAGTAGGCTACCAAAAATGCAAGAGTGATGTGACTCTGATCACTATCCCAGCAGCTTCTACTCTTTCTGGTTCTTGTCCTCTTCAAAAATTCTTTTACCTGCGTGTGAGAAAACTCAACACGCTAAGCATATAGCTTAGTGGGTGTACAGAAAACTATATTTTCACTTACACTGTAATATCATTTAAATCATCATCAAAAATATACTGACAAATAAATAATCAATTTGGGGCTCAATTCAAATCAAATACAAGTCAAAGCATATACAGATCATATCACATTTCTAATTTCATCTCAGGCTCCTGATATACTAAACATATTTTTCGGACTGGATTACGGGCTATACAGATCAGAGATGGATACCAACGGAGGACCCGCTGCATATCCCAGATATAACAGAATAGAGTTGGATACCAACGGAGGACCCGCTGCGTATCCCAGATCAAATTTCTCAACCCGCAAGGGGTGGTACCTCTATCAACATATAGGCGTAGTACTACTCAGATAACCCAATTGACATGTCAATCTCCTATATCCATATCTATGTCTACATATATCAGAGCCAAATCATTTTTCGAAAATCATATAATTGTTCAGAACAGAATCATCAATTTACATACTGAAATTATATCCAAATCAGTATACACATTTTCGGAATTCGAATCGCATCAAAATACATATACAAACAAATTACAAACTCATTTCCAAAAATATTTCTGAATCCAGAAATCACTTCAAATCACATTTAAAATCACGTGCAATTATATATCATAAATCCATAGTAAATCCAAATGCCCCGAATCACTTTTCGAAACAAATCGCAAAATCATATATATTTTAATAATATTATCCGTAATATCGAAAATCAATTCGAAATATTTTTTCGTAAACCATATTACGGATCCAGAATATTTCAAATACATATAATCCAAATCAGTAACAATATATATATATATATATATATATATATATTCACAATTAAAATCATTACAAATAATCAAAATCATTACAAATAATATATATATATATATATAACAATATATATATATATAATCAAAATCATTACTAATATATACTTACTTTTATTACCACAATAAATATATATATATATATATATATATAATCAAAATCCTTACTTTTATTACCACAATAAATATATATATATATCTATATAATCAATATCATTATAAATAATATATATATAACAATATATATATATATATATTCGAAATTAATTTATTATAAACAATATATATACCAAATTATCCCAAAATCAATTTCAAACAACAGATCATAAGCCATATATCCCAAATAAATTAAAATCAATATAATATAACAATTCCGAAAATTTTTGGAAAATCTAAAAAATACGAAAAAAAATACCACCAAACCTGAAATACTATTCTGAACACAAAACTCTTCTGGACCTATATCCCTTTCCTTCTCCTTCTTCTTCCTTTCCTTTCTCTCTCTTCTTTCTCTCTCCTCTCTCACGCCATCTCTCCTCTTTCTTTCTTCTCTCTTGCTTCTGTGTCTCTGGTCTTCATTTCTCACAAATGTGAGATTACTATACTTTTGCTCTGCCAATCAAATATATATTTTTTTTAATAAAGTTTCCTTATGTGTAAACACTCGCACACATACTCACATACATATACAAATATCTTTTTAATTACCATTTGCTCCCTTGAACTTCTTAAAATTCTCCAATGGCACAAATTTATTCATAATCACATTCCATCTCAATAACTATTCCAAAAATATTCCATATTTATCCAATTACCAAATTGATTTCACCAATATTCAATTGCACTCATTATCATCCAAATGCACCATAAAAATAATATATTTTTCATAATTACGGAAAATTTTGGGGCGTTACATATATATTATATAATATATCCTAAAATATGTATATATAATATTTTAATTTTTTTTATAACTAAATTTTAAATTTTATATGTATTCACTCTTCAATTTTATTTTTATTTTTAATAAATGATGTTATTTTTAAGTTTTTTAAAATTTTTAATGAATTTTATCATATATTATTTTATTTAATCCTTTTTAAGTATTTTTTTAAGAAAATTTAAATTTTTATAACATATATCAAATTCTTATTGAACTATCCAAATAGGTAAAGTTGTTAAAAAATTAAAGGGTAAAAGTGTCATTCTAATTTAATAATTTAATAAAAAAATGGTGAGATGAATAATTTATACTTTATATTAAGTTTGACTATCAAAATTTTGATCATAGAGACCAAATTGATGTATTTTAAAAAAAATTAGGGACCATGTGAATTAAAAAAAGTAAAAACATATCAAAAAGTGATATTTCTAAATATGTTAGGAATTAAATTGATAATTATCTCAGGTACTTAGTTGTATGTTAAGTAAAAATACGGTTTCATTGCAATACGGCTAAATGTCAAGGCATTATATTGCAATTTGCCTTAATAAATATTACAAGCGGATTCAACTTTACCAATTACAAGCAGAGTCAACTTTATCGTTTATTGACAAATATCACCCCTACCGTTAGTCAACTTTAGTCAAACTTAATATGTATAGGGGTATTTTTATCTTTTCATACTTTTAAATTTTATTTTACTAAATAAAATTAAAAAATCAAAGAAAAAATCACATTCATCCATCTTTAATATAATGGACGGTTATAATTTATTTAAATTTTTTAAAATAACAATTATAAAAAAAAAATCCATATTGAATCTCCACCAAGAACCAAAAAAGAAATTGAAGAATCTAGATTTAGGTTCTTCAATTTTTTTTTTTGGTGGAGATCCAATCAATAATTTTTTTAATAATAATTTTATTTTTAAAAAATAAAAAATCTCTATCGTCTATCTCAGGTGAGATAAACGGTAGAGATCTAAATTTATTTTTATTTATTTAATAACTATTAATAATTTTAAATATTATTTTAGGGGTATTTTGGTCTTTTTAACGTTTAAACATGGTCAATCTTTAACTTTAACAGAATTCGACTAACGACGGGAGAGGTTTTTATCAATAAACAATAAAGTTGACCCCACTTATAATTGACAAAATCTCAGGATAGGTCAGTATAATTAGCTATTATTTTTAATTCTTTTTTATTTCAAATATTTATTTTTTATTCATTATATATTTCATAATTTCTTTAAAAATTGATTTTAATTTTATTAATATATTTTTTATTGTTTTTTCTATTTTTTGTTCAATTATATTGTAACAAATCTAAATAACCATATTTCGTTAGATTTAACCAAAATTAATTAACGGTCAACTAATAACATGGATCTTTTATTGATGTTTCAAACTAAAGAATTTGATTGATAGAATATGGAGGGAAGTGAGATAAATGGCCAATACCCATACTATCTATCTATTGGTCTTAACTGGATTAATACCTTTGTCGTAACTTCACTCTATATTTAACTTCATAATTGTATTTCAAGATAAGCACAACATTTTTATGCGCTCATTTAACATTTCATTAAAAGTCGGGGCTTTTTTGCAATTCTCCCATTGTATAATATCATATGTTATCTTGGAAAAAAAAAAGACAAATTAACTGCAAAAATTGTTTTTTTTTAATATTAAAATAACATTTAACATAATATTTTATTAATAAAAATAGTTTTTTTTTTTTTTTACGAAAAACATTCTTCAAACTCGTCTACACGTAGCTTTTGCACGTGTCGCGTATTAATATTCGTCTTCCTCAACTTTTTCTTGGTGTTTCTTTTTTTGTTGTAATGTAACACACCTTTAAAGTACCATCTTTTACAACTTAATTTAAAGGTAGCCGTTCTTTTTGGTTCGAACACTGTTCGTGTTTCATTCTATTTTTGTTTTTAATCTAAATATTCTTTTCATGTATTATATATATATATATATACATATATGATTATTTTTCTCAATTTTTTTTTAATTTGACATTGATTCAATTAGGAGAATGTCATGATCTATCGAAATCAAATATTATATGCACAATAAATAAATTTACTTCTATAATATAAGAAAAATTTACTCCCATTGAGATAAATTTACAAAGGCGAGACCTGAGGGGCATGACAAATTTTCTTTTAAGAAAAAATGTAAATAACAAAAATATTGGGTAAAAATTAAATAAAGTTTAACTATATTTTTTGAAAAAATTTAGGTACGGTACTAGGGCTGATAATATAGGTTACAATTCGCAAACTCGAGTCAAATGAATGGGTTCGGGTTGATCTAAACGGATTTGGGACAGTAATCAAGTAAACCCGTATAATGCGTTTATATAAATGGAATAATGGATCGTGTCGGGTTTAGTTAAACTAGTTGTAAGTTGACCCTTATAACCCGATTAGTATGAAAAAATTGTAATTTTAAAATAATTAAGGATATTATTGTAATTTTATAGCATAATATATAAATAAATTATTTTTTATAGTATATAAATAAATAAATTTTATATAAACTGATTAGACGGGATAATCCATATAACTTGTTTAAATAAATGGATCATAATAGATTAAACGTAAATGAGTTCCTATCGTATCAGGTTGAGTTCAACCTGACCTGTAAATCCATTTTGCGAGCCCATTTAGAATCATGGCTTTGGCATGCTTTACTTTTAAATATAGTATGTATAAATCTCAACTAAAAGTCAATATAGTTCAAAAGTCTTCTTTTTAGGTGTAAACATATGTCATCGGTCTGGAACCAATTGTCTAAATTTTAGAATTTTTAATTGTCCGTGTTACGTGACCCAAAAAAAAAAAAAAAAGTGTCTGTCCAAACCTAATAATTTTTCTATATAATTATTTACTCATGTTGCGTAGTTTATTGTGTCTTTTGTGGATGGATCGTGGCTACACATGTATTGTATGGACTATATAGGACGTAGGGCCTCCATTCCATGCATCATCTTCTCAAAAGCAAACACATAAGTTTGTATACAAGTTTGATTTGAATATATGAATTGGAACCAATACACTGTACACATAAAGTGAAACTTAATTTCAGTCCACATTGTCTTGTACAAACAGGACATGGAAGTCTCCAAATTTCGTGTTGTATACAACATTGGACGGACCTCCTCTATCTTTTCGAAGCCATCCGCACCCAAATTAAACCACAACATTGCAGGTGGCCGCCGCAGCAGCACAGAGGTATATATATATATATATATATATGCATTAATGAGCTGTGATAAATTGATGCATACATATTATATTTTCTAAAATAAACTTTTTTCCTGATATAGTTTAGTATTTGTATTTTTTTTAATTCCCATTATTAGTGGGAGTTGAATTTAAAGTTCTATTATGTGCATTTAGTAGGATATCTTCCGATTATGATACTAGATATCCATATTATATATGTAGTATGATTATTTTTGGTTGGTTCGCAAACCTCTCACTCGTTTGGTATAGTTTTTTTTTTTTTGTACAAAAAAAAAAAAATACTTATTTTAATATGGGAATGTCGTGTAGTTGTTGTCAGAAGTATTAGATTTTCTTTTTTTTGGAAAAAAGTTTTGGGCGTTTTTCCCTACAAATATGAAAAAAAGAAGCCCTGATTTGACTTGATTAGGGTGCAAGTCCAATCAGCAGTATTGGGCTCAGTCTGGGTTTCGATTAGTAAAATGAAACCCATGAATAGTTCAAAGCCCAACCCAGATTACAAGCATGGATGGTCCAAGGAATCGCAACGCTTCTATATTCTAATTCTAATACGTATCGCTAAAAAACATCACAAAAACCCACTCGAATATCAGCCGTACAACTGGCCATCGCCTCAGAACTTGCTTCACCGATCATTAAATCTCCACCGCACATTTCACACATCGCCAGTGTCGGGGACGGTAGGCAATCACGCCCCAGCTTCAAATCTTCGTTTCAATTTCTTCTTCTTCTCCTGTGTATCTCGATTCTCTGTTACCAGCTAAAACAGTCGCCGACTCGACTCTTCTTCAACATTTCATGCTATGGTACGCTATCACTTTTCTCTATTTGTCACAATTATTTCGCTTTTTTTTTTTTTAATTATCATTTCCGTCTCTTTTCGGACTTAGGGTTTGGATTTGGTGCTGCACTTTTTTATTTCCATATCGTCATGATCGTTTGAATTGTTCGTGTTCGTGTTCGTGTTGGATCTTAACGTAGATTACTTTATTGTCTTCTCTTTGGTTGCTGCTTGTATTTTGGTTTCCTAGATTGTGAAACTCTTAAGCTTCATTTTTGTATTGAGCTTTGTCTGATTTTTTTTTTCTTTTTTTCTCTTGAGTAGCTAAATGAATATTAATCTGTGTTGCAATGACTGGAAAGTTACTTGAATCCGACACTTAAATGCAGCTTTAAATTGGGACTCTCATGCATAGAATCTAAATTTTAGACTTTTAAGATTGGACATATGTAATTTCTTCCTATTTTTGAGCATTAAATTTGATCATCTTTGCACTGTGGATCATGGTTTTAAGTGTTATTGCTGTGCATATGTGATCAGTAATCAAGTGAACGATACAATGGGGACTGCTATTTTTAATTTTAATTTGATATGTTTTTAATAAGAAAGGAATATAATTTTATTAGTATATGAAATTTAGATACACAAGGACGAAGCAATGATGTTACAATAAAGTACAATGAAGAGGCTACTACAAGCTACAACAGATTCATAAAAAGCAAAACAAAAAGATTATACAGTGAGGAGAATTTAAAATAATAAAGAAAATAAAATAAAAATCAGTTTTGAATTCATTTGAAACTGAGATATGTGAGAAGAACATAATGTGAGATTCTCCTTAAGAAAAACACAATCTCCTTAGGTATCTTTGTATTCTCCCTAGAAAATTGCATTGTCTTATTCCTTTCCGACCAAATACCCAAAGTTGTGGAAACACACTAACTTTGCGAACTCAAAGCTTGTTTCTACCACACCCAAAGGCACAAAACATCCTGATGGATAAAGGAACCATGATGAAAAAAAATATTGGAACTAATTACTTGCAACTCATAGCTCTATTGTTCAGTTGTACTCTGTGATATTTTTGTTTTATGTTTCACGTCTGCATTGTCTTAACTCCTGTGGCCCTGCACTTGTTTGTATGTTCCCTTAGAATTTAGTGCTATTCATGGTGGTTTCTGTTGATGCTAGATACAAATTTATTATGAATTACTTGAAATGGACTGGATTTTAGGCAAGCGATTCAAGTGATGTAACTTTTTGTTTTTGTACCATTTCTTTTTTTACATAAATTTCTTGTGCCATAATATATAACCTGTTCTTCTGTGGCAATAGGCTCCAATGAAGGGAATTTTTTCCCTGCAAAGGGCAGCATTGCTTCAGCGTAACAGTGAGAGGTGGGGTACAGGCTTCAGATCATTCAGCACTCAAGGGGCAACAACTGCTAGCACTCCACAGCCTCCACCACCTCCCCCGCCTCCAGAGAAAACCCATTTTGGTGGCCTGAAAGACGAGGACAGGATTTTCACCAATTTGTATGGGTTGCATGACCCTTTTCTCAAAGGTGCCATGAAACGAGGTGATTGGCACAGGACCAAAGACTTGGTACTCAAAGGTACTGATTGGATTGTCAATGAAGTCAAGAAGTCTGGCCTCCGTGGACGTGGTGGTGCAGGTTTTCCATCTGGCCTCAAGTGGTCCTTCATGCCAAAGGTATCTGATGGCCGTCCTTCCTATCTTGTTGTCAATGCTGATGAAAGTGAACCTGGAACCTGTAAAGATAGGGAAATCATGCGACATGATCCGCACAAATTGTTAGAGGGCTGCTTGATTGCAGGTGTAGGAATGAGGGCTTCAGCTGCTTACATTTACATAAGGGGTGAATATGTAAATGAACGTAATAACCTCGAAAGAGCCAGAAAAGAATGTTATGAAGCTGGATTATTGGGGAAGAATGCATGTGGATCGGGTTATGATTTCGACGTTCATATCCACTATGGTGCTGGTGCTTATATCTGTGGTGAAGAGACGGCTCTTTTGGAAAGCCTTGAAGGTAAACAGGGGAAACCAAGATTGAAGCCTCCTTTCCCTGCTAATGCAGGGTTATATGGCTGTCCCACAACTGTCACAAATGTAGAAACTGTTGCTGTTTCTCCTACCATTTTAAGGCGTGGACCAGATTGGTTTGCTAGTTTCGGAAGAAAGAACAATTCTGGGACAAAATTGTTTTGTGTGTCTGGTCATGTGAACAAGCCTTGCACAGTTGAAGAAGAGATGAGTATTCCCTTGAAGGAGTTGATAGAGAGGCACTGTGGAGGTATTCGAGGTGGATGGGACAATTTACTTGCAGTAATACCAGGGGGTTCCTCAGTTCCTCTGCTTCCCAAAAACATTTGTGATGATGTGCTGATGGATTATGATGCGCTCAAGGCTGTGCAGTCAGGATTGGGGACAGCTGCCGTGATTGTTATGGATAAATCAACTGATGTTGTGGATGCAATTGCGAGGCTATCATACTTCTACAAGCACGAAAGCTGTGGACAGTGCACACCTTGCAGAGAGGGGACAGGATGGCTTTGGATGGTAATGGAAAGATTGAAGGTTGGAAATGCAAAGTTAGAAGAAATTGATATGCTTCAGGAGTTGACCAAGCAGATTGAAGGGCACACAATCTGTGCATTGGGTGATGCTGCTGCTTGGCCTGTTCAGGGTCTCATACGGCATTTTAGGCCTGAGCTTGAGAGAAGGATCAAGGAACGTGCAGAGAGGGAGTTGCTGGAGGCCACTGCTTAAGTTCTACTCAGGTTGCTTCTTGTCTCTTTTTTTGCTTACGTTACTTAAGTGGATGTCTTTCCCCCAAAAACGAAGTACTCCGATTTATGTGGTTTGATTATTAGTCAGAAAGTTGGAAATCTATTAGTTTAGATTCTGTTGTGCATTTGCACCAAGCTTCCTGTCTGTCACATTTTGTTCTGCTTTTCTTGGGCTGTTAGATCACAGGCTGAATAAAGTAGACATATGTAAAGTAACATGGTTGAACTACGTAGAAATATGTCAAGAAGTAGCTATTTATTTAAAAAGGAAATAATCGTAATTGTATTTCTAGCCATTACATGTCGGGTACCTTGAAGGGCGCTGAAGGATTTGGTAGGCCTACAGGATGACTAAAATCCAGTTCTTACGTTTAAGAACTGCAGGAAAATTATATATTTACTCTGGTTCCATGTGGTCCTTTTTCTTTTGCAGTCCATGCCAGAAATTTGACAACTCAGTGATATTCTTTTTTAATCATTGTTTCCACGTCTTTTTTTGTATTTCGGTTCACTTCCACCATGATGGTGATGAGAAAATTGTCATTATTAGTGTCATAATGAGTTTTCTTCCGTTGTACAGGGAATTTGTTATACGGGTGGATATTGCAGAATAAGATTGAAGAATATCCCAGATACTGGGATGTTAGTTGATCAAGGCATCTGGCAGTTGCTAGTTTTCTATTTATTTTCTTGACTTTTTATTGTATCGGAGAAATGATGATTTCTCCTCTATATCTGGCAACAGATACAGAGATACTTTGAGAGTTGTTTCATGCATTTTTTTCCCTACACTGTCTTTTTGGGCACATTTGAGGAACTTTGTTAATATCTGTACTTGCCGAAACAATTTGATAAGCTGATCATATTTAAACTGACGTTGTATGGTGCAAATATGAGCCATGAACGAGCTTGCGCACATTAAGCTCATGGGTGCAAGGTCAGGATCAAGTTGATTTGTTGTTTGGTTTCTGGGTTCAGTTCTTGAGCTGGAGTTGTGAACCTGCTTCGGCTTCATATTACAATGCTATTTATATACTGCTGTACATTCAACAGGTTATTTCCCTATTTATGGGCCCTTTTTTTTGCATTTTAAGATAAGAGGCAGGCTATTACGATATCAAATCAGGATCTTCCTACTTGATAATTTTTAAAAATATCAAATCAATATATAAAGGTTAAAATAAAATTAATGATGATCTAAGATGATGTTAATTATATTCAAGATTACTTTGAAAATATATGCGAAATAAATAGTTATTGAATAAGTAATGATTCGATCTAGAAAAGAATTATTTTAACAAGAGTTGTGAAACTTGTGTCTCCTTTATGGTGACCAAAAATTACACAATTTTCCTCTCACATGGGGCCTGTTTTTAAAACTATTTGCCATGTAAAAACAAAGAAATTAGTCAATAAAATTCATTAATGGATGCACAAACTTGTTGAAAATATTTGAAAAAAAAATAAAAATAAAAACCATCAAATGTTTACAAGTAGTCAAAACCACATCATTTTCTCAATCAGCTTTAAGGTTTCTTCGCTTCAATACCAAACATATATGAATCCTCTCCTAACTCAACATGGACGCTTGAACTTCTCATTTGACTATCTCTTCATTTTATTCAAATTTTGTTATTATTCTGTTTTTTTTTTATATATAACATAAAGAATCGAAATCAATATCAAATCTGTTTTTATATATAATTAGATTTTTTTTTAATCTTTTTGCAAAAAAAAAAAAAAAAAAATGTATGGTAAGTTATAATTAAGTTTAATTGGTTGAATTAGAGGGACCCAGCCAGGATCAAATAAGCTGGCCTAAGCTATAAACTATAAAGCCTCTTAGCTTAGATTTTAACAGCCACCATTGTTTTAAAGTTAATGTTGATTTAGCTTTGATGTTTACACCCACCATTGTTTTAATGTTGTCAATTTGGAATCAATTCAATTTCTTTAAACAATAAGTCCCAAGAATTTCCAAATCATAAAAAATAAAAAATAAAAAATAAAAAATAAATTCGAGATTTGAGAGAAAAAATAATTCAAACTCAAAAATTTTAAAGGATAAATTACCGATACAAATCTTATCTTGCTATTTTTTTTTTTTAAATTTTTTACCTTTCACTTCAACGATATCTTACTTCTCCCAAATACAGCTAATAAAAACGCGTCCAAAAATCATACGAAAGGACGTGCCTTTTCTTATCAAAGTCCATTCTTGATAACAGAGAACACGTTGTCCACATTTGCATGTATTCTTCAATCAAAAGCAAGCGACATCAAACTTCACTTTAAACAAAACAAACAAACAGTACTTAGATTAGATTCCCCACAACAACCACCCTACAATCTTTCAATTCACATTCATAACAGTAACTCTCTCTCTCTCCTCTCTATCTCTTACTGGTAAGTAAATCACATTTTCTCTCTTCAAAGCGTTTAGCTTGCACTCTGTTTTTAGCAGAAGCTGCATCTATTTTTCTTCTTTTATTGATTGTTTGTTGATCTGATATGATTTTTTATTTTTATTTTTGCTTTTGGGTTCTTTTTTTCTCATTGGTTTCTAATGACTGCGTTAAAACTGACTTGAACTGGGTTAGATTGTTTATTGTCTACTGATTTATTTTATTTATTCTGTTTTGAGTTTTGACTCGGTCATATCAATTTGGTAGCTATTTGTTGATTCCAGTTTTATATATTTCACTGGCTATTCATTTGTGGAGGTCCTCTTTCAGGTTCATATTATAATTTGGTGGTCTTCGCTTTTGGTTACTCATTGAAATGCATGTGGGTCATAACTCATACCAAATAATAGTTGTTTTTGTTCTGATACTGACCCACACCCTCTATATTCCTTTTTTTTCCTTTTTTTTTTTTTTTTTGTTATATGATCTGAACTTTACTTTATATTATTATCAACGAATTGGTCACGGTCTCTTTTTTGAGTTCATGGTTGTGCTCTCTTGTTTTATTTGATTTGCTGTTATGGAAACATGTAATTTTTCATGTATTGTGTGTGGATTATTTTTGTTTATGATATTCTTTGCTTCTGTTTTGGCTTCTAAGGCTCCATGAATAGAAGGCATTGTGTTTGATCATAGTCATATCTGCTTAGAGCAAAACCATTATTTGTTTCTACAATGGTTCTTGGGCTGAGAAAGAAGAAAAAGCGCAGTTCAGTTCAGGTTGATTACTGGATCCATGTACAAGAGGTCAAACCTTGGCCCCCATCACAATCTTCAAAGCCTGTTCAATCTGTGTTGCTTCAATGGGTTGGTGATCAGGGTTCCGGGTCCTTCGCATCTGGTGTTGGAGATGGGAAACTTGAGTTTAACGAGTCTTTCAGGCTTTCGGTTACTATGTGCCAGGAAGGATCCAGAAAAGGCACTGCCAATGATAGTTTTCAGAAGAATTACTTGGAATTTTACTTGTATGAAACTGGAAAGGACAAGGCAGTGAAAGGTCAAGTTTTGGGATTGGCTGTTGTAAACTTTGCAGACTATGGAATCATCAAGGAAGCTGTTGCAATCAGCACTCAAATTAACCTAAAGAAGAGCTCTAGGAATGTGGCACAACCCATTCTTTATCTCATTATTGAGCCGTTGTATAAAGATGGCTCTTCCTCGTCGCCGAAGGTAAGCCTGTGCAAAGAAACGTCGCTGGACAAAAATGGAAGTGGCTCTTTGTCAGAGTTAACGAATGAAGGAAATGACGAGGAATGTGAGATTGCCTCTTTTACTGAGGATGATGATGTTTCCTCACATTCATCATGGACAAATTCATCTTCTGCTTTGGAGACTACTAGAAGCTCACCTGCTCAAAGTTACAAGGTACTCAACTTTATTATTTCTTATCAATCTTCTCCGCTTTTACTTTGAATTGTGTTGCTTTGTGACAGTGGCCATTTTGGCTACTTGACCTGAAAACTTGGCAGAGAATTAGATAGGAGGTGAAATTCTAAACTATGGAATTGGCTTGTCTTATTTGGGGCATTTGATGTGTACTTATAAATTTTAAATGAGAGAAGCAAACTGTCTAACTGGATTCCATCCATGAAGCCAAAGAAAGGTGGTAACTTTAGTTCTGCAAGTGTAGTTATGAGAATTTTCTTGCAGATGAGTAAACTTTATATATCCAGTGGCTCATTCCTGTGATGATCTTTTTCCACCTTAAACATACTTGTTAAGCATATTTTGGTTTTGAGGTGACAGTGGACATCAATCTCACAAATGCATGTATGATGGCATAGTATTCATTGATTTGATTGTAGATGGGGTCAATCTGATGGGATTTTCCCCCATTTCATTTTAGCAACTCAAGTTGTGTAGTTTGAAACATTAACCATCTGCTGTTAAATTGTAGAATGGATCAGAATCAGCGAAGGATGGCATGAGAATGGTTAATCAGGAGCCTGCTCTGTCCTCAAGTATAGCACCTGCAAAGCAAGAATTGAATCCAGTGGTTGAAACACTGAAGAATATAAATGGGAGTTCATCCACTTCGTCAGCAACAAACATATCCTCTGAGTCAGGAAGTTCTGTAATCAATCCTGCAGCCAAAGTTGCATCTTCAGGTGTGTATAATCATGTGGGTATCAACTCAAACCAAGTAAGGTTTGAGAATTCACTAACCACTCTAGAGGATGATAGGACAACACGGAGATACGACAAAAATGGTCTAGAGGAAGCTACAACTAATAATTCTAATGTCAGTCTTTTGAAGGAGCAGGAGGAAAATGGACTGGACAACCATTTTATTGAAGTAAAGAAAAATGATTCTACAGAGCAACAAGCCTTAAAATTACCTCAAGATGCTACAACTAAGCAAGTCAGATTGAGGAGTAATACCCTTGCAAACAGCAGGACCTCACTTGGAGAACAGAGTGGTAGTATTACGAATAATAAATTGAAACATGTGAAGTCTGTTCAGTTGCATTCTGATCCAGCTAAGAGCAATGGGCCACTCAGCAATAGTCAGTTCATGGGAAAGGGAGACGAAATCAATATTGCTAAAGATGTTCACTATAGTGGTATGAATAATGCACAGAGTAGAACGGAAGAAACAATAAAAGGCTTTTCAGACAGCAAAGCTGAGCTGGTGTCTAAAATTGAAATGCTAGAAGAAGAGCTTAGGGAAGCTGCTGCTGTTGAGGTTGGCCTTTATTCTGTGGTTGCAGAGCATGGCAGTTCTCCAAACAAGGTTCATGCTCCAGCACGGCGCCTCGCTAGATTCTATCTTCATGCTTGTAAAACAAGGTCCCAAGCTAAGACGGCAAGTGCTGCCAGGGCTGCTATTTCAGGATTAGTTTTGGTTTCTAAAGCATGTGGGCATGATGTTCCAAGGTATCTCTTAAACTCCTAGCATTCATCAATCTCAATCAAGTTGAACTCTGGAGATTTTAGTTAATATATATACTTTTCGAATCATAGAAGAGTCTCAGTTTGCATATCATAGAAATCAGATGTCTGAGTAATCCATGGCTCTAAGGGTCCTGATAATAAATTATTTTACAGATAATATGCAATACATGTTTTCATATGCATATACCTGTATGCAGTTGGATAATGGATATTCATTTTCTTCAATTGTCATGATTTAGTCAAATGCTTTTTTTTTTTTTTGGAGATTAATTTATTTTCTTTTCTGCTCACAGGTTGACTTTCTGGTTGTCAAACTCAGTTGTGCTAAGAGCAATTGTTGGCCAGTTAACTGGGAAATTGCAATTTTCTGATGGAACATGTATCAAACATGATGGTGATATAAAAGGAATGGAAGAGGAGTTTGCACCAAAACGGCATGAGTCCACTCATGATGAGAAAGTAAAAAGTAATTCCAAAGAAAGTCCTGATGATTGGGAAGATCCTCTAACATTTATTGTTGCATTAGAGAAGTTTGAAGCTTGGATCTTCTCCCGGATCATTGAGTCGGTGTGGTGGCAGGTGAATAATTCTTCTTTTTAGTCTATATTCCTCTGTTGCTGCTGTAGAGTTCTCCTAGTGTAGATTTAAATCAAAATATCTTAACTTGAAGTGCCTAATACCCATTTCCTGTTTCAAACTCTCCAGACTTTGACTCCCCATATGCAGTCTGCAGCTGCGAAGGGCTCAAGCTCAAGGAAAACCAGCGGAAGGAGACATGGATTGGGTGATCAAGAGCAGGGAAATTTTTCTATTGAGCTCTGGAAGAAGGCTTTCAAAGATGCATGTGAAAGACTTTGTCCAACTCGAGCTGGAGGGCACGAGTGTGGCTGCTTGCCCGTGCTGTCTAAAATGGTATGTTAGCATCCTGTAGTTTCCTCCTGTGACTTACATTATGAATTCGAGTTTTTTGCATGATTAATTATGTCTTGTTTCATACCATGCACTGGGATAAGCATATATGAAAATGGCCAGCTAGCAGAACATTTCACCGCGCTGGTATCCTAAATTTTCCTTTTGATCCTTTTTAAAACACTCTTTCTGGTTTATCTTCTGGTTTTTGTATATGATTTTAAGTATAATTCCAAAAGAGAGCACTAGCACTGTGAGTTTTTAGGTTTATTTTCATATTTATACTTCTCAAAAAACATGCTTTCTGGTTTATATTCTGGTTGCACTTTGTAGGAATGTAATCCTCTAGCATGGTTGGATCTTGTACAGTGTGTTTGAACTTTCTGTCTTGATGTCAATGGGACCTCTCTTTTTAGTGATAATTATCTGATTCATTCGGTTGTTGAAAAGCATTTTGATACAATTTTCTTTCATAATTTGTTTCTAGGTAATGGAGCAGTTGGTGGGTAGATTGGATGTGGCAATGTTTAACGCTATTCTTCGTGAATCAGCTGAAGAGATGCCAACAGATCCTGTATCTGATCCCATTAGTGATTCAAAAGTTCTCCCCATTCCAGCTGGAAAATCAAGCTTTGGGGCTGGTGCACAATTAAAAAATGCTGTGAGTATCAGAGACCTGATTACATGAACTCTAATTTAGTGTTGATATAACTGAATGTGCAAAACCTATGTCTAGTTTCCTAGCTTCACAGGGATTGTTTCATTTCTTATTCAGTTCTCTGATATTCCATTATATATGCATTCTTAAAGTTGCCTACTGGATTCTCCGCGCAATATGACAACTAAAAGCTCAGTCTCAACTTGTAACAACTACGTTAGTAGCTATCTTGTTTTCTCTTTATATAAAGATCTTGCTCTTCTTTCCTTCATGTTGCTAGATAGGGAACTGGTCCAGATGGCTTACAGATTTATTTGGTATTGACGATAATGATGCTCTTGAAGATATGACTGAAGTTTGTGATGAGAAGAAGAGCATGGAAAATGAGACATCTTTCAAGCCTTTCCCTCTACTCAATGCATTGAGTGATCTCATGATGCTACCATTTGAAATGCTTGCGGATAGTTCCACTAGGAAAGAGGTGAAATCCTGGAACCTCAGATTTTAATTCACCGTCTCTTTTCTCGTTGATATATTTGTTATCACATCATTTTAGGTGTGTATATATGTGTTTGTTTCTTTCTTGTTCCCACGGTAATATAATCCTCTTTGAACTTTGTTTTGAAGGTATGCCCTACACTCAGTGTACCATTGATCATGAGGGTTCTTAACTATTTTGTCCCGGATGAATTTAACCCGGATCCAATTCCACATACAGTTTTTGAGGCCCTGGATTCTGAGGTTGGTTTATTTGCAAGAGACTTTTCCTTAAAAAAATTTCTTCCCCACTTAACATTCTGCAGACTTGCAAATTAAAGTTTTGTCTTTAACAGTTCTGGGGCATCCCCTTTTGCTTATCAGTGTCGTCTTTTCTTTAAATTAGGGCCTCTGTGAGGCTGAGGAAGAGTCTCGTACGAACTTCCCATGCATGGCCTCTCCTTCAATCTATTCACCACCTACTGCAGCTTCTCTGACTGCCATTATAGGGGAGGTCGGAAGTCAAACTCTACAGAGGAGTGGGTCAGCAGTCCTTAAAAAAGCTTACACTAGTGATGATGAGCTTGATGAGTTGGATTCACCCTTAACTTCAATTATTGTTGACAACTCTGGTGCTTCTTCCGCTTCAGCAGCTCCCAAGGCAATTAGTGGTCGGAAAGTTGTCAGATATCAACTCCTCCGGGAAGCATGGAGGGATGGCAAATAGTAATACTAATTTAACTTCTCTTATGTACATATTCATTTTATTTATATAGGCCGGCATATTGAATAAGTGAATGTTCTTGAGTTCTTGTATGTTTGATTCGATTAGATTTGAGCAAATATAGATTTCTTTTTTGCGTATGGAACGACATTATTTATCCTACTGTACATATATAAGCAGTTATTCTTTTGTTCTATTCTTTGTGCTTTATTTGGTGCAGTCTGAATTCTTTTTCTTGATGTTTGGTGTACATTGTTAATAGTATTAGGGAATTGCATATAAAAAGCAATTATGCATGCTTGTGAGATTAAGCAAACTCATTCAGTCTCACTGATGCAGAAATCATTAAATCGAAGATCGTTGATGATTACTCTCCTCGTGGTGTTTCCGGAGAAGATGAATATTCTGAATCAGAGTTAACCCAATTACGTAACTTGAAAATAGAGTGGCCTGAATATCTCTTTTTAGGAATAGAACTGAAATTAGTATTTGGTTTGGATCCCTCTTTTTTTCTTTTTACCTTTTGAAGTCATTTTAGTAAACCCAAAACAGCAAAAACATTACTCTTTGTCAGAAACAGGAACCAAGATTTTGATTCCAAACACAGTACCAATCAAGGATTTTGTTTCTTGGGTCTGAAATCTGAATTACAGAACAAGGTGGAAATTAGCTGCATTGGATAGTTGTGAAAACAGTAAAAGGCTATCAAGTCTTGAATTCATCTAAATCAGTTTATCAAATATACAATGAGATAGTTGTAAATCAACGCCGGCTTGAAACAGCTTCAAACTCCAAAGAGTAACCTTCACTTGCTCGAAAATGAACTGTTCGGATATCTGAATACGACTATTGACTGTCACCTTCACCTTCCCTTAAACCTGTCGATTACACGAAAGCGATTTGTGAGAGACTCAAAACTACCATTCCATTGAGAAAAATACTAATAATCTATGAACATGTACATGAATCATCATGCATGACTGGATGAAGTGAAGATGTTTAGTGGATCCCAATTTCCAGTGCATGCAGTCTTGCCAAGAAAAATACAAATAGCAGAGAAGCAAGACATCTTACAGCTTTGATTGTGTACCACCAACTGGATTCCGCAACACATCGTAGTGTCCATAACCATAATATAGCACCCGGATGGGGTTTTCCTTGCCGTATTCTTGGCCATATTCAGCTATGATTTTGAGGGTACCTGAAGTTTTATCTCGCATGTAAACTGTGATTGGGATCCTAACAGAAGTAAGTCATCAGATTAGCAACTCAACATTTCTTTTTGATAAAAATAAGAAATCAAAGCAAATCAAACATGTTTTAAAATGTTTTTAATCTCTACTTGACAATGATCTTTTTGCAGGCAATTCTGTCTTAAAACTTACTGAAGAACATGAGAGGACATAAGCAGCTCAGGCTCTCCTCCCCAAATGTGTGGTTGCCTCATCTGTACAACATATGTGTCAAAATCACCTTCAACAAACCTGCCAATGCATAAACATTTACTTGCTTGCTTGAAACATGAGCAGACAGATTTTTTCATCAAGATTGATGGATTTTTTGTAACATAATTGCAGACCCAAAATACCCTCTATTTGCATTCAAAGGCTTGTAATTACTGCTAGACCTCTTTAATTGGCATTTCCACACAAGTAAATATGATAATGCAATCTAATTCAGAATTCTTGAGAAAGTTTACCATTCAGTGTCTGCTCGTCTCTTAACGAACTCATCTGCAACCTGTCACAGTTTGTAAAATATGTTAAAAGAGAAAGGACTAGAAGCATTTAGAAAGTGCGGAAACAGAAACGGTGAAGTCTATACTTTAGCTCTAAGCTCATCTGCAAGTTCTTTTTGGAGGCTGT
Organism: Xanthoceras sorbifolium; assembly: GCA_003430845.1. Lineage (NCBI taxonomy): Eukaryota > Viridiplantae > Streptophyta > Magnoliopsida > Sapindales > Sapindaceae > Xanthoceras > Xanthoceras sorbifolium. The sequence goes on from CM010621.1 coordinate 12,015,955, forward strand.
CGCTAGGAGATTGCTTCCCTGCTCTCAACCAAGCGCCATGAACCACAGATCGAAACAGGCATCTTCCATCTCCAGCTACACCTGAAATCACAGCTTCAAAAATTTGATACAACATACATACACTACTTTTCAAACACATTCTCTTCTGCTCTTGCACAAATATGACAAATCTGCACGCACAAATAAACAAAACACATGTAAAAGATGACCATACTCTCACCATAATCCATATCTACAACCAGAGTTTTAGCAATCAAAATATCAAAAACCATAATAAAAAAAGTAACTTGAAATCATCCACAAGCATGTCATTCCAAAAGATAGCAGGAAATGCAAGCAAAGAATAAACTTTTATACCCAAATTCAAGAAGAAAAGCATACGATAGCTTTTTTAAGTAGTTAAAAGACCATTTCTTCTCTTAGACAATACATAACAATAATTAATTCTCAGTCAAGTAAAAACGTTTTCATTTTCTAGAAACAGAAGAAGCAAACTACAAGTTGGAAAATTTTCAGCAACACATACGAATCTTTTGATTCCGAGTCAGGTTGTTACCGATCATGGTTGCTTGTTTGTGCATACTTGTGTAGCAAAAATTGGAGATTTAACCCATTTGAGATCCCCTTGATTGATTAAGAAATGGAAAATTTTTAGAGACTTCTGATCAGGAAAGTGAAGAAGAGAAAAAATCTCCATGCTACCCATTTGAAGTTGTGGTGTGACAGTGAGCAGAAGAGAATAGAATTTGATTCCTTCCATTGATTGATTCACTTGTTTTGCCCAAGTGTTCACAGAAAAATTCTTGGGACTCTTCAACTTAGCTTCTCCATCGTAGAACTCCCCAATTATTTTATTTTTTTCCTTTGATTCACTCATGAGAAAGACAAAACAAATAAAAGAGACTTTACATTTGTCAAGTTTTCAATGGACCAACAATGTTGGACAATAGCGAATATCAGACCTACCAGATTCCGTTATAAAAAACCGTTTTAACGTTCAACCATTTATAACCTGCCAAAATTTAACAATCGTCCATTTTTATTCTACCTTTAGCATGGGAACAAAAATACTTGCATGCACAATGTAATTTGTAGACTCTTAAAATCTCCTCAATTACTATAATCAGCTCTGGTAGTTTTATCGGTTCTTGTTGGTTGCACCTTAAATTGAATGTTATAGGTTTCTCTTTATTTATGTCAAAAAGGGATTATTAGATCATTGAAATCACAAGTTCTTGAACTCTGTATTAATTTTCTCTTCAATGGTATGACTTCTTTCTCTTGAAAATTTTGTTGAAAAAATATGTATATTTATATGTATATGATTGTGAGTTGTATTTTGAGATGTTTATACAAACTTTGGGTTCCCCAGGAATCAACTGGAACCAACAGAATGAGTTCTAGACCGCATCGTCGTCCTCCATTGCATACGTGTGGAGTTGCACTGTTGATGATTGCTCACAGTGCCTACAAAGGATCCCAAAATTTCAATGGACCCTTAGGTTCAATAACAAGAAAGGTGGCAAGATTTGACAAAATAGTCAGCCCATTTATCTGTGTCCTGCAATATCAATGGTTGGCAACCCTTTCCTTTTCAGATGATTGTATCCTGGCCATTGAGAAGACAATCGAGACCATTTTCCCGCAATCAAGCCATGTCTTCAACGAGATTGACAAGCTGATCCAGTTCACAGAAACCCTGCCAGGAAAATTTGATGATGCTGTGACCAAATTCCACATGGTTAATGATCAAGTTCCATTACTAGATTGGGTACTTGTTCATGTCCTTTCATGGTTGAACTTTTGCACTACTCAATTGACACATTGGCGGGGATCCGAGGAAAAGGAGATCATGATTGATTCAAACAGCAATGAATGCGACAAGGAATCACCACCACCACCACCACCACCATCATCATCATCATCACCATCACCATCATCAAACTGTGTTGGGTTAGAGAGTAAGGGAAAATTCCCTCCCTCATCCGAACCGTCCCCTCCCACGTACAAGGAAGCATTGGAGAAGGGATCCAGAAAAGAAATTAACAAGGAAAAGAATGGAGATGGCAGGGTGAATTGTTGTACGAAATCCAGTGCTAGAGAAGACGAAAAAGAAAACAAAAACCATGACACGATGGAAGAGAACATGAAGAAGGATGTTTTGGATGAAGAAACCGAAAAAGGAGAGAAAATTGGAACTGATCATCCGGACTGTGAATATGTGACCAGGAGTGATCCTATATTGGAACTCTTCGAATCAGGATGGCTTACAAAATCATCAAAAGAAGGTAAAGGAAACCTGTTGTCACTTTCATCTTCATTCACAGGATGATGATATGAAGAATTCACATGGAAGATGATATGCAAGAACATTAATGTTTCTTCATCATTTTGAGTATGTGTGTGTATATATATATATATATATATATATATATATATATTCTGTATATTTGGTAGATTTAGTATAATTTTTATCGTCAACAACAGTACATAAGTAGTATCCGGTCTCGATGGGTTTATGTAGACCATGTTCGAGAAAACATATATAAGTGGCCTGTTTGTCACTACATCTTTGTGTGTTTTTCAGATTACAGAATTATTTTATTCAGTGTGTATAACTAATGCAATGATGATACAAAATGAATGTTGTTGGTATTATCTCACAACAAACTAATGAAAAAAAATAGAACTTCATGTTTAGAAAATAGAATAAACTGTGATGAAAGTATTTATAATTGTGACATTTTTTAAACTATGTTTTCTATTACATTAAGGTTTTCTTTTTCTTCATTATTGTTAAATCAATATTAAATTATGAATATTTTTGACCAGATAAGATTGACCGATGGTATATCCCTTATACTTATACTATTAAAATTATGAATTTGAGTTATATTCTTCTCCCTCAAACTCGAACTCGAACTAGAATTAGCGGTAATAATTTAAAATAAGTTATAAAACTTTTAATTTTTTAATTATCAATCATATTGAGAAAATGATACATTGTACAAACAGATAAATTAAAGTTACAGGTATAATCAATATGTCTCCATCATTCTTCTAGCAAATGACGGTGACCAATGAACGTTGGACGGCCACGGTGATTGGTGGATTCTGTGACTGGTGTTCTACGGTGGAGAGGAGAAAAAATAAAAATATTTGCGTTCAAATTTATTGCAACTGGGCAAATTGAGTTAACTTCTTGACTCGTTGAGACAGCAATTCAATTATTAATTGTCCTAATTTAATTTTTTTAATTGCGAATTAAATAAAGAAAAGTGGTGCGATTTGTTATAGATAGATAAAAGTAGAGCCAATTATAATGGAGTACACTAACGTTTTGTTATATTGCAATAAAATCGTGAGTTTAGCCTTCATTACACATTAGTACTCTATTGTTAGTTAACTTTGTCAAAACTAACTGTTTAACCAAAATTTGTACTTAAAATAATAAAGATACCCGTAGTTAAAAAATAAAAATAATATTAATTATTAAAAATTTAAACTTTTTTAAATGGATAAATCCATTTAAATTATATTTTTAATTTTTTTTAATTTTAATAATTAATATTATTTTTTAATTCTTTAACTAGGGGTATTTTGTTATTTTAAGGTAAAGTTTTTTTGTCAACAATTGTTTTTGACTTAGGACTCGTTTGGGATAACTTTTACTTTTGACTTTTGACAGTAGAAGAAGAGAAATAAAAGTCTGAACTTTTCAGTTAATGTTTGGATAGTATATTTTAAAATAGCTTTTATACCAGAAGAGCTTTTAAACCTATTTGGTTAAAAAAATTTAAAATCTCTTCTAATTAGGATATTACCAATATATCCTTAAATTCAAATAATATATAAAATTTTATTTGTATTTAACTATTTTTTATTACATTTAAAATAGTAACATTTTAATAAATAATAAAACTTAAAAATAAACTAAACAAATAAAATCTTAATAAAAATAAAAACTAAAATATAATTTTTTTTCTTTTATAAAAAGTGCTCATAAATGTATTAATAAAAAGATAAATTTGCTTTAAAAAATTCAATTAAAAATCCTAATACCTGTTAAGGTGACAAATTGATTATTATTTGTATGAAATAGTTTCCAATAGAGCTCAGTCAGCAGATTGCTTTCTAATAATATAATGCTATATGTATATGTAATATGATGAGTATATAAGGTGCAAGCAACTGTTCTTGCTAAGGTAGATGTTGAGAAATAGAAACCATAAATGAAATTCACACGAATTCTCAAGAAATTTCTTCTCTACTGATATTTCCACCGCCTCACCCCACTCCACCCCACCAACTCAAACAGCCTCACTCCACCTAGAGGACCTCACAGTCTCCTCCATGAATCGCATACCTCCATGAATTAGCTTTGCGACCATGAAAAAGTGCCGGAAGAGAAATTCTATCTCTCAACGAGTCAAACATGAAGCTCACGCGTGACAGCGTCGAGAGCCATGCCGGAGCCGGTGGCACCGTTGCCAATCACAAGAATTTCCAGAGGATTAGCGGAGCCAGCATTGATCATGACTTGGATGAAGATGTGGCGGTTGAATTTGGGTAGAGTTGATGAAAATGGTAGAATTTGGGTCAGAGAGAGTATGAAAGGGATATGGGTGAAATTTTATATTGTTATTGATTGTTAAGAGGGTGAAATTGAAAATATAAAAAATTCATTAAAATATTTTTTGACTTCCCGCTTTTCTTTGGAAGCTCTTTTGGGGAAGTCATCTGCAGATGACTTCTGGTAGAAGAGCTTCTAAAAGTCAGAAGTTATTTTGATAATTCATCCAAATATGTCCAGAAGTTACTTTTAGGTCCTAAAAGCCAAAAGCTCATTTCTAAAAGCTTAGCCAAATAAGGCCTTAGTCAATGGTAAGGTATTAATATTTAATTAAGACTAAACTCATAATTTTATTGTAATATAAACAAACATTAAGGGATTTTATTGTAATTCGTACATAAAAGTAAAGTAAAACACGGAGAAACGGATCAGAGTGATGGATCTGCAGAAAACTCGTGGCTCCATCAGCGAAATCAATCTCTGTTTCTCGCTTCAATAATCACATCATCAACTCTGCTTGCACTGGTTAGGTTCGCTCTCTCTCTCTCTCGATAATTTACTATTAACCAACCGATGCTAACCCAACTCATTTTATTATTATTATTATCTTTATTATCTTGTCAGATCTGACTTGCTCTGTTTCACAATCAAATGAAAAAACTATTTTTTGATTTCTCGTAAAATCAGCTTTAACAGTTTACAGAGTCATGAAAGTTGACAGTTTTGGAATAAATTTCACCTTCCAAAATCGTCATGCTTGCTTGATTGTTATGGTCATTTGAGTTGACTTAGTGTTTACTTTGACTTTTCATAAAAGATTTTGACTTTTGAGTTACACAGCTGTCTCAAACAAGCTTGCACTGCAAGCAATTTTGCAATTTTGGTTCTATAAAAATACCATCGACTTTAAACTTCCCAGAAGCCAAGCAAGCTAATTGACACAAAACAATTTTCAATTTTCAAACTCAAATTTGATTCAGATCCAGAGCAAGTATGTTTTCTATCAAAGAAATGCCTTCAACAACATCAGTTCTATCAGCGTATACCTCATTCACTGCATCGGCGATGCTGGTGAAGACAGTGATTAATGAAGTTCAGAATGTGACCAACCAGATCATACCAAAGCAGCTGCGAGATGTTATCTCGTCAAAACTTAGTGGGCTCTGCGGAAATGGGTCTCGAATAACACTCATCATAGAAGAGTTCAATGGCTACTCCATCAACCAATTGTACGAGGCTGCTCAAATCTACTTGCGCACCAAAATTGACGCGTCGCTCAACAGCCTCAAGGTTTCCAAATCGCCTAAAGAAAACAACTTCTCATTGACAGTCAACACAGGCGAAAAGGTTGTCGACGTTTTCGATGGTGTCCAACTCACGTGGGAAATGTCTTGCCAGGAATCGAAAGAGATGCAATCACCAAACGGGAGGTTCGAGAAACTAGCGATGGAGCTGAGTTTTGATAAGAGGTACATGGAGAAGGTGGTGAATTCTTACTTGTCGTATGTGATGGAGAGATCAAATGCCTTGAAAGAAGAAAACAAGTTGGTGAAGCTCTATGCACTAGGACATTTCGGTGGAGAGGGCAATGGTGGAGGACCTGCAGGAGCATGGGGTTCGACCAATCTTGACCATCCGGCCACTTTTGACACGATTGCAATGGAACCCTCGATCAAGCAGGCCTTGATAGATGACCTGGACAGGTTTGTGAGGAGAAGGAGCTTCTATCGAAGAGTTGGAAAGGCATGGAAACGCGGATACTTGTTGTATGGTCCTCCTGGTACTGGCAAGTCAAGCTTGATTGCAGCCATGGCCAACTACTTGAAATTTAGTATCTATGATCTGGAGCTTGCTAATATTTTCAACAATTCAGAGCTTAGAAGGCTGTTAGTGTCCACTTCTAACCGTTCAATACTTGTGATCGAGGATATTGATTGCAGCATTGAGTTGCAGGACAGACAATCCGGAGGATATGACCACAAGCAGATCCCCCAGTTAATGTTGAGACGACATGACCCCAATAGGAGCAATAGGAGCGGCCAGGTAAGATTACTACGTTAAATTCTCTTTTTTTTTTTTTTTTGTTATATCTGATAAATCATCCATAACGTCATCTCATGATTTATATGATAGTTACAACTCATATACCACATCATTTGAACATTATTTTGGTCAAATAATCTGGGCCATCAATTGTTGTCTATATTTTTCTGACAGTTAACTCTATCCGGGTTGCTCAATTTCGTCGATGGATTGTGGTCAAGCTGCGGTGATGAGAGAATTATAGTGTTCACAACCAATCACAAAGAAAGACTAGACCCTGCATTGTTGAGGCCAGGCCGGATGGACATGCACATTCACATGTCTTACTGCACTCCTAGTGGGTTCAGGATCCTGGTTTCTAACTACTTGAGGATCAGCAGTCACAATTTGTTCCCAGAAATCGATAAGTTGTTGACAGAGGTGCAGGTAACTCCAGCAGAGATTGCAGAAGAGCTCATGAAGAATGAAGATGCTGATATTGCTCTTGAAGGTCTAGTTAAGTTTCTCCAGAGGAGGAAGATTGAGATTGTTGAAGGTGAAGCAGAAGTTGGTGATAAACGAAAAGCAATGGTGGAAACTGAAGATGAAGATGAAAATACTGTCAAGAATAACCTCAAGGCAAAAAAGATGAAAAATCATGCAAACGGCAACCCACCATGTCCATCTGTAAGGTAGAGTGAGACACAATTACTAGATACTTGTGGAGACATACAAATTCAAGTGTCTTACACTTGAAACTACACTATATTTGTATCTTTCTCATCAGCACTGTCAAATCCAATAAATCATGTAAAATAAATCGTCTGGTTCGAAATGCTGGCTGGCTGTCAACTTATCATAGTTATCTCTATATATAAGAATAGTAGGTTTTTAGAGTTATTCGTGCCCTAGCTGAAAAATCTTACACAAATATGTGTTTAAGAATTTTTTTTTTTTTTAAGGAAAATATGTGTTTAAGATGAGATTGGATATAGTAATAATTTTGAGCTTGTTGACTTTTGGTCAAATCTAATTAGTATTAAAATTTATCACAACTTTCTGCAAGCAATTCTTTTTTTTTGTCTTTTGATTTGGGGTGGGAGAATTTAAATTTCGTTAAAAAGTGTGGTTACTATTCGACTATATGTCTGTAAATATCAACTTGATGTGAAAATTGTTAAATTTATTAGGTATAAGCTCCTTTCGATTAGAAATATGGTCCGAGGCATAGCTAGAATGTTTTCATTAGGTGGACTAATCCATATTTTATCTTTTCTATTTAAAAGTTTTAATATTTTGTAAAAAATAAGATTTTTTTATAGAGCAATTATTAATTTGATTCCTATCTTTTGGGGAATTATTAATTTTTTAATACAGTTCTGTAGAATTCCTAAGTTTATACTTTCGGGAATTCTATTATGATTTAGTTTGAATTTGTCAACTGTTGTGCTATAGTTTAGGATCTTTTGTATAGATAAATTGTTTAGAAGTAGAAAGTTAGAATAGTGGCTATAATGTTAGTTCTCTAGTCTATATATATTGTTTGTAAATCTCATTTTCAACTAAGAAATAAGAAAACAACATTTTCTCTCATATTTCTTCATAGTATTAGAGCACTATCTGAAAATCTAATTCTCCAACTGCTCATTCCGGCAGTTATTGTACACTGCTTATTCCGGCAGTGATAAAAATCTTAGCTGCTACAGCTGCTTATTCCGGCCGTCGCCACCCCTGTTTATTGTGGCCGTCACCATTGTCTATTTCTGACAGCCACTAATCTCACTCATTTTTCTTCTTTCCGGCCCGATCTTCGATCACAAAGCCTTTTTTTGTGAAGACCCGGTCTGTTCCGACCGTTTTCAACTAAGATCCGATCTTTTTCGACTGTCATCCAGCCTTTTCTGGTCTGTTCCGGCCGTCACCCAGCCTTTTTCGATCTGTTCCGGCCGTTTACAGCCAAGATCGGACCTTTCCTGCTGTCATCCAACCTTTTCCGGTTTGATTCGGGGATTTTCAGCCAAGATCCAACTTTTTTCGGTCAGATCTACCTTTTCCAGCCCAATCTGCTATTTTCAGCTCGATTTGCTATTTCCGGCCAGATCTACTATTTTCGGTCAGATCTTTTTTTTGCCAGTCAGATATGTTTTTTTTTGGGTCAGCTGGTGAAAAGAAAAAGAAAAAGAAAAATGGGGCCAAAACAAGTTACCACATCAATGTCCAAACAATCTTCGGCAGTCCCTACCTTTACTGTAATTGGTTCTGATACATTGGCACAATCAATTAACACACTTACTACTCTTAATGTAAAATGGGAAAAACAGGGGCCCTGGATTGTAGACTCAGGTGCATCAGACCACATGACAAGTGATGCATCTCTCATTACAGACCTTAACCCATGCAATGATGGATTTACGATCAAGATTGCAAATGGATCAGCATCTAAAGTGGCTGGAATTGGTTCAGCAAAAATTTCCCCCTTGATCACTTTACATTCAGTGCTTCTTATTCCTAATCTTAATTGCAATTTACTGTCAATCACTAAAATCACAAAAGAGAGAAATTGTATGGCCAAATTTACTCATAATCTTTGTGAATTTCAGGATTTGAATTCGGGGAGGATGATTGGCAGTGCTGAAATGTGTTCGGGGCTCTATATTCTCAAGGTTGAAGGTACTCACACTAAGTCAGACTTTCAAGTTGTGCCTAAAAACCTAAATTCAGTCATGTCTAGTTCTAGTTCTAGCCCTAGTACAACCAATAAGAGTGAAATCATGTTACATCACTATCGTTTAGGTCATCCAAATTTCCTATACCTAGAAAAGTTGTTTCCTTTACTTTTTAAGAATTAAAATCCAAAGTACTTTTAATGTGAAGTGTGTCAATTTTCTAAACATGTTAGAACCTCGTATCCTAGCACTCCATATAAAACTTCTCGTCTATTCTCTATGATTCACTCAGACATCTGGGGGTCATCTATAATTAAAAACATCACTGGAACACGCTGATTTATTTCCTTTATGGATGATCAGACTAGAATTTCTTGGATTTTCCTAATGAAAGAAAAATCAGAAGCAGGGCAAATTTTCCAAAACTTCAACACCATGATCCAAACAAAAATCTAAATACTAAAACCAGATAATGCAAAAGAATATTTTGCTTTCATTCTTAGTAAATATCTATTAAGTCAAGGAATTGTTCATTTAAGCTCATGTGTTGACACACCTCAACAAAACGAGGTGACTGAAAGAAAGAACATGCATCTTCTTAAAGTTGCTAGGTCCCTAATGTTCACCTCTAATGTCCCTAAACAATTTTGGGGAGAACAGTTCTAACTGCTATATATCTCATAAATAGGATGCCTTCTCGAGTGCTAAGCTTCAAGACACCTCTGAGTATACTCCTTGAATCATATCATAACACAAGAATTGCTTCCACCATTCCTTTAAAGGTCTTTGGGTGTTCTGCCTATGTTCATATGTACCAACATAATAGAGGAAAACTTGATCCTAGGTCCACTAAATACATTCTCCTAGGATACTCCTCTAACCAAAAGGGGTATAAATATTATTCTCCTATCAACAAAAAATTCTACAATTCTATGGATGTCACATTCTTTGAACAAACTCCATATTATCCCAAAACTGACATTCAGGAGGAGAAATTAGTCCAAGAATTTCAGTTTTGGGACAACTTAGTTGTTGAGGAATCTGTCATTCCCATTCCTCAAATCCAAATAGTTCTCACTCTTGCAGGTACCAATAGCTCCCAAAACCCATCTCAAACACTCGTCATGTCTGTCACTCATGAACCTCAAAGTCCTCCAAATTCTCCTCCTCCAAATCTCTCTCATAGAAAATCAGCCCCAAATAGTGAACTTCAGGTCTACTTCAGAAAGAAGAAACATCAAGAGGATATTGAGAATCGAACACATATTGAGCACCATCAAGATTCTAACTCAAATACAAGCCATCCAGAAAATTCTCAAGGTAATGTTCCCTCTGAATCCATCATTTATGAATTACCTCAAAATGATCTTGATGTACCTATTACTTTAAGGAAAGGTGTAAGATCATGCACTCAACATCCCATTAGCAATTTCTTGTCATACAAGGGACTGTCTCCTACTTACAGGGCTTTTGTTAGCAATCTTCAACAACTTCAAGTTCCAAACTCTATTCATGAAGCACTTAAGGTACCTGAGTGGAAAGCAGCAACATTTGAAGAAATTCTGGCATTAGAAAATAACAAGACTTGGGATCTCACTAGACTTCCACCTGGAAAGCGATCTGTTGGATGCAAATGAGTATTCACGGTCAAACACAAATTAGATAAGAGTGTGGACCAATACAAAGCTTAACTTGTAGTAAAGGGATTTACTCAAGCCTACGGAATTGACTACCAAGAGACTTTTACTCCAATGGAAAAATTAAACATCATACGCGTTCTCCTATCTTTAGCGTCTAATTTGGACTGGCCCCTCCACCAATTAGATATCAAAAACGCCTTTCTCAATGGGGACATAGAGGAAAAAGTTTACATCGATATCCCTCCTAGTTTCGAGTCAACAGCTACTGCTAACAAAGTGTGCAGACTCAAAAAGTCATTGTATGGACTTAAACAATCCCCAAGAGCCTGGTTTGATAGATTTTCTAGGGTGCTTAAAAAGTTTGGATATACTCAAGGCCAAGCCGACCATACTCTCTTTATCAAAATGTCACCTACTGGAAAATTTTCTATACTAATTGTGTATATTGATAATATTGTCTTGACAGGAGATTTTGTGGAAGAAATGATAATTCTTAAAGGGCTCCTAGCTAAAGAGTTTGAGATCAAAGATTTAGGAACTCTTAAATACTTCCTAGGCATGGAGGTGGCAAGATTATAGGCAGGGATTGTTGTCTTATAAAGAAAATATGTTTTAGATCTCCTCAAAGAAACAGGAATGTTAGGATGCAAACCTGCAGACACTTCTATGGATGCAACAGTAAAATTGGGAGCTAAAGGAGATAGTAAACTTGTAGACAAAGTTCGTTATCAAAGACTGGTGGGAAAGCTCATCTACCTATCTCACACCAGGCCTGATATTGGCTTCGCTGTCAGCTCTGTTAGTCAGTTTATTAACAATCCAAATGAAAAACATATAGAAGCAGTCTATCGAATTCTTAGGTACCTTAAAAGGACACCTGAGAATGAGCTATATTTAAGAAAGAACACTGACAGAAAGATCAAAGTGTTTGCAGATGCAGATTGGGCAGGCTCCCCTGTAAACCGAAGATCCACAACAGGGTACTGCACCTACATATGGGGAAACTTTGTAACTTGGCGTAGCAAGAAACAATCTGTGGTTTCCCGAAATAGTGCTGAAGCCGAGTTTAGAGCAATGGCTCATGGAGTTTGTGAAGGAATGTGGTTAAGAAGACTTCTCAAGGAATTGGGGTTTGCTGTTGATTCTATTAGAATGTTTTATGACAACCAAGCTGCAATTAGGATTGCCAAAAATCTAGTCCATCATGATAGAACCAAGCATGTGGAGATTGACCGGCACTTTATAAAAGAAAAGTTTGATGAGAAGACATTGGACCTGCTGTATACTCCAACTCACCTTCAGATTTATAATATACTTAATAAGGCTCTACCTCGAACAAACTTTGAAGAATTGAGTACCAAGTGTGAGATGATCAATATCTATCACCCAGCTTGAGGGGGAGTGTAAAATTCCTAAGTTTATACTCTCGGGATTCTATCATGATTTAGTTTGAATTTGCCAACTGTTGTGCTATAGTTTAGGATCATTTGTATAGATATATTGTTTAGAAGTAGAAAGTTATAATAGTAGCTATAATGTTAATTCTCTAGTCTATATATATTGTTTGTAAATCTCATTTTCAACTAAGAAATAAGAAAACAACATTTTCTCTTATATTTCTTCAAGTTTCGTTTATTGTACTCTTGGGCTCTTAATTTTTGTAAATGTATCAATTTGGTTCATCTGACCAATATTTTTACAGTCAAATTAACTAAAAATGATAAAAATATAGTTTTGCCCTCGACTCTTTTTAAATATTAAAATTAAAATTTTACCCTCAAATTTTTAAAAATATTATTAATAATTATAAGGGTAATATGGTTATTTTATATTAAGTTTTTATAAAAATAAAAAAATTTAAATTTTCTTCATAATGTATCATTATAGAGGGTAAAAGAGTAAAAAAAATAAAATTAAAGGGTGAAAAATGGAGAAACCCCAAACTGTAGGGGTAGAATTATAATAACACATTATTTTATCAGTTATTATATTATATTTTATAAGTATAACTTTATCATTGTTTTTTAAAAAAATTAATTAATTACTGAATGGAGGATGTAGTTTAAAATATATATATATATATATATATCATTTTTATAAATCTAAAAATATTAATTTAAGTTCCCTCAAAAAAAATATTAATTTAAGTTATTTTTGTGGTATTGTTAATCTTCATGTGTACTAATTAACAGTAACTTGCATGGAAAGAACCGAAGAAGACAATAGGAAGCACCCGAATTTACGGCGTCGATAACATGACAACGACGGCGTGTAAAATAAAACATGACGACCTGGCTAGTTCTCTTATGGCGATGCAAGCAAGAGAGAGACACGCACCACAACTCCTCCCATTCAAGACATTTTTACATTCACAGCTTCGAGACAAAGTAATCATGATTTACAAGAATCTTCATCAACCCTGTCCTAGACGTTGCGGTTGATAATTAAATTCAAAACCGATACCATTGATTTAAAATTATATTAGGATTTGATGAGATTTATCACTATAGATGCGGTTTGAAAAGTCGTCTTCTACTATATTCTTTCTACACTTTATTTATTTATTAATTAATGTGAGATTCGAACTCTTATCACGAACGTAAAAGAGAATATACTAAATATTTGAATTACAAGTAAGTATATATACTGTAATTAAATTCAAACCCTAAATTTATCTATAATTATATGTATAATATTAGTTTACTGTTTATTACACTCCAATACTCTTGACCACGTTAACTACACTTAACTTAACGGTATTATCAACGTGGAAAGAGTAAAAGACCAATTTACCCTTAGATAATTTCAGATATTATATTTATTTAATAAGAAATTAATTTTCTCTTTTATTTTTATAAAAAAAATTAATTAAAAAAATCAAAATCTTTTTCAATTTTCCACCAACATTCCACACAAGAAACTCAGTGATGATCTTGAGTTTGCTACATACCCACCTGGCTCTCAGTGATGAACACAAATTTTTTTTTTTTTCAATTAAAAGGAAGAAATATGAATTTTTCCAGATCCTTCCTTTTAAAATTGTTTTTAATTTTTAATTTTTTAAATTTTTTAAAATTAATTTAAAATGATTTGGCGTACCTTTATTGATTAGATGGGTTTTTTTAAAAAAAATTTAGATCTAAAAGACCAAATTACCCGAACCGTTAAGTTTACTGTTAAGTTAATGATAGTTAATGTGGTTAAGGATATTTGAGTGTAATAAATGATAAATTGACATTATATGTATAATTAAGAATAAATTTAGGGTATTTTAATGCAATTCATCCTAAATTCTTATTGACTTGACTTGTATTGATACTATTTCTTATCCTTTTAGCTTCTTAATTGCTAAGGAAGCTAATTAAGAATTTAAGATTATCATCGTATCAAACCATAATATTAAATATCACAATATTATTGTAATCTATTTTTATTTTTTTATATTTATTATATTATTCTAATTTCGGCACAGAAAGATTCTTTATAACCTATAAATAAGCTCTTTATTGCATATTTATATCCAAGCCGTTGAATATTATTCTCGGTTTTACTCTCAAAATAAAAAAGTTTGACTTGGACGGTCACAGCTATCATCAAATAACTTCTTGCAGAAGCACTTCTCAAAATATTTGCTTCTATAAAAATAACAAAAAGTCACTGCCTGGAATCAAACCACCACAAAGCCAGAGCTTTTGCATACTCAAAACCATCAAATTTTGAGCAAGAATGTATTCCATTAAAAGCATGCCTTCGACATCATCGGTTTTATCAGCATACACCACCTTCACTGCATCAGCAATGCTGGTCAGGACAGTGATCAAAGAAGTTCAGACTCTGACCAACCAGATCATACCAAAGCCAATCCAGGAAATGATCTTGTCAAAGCTTGGTGCGTTTGCTAGGAATCAAGCTTCTTCTCAAATGACAATTGTCATTGAAGAGTTCATTGGCTACTCCATCAACCAATTGTACGAAGCTTCTGAAATCTACTTGCGAACGAAGATCAATGCATCTCACAAAAGGGTCAAGGTTTCCATGTCGCCAAAAGAGAAGATCCTTTCCTTGACTATCAACAGAGGCGAAAAGATCATCGATGAATTCCAAGGTATCAAACTCATCTGGAAATTTACTAGTAAAGATGACAAGGACTCGTCTCCTGATGGGGCCAAGAATCGAGCGATGGAGCTGAGTTTCGATAAGGAGTACATGGAAGAGGTGTTGAACTCTTACTTGACGTCACACATAATAGAGAGTTCAAAAGCAATCAAAGAAGAGAACCAAGTAGTGAAGCTCTACGCACTAGGAAATTTCGGAGGAGAAGGCAATAGAGGAGGATGGAGCTCGACCAATCTTGACCATCCAGCCACTTTTGACAAGATTGCAATGGATCCATCTCTCAAGCAGGCCTTGATAGATGACTTGGACAGATTTTCCAGGAGAAGGGATTTCTATAGAAGAGTTGGAAAAGCATGGAAACGTGGATACTTATTGTATGGCCCTCCTGGCACTGGTAAGTCAAGCTTGATTGCAGCCATGGCCAACTATTTGAAATTTAACATCTATGATTTGGAGCTTGCAAGTATTTCCAGCAATTCCAGGCTTCGAAATCTGTTGGTTTCCTCCTCAAACCGTTCGATTCTTGTGATTGAAGATATCGATTGCAGCATTGAATTGCAGGATAGACGAACAGTGGACCGCAATAACAACAGCCAGGTAAGATTATCCACCAGATAATAGTCAATTAGTGACTTTTTGTACCCATGATTGTGTTCTTAATTACATCAATTGTTGCCTATATTTTTTCTTCTGCCAGTTAACTCTATCCGGGTTGCTCAATTTCATTGATGGGTTGTGGTCAAGCTGTGGCGATGAGAGAATCATTGTGTTCACAACCAATCACAAAGACAGACTAGACCCTGCATTGTTGAGGCCAGGCCGGATGGACATGCACATACACATGTCCTATTGCACTCCTAGTGGGTTCAGGATCCTGGTTTCTAACTACTTGGGGATCAATAATCACGAATTGTTTCCTCGAATCGATGAATTGATGACGGAAGTTCAGGCAACCCCAGCAGAGATTGCGGAAGAGCTCATGAAGAGTGAAGATGTGGATATTGTCCTCGAAGGACTAATCAAATTGCTGCAAAGGAAGAAGACAGAAAGTATTGAAGGTGAGACAGAAGTTGGAGATAAGAGGAAAGCGAGAGAGGAAATTGAGGTGAATGAGAACATTAATGTCGATGATGGTGATCAGTGGAAGGCAAAAAAGATGAGAATCCTGATGAGAGATCAGGCAGGCCTCAGGCAAGCATCCTCGGTGCCATGGTTTTGTGGGGCAGAACCAATTGGGAACTAGCTAGTAGCTGTAGGAGATGACAATTAGTGAGTCATTACCATCTCTTTTTTTGTAGACGTACGCTTTGATTATTTGTCTCGAGAAAAAGAACTAAAATCATCATCATATGCTGTTGGTGAATGACTTGATCAAGAATTTAGACTCTGAATAATTTTTGTTTGATACACCTGCTAGAACCATTCATGTCATACTCATCTTGGCTTTCTCTATTGGAGGAATATCTTAAAAGCATGTTTAAATATCTTACCTGTACTACAAGCTTTTCCTTTTGATTCTATTGGCAAAATTTAACAAGGCCACAGAATCTTTCTGCTTTTTGCTCAAGCATATTCCATTAAGTTTAACCAAAGAAAAAATTAACGTACTAAATTTAATGCATAATCTCTTTTTCTCTAGACTAGAATTAGCTACAGTTAGTGTCAGCAAAAGAGGTTGACATTGCAAGAATTTTCTCACAGACGCTTGTCACCGAAGTACTTGATTCTGCAGAGCTCGTTGAGTTGACTTGGGTTGCTGTGACCTTACTATATCCGTTCTTTTATGGTCTCATTCTCAAGTTTGGTACTTATTATTATTACTTTAATTAGCTTTACTTTTAAAAAGAAAATGCCTCTGCTTTTCACAGAAGTTGATGAGAATCAAACTTTTTTAACTCGGGTTTACAGCTATTAACTTTGGTGGAAGCACTTCTGAAACTTTGGTATTAAAACCAATGACTTGAAACAAAACAAGCACGCACACATAAAAACCAAAAGCTTTTGGCTTTTGCATACTCAAAAACCATCAATTTTCCATCCAAATCTTGTTCAAATCAATAGAAAGTATGTTTTCAATCAAAAGCATGCCTTCAACATCATCAGTGCTATCAGCATATACTTCATTCACTGCATCAGCAATGCTGGTGAAGACGGTGATTAATGAGGTCCAAACAGTGACCACCCAGATTGTTCCCAAGAGACTCCAAGAAATAATCTTGTCAAAACTTGGTGGCCTATGTGGGAATTCTTCTTCTCAAATGACTCTCGCCATCGATGAGTTCAATGGCTACTCCATCAACCAATTGTATGAGGCTTCTGATATCTACTTGGGTGCGAAAATCGATGCATCCCTCGACAGGGTTAAGGTTTCGAAATCACCAAAGGAGAAGAACCTTTCGATGACAATTGAAGAAGGTGAAAAGATTGTTGACATTTTCCAAGGTGTCCACGTCTTGTGGGAGATGACTTGTCTGAAAACAGAAGAGATGTCTAAAAGTGGAAAGTTCGAAAAACGAGTGATTGAGCTAAGTTTTTATAAGAAGGACATGGAGAAGGTGGTGAATTCTTACTTGCCGTATGTAATGGAGAGATCAGATGCCATGAAAGAAGAAGACAAAGTGTTGAAGCTCTATGCACTAGGACCTTTCGGTGGAGACATTGATGGTGGATCATGGGGTTCAACCAATCTTCACCATCCAGCCACTTTTGACACAATTGCAATGGATCCATCGCTCAAGCAGGCCTTGATAGATGACTTGGACAGGTTTGTGAAGAGAAGGAGTTTCTATCGAAAAGTTGGAAAGGCATGGAAACGTGGATACTTATTGTATGGTCCTCCTGGAACTGGTAAGTCAAGCTTGATTGCAGCCATGGCCAACTACTTGAAATTTAACATCTATGATTTGGAACTTGCAAATATTTTCAACAATTCAGAGCTTAGAAGGCTGTTAGTATCCACTGCGAACCGTTCAATACTTGTAATTGAAGATATTGATTGCAGCCTTGAGTTGCAGAATAGGCAACATGCAAGATATGACCTCAATGAGAGAAGCCAGGTAAGTTTAATAATGTTCACCTTTAGTACCTGTAATGCTTATTTATATGTTTTTTTTTTTTATCAACTCTGTACCTAGAAAATCCTTGCTTACTTTTTCTGATAGGTAACTCTATCCGGGTTGCTTAATTTCATCGATGGATTGTGGTCAAGCTGTGGTGATGAGAGAATTATCATGTTCACGACCAATCACAAAGACAGACTAGACCCTGCATTGTTGAGGCCAGGCCGGATGGACATGCACATTCACATGTCTTATTGCACTCCTAGTGGGTTCAGGATCCTGGTTTCTAACTACTTGGGCATCAACAGTCACAAATTGCTAGTGGAAATCGATGAATTGATTACAGAAGTCAAGGTGACGCCAGCAGAGATCGCAGAAGAGCTCATGAAGAGTGAAGATGCCGATATTGCTCTTGAAGGACTAATCAAGTTTGTGAAGAAGAAGACAGAAATTGGTAATAAGAGAAAGGCAACAGAGGAGACTGACATTGATATAGATGAGAATGTTGTGGATAGTAAGAGATTGTCAACAAAGAAGAGGAGACAGCTCAAAAAAATAAAGAAATTCTAAGGCAACCATGCCAATGTTTACTGCAAAGTTGTGTCTTATGTGGTCTTATCAAATAGAATAAATCATATAAATTGTAAGATGTGTTATCAATTAATGTTTGAGCATTTACTTTTGGAGAGATTTTAGCTAAAAAAAGATAATACAAACGCCCACCGTGGGGCTCGAACCCACGACCACAAGGTTAAGAGCCTTGCGCTCTACCAACTGAGCTAGACGGGCTTGTTGTATTTAAAATAATTGATCAAACAACCTCAGAAAATGAAAGCCCAACCTCAAGCGGAACACCGGCTACAGTTTCAATATAAAGAAGATTGGTCAGACTTGCGTTTATCTCTAACATAAACACGATTAGAAATATATATTACCAATATTGCGCCAGAAATGCAACTGGGTTTGGAGATTATACTGAAGAAATA
The DNA here is from genome assembly GCA_003430845.1 of Xanthoceras sorbifolium. NCBI lineage: Eukaryota > Viridiplantae > Streptophyta > Magnoliopsida > Sapindales > Sapindaceae > Xanthoceras > Xanthoceras sorbifolium. The sequence goes on from CM010621.1 coordinate 12,035,017, forward strand.
ACTTGCCATTGTAATTGGTAGATTAACGTCGTGGCCTAGCTATAACTGTTTCAAAAGTAAATACAACCAGCTTGTATCAGAATTGAATCAAAAGGCTTCAGTTCTGGAATACATCCTTTTATGTATTTCTACCCATCAGAGGGAAACCAAAATCCATACATTAGAAGGGCTGTACATCTCTTCTTCTCTGTGAAGTCAAAGGAAAAAAAAAATTGTTCCCGTGGGGAACAGGACAAGAAGAAATAGAAAAGAAGATACAAGAGACATTTACAAGGGTGACCTGACTTTTTTAGCATTGTGGCACTGAGTAGCTCTTGCTGCTCTTAAACAAAAAGCTAAAAGCTTTACCCATCTTTCTTCTTGAGATGGATTTACATAGCGGTTTTGACTCTGGAGCAGGGTCAGGAGGAGCCGCATTGAAAATGGGTGTTGCCTTCTTCTCTCTGATATTACCCTGCTGTTGTCTGATATCAGCAGGGGATTGATCTCGTTGCCTCTGTTCCCGGAACAACATCAATAGTTTTTGTGCCTTCTCTCTCCCTCTTGTGGTCCCATTAACTGAAATCGACACCAGTGCAGGTATGACCCCTTCTTGTAAGACCAATTGACAGCATTTCTCACTACCATTACACAAAATTAAAAGGCATGAAACAGATTGCTCCTGCTCAATGGGTTCGCCCACATCCAACATTGTTGCCAGGCCAGTAATAAGACCAGGTGTTGATTTCATTTCCTCTTTTCCTGTTTGACTTGAAGCTAAATTTAACAGGACAGCCAAAGATTTTTCTGACCACATGTGGTCACCAGCAATCGCAAGGGATTGAAGGCCGTTGATAATCCCAGCTGAAAGAAGGTTTGAAATGTTTGAGGGCAGAGTAGAGAGGTTATAAAGGGCGTGGAGGGCATCAAGCTTGCATTGTGGTTCAGTTTCACCTTTACAAAGCCCGACTAAAAATGGGACAGCCTGACTTGTGCCTATGATGGACTTGGCGTCATCAAAGCAGGATAGGTTAAGATAGAGAGCTGTTGCTGATGCATGGGAGCAAGAGTTGGAGATCATTTTCTCCAGCAATGGAATCACTCCTGCTTCTAACATCAATTCCTTGTTTCTGAAATTTCCAAAATGAAGAATATATGAGAAAAGGACACATATTTGAAATTATTGACACATCACTAGGATCCATGAATTCAGATAGAAAAGAAACACAACCAAAAGACTCTCTGAATAAGGACTTTAATCATTTCACGACATGGTAAAGAAAGTCAAAATTAGGCAATAATAATTAAACTGAGTTTCACACCTTAGCTGTCTAGAATGAATTGAGAGATACTCTAAACTCTAATATTGATATGAAGACCAAAGGTGTAAAGGATGAAAGATATGGCTACACTATCTCCAGCAAAGATGCATTTGGTGCCTCCTTGAAAGGTTGGCAACTTCTCTCACTATGATGAACGATACACAATCACAACAGCATAAACCACCATTAACAGTATGATGCCAACGAACGGGACTTTCAATATATTCTTTATATTGCCTAAAGACTTAATAGAATTTGAGTAAACACTTAATAGAATTACAGGAGCATAGTAACTCTTAACTCTAATTTCCATATAATCTTGGTTATTTAACCTAAGCAGTTTTTCACTTCCTCTCAAATGGTTCAGAGACTGATTTACAAGGGATCATTGTGCCCTTAACTACGAAGCAAAGTTGAAGTTAAAGAAAAGAAAAACAATGCAAAAAACAACAAAAAAAGAATTGGCCCCGACAAACAAAAATGAGAATAGGGGATCACAGAGATAACAGTGGAAAGAGGTGCTAAGAACCAAAAAAAGAAGAAAAAACTTTCTTGAGCACAAACCTGTTATTATTGACAGCAAGGTTAAAAAGAGCCATAGCTCCAACCTCTTGAGCACTAGAATTCCTTTCCTCGACAGCTGAAGCCAGGAACCTCAATAATGCTTCAACAAACCCGTTTGCCCCCATAAAAATCCTAGCCTCCTCATCATCCTTCAGCAAGTGCCTTATTTGTTCTACAACTTTGCCTTTTTTCATCAAATCTTCCCCATCATTCAGGACCTTCAGGAGATCCTGATATCTTTCAAACACATTAAACTCGGAGTCTTCCTCTTTATCACATGTATTTACAATTTCATCACATTCTGACTCCTCAACAGTAACACTCTCCTCCAGAGGAACCACCTTAACCTCCTTCACCTTGCAAGAGCGTAAACTTCCAGTTGATCTTGAATTAGTGGACTCGGACTCCGACAAAGCCAGTCTCCAATAGTTAAGGTCGAGAGACTCGGGGGGACCATCAGGAATAGCAACTCCATTCTGTTCACACCAGCTAGCAATGAGTCCCCTAACACAGTAATTCGGGGTCAAACATAGATGAGGCAGCTTCTGTTGAGTCTTTGGACAAGTGTTGTGCCCATCACTAAACCATTTTTCAATGCAGATCCTCTCATAAGTTTGTCCAGAAGCAATTATGACAGGTTCATGCATAAGCTGCAAAGATATTGGACACCTTAATTCTTCTGGAGGAAGGGAAATCTGCCCTGACCTCCTATTGTTTGGCTTAAAATTAAAAGAACTAAGTTTCGACAGCTGGCGATCGAATGCATTGTTATTGCCACCAGGCATTACATCCTCAAAAGAACTCAGAACAGTTGGGGAACAAGGTGCTGAACCCTGCGAATCATTGTCATCTGTTATATCACTCCTAAATAACTTGGAGTATTTTCTCATAAGGTGTAAGAGATAGGCCACAATTGATTCTTTCCGCTTGTCTTCCTCCACACGAGCTCTTTCAATAAGTTTCTTGAGAGCCCTTCTCTCTGTAAGAGCTGCTCTGGAAGAAGTAATGCCAAGTCTAGTAGCAGCTTGGTGAAATGATTCTAGCTCGTTATTGTCATTATAGTCACTAAATTTTCTACCCTGCTGGAGTAATGCAATTATTTCATCGCCAACTTGCTTCTCCGAAGAATCAAGCACAAAAGCAGTACCCTCAAGTTCACTAACGACCTCCAAAATCTGAAAGTGATTTAATTAGAATACGAGTTAAGAATACTTCCAAGTGATGGAAGCAAAAAATAGCCACAGAAAACCACTATACAATAAAAATTTTAAAGGGCAGTATAGCAGTCAGTTTTATGCAAATTCATGAGAACCATAATAATCAAAATGGAAAAAGAATTGGTCATCATACAAAAACAACATTCTTGTTGATAGCGTCACAGACCACTAGGAAATATAAAGATTCAGAGATATTTACCTGACACCCAATTGATTGTGGAACAATATCTTCAACACGCTTAAGACTCTCAACAAGAGCACAGCGTGCTTTCTCAAATTTTAAAAGCACAGAATCCCCAGTTATAGCCTACATGATAAGAATTGTTCCATTAGTACACTACAGATTTAAGCCCCAATTACTGTAAGAGAATATTCAAACTCCAATCAATCCATACCAAGTACAATTTACTACATTCTGAGCAGTGTTGAAGAATGTTCTTGGCCTTCTCAAGCGCTATGTGCAATGAACATAACGCTTGAATACCAGATTTGCTCCTAGGCCTTGAAGCTTCCAAGGAAGGGAAAATTGACAAGATTTTGCAATAAAGTGCAGAGAGTTTTTTGCACATGTCTCCATGTAACTGCATCAGGAAACATAAATAGAGCAATAAGAAAAACTATGCTTCTAAAGCTAAAGATTATTAAGCCAACAAACTAATGATTATATGTCAACAAGACAAATTTGGATTATAAAGGACCAACACAGTAGTAACCGTTCATATTGTAGATATGGCAATATAGGTTTACTACTTCACTTAGTTATTGCACTTCCATAAAAAAAGCTAAAAGGTCCTTTTAGGTTGAGTAAAAAAAATATGTTAATTTTAATTGCACTTTCATTTGAACAAATTATTTGAAGTATGAATTCCGCTTCTTATACCGATAAACATGTAAATGAAAACCCAAATCAATAATGTAAACTTAGGAACCTGAAATATATAACCCGCGCAGATGAGATTAAAGCTTTTCTCGGGTTTGAGTTACGAAAAAAACCAAAACAAAATTGCCAAATTCAACATTCAAATGTAATCAATTAATATAGCACAATCATACCTTGGCATCACTAGCCGCAAAGAGACTCTCTTCAACTTCAGCAATATCCATGACACACCTTCACCGTGGAAAACTAAAATGCAAATTTATATTGTCTGAAACAGGAAAGGAAGCAAATACATAATCAGCAACTCTAAAGTTAAAGCCTTCTAAATTTCTGGAGATATAAACATCAAGAAATTCAAATGTTTGAACAAAGCAACATTTCTTCAAGATAAATTTTCAATATCTCCGTTATATAAAAAAATTCGACCTTTCCACTTAGCCAATTAGTTGCCTTTGTGAAGCCTATAGTTGCTTTAATGCTTTAGATAATTGTTATCCTAAACAACATAGATATTATATATTATAAAAAACAAAATTTTGCAATTTTTTTTCTTGGCAACCAAACAGGGAATTACAATAAAAACCAAATACAAAAAAGAAAATTATTATTTCATTACACCATTCTCAGAATCCAGAATTGATCTGGACATGAGAAAAAATTTAGGAAAACAAAATAGAAACACACGATTTGTTTTAGACATTTCATCAAATGACCAGAATCCGAAATTACAAAAAACAAAATCATTACAATGAAAAAAAAATACGATCGCAGATTACACTAAACAAAACAAAAAAATGCACACACAATTTGATTTAGACATCTCATACAACAGCAAGTATTCGAGATTCCGATTCTTTTTCTTTTTCAAATTAAAAATTTTTTTTTAAAAAAAACTAAATTAAAACGATTCATCGAAAATGACCTTGTGGGTTGAGATCTCTTAACCGAGAAAGGACACAGAAATCAACATCAGCTATCGGCACTACCAAAAAATGAATACAACCCGACTCACGAAATTTATATAAACGATAAAAAAAATTAAGAAAAAAGGAAACAATAAAACCACTGCCAGCTAAAAAACGCGAAATTGCCACGCACTAAATTCAACACTAGAACCAAAAACAACACCATTAAAACGCGTAAACCCAAAAAATGGCCAGAAATTAGACCCAAAAAAAACAAAAAAACCCCAAGAAAAGGAAAAAAAAAAAAAAACGAACTCGATGTAAATCTGTTTGGCCGGAAAACCACTCACCGATAAATTCGGGGGCCGGCCAGGGAGGCTTCATAAAAGGGCATTAACATGAACTCTGAGGGGGGACCAAACAGGGAGAGAGACACAGAGAGATAGAGGGTCGAAATGATCTGTAATTCAGAGATAGGTTTTTGGTGTTTTTTCGGTTTCGAAATAGTTGTCCTGAAGAGCGAATTTGGCGCATCAGAGAACACAGAGACGAGCGATGGGGAAATGGCGAGGAATATTGGAAATTGTTTTTCTTTTTTTCTTTTTAAATTGGGTTTTTTATTTTTTTATTTTTTTTATTTTTTTTAAGTGGAAGAATTAAAAAATAACTGTTTAGTGATGGACTGACAACAGTGTTATTTTTTTTAATTTAATTAATTAATTGTTTAGTTTAGAAAACATTAAATTATGTTTGAAAATTGTGGGGTTTTGGAATTCCGCCGCTTTTGTCTCCCCTGTTCACCGGCCGACATTTGCCGACCTCCTCGTTTGTCGGGTTGCAGATCTGTCATGAATCTTGTGAAATTACACATTTCGTCCTTCTGTTCAAAAGGTTATTTTTATCCTCCTCTCTACTCTCTCCCTATAAAAGACACAAAAAAACTTTTTCCGCTTCTTGGAACGCAATTAATTGAAGCAATTTTGAATTGAGACCCTTCGCGGATATTTAACAAAACGTCTTAATAACTTTTAATAACTTTTAAAAGAGTTAATAATACTCACCTCTTCTGAGATTTTATCAATTGTAAATGAAATTAACTTTATTATTAATAGATAAAGACCTTATCTGTCGTTAGTTGACTTCCACTAAATTTAACGATTGACCAACTATAACTATTAAAAAAATTAAAATACTCTTAAAATAATATTTTCTTTTTATTAAATAAAAAAAATAAAGTTAGATCTCCACCGTCCACCTCACCTGAGATAAAAGGTAAATATTTTTTCTTTTTAAAAAAATTTATTATAAAAATTAAACTTCAGATCTTCATCGTCTATCTTTAAATGAACGGTGAAGATCTAAAATTTATTTTTATAATTTTTAAAAAATATAATTTGAGTTTGAAATGTGGAGATTTAATCTCCATATCGAATTTCCATTAAGATTTAGAAAAAAAAAAAACTAACAAGGGTTCCTCAACGAGGGTTTGCCTTCCAGATTTAGATTCGCCTTTGTGCTTTAAAGATTTGCTTGGGTTCACCTTCGAAGGCAAACTCAGTGTTTTATGGGTTTGCCTTCCCCTTCGAAAGTGAACCCAGAGCCTTCAGCGACATGGCTGGATCTCCAGCACCTCAATTTTATTTTATTTTTTATGGTTCTTGGTCACCATCCATCAAAATTGGTTTTGATGGACGGTGGATATCCAATTTGCAGTTTTTTTTATAAGCGTTATTTTTTAAAATATATATATTTTTAAATAAATCCTAACCGTCCATCATCTCAAAGATGGAAGGTTGAGTTTTTTAAATTTTTTTTATTTAATAAAATGTGAAAAAATGAAAATACCCCTATATCTGTTAAGTTCAACTAAAGTCAAAGGAAGTCTTTGTCCATTAACGGTAAAGTTGACTCCGCTTGTAGTTGGCAAAACTTTAAGGGAGGTGGATATTATTAGTTCTTTTCAAAAATAAAAATTAGATTGTGAATAACATATAATATATTACTAACAATAACATGAATTTTAACTTTTGAATTATAATAAAATAGTTGGAAAACAAGTGTAAATTGCAATGTGAAATTTTGAGATATTTTGTAAAGTTAAATTAGTAGATTAAAGTTTATTAATTTGATGGTTAATTTTTTTTTAAGGGGGTACAATTACAATATCAACAACTGTCATTAATTTAATTGTTAATGATAAGTGGAATTGTGTTGTTTGCATTTTATTTATCAATAAACATTAATTATGGTATCATATAATTATTATTCTTTTATGCACAAATTTACTATTTGTGAAAACGAGATCATACTTAAATCCATCACTTTAATATATAGATATAAGAAGTTTATCACTAAATCAATTCAACTTTTATAATGGCAGTTATTGTTAATATGCATTGTAATTAAATTAACATCTTAATTGAGAATCTAGTGTAAGAGATCATTTGTTTTTTTAGTTAAATGGCCTGAATTTTTCTATTTATTTATTTCTTTAACAACTGAATTTTAAAATACATTAATACAAGAATAATAGTTATGAATTAAAATATTTTAATTATGATTCAGTGATTAGTCGTTAAATAATCCGTCATAATTTATAATTTTTTTATTGTTAAGATATATTTTTTAATATTTTTAAATTATTTAATTACTTATAAAAAAATAATATAATTTAAATCCGTAACGAAAAAAAAAAACCAACACATTCTCTTTTTTTTTTTTTTTACGTACCAGTGTAGCTGGCGACTCGAATTTGGAACATTGACAGGCTGAATGAGTGCCTTTACTACCGAACCATATTGGGCGTTGGTAACGCACTCTCTATTTAACATGGTAATATTATAGCATTCAATTTTCGCAATTTACCTATGCTTTCATATCAAATGCATGTGCAATCACTTATTCAAATATGTTACCTTTCATCATTTTTTTTTTTGAAGCATTACCTTTCATCATTTTACTAGTCAAATCTATACTATTTATCGAAGTATGTTATTTTTTTTTATAATTTTACTTATTAGTATGCTCATAATCATGCAACAAAAAAGCTATAATTTATTTAATTAAGTTAATTTTATTATTGTTAGTATTATACATAGAGTTTGAGGCAAAAATATGCAATTTCAAAAAATTATATTACTTAAATATTTTGAACAATATTCTTTTATCGAAAAAAAAATTTAAACTTTATTCTGTTCAATAGAATAAAATATTTTGCTTTAATATAAATAACTAGATATTTATGATTAGTTTGAGATTGTGAATTGGCCTGCAAATCTCTCAAAGGAATATTCAATTTATACAAAATTATATTAATTTTGACAAATCTTAAATAGTTAAATGAATTTATACGGCACGTGTTGAAATCTTATACGTCATTTATCAATAAAAGCCTGAGTTATTTTTGGATTAAATTTAATGTGATGTACTAAATATTGGTTGATTATTTATAGAACTTTAATTAATTATAATATAAGCTCGGTAGATGCAAGGGTATTTTGGTCAGTGCAGATAAAAAAGGTAATTTGAATTGGTAGCGGATGTCCCCATGGAGGAGTACGGACGCAGGGAATTGCCTAAACAGTTGCGGTTATAATAATGCCGGGCTCACCACCCTCCACGTGGTCATGTTTTTCACCATCGATTTTAACAGAACCTCTCTTTCATTATTACCCACCACTCAGATCCGTTATTCGCGGAATTTCTGTAGTTTTCCACCCAATCAACGGCTCAAAACACATAATGTTTCAACACTGAACAAAACCAACACTCGCGAAAGCCGACAACCAACCCCCATCCATCTCTAAACTCCAATGTTGACACCGTGTCACGAATCACTAGCGCAGGCGCGTTCGAACACGCTCATGATGGCGTTGAATTGTTTTATAGGAAAAGAAAAAAAAATAAAAAATAAAAAAGCCCTCTCGCGGGATAGTCTCACCATCCAATCAAAATGCTGGTATACCACCTACCTTCAAAATTTCAACTCTCAATTCATCCAATGGTATATAGTCATTATTACAGTATGACTTGTTTTAATTAGATGGCCACACCGAGCACAATTGACCTGATGAGATGAATGTATATCCAATTATGTGTCATGATGCATGAAAAATTATTTGGACGGGATATCTCATTTTGAGATTTTTATTAAGAAAAACGACACGTGCATGATATATAATTCAAGATTTTTTTTTAGTGATCGAATACACATATCAAAACAGATATAATAAATTATTATTTGAAACTTGACATATCATCCATTCTAAAAGTACATTGTATAATACCATGTCATATTAGATGGGAGAGTTTCACCACATATCTTAAAAATTATTAGAAATAAAGCATTCATCCTGAGACTTTCACTTAAATATAATAGCATATGACATATACTCAACGTCATTTTAGGTAGGATAATTTCGGCTCCTAAACTTAAAAAATTTTGAATGGCACGCTCTCACGTTAGGAAGAAATCCTTTATGCATGTACTTATTGCAATATCCATAACTACTAATATCATATAACACGGTATGAATAACTAATTAAATTTATCTTATCAAGTGACATAATATTAATAATCGGATGTATTGCACTTACATTAAAAAAAGAACAACATATAATATATACACCATGTCATCTAAGACAATTTCATCATTAAGATTAAAAAAATTATGGATGTGATGCTCTTACATTGATAGTTCTACTCAAACTCTTATTTAATACTTCATGTTTATTTAGAAAAATTTTACTACAAATCAAATGACTTGTTTTTTTAATGGAGAGAATTTTTTTAATTTTTTTTACGTTGTTTGATTGCCACATAATAAGTTTTTAAATAATTAAAAATTTTATTTTATGCATATAAAAATAAATTTAAATTTTTAAAACAGTTATTTCACATTAATTGTACAATCTTAAAAAACACGCGCCACCGGGGCAGTGTCGGGTGTTTCCCGATCCAGTTTTTAAACTTTTGTTGGTCACTGTATAAACAGTACTATACAGGCGCGCATCGACGTCAACAAAAAGAGGTAACGCGTGGCGAGAATCTGCAGAATCATTCTGTCTTGATGGATTCACTGATTTTTTTCAGATGAATACAAAGTCTTTGATTTGTGGGTAGCTTTGTCTTGATCTCAGCCAACTTCATCAAAAACTTATTTTTTGGCCATTTTTTTGGCGTTGACCTGACTGAGAGATTATTATTTTATATAGTCATTTTTACCGTATGACTGAGACAACTTTTGTTGTCTTGAAATGCAAAAACGAGGATATGAAAATGAAAATTTCAAGGGGGTCGAATTTGGACTGTGCTTTTGACTTCATCCTTGCTCTGTTTTTTCTGGAAGAGATACACAGTAGGAGGCCTTTGATTTTGTGTACGTTGATTCATTTTGTGAGATCAATAAAAGGATTGAGTTTGACCAATTTCTGCCGCTATAGTCTATAGATATTTTGAGTGGGTCAATGCAATAAAACTAAACGACCAACCTATGATCCTCGACTAATGCACCGGCTACGCTGGTAAATAATTTATCAAATTACTGAAAATATGATATGTGATATGTGATAAAAAATTATATACATATCAGTCTCGTGTTATATTTTTAGTAAATGAATACATCACTTTTTAGTTCATCAGATCCACTAAAAATTTACTCATGATCATAATAAGTTTGATAATAACGTATTCATCTATTTTTCCGTAAATTTACTCAACCTATGATCGGGTACTTTTAATATACAAATTTATATAGCCATTCAAATTTAATCCGACCACCATACGTCCATGTCTACAACTCTTATTAGATAAATAACATCTTATGAGTCTAGTTTTTTTCTCCAAATGCGATGAAATTAGTAAATGGGTTGTAAAATTTTCTAGATAGGTATATAATAATATAAACGAGACATGAATTAATGAGCGGAAGGGTGTTGGGAAAATCGGGTAATTTTTCCCTATCCGAAATAGTTACTATTCACAAATACCAGCGAATAGAACTCCAAACAAACCCGACAAAATAATATTGAAAGAAACCGAAACAGATAATAAACAAAATATACAAAAGCAGAAAAATAAAGAACACCAGAAATTTACGAGGTTCGGTACAAATGTTACCTACGTCCTCGGGCGCCGCTGACCACTTCCACTATCTTCAAAATTGGATGAACTCCAAATTACAACTTGGGCAAGATTGAACTTAGCAATCACCCTTTACAAGAGAGGAAGAAAATATATAATTTTTGGGATGTTTAAAAAGTGAAAGGGGAAGGCTTATTTATAGCCTTACAAAGCCAACCCACCATGGTTTCTTAATCCATGTGGGATTCTCACAAAGGCACTAAGGAGCCATATATACAACAAATCTCCACCTTGGCGACTTAGTGATTTTCAAACTATTTCTTCGATCTCTAGATCAGCGACGCCGGTGCCAACTCAAATCTGTAAGATGTTAATCAAGCTCAAACAATGTTTGAACTTGATCGCTGTTACCACCTTGGTCATCATATCTGCGGGATTCTCTGCAGTGTGGATCTTCTGAATTTGCACTCCACCTTCTTCGATAATCTCTCGCACAAAATGATAACGAACGTCGATGTGCTTTGTACGTGCATGATAGACTTGGTTCTTTGCTAAGTGAATAGCACTTTGATTGTCACAATACACCTTGATGTGCTTCTGACCAATTCCCAAATCTTCAAGCAAACCTTGTAACCAAATAGCTTCCTTCACAGCCTCTGTGACTGCCATATACTCTGCCTCTGTAGTAGACAAAGCAACCGTAGACTGCAAGGTAGACTTCCAACTGACTGGCGCTCTAGCAAGAGTAAATACATAACCAGTAGTTGACCGACGTTTGTCTAAATCTCCCGCGTAGTCAGAATCACAATATCCAATAGCACCTTGACCAACTATATCATCCCGCTCAAATACTAAACCAACATCTACAGTATTTTGAATGTACCGTAGAATCCATTTCACAGCTAGCCAATGTCCCTTACCAGGATCATGCATATATCTGCTCACAGCTCCAACTGCATGTGAAATGTCAGGCCTTGTACACACCATTGCATACATCAAGCTACCAACCGCATTAGCATACGGAACTTTTGCCATGTATTCTCGTTCTTCATCATTCTTAGGAGATAATTGAGCACTAAGCTTGAAATGAGGAGCAAGTGGAGTGCTTACAGGTTTTGTTTGTTCGTTCATACCAAAACGTTGTAGCACCTTCTTCAAATATTGACTCTGTGTCAAACAAAGCTTGCCTTTCTTCCTGTCTCTGTTTATCTCCATGCCGAGAATCTTCTTGGCTTCTCCCAAATCTTTCATCTCGAACTCCTGATGCAATTGAGCCTTTAACCTCTCAATCTCTACTTGGCTCTTTGATGCGATCAACATATCATCGACATATAATAGAAGATAGATGAAAGAATCATCTTGTAGCTTACGAAAATACACACAATGATCATGTGTGCTTTTGGTGTACTTTTGCTGCAGCATAAACTGATCAAATCGTTTGTACCACTGCCTTGGAGATTGCTTCAATCCATACAACGATTTGTTCAGCTTGCAAACCCAATTCTCTTTACCAGCAACCTCGAAACCTTCAGGCTGAGACATATAGATTTCCTCCTCCAAGTTACCGTGTAAAAACGCGGTCTTCACATCCAGTTGAACTAGTTCCAAATTCAATTGTGCTACCAAGGCCAACAAAATTCTAATGGAGGAATGTTTCACAACTGGAGAAAATACCTCATTATAGTCAATTCCCTCCTTCTGAGCGTAGCCCTTGGCTACCAACCTTGCCTTGTAGCGAACACCATCTTTTTCAGGAAATCCTTCTTTCTTTGCATAGACCCATTTGCATCCAATTGCCTTCTTGCCTTTAGGTAGTTTTGCCAATTTCCACGTATTATTCTTCTGAAGAGATGAAATCTCTTCATCCATGGCTTCCTTCCACTTTTCAACTTCGAAACTTCTGATCGCTTCTTTATATGTGGAAGGAACATCATCATCTACAATCGAAAGTGCATAGGCCACCGTATTTTTGAACTGAGTAGGTAAGTTTTCCATATCCTGGTATCGAGCAGGGATCTTGACATTCTGTCGTCGTGGCCTATCAACTGCAATACTTTCTTGTTGCTGTAGAGGTTCTTGGGTTAAAACCTCTTCTTCTTCTGATTCGTCTTCTGCCAACGGAGAATCAACTTCTGTTTTACTTCCATCAATTGGTTCAATGATTCTACTTTCAAACTCCACCTGCTTCGGAGTTTGCTCCACCTGCTGCGAAGTTCCATCGGTCTTCTCAGTTACCTTGCTCAACATGGCAGATTCATCAAAGGTAACATCCCTGCTGATGACTAACTTTCTTGTTTCAGGACACCACAAACGATATCCCTTAGAACCAGATGCGATCCCCATAAAAGTAGCTTTCTTGGCTCTTGGATCCAACTTCGATTCCGTAACATGGTAGTATGCAGCGGAACCAAACACATGTAAGGAATCATAGTCAGTTGCAGGTTTTCCAGACCATACCTCCATAGGTGTTTTGCCTTCAAGTGCAGACGATGGTAGACGGTTGATGAGATGACACGCATACGTCACTGCCTCACCCCAAAACTGCTTGCCCAACCCAGCATTGGACAACATACACCGAACCTTCTCCAGCAAAGTTCGGTTCATACGTTCTGCAACTCCGTTCTGTTGTGGTGTTTTTCGAACCGTGAAGTGTCGCACAATGCCTTCATCTTCACAAACTCTCATAAATGGGTCATTTGTGTACTCAGTCCCATTATCAGACCTCAGTCGCTTGATCTTTCTACCGGTCTGAGTCTCAATCATCTTTTTCCACTTGAGAAAAATTTCTAGCACTTCGTTCTTCTGCTTCATGAGATACACCCAAACTCTTCTTGAGAAGTCGTCGACAAATGTGACATAATAATGTTTGCCACTCATAGAAGGAGTCCTTGTTGGTCCCCATACATCAGTATGAACATAATCCAAGATACCTTTCGTATTATGGAGTGCGGTGCCAAAGCTCACTCTTTTCTGCTTCCCCAAAACACAATGCTCACAGAAATCCAACTTGCCGGTTCTAGCACCTTTCAATAAGCCTTGCTTCACCAGTATTTGCAAAGCCTTTTCACCAGCATGTCCCAAACGCATATGCCACAGCTTGGTAATTTTTGAATCTTTCTCCTCTTCAGAGACTGCTGCTGCTGCTGTCCCAATAACTGTACTACCAAGGTAGTAGTACAAGCTATTCTTCCGAACGCCTTTCATTGCCACAAGTGCTCCAGAAGTAACTTTCAATATCCCATTCTGCATAGTCACAGTGAAGCCTTTAGATTCTAAGACTCCCAAAGAGATGAGATTCTTCTTCATATCTGGAACATAACGAACGTCCGTCAGAACTCTGGTTGAGCCATCTTGATTCCTCAGTCGAATTGTACCAATCCCCAAAATTTTGCATGGACTATCGTTGCCCATGAAAACATCTCCACCATTTAGTTCTTCGAGGGTAGAGAACCACTCCCTATTAGGAGTCATATGGAAGGTACATGCTGAATCCAAAATCCAATCATCAGGATGGGATGCTGTTGATGATCCAACCAGTGCAAAATCTGAATCGTCACTGCTTTCGGCTACACATGCACCAGACGATACAGCTTTTCCTTTCTTCTGCAGCTTCGGACAGTCTTTCTTCCAATGACCTTTTTCGTGACAAAAGGCACATTCATCTTTACCAAGTCTTCCTTTTGAGTGAGATCTTCCTCTCCTTCCTTTTTGTTGTTTTTGTGAACGCCCTCTTACTGTCAGTGCCTCTGCTGCTTCATTCCTGCTTTCTTTTTTATCTTTCTTTCTAATTTCATGGCTATACAAGGCAGTGCAGACTTCATCAAATGACACTTTATCCTTCCCAATTAGTAAGCTTGTAATAAGGTGATCGAACTCATCAGGAAGGGAGGCTAACAACATTAAAGCCAAATCTTCATCCTTGAAGGTTTCATCCAAATTTAACAAATCTGCTACTAACTGATTGAAAGCAGTAATGTGGTCGTTTATCGTGGTACCAGGAAGGTAATCAAATCGGAACAATTTCTTCTTCAAATAGAGGCGATTCTGACCGCTCTTCTTCATGAACTTGTTCTCCAACGCCTTCCACAACTTACTTGCAGATGTCTCCTTCATGAACGTATACTTCTGTTCTCTTGAGAGACACGAACGAATTGTACCACATGCTAAGCGGTTGATATTTTTCCACTCAGTTTCATCTGCTCCTTCTGGTTTCTCTTCTTCAATGGCGATGTCTAGACCTTGCTGAAAGAGAGCATCTAGAACTTCGCCTTGCCACATACCGAAATGGCCTGTTCCATCAAACTTTTCTACCTCAAACTTCATTTTCATTACAGATGCCCTGCCCAGTATAGATGACGTGGATGGCTGGGAGGATGACTGGCCTTTGAATGAGGTAGACTTTTCTTCCGCCATTTCTTTAAGCTGCTAAACTCAAAAAACTGCAACAGTACTGTATTTATGAACAGTACCCGTATACTGAAATAGTGTATGTAGCCGTGAATAGTGCACCAGGTAACGTCCCAAGAAAGAGAGGTGGGTCACAACGGACACTCTTAAGTACCAAGTCTTTCCTTAGCCAGACCTTGCCTAGACATGCACTTTCCACACCACCACACTGACTTTCAGTAACCACAAAGTCAGCAAACTCAAGAACAATTCTTTTCTGATGTGGAAGATCAGACAATACTGCAACCACAGAGCATACTAAGAATTTTCTAGAGAATCTGACACCTTCAGCAGCTTAAAACACAACCGAGGCTCTGATACCAATTGTTGGGAAAATCGGGTAATTTTTCCCTATCCGAAATAGTTACTATTCACAAATACCAGCGAATAGAACTCCAAACAAACCCGACAAAATAATATTGAAAGAAACCGAAACAGATAATAAACAAAATATACAAAAGCAGAAAAATAAAGAACACCAAAAATTTACGAGGTTCGGTACAAATGTTACCTACGTCCTCGGGCGCCGCTGACCACTTCCACTATCTTCAAAATTGGATGAACTCCAAATTACAACTTGGGCAAGATTGAACTTAGCAATCACCCTTTACAAGAGAGGAAGAAAATATATAATTTTTGGGATGTTTAAAAAGTGAAAGGGGAAGGCTTATTTATAGCCTTACAAAGCCAACCCACCATGGTTTCTTAATCCATGTGGGATTCTCACAAAGGCACTAAGGAGCCATATATACAACAAAGGGGTTGGAAAAATGTGGATAAAAATGGCACTCAATGAAGTAACAGAAAAATGGGAATAGGGCATGAAGGTGGGATTGGTAGCGTTACATGTCACGTGGGTTCATCTTGTGTGCCAAGTCAAGTATCCATCAATTCATCATATAATAAATAAAATACATTTCAGAATGAGATGCTCTTTTAAAACTTTACCTCTTGTACAAGATAACATATAATATGGTATGGATATTGTTTTTTAAAAAATAAAAATACATACATTCACTTATAGTAAAATGGTTAGTATACATTCTTCATATCTTAGTGGTGAAAGTTCAATTCCCACCATACACATTTATTAGTATGTGTGGATAGTTTTCTTCCCTTTATTGTGGGAGTAGATGTCTCCCGTTATGGTAGTAGATATATGGACCGTGCGTTTAGTGATTATGTTTAGTGATTAATTTCGACAGCTCTTAATAATTATTAATTTTATAATTATACTCCCTTAAAAAAAAAAAAAAAACAAAACAAAACAAAAACTCTTTTACTTTCCTTTCTATCACTTTCACTTCACCCCACAACCCAATTTCTAAGATGACATTTTATGGACTCCAATATTGTTCCATGAATATCAAGTTTGAAATTATTGAGTGGTAATTTGGAGGAAAAAATTTGACTGGAGAAGATGTAAGTTGGACGAGTCACTAACCACAATTTAATTTTTTTTTTTGTAGATATTTTGATTTTAGTATTCACTGAACTTAAAATAGTATAAAACAATTGAGATCGTTTACTTTATTTATAAAAATAAACTATATCTCGTAAAATGACTTCTTAAAATGTTCCTTATCCAACAAATCTTTGTGATCCAGCTCAAATTTAAAAATCTAATGAAGTGGATGTATTTGGTAGCGCTGATAAGGGGCCGTAGGGTTAGGGATGAGCGTCAGTTGGTCCAATTCACTTTTAATAGGAACAGATAAAAACCAACATTTAGTCGATTTTTAAAAAAATGAATCGAATCAATTGAAAATTTTCAAGTGAACTGAATCAACCGAAAACAAATTAGACAGGTTCGGTTCGGTTCGATCGGTTTACAGCAGCCCATTTTACAGATATAAACATTATCTAAAGTTGTGTGTGTGTGTGTATATATATATATATATATATATATATATATATATATATATATATATATATAACACATTTAAAAGCATGTAAATAAATAAAACTCATAGAAATTCTTTCAAAATTAAGACCCTCATGATATAAGAGATCTTTTCACTAGAGAAGGATTAATTAATTTTAACTAAGAATTTATTATGTTACAAACTAATAATGGAAAAAAAAATTAAATGATTTTTCAAGAAAAAATGATATAAATTAAAATGGAAAAAAATATAAATAGTCAACCCCATCACGAATTCACAGTGGCAACATTAAAAATAAATAAAAAAGAATTAAGATGGTTAGGGTTTCGAAGAAAAGATTTGAGACTCGAGAGATGATTTCACCTGAGATGAGACTAAGAGTCGAGAGAGGCGGATCATATGAAGTAATTAAGGAAAAGTGAATTTAGGTTTTTTTTATATATATATATTCAGTTTAGTCAGTTTGGTTTGCGGTTTGGGGTTTTGAATCGAAAATTAAACTGAACCGAATTGATCGAAAGGTGTATACTGATTGGACCGATTCAGCTTGGTTTTTTGATTTTTGCCCACCCCTAATAATGATTATGGCCCTTCTTAACTCAATGAACATTGAAAATTTATTCAAAATAATTATTTATATATTTTTAGTGTTATTTTATGTTAGTATTACGTTCCGTCCAATTAAAAATCCTAATTGTATGTATGTCATTATGAGCTCATCTAAACGTGAATTTATAAATCTAATTTTGGATTTAAATAATTAAAAAATGAAGGTTAACAGATGAACAGCTTAGAGAATAACTCCAAAATATATATATATATATATATATATATATATATATATATATAATCTAACACTTTACGGTTTAGAGAACTACAAGAAACAATCGAGATTAAATTATATAAGCACAACCCGTATAATTACTCTAGGCAACGGAAGACAAGGTCTACTGGGACCAACAGTCCGGACAATTACTCTCAACAACAGGAGGGGCCTATCTACACAATTGTATTTTTATGGGCAATTGTGAGAATATATATTTATATGCTTACACATGATATTGAACATTGGTAACATATAGGAGTTTGAGATCTCCAACCACTAAGATAGGAGACTTTGTGTAAATTTGGCAGTTATATTACTCTTATTAAAATAAATAACTATGTATTGTTAGAAAAGAGAAAGAAATAAATAAATAAAAAAAAGGCACAATTAACACAAAACTTAAAATGCATGAGTAGGAAATTAATATATCATTCAAGCTATCAAAGTTCAACACGTTAGTAGTATATATATTATTTCTATTTTTATTCATAAAAGCGTAATTTTGTGGACCTCTTCCCGTATTGGTAGTAAACCCTCTCTTATTATAGAAGTATATATCCAGATCGTACTCGTATGATTTAATTTCGATAGTTCCTATAGCTCTCTGACCCACAAAATGTCAAATTTAATATATATATATCCTAATTATTGATAGAGCAATTAATTATAGAAAATAAAAAGTAAAAATGCTACATTTTTATTTTACAAAATAATAAAGTTGTTATGTTTCGGTCACTAAATTAAGGTAATATATAGTGCACAAGCTGATGCATTCAATCATTAAAAAAAAAAATTACATAATACATGTGTCCACTATATACCATGTTCTCAACGGCCAGACTCAATATTTTTTCCATAAATATATCTATTAACTTATAAAAAAATTAAATTAAAAGATTTGAAGAAATTTTATGCTTATTTTTAATTAAACTAATTTTATAAAAAAGAAAAAAAAGGTGGGATTTATAGTTATGGTCTCATGGATTTGTTTAGATTTGGTTGAGGGACATGAAAAATTGAGAATTCAAAAAGCAAAAACAAAAACAAATAAGTTGCAATGTGATGGCGTTGTTGTCAGAGAGCAATATACCCACGTTCCTGCACCCACCTTTGTTAATTCTGATCACTTTTTTTTTTTTTTTTTTGGAGTGGCCAGTACGTTAGACCCATCGGTCAATATTATAAGGTCACATCCACGTATACTAAAATTAATATAAAGAAAATGGACCAAAATATGACCAATCATGCCCTAACTTATCATAATAACACATTATTATTATTTTAACTGAAAATAACACCAATTTTATTTTTTTTTGACATATTATTTACGGTGCTGGCGACTCGTGTTTCACTCTTAACTTATTATCTTCTTCTTTTTCAACAAGTTTGACTTTTATGTTTTCTTCTTTTCTTCTTCTTATCCCTAAACTTTCTCTCTAATTGAGCTCTCTCTCTCTCTCCCTCTCTTTAACCCAGTTATAAAATCTCTTCCTTTAATGAACGAGCTCCATTTCTCACTCTAAGGAAATAACTTACTTATTCTCTCTCTAACCCACTCCCTCACTCACTCACAAAATCGATTTGGCTGGAAAATGATAAAATATTTATCTTTGCTTTTTTCAAGTGGTCATGCTATTATTTGTCATTATGTTATGCTTTTTTTAGGGTGGGCATTGCAATGTGCATATGAATGAGAAAATGTGAACCGCCTAGCAGCTCATGGGTGAACTCATAGTTCTCCACGATCTGAATCAGTTTACCCCACAAACTAATTTTGGTTTGAGTTGGGATCGTCGGTGTCGTGGTCGAAATCTGCTTTCTCAGCCGGTGGAATTGTCTTCCTTGCCGTTGCCAGTTGATTGCTCGGCCAATGAAGAGATGGGTGGATGAACTCGGTGAATGAGAAGATAGTAATTTGGGGATTTTAGAGACATAAATTGTAGAAACTAAAATCTACGATGTAGATTCGAGGGTCTATGGTTGGATGATGGTGAAACCAGCAACCTGCAAGAAAAATAGATACGGTCGAGCTCTTGGGACACTAGGGTGATACCAGTCAAATAGACTCTGATGATTAAGTTAACTAACTAAATTTGAGTAGTAGAGATGGATATTATGAAGGTCAAATCTGAGATGCTAGCGTGTCGTCCGTAGTAAGTTTAGCTTTACGTTGAGCGCACGGTTGTCAAAGAAATCTTTATGGATTAGAGTCTAACGTAGTCGAGCTTAGTATCAAAACCTAGCATCGAATCTGTCGAATGAAGGCTGGATTATTCTAATTCAGAGTAATTGCCTAGTAATTGCTTGGTGAAGATCACATGACCTTTGCCTTTGATGTAACATCCCGGATTTCGAATTATTAATGTTGCATATGTGGATATAAAAATTTATGAAATGAGGGGTGCAAAACGAAATTAAAAGTATGTTTATTTTTATGTTTTCCAGGTGGATCAGATGGAACGGTCCAGAAATGAGGAATGAAGAAAAGAAGTGAAAAAAAAATTGGGGCACTGTGTATCGCGACCCCTCACTGCGACCACAGGTCGCGATGAGCTGCTCGCGGTGAAAAATGGCATTTTCGGGCAGTGAGCATCGCGACCAGGTCACCGCGACCACAGCTCGCGCTGACTGGCTCGCGATGAAGAAGTGAAATCCTGGCAGTGAGCATCGCGACCACCATCGCCACCAAGATACTGCGACGTGTGATCGCGATGAAGGCGATGAAGTTGGTCCAGTGAGTACCGCGACCTGGTCACCGAGACCATAGGTCGCGACGACCGAAATAATATAAAAAAAAATTGACTTCTGCAAGAAGCCACAAAAACAGAACAGAGAAGAGAAAAGAGAGTGAGAGAGAGAAAAAAAAAGAGAAGAAGAAGAAGAAGAGAAGAAGAAGAAAAGAGGAAGAGGAAGAGAAAAGGGAAAAAGAGAAAGAGAAAGGAGAGGAAAAAGAAAACCCTAGAAACGTGATTTGTCGAAAGGAAACGATATCCAGGTTGGTGTACCACCGTTTTCAAATTCTTTACAAAAAGCATTAAGTATTTTTAGTTTGTATCTGCGATTTGTTTGAAGAATATTGTTATTATGTGTTTATAATATTTTTTCTTGGAATGATTTTATGTTTTTGATCGTATTTTGATTATCACGATTTTATTGAAATTACTTGAGGCAGAATATTGTATGAATATTGTATATCATTTGAATAGTATATATATATATAGTTATTGAGTTGCCCATGGATTTGTAAATTACCGTGAATATTTGAAAATGTTTGATCGAAAACGGCTCTAGGATACTTAGACATAGAAATGGATATAGGAGGTTGGTATACCAGCTGGGTTCAGTGAGCAGTACTGCACTGATATTGACATTGCTATTGATGATATATCATGTACCTCCTCATGGATTCGTCCAGGGGTAGGAAGACACGTACCTCCTCACGGATTCGTCCTGGGGTAGGGAGACACGTACCCTCCTAAGGATTCGTTCCTGGGATGGGGAGATATGTACCTCTCTAGGGTCCGAACCCTCGGTCCTAGAGTAGGGAGATACGTACCACTCTTAGGATTCGTCCTAGGGTGGGAGTTATGTTCGACAGACAGTCACTGTGGTCGAATGACCCATATTCCAGTCCTGATTTATGTTGGGTATTCTAGAGGGCCAGAAGGAAAGTGATTTGAACAATATATTTCTAAGTGAAATTCGGAAGTGATTTTTATATGTTTATGATTATAATATAAATGATTTCATACGTCCTGGATTATGAATTGTAATGAGTTATTTATATAGAAATGATTTTATCAGTTTTGTTTCTGTAAGTGATTTGCATCGGAATATGTTTATATCTGATTATATTATGATATTTTATTTATTATGAAAAGTTATTTATGAGTTTTTATAAATGAGTTTAGTGTACACCCACTAAGCTATATGCTTAGCGCGTTAGTTGTTTTTATAACGCGTAGGTGACAGGGATACCGAGGCAGACAAGGAATAGAGAGGAGGTTCCTGCAGCTTGAAGTTCAGAGTCACTACATTGACTTAGGGTAGTTATATATTTTTGTATATATATTCTGTAGCGTGCATATACAGAAGTCTGTAATTTCGAAGAGTTTATATTTATATGTTTTGTAAATAATTTTATGATTTCTGATTTTCATCTTTTGAATATTTGTAAATATTGAATTCTGAATTCTTTTATTTTAAAACTGTGGAAAAGTCGCACTAGACGGTAGAGTGCGCAATTGATTGAAAACGATATTTGAAGTGTTGCAGTGATTTTTATTTGATTTGAGTTGTGGAAAAACAGGTTTTGGGAAATCCGAAAAACAAAGGAAACTCTGCCGAAATTTTTGTAAAAAGTGTATTTCGATGGGCTCACTAGAAAAATATTTTTGAATTATAAAATGATATGATTTTAAATGATTTGAAATGAGAAACGAGAATTCAGAAAGTTTTGAAAACCCGTAACGCTCCCTGGGTCGATCCAGACGGATCGGGTCAGGGGGTGTTACATTTGAGGCTTGGGTTTATATTTATAAGGGGAACCTGGAGCCTATAGGGGTTGATGAGGAGATCGTGCCTCGAGATCTCAAGTATTTCTGAAATCTTGAGGATCAGGTTGGACCCTGTCACTTTATGCCAGATCAAGTCTAATTTTGGACTTGGTCTTAGTGTTTGAAATTTCGGCTGATTGGCCTTTTGGGCTTGTTTAAGGTTCCTTGAACATCTTGGGCTATTTTGGTTCTTGATCGATCATAGGTCCAAGTCGATTTGGACTTTTTTTAACCATTACAACGGTCAAACTTAACACTAGGGGAGTTCAGTGTGAGTTTTTATAAACCTTGATTTCGAGTGTAATTTAACAAACTTTAGGTAGGTTTAGTATTATTTGTTCAAACATCATATATTTAACTTCTACAATTTTGCGCCTATCGTAGGGTTGACAGCGTCAAGAAAACTAACGCACCTATGATCAACTTAGACATGGCAGACGAATCGAACCATTCAGCTCTCGAGGCTCAGCTCGTATTACTCTTAGCCCAAATGAACGAAATTCGGAACAACACCAAAAGTTGGAGGCAGAAGGCAAAGCCGTGTGCACTGAAAAACAAGGAGCTTCAGACCAAGGTTGAGCTGCTGACAACGTTAACAATACCACCACCAGGTTTTGGGCACATGCGTTACGAAATGAACACCAACTCGATGTCAGCATATGCACTGACAACACTAACAACATTGACATCCAACGCTTGACACCCTATTTACGAGCTCATATCAGTTGCGGTCGACCAAAACCTAGCAGCGACTCTGGGCGATCCCACACCAGGACTAAACACAGTCGATCCCAACGTACAAACAATAGTAGTGTCGACCGTACCACCAGTTGCACTAGATGCAACCCAACAGACTCCTATGCCATTACTCGCTCTCGCAGTGAACCCAAGAGTGAAATCCTAACCGACTTAAATGGAAGCGGATCTAAACAATGCTCCACTAGTAGTCTGCTCAATGATTCCAGTAAACACGACCTCTACCTTATCTTACCTTGATTTAATGCGTAGGTCTATGGAGATGGAAGCTCTGCTTTAGTGCATTTCTGGAATGTTGACTCCGATCAAAAAAAGAGTTGCCAATAGTTTCACCGACTTCCCATTCGTCGACGTCATTGCGCTCATAGAAATGCTAATGAAATTCAGTTTTCCCAATATGAAGCACTACGACGACACCACAGATCCAGAAGATCACATCGCGCAATATAAGTAACGCTTGTTTATGATAGCAATACCCAGGGATCTACGCGAGGCCTGCAAGTGCAAAGGATACGGATCCAACTAATTTATTGCATCTTTCGCTCAGTTCAATGACACCTTCATCAAGCAGTTTGCCACTAAAAGGAAACTGGAAAAATAATCTGACGACTTTTACACGATCAGCCACTATCGAGATAAACTACTACAAGATTACGTTGGACGATTCAATAAGGAAAAGTTGTCGATCGCACATTGTAATCAAGCCACAACAATCTTAGCATTCAGGCACGGTCTGTTGCACAATTCCGACCTCTATAAAGAAATGTTGGGATTGTGAAGCTTGAATCCTAAGTTGATTCAAAGCAGGCCCTAGGAGCAGGTACAGATAAGCCCAAGTAGAGAGGCCCAAAAAGGGAGCCCAAGCAAGAGACCTAAGTGAGGCCCAGACAGCAAGCCCAAGAGAGGCCCATATGAGAGGCATAGGAGCAGGGCCAAGCTTTGTCCAGGTGAACAGTACTGTACATATGAATAGTACCGTATACATGAATAGTATATAGTGAACAGTACGAACTGTGGTGCCGACAGGTAAACAGTAAATGGCGACTTGAACATTGACGTAATCAGTGACGTCACTGTGAACAGTGAATGACAGTGCCTAACTGGTAGGCCCCACACGTATATGCGTGAATAGTACCTGTGAACAGTACCGTATACGTGTGAACAGTGTCATGAATAGTAACCAGACATCTCCTATAAATAGCCCCTCATTTGTGATAATCAAAGTAACTCAATCTCCTCCAAGTGAGAGAGTTTAGAGAGCTCCATAAGAGCGGCTCAGGATCCGGGCAAGAGGCCCAGGCGATCCGGGCAGGAGGCCCAGGCGATCCGGGCAGGAGGCCCAGGCGGATCCGGGCAGGAGGCCCAGGCGATATGGGCAGGAGGCCCAGGCGATCTGGGAAGGAGGCCCAGGCGGATCCGGGCAGGAGGCCCAGGCGATCCGGGCAGGAGGCCCAGGCGGATCCAGGGAGGAGGCCCAGACGATATCAGGGGGTTGACCCCGATAAGGAGCCCAGGTGTGCGGTTCCGGGAGATCCGGGGCGATGACCCCGATGAGGAGCCCAGGTGCGGTTTTGGGAGATCCGGGGCGATGACCCCGATGAGGAGCCCAGGTGCGGTTCCGGGAGATCCGGGGCAATGACCCCGATGAGGAGCCCAGGCGCGATTCCGGGAGATCCGGGGGATGACCCCGATGAGGAGCCCAGGTATGCGGTTCCGTAAGTGAAAACACTTGAGAGGGAGCGAGGGTATAAACACACGTGAGAAGAAAAACTGTGTGAGAGTTTTTTCGTATAAGTGTTGTTGTAATAGCTCTTTCATAGTGGATTGAGTGCTGGTGCGCTCCGTGGATGTAGGAATCAGTTAATTGCCGAACCACGTAAAAAATTGCTGTCTCCTTTACTATTATGCTTGCTTCCATATGTGTGCCCTATGCAGATTTGCGTGTCTACATACAGTTTGCAACTTCCGCTGTGTCGGGAATCGGACCGGATTCCCAACAAGAAATCAGCATGCCCTTCACCAAAAAATACTTATATTTCCACCCACGAACGTTCGTTATGAAGTCAGAAATCAAGTAAGGACGGTGAGGTCGAACAATTAAAACGTAACGACCAGTCTTAGTCTGGTGCTCCTTCAAATTGTACGAGTAAAAGAGGTTCTTGAGTGTGAAGGGACGACATCTCTTCTCATGAAAAACTTCAACTACAAGCAGAAGCCTTCATCCATTGAGTATCAGCTGACTCGGTGCCAAGTCGAAGGAGCTGGCGACATGAAAAGTGTACTGAAAATCATAGCCCTTGGCGAAATGGTAGCTTATAGAAGCACGTCCACCATGGGATATCTTAATTAGGACGCTCAAACGAAACCGGAAGCCTAAACTCGACAGACTTCGATATCCTATGTTTGAATCTTATCCTCTAAAAATCAGATTTATCGAGCTTCGATGCGGGATTGCTCAGCAGCAAGTGTAGAGGTCTCAACGTCGAAGGAAGAAGCATTACTAAGTTAGTGCCCATAAACCTTCTACGACCCCAGTTTAACCACACTTCATCCTCTAAATCTCGAGCTGTTCCCTAGGGTCCTTCTACTCTAAAATTCTCGTAGCCGTTACAGTCGACAAGGGTTATGGTTTGCTATCAGTCAACTCTCCACTCGAAGTGGGTGACCGAGCATAATCTTCAATCTCCTTCATGATCGAATCTTCGCTTGGGCTCGATATTGCTCTAAAAACTGTCAAGCAAAGAAAACTTAAATAAGTACAAGGGAGATTGATGATATTTATTTAGTGGAAACTAAATAGGTTGTCTCTACTCGACAACTAAGCTCGACATTCAAAAGTAAACTTCCCTATCTGAGTTTGACAGGTAACTTATCCACTTGAGAAACACGTTTTCACTACCTAAACTAATCCTATCAAGATCTAGAGGCAATTTTCTTAGAGAATTCAAAATGAAAGATAATTATGATCAGTGAGGGAAAGGCATAGTAGTTATTCATTTTTAGTGTTACAAATGGAAACAACACGAAATCACTTAGAGCGAAACCATGAAATCGAAAAGATTATGCAAAAAGAGCCATACCTTAAAAATTGTAGCAAAAACCGAAGAAGACACGCCGAAAATTGCTAGAATTCGTTAGAAGAATGCAAAATCATTTGGAACTCTCCAAGAAACACTCTTTTGCTATGAGAAATCGAGAACCTTTAAAATTGAGAAAGTAAAGAGAGAGAAAGTGAAAATTAGAGCCTTATAAAGAACTATAAAATCCTTTTGCATGACGAGCATGTGGCACGCCGTTATTGGCATTCACATGTTTCGAAGATATTCTAAGTCATTTCAACCTTCTTTTCTCTCTGAATAACTCTTCATCTAAAATTTACAGCTATCTAAATCTGACGACTTCCATAATGATTATCATTTATTACCTCGAGCATTTAAAATGTCACCCTGTGTGATAAATTACAATCGACACAATGTCAACATCTCTCTTATCACCTTGTATGATTAAAATATCACCTTGTACGATACACTTCGATCGACACAATGTCGATCTCTCTTTTATCACCTTGTATGATAATTTTTGATCGGCACAATGTCGATCTCTCTCATATCAATTTGTGTGATAAATTTTGATCGACACAATGTCGATATCTCTTTTATCACCTTGTGTAATTAAAATACCACCTTGTGTGACAAATTTCGATAGACACAATATCACTCTCTCTCTTATCACCCTGTATGATAAACTTCTATCGACACAATGTCGATCTCTCTTTTATCATCTTGTGTAATCAAAATATCATCTCATGTGATAAATTTCGATTGATACAATGTCAATATCTCTTTTATCACCTTGTGTGATTAAAATATCAGCTTGTGTAAGAAACTTCGATCGACACAATGTCGATCTCGCTCTTATCACCTTGTGTGATAAGATCGATACAATGTCGATCTCTCTTTTATCACCTTGTGTGATGAACTCCTATCGACATAATATTGATCCCTCTCTCTCTCTCTCTGTTATTACTTTGTGTGATCAAAATATCACCTTATCTGATGAAATTCGATCGACACAATTTCGATCTCTTACAAGTACAACTATGATTGATTAATTAAACATTTGATTAGAACTATGATCGACGTCTTGCTCCATCGACATCTTCGAGCCCTTTTGTACTACTCTCTAATTTTTAGAAAAAGCTCATAGAGTATAGGGCAAACTGTAGTAGTCAAAAAAGGGCCCAAAACAGACTCTAGCCTATAATCGGTCTAGAACCAAAAAAATAACCCAACATGTTCAAGAAACCCTAAATAAGCCCAAAAGGCCCATCAGCTGAAATTTCAAACAGTGAGACCAAGTCTAAAATTGGACTTGGTTTGGCATGAAGTGACAGGGTCCAACCTTATCCCCAAGATTTCAGGAATACATGTGATCTCGGGCACGATCTTCTCACCAACCTCAATGGCCTTTAGGTCCCCCTTATAAATATAAACCCAAGCCTCAAAGGCAAAGGTCACACAATCTTCACCATGCAGATACTAGGCAATTACTCTAAACTAGAATAATCTAGCCTCCATTCGACATATTCGACGCTAGGTTTTGATATTAAGCTCGACTACGTTAGACTCTGATCCATAAAGATTTCTTTGACAACCGTACGCTCAACATAAAGCTAAACTTATTACGGACGACACGCTAGCATATCAGATTTGACCTTCCTAATATCCATCTCTACTACTCTAATCTAGTTAGCTAACTTGAGAGTCAAAGTCTATTTGACTGGCACCACCCCAGTGTCCTAAGAGCTCGACCGTATCTTTTTTTTTGCAGGTTTGCTGGTCCCACCATCATCCTACTGTAGACTTTGAAGGGAGTTTTAGAAAAGATTTTGATTATCGTATAACATGCGGAATTGAGTTTCAAAAATTTTTCTTATATTGAAAACCTTTTTTTAATCAGGAACAAGTTCATGTATATACGCAGAAAAAGACTTTAGAAACTACATACATTTTTCTTGATTTTCTTTTTTCTGATTCCTTGATCTACTATCAGATCTTCCGAGCTATGACCCGCGATCTAACAACGTGTGTGTGGGCACGTCACGGCAAAAGATGGAGGTTACGTGAAAAGAACGAAGTATGAATCCTGCAAAAGAGGGGAGAGTCAGAAAAAAACTTTTTTTTTTCTTTTCTTCTCTCTTTGGTAGCTGAATTCTCTTTCTTTTTCACTTATGTGCTAGGTTCGGTTTTTCCTAACTATATAACACTTATATAGTACTCCTTTAGGGTTTTAGTTTGACCAAGTCAAAATAGGATTCTAAATCTTATTTATTTTTAGTCTCCCTAAAAACTTGAACCTGTGACCTTTTGGACTATTAAAATAATCTAATTATTTTAATTCTTTTGTCTTAGTCATTATTTAATCACATGACCTCATATTTAATAAACAGAATTAATAATTAATAATTAATAATTTTTATTATTTTATTAAATATTTAATTAATTAAATAATCATATTATTTAATTATTCTCTTTTATTTAAATCGCATTACTTTCGTAACACTATTAATTGGATCATCTAATTAATCTACCGTGACCCTCGTTACCAACAACCATAAGGGCTAGTAAGGGGACCTAATGGACCCACAGTTTTGAGCTCCAATAATATTTAGTAATATTAATTAAAACTCTTTAATTAATATTTCATGATTATTAACCTCAGAGTTATTCCACTAAAAACCCGAGACTGCACTCTCAGAACTGTAGACGTGTTTATACAATCTGAAGTCTCAGTGTCCATTGATATAACTAATTGCATATAGTATGATCCTCCACAAATAGTTCATAACTAGAGCTGGGTCATAAAGTCCGTTATACCCCTCTAGAAATATCTTTTACTTTAAGTACCATTGATTCTCTAATGAACAATTAAATCCTGTCTTCCTCACGGAAGAAGAAGAGCACTCATAATCGTTCAAGCCTCGAATCCACCCTTAAAGGAACTACTTATCTACTTCAATCAAGCAGGAGTGGATTCTACTATTATGTTTAAACCTTCCCAGCCACAAGCCAAACCGCAACTCCAAGATATAGAGGTATTGGTCGAGATTCTCATCAACCTCACTCATGGTTAATCAAAAGCCACGATCCAACCTGAAGGAGTCGATAAGACACTCATGATTAAGATCACCTATAAATAGCCATCGTTTATCGATTATATATGAATCTCATCTATTAACGGATCTTGGTGAGAGATTCATATAAATCGTGGCCCAGTCCTATATGATCTCATCATATACGGTGCCTTCATTCTCACGTCAACTACATGAGCAGTCTAGGATAAGACCACCGTACTTTACAGAATGGACCGCAGCAGTACTTTACAGAATGGACCGCAGCAGTAGATTAATCACAAACAAAGTACCCAGCTTTGTTCGTTCTCTATGGACTCTTTAGATTGCATGTCTCAAAATAAATCCTCTCTGTATATGACCATCATATACTCATTATGAGATTACATCTTGCAATCTAGAATATTCTTGCACAATACGAATGTATTACTGAATATAAACATTTATAAACTTTAATGAATTTGAATAATTCTTATTATTGTCTTTAACCATTTACAATTACAAGTTTTAGGGCATAAATCCCAACAGACTCCTGGATCTACATTGTAGAATTTAGCTTCTACAACCATTAAAATAAAGAAAAAGTAGAAAAATAAGCGAGATATCATGGTGGATCCACCATGGATCGTGAATCAAGGAAGACTCAAGTCTACTTTTTAACGATCAAACTCAATGTCAATGGAGTTCAGTGTGAGTTTCTGTAAACTTTTATTATGAGTGTAAATCAACAAACCTTAAGTAGATGTAGTGTTATTCATTATTATTATTATTATTATTAAAAAAGATACTAATTGAATCAGAGATCTGTTGGGAGACATAAAGAAGAGTATAGTCATTATAAGCGAGATCTGGAAAGTAACTCCCACTATATGAAATATGTCTCCCAAAATATTATTTATTTTTTTATATTGGTAGAATTTGAACCCATATTATATAGGTAAAAGGAAAGTGGATTGAGGTGTATTCAATATCAACTTTTAATAACTTTTTAATAACTTATGTAGATTTTAAAGGTTTAGGTGTATTCAATATGGATTTTTAAAGACTCTATAAAAGTCAATAGGTATTCAATATGAATTTTTATATACTTTTTAAAAGTCTACAAAAGTTTTGAGGTATTCAATATAAACTTTTTTAAAGTCCATAAAAGTCATGGGGTATTGAATATAGACTTTTATGAAGTATAAAAAAGTTAGGGGGTATTCAAAAAGTTCATAACTTTAATGAACTTATAAAAAATCTAGACTTTTGTCGTAAACTATAAATACTTTAATCTCACGATTTCTCCATCA
This sequence comes from Xanthoceras sorbifolium, assembly GCA_003430845.1. Taxonomy (NCBI): domain Eukaryota; kingdom Viridiplantae; phylum Streptophyta; class Magnoliopsida; order Sapindales; family Sapindaceae; genus Xanthoceras; species Xanthoceras sorbifolium. Next base: position 12,065,858 of record CM010621.1, read on the forward strand.
TTCAGCCCACAAACGTTTGTAGACTTTCAATTTGAGAAGCAACAACGTACCGAGGGTGTATTCAATTTTGACTTTTAATGACTTTTCTTAAGTGATAGATTTTTATAGACCCCCCCCCCCCCTACGGTTCAAGTTCTGGGTAAGTAAATCATTTTTCTTATTTTTATATTATTGTTTTTTTTAAATAGTTGTTCTTGATTTGTTGATTTTGATCTTATAGCTTTTTCATATTGCTCTCTTCTTTTGTTGATTTTGATTTTTTGGTTTTAAACAAAAAATTAACAATGTAGGCAGAACATAAATTTAAGTTTGGTTATTAACATTTGCACATTAGTTTACATTCCATTTAGTTGCATTGAAAGCATGTGTAGGAAAAAGGTTTTAATTCGTATCTCCTTTTCCTCCACTATTTTTACCTCAATTTGCCTAAATTTATATGTTTATTATTATCAGCTAATCTAAAAATAAATAAACTTGAGTGATTTGAAAATATAAGGATTAAGAAACAACCTAGATAGAAAATAACACTCATTCGACCTGACAGAGTTTCAATTTTGAATGGTTAGACCACATAGCAATAATTTTTCTTAAAAGGATCGACTTAGTTTGACTGGACATACAAATTATGTTTTTTTTTTTTTTTTTTTGTAAAATCTCATTGAAACTTTTTATTGTAAATTATAGTAAAGAGAGTGCAACAATTGATATAATAAATTTACAACAAATAAGTCAAAAAATAAATATAATTTAGACAATCAATACATCATTGACATGCGTGATTAGAATAATATGAACTTATACAAACAATTAGTAACAGAAGAAAAACAAAAATAAAAAAGCAAAGAATTTTATGTCCATGTGACATCGAAATACATGTTTATTAAAAAGAAAAAAAATCACCATGATAGAATAAAATCAAAATATCATATCTTTTTGTTGCTCAAAATTAGTGCAACTCCACAAAAATAATAAATACAAAGAGGGATGTATCTCCCATTTCACTTTGTTTTTTCCCTAATTGTTTTCTTTTTATCGAATTCTTTTTCTCGTTATTTATCATTTGGGTTTGGAGAAATATAGTTCATGAAGCTTGAAATTATTAGGGTTTTTTAGGTTTTAATCTTGTTGCGGTATTTGTTTTATTTTGGATTAAAAATATTATATTAATGAATAATTAAATTATTTAAAAAACTTATAATTTTGGTTATCAAGTCATCAACGGGTATGTATTATTTATGTAAAGAATGTATCATATTTTTTTACATTATGTACTTGGTTTCAATACACCATCCAACAAATTTTGATATAATATGCACTTGTTTTAAAATGAAAGTCTATAAAAGTCATTTATAGAATTTCTTTCAACTCTATAAAAGTCAATAAAAATCTATTAATGTCAATAAAAATCTTTTAAAATGAAAGTTCATAAAAGTCTATAAAAATTTGTTGGAATTTTATAAATTCTATAAAAATCAATAAAAGTCAGTAAAGTCTATAAAAATTTATCACTAAAAAAAAATCTATAAAAATTATTAAAAGTCAAAATTAAATACATGCCGTTAAATTTTAAGTGAATATGCATAACAAATTATAATTACATACAATAGCGAACCAATATTTTTTATTTGGAGGGCCGTAATAGTCTTATGGATATTTTATGGGAAATATATGAGCCATTTAATACATGTTACACGATATTTATTTATTTATTCTGTGACTTTTTGGTTGAAAATTTTAAATACAAATTTGAACAAATATCTTATGAGATAATAATTAAAGATTTAGTTTGTTAAACAATCATAAGTAATTAATAAATAAAATCCAAGGGCTTATTTTATGATTAATCTCATTTATTGGGATGTGACAAGTGACAAGTGACAAGTGACAAGAACACCTAGTTTATGTTAAAATTCAAATAATTTTGAAAAAAAATAAAAATGAATGAATTTAAAGTTAGGGACACAACAAATTTCAAACTTTTTAGAGATAACCGAGATTTTTAGTTTGAAAAAAGTATCATTCAATAAAGTTTTGAGGGCGTAAATAGTAGTTTTGAAGAAAGGTAAGGACACATCAGTAATTTAAGAAGAAAGACGATGGCCGTTGGATAATTGAATCATAGAATCCAGCAATTCTAATAAAAGTGGGACCAAGATCCACAAAACATGATCAAAGGCTGAAAATGCGGTCTCTATCCTAGGGAGCACAAGAAACAAACGTGTCACGTCTTTGAGTCAAAATATGCAATAAAGCAAAAAAAATTATAAATAATTGCTTTACACTTTTTGACCCCAAACACAAAACCCAAATTATTGTGCTTGAAAACAGAATTTTAATTATCGTCTGACATGTGACAATTAGGTAGACAACGATCCTCTGTAGCACCGCCACCACGTTTGGATTGTCATGTTCATCATTTAATTTAATCTAATTTTTGACTTCTGTTTGTTTCGAATTTAATGGGGAGAAAAATCACTTGAAAGATATATCCAAACAAGATTGCAAAAATAGTTTGATTCTTTTTTGACAATACTTTTATTTTTAACTTTTTAAAAATTCTTTTTATATAAATTATACATTTTAACTTTATTTAAAAAGTTTTTAAAATATTTTTAAAGTTTAAAAGCTTTTTTATATAAATATTTAAATAATTTTAAAAGTGATTTTTAGATTAAAAAATTAATAAGTCATTTTTATAAATAATTCCAAACATGCCCCTTAGATAGACCACATGAAGTCCTCAAGAAATAATGTCGAGAGTTGCATAATTATATGCTTAAATGGGTGTCTTTCAATCATGAAGATTCCTATCTAAGCTTTATATGCTAATAGAGATTCTTTTATCCCTATTGTTAGTATCTTTATATATTATCATTAATATTTGCATATAAATGTTTTGTTTATATAAATTAGTCTAAATATATTTAGGTTTTAAAGATTGAGAAATACGTATCTACTCATAGTTTAAAAGGATGGCATACTTTTCGTTCATATATGTGATAGGGATTTAAATCTAAATTCCACTTTTATCACTAAATAAATAATGAGTAGGGGACCTCTCCCCTATAGTAAGAATTATTTTTTGTACTGAATTTGTAATGGTTAACGTTGCTAGGTATTACTGATAGCGTTTATAATGGTTAATCTCGTTAGGTGCTAATAGACCCCTAATTCATTAAAATTTATGAGTCAGTTAACATTAATGTAAGTGATTATATAAAAACGTTCATAAAAAATATTTCAAATAGCTAGAAATGTTTATACATATATTCGTAGTGTTTAACTAAAATAAGTCAATAAAATTATAAAATTTAAATATTTGTATGGTGCAATTTTATATATATATATATATTAAACACTTAAAGAACACATTCTAAATAAAGTCAATTCAATTGCTATTAGGAGTAGTTTTGTTAACAATAAAAACAATTTGATAATTTTTTAATTAAATTTGGAGATGAATTTAATAGCACAAGTGAAAAAGTAATTAAATAGAAAAGTTAATTTATAAAATTAAATAAATTTTTTAAAAAAAATTATATAATTATAAATCTAATGTATCTACGGAAATCAATTATTTTACCAAAGTTTCTAATAAAATTGGGCGACATTCTCCAGCTGTAATGCGACCATGCAATGTTAAAAAAAAAAAAAAAAAAAAATTTGAAGAAAAAACAACAGTCAAGGGCAAATGAAACTCGAGTGGAATTTGCTTTCAAATCATAGTTTCATTGTTTTTTATATTGTACACTCGTCTTCTCCTCCTCCTCTGATCGATCACAGCCACATCCCACAGCTCACAGGTGGTGGTGGGGTAGGAAAATCAATCATCACAGCCGTACATTTCTACCGCATCCATCAATCAAACATCATCATTTCGGTTTCGTTTGATAGGGAATGGATCCCTAAAATTTGATATTTTTTTGCATTAATTTGCCACATTTAATTACTTTTTTTTTTTAACCTAGTGGCCGTTACTGAGGATTGTTTCTGGAAATCCACCATTATATGTCCTCTGGCCATCATTTAATTAGTTCATCAAGGTCTTTTACTCTTTTTAGTAAAAAAAAAAAAATAATTATCAAGGTTTCTAAATTCACACACACATTTTTCTAATATTTTATTATGATGTGTAATAATATTTTAACGATACAGGAGAATTAAAAATTTCATATTAACGAATATAAAAGATACGACTATATATTTTAATTTGTACAAATTTAAATTCAAAATGCCTTGTAATGTTTATATAGTTTAACAATTAATCGTATAAAACCTTATCTACAATATTGAAATTTAGAATTTATGCAGCGTTGATTGACATTGCTAGCTTACGACCAAGCTAGATGAGCTAAAGTGAGCAACAAGTTGTTTTAAACTAGCTAGGGTGTTGAAGAAAAGGTAAATTTAGTGGGTAGAAGAGTAGAGAAATATTAATGTGGAGTCACCCATTGCATGTGACGTTAAAAGAGTGTTAAAAGTCCACGTTCTCTGCATGAAAACAACTTGAGCAAAATAAAAGTGTCCATATATAGATATATCATTTTTTTTTTTTTGACTTGAAACTTCGAAAGCTCTCATCAAGTATTATGAGATCCAAATGTTGTTGTCTATCTCATATCATGCAGTAATATGCCGAGCCAAACAAAAGTGGCCGTTTTGGGTGTTTGGGGCCGATCTGTTCTTTTTCTAGGTTGTTGTTAATGCACTGCCTTAAGCTACATATGTCAAGGTTGGACCTAGCCTTTTTTGTTGTTTCTTGTTAAAAAATATCCATTTCCAACTTGGGGTTGGAAACAAACGCCCACATGCCCACATCGGTGCTTTTATTGGTGCTACTCTTGGCATAATAAATTAAATAAAACATAATCATATTTTTAAATGTGACGACGTTAAAACATGTGCTGGTTTGCCCGAGAGGTTAAGGGGGAAGACTTAAGATCTTCTGCACATAAGTGCGCATGGGTTCGAACCCCATAGCCAGCATTTAATATATATATTGTTTTATTTGTTAATTATTTAACTAAAAATCTTCAATATATTTAAACTTTGTTTTTGTTTTTATTATTTTTTTTTAAATTTGGAGGAGAAATGATTCAAACTCGGACCTTAACTTTGTTTAAAGTTGTGGTTACAATCAGGATATTCCTACGATCACTCAAGAGACGTGTATTTTTCATTCTTTATGGGTTCCACTCACACTCCTTTTAAAAGAAATCAACTTCATTCAAACGCTTTCATTAAAGTTATTTTAGGGTTTATCTAAAACTATGTGCTATTTTTTAAGAAGAAATAATAGTAAGTTATTATTTTTAAAAGTATGAATTCAAATGGTATAATTTTAAATATTTTTTTATTTTTTCTTCTTTGTAAAGAAGATGGAATATAAAAATTTTAAACCATGGAGCCAACTAACGGCCCAACCTTGTTCACAACCCAAAATTATCTAAACTTGAATTGAGTTTGGATCCAATATTGGGCCTAATGACCCAAGAAAAACCAAACCATGAAATCCAAAGCCCGGCCCATTTCATCCAAACTTGCCCCAAGCGCAAGAAAACTATCTCTGCTTTCTATTATTTACTCATCAAAACCATTCCCTCCATTACAGTCAGATATCTGCGTACACTCTCACTTACTTTTCAATCTCTCTCTCTTGTTGTTTTCTTCAAAGGTAACCATTCCAATCTCTTCTCTGTTTCAATTTTCTTGAAATTTTCGTTTGAGAATCTGTAAAACTGGTCTCGATTGATATCCTTAGGGTTAAGAATTTCGTTTTAGGTCAAATTATTTTTCGAGCTCGATTCGGGTATGTTAATCTATAGATCCTTTTGTTGTGTGGTAGACCTTAAAACTGGAAAATGAAATTCAGGTTTTATCGTATTGGTTTCACTAATTGATCTGAGTTAATATTTTATTTTTGGAAGAAAAAACAGTTGTCAACATCATAGATTACGATTACTTATTTAGAATGCTCCTTTTTGCTGTGTTTTATTGGCAATAATGCACGTATTTAGCTTTATTTTGTATTGTTTTTGAGGGATTAGTCTCTATTTGTTGTAGGTTCTTAGAGCATGAAGCTTGATTTAAGTGGTTTCGAATCGACCCCTCCACTTTTCGGGGCAAGTGACGGGCTCTCACACGGGTTTCCAACTGCTCCGTCGTTTGATCTTCCCATCACTGGTGATGTGAGTTTTGGTTGCGCTGATTTATATTGTGATGATCTCTCCTTTTCTTTGTATGAAGAGATTGAACTGTAATTTATGTACATATTTACTTGATTTTTTTTATACTTGCTGTTTCAGTTTGATGGATTTCAAAAGGAAGCTGTACAAATGGTGAAGCCTGCAAAGGGGACAACCACACTTGCCTTTATCTTTAAGGAGGGTGTTATGGTTGCTGCCGATTCACGAGCTAGCATGGGAGGATATATCTGTATGTTCTTGTTTGTGATTATATTTTGTTTAACTTTTAATTGTAATGCTAAATTCATTTGTGTGATGGTTTTTCTATTATGTGCCAGTTGCTTCACAATGGCTGTTTTTCATTGTATTTGGATGTTACTAAGCAAATTATAATATCCTTCCCTTTCTGAAAATTTTCAGCATCGCAATCTGTGAAGAAAATTATTGAAATAAATCCGTATATGCTTGGCACTATGGCTGGAGGAGCTGCTGATTGCCAGTTTTGGCACAGAAATCTAGGCATTAAGGTAACATTTTTTTTCCATGAAAACTTGAAGTTATGCCTTTAGACTATCAAATGCGATTAACATCAGGTTGTACAATAGCTACTAGTTTAGATAGTTACTGGTTGCTGTGAACTGTATACTTTCCATCTTGTGTTTTGAGTCTTAAGCGTAGGCTGTAGCAGAAATGGACTAGGACTAGTATGTACATTTCCCTGATGAGAGATTAAAGTTGTTTTTAGCTTCAAGTGTTCTGGTGGTGGATTTTTGTACACGCTGTGTCTGGTTTTTTATTCTTTTGTTGGCTTTCCTAAATCATGGATATGACACTAGATAGAATAAATTATCAACCCCACACCCCCTCTCATTTCCCAGATCATGTAAAATGATCTGCAATTACATTCAACATTTCGAGATACACATACATGCTTCTAAAAATTATCAGTCCTGTTCATGGGAATACATTCAACATTTCGAGATACACATACATGCTTCTAAAAATTATCAGTCCTGTTCATGGGAATGCAAAAAACATTAACTGTCTCGTTGCTTAGGTGACTGCCAGCACTTAAGGACTTGTTGTTAATAGCTGTATCACCTAGTATGATGTATTTTATAATTTTTGATAAATTACTTCTTGCATTATACGAGCATCAAAATGTTTGGTAAAATTATGAAATGAACTTTTAAATCACCAAGCCCAAGAATTGTGAAATGCTTAACAAGTTAGTCTTGCAATGAGTTTACTTGCTGTTCACTGACCCATGTAAACTGCATTGAGCAACTGGCCACTGGCAGATTATTGCTTTGCTTAGTTGCAATTATGACAAATGGGAACATTTTTAAGACTCAATATCTCGTGTCTTCACATATGAAGTGCTAATAGATTTGTTTGCATAATTTAGTGCCGATTGCATGAACTGGCAAACAAGCGAAGAATCTCAGTTACAGGGGCATCAAAGCTACTTGCCAACATTCTCTACTCTTATCGTGGAATGGGACTGTCAGTTGGTACCATGATTGCTGGATGGGATGAAACGGTAATTGGATGAATGTTTCTTGTTTCTTGTTTTGTATTTCTAGTTAAGACTCCTTTAAGCTGTTCTTCTGTGGGTTTTAGGGTCCTGGGCTGTATTATGTCGACAGTGAAGGAGGAAGATTGAAAGGAACACGTTTTTCTGTTGGTTCTGGTTCACCATATGCTTATGGTGTATTGGACAGTGGGTGAGTGCCTATATCTTATGTTTTCATATTTATTGTTCTAATGTGTTGAAGCAATTGTTATACGATATGAAGTTCCATGTATCTTCTCGCGTCGCATTTTTGGTACCACAATTCTTTGTGTCTCATTAAATTGGTAAGCAGCAAAATATTTCTTCTGTGAATCATCATATATAAATGGAAAATGTAAGGGAAGCCAATAATTTTTTTTTTTTTTGGGAAAGAAGATAATAAGAGAACTATGCCCATCAAAATGCTTTATATTCATGGAAAAGGAAATACTTGTTTGTGTGCATTTCTGCCCCTTTCTAAGGTTTTATTGCTGCTGGGAAGATATGTAGTGGGCATGGTGACATCCCACCACAAATCATGTTGTGCTAATATGGTGCTTGTTTTAACAAATCCAATTTACCAGGAATAAGATTGTACTGACTAGTATTGTTACTGTGTCATGCCAATTTATTGAGTAATACTACTTGGCATACTTTATGAATGAGGTTCTACTTAATTAATTCTGTGAATGCAATCGTTTTCTTGTTTCATGCATTATGGAAGTGCACAGAGCTGAAGTTTTCCCAGCATTTCATGCACTCCTTTTCTTGTGAACGCAAACCATTTTCTTGTTTAATGCATTATGGAATTCCACAGAGATGAAGTTTCCCAGCATTTCATGCACTCCCATTCTTGTGAAAATATAATTGAGTCCTATTTCTGTATTTGAATTGTATTGTTCAGTGACATACTATTTCCAGAATTCTGTATATTTGTGAGTGATTATCTTGTATCCTGCAATACTTTTTGTAGGTACCGCTTTGACATGTCAGTCGAAGAAGCTGCGGAGCTGGCTAGGAGATCAATTTATCATGCAACATTCAGAGATGGAGCTAGTGGTGGCGTTGCTAGCGGTATTCTTTCTCTTTCTCTTTCTCTTTCTCTCTCATCTCTTCACTGCCTGTGATCATGAGATTAAATTGATTAACACTTTTTCTTTAAATCAGTTTATTACGTGGGACCAAATGGATGGAAAAAGATGTCTGGTGATGATGTTGGAGAGCTTCACTACCATTATTATCCAGTTATGCCAAGCACTGTGGAGCAGGAAATGGGTGAAGTATCAGGAGCATAAGTGGGTCATGCTCAACTTATACCAGGTTCGAGATATGCTTCATTTTCATAGAATCAATGGAGGAACTTGAAGAATGCTTGTGAAATAGAACTTTCTCTTTGTACCTTGGGTCGCTCCTTGAGATCATTCATGGATAAACTTAGATTGAAGTACATACTTTTTAAGACCCATGCAAATGGTTATTTTGAATATGGCAAAGTTCAGTTTTATATTGCTGTTGTTTACAAGGTTTCAGTGAAAGTATGCACTATTGTTGGTGAATTGCTATTACATTCTATCCTTCATCCGAAATGCATTAGATTATTTAGTTGTTATTCAGTTTGTGTACTCCAATTGTCTTTGACGGACAATGTGGATTACCTTGGTTAAAAGATGTGAAAAAGATGATTTTGGGGTGGGTAAAGAGGTATTGTAACTAAGATAGTAAAGTTACAGCCCTGTAATGAAACTAAAGCGCTAATGAGCAATGGCTGGTCGGACCAGCCTCCGCCCCTGAGTCAAGTCCCATAGCTCCCGACAAAAGAACACGGGATGGGAGATTGGATACAGGCAGTGATCCAAAATAAAGGTGGCAGGATTCGAACCTATGGGTGGCCAGGCCCTGTACCTGCTTGGTGTGATCTGAGTTTACCATGTATTTTAAACATGGGTCAGAGTTGTATTTCAGGACACAAGGTAAAAATGACACCCTTCTGATGAGGAACCTTAAAAATCATGATTAGATTTATTTTAGTGTCATGCAGAATTACATTAAACTTGGTGTTAATAAAATGAGAGTTGGGATTGGTACATGGGTATGGGGCCTACTACTACTACATCTCAATGAGCAGGTTGAATAACTGGGTGATATTGGTTAAAATACAATTCATTATCATTTCTATTACCGTAGTCACAAAGCAAAGAAATCTTTTCTTCTGCCAACTATTCCCATTCCTTTTGTTTTTAGAATATTGCCTTTTGAGATCTATCATTACGTAAGGGAAAAACTAATATAAAGAAGGGTAATTATCAATTTGCTCTCTAATTTTGGGTATTTATTAAATTTTTAACGTAGTTTTATTTATTGGTATCCGTGGGCCCTAAGTTTTTATAAATGTATTAATTTGATCATTTTATGAATCAACCGTTAGTCAAACGTAACGGTTTTAGGGGTGTTTTTATCTTTATACCTATTAATGTGTCAACAGTAAAATTTTAGTAAAATGACATACTTACCTCTAGTTTAAAATTTAAAATAAATTAAATTAAAAAAAAATTTAGTTGGATTTCTACCATCTATCAAGATTGATAGATGGTGGATATTATATTGAAATTTTTTTAAAAAAAATTGGGAATTAAAAATTAAATATTTTTTTTTTTTACTGTTCTTGGTGGAGATCTAATCTGGATATCCACTAAAATTAAAAAAAAAATAAAAAATTGAAGAACCCAGAAGTTTCTAGTCGAAGAACTCAGAAACTTCTAGGTTCTTCATCGATTGGAGATCGAAGAACCCAGGTTTTTCGATCAACGAAGAACCCAGAAATTTCTGAGTTCTTCGTGGATCGAAAAACCCTTGAAGAACCTGGGGTTCTTTGATCGATAAAGAACTCAGAAAGTTTCTAGGTTCTTCGTCGATCGCAGGTTCTTCGATCGGGGGAGGTTGATCTAGCCTTCCCCCACCTCCGCCTTTCGGCGGTGGGGAAGCTCCATGGATTCATCGAATCCATGGAGGAGGGCGGTCTTTGATGGACGGTCCAAATTTGATATTGATTTTTTTAATTTTATTTTTAAAAAATTAATATAAAATGATTATATTACCCTTCTAATTATTAATATATTTTTTAAAAAATTTAAGGTTAAAATTATAATTTAACTCATTTAAACAGAGTTAAGGGAAAATCAGTCTTTTTATCAATTCTATGAGGTTTGACGGTTAGAAAATTAATCAAAGGGACCAAAATGATATATTTTCATAAAGTTATGGCCCAATGATATCAATAAACGAAACTGCATTAAAAAATTGATAATTCTCCAAAAGTTAGGAACTAAATTGATAATTATCCTATAAATAAAAGAGTGATCTTCTAAGATGTTATTTAGCTAAATACATATTATGAATTAAACTTTGATATCGGTAGTTGAGTGGAGATGCCTAGCATTATAGAGATAACAAGTCTAATGTGATATTAATATCAATTGAATTGCACGAAAATGATCATATAAAAGCTGGAGGCTGTGAACTGTATGTGTAGTGAGTCGGGTATAATAGCAAAATGGTTCGCAAAATCATGTGGATGGGTCTTCCTTATATGTATAGTATTATAATGACTTGTTTTGTTTTATATATTCCTGGTTTGGTTTTTTTAACTGCAATCAAAACAGGACAAAAGAGAAGCAAACGTAAGTTAGCAAACAATAATACAGACTGGAATTAACATGCTCTCTCTCTCTCTCTCTCTCTCTCTCTCTCTCTCTCTTGTATTGTATCCTTTTGTTCGCTTCTAAGCATGTTTTTTCATGATTGAAAGTGAGATAATAATCATCATTACCATTTCCACTAAAACGAATTGGAGTTTTGATTTTTGAAATCAATCAAAAAATGATACAGGAAGAAAACGCGCACACACACACTCTCTCTCTCTCTCTCTCTCTCTCTCTCTATCTCTATCTGTGTGTGCTGGAAAATAACAAACTACTCAAAAATTAAGAAGTGTGTGTGTGTTTTGTGGAATATAATTGATGGCATTTGAGTACATTAATGTGTTTTTTTTTTTTTTTTTATGTATTAATTTGGTGTGAGAAAGTGAAGTAGCCGTGTATGTCACTTGAAAGAAGAAGATTGGCTACCTTCGAATAATTTTCATTTAACTAACGATTAAATCATTTACACTTAATTACTACTTATAGGGGTCCCTTTTGATGAATACCCTATCACAATTTTAATGAATTTCAACAAACATTTTAATAAAAAAATTTCCCATTTTAGATCTTTTCCATCTCTTCAAAAAAAAAAAAATTATAGGCTGTATATTTTCGTATGTTTTTCTGTCGCCCCAAAGTGGATGTCTAACCGTAGACATTTGCTATGGTTTTTTGTCTCCCAAAAAATGTTTAATCTTGGGTTTTACTTTTTAGTGAATATTTAACATTATTTTATACAACAACACGTGGAATCTCATTTTACAGAAGTACGTATTTTAACCTTGAGATATGTATTTTAGTGAATATTTAATATTATTCTGCACGAAAATAACACGCGGAATCTCATTTCACTGGAGTACGTACTCCTCTATCTCTCAGACAAAAATGTTACAACAATTTCATTTACCTCATGAGATCGAAGTTTTTTGTGTCTCTGACAGTTTCATCGGACCAGAAAAGGACAATAATCTACCAATAATAATAATAATAATAATAATATATAGTAACGTATAATTTGTTTTACTCAACAAACAAATCGGTGGTTACAGGTTTCTGTATTTGGCAGTGAAATGAGTCAAATGACTAAAAAATTAGAGAGAGATACACGTATAGAAAGAAGCATGTTATGATATCTTTTTGTGGGCAATGAAAACAATGCATGTACCTTACAGTCTTTGTAGTAGGTCCCACTAATAAACTTCTGTGTGATGGCAATACCTCTTCTTCTTCTCTCTTTTTTTTTTAATCAACTCGTGAGACACTCCTAAACTCAGTTTAGTATGCTTTAATTATTTTTCCCAAATCATAAATAAACATGCATGCTAATTAAGTGTCCTGGTTATGTCATTGAAGGTCTGGATTGCACTTCAAATTTATATTGCCCTTATAAAGTATATCTATCGACTTGTTAGTTCTTATTAGGCTAAGAAGTTCAGATACGAGAATACTACACGGAATAATATGAAAATACGGTAAATTTTAAAAAATTAGAATATAAATACGACAGGATACGACGGTTAAAATAATATATATTTTATATTTATATTTAAAATATAAATAACTTTATTCATTTATAATTAAACTAGTCAATTTATAAAACATAATTTATAAAACATCATCAAAGTTTAAAATAAAACATCTTCTTCTTTCTTCTTCTTTCTCTTCTTCCCTTTTCTTCTCTTCTATTTTTTTTGCGGTGGACTTAAAAGTTTAGAACAAAATAATTGAAAAATGTGAAAACCTAATTGAAAATCTAATTATACAGTACTCAGCCAAAGTTTTAAATTTTATTTTTAACTCTATATTTTTTAAATTTATAAACTGACCCCATTTTTGAAAAATAATTGAAAAACGACCCCAACCGTATCCTTCCCGTATTCCCACCGTATCCACTGGTCAAACATATCCAAAAGTCAACGGATATATGTATCCTCTTTTGGATACGCGTATTCTCACGTATCGGAGTATCCAATATGGATACGTGTACGATACGTAAGGGTTTTGAAGTATCCGTACTTCCTAGGTTTTAGGTATGGACTATAAAAACTAATATTTGTCTAGATTATGGTTGGCAGAGATTTTACTTTGGACTTTTAACTTCTTAAAAATTATTTTTGCAAAAACTATATATTTTGACTTCGTTTGGAAAAGTTTTTAAAGCTTTTTTATGAGAATATCCAAACACTCCTAAAAGAATTTTTAAACCTAAAAAATCAAAAACAGACTTTTAAAAATCCTGTGAAATAGATCATATATTATGTTGTAAGTTATCGTGGTTGGGGTATGGATAAAGTCACCGTACTGTAAGTGATCATCATATATTTCAAATTTTAATAGTAGGTTAGGAGGAATGAGAATTGCATTGCAACAATATGATGGTCACATTGCCTGCACCAGCCACAAAAATTAAAAATGGTGAAAAGTGACTGATTATAAAAAACAAAAAAACAAAAGTAAAAAAATCTCAATACATTTCCCAAGCTTGAAGGGAATTATACAGCAACTAAAATAAAGACAGAAAACAGATAAAAACCACAAAACGTTGAACATCAACATCAAGCATGAAGCCAACATTAACATATAGAAAAGCACTTTTGTGTGCAATTGCTTTTCTTCTACTTCTCCCCTTCCCCGGAAAGTCTTCACTGTTCTAATCTTTCTTTTGGCGGAAGGACGGGTCCCACCCCAATCAAAATCTCGTCTCTCTCAAGTCTCTTTCTCATAAATACCTCTCCACCTCCAACCACCCTCGTCTCTTCACTCTTCGACTTGTATATACAAAAACTAAAACCCATCTCCTCTCACAAAATAATCCAACAAGAAAAGAGAGAAACAGAGCACAGAAATGAAAACCCATTTGTTGGTTTTTTTGTTTCTGTGCTTTTTTTTCTTCATGTCTCCAAAACTCTCTCTTTCTCTCTCTCCGGATGGACTCACTCTTCTCTCTTTGAAATCAGCCATTGATCAGTCATCGGGCTCTTCCTCTGTTTTCTCCGACTGGAACGAGAACGACCCCACTCCCTGCCACTGGTCCGGCGTCTCCTGCATGAACATCTCTGGCTTTCCCGATCCCCGCGTCGTCGGGATCGCTGTCTCCGGCAAGAATCTCCGGGGCTATATTCCATCGGAGCTCAGTTCTCTCATCTACCTCCGGCGGCTCAACCTCCACAACAACAACCTGTATGGCTCCATCCCTGTTCAGCTCTTCAACGCCACTTCGCTCCACAGCATCTTCCTCTACGGCAACAATCTCTCCGGTCCTCTCCCTCCTTCCATCTGCAACCTCCCCAGACTCCAGAACCTCGACCTCTCCAACAACTCTCTATCGGGTTCGCTCCCGGATAGTTTAAAGAGCTGCAAGCAGTTGCAGAGGCTGATACTAGCTAAAAACAAGTTTTCAGGGGAAATTCCAGCTGGAATTTGGCCGGAGATGGAGAATCTAGTTCAGCTCGATCTCTCCGCAAACGATTTCAAAGGATCGATACCAAACGATCTCGGTGAGCTCCAGTCCTTAACGGGCACTCTCAACTTATCGTACAACCATTTATCGGGCAGAGTCCCGAAATCTCTCGGGAATTTGCCGGTAACGGTGAGTTTCGATCTGAGAAACAACAATTTAAGCGGCGAGATACCTCAAACAGGATCGTTTGTCAACCAGGGACCCACTGCTTTCCTCAACAATCCTCTGTTATGCGGATTTCCTCTGCAAAAATCTTGCAAGGACAGCACAAACACCCAGCAAGAAACCCAGAATCCGGCTCCGGAATCCGGTAAGGCCAGGAAAAAGGGACTGAGCTCCGGTCTGATAGTCCTGATTTCGGCAGCCGACGCCGCCGGGGTGGCGCTCATCGGTCTAGTGATCGTCTACGTTTACTGGAAGAAGAAGGACTCGAACGGTGGCTGCAGCTGCACCGGAAAAAGGAAATTGGGTGGGAACGAGAAGGGAAAGGTCTGTTCTTGCGTCTGCCTACACGGGTTCCGAAACGAAGACGAATCGGAGGCGGATGATCAGAATGAGAAGACGGAGAGAGGGAGAGGAGAGGGAGAGCTAGTGGCGATAGACAAGGGGTTCACGTTCGAGCTGGACGAGCTTCTGAGAGCATCGGCATATGTTCTGGGGAAGAGTGGGCTGGGGATAGTTTACAAGGTGGTTCTGGGGAACGGGATTCCGGTGGCGGTGAGGCGGCTGGGTGAGGGAGGAGAGCAGCGATACAAGGAGTTTGTGACGGAGGTTCAGGCGATTGCAAAGATCAAGCATCCGAATGTCGTCAAGTTGAGAGCTTATTATTGGGCGCCTGATGAGAAGCTTCTCATTTCTGATTTCATTTCCAATGGCAACTTGGCCAATGCTCTTCGAGGTTTGTTTTTGGTCTTAATTTTTATTTTTTAATAATTTACAACTCTAGTATTATTAGATCAATTTTAAAATAGTATCGAAATTAGATGCTTATTGCAATTTTGTGTAGTTAAAATTAGAAAAGGGTCATTTAAAGAAATGTGTGAAGTTAATTTTAAAAACAAATTATTATTTAATTACAATAATTAATTTAAACTAACTAGTTTAATAGGTAAAAATTCTTATACAAGAAGCTTAACTATTATTAAAAAAAAAATAACAAAATTTTAAAAAAATACAGAAAATATATTGTTTACTTATAAAAAGAAAAAGATTTGATACTCCAGTGTTTAGTGTTGGAGATTGAGGTATTATAAATGAGAGGTGATTTGGAGCATGTGGTGGACAAATCATGGTCTTTTTACACAAAACATATTCAATTTGATTCAACCTGTGTAGTTAGTCTTTTGATTAATGTATCCCTCGAAATAACCAACATTCATCACTAAATCTCATCTAATTATACCTCTCTATCTCTGTTGAAATAATTGTGTGTGTATATATATATAATCTGCTGAATTGTAGGCCCCTCAGCCAATTGTGATGGGAGTGTTTTGGCCATATCTCTATCATAGGCTGATGGGTCAATCTCCATCACTAACCCACAAGCCCTCATTTTTCGGTCACTCAAATAGTGTTATTTATACATATGATACAATCTTCTTGTATGTATATATTTTGACCATTAAAATAAGAAAAAGTTGAAACTTTCTCAGAGTATAATTGCCTTTTGACAGCTTTCAACTTATATATATATATATATATATATATATATTGTTGCCAATATGCATCTGAAATTTGAAGGTTGGGTTAAAAGTAGCTTTGTGAGTTGTGTATAGGGTTACTTGTATGTTCTTTTCTTTAATATTCCATAAAACTTTTCTACAGAAATGTAAGTATCCCTTTATCTTTTTGGTAAAGGCATACACTTCCATTACATTCAACTACTCTCTGTCTCTCCACACTTATACTGACCCTGGACTTACAAGTTGATACCATATAACCATCAATAAGGTTGAGAAATTTCCTTTCTTGCAGTAGAATTTTATCTTTTGACACCATTATTTGGTGATCACAAACTTACACAGCAGAGATTTTGTTGTACAGGTAGAAATGGGCAGCCAACCACAAGCCTTTCTTGGACAACAAGACTCAGAATTGCAAAGGGAACAGCCCGGGGCTTGGCTTATCTCCACGAATGTAGTCCGAGAAAATTCGTCCACGGTGACATCAAACCGTCCAACATCCTCCTTGACAATGACTTCAGTCCTTATATATCTGATTTCGGTCTCAACAGACTCATTGACATTACAGGCAACAATCCATCCTCTTCGGGAGGCTTGATGGGGGGAGCCCTTCCATATATGAAATCTGTCCAGACAGAACGTGCCAACAACTACCGTGCCCCGGAGGCTCGCATCCCAGGGGGACGTCCCATGCAAAAATGGGACGTGTACTCGTTCGGAGTGGTTCTCCTTGAGTTGCTCACGGGGAAATCCCCAGAGCTCTCACCAACAACATCATCAAACTCCATTGAGGTCCCGGACCTCGTGAGATGGGTGAGAAAAGGCTTTGAGGAAGAGAACCCTTTATCGGACATGGTTGATCCGATATTGCTTCAAGAAGTGCATGCCAAAAAGGAGGTTCTTGCAGCCTTTCACGTGGCTCTAGCTTGCGCTGAATCGGATCCTGAAGTCCGGCCAAGGATGAAAAATGTATCGGAAAATCTTGAAAGGCTCGGCACATAAGGAAAAATAATCAGTTAAATTAATTCCTAATGACTCAAAAAAAAAAAAAACCTCCTGATTTTGTGACAGGAAACCTGGTTCTCGAGTTCAACATGTTCCGGGACCATTCCCGGACTCTTTTCCTGAAAATCCAACAATTTTTCATAGCTTCTCCATTGGATTATACATGTAATTTTTATTTTTTGTTTCGATTGTGGCAAGTATGTAGGTAGCGACATTTATAATTTAATTTTTTGATCCAATTTTCCTCGTAGGATGTGTTTGTAATAAAGATGTTACTTTGTAATAAATATATATAATCAATCAATCAAATTTTCAGTTCTGTTCAATTTAATTATATGCAAGGTTATTAGAATTTAATCGGATTAATTATATTTATTGGATTGCATCTACACGGCCCAAGCTTGAAAAGCCCAAAATGGCTAATAACATGTGAACGCTTAGAGGCCCCAAAAAGCCCATTAAAAATTTTCCATTCTTTGAAAAGGAGAAGTAAAAAAAAGAAAAGGACAAATTACAACGAATCTACCTAATATTTGTTATTTTACAGACATAAATAACTTTATGAAAAATTGACAGTGAACCCCCATTCCGTTACCGTTGACTGTTAAAGATAATCGTTAACCGTTTTAAAATTTTAAAAAGAATAAAATACCTCTAATTAAAAATTATAAAAATTATAAAAATAAAGGGTGAATTGCGTTAAGGTACTTTTGAGTGTCTCTTAATTTTTTTTAAAAAAATTAAAAACAATAAAAAAAAATTTCGTTCATCAATCTTGATAGACGATGGAGATCATATTAAAAAAATAAATTATTTTTTCAAAAATAACAATTAAAAAAATAAAATAAATAAATTTTAGTTGGATGGAGTGAAGATGTAATCTCCAGATTGGATCTTGACTGTCCATTAGGATTGATGGATGGTGGAGATCCAATCTAAATTGGATCTCCATTAATAATAAAAAAAATTGAAAAAGTAAAATCTCCATGGCTAGATCTACAGCGATGGAGGTCATCCATCGCTCGTCCAGCAATGGACGACCTCGACGAACCCAGAAAACTGGGTTCGTCATTTCTAAGTTCGTCGAGGTCGTCCATCATTTCACCAGCGATGGACGACCTCCATCGTTTCACCAGCGATGGACGACCTCCATCATTGAAGATCAGAGATTTTACTTTTTCAAAAAAAAAAATTATTCTTGATAAAGATTCAATTTTCAGATTGAATTTTCACCGTCCATCAATCCTGATGGATGGTCGATATCCAATCTAGAGATTGCATTTCCATTCCATCTAACTAAAATTTATTTTTTATTTTTTAAAAATAATTTATTTTTGTAATATGATCTCTATTGTCCATCAAGATTGATGAACGATGGATATCCATTAAATTTTTTTTTATTGTTTTTAATTTTTTTTAACAAAATTAAGAGAAACTTAGGGTACCTTAGTGAAACTAACCCTTTTTAAATTTTTTTTTTTTAATTAGGAATAGTTTGATCTTTTTGAACTTTTAAAACAGTAAATGATTATTTTTAATGGTCAACGGTAACGACAGAGAGTTTGTTATCAATTTTTTATAAAATTATTTTCTTTTGTAAAATGACAAATTTGAGGTAGTTTCATTGTAATTTATCTAAAAGAAAATAACGTGATAAATAATTTCAATCTACTCTAGTCTAAACTCTAGTGTCTTCAATTCTTTTATTTTTCAAAAAGAAAATTTAAAAAATCCAAATACTTATAAGAATTACAAGCTTTACAAACCACGCAGGAAAGAAAAAAAGAAATTAAAAAGTTTCTTTTACTCATAATAGAAGCTCCTCTAAAGAAAACACTAGAATAATTTTTGTTGTGAAGAAAATTAGTCACATATACTAGTAAATTCAGTATGATAGGACTTAAACCCTCATTATTGAAGAACTCTCTCACCACTGAGATAGAATAGATGAGCACTAACCACTTAATAGAATAGATGTGCACTAACCACTTAAACTATGAGTGAGTGTGCTTGCGTACATTAAAATAATTAAGGATAAAAATCATTTTGGTTAATTTTTTTTAAAAGGATTAGGAATCTTTTTTCAAATTATTACTTTTTGATCGATGTTTCATTTTTTCCTTTGCGTGGCTCCTAAATTTTTAAAAATCGATCAATTTAGTCATTCTTTAGTCAGTAGACAAATTTAATAATGTTAGGGGTATTTCAGTAAAGACACACAAAAATAAAAATAAAAAGTAAAAAAATAAATAAAAAATTATTAAATAAAAATTCAATTCTAAAAATAAAATAATAATAACTGAAAAAATAAAAAAAATAGAAAAAAATAAATTCCAAAAATGATTAAAATTACTTCAAAATTTATTTTATTTTTAATAATAATAATTAAAAATTGATAATTTTTAAAAATAAGAATGCCTCCTTCTAACATTTTTAAAAATTATTTCTTTAATTTTTAGTTTTTCATTACTTTAATAATTTTTTAAAATTTAAAATTTATTGTAATTTATTTTCATATATAAAATTTATTTTTTATATTTTAATATTAATTTGAAGTGTTATTTAAAATTTTTAAATTTTCATGAATTAGTTATTTATGTAATGATTTTTTTTAAATGTTTTTAATTTTGGTATTAATTTATTTTTAAATTATTTTTTGTATTTTTCTTTTATTAATTGTGTATTTTAATTTTAATTTTTTTTTTCGTTGATACATGCTATATTTTTATTGGATGTATAAGTTAAGGTTAATTTGTTAAATTTAAAAAAATGAAGGGTAAAATCGTATTTTCAACATAATTATTTAAACTTAAGGGCAAAATAGTCAATGTGCATATTTCAAATAAGCCATGAAATAAATCAGAATCATTCTCAACGAGTCCAAAATAAGTGATCCCATTTTGTTTATTGGGTTCGGGTAGAGACCGAAGGTCTTGAGCAACCGATCCGACAGAACAACGTAAAAGATAAAAAAGTATCGTTAATTTCTTCATGCTCATTCCAAGTTCGAAGTACAAATTCAGTTTAATTACTTAAGTCGGATGAGAGGGCACGTTCATGTGCGATTTTAAAGGGTGGGGGGATCCTATCCCAATTCCCAAATTTTCTTTTGCTAGGCCTAAAGCTAAAAAAAACCTATTTTTTTTTTATTACGTGGTTTATTGGAATATGAAGTCCAAAAAACAACATCTTGTAAATACCAAAAAAACTTTCGCCCAATAATTAAATACTATTCCTACGTTTTTATATAGGTTAATTCCTATGTTATTGCATAAAAATAATTGGCTTAAATATTTAATAAATTAAATATTTGAATCTCTTATATATATATATATATATTGTGGAAACTACTCAAATTTAATTTATAAATGTATTTATAAAAAATAAAAAATTAGGATAATTATAAATTTAGCCCCTAACTTTTAAAAAATTATTAAATTTTTAACATAATTTTATTTATTAGTAACCTTAGGCAATGATCATTGTGGATTAATTTTAAAAAAAATTAATAGATTTATACAAATTTTAAAATGGATCTCCACCGTTCATCAACAGATTATATTGATTTTTTTTTTAAAAATTATTATTTTTTTTGGTGGATATCCAAATAGATATTCACCAAGAATAAAAAGTAAAAAAAGAAAAAAAAAAGAAAAATTTCTATTCAACGAATCAGTTTCTGAGTTCGTTCTTCAACCCATAATTTTTTTTTTACTATTCTTGGTGGAAATTAAGATTGAATCTATACCAAGAACAAAAAAAAAAATGAAATTGAAAAAAAAAATTAATAGGTTTAAAGACAAAAATATTTCTAGAATCGTTAAGTTTAATTAACAGTTGACTCACAGAAAGACTAAATTGATATATTTATGAAAATTTAGGGTCCAAAAATACCAAATGAAATTACGTTAAAAATTTGATGATTCCCTCAAAATTAGGGACCAAATTAATAATTGCCCTAAAAACTATATATAAAACATTGAAATGAAACATCATACTTTCTTTTAGTAGATGTGGGAAAAAAAATAAAGAGACCCGATCGACCCGATCCAATCTGAACATGTTATGGTCGGTTTTGGGTCCAGCTCAAGTTTTAAATATCAAAACCGACTTAATCGGTTTCGGTTGGGTTGATATATTTGACCCGAAGGTGAGCCGAATCCTATATATATATATCTATATATATATATATATATATATATAAAATCCCTAGATTTAAATTTATCAGATTTTCTCCCTTAAACAATCAAAACTCTCTGAAATTCAATCAAGTCTCATCTGCTGCTGCCTCTCCTCACTGCCTCTCACCCATCTCCCCCTCTCTCCGCCTGGTCACCATCGTCTCTCTGCCGCCTCACCCAGACAGCCACCAGCGAGTTTTGGTGCTGCGCCACCGGTCGTCTTTGCGAGTCGGGTTGCTAGGCGATCTCGTCTTCGTGGGTCGTCTTCCTCGCCGCCGGTCTTCGCGTGTCTCTCGTCCCACTGGTCTGAAGTTTCTCGCCGTGAGTCCCTATCTCTGTTGCTGTTCATGTGTTTGTTTAAGTACTCAAAGAAACACACACCCACTATATAAAATACTTAAAGAATGAATATCCCATTTTTGTATTTTTTTTCATTTTATTTAAAAAACAAAATTAAGTCTTTGTGATCTCTCACTCTTGTACATTATTTGATATCAATGTCATGTTCCGTGTTTCGATTATGTATGAATGCAGTAATTTGCAATTTCAATTTTGGATGAGAAGTTATTGAATTAGATTTCGATGTGAGCATCTGATTTAATTTACTTTCAGATTTATTCAACTTCTTCACGAAATTCCCTGCTTGCGGCTTTCCTGCCACTCGTCCTTGATTGCTTATTCTAGGAGGAGCACGTCCGTCAAAGTCAGTCAGGCCACCCTTTTTTATCTCATCCTGGTCAGTTATTCTCTCTCTCTCTTCTCATCTATATAACCTGATTTAATTCATTTGGGTCTTTGGTTTTTGTGTTTCAATTTGATTGTTCCTGTTCTTGTAAATTATTGATTTTGGTTGTCCTTGGCCAGTGCTTTGTTAGGGTTTTGTTTTTCAATTGTTTGAATTTAATAGATTTTGGTTGGATATCTGATTTTAGTGTGCAAATGATTTGATCTTGTTCTTGACCATCATATCTTTGCTCTGGGTGTACATAAACCCACCATCTGGAACTGAAGATTACATGAAGTTCCAGTTCCCTTGATGTCTGATTGTTCTAGGAAGTTTTCACTTGCAGCTATGTGAGTTTCTCTCAACTTCATCTGGAAGGCAAGACTACGACTACGTGATGCAGTTACATTTATCCTGATGCATGTTTCTAGGAAGCTCGTATCTAACTTACACCAGAATTATTTGAAGTTTATCAACTTCATATTGTATTCTTTATTTGAACAGTTCATTTTTTTCTATGTATCTGGCTTGTATTTTGTTATTTTTGATACCCTTGTCTTCTTGATCTGGAATGTAATGAATTTAGTACAAATAGCTCCTCTGGTTCTTATTGTCAATACTTCATTCAATTAGTTCTTTTGCTGCATGATGTCATCTTTAGTCATAGGATAAATTAGGTTAATACAATTTATATGAATTATTCCCATTGGGAAATTCATATAAAAGCTAAAAAAAAGTGCGGGATGTGCCTCACTTCGATCCTTGTGCCTTGCACCTAGGCTCCATGAGGACCTTGGTGTGCCTTGTGCCTTAAACAACTATGTTTTTGTTATTTTTTTTAATTGTTTGACAATTTTTTTTTCATTAGATAGGCGTGTACTGCTGCACATTACTCATATACTCTATATTTCATTTGTTTTAACAAATTGCAATGCAGGGAAGTTGCAGTGCAGCATCTTTGCGATTGTAGTTATCAACATGGAGGTTAGTAGGAGTGTTAGATTAACAAATTTGTAGTTCCATTTATTGTTTTGTATTATTGGTGTTTATATTTATTTAATTTTTCAATTTGTTTAGAGTCGAGAAGGGGTTGCTAAGCCGATTGACTTGGAGCAAACAATGGAATTACTGGAACCTGAGGAGACAAATGGCGGGGGTTTAATTTTACCCAAAAAGGAACGGCCAATGTACAGAGCTCCTGAGGCGAAAATTCGGTTAGGTGAGACATCTATTGAAGTAGTTATGTAATCTGTTTTTTATCTAAGGAAGTAGATAATTTATTACTTTCTAATGTTCTTTCTTATTCTACTGTTTAGCTGTTGTTGTTCTGCATAAAGGTGCTTCTACTTGAGAAAAGAAGAAGCAAAAAAAATAAAAAATAAAAAAGCATTAATGTAGCAAGTGTCGTAAACATCCCCGGTGTTTTTAAAAGCAATTGTTAGCTCAATTTAGTTGTGTACAAACTAGGGTTGCTTGATTTGGGTTGTCACGAAGGAGAATTTAAAGGCAGCTTAATTTCTAACTTGTTTCTGTAGACCAAAGTCTCATAGCAGACTTGTTTTTGCTGTAAGTTTTTTTGTGCTGTATAATGAGACCTAAAATGGAACTCAATTTTGACACGCGACGTGATTCCCATCTTTTTTGGGAGTTATGGGATCTTGTTCTTATCTTTCGCTACTGTTCTTTGTTTTTACGCTCTTACATTATTGATGTACAGAACTGCTGCATGTTTTGTTAATTTAAAAACTCTCCATGTAACAGTGGTAGGTGTCTGCAACAATGAGAAACTGGGAAACCCTAATAATGATGATCGTTTCAAGGTCCCAAAAGTTACTTCAGTTGCAGCATCAATTGACGAGGAGGAGAGGTTTGAATCCTCTGGAATAGATGGGGTTGAGAGTAAAAATGGCGTGCAAAATCATATTGGTAGGCGGTATCGTGAAAAATCTGCAAGTGAGATAGCTGATGCAGGTAAATCTTTTATTATTTACTTTTTGTTGGCTTATTATGATGTTCACTGATTCTAAATTAAAAATTTAAGGAAATGGATTACAGTTTTGAGAAAATATTGAAGTCAAAATACATTGAGCAAGAGCACCAATAGGTTGATAATTCATTATTTGTCAATTTTTGGTTGATGATTTCTTGTTCCTTGACTCATGTTATTCTTCCATCTCTGAATCTTATGAATAAAGTATTACCATCTGTAAATCCCTCTCATTGGAGTTTGGAGTGCATTGCTTAAGGATATTTTGATCAGTTCAAAAGAATATGTAAGAGTTTTTTTAATTTATGTAAGATTGTCTCTCAGGAGTCACATCTATGTTTGAAAGGATTGAAGTATGGGATTTTTAACATTTAGAGTCTGGCCAGGAGTTTAGGAGCAGCACAAAATAAATGATTAATACCAAGTTCTGTTCCTTGTTTTGTGCTCTCGTGATATGTAGGGGGGTGTGGATTGGGGTTTCTTCCTACTAAGTATACTGTGATGTCATTCTGTTTCTAGAGGTGGCAGCCACAAGTTTTGTTTAATGCAGATCTCAAAAATAAGTTGAATTATGCTTATAGGGAGAAACAGGAGTCAAGTTGTTTTGCATTTCGGGCAGTTGTAGGGAGATGGATACCCAGTGTGATGGTTTTAAAATTCATATTTTTGGTACTTCATTATTTTAATTTGGACTTTTCAAGGGGTTTTAGAGTTTGTTAACTGCTTTTCAGTTAGCTTAAAATTCTTTCAGGATTTACTTTATCTGATCTTTTTATGTTTGTTTTTTGAAGACAGATTTTCGTAGCCAGGTTAATTTGTTGAGATCTGTTATTCATGTATTGCAGAAAGTACAGTAACTGTTGATGGACGAGTTGGTGATACATCTGTGACTCATCGATCGAGGGAGCATACATATTCGGAAGTAAGTTAGTGTTCCGTTGGTATCACTTTATTTGTTTTTGTTATCTGTTTGGAAATAAGTTGATCAACTCTGAGCTCTATCTGTTCTCTGAAGAAAAATGTGATTTGAATTTTCTCAAATATCTACATTATGATTGCTTATAGGCAATGTTTTAAAATGCACGAGGCGGTTATTTTTTCGCGAGGCTAGGCAAGTCGCCTCCATTCGAAAGTGGTAAATAATACAAAAAAATACTAAATAGAAAATCATTCTTGACATTTAATAAATAGTTCACAATCAACGTTACAAACATAATGATCGCAGATCAGAATAAATAAGATTTTAGCTTTTTTTGTGTGTATAATTAGTCTTTTTTTTTTTAAAAAAAAGAAGGAAAAAAAAACACAAATAGCCTATCAGAATAAATAGAATTTTAGGGTTTCTTTTTCTTTTTGGATAAATAGTATTAATTTTTTTTTTTAAAAGAAAGTGTAGCATATCAGGAAAAAAAAAAAGATTTTAGGGTTTTTATTTTTTGTATAAACAATATATTAGGATAATAGGATTTTAGGTTTTTTTTATTATTTATAAAAAGTCTATTTGTCTTTTATACAAACACATACTGTTTTTAAAAAATAATAATAATGACGCAGCCATAATAGGACAGGAACAGCCGTAATAGTAATTTGCAAAAGTGAGTGTCCGAGAGAAGAGAGGGTGACAGAACAGCCGTAATAGGTTTGTGTTTAAAAATCGTTTTTTTTTTTTTTCAAATCACAATTTTTTCGACCTGCCTCAGACCGCCCTGAGTCGCCTCCGCTCGCCGCCTTCACCCGCTTCCTTGATATGAGGGGGAACCAATCAGGAAGAGGCAGCCAACTAAGGCGGCCTTGGCGAGGAAGGTGAGCTGCATCTTGAGGCGGTTGCCTCACGCGATTTTTGAAACACTGCTTATAGGCTCTGCTATAGAAAGAGGGCATCAAACAAAATTAGTTATTTGCTCAAATAAAGCATTGGCAACTTGATGAATTTCTTAATGCAAGTGGTTCACAATCCATTAGCTTGTTAAGTGGTGTTTCATGTCATTCTTGAAAAAAGCGGCTTCTCTGTCACTTTCAGGTTATTAGAAATACAATTATATAGAGTATGTGGTTTTTTATTGAAGTTGGAATAAAGACTAGGCTTTGTTCTTATTTATTGTTCATTTTTGATATGAAGGTTTCAGCTTCTACGAGGAATTACCAGAGTGTCTCTATGAGTCCTAGGTATGACAAATCTGACCGCGAGAGAAGATATTCCAAGGATGATAGGAGGGCTAGCGATAAAAACAGATATGATTATAGAGGGCGATATGATGGAAGGGAAGCACATGATCGATATGAATCTGAGTATGGTGGAGAATATGGTAGAAAACGAACTAGATATGAAGGTGCAAGGAGGACACCTGGTATGTGATACTTCATATCTTTATTTCTGTTTCTTACATGTATATCTAAGTACAGAAAAGTGGAATGAGGAATAATTTGTTAGGGAACATAGAAGATAAACACGTTTGGAATAATTTGTTATCCTTGCAATATGAGAAACCTTGCTCATTTGATTTGCAATATATGTTTCCATTCATTTAGAACCAAGACACAAATAGTTTTGTTTTATCCTTACGTTTTGAGAAACATTGCTGAGTTGATCTTCAATATGTGTTTTTGCCCATTTAGAATCTTAGCACAAGAATGTTTTTTAATTATCATTTATACTCTATATTTATTTTTCAATGCTTTGTTTCACTCTCTTTATTTGCTTATTTATGAAGTCTGTCAAGTTTCAGAAACAAACTTATGGAAATGTGACCTAAGATATATACACGTGAGGGTGCAAGGAATTACAATGTATGCATAATATTTTTACTGGTATATCTTACAGACTCACATCAGTGTTCTCTCTCTCTCTCTCTCTCTCTCTCTCTCTCTCTCTTTGATAATGAAGCAAAGTTAAAAACTTTTTGTTTCCAAACTGGAGAAGGAATTTTAATACCATAATACCCAGTGAAAATCTGCTAAAATCGATTGGTACCTAGCAATATTCTTCGTGATGCAATTAGTGTAGTGAAAATCTTGCAGGCAGGTCTGATTGGGATGACGGGCGATGGGAATGGGAAGACACACCACACCGGGAAAGTTCCTCTAATTCTAGTAGTCGCTATCAACCTTCTCCATCCCCAATGTTTGTTGGGGCCTCACCTGATGCTCGATTAGTTTCCCCCTTGTCAACACCTCGTTCATCAGGTATGATTTTGAGTTGCTTGTTTAGGTGATGTTAATGGCTCAGTAGCTTTCCTTTGTCAATACTTGGTGCATTTTCTTAACTATCGTGGAATTACTTCAGTTTATGCTGCCTCTCCCTGGGACCATGTCTCTCCCTCACCAGTTCCAATACGTGCTGCTGGATCCTCCGTAAGATCTTCAAGTTCTGGATATAGTCGGAGGTCCCATCAACTTACTTTTTCTGATGAAACCTCCCAGTCATTTGAGGTACTGTATATGAAGTCATTGTTCTCTCCCACTCCCTCGCTCCATCCCTCCCTCTTTTTTTTTGTCCGGTGTGTGGGAGTATGATTTCTAGATTGAAATTATTTATTCTGGATGTTAAATTTCCATACTTGTTGGATTTTTTGTGTTTATGAGATGTGATGTATATTGTGGTGGATAGCTTTACAACTCAAATGACTAGCCTATTGGGTTGTGGCATCCATTGGTATATATACCTTCTCATGCTTTTATGTTTCTAATGTAAAATTCATGCCCATCTTCTCTATCTTCAAATGTGGATTCTCTAAAACATTGTGAAAGTAGTCAATCATGTTTCACATGTTAATGTTGGTACTTGGTTAATGTTACAATCTATCTAGTCGCCATGTCAATGTTAACTTTTTTGCTTATTATTACGTTGCAGGATGGCGAAGCAGATAGAAATTATTCTGTTGAAGAACACAATCATGAGATCACTGAAAGTATGCGTCTTGAGATGGAGTACAATGCTGACCGAGAATGGTAATATAATAATTATATTCCTCTGGGTAATTCAATCTATGCTTTCATATATTGGATTAAAATTTGTGGTATTACACTATTACTATGATGAACTTTTAAGGATGATCAAAATTAGCAGTTGATTTTTGTCCAATATGATTGAATGTTGCTGATGACTTGATTAGCTTGCAACAATAAGTAATTTTTTTTTACTTTTTTCCTAAGCATAATGAATAACAGCTTGTAGCCTATTCTTAATTGGGAAATAAATTTCCATTAATTTTACCAGGTGTTAGTTTTTTTAAGGAACTCCTTTTACTTGTTATTGAGCCTGTATCAATGCAATATTTCCTTATAAATTTTGTGTCATAGTATTTAAATATGCTACTCAAAGTCAACTAACCTTTGAGGAATATTGATTTTGTTACTTAGGTATGACAGAGAAGAAGGGAGCACAATGTTTGATGCAGTCAACTCATTTCTGGGGGATGATGCTTCTTTCCAAAAGAAAGAGGTGGAATTGACCAAAAGACTGGTATGTTTAAAGTACCTGTGAAGTTGCTTATTTTTTAGGCACGTGTTATGCTGTTTGTGGTTGCTGCATAAGATATACGAATAAATTTTTTATGTAAACAATAGTTGCATAGCCATGCCACTGATGCATCGTTGCATTTAAAATACACTACTAATTAAACATAATTGATGCAATCTGGTTCCTCCAATTAGTGATAGGTTGATTTTGGATTGAGCAAAATTTGATAAAGAAAGGATTAATTCAAGGTGTTGAAGTTTTTAGAGGAAATTGATTTTTTTTTTAATATAGAAATAATTTTTTATAGTCCAACATGGTTTAATCTTATAGAAATTGTCTTCTACATTGTTGTTGATATGGACACCATGCTGTTACTTGTGATATACGAGTCAAACAAGTTAATTTTTTTTTTAGAAATTTGTACTTTCTGCGTACAATGTATGTTGGACTGGGAATATTTTAAGTTGAGAGCTTGATTAGGTGGACCAAGAAACTGTAATTCATGTGACAGCCTATCTGTGGTAACTTGGTGAGTGGGTGTGCAATTTCATGAATGGTGCATAAAGCATATATCATATGATAATGATAGTTTGCAAATGTTCCGGTCCATATTTACTACATTTAGTACTTTCTTGCTCTTTTCTCTTCTTAGCTTGGAATTGCGATACTTGAGACACAACGATTCTTTGGAATTCTGTAAGAATTTGTGAACTGTTTGGGGTATTGATATGAATTGTTTGGTGGTCAATAACTCTGACACAGGTTCGAAAGGATGGAAGTAAAATGTCGCTTTCTCAGAGCAAAAAGTTATCTCAAATTACAGCTGATAATCATCAGTGGGAAGAAAGGCAACTTTCGAGATCTGGAGTTGTAAGAGGTACTGAGTTGCAGACGGAGTTTGATGATGAGGAAGAACGCAAAGTTATTCTTCTTGTACATGGTAATTAAACTTCATGTTAAGCATTTTGATTGAGTGATGGAAATGTATTGGATTCGTATTGTCTCTGGAAATGACTGCTATATCGTTTAGCTAAAATTTCCTATATCTGTTCCAGATACAAAACCTCCGTTCCTAGATGGCAGAATTGTGTTCACCAAACAAGCAGAACCAATCATGCCACTGAAGGATCCTACATCAGACATGGCTATAATTTCTCGCAAGGGATCTGCTTTGGTTAGAGAAATTCGCGAGAAACAAAGTATGAACAAGTCACGCCAACGTTTTTGGGAACTGGCAGGGTCAAAACTTGGTAATATTCTCGGTGTGGAGAAAACAGCAGAACAGGTATGCTTTAATAAACATGAAACTTTTTTAAATATGGTTTTCTGCTAATATGTTTCATTTGGCTTAATCTTATTAATGTTTTATGCTAGATTGATGCCGATACTGCTGTAGTAGGTGAGGACGGTGAAATTGATTTCAAGGAAGAGGCAAAATTTTCTCAACATATGAAGAAGGGGGAAGCTGTGAGTGACTTTGCAATGTCCAAAACCCTTGCAGAGCAGCGGCAATATCTGCCAATATTTTCAGTGCGAGAGGAGCTATTGCAGGTCTAGTGTTTTCTTCTGCAGACGTTAACTTTGACTTATATGATAGCTTAGTGAATCAGCAGCATTTTTTTGTTCTCTTCAGTAATTAGTTTTTAAAATAGGAAGGGTTAATAATAAATACTATTGTTCTGTTACCTATTAGTTAAAGCTTTGAAATTGATGGTGTTTCATGTGATGTCAAAACATATTTGACCAAGAAGTTTTGTGTTCAATTCCTGGCAAATTCACTGATATATAAAAAAATTACTGCTTAAATTGTTGGCTCTTTACCTATTAGCTTAAGTTTTTGACGTGGGGTCTGCATAGTTGATAAGTCTTGTTTAGTCATATAACCTGTATGAGGGTCGAAGTTTCATGAACTCAGATTGGGGCTTTTTGATTATCAACGTTATTGCCTTTTTTTTTTTTTTTTTTCCTTTTTTTACACGTGGTAGGAGAAATATTACTTTCTTAAAGGTAAGCCGTAAAATATGTTGGTGCTTTCAATTGTTTTCTTGGTCCATCCTATGCTTGAAGCTCACTGAGAAGTGATTTTTAGAGTGCCATAAATACTATGTTTGAAGTTTATTGAGTATAGTTCCATGAAATTTATTTGACTTTCGAATTGTTTTACATTGTAGTGGCTGTGTTTTTCTAAATCTGTTTAAAAATTTCTCTTGGATAGGTAATTCGCGAAAATCAGGTGGTAGTTGTTGTTGGAGAAACTGGTTCAGGGAAGACAACTCAACTGACACAGGTTTCACCTTGCATTTCAAATTTTTGTATCTGAAAATATGTTTAGTTACGTTACTTTAATGTTTTGTAAGTGTGGAACATAGTGACAAATTATGCGATACTGACATGTAGTTTTGTTGACAGTACTTGCATGAAGATGGATATACAATAAATGGTGTGGTGGGTTGTACCCAACCTAGGCGTGTGGCAGCCATGAGTGTTGCAAAGAGAGTCAGTGAAGAGATGGAAACTGAGCTAGGTGATAAAGTTGGTTATGCAATTCGTTTTGAGGACGTGACTGGACCAAACACCATAATTAAGGTTATTGTTAAACATTGCTACATGTTCTGATGGTGTTTGGATTTTTTTGTTATCAATATTACCGTGAGGCACATTCTTTCTAGCATAGATGTTGTCTGACTGGTATAACTTTTGCCATAGTGTAACTAATTGTACTATAGTTGGTAGTGCAAATTATCTGTTGTTTCTTGAATTAAGTTTTGATGCTAACATTATTTACTAATACTTTACATTGTTAATATTACAGTATATGACTGATGGAGTACTTCTGCGTGAAACTCTGAAAGATTCCGATCTTGACAAGTATCGGTATGTGAATTCTGATCTGTATATCTCAATCCATCAAATGCTACAACTGTCCAGCTTATGATCAAAATAAAATTATTTACTGTGATAAGTGTAACTATTGCAGTGTAATTGTTATGGATGAAGCGCATGAGAGATCACTAAGCACAGATGTGCTTTTTGGAATACTAAAAAAAGTGGTTGGCCGTCGTCGTGATTTCAAGCTCATTGTAACATCAGCAACTCTCAATGCGCAGAAATTTTCAAATTTCTTTGGAAGGTATGTTTTTCATATTTTACTTGTATTTTAATATGTGGAATCTCCTTCATATAAAGAACTAAAATATTATTGAATTTGTTTGCAGTGTACCAATTTTCCATATTCCCGGGAGAACATTTCCTGTGAATATTTTGTACAGCAAAACTCCATGTGAAGATTACGTTGAAGGTGCAGTAAAGCAGGCCATGACTATCCACATCACTAGCCCACCAGGTGACATCCTTATCTTCATGACCGGGCAAGATGAGATCGAAGCAGCCTGTCATTCGCTTGCAGAACGCATGGAACAGCTCGTATCCTCCACCAAGAGAGAGGTTCCTAAACTCTTGATACTTCCAATATACTCGCAGTTGCCAGCTGACTTGCAAGCAAAGATATTCCAGAAAGCCGAAGATGGAGCCCGCAAATGCATTGTTGCTACCAACATTGCTGAGACATCATTAACTGTAGATGGCATTTATTATGTGATTGACACTGGTTATGGAAAAATGAAAGTTTACAACCCTAAGATGGGAATGGACGCCCTTCAAGTTTTCCCCGTGAGCCGTGCTGCTGCTGACCAGCGAGCTGGACGTGCTGGTAGAACAGGGCCTGGTACATGTTATAGGCTTTATACAGAGAGTGCATACCTGAATGAATTGCTGGCCAGTCCTGTGCCAGAGATACAAAGGACGAATCTGGGCAACGTGGTATTGTTGCTCAAGTCTCTTAAAATTGATAACTTGCTGGATTTTGATTTTATGGACCCACCTCCGCAGGAAAACATCTTGAATTCTATGTACCAGTTGTGGGTCTTGGGTGCACTTAACAACGTGGGAGGCTTAACTGATCTTGGCTGGAAAATGGTGGAGTTCCCATTGGACCCCCCACTTGCTAAGATGCTCTTGATGGGTGAAAGACTAGGTTGTTTAGATGAGGTTTTGACTATTGTATCAATGCTTTCGGTGCCATCTGTGTTCTTCCGGCCTAAAGACAGGATAGAGGAGAGTGACGCTGCTAGGGAAAAGTTCTTTGTACAGGAATCTGACCATCTGACTCTGCTTTATGTTTACCAGCAGTGGAAGGAGCACCAGTATCGGGGAGACTGGTGCAATGACCATTTCTTGCATGTTAAATCATTGAGGAAGGCAAGAGAGGTGAGATCCCAGCTACTAGATATTCTCAAGACACTGAAAATACCACTTACATCTAGTGGTTATAATTTGGACATTGTCAGACAAGCTATCTGTTCTGCATACTTCCACAATGCAGCGAGATTGAAGGGTGTTGGAGAGTATGTTAATTGCAGGAATGGAATGCCATGCCATCTGCACCCGAGCAGCGCTATCTATGGTTTGGGTTACACTCCAGATTACGTGGTTTATCATGAATTGATTTTGACAGCAAAAGAGTACATGCAGTGTGCGACTGCTGTGGAGCCCCAGTGGTTGGCTGAGCTAGGACCTATGTTTTTCTCGGTGAAGGATTCCGATACATCCATGTTAGAACATAAGAAAAAGCAAAAGGAAGAGAAAACAGCTATGGAGGAGGAGATGGAAAATTTGAGGAAGATGCAAGCAGAGAGAGAGAGAGAAAACAAGAAGAAAGAGAAAGAGAAGAGGGCAAAAGAGCAGCAACAAGTCTCCATGCCGGGCATGCGGCAGGGCTCCACCACTTATCTGAGACCAAAGAAGCTTGGTTTGTAATTGAAAATATACATGATGTTGAGAATTGGACCCTTCACGTATTGTACCAAGAAAAAGAAAAAGAAAAAGTTGATTTTTACTGGTTTTGTATATATGATGATGATTAAAGTGCAAGTCCTATAGAACTATAAGCCTTGCATGGAAGAGAAAAAGATTTTTGTGATAAAACATTTATTAAAATCTTATATATTCCGTATGACAAGTTATAGCAAAGCTTTCATCACAAAATCAATTTAGAATTAATTTTTAATTTTTAATTTTTTAAAGTTGAGCTTGACTGATTATTTCAACAAGAAGAAAGAGAAAGAGGAGGGCAAAAGAGCAGCAACAAGTCTCCATGCCAGGAATGCGGCAGGACTCGACCACTTATCTGAGACCAAAGAAGCTTGGTTTGTAATTTGACGTAGGACATTCCACAAACTCATTTGGTTGTAATTGTAAATATGGGTGTCTAGATAATCTTTTTTCTGAGTAACAAGCATTTGTGTTTTTTCAAGTAAGTTTCATTATTTTCTACACATGGGCATTTTATCCATATGACCAAAATGTTAGTCTTGTAGTTTATGTTCATAAATATTTGAGAACTATATGAGTATGGGACTTATGAATTCTCTAAAAATTGTTTATTAATAATGCAATTTCTTGAAAGAGTAATTGATTTTGAGATTGTAAAGTCATCTTCTTGTAACATTTATATATGTCGTATGGAATCTTGTGTCCTTGATTTCACAATCTATCTTTGAGGAAAATTTGAAACCATAAGCTTTGAATAAAGCAAACAAGCGGCAGTTGTGTAAGGAGCATCTTCGTCTTAGAAAATGATCATTTTGGGGAGGGGGGTTTTTCTTTATAGCAGATTCCATGTGACTGTTACCTATTGTTGGCCAAAATATTCTATTCATATTATTTAATTTTGTAAAAGCCAGGCCTGTTCTGTTTTTGGGTTGGTGGGTTAGATTCAATATGAATGTCAAGTAGTTCCATTGTTGGTCAAAATATTGATTCTGATGTTACTCAGCTTCATTAGAAAAAGAAAAGAAAAGTGTAAATTTTGAGAGAGATGGCTGGACCTTAGACAATTATAGTGAATAGACTCATTATTTACATAAAACATGGTATGTAGTTGATATATGGAAGAAAATTTAAAAGATAAAGCTCAAGATCTAGTTGAAATTAGGGCAGTAGGGGACTTGAAGCCCACAGACACACAAGCAATGATGTATATCGTTAACTTATGCTTGAATTCCCTCAAGACTACAACTTTGCCTTCTCCCCACTGAAACACAGATAGGATTATCTTCTTTATGTGTTTCTTCTTGACTGGTTTCTCCTCTACTTGTTTCTTCTCAGGGCTCTTGTAAGTTACCTTCACCCCCTCTTCATTGTTTTCATCGTCTTCTCCTCCCCAGTGAAGAGGATAGCTCCTTAGGAAGACTCTTCTGTTATTGTAGTCTTCATAGCGAAAGCTCCTCGTTCTCATCCCGTTTTCCTCCATGCCTTCGCTATCCATAGCTTCAGATTAAGTTTTCATTGGTGCAATGAAGCCAGCATATATATAGGAGACGTCAGAGAGACACAGAAAGCTGGCAATTTGGAGGACAGGATGATAACAGAAGAAAGGACAGAAGAGGTAGAATAATTAAATTTCCATAATTGATTAATGATGATTAACCTTTGTATTTTGGCTTTTCATATGTGCCAACATATTCCAATGTGATTACATCTCTGATGATATGCTTATTATTTCTAATGGTTTACGATCTGATGCTTTAATAGGCCATTGTTGATGTACTTGCACGGATCTGATGCCGGTAAATTTCCATTTCATGAGGCATCGGTGACATGATAGGGTTCGATTTTAAGGTTTAATTCCTTTTTTTGTATAATACATGTTGAATATGCTCCTATTATTCTCCACACAAGAGCTAGCTAACATACAAGTATTGTCGTTCTGATTGAGGAAAAATAGTATCTGTAGAATTTGAAATATGCAAACCACGTGAATGGAGATTGATTGCCGCTTATAAATCCATTTAACTTCTAATCATCTGACATGTGTGTAAATCGCTCTTGGTGACATCTTGACTTGCATGTGCTTTCATTTTAATAAAAGGGATATCTCCAATGTCCTTTGATATAGGAATAATATCAGGGGGTGTATTCAATTTTGACTTAATGACTTTTATAGATTTTTTTTAAGTGATAGATTTTTATAGACTTTATTAACTTTTATTGACTTTTATAGAGTTTACAGAATTCTAACAAACTTTTATAGACTTTTATGGACTTTCATTTTAAAAGATTTTTATTGACATTAATAGATTTTTATTGACTTTGATAGAGTTGAAAGAAATTCTATAAATGACTTTTATAGACTTTTATAGACTTTCATTTTAAAATAAGTGCATATTATATCAAAATTTGTTAGATGGTGTATTAAAATTAAGTACATAATGTAAAAAAATATGATACATTCTTTAGATAAATAATACATACCCGTTGATGACTTGACAACCAAAATAATAAGTTTTTAAAATAATTTAATTATTCATTAATATAATATCTTTAATCTAAAATAAAACAAATACCGCAACGAGAATTAAAACCTAAAAAACCCTAATAATTTCAAGCTTCATGAACCATATTTCTCCAAACCCAAATGATAAACAACGAGAAAAAGAATTCGATAAAAAGAAAATAATTAGGGAAAGAACAAAGTGAAATGAGAGATATATCCCTCTTTGTATTTATTATTTTTGGGAATTGCACTAAATTTTGAGCAACAATAAGATATGATCTTTTGATTTTACTCTATCATGGTGATTTTTTTTTTCTTTTTAATAAGCATGTATTTCGATGTCATATGGACATAAAATTCTTTGCTTTTTTATTTTTGTTTTCTTCTGTTACTAATTGTTTGCATAAGTTCATATTATTCTGATTACGCATGTCAATGATATATTGATTGTCTAAATTATATTTATTTTCTGACTCATTTGTTGTAAATTTATTATATCAATTGTTGCACTCTCCTTACTATAATTTACAATAAAAAGTTTCAATGGGATTTTACAAAAAAAAAAAAAAAAACATAATTTGTATGTCGAGTCCAACCAAGTCGATCATTTTAAAACTAACTATTGCTATGTGGTCTAACAATTTGAAATTTAACATTGTCAGGTCGAATGAGTGTCATTTTCTATCTAGGCTGTTTCTTGATCCTTATATTTTCAAATCACTCAAGTTAATTTATTTTTAGACTAGCTGATAATAATAAACATATAAATTTAGGCATATTGAGGTAAAAATAGTGGAGGAGAAGGAGATACGAATTAAAACTTTTTTCCTACACATGTTTTCAATGCATCTAAATGGAATGTAAACCAATGTGCAAATATTGATAACCAAACTTAAACTTATATCCTACCTACATTGTTAATTTTTTTATTTAAAACCAAAAAATCAAAATCAACAAAAGAAGAGAGCAGTATGAAAAAGCTATAAGATCAAAATCAACAAATCAAGAACAACTATTTAAAAAGAACAATAATATAAAAATAAGAAAAACGATTTGCTTACCCAGAACTTGAATCGTAAGGGGGGTCTATAAAAATCTATCACTTAAAAAAAGTCTATAAAAGTCATTAAAGTCAAAATTGAATACACCCCCCCGTACGTTGTTGCTTCTCAAATTGAAAGTCTACAAAAGTTTGTGGGGTGAATGGTGGAGAAATTGTGAGATTAAAGTATTTATAGTTTACAACAAAAGTCTACAAAAGTCTAGATTTTTTATAAGTCCATAAAAGTTATGAACTTTTTGAATACCCCCTAACTTTTTTATACTTCATAAAAGTCTATATTCAATACCCCATGACTTTTATGGACTTTTTTAAAGTCCATATTGAATACCTCAAAACTTTTGTAGACTTTTAAAAAGTATATAAAAATCCATATTGAATACCTATTGACTTTTATGGAGTCTTTAAAAATCCATATTGAATACACCTAAACTTTTAAAATCCACATAAGTCATTAAAAGTTGATATTGAATACACCCCTCTTAGACTCTTCAAATTTATATCTAAATAATATAATGTGTGAGTTGTAATTACCGTATATTAATGATTAGATGATGTGATAAATGATGTGTTGATTATAAATCATACAATACATCATTTGGACAATCTAAAATTAGTCTTTATAAGATGTAAATACAAACTGATTCGAAATGGTTCAAAAAAACTCATTTGAAATTTCTTTTAATGCCTGAAGACATTTCCATTTTCTCTTAAATTTAACGTAAATAAGTCCATCAAGTTCATTTACAATATACAAACAAATATTTGATAAACCTAACTACCAATTTCAACAAAATACACTTTTTTATTTATTTAAAAAATCTAAACATAAAAAGACACAATAAATGTTTTGCCGTTAAAGGAGTTCAAATTCAAGCATCTATAGAGTATAAATGAACTTTAATTTGTTTGTTTACGCGTAGAACTTAGAAAGAACACTACCCACGTGCAAGGCACGTTGAAAACTATAACCATTTTCATCTATTAAATTGTCTGATAATATAATAAGGATTTAGTAAATTTTAATTAAAAATAACATCAATATTGCTAGAAAGAAGAGGAAGTGTGTCTATCATATTCAAGCTGTTAATTTTAATTTTTTATTCTTAAATATTATATAGTTATCTCTTATAATATAATTTTTTTTATTATGAGAGTATATATCTTCTCTTATGACTATAATTATATGGACCGCACTTAGTGCTACATTTTTATAATTAAAGAGCTATATTTAGAAATGGGTAACTAACAAAATTTTTTTTTTTTTGGGACTTCAACAGAAAAAAAAAAAAAATGGCTAGAAATGAAATGATTGTTTTGTTGCTTCATTTTCAATTCAATACCCACCAGGCACCATTTTGTCTCACTACCTCAACAAGTTATTCATTATATCTTTGAAATTTTGTGTACCTAAAAACATATGTATGTAGTTGCA
Organism: Xanthoceras sorbifolium; assembly: GCA_003430845.1. Lineage (NCBI taxonomy): Eukaryota > Viridiplantae > Streptophyta > Magnoliopsida > Sapindales > Sapindaceae > Xanthoceras > Xanthoceras sorbifolium. The sequence goes on from CM010621.1 coordinate 12,104,622, forward strand.
CATCCATTCATAGTTGAAATAATTAGTATATATTCTTTTCATTTTAGTAGTAAGAGTTTAAGTCTCACCATATATATTTACTGACATAGAATAAATATACAGATATTGTGGGATTAAATATCTCATGTAATGAGAGAAGATATTTAAATCACGCGTTTCAAGAGGTCACATACTTATTACTAAAAAGGGTAAATTGTAATGAAATAGCCTGATATTTGGTCATATTGTAATAAAATTATAGTTTTGCACAAACGATAACTTAATATCTTAGGCAATTATCAATTTCATTTCCAATTTATTTAGAAATATCAATTTTAATCTTTTTTTTACTTTTTTCTTTCAAAATTCAAAATTTAGTAATTTAATATATATATATATATAACAAGTGTGTATATATATAACAGTTTTATTATTATATTTAATTTTTAAATAATAATAATAATAATAATAATAATAATAATAATAATAATAATATTTATTTTAAAAATATACTAAAAAAAGCAAAAATAAGTTAAAAAAGAATATTTTTAAATAAATTAGAGATCAAATTAATAATTGTCCAAAGTATTAAGTTATCATTTAAGTAAAGTACAGTTTCATTACAATATGATCAAATATTAGAGTATTCTATCATTATTTACCTAAACAAAAATCTATATAATTAGAACAATCAACAACAATATAATTTCCATACAATAAAATATAATACAAATGATATCTTATGTTTGTTATTATCTAAATTGGTGTGATATATAAACACTTTTTTTTTTCCTAGTTTTAAAAATTACAAACATTTGAATCAATTCGTTTTTTAAAAATAAAATAAAATAAAACATCATAGTTTTAAATTTTTTTTTTTTGGAAAGTGACAACTACTCTGCTCTTCTTGCTCATTTTATTAATAATAATAATAATAATAAAAAAATCTTCGATTATAACAATTACTAACAACGAATTAACAGTAGGGAGGGAGAGAGACAATCGACTGCGAAATGTAACCACCACATCCACTTAGATAGAGACATTCCATTATATAAATATTTCTACAAAACCATCATCATCGCAAGCGCTGCTCTTCTCTGCAAAACATTTAAGATGTGGACCTTTTGCTCACCAATTGATGACTCTTATGTAAATTGATTTCGATATTTTCAAGATTGATCATACTTTACCGTAATTTATTGACATTAATGGATAATTATTTTTGTAAATAGATTTCTTCGCACATGCTTTTATAAGTAGAGCTAAAAAGCTATCATTACGTAGAGGAGGATCAATAATAAATTTACAAAATTAATTTTATATAAATATATATTTTTTTCACATTTTCCTCTGCTTATTCAAGTCTTATCAAACTTATTTATAAGTATATGTGATCTACGTTAATAATAAATTCTACCGTACATATTTATCCGTATATATGAAGGGTTTTCTCCCATATTATCAACATAAATATCTCCTCATTATGAGATTGAATATGCAAACTATATGTATCTAAGCATTACCTTTAATTCATTTGGTATACCTTAAAAAATAATAATAATAATAATAATAATTATACTTGGATTCTTCAGATTTTTATTCATTTTTCTATCCTGCTCAAAATCCACCTGATTTTCAGGCCAAGTAAAAACAATAGTTAAAAGTCTGAAGTAGCAAAAGCCACAAGCCCACAACAGTACTACTATTAGCAAAAAGAAACTTTATCAAGAAAATTGTTCCACGAACCAACCAAAAAGCTACTTTTTGATTGTTGTCTTCTTGCAGGAAATAACCAAATAATAAATAATTATATAAATAGAAAATATAAGGAACAATAAAGACAAAGGTCCCACGCCATTACTTCGCTTTCAAGACCAATCAACTCCCTCCTCAGACTATAGTAGTTGTTTAACAAACAACTTTTTTTTTTAATCTCCTCCTCCTCCTCCTCCTCCTACTCCAACCATAAACCCCACCAAGCAAAAGCAGTGTTTGAAGTTATTTTTCATGAATGTATAGATTTTGAGTCTGGTTTAAGACATGGGTACTTGTGTTTCAGTTCACAAGAGCACAGACATGAAAGTTGCTGTCCAAATTGAATCCTCCATTGAAGAAGAAGACAACACAGCCAAAAAACACGAGCCACGCATTACTGGGGATGGTTTCTTCCCTCAAACGTCAGCAATCGGAAACCTGGCTAGTTTTCGAGACTTGAGTATGATTCTAACTTTGGCTTTACTTGATTCATTGTTATTCTGTTTTTGGTGATGATTGTAAAAAAAATTGTATAGTTTGATCGGATATATTAGATGGTGGTTGTGTTTATAGAATTGTATATACATTTGTTCCTTTTTAATCTTTTAGGTAGATGAATTTGTGTAGTTTCAAGATTATTTGAATTTGAGTTTATGATGCTCTGTCATGGTTGATTTTGTCTCAATAAAATTTTTGTTTCTCCTGCATATGTATCATATATATTTTTTTCTTATTGGGGATGGCTCCATTTCAATTATGAGGATGTGAGCATGGCTTCCTTGGTCACGATAATGTGTTGTCAATAGAAGAAAATCATCTTAATTAGTGACAGGAAATATTCTTGTTATGTTTGAAGCAAAGGTTGTCATCAGAATTAATAACATTCTTTAATGTTTATTTACTAATACTACACGTCCCAAATTCTATCCTGAATTTTTCATCTCGCGAATGATCTTGTATCGCTTGCTCTGTAATTGCCACATTGTGGGTTCGTGTCAACTGGTCTGTGCTCGAGTGTTTTAGTTTCTTGGTGTACTTTTTGGCAAAAATGAAGGGGTTTCCCGTTTCCTTCCAAGAAAAAAAAACAAGGCAATGAAAAACCATTTAAGTGCATGGTCTGATAAAAATTAAACAGAACATGATGTTTGTCAGGAAACTTTAGTTTCAGCCAACAATAGACGTCATTTTTTTTTGTATGCAACATTTGTGATAAATAGTTGGGGTTGTGTCTCTTCTATCCTTTAATAGAATGTTTTTTTGTTGGTGTATGATTGTTCCTGATGTTTCCTGACAAGAGATACACATACTTTCTGTGCAGGTAGTAAAGAGGATCTCTTTTTCGATTCTCAACCCTGGTTAGAATCTGATTGTGACGATTACTTGAGTGTCAATGGCGGTAAAGTTCAATTACTTAGATGCTGGAGTGTTTTCTTTTACTGATTTCAAAGAATCTGTCAATAGCTAGACAAATATTATTGGTAATGATGTAACCCTTTTCACTTGGGTTTTCGACTACTTTGTATCTGTGCAGATACCCCATCTTGTGGCAACAGTCCAATCCACCAGAAAAGCTTCATAGTTGCTGCTACTCCGCCTGAAAAAATCCTTTATGTGGACAGTGTGGCGCCCAATTGCATACCTGAACCCTCTTCGACAGATGTGAAAAGGCAACTGATTGAGCTCTTTCGCGAGAGTTTCGGGGATGATGATGCTGCTGATTTACAATTACAAGGCCAGCAGGAAGCCAAACCAACAATAGTTGACTTCCCTTCAAAGCCTACAAGTCCTTATGAATCAGTACCAAACTCTGTTTGCAGTAGTGAAACAACTGCATACAGAGGTTCGCGTACTCCCAAGAAAAACAAGGCAGCTCAATCTGCTCCATGCTGCATCCCAAGTTTGATAAGGAATCTGAGCTTTGCCGAGAGAAAAAAAAAGCTGAGCTCCATGAACACCCATGGATGGTAAGTCAAACTCTTGTAATGTAATCAATCTTGTTTTAGAAGTTAATACTTCTAAACTAGCAATATCTGTAAGAAACACAAAACAAAGAACTCTCAGTGGTGTTAATATTTCTGTGTCGATGTATTGAGCAAGTAACGGTGAGCTTGTCTGTGGATTTTAAATGAGTATTCACGTTTCTGTAATTCATCTTTGGGGTTTCCGTTCAACGTTCTGAAATCAACTACTACTAGCATGAAACAATACTTTGAACAACCCTTTGCTCAATCCTTTTTTTTTTTTTTTCAGTCTCTATCTCTCCTTTTCTGATACTTTTTACCTGAGCTGCATAGATGGATTCAAAATTGTCCACATATCTAGACTCACAAAACAAAAAAAGAACACCAAACTTTTTTTTATCATCGAGGTACGTTAGACAGTTAGTCTACCGCTTTTGTACAATTTTATCAGTAAACAACTAAGATGGGCATTTTTTTGGGCCATTTTGTAAGGCCTAATTTTTTTCACACAATAAGGGTGCTCGAAGCAGAAACAGAACGGTGATCATATTCTTTTTCCATTTTCGTTGTCTTCTAGATTGAACAGTACTCGCTGGTCCAAATAGTCATGATTCATGAACCAATTCGGTGGCAAAATTTGATTAGCAAATCGAGAGAACTTCGCTATTCACGATTTTTTTTTTTTAAATCTAATCTAAATTGTGAATTTCTTCTCAAGAAAGAAAATCATATGCTCAGAGAGAAAATTTTACGAGAGCAAATAGACAATTTTATCAGATTGTGACGTGACAAACTTATGATACAAACATATATGATAAAAGTATACCTCATACCCGAATTAATTATTTTCCATTCTCACTATAAAAACAAGAAACTTGTATTTCAATAGTTGATCTTTTATTTATTAAAATGGTAGTAGACAGAACTTTACATATATATACACACAGGGACGTAGCCAGGATTTACGGATAGGGTGGGTTACGTCCCTGATAAGGTGTAACCGAAGATTTTGATTCCCACATTTCGATAATGGATAGTCGAAATTAGGTTGATACGGTCCCATATTGATATAAGCTCTTCAAACCTCACCTTGTTTATTAATGAGATATTGCCATATTGGAATACACTTTTCGGGATCACGTTCAAAATACGTACTCTTGATATGATATGGAGTATCATCATTTTCAAATTTAGACCTTTTAGTCTAGGAAGGAGACTTTAAATTTAAATCTTCAGTAACTCATGTTGAATCATCGGTGATGTATACTTTGTATTTTGAGCAGTATTATCCAAGACAACTCCAACAATCTTATTATTCACTCTTGCCTGCAACTTTATTAATTTAATGAAGTTTCCGCGATTAGTAGAATTGATGGATTCATCATTACCTCTAAAGGCACACCCTTACAATGCTAACTACTTCACAGTTTCTATTGAAGTCTTGAGAAGCAATCGATTTTGCATAACTGCTTGTAAAGATTGTTTATTTATTATTCTGTCAATATGTAAAGATGAGTCTTTTAAGTTTGCCCATTACTATATAGCCATATTGTGTAGTGAACGGTGATCATCACCTCCTTCATGTTTTTTCAATGGACAATTGTCTCCACAATTAACTCTCTTCCAATTGTTGAAACCCTCAATAGTGAACGTGCGATATTGTGATGTACTACTATAAAAAATATAGCATGGAAAACAATATGCACGGTCATTTTCTATAGGGTACTCAAGCCATGAAAATTTTGTGAATCAAGAACGTTGAAACCAACGATTTTGATTCCCACTTTTCGACAATGGATAGTCGAAAATAGGTTGACATGGTCTCCTATCAATATAAACTCTTCGAACCTCATCTTGCTTATTAATGAGATATTACCATATTAGAATACGCTTTCCGGGATCACGTTCAAAATAAGGAGTATCGATGTGAGATGGAGTATAGTCGTTCAAAAATTTAAACCTTTTAGTTTTGGAAGGAGACTTTGGACTTGAAGTATCCATATCACTTAGAACATTTGACCTACTTGATGATTGACCATCATCTTTTTTATTGAAATAATAAAAGATATTTTTTTTTCATTATGACCTACAAAAATAATTAAATATATTTTAAAAAATCCAAAACAAAAATCACATTACAAATAATCATATACCAAAACTATTAAATTTCTAATGGTATAGGAAAATATTATTTAGCATAAAAATCCCTAATTTCCTAAAATTATGTTCATACAAAACTACTAACCTTAAAAAAAACTATTAAACCATAAAAGATGTGCATAATAAGAAGAAATATTTAATTAGTATTAATTTAAATAAACAACTAACTACTCTCACAAAATTAAATATTTCTAATTGATAGGAAAAAATTATTTAGCATAAAAATCCCTAATTTCCTAAAATTATGTTCATAAAAAACTACTAACCTTAAAAAAAAAACTATTAAACCATAAAAAATGTGCATAATAACAAAAAATATTTAATTAGTATTAATTTAAATAAACAACTAACTAATCTCACAAAATTAAATACTAATAAAGTTAAGTTAATGACGAATAAAATTAGAAAAATCAATAAACAATTAATTAGTATAAAAAAAATTATATATCACAAAATTACATTAATGTACAACACAATAGTAAAAATAAATAAACAAACAACAACTACAATAAAATAATAATAAATAAATTACTAACTAAAATGAAGTATATAAAAAATAAATAAATAATGGAATATATAAATAATTAAAATAAAAGAACTAATAAATAGTAAAAAAAATACTTACAAAGAGATATAAAAGAATGGTGGTCCTAAGAACACAAGTGAACAAAGAAAGTGAAGGTGATTTGTGAGTTGTGAGGAGAAGAGAACAAAAAAAAAAAAAAAAAGCTGATGCCGTTACTGTAGCATCTGATCGAGGTAGTGAGGATGTGATTTCAGATTTATGATATGGGGAGTAGTTAGGTTAAATTGGTTATAATAAGTTTAAGGTTAAAATACTATTGGGCCTAAACTATAAGAATTTTATCCCTTACATGGGCTACGTCCCTGTATACACATTGATGGTTTTCTGATGTATAAATTCCTGTTAGTTTTTGTGAAGCTTGAATAAAGAAATAAGTTCAGTTTCGCATTTAATTGAGATTTCACAGCAGAGAGCATCGCAGCTTGGGGGCTTACCTTAACCAGATTAAGAAGTCATTCCTAGGTTCTTGTGTCTATTTTTTTAGTATAAGTACTCTTGTAATGTTACAGTTTTCAGTATAGATACACCATACCTGGTTGGTTTTGGAGATTATCACCCTACATTGGCATGTTGGATCTTTCTAATAATCAAGTAAGAGGAGAACTTCCTAACTCAATTAGTTTTGATTATAACGTTTTCATTGATTTGAGTTCTAATCGTTTGGAGGGTCCACCCCCACTCTGGTCCAATTCAAAAGCAATCTCTTTGAAAAACAATCTGTTAGTGATACAAACTCAGTCAACACAAAGAAAACAACTCAATCCGCTCCAGTCAGAATAGAAGAAATATTTCATCAAACACATGATGTGCAGACAGTAGGAGCAAACTGTCGAACAAATGGTGTGCAGTTAGCTATCACTCCCAGACCACAAAGACACACTACAACAGTCCATGATAAGATCAAAGAGAAGAGTACTGATCATCATGATTAACACCATTAACACCATGATGATCATGGCTAGCTAGTGAGGTCGGTTTAGGTTAGTTAGTGATAGTCAATTTATGTTATTATTGGCGGACAAACTTTCCAGCAATCAAAGCTAGTATAAATAATTGTAAATTGTAAACTGAAATTATTGATTGAAATTGAAAGGAAAATAGAGAGGATTTTACCATATATGTGTTCGTTACTTTCCGCCATTGTTAGGGTTTCTTCCATCTTTGATTTTCATGTGAAAGAACAACAAAATCAATATGGTATCAGAGCAAAATGAAGCCACTGCTTCGGCTTCTAATATCAGAGGCAATGATGTCTCTTAGCTCACTGTCAATAGAACTTCAAACTCTTCAGTTTCTATGAAGCTGGTTCTGTCAGTGAAGCTTGATAACAAGAACTTCTTGCTATGAAGGCAACAAGTTCATGCAGCAATAAGAGGAAATAGACTTTCTTCTTATATTGCTTCAACTTTCTCAGCTCCAAGTCAGTTGAATCCCGATGGTTCCATTAATGAAGCTTACCTGGATTGGGAGCAACAAGATCAAAATCTCTTGGTTTGGATGTTATCCTCAGTCAGTTAAGAGCTGTTGCCGGAGTTAGTTGGATGCTTGACTGCAACTGAAGCTTGGAAGACGATTGAACAGCTTTTTGTATCTCAGTCAAAGGCCAACATCATGCAGTTGAAACTGCAGCTCCAAACCTTGAAGAAATGGTCAGAATATTTGCTGAGGAAGAAAGGTATCATAGATTTACTTGCTTTTGCTGGTTATGGATTAAGTGATGATTATAAATTGATGAAAATACTTGGAGGTCTAGGTCCAGAGTATTACTCATTCATTATACCAGTCACTTCTATGCAAACTACCTATACCATTGCTGAGATTACTTCTCTTTTATTAACTCATGAAGTTAGAATTGATGAAAACTCACAAACTGAGACACTTAATGTTAACATGGCTGTTAACAAGAAAGGAAACAACAATGTACAAACTGGTTTTGGCAAAAATAATAACCAAAACAGTAGCCATAGGTACAATAATAATGGCAACAAGTCTGGTCAACAGCAGCCTATGAATCAAGGAAATTACAACAATAACAACAATGGTGGCCGTAAGGGAAGAGGCAGAGGCAAAAATTGGAACAACAATAACTGACCACCATGTCAAATCTGCCATAGGTCTGGACATGGTGACTTCAGGTGTTATTACCGCTATGATTAGACCTTCCAACCTCAGTTTAATGGCCCCAACACTCCTGTAGGCCAGCCAATGAATCAAGGTCCAATGGCCATGGTAGCCTCACCAAACACTGTTAGTGATCACTCTTGGTACCCGGATAGTGGAACTACATATTATTGTACTCCAAACAGTAACAATCTGCAGCAAATGGCTAATTATATGGGTAAGGAACAAATTTTCATGGGAAATGGTAATGACCTTTCTATCACCTCTATTAGACACAATAGCACTACTGCAGTCCATGATAAGATCAAAGAAAAGAGTTCTGATCATTATGATCAACACCATGATGATCATGACTAGCTACTGAGGTCGGTTTAGGTTAGTTAGTGATAGTAAATTTCTGTTATTACTGGCGGGAAAGTTTGTTAAAGAATAACAAACTTTCCAATAATCAAAGCTAGTATAAATAATTGTAAATTGTAAACTGAAATTATTGATTGAAATTGAAAGGAAAACATAAAGGATTTTACCATATCCGTGTTTGTTACTTTCCGCCATTGTTAGGGTTTCTTCCATCTTTGATTTTCCTGTAAAAGAACAACAAAATCAATACAATCTAATTTGTGGACCAAAATCCCTTTAAACTTCGGCCATGAAATGACAAAATTGACGGTCTTGATCTTTCCGGAAATGTACTAAATGGTAGCATTCCTCCATCCATGACTGAAATGAAGGATTTAGGTTTTTTTTTGATTTATCGAGCAATTACTTGTTTGGAACAATCCCTTCAAATTGGTAGAGTCTGAAAGGATTAAGTTATATGGACCTATCGAATAATAGATTCTCAAGAGGTACACCAAGCTCCATATGCTCATTGCTTTCACTTGAATGGCTGAAACTGAGTAATAACAACCTTTCAGAGGAGCTATCTTTGTCATTGCAGGATTGCACTGCAGGTTGTCCTATCTTGATTTTGAAGGAAATATACTCTTTGGAACCATACCACCAATGGTAACAACTGTTTCATGTAACCATCTTTCAGGTCCAATCCCTCCAAGCATGTCCTTTATGATTCTTTTGAACTATTTGAACTTGTCGCATAACAACCTGTCAGGACCAATTCCTGTTAACTTTGCTATTTAACATACATAAAATATTGACATTTTCACTCAACATCAAGTATAAACCATAAACATAACAAATAACTTTCTGCTGGAAAATATGAAACTTTCAGCTATTTTGAACAGAACACATACTTACATTCATTAGATTAACATACAAATATATAGAAGAATACAAGTTAGCTACAGCTGTATAAAAGCTGAGCAAAATATGATAGCAGCCCATACCTGATGGTATACTGACTTACATCAGAAAACTTTATCCAACTCCACTAACAATGGAGACTACTACAAGTAATCTAAATATACTTAGACTAAGACACTTAGTTACATTAGAAACTAACTAGCACCATTACATATTTAGTTAGAAAAAAATTACAAAAGAACTAGAAATAAAAATACATCAAAAAGACATGGAAACACAAGCTGAAACCATATCAGCTTGCTGCAACCTTAACAGCAAGCAAACATCTCAAAATAATTCAGCATGCCAAGGAGTGTCTAAGAGAAGCTTCACATACATCAACACTCCTCCTTGAAGTTTCTTTTTGACACTTCAAGCATTTCCTTTAAGATCATAAACTTGCTGCTCCCAATTGCCTTGGTAAATGTATTTGCTGTTTGATCTTCAGACCTGCAGAATTCCATTTTTACTTCACCACTTGACTCAGCTTCCCTAATGGCATGATACTTAATATTTATGTGTTTAGTTCGGTCATGTTGGACAGGATTTTTTTACCATTACTATGGCTGAGACATTATTACAAAATATAGGAGTAGGATTAGATTGTTTAAATCCCAAATCACCAAGCAACTTTCTTATCCATCTTGCTTGATTCACTGTTGCTGATGCAGCAAAATATTCAGCTTCTGCAGTGGATTGAGCCACCACATCTTGCTTTCTTGAGTTCCATGAGAAAGCACTATCACCAAGTGAAAACACATAGCTCATAGTACTCTTGGAATCATCTATGGAGCCTGCCCAATCACTGTCAGTGAAGACAACAAGTCTGTCATCTCCTCCTCCATACCAAATTTCATAATCTGCTGTCCCCTTCAAGTATCTAAGGATTCTTTTGCCAACTCCAAGGTGTGTAAGATTTGGAGATTGCATAAACCTTGAAAGGAGACTTGGGATACATCAAGTCGGGTCTTGAAGCTGTCAAATACAACAAACTTCCAACCAGACTTCTGAACATACTTGCATCAGCAGCATTATCACCATCAGACTTGGAAAGTTTCTCATTCATTGCCAAAGGTGTGCTAACAGCCTTGCAATCTTCTATTTTGAACCTTTTGAGAATGTCTAAGACATATTTTCTTTGTGTCAAGAAAATGTCTTTCTTGGTTTGTGAAATTTCCATCCCCAAAAAATAATTCAACTCACTCAAATCAGTCATTTCAAACACTATCAGCATACTCTTCTTGAAACCTTCCAATTCTTCAATCCAATCCCCTGTCAATAGAAATCATCAACATATAATGACAAAACCAGCTTCTTTCCATCACAATTTTACTTCACATAGAGAGTAGCTTCATTCAAACTCCTCCTAAAACCATTTTCTGTCAAGTGAGTATCAATTCTTCCATACTAAGTGATCGGTCATTTATTTGCATATATTTACGACCCTTAAACCGTATCTTTTAATTGTATTCTTAAGTATTTTTGGTGTTTTTGACGTGTTTTCCTTGAGTGTGCAGGTTTAGGGACCTAAGTGATGATTTTGTATATTTTTGGGGAAAATGTGTAATTTCAGTACATTGTGGAAGGGCATCTATGAACGAATAGCAAAGTTCTGGGGCAAAAATGTAATTTCAGAAAGTTGACCCCAGCAATTAATGAAACGGTGCGTTTTGTCACCTAAGGTTTTGGTTTTAAGTTGAATGACGCCGTTTTGGACCAAAGCTTTGGTCCAAAACGACGTCGTTTTGGCCAAAGAAATAAAACAAAAAAAAAACAGCAGCGCCATGCAGCCTTCTCCCTCGCGCGACCAGCGCCCTTGCTCGCGTTGAAGACGCCCAAACCACCAGTGAGCACGGCGAGCTCGACCGCGACCAGCCCCAGCTCGCGGTGCAGCTCGCGATGAAGAAGAGAGCGTCGTCCAGTGAGCTGCGCGAGGAACCGAGCGCGACCTGTGCTCGCGTGGGGAGCTCGCGGTGCAGAAACAAAATGAAGCAGCGAGCGTGGCGAGGAGAGAGCGCGACCAGTCCTTCCTCGGGTGCTGCTCGCGTCCCAGCTCTTCCAGCAGACCAGTGAAGGCCGCGACCAAGCCACCGCGACCTGTGGTCGCGGTGGTGGTCGCGGCGAGTGAAAAAACGCAGCCCTAACGGGCTGCTATAAAATGAAAACTGCAGAAACTTGCAGAGAGGAGAGAGCTCGTGGCAGCAGTCCAGGCAGCCTTCAAGCTGTTCCAAGGGTGATTTCAACCCTCCTTGCTCCTCCCAAACACATCCCAAGCATCACAAATCATCACAACATCTCTAAATCGCAAGTGTTCATCGAAGAAGACGAAGATCGAAAGCGGAGAAGTTCAAGCCGGACCAAAGCGGAACTTCGAGTCTTGAGAGCTTCAATGGGTTGTATTTCATCTCATTTATCTTCCTTGATTGTTCATTTATGATTTTGAGTTGTTAGAACTATTGTTAGGTGATTTTCGGAACCGTAAACGGATTTGTATTATATTGTTTATTTATATATTTTCCATTTCCGTGATTGGAACCGTGTGACCACCTCGCATTATCCTCCATTGAATCCATCTCATTTTATATTAATTGTTTTAGTTAATTTAATTTAGTTTAATTATTGAAAACCATGATTATGGGCTAAACTTGTGAGTTGGGGTTTTGATGGATCCTATTCTATGATGATTGAATGAATTGATTGTTTAATTTGTTGCGGTTGATTATTGTGTTGTTGAGTGGTTTTATTGTACTTAATGCTTTGAATGTGAAGGCCTCCATTTAGATGATAAATTGGTGGTGTGTTATGTACCGAGAGGAGACGCCCACCACGTGCTCGATATAATGTCCACCACAAGTAGAATTGGATAGAGATATACTAATTTGCTTGTGTGATCACATAGGGTGTTTATTGTGACTAATGCATTTCCATACACTTGGATATACCATCGAGAGATAGGATATTAGTGTGTGCGGAATAGGTCCGATTTACCTCGAGAGGGGACTTTGGATAAATTAGATAAACACGGTCATCTTCATGCATAATTAAACCTCAACAATGTGCTCTCATGAAATTCAATCGGATGGATTAGGTGAATTCAAATACCCTAACTAATCTCTCATATTGGTTGCTTGCTTTATTTTCATGTCTTCATATTTTTATCATTTAATATCTTTCGATTATTCAAATAGAAATAGGCTTGATTACTAAGCCCTTGGGTCCCGTTTCAGTCCATATAAGGCTTTGTAAAGCCTATACACATCATCCTCATGACCTGCTACAATGAAACCAGGAGGTTGTTCCACATAAATCTCATCTTCTAAGATGCCATTGAGAAATGCTGATTTTACATCAAGGTGAAAGAGCTGCCATTTGCATTGTGCAACTAAGGCAATCAAAATTCTAATTGTTTCATGTCTTACCACAGGTGCAAAAGTCTCTCTATAATCCACGCCGGCCATTTGAGCATAACATTTAACTACAAGACATGCCTTATGCTTATTTTCACTTCCATTTGGGTCTAGTTTTGTTCTAAAAACCCATTTTACTCCAATTACCTTCCTGTCCATTGGTTTGGAAACCAATTTCCAAGTTTCATTTTTGTGAATCATGTTCAACTCCTCCTCCATTGCAACTGTCCATTTCTTGAACTTTGAAGCTTCTTCAAAACTTGTAGGTTCAGTTGCTACATAGTTACACCTTTCATAGATATCAGTTAGGCTTCTGATTTTGAGAATAGGTGAATCAGACTCTGTTACTATCTGATCATCATTCAAATCAGCTTCTATTTCAACCTCACTTTGTATTTCATTTGAAGCATTGCTTGAACCAATGTCTTCAGCTTCTGCAGTCCTTGAAACTTGACCATTTTCCCAATTCCAGTAGGTATTTTCATCAACATCCACATCTCTATTATTCTCAAGCTTCTGCGAATGCAAATTGTAAATTCTAAACCCCTTAGAATTTTTAGATTTGCCCAAAAAAATCCCTACTGCTACCTTTTGGTCCAGTTTGGACATCTTCACACTTGGAACATGCATATAACACAAAGAACCAAAAATTTTAAGGTCTTTGACTGAGGGTTTGACACTAGACCATGCTTCCATAGGTGTCTTACCCTCCACAGCTTTTATTAGCAGCATGTTTGGCAAATGCACTGCATTATGGACTGTCTCTGCCCAGAAGTTTTTTGGTAGCCTCTTCTCAGCAAGCAAGCACCTTGCCATCTCCATGATGGTTCTGTTCTTTCTCTCCGAGACACCGTTCTTTTGAGGAGAATATGGCACTGTCAACTCATGCTTCAAGTCATTTTCTTCACAAAACTTTTTGAATTCATTTGAGGTGTACTCACCACCATTATCAGTCCTTAACCTCTTCATTTTACAATCACATTCAGCTTCCACCATAGCTTTGAATTTTTTGAAAACATTAAATGTTTCATACTTACTTGACAAGAAATACACCCAACATATCCTAGTCAAGTCATCTATGAAAATCATGAAATATTTGCTCCCATTCAATGATGCTACACTCATTGAACTACATAGATCCGAGTGTACAAGCTCTAACCTATGTTTAGCTCTCATGGTAGAACCTGTAAGAAAGGATTTCCTATGCATCTTTCCCATCTTGCAAGCCTCACATACACCATCATCTATACACTTCACCTTAGGCATATCTCTTACCATCTCATTTGCTTGCAAATACTTTAATGCATTTGAATTGAAATGCTCATATCTTTTATGCCATGTAGCATAACTTTCATGCCTAGTTACAAGTGCTTTTTGATTTAAATGATTCCAATTCAAAGGGAAACTATTTCCTCTCATAGGCACCTTAACTACCTCATTTCCATTTTCATCAACAATGTTGCAGCCACCATCTTTAAATGAAATTAAGTAACCTTTTCTAATTAACTGAGCTACACTCAATAAGTTTTGATCTAACTCAGGAACTATTAGCACATTATCAATTAATTTAACACAATTTGGAGTGAAAATGGAAATTGTACCTCGGCTTGCAGACTTGACAACTTCTTAATTACCAAGCTTAATGTTTGTTCTGTCATTGCTGTCCATGTTGGTGAAAAGACTCAAATCTCTTGCCATGTGGTTTGTACAACCACTATCTATGTACCATACATCACTACCAGCCTTTAAACAAATGTGTGTGACCATAAAGAGATGATCCTTAACCTTCACATTGTTTTCAATGTAATTGGCTTGCTGTGAGGATTGATTTTGGGACTGATTGTGCTTGGTTATGCAAAACTGCTCCTTGTGACCCCATTTTTTTTTTTACAAAATTCACATTTAATCTGCGGTTTACCTTTGTACTAACAGTCCTTTGCTAGGTGATTGGTTCTTTTACATGTGGAACATGGTGGAAACTTAGGCTTTGAAGTAGATTCTACAGTACCACCTCTGTCAACCTTTGCTTTCCATTTTTGGTTTTCAGTTTGTCTCTATGTTGAGTCTTCTTTTGGTCCTTCCAACCAGGTTGCTTTCCCTTTTGTTTTGCAAGGAATGCACCCTCTATATCATCATCTACCCTCATTGCAAGTCTCTGCTCTTGAGCTTGCAGCTTGCTTGTGATTTCTGAAATTGTCATGGTTTTGAGATCACAAGATTCTTCAATAGCAGAAACCTTGGCTCCAAACTTATTTGGAAGACTCACTAGCATCTTCTCAACCACCTTATGCTCCTCCACAACTTCTCCAAAAAATCTCATTTGATTGACCAAGTCAGAAAGCTTGTTAGATTAGTCCTTTACTGACTCAGTTTCTTTCATTCTCAACATCTCATATTCTCTTCTTATTGTCAGCAACTTCACTGTCTTTACCCTCTCACTTCCTTTATATCTTTGCTTTAATTCATCCCATATCAACTTTGAAGTGTCAAGATGCATAATACTTGTGAAAACTGAATCTGACAAGGCTGAATGTAGACATGTTACAGCCTTGTCACTCTTCATCTTTTCTTCTTCATGCTGCTTCATTTGAGCTATTGTTGGGTTAGCTCTTAGAGGAGGAACTTGCTTGTCTTCATCAACATAATCCTATAAGCCAAGTGCTTTGAGATAGGACTTCATTTTGACAATCCATATTTGATAATTTTCCCCAGAAAATTGAGGCACATGAAGGGTAGCATTGCTTGATGCAGCCATGCTTTCACTCATATGTGTTTGTCTCTCACCTTCAAGTGTTTAACCTCACTAAACCCTCAAAAGAAATTGAAAAACAAACCTCACAGACCCTTAAAGAAGATAGCTTTGATACCACTGTTAACTTTGCTATCTAACATACATAAAACATTGACATTTTCACTCAACATCAAGCATAAGCCATAAACATGACAAATAACTTTCTGTTGGAAAACATGAAACTCTCAGCTATTTTGAACAGAACACATGCTTACATTCATTAGATTAACTTACAAATATATAGAAGAATACAAGTAAGCTATATTTGTATAAAAGCTGACCAAAACATGATAGCAGTCCATACCTGATGGCATACTGATTTACATCAAAAAACTTCACCTAACCCCACTAACAATGGAGACTACTACAAGTAATATAAATATACTTAGACTAAGGCACCTAGTTACATTAGAAACTAACTAGCACCATTACATATTTAGTTGGAAACAAATTACAAAAGAACTAGAAATAAAAAGACATGGAAACACAAGCTGAAACCACATCAGCTTGTTGCAACCTTAACAGCAAGCAAACATCTCAAAATAATTCAGCATGCCAAGGAGTGTCTAAGAGAAGTTTCACATACATCAACAATTCCAAACCTTCAATGATCCATCTATTCATGAGGGTAATGCTTACATTTGCGGTCTTCCATTGACAACCAACCGCTCAGCAGCAGGCCTCGTGGATAATGCAAAAGATAAGAATTAAGAAGTGGAAGAAGATGAAGATATAGATTAGAAAACTTCTGGCTGTATGTTGGCACGGCCATGGGATTCGTAGTAGGATTTTAGGCTGTTAGTGGCGCTTTGATCATTAAAAGATCTTGAAGACATGCTTATTTTAGGTTCGTGGACGAAATGAAAGACAAGCTCTATGTGATAATTGCAGTTTCAGTGGCTCGTTTCAAAAGAACGGTAGCGCTAGCGCAGATGTGAGAAGATAAATGCAGTTGGCAACGAGAGCAGGTAGTAAGAATAATCTTTAATCTTTCACTATTTTTTTTCTTACTTAGTTTATTTCTTAAATCTATTGTTGTATGGTCATGCACCGCAGTTCAGCAGTGTGTGGGAGAACATAAGCCATGGTCAGCAAAGGAAGATAAACTTCAGAGAATCCAAAGATGAATTCATTTTCATTGACATGCTCCTCCAGTTGATTTCTCCTTTCATTTCTCTTTTTGTATTTTTTTTTCTTCAGTTTTTTATAAGCTTTTGTGATGTATCCTCTTTATTATAAGTCTTGACTAAGGTAAACCCATTCATTAATTTGTTCTGTAATGATCAAAGGAAAAAAAAAAAAAAGTAGTAGTTATTGGTAGAACTTTATGTTGGCAATTTGGTGACAAAAAAAGAAGATCCTCGAGACATCTCGATGGATTGCAAGTTGTTTTTAACTGTTAAAGTTTCAGACCATTAACCATACATAAAAAACCATTAACACCAGAAGAAAGAAGCCCCCGATTGAGGACAAAACAGAACCAGCACACACAATTTTTTTTCTGGCAACATACATCCTTTTTCATTGAACTTTAAATATATACGAGTACAAAAGTCAGAAACATCCATACATCTTCACCTAAAACAAATACTATGACAATGTCATTAGGTAGACAATGTCCATAAAATCAGGTACAACCATACCTTGCATCATTTCAATACCAACTAAAATTAAACTAATATATTACATTCCAGCAAACCAGAACTAATACATTACAAACCAACTACAACATACACTGTTACAACCATAATTAAAAAACATTTCAGCAACAATAAGCTATCAAGTATCTAGGAAAAGTTTCAATATTCAACACTCCTCCTTGAAACTTTTCTTAGAGACTCCAAGCTTGCTTCTTAGAGCATTAAACTTGACTCAGGAAAGTTCCTTAGTTAATATATCTGCCAACTGCTCTTCAGACCTGCAATGTATCAACTGAACATCTCCATTCTTTTCGGCTTCTCTTATAGCATGAAATTTGACATTTATATGCTTTGTTCTCCCATGCTGAACAGAGTTTTTAGCAATAGAAATGGCTGAATTGTTGTCACACCATAACACAGTAGGTTCCTCTTGCACATAATCCAGGTCTGTCAAGACCTTTCTAATCCATATAGCTTGATTTGAAGCTGCTGCAGCTGCAATGTATTCTGCTTCAGTTGAGGATTGAGCTACAACTTCCTGATTCTTTGAGTTCCATGAGAACACACCACTACCAAGAGAAAAAACATAACCAGTAGTGCTCTTTGAATCATCAATAGAACCTGCCCAATCACTGTCAACAAAACCTTTAAGTTTTTCATCACTTCTCCCATACCAAATGCCCAGATCCATAGTACCTTTTAGGTACCTCAAGACTCTTTTACCAACACCAAAATGTGTCAAACTTGGTGAATGCATGAACCTTGAAAGTAAGCTAGCTGAGAACATCAAATCTGGTATGGTTGCAGTTAAGTAGAGAAGGCTGTCAACCAAACTTCTATATTGAGTTACATTTGCCTTTGCATCACCATCAGCTTTGGAAAGCTTTTCATTTACAGCAAGTGGAGTTGATACAGAATTACAATTCTCCAATTTGAACTTTCTCAGCACATCTTTTGCATACTTTCTCTGAGAGAGAAAAATTCCATCATTGGACTGATGCACTTCCATTCCCAAAAAATACCTCATCTCTCCAAGCTCAGTCATTTCAAAAACTTGCAACATGCTCTTCTTGAATTTGTCAATTTCATGAATATCTTCACCAGTAACCAACAAATCATCTACATAGAGTGACAATATAAGCTTCTTCAAATTTCCACAATCTTTCACATAAAGAGTAGGCTCATTTTGGCTCCTCCTAAAACCGTTTTGAAGAAAGTGATCATCAATTCTGCTGTACCAGGCTCTTGGAGCCTGTTTAAGCCCATACAAGGCTTTATGAAGCCTGTAAACTTTATCTTCATGACCTGTAACAATGAAATCAATAGGCTGCTCAACATAAATTTCCTCTTGTAAAACTCCATTTAAAAAAGCTGATTTAACATCCAAATGAAAGATCTTCCATCCACATTGAGCTGATAGAGCAACAATTAATCTGATAGTTTCATGCCTAGCAACTGGGGAAAATGTATCACCATAATCAACACCTGCCATTTGAGAATATCCTTTTACAACAAGTCTAGCTTTGTGCTTGTGAGTAGAACCATCAAGGTTCAGTTTTGTCCTGTAAATCCATTTGACTCCAATCACATGTCTGTCTTTAGGCCTTGAAGTAAGTTCCCAGGTGCCATTTTTGTTGATCATTGCCAGCTCCTCCTTCATTGCATCATTCCACTCTCTTAGCATTGAAGCTTCTTCAAAGCAAGAAGGCTCGTTTATAGCAAGGCTGCATCTTTCATAGATTTCAGCTAGTGACTTGGTCTTCAAAATTGGTGAATCAATGTCTGCATCTAATTCTTCATCAGGTTCAGCTTCATTTTGTACGGGATTCTTAGGTGAATCAACTTCTGAATGAACCGAGCTTGCATCTTTCTGAATTTGATTTGTTTGCCAGTCCCAATGAGTAGCTTCATCTACTTGTACATCTCTGCTGATTATTATTTTCTTTGAGTGCAAGTTATACACTCTATAACCTTTAGAATTTGAAGCATAGCCTAGGAAGATCACAAGTTCAGCTTTCTCATCCAATTTAGACCTCTTTGCATCTGCAACATGAGTAAAACAAATAGAACCAAAGGTCTTCAAAAGTTTGTCAGAGGGCTTCACTCCTGACCAAGCCTCAATTGGTGTTTTCCCTTGAACAGCTCTAGTTGGAAGTCTATTCAAGATATACACAGCTACATGTACTGCTTCTGCCCAAAACATTTTTGGTAGCCTTTTCTCTGCCATCAAACACCTTGCCATTTCCATGACAGTTCTATTTTTCCTCTCAGAGACACCATTCTGCTGATGACTATAGCTGACTGTCAATTGGTGTTTAATCCCCAATTTATTACAAAATTCATTGAACCTATTGGAGACATACTCCTTGCCATTATCAGACCTTAAAGTCTTCAATTTGCAGCCACTTTCAACTTCAACCATAGCTCTAAACTTCTTAAAAACATCAAAAGCTTGAGCTTTACTTGACAAGAAATACACCCATGTCATTCTTGTAAGATCATCAATAATTAACATGAAATATTTGTTTTGATTCAAGGAAGGCACACTCATAGGACCACACAAGTCAGTGTGTATGAGTTCAAGCTTATCTTTTGCCCTTGTAACATTTGCTGATGAAAAAGGCTTCCTATGCAATTTTCCAAACTGACAAGCATTACATACATTTTCTGAACAGCTCAAGAGAGGCATATCGCTAACCATGTCATGAGATTGTAAGTATCTCAAGGCTTTCATATTAAAATGACCATATCTTTTATATCACAAATCAGAATTATCTGTTCTTGATACAAGGGCTGCATGATTCACATGACTCCAGCTTATTGGAAAGCTATTATCAACCATTTTTACTTGAACAATTTCAGTATCATTTGAATCAAGTATAGTGCAGAAATTGTCTTTAAATGAAAGTGAACAACCTCTCTTTAAAAGCTGTGCAACACTAAGTAAATTCTGGTCCAAATCAGGTATTAACAAGACATCATGAATCAATTTTGGACCTTTACTAGTGTGTATAGAAACTGTACCTCTTCCTGCAGCCTGTACAATGTCTCCATTTCCAAGCTTCACCCTTGTTCTGTCAGTCCTATTTAGAGAGGTAAAGAGACTTGAATCCCTTGCCATGTGACTTGTGCACCCACTATCCACATACCATGCATCTTTGGAAGCTAAATAGCAAGCTTGAGTGGCCATAAACAAGTGATCCTCAGCTTGGAGTTGATCATCAGTATAATTTGCTTGTTGTATAGGTGGTGGTTGACTTTGGTTTGGTTTTGATCTACAAAACTTCTCTCTATGACCCCATTTTTTACAAAAATTGCATTGTATTTGAGGTTTGCCTTTATACCAGCAGTCTTTAGACAAATGATTTGATCTCTTGCAAGTTGAGCAAGGAGGAAACTTGCCTTTTCCAGCAGATTCTGTTGAACTTCCATCCATCTTGCCTTTCCTTTTTTGATCACCATTTTTTTGATAAAAAAATTGCTTCTTTTGATCCCTTTTAACTGACTGCTTCCCTTTGTGTCTTGCTTGAAAAGCACCCTCTGTTACATCATCACTTCTAATGGAAAGTCTTTGCTCTTGAGCTTGCAACTTGCTCACCATTTCTGAAATTGTCATATTTTTTAAGTCACAAGACTCCTCAATAGCAGATACTTTTGCTTCAAACTTATCAGGCAAACTAATTAGCATTTTCTCTACTACTTTGGATTCTTCCACAACTTCACCATAAAGTCTCATCTGGTTCACCAATTGAGAAAACTTTGAGGAATAATCTTTGACAGATTCTCCCTCCCTCATTTTCAACATCTCAAACTCTCTTTTGAGAGTTAATAGCTTGACGGTCTTGACCCTCTCACTGCCTTCAAATCTCTCTTTTAGTTCATCCCATATTTGCTTGGCTGTTTCAAGATGCATTATGCTTGTAAAAACTACATCTGTCATAGCTGAGTGCAGGCAAGTAACAGCTTTATTTTTCTTCATCTTCTCCTCCTCATGTTGCTTGATTTGTGCTATGGTGGGATTAGCTCTAAGTGGATGATCTTGCTTCTCTTGCTCTACATGTTCCCATAAGCCAAAAGACTTCAGATAGGACTTCATTTTCACTGTCCAAATCTGATAATTTTCTCCAGAAAATTGAGGAACAGCCAAACCTGAATTGTTGCTTGATGCCATATCTACACTCATAAGTGTTTAAACCCACTAGAACAAGTGTTTAAGCTCACAAACTCTCAATATTGGACCTCACAGCCCTCAAGAACAATGCTTTGATACCACTGTTAAAGTTTCAGACCATTAACCATATATAAAAAACCATTAACACCAGAAGAAAGAAGCCCCCGGTTGAGGACAAAACAGAACCAGCACACACAATTTTTTTTTCTGGCAACATACATCCTTTTTCATTGAACTTTAAATATATACGAGTACAAAAGTCAGAAACATCCATACATCTTCACCTAAAACAAATACTATGACAATGTCATTAGGTAGACAATGTCCATAAAATCAGGTACAACCATACCTTACATCATTTCAATACCAACTAAAATTAAACTAATATATTACATTCCAGCAAACCAGAACTAATACATTACAAACCAACTACAACATACACTGTTACAACCATAATCAAAAAACATTTCAGCAACAATAAGCCATCAAGTATCTAGGAAAAGTTTCAATATTCAACATTAACTATTGAACATATTTGATATTTGGATACTCTCTTAAATCATTAAACTCAAAACCTATTCAATATGGCACATTCTTAGGAAGGTGATATCACTGAAAATCATTTCTAGAATCTCTAGAGATTAGATCAGCTTCTCTTGTCATCTCCAAGTAATTCTTTGACTTTTAACAAGAGAAGCGATTGGATTTCTCTTTTCAGGTTGTCTATGAGATTAGTCCATGGCTGCAAAATTGGTCCTGCATTTCCTTGGTGGCTCAGAACCAATTAAAAATTAAATTTAGATTACATCCTTTTTTAATTAAATAAATTAATTTTGAAGCAAAAGTATGTAGTGTATTAATTAAACATACATTTTACTGAGTTAATCAATTAGATTGATATTTCAAGAAAACCTCATAGTGAATCCTGTATACTTTTTAACAAATTATTAATTTATAAAATAAGTGTGACTATATATTTATATAAGATTTTTATTTTAAAAATATATTATCTTATAATCTAATTGAAATTATTAATTTATTTTATTAGCCCAAGTCGAGACCGACAAAAGTTATTATATTAAAAAATAATTAATTTATAGAAATTATGCCGAATTTATTTTTAAAGGTATAAGAAGTTATCCATGAATGCAGTGAGAGAATAAATTTGTGTTCTTTATTCAAATTGTCATTAACCATTAGATCTAAAAGTTATAGTATTTAAGTCATAAGGTAATGGACTTTATATTACATTAACAAAAATTATGGATGCTCAGTTAACTAGACTCATTTAGTAGTCAATTCTACGCAACATCCATCACATCTATAACATAATTTGTAATTTGCACAGGTGTTTCAATTATTGAATTAGACTTTTGAAAATAATAATTCACATATTTTGATTTTTGGTCCATCTTCAACTTATTACAGGTCTGAAGTTGTGAACCCAATCCATTTTAAAACAAGCCATCGGGTTCTGTCATCAAGAACTATAATTCAATAAAGGGAGGAGTAAATACATCCTTTAAATCGAGGTTTAAACGGCCTGACAATATTCTAAATTTAAATTGATATCATAGATGGTATGTCAAAAAAAAAAAAAAAAAACAGGCGCATTTGAACGTACTGCTCGGGTGACCAGGCTTCTTGTGGTGATCTGATCATGTGGTCATTGAAGTAATTAAGCTTTCTATCTCTTTAATCCTTCGTTTTATTTGCTTTGTTTGGCTTGATCTCCAAGTAAATAAAAAAAATCTCTTCATTTACAACCTCAAACTGATTTTTTAAAACAAAACCAATATCTTAAATTAAGAACTTATGTAATAACAAGAACTTCAATGTCTTTCATTGTTTAATAAAATATCTCGTAATCTTTTTATTTATTTTCAGCCTCGTAAATATACGGATCCTTGAAGGTCTGGAACTGGTTGGTTGTTGGAATTGGTCCTGACAAGTTGTTATACAGATTGTTCCTGCAAGATGGTTCAATGAGATTGGTGAATCGGCATAATTGTTCAGGAATGTTTCTGGTTAACATGTTGGCTCAAACTCCTAAATATGATATAGACTGGATAGGCATTATGCTATTGGCTGTATTATCTCAAAGAATCTATTTCTTCCAAGATCAAATGATGACAAACCAGTGCAATCTTGCACCGAAAACAGATATCTCCCTCCTGAAAGATTGTTACTGCTCAATTTCAACCAAACAAGTGAAGGTAATAAACATAGAGAGTTCGGATATCTCCTAGAAACTGTTGCATTAATAGTGCTAGATGATCCCACTTTGAAGGCATTTCTCCAGTCATATCATTTCACTCATTGATGGTGGAATGTTACCATCTAGAAGGTTTCTAGAAAGATGTAGGTATTCCATTATTTACATTTCAAGACCAATGTTTAAGGGAATTGGTCATGTAAAAAAATTGGTCATCAATGAGAGTCTTGTCAGCGAACCCTCCAAATGGTTAAAATCCAAAACCAACCACGAATCAAAATGCAAATTCAGTGACTTGGAAACTGTTAGGATCTTAGCCAGTGCTTTGATGCCACTAATAGGATCCTGTATGTGGAAGCAATATACCGCAACTAAAGTAGAGATTTGAGAAAAGTGGAGAAGAACTGGACACACAGTATTTACGTGGTAAAACCCCCAATTAATTTGAGGGAAATATCCACGGGCAAAGATAGAATGACTTTACTAGACCAAAATAATTACAACATCTCTCTAATAATACTAGGAGAGAACAACCTCACAAGAGGCTTAAGGGAGAAGAGAAGAGACTACATTTTTGGGATGAGTTACAAATGAAGGGAATAGGGGTATTTATAGGAAAATTTCCAGGTGCCATTTTTGTTGATCATTGCCAGCTCCTCCTTCATTGCATCATTCCACTCTCTTAGCATTGAAGCTTTTTCAAAGCAAGAAGGCTCGTTTATAGCAAGGCTGCATCTTTCATAGATTTCAGCTAGTGACTTGGTCTTCAAAATTGGTGAATCAATGTCTGCATCTAATTCTTCATCAGGTTCAGCTTCATTTTGTACGGGATTCTTAGGTGAATCAACTTCTGAATGAACCGAGCTTGCATCTTTCTGAATTTGATTTGTTTGCCAGTCCCAATGAGTAGCTTCATCTACTTGTACATCTCTGCTGATTATTATTTTCTTTGAGTGCAAGTTATACACTCTATAACCTTTAGAATTTGAAGCATAGCCTAGGAAGATCCCAAGTTCAGCTTTCTCATCCAATTTAGACCTCTTTGCATCTGCAACATGAGTAAAACAAATAGAACCAAAGGTCTTCAAAAGTTTGGCAGAGGGCTTCACTCCTGACCAAGCCTCAATTGGTGTTTTCCCTTGAACAGCTCTAGTTGGAAGTCTATTCAAGAGATACACAGCTACATGTACTGCTTCTGCCCATCGGTGGTGCCGTCATTTCACTGTTCACGGTGACGTCACTGTTCACGTCAATGTTCAAGTCGCCATTCACTGTTCACATTGGGTCGCACAATACTATTCCTGGATCAGCCCAACAATATTCATTTAACACTGTTCACATTGGGTCGCCCAATACTATTCCTGGATCAGCCCAACACTATTCATTTAAGCACTGGGTCAGCCCGATACTATTTATACTTACTATTCCTATTGGGTCAGCCCAATACTATTTGAGCTATTACCCTCCCTTTTGGGCCTTAAAAATGTCTTCACTATTTTAACATTCTCCCACTTGAAGTCATTTTTCATGGTCCATCCGTCTCTTTCTAATCTTTGTTCATACTCATGCTGCTTACGTTTCTACTAGGCCGAATGAGGATCAACACCATATGAACTTGTCAGTATTGATTGGCTTGGTCGTTGCATCTGCTAGGTTCTCCTCGGTGTGAATCTTTTCGCATATCCACACTTCCGTCTTCCACTACTACTTGAATTCCTACGTGCTTTGTCCTGGAATGAAAAGGTCGGAATCCTTGCAATATGCAAGGCACTTTGACTGTCACAAAACAGAGGAATTTTCTCTTGTTTGTGCCCAAGCTCCTCCATTAACCTCTTAATCCAAATTGCTTCTTTACAAGCTTGTGTAGCTACCATATACTCAGCTTCTATTGTTGATGAAGCCATATGTAACATCCCGGGTTTCGGGTAATGAATTTTTGATATATGTGAAATATGTGAAAATAAAATTTTACTATTTGAGGGGGTGAAAATGTAATTAAATGTATGATTATTTTATGATTTCCAGCGGACCAGATTGAATAGTGAAAAATAAAAATGGAAAAAATTGAAAACTGAACCAGAGAGCATCGCGACCTGGTCACCGCGACCATAGGTCGCGATAGCTCTCTCGCGATGAAGATGGCAAAATCAGGCAGTGAGTATCGCGACCAGCCACCGCGACTACAGGTCGCGATGAAATTGCCAAAATCGGGCAGAGAGCAGCGCGACCACTCGCGCGACCAAGGCGCGCTCGCGAGGAAGGCGGTGCGCGCACTCCAGCGAGCATCGCGACCTGGTGTCGCGACGGCGGTCGCGGTAGCGAAAAAAAATATAAAAAAAAGAAGAAGTTTCTCGCAGAAGCGAGAAAACAGAAACAGCAAGAGGAGAGAGAAACGACCGAGAAAAAAAAAAAAGAAAAAAAGAGAGAAAAGAGAGAAAAGAGAAGAAAAAGAAGAAGAAGAAAGAAAAGAAAAAAAAAAGAGGAAGAAGAAGAAGAGAAGAGGAAAGGAAAGGAAGGGAGAAGAGAAAGAAATCGTGGAACCGCGGTTGGTCGAACGAAAAACGGTACCGAGGTTGGTGTACTTTCGATTTCGAAATCTTTACGAAAAGTATCTCGTTATTGTTTTCGTTTTCGTTTCCGTTTTCGTTTTCGATTTCGTTGAAGTTTCACGTTTTCGATTTTCGTAAGAAACTTGTTTAGTTATATGAAAAATTAATGATTTATATATATCTATTGTTGATTTGGAATGATTTTATGATAGATCGTATTTGGATCGTGTTTTCGAATATTCCGATTGTTACGATTTGTGAGGAATACTTGATTTAGTTGCTTGCATGACTATTGTTTATGATTTGTAATTTATTGCGAATACTTGAAAATCGTTTATTGTAACGGCCCTAGGATACTTAGACATAGAGATGGATATAGGAGGTTGGTATACCAGCTGGGTTTTACTGAGCAGTACTGCGCCGTTATTATTGTGTGATTGTTGTTGCGGGGCAATCTCGGACAATCACACCGATTTTAGTGATCGTTGTTGCGGGGCAATCTCGGACGATCACAATGATACTAGCGATTGTTGTTGCGGGGCAATCTCGGACAATCGCGATGATATTAGTGATTGTTGTTGCGGGGCAATCTCGGACAATCACGTGATATCAGTGACTGTTGTTGCGGGGCAACCCCGGACGTCACATTGACCCATATTCCAGTCCTAGAATGTTTAGTATTCTAGTGGGCCAGAATTGATTGAAATTGAAAAGTGAACCGAATGATTTTATTGATAGCATTCATTATCGACTTCATTATTGAAATTAAAGTAATTGGAATTGTTTAATGCTTTGATTTTCGAAATTTAATTGTTTTGAAATGCAATAGAAATGGAATTGTTTGGAAATATTTATATTGTGAGTATTTAATTGAGTTTTTAGTACACCCACTAAGCTATATGCTTAGCGCGTTAGTTTGTTTCTAACGCGTAGGTACCAGGAATCCAGAAGAGCCTAAGGACTGAAGGAAGAACGAGTTGCAGACCGAGTAACAGAGATTGTACAGTTGGGTAGCCATATTTTTGTTATGTGTATATATAAACTGAAAGCATGCATATACAGGGAATTTGTAAATATGTTTTGTAAAATGTTTTGTAATTAACTAGTTTATGATTTCTGTATTGTATTATCAAAATGATTGTAAATGTTTAAGTTCGATTTATTTTATTTTAGAAACTATTTTGATAAGTCGCACTAAACGGCAGAGTGCGCAACTGTTTGAATATGAGATATTGAAGTGCTATTGAGAATTGTATTGGAATTGTTTTGTGTAAAAGCAGGGTTTTGGAAAGTCCGAAAAACAAACGGCACTCTGCCGAATTTTCGTAAAAAGTTTAATTATTTTTATGGGCTGACAATGATTTTTGAAACGTATAAAACTATCTGTTTTATGGGCTCACACTGATTTTGAAATGTAAAATGAAGTTTTGAAAAGTTCTGAAAGTCCGAGTAGCGCGCCCCGGTTCGGTCCGGCCGGGTCGGGTCGGGGGGTGCTACACCATAACAGTTTGTAATTTGGAAATCCAGCTCACAGCTCCTCTTGCACATAACCTGTAGTGGAATTTCTTTCATCGAGATCTCCTACAAAATATGACTCTTCATAGCCTCTGACAGTGAATTCTGATCCTTCACAACATAATGCAATATCTGAGGTTCCTTTGATGTATCTCAGAATCCTCTCATACTATTCCAATGCTCTTTACCAAGATCCGCTATGTACCGACTAGCTACTCCCACTGCTTGTGCAATGTCCGGTCTTGTACATATCATAGCGAACATTAAACCTCCCACTGCCGATGCATACGGTAATCGAGACATCTTCATCCTCTCTGCTTCATAGCTAGGACTCATACTTGAGGATAACTTGAAATTAACATGAAGAGGGGTAGAAATTGGCTTACAATCTTTGCATATTGAAGCGGCGCAAGATTTTACTGAGATAGGTCTTCTCGAAATGCCAAACCTTCATATTATTTCTGTCTCGTTGAATTTGCATCCCTAGAATCTTATTTGCTGGTCCTAAATCCTTTATATCAAACTTCCTAGCCAACCGTGCCTTTAATTTTCGGACTCAATCTTTGTTGGGGCCTGCTACCAACATGTCGTCCACGTACAACAGCATTACGATGAAATCACTATCATCACCAAACCTCTTGTAATAAGTACAATGGTCTGCACTAAGTCTGTTGTACCCAAGGCTTATAATGAGGAATCAAATCTCTTGTACGAACACCTCGACGCCTATTTTTAAACCGTACAGAGATTTGGTACACCTGCAAACCAAGTTCTCCTTGCCTTTTTCAGCAAAACCTTCTGGTTTGAGCATATAAATTTCTTCTTCAACTTGTCCATGAAGAAACGCAGTTTTCACATCTAACTGCTTTAAACCTAGATCAAATACAGCACACGTAGCCAGGACTACTCCGACTGTTGTAAGTCAAACCACAGGGGATAATATCTCACTGAAGTCAATACATTCTTTCTGAGCATATCCTTTCACCACCAGTCTTGCACGAAACCGCTCCACTTGATCATTGCTATCTCGTGTGATCTTATAGACCCACCTTTTGCCAATAGCTTTCCTTCCATATGGTAGTGGTATAAGTTTCCATGTCGTATTCTTATGAGAGCTTTCTTCATGCATTACTGTCATTCACAAGGATACATCTGGGCTATTCATTGCTTTATTGAGAGTTAATGACTCTCCATCCTTTGTTAGAAGACAGTATGCAACATTGCCCTTTGTAACATACTCCGAGTGCCATACCGGTTCTTTCCTCTCTCGAGTTGACCGCCGAAAATCATGAGCCTCGGACTCATCTGGTACTTATGCCTCGTGCCTCATGCGCTGATGCTGCTTCAGAAGAATCTGAATCTTCTTTTTCTGAATTTTCCTCCTGAGCTATTGTAGTCTCTGAATTTCCTTTTGAAGTGTCATCGCCTTTTTCTTTATGTATTTGATTTTCTACAAAGATAACATCCATGCTGACTATGACTTTGTGGGCAGTGGGGTCCCACAAGCGACACCCCTTTACTCCGTCAGTATATCCTTAGAAACACTTGATCTTTTTTTATGAATCAAGTTCCACTTGCGCTTTAAAGGCTTTAAACACTGTACACATATCTGACTTTCTCTTGATCGGGTACACCCAGCATCTCCTGGAGTAATCAGCAATGAAGGTCACCATGTACCTTGCTTCTCCTAGGGATATATCCGGTGATTCCCAGACATCAGAATGAATCAAGTCTAGAATGCATTATCTTCTAGCAGTACTGCTGCTAAACTTCAATCTATACTGCTTACTTGTAACACAATGCTCACAGAATGATGGATTTACTGATTTAAGCCCAAGAAACAGATTTCGATCAGAGAGAATCTTCAAACCTCATTCCGATATATGGCTTTGTTTACGATGCCACAATATCGTTGACTCTTCTCCATGGTTGGTTGACACATCACATGAATATGCTTCTTGTAGTGTTTCCTCTTTAAGAATGTATAGATTTGCAGCGATCTTCTATGCCTTCATAATTGTAAGCGCGCCTCTGACAATTTCCAAGATCTCATTTTCTACATAGGTTTTGTATCCAAGATTATCTAATTGTCTCAAAGACAATTGATTCTTCTTCAGGCCATTCACATGTCGTACCTCCTGAGTGGTGCAAACCGTACCATCGTGCATTTTTATCTTGATGGTACCAATACCAGCGATCTCTAGGCATGAACATTACCCACAGATCCTCCAAGATAGGTTCATATTTGTGGAACCATTTTCTTCGTGAGGTCATGTGTCATATGGTTGCTGAATCTAGATGCCAGGCATCAGCAAACCGTTCTCTGCCTTCACTACTAGTAGTGTCCTCGCTGTGTAAACTTCACCATCATCTGAGGTGCTACACCCTTGAAAGCTTGATAACTCTGGAGCTCCGTTATCCCACTCTTCTTCTTGTGCCAACACTCTAATATGACATGCCTACTTTGCCACAATTGTAGCATTTGATACTCTTCTTACTTCTTAATTTTGACCTACCATGATTACGACTCCCACTGGGGCCATGTTCCGTTGATCTTCCTCTCATCATTGTTAATGCTTGTGCCTATTGTGGACTTGTGAATCTGTCTTCCTTGTTTTTGCGCCTGCTCCCTTCCTCTAATACAGCGGCTGTAATATCATTAAAAACTAGATGCTCCACAAGACTTAATGATGAGCTGATCATACAAATCTGGTAGACGCTGAAGTAGAAGTCCGCACGCTCATTTTCAAGGTGTTGATGTGGTCAATCATCGTCAA
Source organism: Xanthoceras sorbifolium (assembly GCA_003430845.1). Taxonomy (NCBI): domain Eukaryota; kingdom Viridiplantae; phylum Streptophyta; class Magnoliopsida; order Sapindales; family Sapindaceae; genus Xanthoceras; species Xanthoceras sorbifolium. The sequence goes on from CM010621.1 coordinate 12,135,554, forward strand.
AGATTCTGCCATTCGAAGAGTATAGAGTCTCCTTTTTCAAGAAGATTTTGTTATGTAGTGACTTGGCCTCATATTACTTTGTCAGAGTATCCCATGTCTCCTTTATTGTCTTCTTCTCTGCCATACTTGATAGTACTTCATCAGCAAGTGCCAAATGCAGATTGGCAACTGCATTACTTCCCATCATTAGTAATTTTTTTTTTTTTGGTCTGTCTCCAATTGCTGCCTAGCAATTGTCTTTCGTTAGTATTGCCCTCATCTTCCTCTTCTTCCACAACGTGAAATTGCTTCCGTCGAACTTTTCAATCTTGAACTTTGTTGCCATTATGTTGATGATGATCTGCTTCTCACTTGGACCGATTCACACTATATCACCGTATAGTACCCGTATACTCGAATAGTGACCGTAGTTATGAACAGTGCACCAGGTAAGTTCCCAGGAAAGAGAGGTGGGTCACAACGGACACTCTTAAGTACCAAGTCTTTCCTTAACCAGAACATATCCTAGACATGCACTTTCCATACCACCACACTTGTTTCCAGCAACGATGAATCTACCAGAAGCTTCTTAGTCAGTAAACTCGAGAACAATTCTTTTTTGATGTGGAAGATCAGCCAATGCTGCAACCACAGAGCATACTAAAAATTTCCTGGAGAATCTGACACCTTAGCAACTCGGAATACAACCTGAGGCTCTGATACCACTGTTAGGATCTTAGCCAGTGCTTTGATGCCACTAATAGGATCCTGTATGTGGAAGCAATATACCGCAACTAAAGTAGAGATTTGAGAAAAGTGGAGAAGAACTGGACACACAATATTTACGTGGTAAAACCCCCAATTAATTTGAGGGAAACATCCACGGGCAAAGATAGAATGACTTTACTAAACCAAAATAATTACAACATCTCTATAATAATACTAGGAGAGAACAACCTCACAAGAGGCTTAAGGGAGAAGAGAAGAGACTACATTTTTGGGATGAGTTACAAATGAAGGGAATGGGGGTATTTATAGGAAAATTTCGGGTACTGTTCACATTGGGTCGCCCAATACTATTCCTGGATCAGCCCAACACTATTCATTTAACACTGTAGCAACCACTGGGTCAGCTCGATACTATTTATACTTACTATTCCTATTGGGTCAGTCCAATACTATTTGAACTACTACCCTCCCTTTTGGGCCTTAAAAATGTCTTCACTATTTTAACAGAAACTTTACTTCTTAATTGATTAGTAGAAAGATTCAAACAACCAAATTTGTGGTGACAATCTCAATAACCAGTCAGGTACGGTATCTGAAATGGCCAGCCTTTGAGAGTATTAATTAAAAAATAATCTATAACTGAGTTCTGAGATACGAAGGAAATGCAGGACCAATTTTGCAGCCATGGATTAATATCATAGATAACCTGAAAGGAGGAACCCAATGGTGTCTCACGTTGAAAATCAATGAATTGCTTGGAGATGACAAGAGAAGTTAGCTGATCTAATCTCTTGAGATTCCGGAAATGATTTTCAGTGATATCACCTTCCAAAGAATGTGCCATATTGAATAGGTTTTGAGTTTCAATGATTTAAGAGAGTACACGTTATATGTCAAACTACACCAGGCCCAGAAACGATAGAATATCAAACAGACCCAGTCACTAAAAACTATATGAGTTACGACGAGACAAAAAAGCCCAATGAGTGAATAAAGTCAACAAACGATGTTACAACGGATGGGCCCCAATCCAACGGCCATAAAGGAAAAAGCTGTGTACCAACGACCAACATGTAAACACTCGAAGAAGTCAAGTATCACCTCTCGCCAACTGTCTGGTTACAGATGAAACATCACTCAGCTTGCAGGCTGCGTAGCTCGAAGCCCCAATCAAAGGAAGAATCCAAGAATATAGGGATTGTATTCGGTCAACTGTGGACGAATCATCACAGTTACAAAGGTTACCAATTTTTATAGAAAAAGTATACATAAGCAAGCTCCGCAATTACATTCTTCTCTTTACTTGTTAACTTTAAGTTTCTTGTAAAATTTGGAGTACTCTCTTAAATCATTAGAACTCAAAACCAATTTTGCAGCCATGGATTAATATCATAGACAACTTGATAGGAGGAACCTCAATTGCGTCTCACGTTGAAAATCAATGAATTGCTTGGAGATGACAAGATCATAAGCTGATCTAATCTCTTGAGATTCCAGAAATGATTTTCAGTGATATCACCTTCCAAAGAATGTGCCATATTCAATAGGTTTTGAGTTTCAATGATTGAAGAGAGTACTCAAATATCAAATATGTTCAATCGTTAAAAACAACGTGCAATCCATTGAGATGTCTTGAGGATCTTATCTTTTTTGTCAAGAAATTGCGAACAAAAAGTTCTAACAATAACAACAACTAACTTTTTTTTTTCCTTCGATTATTACAGAACAAATTTGTGGATGGGTTTATCTTAATCAAGACTTATAATAAGATGGAACTCAGACAGAATTTATAAAGAGGATACATCACAAAAGCTTATTAAAAACTGAAAAAAAAAAATAACAAAAAGAGAAATCAGTACTGGAGGAGCATGTCAATGAAAATGAAATCATCTTTACTCCCGAATTAATTTATTCTTCATCCTTGGATTCGCTGAAGTTCATCTTCCATTGTTGACCATGGCTTATGTTCTCCCAATAACTGCTGAACTGCAGTGCATGACCATACAATAACTGATTTAATATATAAACTGAGTGAGAAAAAAAAGACACTGAAAGATTGAAGGTTATTCGTAGTACCTGCTCTCATTGCCAACTACATTTTATCTTCTCAAATCCGCGCTAGCGCTGCCATTCTCTTGAAGCGAGCTACTGAAACTGCAATGATCACATAGAGCCTGTCTTTTGTTTCGTCCAAGAACCTAAAATAAGCATGTCTCCAAGATCTTTTAATGATCAAAGTGCCACAAATAGACCAAAATCCTATTATGAATCCCATGGCCGTGCCGACATACAGCCAGAAGTTTTCTGAACTAGCTTCATCATCTTCCACTTCTTCATTCTTATCTTTTGCATCCCCGAGTCCTGCTGCTGAGCAGTTGCTTGTCAATGGAAGACCGCAAAGGTAAGCATTACCCTCGTAAATAGATGGATCATTGAAGGTTTGGAATTGGTTACTTGATGGAATTGGTCCTGACAGGTTGTTATGCGACAAGTTCAAATAGTTCAAAAAAGTCATAGAAGACATGCTTGGAGGGATTGGACCTGAAAGATGGTTACATGAGAGGTCAAGACTTTCCAGCTGTTGCAAGTTTCTAATTTCCTCTGGTATCTTTCCTGACAGTTGGTTACATGATAGACTAAGGCTACCCAAAGCTGAGAGATTTGTTATCTCTTCAGGTATTTGCCCCGATAAGTAATTGCTTAAGAGATCTATGGCATTAAGTATTGGAATTATCTTTACATATTCCTTCTATCTTCCTTTCACAACCATCTCCAAATGCTCAGCAAATGACAAAGACAAGTATGGGGATTTGGCCGATCCATTGTAGGTGACCATAGATTTCAAAGCTTCTAAATTACCCAGACACCTAGGGATGGTGCCAGATAAGTTATTATGTGCTAGGTCCAAGATGTGGAGATTAGGGAATTGACAAAACTGTTCAGGAATGTCCCCAATCAACATGTTGGATCGAAGTCCTAAATATGACATTGAATAGGCTTTCTACAATTGGTGGTATGGTTCCAAAGAATCTATTTCTTCCAAGATCAAGATAGGACAAACCTGCAGTGCAATCCTGCAATGACAAAGAGAGCTCCTCCGAGAGATTGTTATTACTCAGTTTCAACCATTCAAGTGAAGGCAATGAACATATGAAGCTTGGTATACCTCCTGATAAGCTATTGTTTGATAGGTCCATATAATTCAATCGTTTCAGACTCTGCCAATTTGGAGGGATTGGTCCAGACAAATAATTGCTCGATAAATCAAGAAAAAGTAAATTCTTCATTTCAGTCATGGATGGAGGAATGCTACCATTTAGTACGTTTTTAGAAAGCTCAAGACCAATCAATTTTGTCATTTCATGGCCGATGTTTAAAGGGATTGGTCCACTAATTAGATTGTTTTTCAAAGAGATTGCTTTCGAATTGGACCAGAGTGGGAGTGGACCCTCCAAACGATTAGAACTCAAATCAATGAGACTGTCAGAATTGAAACTGATTGAGTTGGGGAGTTCTCCTCTTAATTGATTATTAGAAAGATCCAACATGACAAGGTATGGTGATAATCTCCAAAACCATCAGGTATGGTGTCTGAAATGGCAACATTTGAGAGTACTATGTAAAAAACATTTACTTGAGTTCTAAGCCAAGAAGGAAATGCAGGACCTAATTGACAATCAATGATTTCCAAGGTATATAGACTGAAGGATTCCATCCATTCTTGTTTCACATTGAAAACCAAAGATTTGCTCTTAGATGATAAGTAAAGGTGTTCTAATTTTGTGAGATTTTGCAAATGATTTTCCGTGATGACCCCTTTCCATGAATTCCCTTCGAGATTTAAACTATATAAATTTGCAAGTTTTCCTGTTCTTTCAGGAATAATCCCATCCATCATGTTCGAAGGTAGGTCTAGATCTTCCAACCGTGACAAATTTCCTATAGACGTTGGAAGTGGACCTACAATTGAGTTGTCCCTGAGATTCAGAGATCTCAAATTCCCCAAGTACCCCAGTGAATCGGGTACATTACCACTGAGCTTATTTGAACTCAAATCTAGAAGGAACAAGTCGGGCAGGTTTCCCCATGGTACCTTGGAAATGGAACCTGAAAGTTCACATTTTTTAAGTCGGAGCAACGAAAGTGTACTAATATTGAACAAATATTCAGGTATTGGAGAGTTAAAGTTGTTATAAGAGAGATCGAGGATGAATAGTGAAGTAGAATTAACAAATGGATGAGATTGGGGAGAATTATGAAGTTGACAGTCCAACAACTGCAACGACCAGAGAGTAGGAAGCATATCGACAACTTGCAGCCAACTATTTATTGCCTTACTGAGGTCTATGCCTCTTAAACCGAATGCATGCAAAGAAGAGAGACTAGAAAGCCAGTTCAAATCTGAGACCCAAAACAATTTAGTAGATGGGTACTTACCGAGGTCCAAGTATTCCAAGTTTGACAGATTCCCAAGAGTAGAGGGAACCAATCCAGTGAAGGACGCTTGCGACATGTCAAGGTGCCTCAAACTCTGGAGCGAGCCTAAGAACTCTGGGATTGGACTTCCATCGAAAAAGTTAAAGCTGAGGTCCAAATAATGTAAATGTGTTAAGTTAAGCAAAGAAGGATGCAACGTACCACGTAGCTACCATGCTTCGTTGTGGTTTTTTACATCTTCTTCATCAATACCGTCAAAGAAATTCCGGGCTGAGAGGTCAAGCCTTGAAACGTGGCCTGTCTCGTTGCTGCAGCTGACACCGACCCAGTTGCAGCAATCGTCGCCAACCCAAGAAGAAATCCGACCCGAAAGATCTATAAGACCTTTCCTGAATTTAAGCAGAGCTTCCCTCTCCTTCTCAATACAATAACCCTTGTAGAAATTTTTTGCACTACTAGAATTGGACCATTTAGCTCAGTGAACAGAGCTTTGGTTGACAAATTAACAAGTACAAGAAGAATAACAAGTTGGAACGTGGAATTCCAGGTAGCCATTTGTGTTTTGCAAATAAGATAGACTGACATCAAACAAATATATTATATATAGATGCCAATTATTAATATGAACAGGAAGCAGTTTTGTTCTTGTGTTCACTAGATTTACTTTTTGATTCATGTTTTGTGTTGCTCTGTCCGCTTCTCAGAAGAAATGTTTCGTTGAAAGATGCGCCACCCGTTTACACTTATCTTTAGTCTATTCATTCTCACGCACAAGCTGGAACTTGTGTTCTGTTTTGTTTGTGAGTTTGCGTAACTCATGTCTATGTTTTCTTTTTTTTTTTTTGAGAAATTCATGTCTATGTTTTCGAATTTCGATTTTTCCTCTTTTTCATTGATATCGGCGGGACGGACCTACAAACTTTTTGTCAACACGGACTAAATATGATTTTTTTTTTCTTTCTATGAACTAAATATTATTAGTAAAAATATAAAAATGAATATATGGACACACATATTACATATATATGGTTTTTTGGAAGTATATCATCTTGTCATATTTACATAAAGTTAACTGTTTAATAAACCTTATCTATGAACTAATGTATAAATTTGTATATCTTAATTACTGAAAATTAAGAAAAAAAACATAATATCGAGAAATTACTTAGGATGTGTTTTTTTTTTTTAATTACATAGAATGCATTAATATTATTGAACAAATTTGTTTTAAAGAAAGGAAACTGCAATAATAAAAAAAAAAAAAAAAACACTTGATTTGATAATATTATATATTTAAGACACATCTCTTAGTAATAATTTTTTAAAATAAAAATAATGGGGAATTACACACACATCCCTGTGGTTTGGTATAATTACACGGATAAATAAGGTTTGAGCATATCAACACAAACCTCTCATGACGTTTCATTGATGTTATACAGACATCTCCTACCGCCGTCTGTCCATTAACGTTAGTTTGACAGTGTAAAAAAGTAATAAAAGACTAAAATGTCCCTAAAGTAATTAGTCAGACTGCCACTTTGATTGTCACTCTGACAAGATATTTTTTTTATCTCCTAAAACTATATTATCTTTCTATTTTCCCCTTCACTATTTAAAAAATGATAATAAAATATTTAAAAAATAATGGGATGTGCCCTTGTACTCTCTTATGTATATCATCATTTCAAGTTCTATGTTTTCTTCTTGTTTGAACATGGTTCTTTTTTTCTAGTTTTGCCTTAGCTTTTTTTTTTCTTCTTTTTTTGTATTTGAGATTTGTAAGTTTGGTACTGATTCATATTTATTTTTCGAGTCATCTCTTCTTCAAACTATGTTGAATCATCTTTGTCTTTTCCTATTTTCAGATCATATGTGTACTTTGCTCATGACAACATCTAGTACGTTTAGTAAATTCTTCATTTCAGTCATGGATGGAGGAATGCTACCATTTAGTACGTTTTTAGAAAGCTCAAGACCAATCAATTTTGTCATTTCATGGCCGATGTTTAAAGGGATTGGTCCACTAATTAGATTGTTTTTCAAAGAGATTGCTTTCGAATTGGACCAGAGTGGGAGTGGACCCTCCAAACGATTAGAACTCAAATCAATGAGACTGTCAGAATTGAAACTGATTGAGTTGGGGAGTTCTCCTCTTAATTGATTATTAGAAAGATCCAACATGACAAGGTATGGTGATAATCTCCAAAACCATCAGGTATGGTGTCTGAAATGGCAACATTTGAGAGTACTATGTAAAAAACATTTACTTGAGTTCTAAGCCAAGAAGGAAATGCAGGACCTAATTGACAATCAATGATTTCCAAGGTATATAGACTGAAGGATTCCATCCATTCTTGTTTCACATTGAAAACCAAAGATTTGCTCTTAGATGATAAGTAAAGGTGTTCTAATTTTGTGAGATTTTGCAAATGATTTTCCGTGATGACCCCTTTCCATGAATTCCCTTCGAGATTTAAACTATATAAATTTGCAAGTTTTCCTGTTCTTTCAGGAATAATCCCATCCATCATGTTCGAAGGTAGGTCTAGATCTTCCAACCGTGACAAATTTCCTATAGACGTTGGAAGTGGACCTACAATTGAGTTGTCCCTGAGATTCAGAGATCTCAAATTCCCCAAGTACCCCAGTGAATCGGGTACATTACCACTGAGCTTATTTGAACTCAAATCTAGAAGGAACAAGTCGGGCAGGTTTCCCCATGGTACCTTGGAAATGGAACCTGAAAGTTCACATTTTTTAAGTCGGAGCAACGAAAGTGTACTAATATTGAACAAATATTCAGGTATTGGAGAGTTAAAGTTGTTATAAGAGAGATCGAGGATGAATAGTGAAGTAGAATTAACAAATGGATGAGATTGGGGAGAATTATGAAGTTGACAGTCCAACAACTGCAACGACCAGAGAGTAGGAAGCATATCGACAACTTGCAGCCAACTATTTATTGCCTTACTGAGGTCTATGCCTCTTAAACCGAATGCATGCAAAGAAGAGAGACTAGAAAGCCAGTTCAAATCTGAGACCCAAAACAATTTAGTAGATGGGTACTTACCGAGGTCCAAGTATTCCAAGTTTGACAGATTCCCAAGAGTAGAGGGAACCAATCCAGTGAAGGACGCTTGCGACATGTCAAGGTGCCTCAAACTCTGGAGCGAGCCTAAGAACTCTGGGATTGGACTTCCATCGAAAAAGTTAAAGCTGAGGTCCAAATAATGTAAATGTGTTAAGTTAAGCAAAGAAGGATGCAACGTACCACGTAGCTACCATGCTTCGTTGTGGTTTTTTACATCTTCTTCATCAATACCGTCAAAGAAATTCCGGGCTGAGAGGTCAAGCCTTGAAACGTGGCCTGTCTCGTTGCTGCAGCTGACACCGACCCAGTTGCAGCAATCGTCGCCAACCCAAGAAGAAATCCGACCCGAAAGATCTATAAGACCTTTCCTGAATTTAAGCAGAGCTTCCCTCTCCTTCTCAATACAATAACCCTTGTAGAAATTTTTTGCACTACTAGAATTGGACCATTTAGCTCAGTGAACAGAGCTTTGGTTGACAAATTAACAAGTACAAGAAGAATAACAAGTTGGAACGTGGAATTCCAGGTAGCCATTTGTGTTTTGCAAATAAGATAGACTGACATCAAACAAATATATTATATATAGATGCCAATTATTAATATGAACAGGAAGCAGTTTTGTTCTTGTGTTCACTAGATTTACTTTTTGATTCATGTTTTGTGTTGCTCTGTCCGCTTCTCAGAAGAAATGTTTCGTTGAAAGATGCGCCACCCGTTTACACTTATCTTTAGTCTATTCATTCTCACGCACAAGCTGGAACTTGTGTTCTGTTTTGTTTGTGAGTTTGCGTAACTCATGTCTATGTTTTCGAATTTCGATTTTTCCTCTTTTTCATTGATATCGGCGGGACGGACCTACAAACTTTTTGTCAACACGGACTAAATATGATTTTTTTTTTCTTTCTATGAACTAAATATTATTAGTAAAAATATAAAAATGAATATATGGACACACATATTACATATATATGGTTTTTTGGAAGTATATCATCTTGTCATATTTACATAAAGTTAACTGTTTAATAAACCTTATCTATGAACTAATGTATAAATTTGTATATCTTAATTACTGAAAATTAAGAAAAAAAACATAATATCGAGAAATTACTTAGGATGTGTTTTTTTTTTTTAATTACATAGAATGCATTAATATTATTGAACAAATTTGTTTTAAAGAAAGGAAACTGCAATAATAAAAAAAAAAAAACACTTGATTTGATAATATTATATATTTAAGACACATCTCTTAGTAATAATTTTTTAAAATAAAAATAATGGGGAATTACACACACATCCCTGTGGTTTGGTATAATTACACGGATAAATAAGGTTTGAGCATATCAACACAAACCTCTCATGACGTTTCATTGATGTTATACAGACATCTCCTACCGCCGTCTGTCCATTAACGTTAGTTTGACAGTGTAAAAAAGTAATAAAAGACTAAAATGTCCCTAAAGTAATTAGTCAGACTGCCACTTTGATTGTCACTCTGACAAGATATTTTTTTTATCTCCTAAAACTATATTATCTTTCTATTTTCCCCTTCACTATTTAAAAAATGATAATAAAATATTTAAAAAATAATGGGATGTGCCCTTGTACTCTCTTATGTATATCATCATTTCAAGTTCTATGTTTTCTTCTTGTTTGAACATGGTTCTTTTTTTCTAGTTTTGCCTTAGCTTTTTTTTTTCTTCTTTTTTTGTATTTGAGATTTGTAAGTTTGGTACTGATTCATATTTATTTTTCGAGTCATCTCTTCTTCAAACTATGTTGAATCATCTTTGTCTTTTCCTATTTTCAGATCATATGTGTACTTTGCTCATGACAACATCTAGTACGTTTAGTAAATTCTTCATTTCAGTCATGGATGGAGGAATGCTACCATTTAGTACGTTTTTAGAAAGCTCAAGACCAATCAATTTTGTCATTTCATGGCCGATGTTTAAAGGGATTGGTCCACTAATTAGATTGTTTTTCAAAGAGATTGCTTTCGAATTGGACCAGAGTGGGAGTGGACCCTCCAAACGATTAGAACTCAAATCAATGAGACTGTCAGAATTGAAACTGATTGAGTTGGGGAGTTCTCCTCTTAATTGATTATTAGAAAGATCCAACATGACAAGGTATGGTGATAATCTCCAAAACCATCAGGTATGGTGTCTGAAATGGCAACATTTGAGAGTACTATGTAAAAAACATTTACTTGAGTTCTAAGCCAAGAAGGAAATGCAGGACCTAATTGACAATCAATGATTTCCAAGGTATATAGACTGAAGGATTCCATCCATTCTTGTTTCACATTGAAAACCAAAGATTTGCTCTTAGATGATAAGTAAAGGTGTTCTAATTTTGTGAGATTTTGCAAATGATTTTCCGTGATGACCCCTTTCCATGAATTCCCTTCGAGATTTAAACTATATAAATTTGCAAGTTTTCCTGTTCTTTCAGGAATAATCCCATCCATCATGTTCGAAGGTAGGTCTAGATCTTCCAACCGTGACAAATTTCCTATAGACGTTGGAAGTGGACCTACAATTGAGTTGTCCCTGAGATTCAGAGATCTCAAATTCCCCAAGTACCCCAGTGAATCGGGTACATTACCACTGAGCTTATTTGAACTCAAATCTAGAAGGAACAAGTCGGGCAGGTTTCCCCATGGTACCTTGGAAATGGAACCTGAAAGTTCACATTTTTTAAGTCGGAGCAACGAAAGTGTACTAATATTGAACAAATATTCAGGTATTGGAGAGTTAAAGTTGTTATAAGAGAGATCGAGGATGAATAGTGAAGTAGAATTAACAAATGGATGAGATTGGGGAGAATTATGAAGTTGACAGTCCAACAACTGCAACGACCAGAGAGTAGGAAGCATATCGACAACTTGCAGCCAACTATTTATTGCCTTACTGAGGTCTATGCCTCTTAAACCGAATGCATGCAAAGAAGAGAGACTAGAAAGCCAGTTCAAATCTGAGACCCAAAACAATTTAGTAGATGGGTACTTACCGAGGTCCAAGTATTCCAAGTTTGACAGATTCCCAAGAGTAGAGGGAACCAATCCAGTGAAGGACGCTTGCGACATGTCAAGGTGCCTCAAACTCTGGAGCGAGCCTAAGAACTCTGGGATTGGACTTCCATCGAAAAAGTTAAAGCTGAGGTCCAAATAATGTAAATGTGTTAAGTTAAGCAAAGAAGGATGCAACGTACCACGTAGCTACCATGCTTCGTTGTGGTTTTTTACATCTTCTTCATCAATACCGTCAAAGAAATTCCGGGCTGAGAGGTCAAGCCTTGAAACGTGGCCTGTCTCGTTGCTGCAGCTGACACCGACCCAGTTGCAGCAATCGTCGCCAACCCAAGAAGAAATCCGACCCGAAAGATCTATAAGACCTTTCCTGAATTTAAGCAGAGCTTCCCTCTCCTTCTCAATACAATAACCCTTGTAGAAATTTTTTGCACTACTAGAATTGGACCATTTAGCTCAGTGAACAGAGCTTTGGTTGACAAATTAACAAGTACAAGAAGAATAACAAGTTGGAACGTGGAATTCCAGGTAGCCATTTGTGTTTTGCAAATAAGATAGACTGACATCAAACAAATATATTATATATAGATGCCAATTATTAATATGAACAGGAAGCAGTTTTGTTCTTGTGTTCACTAGATTTACTTTTTGATTCATGTTTTGTGTTGCTCTGTCCGCTTCTCAGAAGAAATGTTTCGTTGAAAGATGCGCCACCCGTTTACACTTATCTTTAGTCTATTCATTCTCACGCACAAGCTGGAACTTGTGTTCTGTTTTGTTTGTGAGTTTGCGTAACTCATGTCTATGTTTTCGAATTTCGATTTTTCCTCTTTTTCATTGATATCGGCGGGACGGACCTACAAACTTTTTGTCAACACGGACTAAATATGATTTTTTTTTTCTTTCTATGAACTAAATATTATTAGTAAAAATATAAAAATGAATATATGGACACACATATTACATATATATGGTTTTTTGGAAGTATATCATCTTGTCATATTTACATAAAGTTAACTGTTTAATAAACCTTATCTATGAACTAATGTATAAATTTGTATATCTTAATTACTGAAAATTAAGAAAAAAAACATAATATCGAGAAATTACTTAGGATGTGTTTTTTTTTTTTAATTACATAGAATGCATTAATATTATTGAACAAATTTGTTTTAAAGAAAGGAAACTGCAATAAAAAAAAAAAAAAAACACTTGATTTGATAATATTATATATTTAAGACACATCTCTTAGTAATAATTTTTTAAAATAAAAATAATGGGGAATTACACACACATCCCTGTGGTTTGGTATAATTACACGGATAAATAAGGTTTGAGCATATCAACACAAACCTCTCATGACGTTTCATTGATGTTATACAGACATCTCCTACCGCCGTCTGTCCATTAACGTTAGTTTGACAGTGTAAAAAAGTAATAAAAGACTAAAATGTCCCTAAAGTAATTAGTCAGACTGCCACTTTGATTGTCACTCTGACAAGATATTTTTTTTATCTCCTAAAACTATATTATCTTTCTATTTTCCCCTTCACTATTTAAAAAATGATAATAAAATATTTAAAAAATAATGGGATGTGCCCTTGTACTCTCTTATGTATATCATCATTTCAAGTTCTATGTTTTCTTCTTGTTTGAACATGGTTCTTTTTTTCTAGTTTTGCCTTAGCTTTTTTTTTTCTTCTTTTTTTGTATTTGAGATTTGTAAGTTTGGTACTGATTCATATTTATTTTTCGAGTCATCTCTTCTTCAAACTATGTTGAATCATCTTTGTCTTTTCCTATTTTCAGATCATATGTGTACTTTGCTCATGACAACATCTTGAGTTTTTATAATTTTTCATTTATAATAGGAAAATTTTCAATCATGTAAACATTATGATTTCATACACTAGAAGCTTCATTTTCTCAACAACCCTATAAACTGGTCTCGAAACAAAACAGATCCCAGAAAGAGAGAATCAAAAGAAGAGTTAAAAATAAAAAACAACAATAATATAACAACACAGTACAGACCTTTGTGGTGCTTGGAGAAGATTATTGAATCAAGAGAAGATTTTTGGAGAGGAAACAGAGAAGAAAGAAAAAAAAATGTGAAGAAAATAAAATTTTTGAAGAGAAAACAGAGAAGAAAAAAAAAAGTGAAGAAGATAAAATTTTTAGAGAGGAAAAAGAGAAGAAAGAAAAAAATGTAAAGTCTTTAAAGTAAGAGTATACGCGCGGGCGTGTGTTTTTCTTTTAAGAGAGACAAAACACCAACCCCCACTAATAAATAAAATATTATTTTATTTTTTACTTTTTTTTAAAGGATAAAATAATAAATTAATTAAATAATATATTCAATGTACCTCATCATTAATTGTATCTGACACATATTGACCTCTCTGCTAAGATTGCCACTTTGCCCTTACATTTACAATGTCAGATTAATATTAACGGATTGAAGATGATAGCAGGAGATATCCGTGTAATATCAATGAAACATCAGAGAAGGTTTGTGTTGATATGTCCAAACCTTATTTATCCATATAATTATACCAAACTATAGGGTGTTTGTGTAATTCCCCCTAAAAATAATAAACTCATGATTGGTTTCAATATATGATATTACAAAAAAATAAAATATGTTCAGTAATAAAAATCTGTAATCATGTAATGAAATATTGTGTAAAGTGTTTTTTCCCCTTATATTTTAAGTATATGTTGGATATTTTTTAAAATTTAAATTATTGAGAAACAAGTTTAAATAGGGTATTATGTTGTGCAAACAAAGCTCTACTTTAATTTTATTGAGATTAGTTGAGTAAATTTATAAATAATATAAATAATTTTGTAAATTAATAATAATAACTTTAACTTAAATTTTTTTTTTTAAAAAAAAAACCATCACCCCGGCCACTGCATACAGGTTAGTTAATTCTCATTGATAAAACACATTGTTACAAAATCGTGTGAAAACATAAAAGAACATGTAAACCAATTCCACATTGAAACGCTCTTTTATCTTGAAGCGAGTGAGATTCATAATCCAAACTCTCTTACACAATAACATGAAATCAAATCAATTGAACTATCCGATAACATATAAAAATATTTTATTTTGACATACTAACTGCGGTGGTCACAACTTGAACCTGAAATATTATTAGGTTGATTAAATGTCTTTGTCATCAAACCATATTAGGTGGTGATTATAAACAAAATACTATTTAATTACCATAAAAGAAATTAATTTTGAGATTTTGTATTTGGGTTAATATCGTTACTGCCCTGATCTCAGACAAGTCCAAACTTGTATATTTTACTATCTCAATTCTTAGACCCACAACGTTCAGTGAATCTGACTATGGGATTTTTTTCTTATAACAATTTTTTTTTTTTTACTATCAATTCTTAGACCCACAAATTATTAATTGTGATAACGTCTACGGGAAATACATCAGACAGAAAGGATGATTATAGCACCTATATGTTGTTAGTTTTACAGGTTCTTTTTCTTCTCTAAATATATATGGAAATGACTAAGATAATTTAATTCACTGAAACTGATTACCATCACCAAATTACGGAAAATTTCTTTTATCTTTGAACAACATAAAACGCCAAAACAGACCAAAATAATCACATGACTGCATATCTCCATCAACAGGACTACAGCTACCAGCTAGCTAGCGTCACGACTCACATCGCCTGTAATTGCCTAACTCATGTTTTCGCTTCCAAATTTCTATTATTCAAAGTCAAGCTGATATTTTTCCTCTTTTTCATACTCGAGATTACGATAAACAAGTGAAAAAGCAAGAAAATTAAGTATTTGATATAAACCTAAACGTGTTTGATGTACATGTAAGAGAAGAAACAATTCTGAGCTACTTCTTCTCATTTATTTTCAACGTTACAAATGCGAGATTGACTCTATAAATATATATATGATTGGTGACAGCCTATCTAACTAACTTAACAACCTGAATTGCTAATCAGAATTGTACCAGATTCTGTTACAATTCTATTACAAATGTAAACACTTTCACAAGGCTGTTTGCTATCCATCTACATAGATATTTGATTTTCTCAATACATGGTTGTGATCACAATTAGCATTGTAATCAGATGGAGTTAAAGGTCATTGCTCCAGCTTGACAGGAGTGTTGCACCTAGAGGCTGTCACTTGAGCAAACGCTGCTGAGTTTGTTAGTTGCTGATTGCAAGTTGAATAAACTGATTCAACTTTCTTCTGCTTTGATTGAACATGCTTTTGCGAGCTCTTCCTTAGCACTTGATCACGTATCTTTACATCCCTTTCAAACTGAATTGTGGTGAATTCACCAAGTTCAGTTTGTCATATTGAAGCTGACACTTGGCAGTAGTGAGACCCTTAGTGAGAATATCTGCCACTTGAAATTCAGTAGGAACATACCTAGATTCATCTTTTTGGATGCAACCTTATCTACATCCCTTTCAAACTGAATTGTGGTGAATTCACCAAGTTCAGTTTGTCATATTGAAGCTGACACTTGGCAGTAGTGAGACACTTAGTGAGAATATCTGCCACTTGAAATTCAGTAGGAACATACCTAGGTTCATCTTTTTGGATGCAACCTTATCTCGGATGAAGTGCACATCATTCTCTACATGTTTAGTTCTAGAGTGATACCCATGATTTTGTGCTAAGGCATTAGCACCTATGTTATTACACCATATAACATGTAGGTTAGGAAGAGAGAACCCAAGTTCAGCAAATAGAGATTTTAACCATAGAATATCAGCAACAATTTGAGACATAGAACGATATTCAACCTCTATGTTGGACCGAGCAACAACATGTTGCTTCTTGGAACTCCAAGAGATGAAGTTCCTACCAAAGAACAAACAATTTCCACTTGTGGACCTCCTATCATCATAACAGCTAGCCCAGTCAGCATCTATGTAAGATTCAAGAGTTAGAGCACCACCTGGTTTGAACCACAACCCCTTTGTAATTGATCATTTTAAGTACCTTAGTACTCTTTTACATGCTAGCCAATGCACCCGTATATGAACCATACGATATTGGATTAATTTATTAACAATGAAAGAGATGTTAGGTCGTGTGTATGAGAGATATTACAAGGCTCTTAAGACACTTCTATACATAGTTGGATCCTGAAAAGCATCACTTGCTGTCAAGGTAAGTTTTGTCCCTGCACTGAATGGTGTCACATGGTTTACAGGCCAATATATTGGTCTTCTTGAGGAGATCACCAATATATTTGGTCTGCGTGAGAAACAAACATGAGGCATCTCTATAAGCCTAAAAACCCAAGAAGTAACTAATAAAACCAAAGTTCTTTATAGCAAATGTGGAGTTTACATGTCAGCTGCTGAATTTGATAAGGGTCATTTCCTGTTATTAGTATATCATCAACCTATACTAATAAAAACATGACTTTGTCACCTTGATGATAGATAAAAAGTGCGACCTCCAAAACTGAATTCACAAAGTTCCAAGATAGTAGAGCAGCCCTCAATTTATGGAGCCAAGACCTTGGGGCTTGCTTGAGCCCATATGTAACGTCCCTAATTTTTTCGAATTATGAAATGTATATTCTTTTTCTAGTGTATTTGGAGAATAACGGGTCTAATTGACTATTGGTGAAGTTCATTTGGTAATTGGATAAGTGTGGAATAGTTTTGGAATAATTATTGAGTTGGATTGTGATTAAGAGTAAATTTATGCCATTGTGAGATTTTAAGAAGCTCAAGGGAGCAATTTGTAATTATGTAGGATTAGTGGAAAAAAAAAAGTTGAAAAGTCAATTTGAAACACACAGTACCGATTATAAACGAAAACAATCAAAACAGAACATAAAAAAAAAATTGAGAAAAGAAACAGAGGAGAGGCGGTGGAGAAGAGAAAAAGAAGAAAAGAGAAGAAAAAAAAAAGAAAGAAGAATAAGGCCGAAGAAGAAGAAGAGAAGAAAGGAGAAAAGAGAAATGAAAAGAAGAAGAAGGAGAAGGAAGGAAGAGGTAAAAGAAAAGTGTTAGGAAATTATCCAGGTTCGGTGTACACTAATGTTTGTATTTTTTTTAGATTTTTCAGAAATTTTCAGAATTATTATATGATATTGTTTTTAGTTTATTTATGATATATTGTTTATGATTTGTTAATTAAAATTGATTTTGGGATGATTTGATATATATATATATATATTGTTTGTAATAAATTGATTTTGAATATATATATATATATATATATATATATATATATATATTGTTTATGATATATTGATTTTGAATCTATATATTTATATATTCTATTAGTGCTAAATGAATTGATTTGATTATATATATATATATATATATATATATATATATATGTTGTTTATGATATATTGATTTTGAATCTATATATATTTATATATTCTGTTAGTGCTAAATGAACTGATATTAATTATTTATATTGAATTTTGTCAATGTGTTTATTGATTTGAATTTAATAAAATTTAATTTGACCATAAAGAAATGATATTGTGAAATGGCCCTAGGATACTTGGACTTATATATACGGATATAGGAGGTTGGTATACCAGCTGGGTTCAGTGAGCAGTACTGCACCGGCATTGACATTGCTATTGATGATTTATTATGTACCTCCTCATGGATTCGTCCAGGGGTAGGGAGACACGCACCTCCTCACGGATTCGTCATGGGGTAGGGAGACACGTACCTTCCTAAGAATTCGTTCCTGGGATAGGGAGATATGTACCTCTCTAGGGTCCGAACCCTCGGTCCTAGGGTAAGGAGATACGTACCACTCTTAGGATTCGTCCTAGGGTGGGAGTTATGTTCGACAGACAGTCACTGTGGTTGAACGACCCATATTCCAGTCCTGGTTTATGTTGAGTATTTTAAAGGGCCAGAATTGAAGTGATTTGAATAATATATTTATAAGTGAATTTCGGAATTGATTTTATACGTTTATGATTATAACCTAGTTTATGATTTGGTTTACATGGACTATAAATTGAAATGAGTTGTTTCTTTGAATCAATTTCACCCGTTTTATTTCTGTAAATGCTTGGAATTGAAATATGTATATTGTGATATTTTTATTATGAAAAGGTATTTATGAGTTTATTATGAAAAGTTATTTATGAGTTTTAATAAATGAGTTTAGTGTACACCCACTAAGCGATATGCTTAGCGCGCCGTTTTTATCGCGCGTAGGTCACAGGGATACTGAGGAGGCTAAAGACTGAAGAGAGAGTTGCTGACAGAGTCCCAGAGTCACTACAGTTGGGTAGTTATATTTTTTGTATATATATTCTGTAAGCATGCATATACAGAAGTCTGTAAATTTCGAAGAGTTTATATATGTGTTTTGTAAATAATCTTATGATTTCTGTTTTTCATTTGTAGATTGTTTGTAAATATTGAATTATGAATTATTTTATTTTAAACTGTTGGAAAGTCGCACTAAACGGCAGAGTGCGCATTTGATTGAAAATGATATTTGAAGTGTTTTTGTGAATTTTATTTGATTAGAGTTTTATGGAAAACAGGTTTTGGGAAATCAGAAAAATAGAGGGAACTCTGCCGAAATTTTTAAAACTGATTTTAATGGGCTCACAAGAAATGATTTTAAATTATAAATTATTTAGTTTTCAGATTTTAAATAGAGTTATGAAAAGTTTTGAAAGCCCGTAACGCTCTCTGGGTCGATCCAGTCGGATCGGGTCAGGGGGTGTTACATTTAAGTGGTATCAGAGCCAGGTTTAGGCGTTTCTGGACCAAAGAGTCTGTATATGCATGCATTATCTAAAGATACCCATAGGAATGTGTAACTCTAATCTGCAGATCTCTCTTTTGTCTGATATAGGATAAGAGAAATGGAAGGAAGCGGTGATAGACCTGAGAGTCCCGCCAGCGTGGCTGGGGGAGCATCTAGGGAATCAGTAAGCCCGAGAGTGGCGGACCCTGTACAGCCAGCATTTATGCAGCAGATGGCTGAGTTCTTTCAGAATGTGGCTAGAACAGCGCCACGAAGATCAGCCATAGAGCGACTGGCTAAATACAGACCCACGGATTTCCATGGCAGAAAGAATGAGGATGCATCTGCCGCAGAGTACTGGTTTGAGAGGACTGACAGAATATTAGAGCAGATGCACTGTACACCTGAAGAGAGATTGGAGTGTGCAGTATCCTTATTACAGGAGGATGCCTATCAATGGTGGACCTCCATTATACAGACAGTGCGACCAGAGGACAGTCTTTCAGAAGGAGTTCCGGAGAAAATATATTGGTCGCATCTATTTGGACAATCTGAAGAGGGAATTTACCAACTTGAAGCAAAGGCAGATGACAGTGACCGAATATGAGAGAGAATTTGTCAGGTTGAGTAAATATGCACGAGACATGGTGGCGACAGAGGCGGATAAATGTAGACGATTTGAAGATGGATTGAACGATTATATCCGCCTACAGGTTGTGTGACATTCCTAATTTCTATTTAATGAATTGTGAATCTATGAATAGAATATTGATTATTTGAGGAATGTTACAGGTTGCTGCCTTTGAATTTGAAGATTTGACCAGACTCGTCTCGGCAGCTCTGAATGTTGAACGAATTAAGAAAGAAGAGCAGGCCAGAAGTGACAGAGGGCAACAAAGAAGAGGGGCAGGGCCATCCAGCTCATATCAGCCCTAGAGTAAGAAGTTTAAGGGACCGCAGTCTAGTGGTCCAGTGCAGTCCCAGAGGCCCATACCTACAGCTCGGCCTGGTCAATCTGCAACTTCCGTGGCCAGTACCCCTAGGAGTACAGTTAGGGGACCAGCCCCTGCCTTGTGTGAACATTGTGGAAGAAAACATCCTGGTGAATGCTGGAAGCTTACAGGAGTCTGCCTGAGATGTGGATCTCATGACCATTTCCTGAGGGATTGCCCACAGATTAGATCTCCGCAGCCAGAGAGACCAGCCCCTACTACTTCCAGAGGTAGGAGGCCTAGTCAGGCAGTACCTGAAGGTGGTAGCCACAGAGGAGTGTCAGAGTCAGTGGCAAGACCCGAGAGTCGAGCTCCTGCACGAGTTTATGGTGTTAGGGCTCAGGAAGACAAAGATGCGCCTGACGTGATAGCTGGTATTATTTCTATCTTTGATACTACAGCTATTGCATTGATAGATCCAGGTTCTACTCATTCCTATATATGTGATGCCATGCTGAAACACCGAAATCTGGAAACTGAACCTACTGAATATGATATGTTAGTCAGTAATCCGATAGGCCAAAGTGTCGTTGTGAACCGTGTATATAGGAATTGTCCTATTCGGATACAGGAGTGTGAATTTCCAGGAGATTTGATGGAGTTGCCATTCCATGAGTTTGATGTGATCCTAGGCATGGATTGGTTAACTCGGCATAAAGTGGTGATCGACTGTGAACTGAAACGAGTGACCCTCAGAATAGCAGATGGTGCAGAAATCACAATGGTGGGTGAAAGGAGGGATTTCCTCTCTAATGTTATTTCAGCCACTGCCGCCTGTAAACTGATCAGAAAAGGGTGTGAAGCATATTTGGCACAGGTGGTTAATTCCAGAAAGGTTAATGCTAAAATCCAGAATATACCCACTGTGTATGATTTTGCAGATGTGTTTCCAGAGGAGCTTCCTGGTTTGCCACCTCAGAGAGAAGTGGAGTTTGTGATTGATGTGGTACCAGGTACGTCTCCAGTATTGATAGCTCCCTACAGAATGACACCATTAGAACTGAAAGAACTGAAGATAGAATTACATGAATTGCTGGATAAGGGCTTCATTAGACCCAGTGTATCCCCTTGGGGAGCTCCAGTGCTGTTTGTGAAAAAGAAGGATGGGTCATTGAGACTATGCATTGATTACAGGCAGCTAAATAAACTTACTGTCAAAAACAAGTATCCGTTGCCGAGAATTGATGATTTGTTTGACCAGCTGAGAGGAGCCTGTGTCTTCTCAAAGATAGATCTGAGATCAAGTTATCATCAGTTGAGGATAAAAGATTTAGATATTCCAAAAACTGCATTCAGAACCAGGTATGGACACTATGAATTTGTAGTGATACCATTTGGACTGACTAATGCACCTGCAGCCTTTATGGATCTGATGAATAGAATATTCCGACCATACCTGGATCAGTTTATGGTGGTATTTATCGATGATATCCTGGTGTACTCACAGACGGCAGAGGACCATGACAAGCACCTCAGAGTAGTATTGCAGATTCTGAGAGAGAAGCAACTGTATGGAAAACTGAGCAAATGTGAATTCTGGTTACCGGAGATTGCATTTCTGGGTCACATTGCATCAGCAGAAGGTCTTAAGGCAGATCCTAAAAAGATCGAAGCAATAGTGGAATGGAAGCCTCCCAGAAATGTTACAGAAGTCAGAAGTTTCTTAGGCTTGGTAGGTTATTATCGACGGTTTGTGAAGGGATTCTCCTCCATAGCAAGTCCGTTGACCAAGCTACTGCATAAGAATGTCAGATTTGAATGGACTGACAGATGCCAGGCAGCTTTCGACCGATTGAAGGCGATGCTAGTTGAGGTTCCAGTCCTGATTCAGCCTGTTTCAGGTAAAGACTTTGTGATCTATAGTGATGCCTCATGTAACACCCCCCGACCCGAATCCGCTCGGACCGAATCGGGGAGCGCTACCGGATACGGAAAACACATTTCAGAACATAAACTTTAAGTAATGATCCGAATAAATATTTAAATTATGGTCCAAAAAGATTTTCTGAATTTTTCGCCAGAGTTTCTTCTGTTTTTCTGACTTTCCAAAACCTGTTTTCACAACTCATAAAATCCACACTTCTATAATCTTAAATCAAATTGCGCACCCTTCCATATCCAGTGCGACTTACCAAAACAAATTATATCAAAATACTATTACATATTCCACTTTAAAAACATTAAAATCCATGGGCCCAAATATTACAAAACATACATAAAAACTAAATACCATTTCAAATATTTACAAAAACATTCTTGTCCATGCATGCCGATATAATACATATAAAACATCAAATATGTAGTGGCTACCAAAAATGCAGGAGTGATGTGACTCTGATCACTATCCCAGCAGCTTCTACTCTTTCTGGTTCTTGTCCCCTTCAACAATTCTTTTACCTGCGTGTGAGAAAACTCAACACGCTAAGCATATAGCTTAGTGGGTGTACAAAAAACTATATTTCCACTTACACTGTCATATCATTTAAATCATCATCAAAAATATACTGACAAATAAATAATCAATTTGGGGCACAATTCAAATCAAATACAAGTCAAAGCATATACAGATCATATTACATTTCTAATTTCATTTCAGGCTCCTAATATACTAAACATATTTTTCGGACTGGATTACGGGCTATACAGATCAGAGATGGATACCAACGGAGGACCCGCTGCATATCCCAGATATAACAGAATAGAGTTGAATACCAACGGAGGACCCGCTGCGTATCCCAGATCACATTTCCCAACCCGCAAGGGGTGGTACCTCTGTTGATAGGCGTAATACTACTCAGAGAACCCAATTGACATGTCAATCTCCTATATCCATATCTATGTCTACATATATCAGAGCCAAATCATTTTTCGAAAATCATATAATTGTTTAGAACAGAATCATCAATTTACATTATGAAATTATATCCAAATCAGTATACACATTTTCGGAATTCGAATCGCATCAAAATACATATACAAACAAATTACAAAATCATTTCTAAAAATATTTATGAATCCAGAAATCGCTTCAAATCACATTTAAAATCACGTGCAATTATATATCATAAAGCCATAGTAAATCCAAATGCCCCGAATAACTTTTCGAAACATATCGCAAAATCATATATATATTTTAATAATATTCTCCGTAATATTACTATAATCAAAACATATCGAAAATCAATTCAGAATAATTTTCTTAAACAATATTACGGATCCAAAATATTTCAAATATATATATTCACAATTAATTTATTGCCATAATATATATAATCAAAATCATTACAAAATATATATATAACAATATATATATATATATATATATATTTATACATCGAATCAACAGTAGCATAAATCATATATAAACAACAATATTATATATTACCAGTATTATATCGAATCAACAGTAGTATCAATACTATATAAACAACAGTATTATCAACAATATTATAAATAATATATATATAGATAACAAATAAGATATATATATATATATATATATATATATATATATATATATATATATATATATTCGAAATTAATTTATTATAAACAATATATATACCAAATTATCCTAAAATCAATTTCAAACAACAGATCATAAGCCATATATCCCAAATAAATTAAAATCAATATAATATAACAATTCCGAAAATTTCTGGAAAATCTGAAAAATACGAAAAAAATACCACCAAACCTGAAATACTATTCTGAACACAAAACTCTTCTGGACCAACGCCAATTTCCTTCTCCTTCTTTTTCTCTTTCCTTTCTCTCTCTTCTTTCTCTCTCCTTTTCTCTCTCGCCAATTCTGTCTCTGTTCTGTTTCTATTATGAGAATGCCTTTCTTGTCTTTTAATTTTGTCTATTGTATTGCTGTGCATTCTCAATCGGTTACTTTTCAAAATTTTTTTTTTTAATTAATTCTCCTTGTGTGTAAACACTCACACACATACTCACATACATATATAAATATCTGCTTAATTATCATATGCTCCCTTGAACTTCTTAAAATTCTCCAATGACACAAATTTATTCATAATCACATTCCATCTCAATAATTATTCCAAAAATATTCCACACTTATCCAATTACCAAATTGACTTCACCAATATTCAATTGAACTCATTATCATCCAAATGCACCATAAAGTTAATATACTTTTCATAATTACGAAAAATTAGGGGCGTTACACCTCACATCAGGGTTTAGGCTGTGTATTGATGCAGGAAGGCAAGGTGGTTGCATATGCGTCCAGACAGTTGAAAAATCATGAGCAGAACTATCCGATCCATGATCTGGAACTTGTAGCCATAGTATTTGCTTTGAAAATCTGGAGGCATTACTTATATGGTTAGAAATGTTATATATATACGGATCACAAGAGTCTGAAATATCTGCCTACCCAGAGAGAGCTTAATCTGAGACAGAGACGGTGGATGGAGTTAATAAAAGACTATGACTGCGTAATTGATTACCATCCAGGAAAGGCGAACGTGGTAGCAGATGCTCTGAGCAGAAAAACACTGTTTGCTCTGAAGGCTATGAATGTGCAATTACAGCTGAATCCAGATAATGTATTGGTGGCTGAATTGATATGTAGACCCAGTTTGATTCAGCAGATTGCAGACAAATAGAAGCAGGATGCTAGAATCCAGATGATATGTGAACAGATCCCAGAAGGGAAGCATCCGGACTTCTCAATCAGAGCTGACGGTATTGTGTGTTTCAAAGACAGGATTTGTATTCCAGATGATGAAGAATTGAGAAAGATGATCCTGACAGAGGCACATAGTAGTTCGTATGCGATGTACCCAGGTAGCACAAAAATGTACAGAGACTTGAAAACTCAGTATTGGTGGTCTGGTATGAAAAAGGATGTGGTAGAATTTGTGAATAGATGCATGTCTTGTCAACAGGTGAAAGCTGAACACCAGGTTCCATCAGGATTGTTACAGCCAATAGCAATACCTGAATGGAAATGAGACCGCATTATAATGGATTTTGTCACAGGATTGCCACTCACCCGAAGTAAACACGATGCAGTATGGGTTATAGTGGATCGATTGACGAAGTCAGCACATTTTCTACCTGTCAGAACTGACTATTCCTTGGATCGACTAGCAGAATTGTACATTAAAGAAATAGTCAGATTGCATGGAGTGCTTGTATTAATAATATCAGATCGGGACCCGAGGTTTACATCCAGATTCTGGAAGAAGTTTCAAGAAGCTTTGGGTACTCGACTGAGTTTCAGTACAGCCTTCCATCCGCAGACAGACGGACAATCAGAAAGAGTAATTCAGGTGCTAGAAGATATGCTCAGGAGTTGTGTTATTGATTTTGAAGGGAGTTGGGTGGATCACCTCCCATTGATTGAATTCGCATACAACAACAGTTATCAATCGAGCATAGCTATGGCACCATATGAAGCACTGTATGGAAGGAAATGCAGGACACCTGTATGCTGGACTGAATTGGGAGAAGACAGGTTAGTAGGCCCAGATTTGATTCGACAAACTGAGGAGAAGGTGAAGATTATTAAGGAAAGACTGAAAGTTGCATCTGACTGACAGAAATCATATGCGGACCTGAAAAGAAAGGAGATAGAATATGAAGTTGGTGAAAAGGTTTTCCTGAAAGTACTCAGATTTGGCAGAAAAGGAAAGTTAAGTCCTAGGTTTATTGGGCCATACAAAATCATTGAACGTGTGGGACCAGTAGCCTATAGACTTGCTTTACCTCCAGAATTAGAAAAGATTCATAATGTGTTCCATGTGTCAATGTTGAGGAGATACAGATCTGATCCTTCCCACAGAGTCCAGGCTGACATTATTGACATTCGACCAGACTTGACATACGAGGAGGAACCAGTGCAAATTCTTGATCGGGAGATGAAAGAATTACGAAATAAAAGAATTCCACTGGTGAAAGTTTTCTGGAGAAATCACAATGTAGAAGAAGCTACCTAGGAAAGTGAAGAAATCATGAGACAACAATATCCACAACTATTCGACTGAGCTAAATTTTGAGGATGAAATTTTTTAAGAGGGGAAGAATTGTAACGTCCCTAATTTTTTCGAATTATGAAACGTATATTCTTTTTCTAGTGCATTTGGAGAAGTTCATTTGGTAATTGGATAAGTGTGGAATAGTTTTGGAATAATTATTGAGATTGATTGTGATTAAGAGTAAATTTATGCCATTGTGAGATTTTAAGAAGCTCAAGGGAGCAATTTGTAATTATGTAGGATTAGTGGAAAAAAAAAAAGTTGAAAAGTCAATTTGAAACACACAGTACCAATTATAAACGAAAACAATCAAAATAGAACATAAAAAAAAAAATTGAGAAAAGAAACAGAGGAGAGGCGGTGGAGAAGAGAAAAAGAAGAAAAGAGAAGAAAAAAAAAAGAAAGAAGAAGAAGGCCGAAGAAGAAGAAGAGAAGAAAGGAGAAAAGAGAAAGGAAAAGAAGAAGAAGGAGAAGGAAGGAAGAGGTAAAAGAAAAGTGTTAGGAAATTATCCAGGTTCGGTGTACACTAATGTTTGTATTTTTTTTTAGATTTTCCAGAAATTTTTGGAATTATTATATGATATTGTTTTCAGTTTATTTATGATATATTGTTTATGATTTGTTAATTAAAATTGATTTTGGGATGATTTGGTATATATATATTGTTTGTAATAAATTGATTTTGAATATATATAATAAATTGATTTTGAATATATATATATATATATATATATATATATATTGTTTATGATATATTGATTTTAGATCTATATATTTATATATTCTGTTAGTGCTAAATGAATTGATTTGATTATATATATATATATGTTGTTTATGATATATTGATTTTGAATCTATATATATTTATATATTCTGTTAGTGCTAAATGAATTGATATTAATTATTTATATTGAATTTTGTCAATGTATTCATTGATTTGAATTTAATAAAATTTAATTTGACCATAAAGAAATGATATTGTGAAATGACCCTAGGATACTTGGACATATATATACGGATATAGGAGGTTGGTATACTAGTTGGGTTCAGTGAGCAGTACTGCACCGGTATTGACATTGCTATTGATGATTTATTATGTACCTCCTCATGGATTCGTCCAGGGGTAGGGAGACACGTACCTTCTCACGGATTCGTCCTAGGGTAGGGAGACACGTACCTTCCTAAGGATTCGTTCCTAGGATAGGGAGATATGTACCTCTCTAGGGTCCGAACCCTCGGTCCTAGGGTAGGGAGATACGTACCACTCTTAGGATTCGTTCTAGGGTGGGAGTTATGTTCGACAGACAGTAACTGTGGTCGAACGACCCATATTCCAGTCCTGGTTTATGTTGAGTATTTTAAAGGGCTAGAATTGAAGTGATTTGAATAATATATTTATAAGTGAATTTCGGAATTGATTTTATATGTTTATGATTATAACCTAGTTTATGATTTGGTTTACATGGATTATAAATTGAAATGAGTTGTTTCTTTGAATCAATTTCACCCGTTTTATTTCTGTAAATGCTTGGAATTGAAATATGTATATTGTGATATTTTTATTATGAAAAGGTATTTATGAGTTTATTATGAAAAGTTATTTATGAGTTTTAATAAATGAGTTTAGTGTACACCCACTAAGCGATATGCTTAGCGCGTCGTTTTTATCGCGCGTAGGTCACAGGGATACTGAGGAGGCCAAAGACTGAAGAGAGAGTTGCTGATAGAGTCCCAGAGTCACTACAGTTGGGTAGTTATATTTTTTGTATATATATTCTGTAAGCATGCATATACAGAAGTCTGTAAATTTCGAAGAGTTTATATATGTGTTTTGTAAATAATCTTATGATTTCTGTTTTTCATTTGTAGATTGTTTGTAAATATTGAATTATGAATTATTTTATTTTAAACTGTTGGAAAGTCGCACTAAATGGCAGAGTGCGCATTTGATTGAAAATGATATTTGAAGTGTTGTTGTGAATTTTATTTGATTAGAGTTTTGTGGAAAACAGGTTTTGGGAAATCAGAAAAATAGAGGAAACTCTGCCGAAATTTTTAAAACTGATTTTAATGGGCTCACAAGAAATGATTTTAGATTATAAATTATTTGGTTTTCAGATTTTAAACAGAGTTATGAAAAGTTTTGAAAACCTGTAACGCTCCCTGGGTCGATCCAGTCGGGTCGGGTCAGGGGGTGTTACACCATAGAGAGTTTTATTTAACCTGCACACATAAGAGAACTGATCAACACTTTCAAACCCCTCGGGCTGCTTTATATACACCACCTCACTTAGATCACCATTTAAAAAGGCATTGTTGATATCAACTTACTTGATATCACAACCTGTGAGAACAACAATGGTGAACAAAACCCTTATTGTAGCTGCATTTACCACCGGACTGAATGTTTCTTCAAAATCAAGGCCTGGTGTTTGGTGGAATCACTTAGCAACCAACCTAGCCTTGTTATTGAGAATTGTGCCATTTGGATTGTATTTGGTTCTAAAACCCATTTACAACCAACAATATTCATATATGAAGTTGCAAGCACTAAAGACTAGTTCTGATTTCTGATAAGGGCTATGTATTCATTCTACATAGTAGCTTTCAAGCTTGACTGTCTTTGGTTTAGTTTCAGCTAGAAAAGATGAAGGTAGAGTCCATGTAAAAGTGTAGACTTTTGGTTTGAAAATGCCAAGTTTAGACCTTGTGACCATTGGGTGTATAGACTGAACATGAGGTTTGACTATTGTAGGTGCAGTAGGTATGACCTATGAAGAACCAGGAACAAAAACAAAATCAAAGGTAGACTCTTGTTGTGTATCCAGAAATGAAGCAGGTGATATCACGGTGCTTGGCACATTAGAGGATTGCTCAGGCTGTAAGGTTATTGGCGATACAATATCAACAATTGTATGCATAGGAATTGTTGTCCGAGAAACAGTTAATGAGTTGACTGTGTGAGAAAAGAGCTGCTGATATAGGAAATCTATTTCATTAAATTTAGCATTCCTTGTAATGTAAACTTTACCAGATGGGTGTAAACAACAATATCCCTTGTGATTTAACCTGTATCATATAAACACACACTTTGTTATGTGAAAATCTAACTTTTTTTGTAGTCTTTAAGATAAGGGAAGCATGAGTAGCTAAAGGTATGAAGACAACTATAGTTGGGAGCTTTGTGGTATAATTTCTCAAAAAGGAGCTTGAAATTGTAAAAGTGAGGTTGGTTGATTGTTAACAAGAAAACAAGATGTTGAAAAAGCCTTAAACCAAATAGGCATTCTAGCATGAGCTAACAAGGTCAAATCTGTCTTAACTAGGTGCCTATGTTTTCTTTGTACCACACCATTTTAAGAATGAATATTGGCACAAAAGAACCTCACTTGCACATTTTGTTATGAGAGATAAGGTATAAAGGGTAGATATTCACCTCCTATATCCATTTGAAGACACTTAATTCTCCTTTCTAGTTGCAACTCAACTCTCTTTTGAAAGGAAATTAAAACATTAAGTGCATCTGATTTTAACTTCAATGGAAACAACCATGTATAAGTTGTAAAAGCATCCACAAAAGCTATATAATATCGATACCCTTCAGTTGATACAATAGAAGCTGGTCCCCAAAGATCACTATACACAAGTTCTAAGAGAGCCTTAGCTGAAATGACAGACCTAGGAAAGGGTAATCTATGCATTTTACCCATCTGACAAGAGTCACAAAATTCTAGAGTGGCAACATTACAAGGAACATGCATCTTTTACATTATTTTCTTCAGAATTAGTGGGGCTAGATGTCCCAACTTTGCATGCCAAAGTGAAGAGTGAACCGTGGTTGTATATGCACCACTTTGAGGTGGCCTATTATTTTGACTTGAAGAAATCTGATTGCAGACTTGGCTGTTTGTATATACACACAGGTCTGATGAAGAGTAGGGAACTGAGGACGCATACCTTATTTAGATGGAGCAGTTGACTCAACAAGCCTTAATTGATACAGTTCATCCTTAACAGTTCCTTTGAGAAGGATCATGCCAATTTTCTGGTCCTTAATCACACATCCATTAACACAAAACTCAGTTATCACATTATTTTCCCTTGGAAATCGAGATATACTTAAAAATTCTTAGTAATCATAAGCACATGGAATATGTGATTCAAGTTCAACTTTCTAGCAACATTAGTATGAGAATGAACATTTGAATATCCAATATTAGAGATGGTAAGGTGTTGATCATTACCTACAACCAATATGTATTTTCCTTTGTATTATGATTTCAGTGAAAGGTTGTTCAAATATGAGGTGATGTGGTTTGTGGCACCATTGTCCATAAACCAAGATGGATCACTCATACTTCCTAGTGTTGCAATATAGGCAGAAGTCTAATTGTAGCTTGCTAGCTTGTGGCTATGAGTTTTCTTGTTGAAAAACAAATTAGTGTTAAGTTGACTTGTTCAAAGTTCTGTGAGGTTTGTCTAATATAGGCTTGATTTGTTGAATTTGGTGAAGAGTGTGATGGTTGTGGACTCATAAAATGTTGATAAAATATGTAATAGTACTGGAAGGCATGATGTCTAGGCTTTGTGCATAGCTAACAATACAGCTTTCTGCCACTAGATCTGCCTCCTCTACCTCTTCCTCGTGATCCATTTCTATTGTAAGTTGAACTACTTCGTTGATCTTTTTTTATCTCCAACATTATTGGCTGCAAAGTTAGCAGAAACTCCACCAAAATTGACTTGATTAGTTGAGTTCAATTGCTCAATCCTTTGCTCATGCATGGGCAGTAAAAACTAAGCATCTTTTAAGCCCATTGTGGTTCATTGAGAAGAGATTAGAATCACAATGGCATCATATTCATATCTAATACCATACATTAGACTCAACAACAAATCTCTCTCTTAAACAGCTTATTCACCAGCTACTGAGAGAGCATCACCTATATTCTTTATCTTTAAGACAAAATCACTTACTGAATGTGAGTCTTTCTTTATGGTTTGGGCTGTTGCCTCAGTTATAGAATCTTGGCAATAGATTTTTAAGAATACAGATTCTGTAGCTTGGTCCATGCTTTAAGAGAAGACTTGTATTTAAACTTAATTAACTACTTTTTGGCTCAAAGTTGAGATAAGCCAAAATAGTTGTCTCTGATCAGACTTTTTCCACTTCTGATACTCTTTGTTTGGCTGTTGCTCTATTCTTGTGCCTCTATTGTCATCACTGACCTGCATATTGATGAGCTAATTCGGTGGATTCTTGGAACTATCAATGTAGTCTTTAAGATCAAGAGTATTGATAGTTGATAAGATCTGTGTCTTCCAGTATATATAAGTCTCTTCATCAAGTTTTATAGGCAGATTGAAATGTAAAGTTTTAGCTAGGGATGAGAAATCCATGTTAGGTGAGTTTTGTAATTGTTGATTTTGATATTGCAAAGAAGCATTTGAAGAAGATGAATCCATTCACACTAGTCAAGATGCTCTAATACTAAGTGAAAAAGCAAGAAAATGTAAGTTTTTGATATAAACCTGAAGGTTTTTGATATAAACCTGAAGGTGTTTGATATATGTCTAAGATAATATAACTAACTTAATAACCTGAATCGCTAATAAGAATTGCAACAGATATTGTTACAATTCTGTTACAAATATAAACACTTTCACAAGTCTGTTAGCTATCCACCTACATAGATATTTGATCTTCTCATATATGGTTCTAATCACAATTAGCAGTGTGATTAGATGGAGTTAAAGGCCATTTCTCCAGCTTGACAGAAGTGTTTGCACCTGGAGGCTATCACTTGAGCAAACTCTGCTGCGTTTGTTAGCTGCTGATTGCAAGTTGAATTAACTGATTCAACTTGCTTATGCTTTGATTCAACTGCTTCTGCGAGCTCTTCCTTAGTTCTTAATCACATATCTTCACAAAACACGATTATCTAGAAACCTCCTCCTTTTTATTTTTTTTTATTTATAAAACTACTTTTTAATGAAGAAACTCTTTATATGGTTATTGAACAAATATTTTAGTATTTATTTTATAAAAAAAAAAGGCTTTTTAGAAGCAAATCTAGCCAGTACTTCTCTCTAGGAGAAATCATCATAATTTTAGTTAAAGAAACTTATCAATCTATAATTAAGACCTAGATACAAATTATAATGCCTTTAATTAATTATTAAAAAAAAGTACTTGTTGAGTTGTTGTTTACCAATAATGTTGTACAGAAGCACTAGACTAACGAACTTGGATGAAGTACAGAACCACCCTGGTTTGGTAGCAGAAAACTCTATTTCAGTCTGACAATCACTTTAACATGATAAGTTTAAAAAAAAAAAAAAAGCACAAAATTACAAGAATTTTGCTGATGTATTTTTCCATCTCAATTATTTTCCTTTTCTCTTCCCTCCCAGGCGTGGGTTTTGGCTTGACTCGCCTTCGATTGGCTTTTATTCTGTGCATGGAGTTTTCATTTCCTTTTTTTTTTATCTAATGGTGGTCTTTTTTTGTTTTGTGAGTCTAGATATATATGCAGCTCAGATAAAAAGTATCGAAAGAGAGAGATGGAGACAGTGAAAAAGAAAGATACACGAAAGGGTTGTTCAAAATGTTGTTTGAATTCTTTTCTTGTATACGATAATTGTTTATAGTGATGATTTTGCGATAAAGGAATTGCAAAACTGTACGCATTTAAATACTCAGAATTTTTAATGGGGATTATTTGCATTCCTAAAAATATTGTACTCTTGGAAAAATGCAGTGTATAAACAAAAAATCATTTTTGTGCACATGATAAGAACTTTAACTTCCATTTATTTGGAAAATGATACAAGATATAGTACATAAGTGACACCGGATAAACTGGAAGGGTAGGAGAGACACAAGTAAACACTCACACTCAATGGAATCCACCAAAGAAATAGAGCCAAAATAACAAGAACAATTGTTCTTAGAAAACTGTGTATTATCACTCAATTGTCTTTCTTCATATAAGCTAAATACTTATATAGAGGGCATGAAACATCGCTCCAGCCATAGGTACATACATAGTAATTAATAATGAACCTAAAAATTAATGGTTTGAAAATGTGATTCATGAGAGGCATAAAGCTGCTAGGAGCGTTTAAGAGTCCAAACGGCATCACCATCCATTCTAAGAGTCCATCCCTTGTCTTGAAGGCTGTTTTCCATTCATCATCCGGTCTCATTCGAATTTGATGATAGCCACTTCAAAGGTCAATCTTTGAGAAAATAGTGGCACCATTGGTCAAGTAAATCATCAAGCCGATGAATTGGGAAATGATACTTGTTAGTGATCTTATTCACCACTCGACTATCAATACACATACACCAAGATTCATCTTTCTTAGGAACGAGAAGAGCCGGGACAACACAGGGACTCATGCATTCTCTTATAAATCCTTTGGCCAATAAATCATCAACTTGCCATTGCAGCTCCTCATGTTATTTAGGAATTCATCCTAAACGCTGCTTTGTTTGGAATCATGGAACTGGGTACAAAATCAATGTGATGCTGAATCTATTATTGGAGGAAGGCCTGGTGGGATCTCCTTTGGGACAATATCTGAAATTCATGTAAAAGAGGTTCCATTAATGGTGTTATTTCTCCAACCTCTTCATTTTCCTCCATCATCACAAGAATGAAAACCTCATCAACCTCTTCTAAGGTCTCGTCAAATTCAACCCTTAAAAGGAAATGATTTTCACTGCTCTTCGAAGAATTATAAGTACTTTCAAGCTTCGAAGGGCCCAATGTGACTTTGACCCCATTTTTATAAAAGCTGTGTTCTTGAAGCCATCATGTTTAACTTTCCTATCATATTGCCATGGTCTTCCAAGAAGCAAATGACAAGCATCCATGGGAACAACATCGCACCAACATTCATCTTTGTAATTTTGTCCAGTGGAAAATTGCACAAGACATCTTTGGTTTACCTTCAACTCATTGCCTTTGCACAGCTATGAAAGTTCGTAAGGGTCGTGGGTGTTCTTCTTATTTAAGTTGCAATTTAAAAAAATGTGGATTTGTATACTCTGGCAACCTGGTGGGGGGGGGGGGGGGGGAGGGGCTAGGGTCAATGGGTTTATCAACAAATATTGTGAAATTAAAAATATAGACCATTCAACACATAACACGAGAGATTTTTAGCATAAAAAACCTTAACAAGTAAAAAGCTACGGGATCAACTCGTAGGCCACTTAACACATCCACATAAATTATGCTAGTTGATATATTGTTTACAACTCACGTTGATTGACCACTTAATCACACGACTCTTACTATAACCTAATACTACATACCCGCAAGCCTTTTACTATCAAACCCTATGATGTATGCTCAAAGACTCCTCCCGCTCCAAGTCTTGTTGTTCCTTTCGTATAGTCAAAGAAACAATAACCCCAAATTTATGAGATCAGATCTATGTGTTCAATAAAATATGAATAATCAAATAATATGTATAATCAAAACATATTATGAATAGACTAAACAATTAAGCGCAGAAGCAAAACATAATTAGTCTACATAAATAAACTCTCTCTTATCTCACATAAACAAAAACATTGAACCATCAAAATTATAAAGACATGTAAGAGGAATATAATAAGAACTATGAAGAACTATAGAGAGTATAATGAGCCTATCAAAAGAGACTTGTAAGAGCTAAAGAATTATAAATTATAAATCCTCTATATATAGGCAAACATTAGAAACCCTAAACCCAATTGTAGTAGGACTTTAATTCAACTAGGAATGTAATATTTGCTTTCCTATTGAAAAGAGAATATCAATCCTAAAATAAAGGATTTATTTATTAGATGATTCTATTACTTTCAAATACTATAAAAACATCATTGATGCTCAAGGAAACATTAAACACGTTTTTGAAAGACTTTAGGAGACTTAAAATATTCAAGACAACAACTTAACCCAATTTGGGTTCGGCAAGGCAGGCCACGGACGCCTTAGGCGTGCACACATGCCTTAGGTGTGAGGCTGCTGCCTGGCAGGCACTTCAAAGCCGTGTGCCCACACCTGGGGCACAAGCTTGCTGCCTCGTCTCCTCTTTTTAGCATTTCCAACTGCACTTGACTCTATTTTGAGTCAAAAGAACTCTAACCAAACGACCTTGAATTTTTTTTGTTCTTTATACTGTTGGAAAAGTATGGATGTCTAGTTTCATTTTTCAAAAACTAAAGTATCATTTGAATGTACAGATAAGAGGTTATTCTAGTTCAAGCATCCAAAGGTCAGGTTTTCGAAAACACAAAACATTTGAAATTAAATTCCAAAACTGGACAAAACAAAACAAGTAAGACTCAATACTTATAAAACATTAAAATCAACATGTTATCACTCAAATACAAATGTATGACATGTTATAAGTGTGTGTGTATTTGTGTGAATCTTATCTGATCTCAAGAATTAAGAGTATCGTTTTTTCGAAACTTACCTTAAAGTATTTTCTTGAGACTTCTCAGAAGCTTTCCGTCTTCACATGATTTTTTTGAATCTTCATTATATTCAAATCATGCTCTAACTAAGCTAACTAAGAATTACATATAAATGTATTTTGTTTACGAAATTAAAGCCAACAAAATAGTAACCTTACACAATTTCTCTGCTATGCTAGTAGCCACTGTTGAAGTGTAAACTTGTTTTAGGCCCAAATCATTTGAAGGTCCAAACCATTATGGGAGTCCAAACCTAAGTCCAAGTCCATAAATAAGGTCCAAGCCCTCTACCTAGAATCTTCTAGGGTTTGATAATTATGCATAAAAATCATGTGGTCAATTAGAAGGTTGTAGAAGAATGAGGTGTATGATTATTGTAATTTTGGATTAATTTATTTGTGTGGTCTAAAATTGTTTGTTAGTAGTATAAATTCCCCTCTCCATTTTGGTTTAGGCATCAAGAAGAAGTAAGAGCTTCTAAGTGAGTGAAGAAGCTAAAGAGTGAGTTGTAGTATCTTAGTTCTTGAATTAAAGTATTCTTGTAATATTTATCTTGAGTTTGAATAGAAGTTGTTTGTATGAATTTTTCATTTCCAACAGCCACCACATTTTCACAGCTTCCCCCCAATTAGGGCTGGCTCACAAAGTTTTGAGGCCCTGGGCTAAAAAAAAAAAAATTTGTGGCCTTTTGGTGCCCTCGACTGGGGGTCAAACTTTTAAAGGCCTGGGGTATACTGTAGCACTTTACTCTAATGGTTTATTATTGTTAAAATAAATAAAATAATCAAGTGTGGTGGTTGGGTCTGGTGGTATAGTACTCTCCTTGGTGAAAATTTTTCTTCTAAACAAAATGGGCTCAAAACTAAAAAAATACAAATTGGTCCGCCCTCCCCGCCGGGAGGGCCCCCCATCAATAATAACATTACACAAGTTTCCGTTAGAGGTGCACCAAGTGTGAAATATATTGTTACGGAGTCAATTGTCATCCTCCACATGGGCTACATTTTAACTTCGACAAACAACAAGAGATTCTCTTTGGTCAGCATAAATAATTTCAGTGTCACTTTTTGATCCTTCACCATTGAGGCGTTCATTTTCAGCTTCCTCTTGGATGTCTTCTTCAACTAATGAAACAATTTTCTGACTGGGGCACTCGGAAGCAATATGACCAAATCCATGACACTTAAAGCATTGACGAGAATTAGGATTAATTAGTTGAAATAACCTTTCCATCTTGCTTCGAGGGTTGCTTATAAGTACTTGCCTTGGTTGCAGTTGAAGGCTTTGAAGTTGAAGCACTTCCCCGGTTAGAAATATTCTTACGATTCCATGATCGGGTACTGCTTCCATCCTTTAATTGTCCCTCCACCTTTACAGCTAGCTTGAATACATCATTATATGTTCAAGAAGGTTGTAATTGGACAACGTTTTGAATTTCGGGCTTAAGCCCTCCAAGGTAGCGAGCAATACTTTGTTCCTCCGGCTCGGTCAAATCACAACGTAACATGAGATTATCGAACTCTGATGTGTATTCCTCCACAGACAGCTCACCATGCTTAAAACTATGAAACTTGAGGAAAGAATCTTGTAGATAATGATCCGGCAAGAACTTTTTCCTTAAGTGTTTCTTCATCTTCTCCCAAGTGACAATTCTAGCCTTTCCTTCAGAGGCACGTACACTGCTTAAAATACTCCCACCAAATTGAGGCATGTTTTTTTTAACTTGATTGCAATCAGCTTTAATTTGTGGTCCTCTTTTTAATTATTACAATCAAAGATTCTCTCAACGGAATTAAGCCAATCAATGAATTCATCTCCTTGAATTCTTCCTTCAAAGTCTGGAATTTCAAGTTTCATGAGGAGATTAAGGGGAAATACTTGATTCCTTCGAACTTGACTGGGTAAAGAAGCCTCTTCACCGGGTATTCGATTATTTGCATGGTAAAGGTGGTTAACCTCCTCTTCGTCATTTGATACACCATCCTCTGAACCATGACACGAATCATCATGTCCCAAAGCTCCGAAGCGTCCTAAATGCTCCTGGAGTTGCTGCACTTGTTTCATTAGTTCATCCATCTCAATGTCACGAAGGTCTCATTCATGTACCGGTGTTTCAATGTTTTGGCCACAACGACGACGACTGGCCATTACAACCAAAGCTCTGGTACCAAACTTGCACCGGATAAAATGGAAGAGTGGGAGAGACACAAGTAAGCACTTAAAGATAAACACTCACACTCAATGGAATCCACCAAAGAAATGGAGCCAAGATAATAAGAACAATTGTTCTTAGAAAACTCTGTATTAATACTCAACTGTTTTTCTTCATACAAGCTTAAGACTTATATAGAGGGCATGGAACATCCCTCCAGCCATAGGTACATGCATAATAATTAATAACGAACCTAGAAATTGAAAATAATAATTGACACAACAACCAAAATAGACTAGGTTCAAAGATAACTCTTGAAACTTAAAAGGCACAACAACTAAAATAGACTAGGTTCAAAGATGACTATTGAAACTTAAAAGGCAAGTCCAGAAACATCACCATATCAATATTCATCCTTAATGCCTGCTTCTTGCGTGTTTGGGGCTTTGGAAATTTCATAAATCTCCTCGGTATCTGTTGGGAAAATCGGGTATTTTCCCTATTCTAATAGTTACTATTCACATATACTAGCGAATAGAACTCAAACAAAAACCCGACAAAATAATATTGAGAGAAACTGAAAACAGATACTAAACAAAAATATACTAAAGCAGAAAAATAAAGAACACCAGAAATTTACGAGGTTCGGTACAAATGTTACCTACGTCCTCGGGCGCCGCTGACCGCTTTCACTATCTTCAAATATTGGATAATCTCCAATTTACAACTAGGGCAAGATTGTGTTTAACAATCACCCTTTACAAGAGAGAAAGAAAATATTGTTTTTGGGATGAATACAAGATAACAAATTAGGCTTTATTTATAGCCTTCACATGACAAGCCTACCTTGTTTTTAACCAATGTGGGATTCCTATATTTAACTAAGTAACATATATTTCAACAAATCTCCACCTTGTTACTTAGTGATCTTCGAACAATTTCTTCAATCTCTATATCAGCGACGCCAACGCCAACTCAAATCTGCAGGATGTTAATCAAGCTCAAACAATGTTTGAACTTGATTGCTGTCACCACCTTGGTCATCATATCTGCGGGATTCTCTGCAGTGTGGATCTTCTGAATTTGCACTCCACCTTCTTCAATAATCTCTCGCACAAAATGATAACGAACGTCAATGTGCTTTGTACGTGCATGATAGACTTGGTTCTTTGCTAAATGAATAGCACTCTGATTGTCACAATACACCTTGAAGTGCTTCTGACCAATTCCCAAATCTTCAAGCAAACCTTGTAACCAAATTGCTTCCTTTACAGCCTCTGTGACTGCCATATACTCTGCCTCTGTAGTAGACAAAGCAACCGTAGACTGCAAGGTAGACTTCCAACTGACTGGCGCTCTAGCAAGAGTAAATACATAACCAGTAGTTGACCGACGCTTGTCTAAATCTCCCGCGTAGTCAGAATCACAATATCCAATAGCACCTTGACCAATTATATCATCCTGCTCAAATACTAAACCAACATCTACAGTATTTTGAATGTACCGTAGAATCCATTTCACAGCTAGCCAATGTCCCTTACCAGGATCATGCATATATCTACTCACAGCTCCAACTGCATGTGAAATGTCAGGCCTCGTACACACCATTGCATACATCAAGCTACCAACAGCATTAGCATACGGAACTTTTGCCATGTATTCTCGTTCTTCATCATTCTTAGGAGATAATTGAGCACTAAGCTTGAAATGAGGAGCAAGTGGGGTACTTACAGGTTTTGTCTGTTCGTTCATACCAAAACGTTGTAGCACCTTCTTCAAATATTGACTCTGTGTCAAACAAAGCTTGCCTTTCTCTCTGTCTCTGCTTATCTCCATGCCGAGAATCTTCTTGGCTTCTCCCAGATCTTTCATCTCAAACTCCTGATGCAATTGAGCCTTTAACCTTTCAATCTCTAATTGGCTCTTTGATGCGATCAACATATCATCAACATACAATAGGAGATAGATGAAAGAGTCATCTTGTAGCTTACGAAAATACACACAATGATCATGTGTGCTTTTGGTGTACTTTTGCTGCAGCATAAACTGATCAAATCGCTTGTACCACTGCCTCGGAGATTGCTTCAATCCATACAATGATTTGTTCAGCTTGCAAACCCAATTCTCTTTACCAGCAACCTCAAAACCTTCTGGCTGAGACACATAGATTTCCTCCTCCAAGTTACCGTGTAGAAATGCGGTCTTCACATCCATTTGAACTAGTTCCAAATTCAATTGTGCTACCAAGGCCAACAAAATTCTAATGGAGGAATGTTTTACCACTGGAGAAAATACCTCATTATAGTCAATTCCCTCCTTTTGAGCGTAACCCTTAGCTACCATCCTTGCCTTGTAGCGAACACCATCTTTGTCAGGAAATCCTTCTTTCTTTGCATAGACCCATTTGCATCCAATTGCCTTCTTGCCTTTAGGTAGTTTTGCCAATTGCCACGTATTGTTCTTCTGAAGAGATTTCATCTCCTCATCCATGGCTTCCTTCCACTTTTCAACTTCAGAACTTCTGATTGCTTCTTTATATGTGAAAGGAACATCATCATCTACAATCGAAAGTGCATAGGCCACCGTATTTTTAAACTGAGTAGGTAAGTTTTCCATATCCTGGTATCGAACAGGGATCTTGACATTCTGTCGTCGTGGCCTATCCACTGCAATGCTTTCTTGTTGCTGTGGAGGTTCTTGGGTTAAAACCTCTTCTTCTTCTGATTCATCTTCTGCCAACGGAGAATCAACTTCTGATCTACTTCCATCAACTGGGTCAATGATTCTACTTTCAAACTCCACCTGCTTTGAAGTTCCATCGGTCTTCTCAGTTACCTTTCTTAACATGGCAGATTCATCAAATGTAACATCCCTGCTGATGACTGACTTTCTTGTTTCCGGACACCACAAACGATATCCCTTGGAACCAGATGCGATCCCCATAAAAGTAGCTTTCTTAGCTCTGGGATCTAACTTCGATTCCGTAACATGGTAATATGCAGCGGAACCAAACACATGTAAGGAATCATAGTCAGTTGCAGGTTTTCCAGACCATACCTCCATAGGTGTTTTGCCTTCAAGTGCAGACGATGGTAGACGGTTGATGAGATGACACGCATACGTCACAGCCTCACCCCAAAACTGCTTGCCCAACCCAGCATTGGACAACATACACCGAACCTTCTCCAGCAAAGTTCGGTTCATACGTTCTGCAACTCCGTTCTGTTGTGGTGTTTTTCGAACTGTGAAGTGTCGCACGATGCCTTCATCTTCACAAACTCTCATAAATGGGTCATTTGTGTACTCAGTCCCATTATCAGACCTCAGTCGCTTGATTTTTCTACCGGTTTGGGTCTCAATCATCTTTTTCCACTTGAGAAAAATACCCAGCACTTCATCCTTCTTCTTCATGAGGTACACCCAAACTCTTCTTGAGAAGTCGTCGACAAATGTGACATAATAATGTTTGCCACTCATAGACGGAGTCCTTGTTGGTCCCCATACATCAGTATGAACATAATCCAATATACCTTTCGTATTATGGAGTGCGGTGCCAAAACTTACTCTTTTCTGCTTCCCCAAAACACAATGCTCACAGAAATCTAACTTGCCAGTTCTTGCACCTTTCAATAAGCCTTGCTTCACCAGTATTTGCAAAGCCTTTTCACCAGCATGTCCTAAACGCATATGCCACAGCTTGGTAATTTCTGAATCTTTCTCCTCTTCAGAGACTGCTGCTGCTGCTGTCCCAATAACTGTACTACCAAGATAGTAATACAAGTTATTCTTCCGAACGCCTTTCATTGCCACAAGTGCTCCAGAAGTAACTTTCAAGCATAGTCACAATGAAGCCTTTAGATTCTAAGACTCCCAAAGAAATGAGATTCTTCTTCATGTCTGGAACATAACGAACGTCCGTCAAAACTCTGGTTGAGCCATCTTGATTCCTTAGTCGAATTGTACCAATCCCCAAAATTTTGCATAGACTATCATTGCCCATGAAAACATCTCCACCATTTAGTTCTTCAAGGGTAGAGAACCACCCCCTATTAGGAGTCATATGGAAGGTACATGCTGAATCCAAAATCCAATCATCAGGATGAGATGCCGTTGATGATCCAACCAGTGCAAAATCTGAATCGTCACTGCTTTCGGCTACACATGCATCAGACGATACAGCTTTTCCTTTCTTCTGCAGCTTCGGACAGTCTTTCTTCCAATGGCCTTTTTCGTGACAAAAAGCACATTCATCTTTACCAAGTTTTCCTTTTGAACGAGATCTTCCTCTCCTTCCTTTCTGTTGTTTTTGTGAGCGCCCTCTTACTGCTAACGCCTCTGCTGCTTCATTCCTGCTTTCCTTTTTATCTTTCTTTCGAATTTCATGGCTATACAAGGCAGTGCAGACTTCATCAAAGGAAACTTTATCCTTCCCAATGAGTAAGCTTGTAATAAGATGATCATACTCATCAGGAAGAGAGGCTAACAACATTAAAGCCAAATCTTCATCCTTGAAAGTTTCATCCAAATTTAGCAAATCTGCAACTAACTGATTGAAAGCAGTAATGTGGTCGTTTATCGTGGTACCAGGAAGGTAATCAAATCGGAACAACTTCTTCTTCAAATAGAGGCGATTCTGACCGCTCTTCTTCATGAACTTGTTCTCCAATGCCTTCCACAACTTACTTGCAGATGTCTCCTTCATGAACGCATACTTCTGTTCTCTTGAGAGACACGAACGAATTGTACCACATGCTAAGCGGTTGATATTTTTCCACTCAGTTTCATCTGCTCCTTCTGGTTTCTCTTCTTCAATGGCAATGTCTAGACCTTGCTGAAAGAGAGCATCTAGAACTTCGCCTTGCCACATACCGAAATGACCGGTTCCATCAAACTTTTCTACCTCAAACCTTACTTTCATTACAGATGTCCTGCCCAGTATAGATGACGTGGAAGGTTGGGAGGATGACTGGCCTTCGAATGAGATAGACTTTTCTTCCGCCATTTCTTTAAGCTGCTAAACTCAGAAAAACTACAACAGTACTGTATTTGTTAACAGTACCAGTATACTGAAATAGTGTATGTAATCGTGAATAGTACACCAGGTAACGTCCCAGGAAAGAGAGGTGGGTCACAACGGACACTCTTAAATACCAAATCTTTCCTTAGCCAGACATTTCCTAGACATGCACTTTCCACACCACCACACTGACTTCCAGCAACCACCAAATCAGCAAACTCAAGAATAATTCTTTTCTGATGTGGAAGATCAGACAATACTGCAACCACAGAGCATACTAAGAATTTTCTAGAGAATCTGACACCTTCAGCAGCTTAAAACACAACCGTGGCTCTGATACCAATTGTTGGGAAAATCGGGTATTTTCCCTATTCTAATAGTTACTATTCACATATACTAGCGAATAGAACTCAAACAAAAACCCGACAAAATAATATTGAGAGAAACTGAAAACAGATACTAAACAAAAATATACTAAAGCAGAAAAATAAAGAACACCAGAAATTTACGAGGTTCGGTACAAATGTTACCTACGTCCTCGGGCGCCGCTGACCGCTTTCACTATCTTCAAATATTGGATAATCTCCAATTTACAACTAGGGCAAGATTGTGTTTAACAATCACCCTTTACAAGAGAGAAAGAAAATATTGTTTTTGGGATGAATACAAGATAACAAATTAGGCTTTATTTATAGCCTTCACATGACAAGCCTACCTTGTTTTTAACCAATGTGGGATTCCTATATTTAACTAAGTAACATATATTTCAACAGTATCAATGAGGAATATATCCCGACAATTTGATTGTTAATTTCAACCAAATAAACATTAGCACAATTATTCCATAAAATTCTACGAACTTTTTATTAGACACCGTAAAACTGAAGAACCTGTCGATCAATCACGTAATTAATTAAATTGATCAGCAGCTTATGAGACTGAAAGAAAACTAAAATAAATTGACCTCCTGGTTCAGAATTTTAATTACCTTGCTTAATTTGCAACATGCTCTACATAGATAACTATTATTGAATCGAGGAAAGCATCAGCACGTCCACAGAAACCAACAATTTCTCCGTTTTCCATAGAAATTTTAAAAGCAGAGCCATTCGTATGACCATAAGATCCGTACATGGTCCGATTAGTATGGAAAGTTAGAGATTCGACGACAACACTCTCAAGATAATCAATATTAGCTCTGCTTATTAATGTCAAATATTCTTCAGGCCAATCAATCGAAAAATCTACACATTGTATATTATTTTATTTTTAAAAGTAATAATAATAAGACAACCAAAGCATTATAAGTCCAAAAACGCTTATAGTACTTGCCTTATCAAGTTTACCACCGAGACCGCCAAATATAGCTGTAGACAAAAACTGTCCGGTTGCACGATCGATGGTGGTGAAAGTGACTGAATCAACGACCTCCTCGTGATTGATTACAATCTCTTCAATTGCAGCATCACTACCTGAGTTACAGTCCCAAGCAGGCCCTCGTGGAGTATTATAATGGTTCCCTGCGGCAGAAAATAAAAATAAATAATTTAAGGATGTATATATTGATCGTATATGATTTAAGTTAAATCAAATACACAAACAAATAGGAGCCTGGTTTGCCATTCGCTTAATTTCAAATGAGTTTGTAAAGTTGCTGATACTCGTTTTTGGAAAAGGTTGTGAAGCTGCTGATATGAATGAGCAAAGTTGGCTTTCTTTTACGTAATTAATTTAGAGCTAATTACATTAATATCC
The DNA here is from genome assembly GCA_003430845.1 of Xanthoceras sorbifolium. NCBI lineage: Eukaryota > Viridiplantae > Streptophyta > Magnoliopsida > Sapindales > Sapindaceae > Xanthoceras > Xanthoceras sorbifolium. The sequence continues at coordinate 12,179,994 of CM010621.1, forward strand.
CTTCATTTTGTATTTTTTTGCAAATACTAGTATCTTTTTCTTTTATTGCACAAACCTCCCCCGAAAATCGTTGACCAAACCGTTGACTAACCATAAAGTTAACAATTGTTACTCTAGCAAGAGCAAAGTCGTCTTTTTCCTATTAAATCAATTAAAATAATTAAAAAATAAGTTAAAAAAATTCGAAAAAAGAAAAAGAAGAAGAAGAACACAAAAAAAAATGGAAATAAAAGATAAGAAGAAGAAGAAGAAAAATGTGAAAAATAAAATCTGAAAAAAAAAGAAAAGAGGAAGAAGAAGAAGAAGAAGAAGAAAAAAATTTGGAAAAAAAAGAAAAATGAAGAAGAAGAAGAAGAAAAAAAATCTCGAAAAAAAAAAAGGAAAAGAAGAAGAAGAAAAAGAAAAATTCTAAAAAAAATAAAAGAAGAAGAAGAAGAAGAACAACAACAATAACAAAAAAAAAATCTAAAAAAAAAAAGAAAAGAAAAAGAAGACGAAGAAAGAATAAGAAAAAGAAAAACAATCTGGAAAAAAAAAGATCTGAAATTTTTTTTCTTCAATTTCTTTTTTTTTTTTATAATTTGGAGTTCAACCTTCAAACTTTTTTTTTTTCTCATTTGAAGAAAAAGAAAAGATGGGATCTCCACCGTTCATATTATGAAATTGACGGTGGAGATCCCATCTGGTATCTCCACCTTTAATTTTTTTTTTAGTTTTAAGGTTTTTTTTTTAATATTTTTTTATTAAGGGCAAAATGATCTTTTTGTCCAAACCGTTAACTTTATAGTTAGTCAACAGTTTTATCAACGATTTTTAGGGAAGGTTTGTGCAGTAAAAAGAAAAGATACCAGCATATGCAAAAAAAATACTAAATGGAGGGGATATGAGTATAATTAGCCCATTAATTTATATCCAACAAGTTACCATGCATTGTATTTTTTTTTTTAGTACAGAGGAGGGTATCAACCCCAACAAAAATCAAGGAGCCTAGCCAGCAGCAGTTAAGACCCTGCTAGTAGCAACCCCTCTAACATCATCCAACAAGTTAGGCAAAATAAATGAGGGTGGATCCTCCAAAAACAACATACCCACATCTATACTCCGACCCCTTTTAGCTAATATATTAGCTACTTTGTTGCTTTCCCTAAAAACATGCTTAATACTACACAACTAATTACTGTTAATAAGACTTTTACAGCCAGTAATAATGCTATACAGTGGATGATTATCAATGTTATTGCTACTAATCAGCTCAATCCCACTCTTAGAGTCACATTCAAGGATCACTTGTTTGTACCCATGTTCCCAAGCAAGTTGAAGGCCAAGGAAAATCCCCCAAACCTCAGCTTCAAACACACTGCCTCTGCCAATATTCGCCATGAACCCCATCAGCCATCTTCTTTGATCATCCCTAAACACCCCCCATGCTGCAATAGCACCTTCCTTTCCTTTCGTGCTGCCATCCACATTAATCTTCACTCATCCATTAGCAGGCGGCTACCAATAGATCATCTCAGCAACTTTGTTTGTTGACCCATCCTCCCCCTTGCAGCTGTCATTCCACTCTTTCACTGTTCTGTATATGACTTTCCTTATATCAATAGGCATACAAAACCTTTCATCAAAAATCTTGGCACATCTCCACTTCCATATGAACCAAAGAACCCAAACAAACAACCTGTTGCTGGCCCCGAGACCTAGAGCTGAATTCTTATCATCTAGATTACTTTTCATCCACTGCTCCTATTTGCTAGAAAAACCTGCAGACTTAGTGGAGTTGCAGCAATAGCTTTCCCATATCTTCTTAGCAGCTGAGCAACCTCTAAACAAGTGATTCAGGTCTTCAATCACAGCGCCACAGCTAGAGCAGCTCGCTGAATCATCCAAGCCTCTTATACTTCTCTGTTGATTTGTTAACAGCTTATGATGGAGGAGCATCTACATAAACATCTTCAACTTAGGAGGAATTTGCAGCTTCTAAATTCCATTCCACTTCCATTCAGTATTTTTCTCCAAACCATTCATGGTATTGTAGGCTGTGTTAACCGTAAAATTACCATCTTTAGTTCTTCCCCATATAGCCTTATCCTTCCCATTACCATTATATCCAGTATGTATGCTACAAATACACCTCACCAAATCATTTGGCAGGTACTTATATAGCATGCCTAAATTCCAACTGCTTCCTACTAGAAAACTCTCCACCTTTAGACTGAGGTCCTGGTTGTCTAATTCTATCAAAGAATGTTCTCTTAGGATTCCAATATTAGGTACCCAATTGTCATTCCAGAAGCTAATGGTTTTACCATTTCCCACCCTCCATAACAGCCCTTCAGCAATACATTTGGACAAGATCCCTCTCCAAACACAGGACTTTCTTCCCTTGTCATTGACTGCCTCAACTAACGATCTTCCTTTGATATACTTGCAGCTAATCACCTTGCTCTATAGACTCTCTTCATCCTTAATGAGTCTCCAACTAGCTTTTGCTAGTAGAGCTTGGTTAGCCTTCCTCATGCACTTGATCCCTAGTCCTCCTCTCTGCTTAGTCTCACCAACTGTCTCCCAATTGATAAGATGCACCTTCTTTTTTTTTCCATGGTATCACCCCATAAAAAATTCCTATTTATTTTATTTAATTTATTGCACACTTCCATAGGAATCTTAATAGTTTGCATCATATAATTAGGCATAGCAGCAGTGACTGCTTTTATGAGAACAGTTCTTCCTGCAATATTGAGTGTAGAGCTCTTCCAGGCTGCCAACTTGCTTTGAACTCTGTCTATGATATTGCAGTAAGTTTTTTTACTTATCCTCCCATGCACCAAAGGAATGCCAAGATATTTGCCTAGATCACTAGTGAGAGGGGATCCATACACAACAGCAACCTCCCTAGCTGTAATATTATTGGTGTCTTTGAAACATAGATGCAGGATTTTTGCAGGCTCACCTGCTGTCCAGAGATATCACAAAACATATCAATGCACCTCTTCATTATGGCAGCTTGCTTAACAGTGGCTTGGCCAAATAATATAAGGTCATCTGCAAAAAAAAGATGAGAAATGCCTAGTCCACCCCTTGAAACCTTGACAGGGATCTATTTTTTCTCAGTCAAACTCTTCAAAATAATATGGGAGAGCTTTTCCATACATAAAACAAAGATGTACGGGAAGAGAGGGTCTCCTTGTCTAAGCCCACACCCCGGTTTAAAACCACTAAAAGCTTCCCCATTAAAAAATACTTTGTAGCTCACACTCGTAATACAACTCATAATTAGCTCACCTAGCCTGCCCTCAACTCCCACTTCGTTAAGCACCTCTTTCACAAAATCCCATTGAATCCTGTCATACGCTTTTGATAAATTTATCTTCCATGCAAAAAAACCTTTTCTACCCTTCATACAATTAAATTTGTGAAGAACTTCTTAAGCTATAATAATATTATTATGAATTTGTCTCTCAGGCACAAAGGCCGCTTGATTAGGGCTGACTAGGTTAGGAAGAAGATTTCTAAGCCTACCAACAATCACTTTGCTTATGATTTTATAGGTGGTGTTGCACAAACTTATTGGTCTGAAGTGAGACATATTAGTCGGGCTTGGAACCTTAGGAATGAGGGATATGATCGTTTGATTTAACTTTTCACTCCCTACCCAACCTAAGGCTTTCAGCAGCCATGTTAAACAAATCCTCCCTACAAAGTTCCCAGCTGTTTTGGAAAAACATAGTAGAAAATCCATTAGGCCCTGGTGCCTTAAACCCCCAAATTCCCTCAAGACTCCCCTTAACCTCTTCCAACTTCACATTCACATTTAGCCTACCCCTGATTTCTTCACTAAGCTTACAAAACCCCCCAGGCAGCCTATCATAGTCAAGATTTCTATCATTTCTCTCAAACAGATTTTGAAAGTAGTTTAACGCATTATCTTTCATTTTATCCTTATCATTGGACCACTCTCCACTTTCAAGCTTAATGCCCTCTATTTTATTTTGTATCCTACGAATAATAGTAGAAGTGTGAAAAAAATGCGTTGTATTGGATGGCTAGTATGGTTTCTTTTGTCGATTCAAAGAATTACTATATTTAGAAAAATGTTAGTATATATCATTAAGAACCATATTAATTATTAGAAGTATATAAAAAATTATATTTATTGTTTTACAAATAGAAAAATTATATATTAATATATTAAAAGAGTAAATATAAATTATTTAATAGACTCTTAAATACAACATTTACGTGTTTGAATTTGTTTGAATTTTCATAATAGATATGAGATTTTCCCATGGCAAGTGCCAAGTGGGAAGTGGCCCGCACGCCCTCTCTAACTCTGGATACAGCCCATGATACAGCATTCCTTTGAATAAATATTAATAATTAAAAAAATAAAGAGTAATTATCAATTTAATCCTTAAAGTTTAGAGAATTATCAAATTTTAATTTTAATTTCATTTATTAATATTCTTGGCCCTAACATTTTAGAATGTATCATTCTGGTCCCTCTAACTAAGTTTTTAACGGTTAAACCTCACAAAATTGGTAAAAACACTGATTTTCCATTGATTTTATTTAAATGAGTCAAAATTATAATTTTAATCTCAATTTTTTTAAAAAATTATTAATAATTAAAAGTGTAATGTAGTTATTTTATATTAATTTTTAAAAAATAAAATTTTAAACATTTTCAAATTTTTTTAAATAAATCTACACCGTCTATCAACGTTTATAAAAAAATTGAAAATTAAATTTTTTTTTATTTTTTTATTTTGTTATTCAACAAAAACAATTGAAACTCAAAATGGTGGAGATCCAAAGAACAACAAAAATAAAATAAAATTTGAAGAACAAACCCTGATCTAGGTTCGTTGAATATTTGAAACTTGAAGAATGAACCTAGATATAAGTTCGTTCTTCAACGAAGCTGGGTTCGTTGTTGAAGATGAACCTATCTGGGTTTGTTGTTGAAGACGAACCTAACTGGGTTTGTTGTTGAAGACGAACCCAACTCGGTTCATCTTCAATGAACCTAGAAACTAGGTTAACTTTTTTTTTTTTTTTTTCTTGTTGTGGAGATCACCACCCTTCGATCTCCATGGAGACCCATCGACCTCCAATGATGGAGGTCGCTTCGTTTCAAGTGATGGAGATTGATTTCCATCGCTGGAGATCAAGCTTTTTCAGTTATTATTATGTTTATTTTTTATTCATGGTGGAGATCCAATCCTAAGAATAGGAAAAAAAAATTGAAAATAATTTTTTTAAAATATCTATTCACAAATTTTTTTAATTTTAAATTTCAATATGATCTCTGTCATCCATCAATCTTGATGGAAGGTGAAAATTTATTATTTTTTTTAATTTTTTATTTAATTTATTAACGGCTTTAAAATTTTGATAATTCTCTAAAAGTTAGAGACCAAATTGATAATTCTCCAAAAATAAAATAAAGTGTAATATTTTTATTATTTTAAAATTAAAAATGTGCAGTGATGTATTTGTAGAGTAAGTACAAGTTTTTATTCAAATTTTAGATCTTTAATCTCCCCTAATTGGAGTTTCAAAATTTTAAAAAATATACACCCTAATTAGAACCCCTTAAACATATATTATCTTTGTTTATAAATTAATATATATATATATATATATATATATATATATATATATATATGAATACGTGCTTAAATTTTGAACAGATAAGTAAAAAAGTTACAGTATTTTTTTTAGGGTGTATTTGGTGTATGAGATTAGGTTGGACTATTTCTTAGGATTGGATTGGATTTGACTAAATTAATACTGTGATGTATTTGGAGCCGTTTAGAATTGGAATAAAAATACTATCTTTTGTATGGTGTTGATGATATTGGACAAAAAATAATTGTATTTTATTTTTGATATAATATGACATTGATTAAGATAATATTAGATTAAATCAATAATAAAATAAATATTATTTTGCTTCAAAAAAAATATTATTTATATGTAATATGAAAATATTTAATTTTTGATAAAATAAATAAAAATGTCTAAGTTAATTATAAATAAAAATATTATTTTCAGTTGACATTAAAAAATATTAAAAGTTTAAAATATTTTAATAAAATATAAGAAATTAAAATATGAAATGAGAGAAAGGCAATAGAGAGATACAAAGGGAAGATGAAATTAAAAAAAAAAACTGAGAAGAGAGAGAGAGAGGATAAAGTAATCCCCTTAATTTGGAGGGGTTTATTTTGCCCTCTATTGATGGGATAAAAATAAGAGTGGAAAAAAAAATTAGTCACCACGATTGTATCACCAAACATTTGATTGGACAATTTTTTGTCCAATCCCAATCCTATCCTGGGCAACAATCAGACCCTTTAGGTGTAATAAGTTATCTATGAATGTAGTGAGAGCAAGGCCGGCCCTGACTTTTTGGTGGCCCGGGGTTCAACTTAAAATGAGGCCCTAACATGTTTTACTTTGATAAATTCTAATAACTACAAAATTTTGCTAAACATTTCGAGGCTAGACCATCATGCCTTTAATTTCATGTGCAATATATTTTCAAGGATTTTTTTAAACTTTTCCTAATTCCTAGTAAGGGGCTTAATTTCAAGAACCGAGAGAAGAAGATTAAAGTCATCTATTACATTATGTCTAGAAAAAAAAAACCACAAGAAATGCCATGTTTCTAAAATTCTGTTTCATTTTCTGCAATTGTTTTCTGAAAAATAATTGAATGCACCAATAAATATAATTTTCATAACATAGCACAAATTTATAGTGAGAAACTTGTATAATGTAACCAAAATATTAGACTAAATCCTTATGGATGAATTTAATTTCTAAAGTATACCAAATGCTGCACATGAAAAAATCAACTCGAGAAAAAGGAAAAAAAAATTAAAGAAATTAATTGTCATACTGACTGTTCTTAACTAAAAAGAATTTTAAATTTTGATAAAGTAATAAAATTACCTGCATTGAGTTTTGATAATTACTTAAAAGTTTCTTCGTCACTCTGGGGGGCCTCAAAATTCAACATAAATAAAATGAAAAATAGAGTTTTGATGTTTGGAGAATAAAATACAAACAAAGTCAAATAATTCATCTTCTCTGGTGGGATTTACTGTAGCTCAACTAAAAAATAGAAGAAAATTTTCATAAAGAATGACAATAACAAGATATAAAACTCCATCACAAAAATTACTATAAATTCTTGCCAATCGAAGGAACTGAATGCCTACAAAATCTGTGTGTGAGAAAAACAAAGAAAGAGTTGCAGAAGAAGAAAACAAAACCAATCCAAATGATTAAAAACTTAAAATGAGATAATAATAATAATATGTATATACATACGGATGTAAAAAAATTGGGTCTCAGAATTCAACATAAAAAAAAAAAAAAAAATTGGCCCAACAACATTAGAAGAAAGAAAAAAAATTGGGCCCAAGCAGTATCACAACATCAGATCAATATAAAAACTTTTAAAAAAATTAGGCCTAAAAAGTTTAATAATAAACATAAATAAATAAAAAAAAATTGGGCCCCTTAGGCCTGGGACCCTAGGTGGTCACCCCTGGTGTCCCGCCCTAAGGCCGGCTCTAAGTGAGAGAATAAGGTACGTCAGGGATTGCTGTAACTTAAAAAATAAACACTTATTTCATAAGTTAGAACAAAAAAAAATATTTAATAAATTTATCAAAATCTGTTTATTTCGTAATATGCTTTTTCTATAATCAATAAGAGAAACATATTATGAAATAAATAGATTTTAATAAGTTTACAATTTACTTTTTTTATTTATTTAAATTTATAAAATAAATGATTATTTATCAAGATACTTCAATCCCAAATGCACACTAAATTTGTGCTTCAAATTTTGGATCCTCAGTTAATTAAGACAAAGGTTACTAAGCCTCATTTAGGAGTCAGTTCTACGCAATCTCTATCACATCTATAACATAATTTTTAATTTCCATAGGCGGTTCAATTATTGAATTGCACTTTTGAAAATAATAATTCACATATTTTGATTTTTGTCAATCTTCAACTCTTTTTTTAGGGGTCTAAAGTTGTGAACCAAACCGGTTTCAAAACAATCCACCGCGGGTTCTGTTCTGTCATCAAGAACTATAATTCAATAGAACGGAAGAGTGAATAAGTCCTTGAAATTAGGGTTTGAAGGTAGTGGGGTGACGAGGCTTCACGTGGTCATTGAAGCAATTAATTAAGCTTTCTTTTAATCCTTCGTTTTATTTAAACAATACATCAATATAGTCTTTTAAAACACACTCGTTAGTTGTTACTTGTTAGATAGTATTTTAAAAAATACATCAAAATAGTTTGTGATTTGAAAAGGCATATGCATTTCCTAATTCTTGAAATCGACTTGAATTATCAACATTAATTAGTAGTCAGAAGTCTTAAAAAATGATAAAATTGTCTATTTTTCTATCATAAATTTCTTCGGCGAGTAATTTTCTTATTCATGATTAATTTTCTTGTGTTAAAAGATTCAAAATATTTAACATTCTCAAGCTGAATATTTTGCAAATTCAGATAGTTTTGACATACTCGTGTTACCAATTTAGATGGAGTAGCAAGGTTCGTAAAAGAAAAATACTGTTTAATTCTTGTAATGTATAAGATTTTTTTTAATGGTGATAATTTGCAAACCTAAAAATATTGCATACGTATAGGAGATCTATAAACAAATAGATACTGAAAAAACTGTTACTAGTTGAGAATATTGAAAAAAATAATATAAATTGGAATAATGATGTATATAAACCAACGTTGTGCGCAATAACAAAAAACTTAACTTCCATTTATTTTCATAAAAGATATATAAATACATAAGGAAAAGATCCTGGCAAGTTTATATTTGTAATTTCATACAAAAGGAGATCATATGCACTTGCCACAAACAGAAAAGCAAACAACATTAAACTTCAAATGTGTCCAAACAAACACCAGTAATCCAGTATGCTTATTCCATAATACTACGAGTTTCTTGTTACGACACTGGAGAGGTGAAGAATCTGTCAATCAATCACATATTTAATTATTAGAATTATGAAATTGTGAAAGAAAACCAAAATAACTTGACATCTCGGGTCATAATTTTAATTACCTTGCTTAATTAGCAGAAGGCTTTACGTGGATACCTATTGAATCGATAAAAGCGCCGGCACGTCCAAAGAAACCAACAATTTCCCCATTTTCCATAGGAATTTCAAAAGTAGAGCCATTCGTGAGACCATAAGGTCCGTAACTGGTCTTATTAGTATGGAAAGTTAGAGATTGAACGATGAGATTTCCCGTCCCAAAATAATCAAATACGGTCCCGCTTATCAAGGTCAAATGTTCTTCAGACCCATTGATCGAAATCTACATAATATGTAATATTATATTAAAAAAGAAACAACTAAAAAGACAATTCAAGTTTTATAAGACATAAAAATTATGTACTAATTACCTTATCGCTTACACCGCCAGTACCACCATGTGTACCCGAAGATACAATTCTTCCAGTTGCGTGATTCATGCTTTTGAAAGAGACTGAATCAACGACGTCCCCATGATTGATTACTATCTCTATAATAGCAAAATCAGTACCTAGGTTAAAGTCCCAAGCGAACCCTCCTGGACCACCCCATGACCCTAGCTTAATTGTTCCCTACAGCAAAAAAAATAAAAATAAAAAAAATAAATAAATAATTGAAGAATATGCTAATTAATTATAATCAAAGTTACTAGTGTAACACAAAGAAATACGAGCCTGGTTTGCCATTTGCTTAAATTTCAAAAAAGTTTGAAAAGTTGCTGATGATATTCTTTTATATCTCGAAGGTGTAAAGTTGGTGATGTGAGTGAGTAAAGTTGTGTTTCTTCTACGTTATTTATAGCCACACCAAGTGGCCATACATTGCAGGCTAGTCTTGTTATTATCAAAACAAAGAGCCATTGTAAACTAATTAATATAACATTAACGTGTTTGAATTCTCATAATATAAAATTTCTTATGACTAATCGATCATATCATAATTATCCATTTCATTATTATAATCACACATATTTGGAATTTGGTCAATCTTCAAAACAAGCCACCGGTGGCTGTTCACAAACTATAATTTAATAAAGGGAAGAGCGGATAAGTCCTTCAGATCATGGGTTGGAACGTTCGAGAGTGACTAGGCTTCTTGTGGTGGTCTTATCATGTGGTTGGTTTCTCATTAAATTTAGCTTGAATTGTTATGTAATTTTCTTTTCATATTTACTAATACCATTTGTAGTCTTATATTTATTTATAAATGCATAAAGAAAGGAAAGATCTTTCTCTATCGTAGGTCAAGAGTCCAACTAGTGTAAGATTTTAAAATAATATAATAAGGACAATGATAATATATATAGATTTGAGTTATTACAATTAATACATAATTTCGAGAATGAGAATACGACTCGAACTTATAACTTTCATATATAAGTATGAGAGATAAACTACTAGGCCAACCTCATTTTATCAATAATACTGATATTATAAGCAAAATTAACTCAAATAATTAATTTAACATTAGCCACAAACGTGACTGACTTTTTCCAAACGCCATCACTGCAACTTAAATATTGAGCATTCGGATAAAATCAAAATTAAAATTTTTTTTGGGCAGCAAATCAGGTGTATTGGGCATTGATTTTTTGAGAGTTAAAAACACCAAGTGGTCAAATTAAAAGGTCCACTACGTGTTTCAATAATTATGAAGAATAAATCAAGTAAATTTTTTATATTATTTTATTATTTCTTAGTTGTAGATATCCCGTATCGTTTGTCACCATTTTGACTTATTTGTATAACTACTTGGACATAAAGCATAAGTTAGTTTAGGTGTTTTTTTTTTTTTAAAGTAATTAGTTTAGGTGTTTCAGTCGAAAACAATATCTATTTTCTAATAGTACCTAGCAAATAAAAGGGAACATATCTGGTGTTAATGTTAAATTAATCATTTGAATCATGATATTTTAGTTATTAATATCAGCATTATCATCGTCCTTGTTATATTATCTTAAAATTTTACAATAATTGAACTTTGGACCTAACTAAATCAAAAGCTATTATAAGTACACACAATAACTCCGATCATAGAAAAGAGATTTATCCGTACTTTATAATTTTATAAATAAACATAAAATTATAAATTATATCAATAAAAGAAGTACACAATAATTAAATGAGCATCTAATAAAATTATTTTATTCATAAATTTCTAAACCATTTAAAAAAGACAAAACCACATGCTGTGCATAAGACGGTGTTGAAATAATTATATTTTTATTTTCAACTAGGTATATGATATATCAAGTTGGTTGAGATGTGTTGAAATAAATAACATGAATGCCTTATTCAAATTTTAAATACTCAATTAGGATAAAGGTTCAGAGTTGGGTTTTCATCCTGTGGGGTTCGAGTCTGATACCTCGTTCGTGATTTCGTCCATCTTGAGCAGGGACCCTCTGCTCTCGGAAGTGGGCCTTGTTATTTCTGACATTTTGACTTTAGTTTCGTCACTTTCAGTTCCTCATATTAGTTTTGCTCCTCGTTCTTATAATGGGGTTGCCCATCAGTTAGCTAGGTTTGATCTTTCTATTCCGAATTTTTTGGCTTGGATTGAAGAGGATCCATCTTATGCGGTGGATTCGATTCGTGCTGATTCTCGTTTGTAGTTTAATTTATTTTTATATATTATCCCTTCGTCAACAAAAAAAAAAATTAGGATAAAGGTTGTCTAAACTCATTTAATATTTGGTTTTCCACAATTGATCTCCATGCCATTCCGTTAACATAATTTGTAATTTTAGATTTTTTTTTTTATAACCACATGTAAGGATTATTTACCACCAAGTCACATTATACGGTACAACTTATTTTGAAATTCATACGGACATTTTAATTAACACGTTGGACTTTTATATAAAAAATAATATTTGCATATTTTGTGAATTATTAGGGGTCAAAAATTGTGACCGTATCCGGCGTCATAACAAGCCCTTTCCGCGTACTGTTCAGAAACTATATAATTTAATAAAGGGAAGAGATGAGGATATGTCATTAAAACCAGGGGTTGATGGTGCGGGGTGACGAGGAATCACGTGGTGGTGGTCTCTGGCAGCTCCGGCATGCAAGGTGATCTTCTTCTTCGTATGATTAATCCAATAACCATTAATTAATCCAATTTGGCTTGGCCATGCAAGGCCTCATGAGCCTTACTATATTTCTTGGATGTGTTAATTTCAATAAAATAATGTTATTGGTACAAACACAAAAATAAATAATGTTTGTGTTTTCCTGTGCAGGTGCAGACGAAAGACAGAACAAATAATGAAATGGATAAATATGACATGTTGGTACATAGAGGAATGTTAGCGACAGTCGTTTAAGCAGTCGCCTTTGATTAACGACGTGTGGCACAATTCTTTTTTTTTTTTTTTTCAAATTTTATGTATAATTTTGTCTTAAGCCTCATATTTATATTTAATTTTTATAACCACTAAATAATTATAAATATATCAATTTAATTCTTATAATAAATATTTTAATAATAGAACGTAAATAAAATTACAATTAATTATTATTAAAATTTAAAAATTAAAGTTAAAAAAATTGATAATAATTAAAATTTAAAAATTAAATAAAATAATTTAAAAATTGAATAAATTTTACATACAATCTATCTGAAATTTATCTTTTCATTTGTACATATAACTTTATGGTCAATTAATATAAATATCGATTACCGTTAGTCAACTCTAATTAGTTTTTTAAATCACTAAAAAAAATAAAGATGGAGATGGGATCTTCACCCTTTTTTTTTAGAAAAGAAATGGAATCTACACCTTGATCTCTGACGACGGATTGTCTCCATCTAGAGGTCTGATCTTCATTAACTCCATTAATGGAGATCAAGTCTGACCTCCATACTTCTGTTTTGACTAGGTCTGGTCTTCATTATGGAGCCCCCATCTCTATTGATCTCATTTCCATAAAGATCAAACTTGGTCTCCATCAATTGTGAGGGAGGTTTGTGTCAATTGATTATAAAATTGATTATACAAGTAAAATCGCAAATCTCAAATTGAGCTCTCGCCTTAGACGACACTAAATTTGGGTTAGAGGGTTGCCGAGATTTACTGATATCAAACTCTATAGCACAATCCATATATCTTAAATCTAAATCAGAAAAAGTCTATTCCCAATATTGTAAGAGGTCTCCCTACACTTATTCTGACTTTATGGATAATTATGGGATAATATTTATAATATCAAGATTTGAACCTCGATGAGTTGTGAGAACTTGTGAAGTTTCAACCCTAAAACCCTTGACAAAATTGATAATAATTAAAATTAAAAAATTAAATTAAAAAATTAAAAAATTTATCAAAATTATTGGCATATTTATTATTTTATATAATTAAAAATAAAAAAAAAAATATTTTTTTTAAATAATAAGTGGCCTCTATAGAGGAAGACAGAAAGATGTCACATCCTTTGATTACGATTTTTTTTAATAAAAAATATATTTTTTATTTTTTTATATTTATTAAATACATATAAAAAAATATATATTTATCAATACATATTATAATAGCATATGTTACAAGTAGGATGACAAATACATCTTTTAATATTAATATCATATTATTATGGGTAAACCAATTAATTTTAAATTCCATTTTTATTTGATTATTTAAATTTTGATTTTAAGGATTAAATTGATATATTTATATTAATTAGTGATAATGAAACTGAATATATAAACATGAGGGACTCAAATAAAATTATATATAAAACTTATAAAAATAAAAGAAAAGCGCCACTTGTCGCTCCAAGGGAGCGACTGCTAGCTGCAGTCGCCTAAGGCGACTGCAGCGAGCATTGCTCTGGACCCAAATAAAATTATACATAAAACTTACAAAAATAAAAGAAATAGCGCCACTTGTCGCTCCAAGGGAGCGACTGCTAGCTGCAGTCGCCTATGGCAACTGCAGCTAGCATTGCTCTGGACATAAAGCATAAGTTAGTTTAGGTGTTCTAGTTTCAAACAATTTTAGTTAAAAACAACATTTTCAAAAGTACCTACTACCTAGCAAATAAAAGGCAATTGTTAAACAGTCTTGTAAACAATATTTCGAAGTAGTTAGTGATTTAAAGTGATGCATATTTTATTTTGAAAAAAAAAAATGTGATACATGTTACGTGCCAAAATTTATTAGGCCCAAATAGGTCCAAAGGCAGTAAAAAGCCCAACAGGCCCAGATAAGCCGACAGAGCCCATATGAGCCAGAATTAAACAATAAGGCCCAACAAATGGAGAAAACTCTTTGCGAGGTGCCATCGCAGAAACACTTGAAGGGATCAAGCACCACCCCCCATCAATGGCTTGCCCGTAGATCGCATGATACCCAGTCCACGCAGCTATGGGCTCGAAACCTTAATCAAAAGAGGAATCCCAAGAATAAAGGGATTCAATTTGATCAACTAAGCAGAATCCCAATCAATCTCAAACTCCAAAATTTCAGTAGTTACCAATTTTTCCAGAAAAAGACATATAAGCGAGCTCCCTACGCACTCTCAGCGAGCTCGCTTGAAATACTTAGAACAGTGGATGTGGACATTCTTTCAAGCTGAACCACTTAAAAACCTCTTGTGTCAATCATATTTATTGACTTTTACACTTTAAATCACTGTTAATCACGTTGATTAGATTCGTACGTTAATATTTTGGCATTAGAAGGAGAGCCCCCATTTGAGGATTCAAACCTCCGTTTCTGGTAAGGAATAATACTCTTATTTTATTTTTGTTTTCTTATGTAAATCCCTCCAAATCAATCGCGAGAAGCGTAGGAACCTGTTCCAGGATCGTGAGGAGCAGAGACATACCCCCAATTGAGGGAGATTTGGAGGTATCTCACTAGCCTTCAGTCCCATCGGTCACATCAAACACGCTGGTGGCGCCAAACGCACCAACAGTGCCAAATGCGGCACCTGCTGCCCCAACGGTTCCACCACCAGCCTCAAACCCACCGGTTGGTCAACTTCCCTCCAGTTGGAACCTCAAGGACACGATCCAGTTGGCCCATTTAGACCTTCAGACATCAACAAATGGATGGAAAGGCAGGCTGAACTAGAAAGAATGGTATGGAGATGTTCTACGACTACCACATCTTGTTGCAAAATTAACCTCCTCGCGAGCAGATAGCCCGAACCACCATGCCTATCACATCAACAGGTAGAACCCCCTACGAAATGACGATCAGCGGGGAGGAATCTTCTTTCACTCGACCAACACGGCGAGCTAGAGCGTAACGTGATGAACGACGGGAAGGGCCTCCCCACAGTGGACCAGTAATTCACGTAAATGCCAGTGGCGAAAGATAAGTAGAATTCAACAACGACTGTCGAGGCACCCTAGCTCGTAGCGTATATCAACAACCCGGGCAGCACTTGGTAGGTCATGGCCAGCAGTTTGGTGGGGGCAACAACTGAAACACCAGCCGCGTAGCGCCAACAGCTAAAATCCCTTGAGCACAAAATGCTGAACCACAGCTAAACGAAAGAAGGTCGCCAAATCTTGGTGGAAATAGCTCGAACTACCCTGCCTATCACATCAACAGGTAGAACCCCATACTAAACGACATCCAGGGGGGAGACATCCAGACCAGTTAGAGCGGAACATGATGAACGACGAGAAGGGCCTCCCCGCACTGGACCCGTAATTCATGAAAATGCGAGTGGCGAAAGATACGTAGAATTCAACAGGGACCGTCGAGGCGTAGTGTATCTCAACGACCCGGGCAGCATCTGGTAGGTCATGACCAGCAACTTGGTAGGGGCAACAACGGCAACACTCGCCGCGCAGCGCCAACAACTTAAATCCTTTGAGCACAAAACGCTGAACCACAGCTAAACAAAAGGAGGTCGCCAACCAAGGGACCACGAAGATCGCCCCGCCTGCAATATCTGCCCCGCAGGGAAGGTAGCACTACCTCTGGCGCATCATTGACGGCCCCTTCTGCCCCCGGATACCAGGCATTACTATGGCAGCTGGATCTGTTAGAACAACAATGTGAAGAAACAGAGCCCAACGAAAGGTATGTAGAGTGAAGGCCGTTCAGCTGGGAGATAGATAATGAACCACTGCCAGAGCGCTTCAACATTCCCCTCTACTAGGTATCCAACGACCCTTTCGATCACTTGGAAGCCTATAACGTGCAAATGAGCCTTGTCACGACCAACAACATGATCAAATGCCGGTGCTTCCTGGCAACCTTAGGAGAAATCCCAAGAAATTGGCTGGTTTCCCGCTAGCAGCAAAATGAGTTGAAATCAATACCAGGATCACTTCATGAACCAATATCAGGCCCTGAAGAAGCAACTTGTCCCTTTGTGCCACCTGACGAAAATCTTTCAGAAGTTAGATGAGTTGCTGGAAGATTATATGGCCCACTTCCAGAGAGAGGTCAGCTGTGTAGATAGCCCAACTAACGAAAGCGTATAGATAGCGATCACCGTCGATCTACAAAAAGAAGGTGAACTCTACCGGAACATATATAGCAAGCCGGTAAAACCTTCAGAGACTTTTACAAGCGGTCCAATACCCACATCTACATGGAAGAGGCCTTCGGGCTCAAGAAAAGTTCTCTGAATGACAAAAGCAGGAGCCCGTGTAACAAGAGCAAGCAGAAGGACAGTGGAGGAAACGACGTTAATAACCGCCGCGGCCGAAATATGGGCTCGTAAAGAGACGAGGCCACAACAAACCAAGTAGCCAAAAAGGCAGAAATGACGAAGATGTGTGAAGAAATGGAGGTCGTTATCAGATCTACGCATAGCTGTCCGACTCCCGGGACAAAATCTTCAGCACAGAGAAGAATAATGAAAAATTTGGGAGGCCATTCCCCTTAAGGACTCCAGTGCAGGCTAGAAACCCAGACAAATTTTGGGGATACCATAATAGAGCAGGGCACCATACAGTCGATTGCTTCGAGCTTAAATATGCAATTAAAGGCTTGGTCTGACGATGGCGACTCAGGGACTACGTCGTACGCCCTAAAGACCATTCACAACAACAGCAACCAATTAGACTAGTTTACCTGCAACCGATTCTGGACGAGCCCGCCACAAAAGTCATTCATACTGGAGGGTCGCACCTTACAGGAACCTCGAACAAGTCGCTGGTATGTTAGGGATGCCAACTATCCTGTTGCGGGAGTGCCCGAGGCTTACAGAAAACCCACGGAGTGATGCCATGCGATAATGGAAGGTGTGCATTGGTTACTTCACGAGCACCGATATGAGAGGTGTGCATTGGCCACATGACGACACTATCCTCAATAAAGCAACCATTGAGGAATAGCCGTACATCAACCACCATGGCAACCAAAGTCATCTGCAACCTGCGAGCAATTTGTTGTACAACTTCATAGGATATTCCGTCATCCTCTTGGGAATGATCGCCTTACTTCTCACTTTGGGGGATCCAGGCTAACAAACGACCACTATGGCAACTTTTCTCGTCATTAATTGCTCAACAGCCTACAATGCCATCCTAGGGAGACCAGTCCTTAATGACTTGGAGGTGATCACCTTTACCAAACACCTAACCTTTAAATTTCCAACCCTGACTGGTATAATAGTGGAGAACAAGGGATAGCCAGGACGTGCTACGAAAATACCATCAGAATAAGGGGATCGGGAAGAACAGCAGAGGCTGGGATCAGCGAGCCACAAATAGAGGCCCGAACCAGAAATCTCCAAACCCTAGCGGTCTCAGAGCTCGATGACAATATCGACCCCAGGGTAATTGACAAAAAAAGAAGTTACCGATCCTATCAAAGGGCTGGAAGAAGTCCAAATAGATGAACTGAGACCAGAAAGGACACTGAAGCTGGGAACGAACTTAACCCCAACCGAAAAAAGAGAAATGTCTGCCTTCTTAAAGAGGAACCTCAACATCTTCGCCTGGACATACGGCGATATGGTAGGATCAGCCCCGAGGTGATGGTGTATAAACTTAACATAGATCCAGCCTTCAAGCCGGTCAGACAGAAGAGGAGAGCCATGAATGCTGAAAGGTACGTAGCCCTGAAAGAGAAAGTCGACAAACTCCTAACTAACAGGTTTATTAGTGAATCCTATTACCCCAGCTGGCTCACTAACCTGATGTTGGTGAAAAAGAAGAACAGCAAATGAGGGACATATGTGGATTTCACCGACTTCAACAGGGCATGCCCGAAGGATAGTTTCCCTCTACCAAGGATTGATCGGTTGGTGGATTCTATAGCCGAGCATGAACTGCTGAGCTTTAATGGATGCATATTCGGGCTACCACAAAATTTCTATGTTCCTACCAGACGAAGAACATACATCATTCATCACAGACAGGGGGCTCTACTGCTACAAGGTAGTGCCTTTTGGATTAAAGAACGTGGGAGTAACATACCAACATTTGGTCAACATGATGTTTGCTGACCAAATAGGGAAGATTATGAAGGTATACGTAGACGATATGCTCGTAAAATCAACTAAGGCAGCCGATCACGTCACACACCTAAAAGAAATGTTCTAAGTGCTGGAAATATTACCGAATGAAGCTCAACCCCCTAAAGTGTGCTTTTAGAGTGGCCTTAGGGAAATTCCTGGGTTTTATAGTGTGCCAGCGGGCGATAGAAGCAAACCTTGAGAAGATCAAAGCCCTACGCGATATGCAGTGACCTATCAAGCCGAAGCACGTTTAAAGCCTTAACGGCCAGGTCGCAGCCTCAGCAGATTTATCTCAAAATTTATGGACAAATGCATCCTTTTCTTTAACGTCCTAAGAGGAAATAAAAAGTTTGAATGGACAGAAGAATGTGAATTCGCCTTCCAGCAGCTAAAAGAATACATAGGGCGAGCTCTCTTGCTGTCGAAACCACAAGACGATGAAAAACTCACCATTTATCTGGCAGTAACTCAACACACTATAAGTGCAGTTCTAGTTTGGGAAGAAAATAAAATCCAACTGTCAGTCTATTATGTGAGTAAAAGACTGTAAGACACCGAAAGCATGTATCCACTGATGGAAAAGCTCGCATACTGCCTGGTACTAGCATCAAGAAAGTTGCGAACATACTTTCAAGCCCATAGCATCGAAATACTCACTAGCTACCCTTTGAGGCAAGTCTTGCAGAAGCCCGACACTTCTGGGAGGCTACTGAACTGGGCGATAGAACTGGCACAATATGACATGGAATACAAACTACGAGCGGTGATAAAAGGCCAAGCCCTCGCAAACTTTATGGCAGAGTTCTCAGGTCTGGAGGAGGAGACTCAACAAGAAGAGTTTTGATGAGAAAGTTCCCCCCCTCGATAGGCAAGCAACAAGGACCAAAGTCCCCGTTATGGGCACTGTATGTTGACGGATTCGCATGCGAAGGAAAGACGGGAGCTGGCATTCTATTAATTAGTCCGGAAGGGAACAAAATCTATTGCGCTCTACGCTTTAGCTTCACCGCATTCAATAACGAAGCGGAATACGAGGCCCTCTTCGCAGGATTACGCTTAGCCAAAGAACTAAAGGTACAGACAGTTAAAATATACATGGACTCACAACTTATTGTGAATAAGTAAAACAAGATTTCCAAGCTCGCGGCACGAACATGATAGCCTACCTACGGAACGCCACCGAACTCCTGGACACATTTCAGTGGCACGAAATCTAGCAGATCCCACGAGCTCAAAATGCGTACGCAGACGCCTTAGCTCGCTTGGCGACCACCAATGACGCGGACTTACTCAACGCAGTACCAGTCGAGCACCTGTCGGAGCCCGATATAGTGACTAAAGAGAAATCATGGCGGTTAGGATGGCGCCAAATTCATGGATGAACCCACATATTAATTACCTTTCCAATGGAATGCTGCCCATGGACAAGAATGAAGCTTGACGCCTACGAATATTAGCAGCATGATATGTCATCTACGACGATATGCTGTTCAAGCAAGGATTCTCCATGCCTCTGTTGCGATGTATAGATTAAGAAGACGCTATTCCTATCCTCTACGAAATTCACGCAGGAGTATGCGGCAGGCTAATAAAGCCCTACGCCAAGGCTTTTACTGGCCTACAATGAAGTAAGATGCTATTGACCTCGTGAAAAGGTGCGACAAGTGCCAAAGGTTCGCTAATATTCCTCGGGCTCCATTAGCACTGTTGCATTCAATGGTGAGCCCATGGTCGTTCGCCATATGGGGAATGGATCTGATCGGCCCCCTACCAACAGCCCGTAGAAGTTGCAAACATGCGGTGGTAGCAGTGGACTATTTGATGAAGTGGGCAGAAGCAAAAGACTTCAGTGATATTTCGACGGCCAAAATTGAAAAGTTCGTGTGGGAAAACATTATAAGCAGATTTGGCATCCCCCAGAAAATCGTTACAGATAACGGTACGCAGTTCGAAAGTTACAGATTCAGAGTGTTCTATGAGGATTTAGCTATAACAAAAAGTTTCTTCGCAATTGACTACTCGCAAGCAAACGGGCAAGTAGAGGCCGTTAACAAAATCATCAAGCACACTTTAAAGACAAAACTTGAAGGACTGAAATAAGCCTGGGCAGACGAGCTCTCTAACGTTTTGTGGTCATACAAAACAACTGCGAGAAGCACCACTAGAGAACCTCCATTCTCTATGGTATATGGGACGAAAGCTATGATCCCAGCCGAGTCCATTACCAACACCCATAGAAGGGTCACGTTTAACAACGAGCAAAACAACGACCTGTTCGCAGCTAGCTTAGACCTCATCGCAGCAAGTTTAGAACTCATCGAGGAGAAAAGAGAAGCTGCTCGCATAAAGATAGCTATGAACCAGCATAGAGTAGCCATATACTATAATAAGAATGTCAAGATACGACATTTCAAAAAAGGGGACCTTATACTGAGATTACTCCTACCTGGAGCCTTAGACCCAAACTGGGAGGGGCCCTACGTTATAGATGAAGATCTGAGGAATGATGCCTATCACCTCGTAAACATCAGCGGAGCCAATGTTCCACGAGCCTGGAATGCGGAGCACCTATGAAAATATTACCAGTGACAATTATATTTTTACTATTTATAAAGAGAACTTTTCTACATGCTCTCACGTTCTGTCATAGTAATCCTCAATCTTTGAAGGGCTGGGAAGTAGGAAGATAAGAAGAAGAATCAAGCCCACACATGAAAATGTCATGATACTAGTATCTTCAAAACAACAAAGTAGCAAGTAGCTCGCTCCAATTAAACTAATTATACATATTGGCAAAACCTGCCAACTTGATTGCCTATGAGCGATCTAACTAGCAGGGTAAATAGACATACTTGAGGTAACAGACCTAAAGTTATAAACATCGGCAGTACCCGCTTACCTGGGAGCTAGCGAGCTCCCAAACCAGCGGAGGCAATAAAGACACTCAAGGTGGAATCCCTCACAAACCTAAGTACAAAGCTGACACAACTCGCCAACTTGAAAGGCTCATTACCCCTCAAACTAGTTATGTTAGTACTTACGGTAAATCAAGAGGCCTTTCCAGAGAACTGCGTAAAGGGGAGTATAGCTTCCAGCCAGCAAGATCTTACTTATCAGGGTTTGATTTCAGCTCATATTTATGTTTAAGTCATGCATATCTTGTTGCGTTAAATACTTACGTAATTTGGGCAAATAAAGACAAACTTAATTAGAACATATTGGGAGTCCACAAAAAAAAAAAAAAGGTTCTTAAAACGGACAGAGAGAATGCGCGCTGGCGAGTACGAGCACCAGGGGCTCGGTCTATCAGGCTTGGCTGATTGGAGGACCCCTATTTCCTTAAAGAATTTGGTCGCCAATTACTGCAAGAGGATCTGCCGAATTGAGGATCACATTATCTTCATGCGTCTCATTTTTATCCCTAAAAGGGCCTTCAGGAATACCCTCTTCCTGCTGCTCCTTAATCGCTCCCACAGTCCCTATAGCCTTAAAATCTTCAATCAGTTCACAAACGTACGGGCCAAGGAAGTTGAAGTCATGGTCGGGATAGTACTGCTAGATGATGTACATAAGGTCGTTTTGGGCGCCATCAAACACTTTCTCCTTTTTCTCCTCCCAGTTCGCCTTCTTCTGAACTAGCTTGCCAATTTTCTTAGTAAGACTGTCGTTGGCTCGCTTAACTTCCTTCTCCAAATCATGGATCTTACTCTGGTGCACTATTGCGGATTTTTTCGTTTCCTCCAAGACAACTCTAAGGGCCTCATGCCTTTTGACCATTTGCTTCTCACGTTTCGCCCCTGCAACGAGCTCCTTCCTGGCATCATCCAGCTCCTCATTAAGCCTTTTTTTCTCCACTTTGCTTCTTTCGGTCTCAAGCATGTCTTTGTGAGCGAGGCAGACAGTTTAAAAAGAAAAGGAAAAGAGTAAGAAAGCGGACTCACCATGAAATTAAAAGAAAGGGTTACAGACGAGTACTCACCATAAGGCTATAACGAAACAAGGAGTGGCGAAGCTCCAACCCAGTGTCATCCTCAATGCGATTACGCAAACCTTTTGTGAGGTAATCATCGAAAACTACTGGAACCATGTCCAGAAATTCTCTTGCGTATAGGGCCAACAAGAGAAGGAGGGACATCCTCAATCATCTCAACATCGAGGGAACGGGCTAGCGACCTTTCTTCCACAGATCGCACCTCTATTACAGCTGGGACTTCGAAAACCAAACCTTTTCCTTTGTCACCAGCGACACGAGCAACTGAAAGAGGAAGCAGTAATAATAAGGGACCGTTACCCTGGCCTTCTTCCCTTCTTAAATGCTGGCTTCCTTCTTAAATGCTGGGCACATTAGAGTAGCCAGCTTCCCCATCTTCCCTTAACCTAGTTTTTGCATTCCTGTATGTTGTTTTAATAACTGGCGGCAGGCTCGCTTGCGAATGGGCTCCTAGATTCGCTCGTCGGATTCCGTTTCTTCATTCTCTGAGCTTGAAGAGGGCGCGTCAGCCGCCTCCTAGATGTCCCACTCCATATCAAGTTGCTGAATCTCATTAGGATTGGGAGCAAGCCCAAAACCCATCAAAAGCACCTTAGTGACTTTCCTAAACCAGGTAAGATCCTTCGGTTTTGTCGGGAGAGAGCCTAGAAGGCTGTCGATCACCGCTTTCTCCTTCTCGTAGAGCACGAGACCTTGGCATGTACAACGTGCAAAAGAAAAATGATTCGTTAGAAAAGAGGTGATCAAAGTAGACAAACAAAATATACCCCTTCATAAGACGGACTTACGAGGCGACGAAACAAAACGCTTATGTTTGATAGATTTGATCTCCAGGCCTTTAATGAAAAAGTAGAACATCTTGTAATTTCATACATTAGACTTAATTTCTGTCTGCAGTAACTCCCGTAACTCGTTGGCCCACATGGGGAGGTAGTATATCCCATCATGCCAAGCAATACTAGAGGACTTCAAGGAAAGGGGGCATTTCTTCAACAAATAACAATATCTAATGATATTGTCGCTCGGGGAACCAACCCCTCTCCTTTTAAAGGTAAGGTAGAAAAATATCAGCTGGGTGTAGGCGTTAGGGGTAAGCTGCATCGGGGCAAGCCTTAACAAATTCAAAACACGTATGAGGAATTTCGAGAAAGGGAATCTCAATCCAGCGTGAAGGTGGTGCAAGCTGATCGCTACATAACCTGGTGGGGGGTAAGCTGGTCTATCTATTACCTTGGCAATCAACACCTTATGGCCCATGGGGAGGTGAAATGTGCTCGCATAACCAACCAAGTCCTCATTTGTAATAATCGAGGGAAGAGACATAAAGTTCTCAACTTGCATTTGCGACCTCCCAAGGGTAACTTGGGAATAATCATCCACCTCATCCTAGCTAGGTACAGCCCCCACACTTCTGTCTTGGTCACCAGACGAATAAACCTTAGCAGACTCCCTTAAAGGCTCCTCAGCCTCATGACAACCAGAAGTAGAAGATTCTGTGGCCTCGACTTTTTAGGCCTTAGCGGCTCTCTTACTGCGATCTACGGTCTGTTGCATAGACATAAACCGCTCATACTCGATCACTACCTCGTCGGAGGACGGGAATGACATTCCTCTGGGGAGGGGATACCGCCGACATCAACTTTGTGGTACTCCAGATCACTCAAGCTAGACATCTACACTAAAAGGAAAGACGCGACGAGTTAGTAAAAGAAAAGACCTAACACACTTACAATTACCTAAATACTAAAATCAGAAGCGCCACGAACCCATGGCCAATCCCCCCAAACTCAGCAAGGAGGCGAGGGAGGAAGGCCCATCGTCGGCAGGCCCCCGCCAATAAGCAAGAATAATAGCCAGAAACAAGAAAAAGAAAACTTAATGAGAAAAAGCGAGGCGCAGCGTCCATATGAAGGCAAAGAAGATTGATGGCCACGAAAAGATGCCTTCTGAACATCGAAGATAGAAGCCCAAGTCACTAGAAACCCAGGGTAGGGATTTCAAAATCGTCTTCAGAAAAAGAAAGGGGGAGAGAAATTTGCAGGAAGAATTTTCGAAAAAAAGTTAACAAGAATAAGGAAAGAGATTACCCTATATAAGCAAGGAACTGACCGTTAGATCAAGGCAATGATAACCTGAAAGAAGATATATGGCCAAGATTTAACCTGGGGATATGGTGGGATACTCGAAAGGCAACTGATTTAACGCACACGTTTAATGCACTTGACAGCGTGGCGGTTGACATGATGTTTCCTTTTCACTGGAAGAGTAACCGCCTCCATGACCTAACATCAGTGACGTGGAAAAACAACCCGTGGCCTTCCCAGAAGAAATGAGCTGGAGGTAACGTTTCAAAACCTAAGCTCGTAGCAAGAAATTATCACAGCTTCTACCTCGAAGTGATCAAGCTAGAAGCTGAGAGACTAATGTTATGTGCCAAATTTTATTAGGCCCAAAGGCACTAAAAAGCCCAATAGGCCCAGACAAGCTGACAGAGCCCATATGAGCCAGAATGAAACAATGAGGCCCAACAAATGGAGAAAACTCTACCGAGGTGCCATCGCAGAAACACTTGAAGGGATCAAGCACTACCCCTCAATAACGGCTTGCCCGTAGATCGCATGATACCCAGTTCGCATAGCTATCAGCTCGAACCTCTAATCAAAGGAGTAATCCCCATAATAAAGGGATTCAATTTGGTCAACTAAGCAGAATCCCAATCAATCTCAAACTCCTTAATTTTAGTAATTGTATTTCAATTAGACCGTGATTCTTAGGGATACAATTCAGTCCCTAATTCATGTAATTAGATTCCATGTAAAACATAATGACTCCAACCCCTTCATATTATAATAGGGACGGATTATCTCTGATAAAAGTATTACCAATTTTTCCATAAAAAGCATATAAGCGAGCTCCCAACGCACCCTCAGTGAGCTCGCTTAAAATACTAAGAACGGTGGATGTAGGCATTCTTTCAAGTCGAACCACTTAAAAAACTCTTGGCTCAATCCTATTCATTCACTTTTACCCTTTAAATCACTGTTAATTACATTAGCCGGATTCGTACGTCAGCAATACATATTTTAGAATTTTAATTAGAACAAAATCAGAATTGGAAGTTAGAAAACAAAAATAATTTCTTCCCATAGAAATTCCAAAAGAGTTGCTAATCTGAGGCAATATTGTAGAGTGCCATTCAAGGAAAAAAAATCATATGATCATTTATGTACAAGCACCATGCATGCTTTCTAGCTAGAATATGCAACTTATTCAAGCGAGAGGTTTTGGACGGAGCATAGTTGGTCATAATATTTATTTTCTTGTGAAAAAGATTAATCACATTATTTTCTTATTTCAGGATGAATTAACAAGTACCGAAGAAAATATTATATATATATATATATATATATATATATAACATATTTTTTTAAAAGTGTTTACCCACCAATTTATGGGTGCAGCAACCGGCTGCTAAAGATTTTTTTTAAAAAATATATTGTTAATTATTAATATATTTATTAAATAATATTTATATAGAATAATTTAACAACTAATGAAAATAGTAAAATAGAAATACTAAACTACATAAAATTTAATAAATAATGAAAATACTAAAATACATAAAAATTTAATAAATATTTTTTTTACGGAAAGAAAATTTGAACATGATATTATTTCTGACCTACAATGCCGTTGAATATATACTTAACAATATTTTGTGTACGTTTGAAAGAATTTTTTATAGTGGCTAAAATATGTCCAATATCTTTTCTTTTTTGTTGCACAAGATTTTTAAGGAAAAAAAAAGTTGTTCAATTGATCAGTTCGTGAGAACTGGTCTCCCACGAACTGATTAGTTCGTTAACTTACAAATTAGTTTGTGAGATTTGTTATCTCACGAACTCATCAGCTTGTGAAAAACAGATCAGTTCCTAAGAACTGATCTCTTACGAACTGATCAGTTCCGACCAACTTAATGCTACGACCAACGTTAAAGTTGTTACTGGGAACAAGTTTGATGTTGGTGGGAACAAAGTTGTTCTTGGAAACAACTTACCATTATAAAGGGGATCAAGTTTAACTTTTAGGAACAACTTTAACATTATGACCACCGTTAAAGTTATTACTGGGAAAACTTTACGTTGGGAACAAGTTCGACATTGGTGGGAACAACTTTAACGTTTCCACCAATGTCAAATTTGTTCCCTGGAGCAAGTTAACGTTATAAAGGGGAACAAGTTTGATCTTTGGAAACAACTTTAACGTTACGACCAACATTAAAGTTGTTCCGGGAAACAACTATACATTAGGAACAAGTTTGACATTAGTGGAAATAATTTTAACGTTCACAACAACGTCAAAGTTGTTCCCGGAAGCAACTTAACATTTTAAAGGGGAACTAATTTAACCTTTGGGAACAACTTCAACGTTACGACCAACGTTAAAGTTGTTCACCGGAACAACTTTACGTGGGGAACAAGTTTAATGATGGTGGGAACAACTTTAATATTACGACCAACGTTAAAGTTGTTTTCGGGAGCAACTTAACATTTTAAAGGGGAACAAATTTAACTTTTAGGAACAACTTTAATGTTACGATCAATGTTAAAGTTTTATTGGTAGATTGAAGTGTAGAGTTTTGGCAAGAGATAGGAAATCCATATTAGGTAAAGTTGTTGAATGTTGATTTTGAGTTTGCTGAGAAGTATTTGAAGAAGAAGAAGAAGTTATTGACGTGGGTCAAAAGGCTCTGATACCAAGAGAAGAATCAAGAACAACTAGGTGTTTAATATAATACACTAGGTGTTTGATGAATGTCTAAGTGAAATGAAAAACAAGAAACTTGACTCCATTAATGGTTATCGATTAAAAAATAGAACACTAATCATGTTAATATTAATTTAATGGAAATTTGTATTACGTATTGCTTTGTTTATTTTAGTAAATGACGCTCATTTAATTTGATAATTTTGAAGGTTCGAGTCACCGCATCATATATGGTATATCAAGAAAAATTTCAAAATTCCTAAATATATTAAGGAAATGTCATGGAGATCAGTTGTGTAAAACCAAATATTAAATGAGTTTAGACAACCTTTGTCTTAATTGAGAATTCAAAACTTGAATAAGGCATTCATATTAATTATTTTAACACATTAATGCTTTAGAAATTGTGGACAGAATGAACATAATTTACTTATCAAGCCACATTATACAGTGATATTTAGTTTAAAATGCGTGCACACGTTTTAATTGGCGCAGTAGACTTCAATAAAAAAATATTCGCATATTTATGAATTATTACGGGTCTAAAATTGTGAAAGTATCCCGTATCACAACAAGCCCATCCCGTGCTGTTCACAAACTATATAATTTAATAAAAAGAGACCAGAATATGTCATTGAAACCAGGGTTTGATGGTGTGTGGGTGACGACGCATCACACGATGGTGGTCTCAGGCGGCTCCGGCGAGGCTGTGCTTTCAAGTAATCTTCTTCTTCGTTTGATTGGCTTTTCCCTGCCTTTTAATGACGTTTTCATCGATAACCATTAATTAATCCAATTTGGCTTGGCCATGCATGGCCTCATGAGCCTTTTTATATTTCTTGGATGTGTTAATTTGAATAAAATAATTTATTAAGTACAAACACAAAAACAAATAATGTTTGTGTTTTCCTCTGCAGGTGGAGCGAAAGACGAACAGATACAACCCTTTTGAAGAGTTTGTATAAAGGTGCTCATATTAATAAATGAGACATGATAACCTTTTGTCCTCGTTGAGGTTAAAAATTTGAATAAAGAAGTCAAATGAATAAATAACACTTAACTAACTTAAACTTTGATCAATTACACTTAAAATTAAAATTTGTATAAATTTACATTGATCTTCCCTCTCATTAAGTTTGACCGTTAAAAATAAGTATTGACCGTCTAAAAATAGTAAAAAGACTAAATTACCTTAAAACTTTAAAATAAAATAAATTAAAAATAAAAAATTTAAATGGATCTTCACCTTCTATCAAGATTGATGGACTGTGAAGATTATATTGAAATTGTTTTTTACAAAAAACATTGTGCATTAAAAAAAAATTTCTTTTTTTTTTTACTGTTCTTGGGAGAACAACAAAAAATAAATAAATTTGAAACTCGTCAAACCAACCCAGAAATTTGGTTCATTCTACGAACCCAGATTCAATTTTTTTTTGGGAACGAACCTAGATATCAGCAATGGAGATTGGGTCTCCATCGCCGGAGACCCAATGACCTCCATCGCTGGAGGTCGCTTCATTTCCAGCGATGGAGATTGATCTCCATCGTTGGAGATTCAACCTTTCCAATTTTTTTTTTTTTTGTGTGTTCTTGGTGTAGATCCAGATTGGATCTCTACCATTTCGAATTTCAAATTTTTTTTTAATTCTTCATGCACATTTTTTTTTTTTTTTTGTAAAACAAATTATAATATAATTTTCACCGTCCATCAATATTGATGATGGTGGAGATTTATTTAATTTATTTTAAATTTTTTTAATTTATTTTATTTTAAAATTTTAACTAAGGGTATTTTAGTCTTTTTATTATTTATAGAAGGTCAACATTTATTTTTAAAGGTCAAACTTAACGGAAGGGGAAGTCAGTGTCAGTTTATACAAATTTTGATTTCGAGTGTAATTTATTAAACCTCATATAGGTTGGGTATTATTTATTCGAAGTCAATATTAAAATGGATAATTATGACATTAGTATATATAATTTTATTCGTCTACCTTTATTGGTAGATTGAAGTGTAGAGTTTTGGCAAGAGATAAGAAATCTATATTAGGTGAAGTTATTGAATGTTGATTTTGAGTTTGCAGAGAAGCATTTAAAGAAGAAGAAGCCATTGACGTGAGTCAAGAGGCTCTGATACCATGAGAAGAATCAAGAACAACTAGGTGTTTGATATAAAACAGTGTTTGATGAATGTATAAGTGAAATGAAAAACAAGGAACTTGACTCCATTAACGGAGAACTGAACTCTGCAATTTTATTCAATCTTTTTCAACTAAAACAATATGAGATACAAGCTCTTTATTTGTATAAAAATAATCACAGCCTTGACAGCCTATTGAAGATATTTACACTAGCTTGACTAGCACTCCACTTGTAACAAATTCTTTTACAATTCTGTTATAAGTGTATTGATATTACATGGCTGTCAACTAACCTCTCACACTGACATTTGATCTTCTTAATACATGGTGATGATCATGATTGATGTTATGGTTGTTGGAGATCATGAAGTGATGCTCCTTCTACCTGTCAGGAGCGGTGTAATGAGTAGCTATAGTCTGATCAAACTTCTCTGAGTTTGTTAGGCTGTGAATGCAAGTTGAATCAGCTGATTCATCTTGCTTCTGCTTACCTTCAATTCTGTTTTTCAGCTGAAGAGAGTTTGTTAAGTTCTGATTACAAGTTGGATCAATTGATCCAACTTCCTCAGCTGAACTCCCATTATATTCTTCTGCTGCTTCTGCTGATGAATGGAAGCCTTATCACTTCTGTTATTTAGCTGATCACTCCTGTTTTTCGGCTGCTTCTGCTGATGCTCACATATCTTCACAACCGCGACCTACCGAGATTAAACCTCTGTTAGCATAGATCGAATATCTACTTCCATAGCGAAAACCGTCTACTTCCAACACGGGAGAGGTTTACCCATATTAATTTGTATTTTTATGTACAATGGTAAAACAAATATATAGTTTTGAACCTTAATGATTATAAGGAGCTTTTGAAGTTTCTACATTATAACTCATTTATTAATGAGCTTTTCACATGATTTATTGATAATATGTATTTTAGTTCACATACACATTTGAATGAACGCATTGGACTTTTTTTTATAAAAAAAAATCACACCTATTTGGAATTTGGTCAATCTTCAAAACAAGCCACCGGTGGCTGTTTTGAAGATTATTTTATCATGTGGTGACGAGGCTTCTCGTGGTGGTCTTATCATGTGGCTATACTAATCGTCCTCGTTTTAATTCATGTTTTGTCTTTTTTTCCTTTTTAAGTGTTTTGGAAGTTTGTGAATAAAATTATTTTATCCGTTGCTCATCAAATTTAGTTTGAATTAGGACAAATTTTAATGAAATTCACATTTGAACATCTTATTATAAAGCCTTATTTTTATTTAAATTATAATTTAATATTTTAGATAATTATTAATTTAATTTTTAATGTATTTAAAAATATAATTTTTTAATTTATTTTTATTTTTTAATTTATATGGTTTCTAACTTTTTCAAAATACAGCAATTTAGTTTTTTTAACCAACATTTTGACAATCAAATCTAACATAAAATATAAATTGATCATTTTATTTTTTTTATTAAATTATTAAATTATAGTGACGTTTTTATCCTTTAACTTTTTAACAACTTTATATATTTCGATAGTACAATAAAAAATTGACATACGTTATAAAAATTATAATATTTTAAAAAGGCTTAAAAAGAATTAAATAATAAAATAAATATAATAACATTTATTAAAAATAAAAAATAAAAATAAAAATATTATAAAAATCTTAAAAGTAATATAATTTATTAAAAATAAAATAAATTTATGATTGAATACTTATAAAAATTAAAATATAATAAAAAACTGCAATATATAAATTTATATATATTACAGTTTTATTATTATATTTTTATTTTTATTATATAATAATAACAAATATATATTATAATTTTATTATTATATTTTATTTTTATGATATATATATATTTTATATATACTATATAATATAATTTAAAACATGTATATATAATATTTTAATATTTTAGTTTTTTAATTAAATTTTGAGTTTTATATATAAGTATTCAATCTTTAATTTTATTTTTATTTTTAATAAATGATATTACTTTTAAGATTTTTTTTATTTTTATAATTATATTTAATTTTTAATAAATTTTATCATATTTATTTTTTATTTGATTCTTTTTAAATGTTTATTTAAAAAAATTTAAGTTTTTATAGCATATCAATTTCTTATTGCACTATCCAAATAGGTAAAATTGTTAAAATATAAAAATTTGAAGGGTTGTAAAATTGTCTTTCTAATTTAATAATTTAATAAAAAAAGGTAAAATGGTTAATTTATAATTTGTGTCAAATTTAACTGTTAAAATTTTGGTTATAGAAACTAAATTGATGTATTTTAAAAACATTAGGGACTATATGAGTGAAAAAAATTAAAACATATAAAAGTGACATTTTTAAATAAGTTAAGGACCAAATTGTCTGAGATAATAATGTGTAGTTTAAGTAAAAGTACTGTTTTATTACAATATAATCAAATATTAGAGTATTCCATTACAATTTATCCTTTGAATTATCGTGTACTTCCCTTTTTATAATTATTGATAGGATTTATAATCTTATATCTATTTATAAAATCATAAAAAGTGGAAAGATTTTTTTTTTTTTTTGCTATAATTGGAGTTGCTGCGTATACTTATGATGATTAATCTGCATAATTTAACTAATGGAAAATTTTAAAATAATATAATAAGGACAATGATAATATAAAACATGTGCTACAATTACAAAAAATATGTTAACAGAGTGCCGTGGACATGAGTTGTGTAAAACCAAATAATGAATGAGTTTAGATAACCTTTGTCCTAATTGAATATTCAAAATTTGAATAAGGCATTCTTTTAACTTTTTCAACGCGTCTCACATGCACAACCTGATAATGATAATATTTATTTATTTTTATTTTTTTAATATTTGGATATATATTCACAATTTTCTCAATAAAAATAAATAAAGATTGTGAATAAGGGTTCTTAGTTAGGAGATGTTAAAGAATCAAAATTTGAATAAAAAGGGACATCAATTATTCTCTAAAGACTATCACTTTATGTATCTAAAATATAAGTATTAATTTTTTTTTATCCTAATTAATATGTGTCCTGAAAATGATGAAATTGTGGCTTTATGGATAATTAGGGTAAATGCAAATGGATAATCATAACATAATTAGTCACGAGGAGGAATCTTATATTACAAAAATTCAAATATGTGGATCCACATATTTGAATAGCTATTTGTTTTGATAATAACAACGACTAACCATGCAATGTACGGTGACTTTGGTGGCTATAAATAACGCATACAAGAAAGGCACCTTCACTCATTCACATCAGCACCTTTGCATTACACCTTTCAGAGAAAAAAAAAATAATAATAATATCAACAACTTTTCAAACTTCTTGAAATTAAGCAAATGGCAAACCAGGCTCGTATTTCTTTATGTTTCTGCTTTAACTTAGATTACATATGATAAATCCTTTCAAGTATTTATGTTTATTGTTTTGCTGCAGGGAACCGTTAAGCTAGGGCCATGGGGAGGTCCAGGAGGGGTTGCTTGGGACTACAACCCAGGTAGTAACACTGCTATTATAGAGATAATAATCAGTCATGGGGATGTTGTTGATTCGGTCTCATTCAAAAGCATCAATCACATAACTGGAAAAATTGTGTCTTCGAGTACACATGGTGGCACTGGTGGTGTACCTGATAAGGTAAGTACATATTTTTTTTTTTACGTCTTATAAAGTTTTAATTATTTTTTAGTAATTATTTTTAAAATAATATTGCACAATATGTAGATTTCGATCGATGGATCTGAAGAACATTTGACCTTAATAAGTGGAACCATAATTGATTATTTTGGGAATGTCGTTGTTGAATCTCTTACTTTCCATACTAATAAGACCAAGTATGGACCTTATGGTCTCACGAATGGCTCTGCTTTTGAAATTCCTATGGAAAATGGAGAAATTGTTGGTTTCTTTGGAAATGCTGGTGCTTTCCTCGATGCAATAGGTATCTACGTAAAGCCTTCTGCTAATTAAGCAAGGTAATTAAAATTATGATCCGAGATGTCAAGTTATTTTAGACTTCTTTCACAATTTTATAGTCTGCTTAACATTCTATTAATTAACAGGTTCTTCAGCTCTCTAGTATCCTAATGGGAAGCTCATTGGATTATGGAATAAGCGTACTGGTGTTTGTTTGGACGCATTTAGAATTTATGCTTATCTTTCCTTATGTATTGTATCTTTTATGAAATAAATGGAAGTTAAAGCTTCGACTCGTGCACAATGTTTTTTTTTTCTTTTGACTTGGAACGTTCTTTAAGACATGTGGTTACCATCAGGTTATATCTGCGACCACTACAAACACAATATTTGTTTATATACATCATTTTACAAGTTGTTAATTAAATGCATTTTTAATATTTTCAATTGGTGACAGATTTTTCAGTATATATTTTGTTTATGTATGCAGTTTGTTTAGGAATGCAAATTATCTCTTTAATTAAGGTTGATTAATTTAAGGAAACTCCGAAACTAGCTATGATATTGACTTTTGACTCGCAACTAAATCTCGTCGATCACTTGGGATTTTCGAGGACAGAAGCAGAAAAATATTAAAAAGAAAATTAATGCAATGCAGAATTCTAACGATCAATTCCGTTTAGGAAAATATAAAGAAACAAACACACACAAGTCATTAATTAAAGCTACAAGCCTATTGTTACTGCATATATATATATATATATATATATATATATATATATATATATATATATATATGTGAATTCATTCTCAGGATAATGAAAATATATCAGATATTAATAATAGTAAAAAATTTAAAAAAACAACGAATATACATGTGTTCGATAAATATGTTTTGGGAAACACTTTTCAAAAAATATGTTATCGGTCTATATAATAAATAATAATTTCTTCGGTACTTGTTAATTCATCCTGAAAATAAGAAAATATTGTGATTAATCTTTTCCACAAGAAAATAAATCATATATAAAAGATATTTTCCAAAAAAAAAAAAAAGTTAAAAGATTTGACGATAGAAAATAGACTATTTTATTATATAATTTTGATGGCATATACTGTTAAGCATTACATCGAATCCCAACGTAGTAGAATGGTTCACAATAGCAAAACTCACACACAAGCACAAAATAATAAGGAAACAAGAAATAAACAAGATAAGAGTTTTATGTGGTTTAGAAAACTTTCTATATCCACGGAGTGTATCCGCACTCAATCCACTATATCAGAAGATTACAGACTTTCTCTTTTTTCTCTCAACTTTTGTTTTAGTTGCCAATACATAACTCTCAATTACATGTGGTAAATATACTAGGAATTAGGTTTAGGGTCGGACTAAATAAGAACTAGTTTGATTAGGAAACAAATCCTTCCTAATATGACTATTCTGCTAGCATCAGGAGTCGCGCGTGACCTGTGGCGCAATATCCTAGTCGTGCGACCTCATGGTCGCGCCGCTCACCGTCAAAGCAGCCTCCTGCTGCTCACGCTACCAGTCGCACAACTCCCCTGGTCGCACGATTCCCTGGTCGTGCGACTTGATCAACATCAAATTCGTATATAATTTCTCCCATATTTTGTCAATCTTTTGTTATGTTAATGAAGCGTTTGAGCGTTTTAATGTGTTTTGATGAGCTTTCAGGTGTTTATGGTTTTGTTAAATCATTTTGGAGTTTTAGGATGTGTTTCGGATGAAAAGCACGCAAGTCAGCACCTCACTGCCTGAATCAGCATTTTCACGTAATCAGCGCGCGTGACTCTCTAGCTCTCGCCAAGTGCTCGCGCCAAGCGGGATCAACAAGATCAGCGCTCGTGCACAACCATAGCAATCAACCATCTAGCTCGTGGCAAGCGCTCACAAGAGCAACACAAACAACGCTTTCGCGCGACCATGTCACGTGATCATCCAGGCCGCGCCACATGGTCGTGCACATTTTGATAAGCCCTAAAAAAGATGTCTAATTCATTTGGAAAGCTATAAATACATCATTTATCATCACTAGCCGCACACAACACATAGAGGGAGAGTTAAGCAGCAGATTTTTCAAAGGTTCTCCCTTTGGGGAGCCATCATCCATAGGAGGCCTTGTCACGCCTCTTCATTGGATTTTCGCCATCTTCGACTCGGTTGCACTTCCAGGAAATTATTGTGATAGTCAAGGGAGAGAGTTTGATATTTTTCTACTTTCTTTCCATTTTTATTGTGATTATTTCTATGTTGTGAAACTAAGTCATTAACTAGGAAATCGATGTGAAGAACTCTTAATCGCTCAAGTAAATAACTATTATGTTTATTCTATTCTATGGTTGAGTATTGTTCACTGTGCTTATATTATTATTATTATTGCTTATTGCTTATTGTTGATGAACTAGGATAATCATTGTTACGTGCTAGTTCTGAGTTTCATTAGGCATTGAATGGTAATTAATTGAGATTCTGAAGAACTAGGGTAATCGTTATTACGTGCTCGTTCTAGGTTATATAGCTTCGAAATAGGATAATCGTTGTTACGTGCTATCTTTAAGTTAATGATTGATGTTTGATTTCGTTAAATTAAGTGTTGATTCTTAGTTCTTAGAGTTTAACAGATTCCTAATATTATTTGCTCAATCCATGACCAAACGGTAACTGCAATAATAATAGGAATACTTGGTTGAGTTCTTGACCGAGAGGTAATCACCATAATTAAGAT
Organism: Xanthoceras sorbifolium; assembly: GCA_003430845.1. NCBI lineage: Eukaryota > Viridiplantae > Streptophyta > Magnoliopsida > Sapindales > Sapindaceae > Xanthoceras > Xanthoceras sorbifolium. Next base: position 12,216,114 of record CM010621.1, read on the forward strand.
AATAATGAATCCTAACCTGAATAGACCATTTTCGTAATTAGTTTGATACTTGAGCGGTTGTGTTTGGAACATCGATGACCTAATTATTTCACCCCATTTTATTTACCATTACAGTTTTCTTTGTTAATTTAGTTTAGTTCCTTTTAGCATATTTGAATCAAAACAAACTATTACTTTTCTGTCTTAATTAAATTAGAATTAAATTCATAGTTAAATCACTAATCTCTGTAGGATCGATCCTTGCACTTGCCGATACTATATTCACATATCAACTCGTGCACTTGTGAGGTATAAATTTTATACATCAAGTTTTTGGCGTCTTTGCCGGGGATTGACTAATTTCACTATTATTTTAATTTTAGTTTAATTTTAATTTTTAGTTTTAATTTTGTTTTTGTTATTCTCTTGCAAGGTGTATTAAAAAAACACAAAAATATGGAGTATAACTGTGGGATGAACTTCTATGTCTCAATGTAAAGGGAGGCTTCAACAGAGGAATTGTTGAACGTTATAATTAAGAATTGTCAGATATTCAGCAAAATTGCCAGTGGAGCAATCAAAAAGCAGAAGACTATTATGACTATTCAATGCCGAGAGAGAATTATGCTTCAAGTCAATATAATCCGGATTGGGGGAGTCACTCAAGAGGAAAGCTATTCATATGAATATGATCAACCGATGAACTCATCATCGAACGAGAATTTGAGAATAGTATTTGAAGAGTTTCATGTCGAAGTGGAATTGAGAATGAATGAGCAGGAAGATAGTCTAAGGAGAATGCATATTCTCTTGGATTAACTTCAGGAATATTTTCTAACACAAGCATCTGAAGAATCTCAATATCATACGAAAAAAGCCGAAACAACCGCGTTTCACTCTTGTAGTGAACAAGCAGAGGCTTATTATGACAGTGAAGATGAAAGCTTGGAAGTGTGTACTACGGAAGAGAGGGATGCCTCAGACTCTGCTATGACATACGTACTACCGAGCTAGAGCCTTCATGATGAATCTGTTCGCTTCAAATAAGATCTTTATATAATTCCTGTATCAATTCATGAGCTGCAAAAAAAGTCCTCCGATGTTTCCGTATTGAAACTTGAGCTTGATAAAACTCCATCCTTGCTTCAGTGTGGACAATTCAAAGTTCTTCAAATCATGCCGAATAAAGCTTACACATTGAGAAAGTTCAAGTGGAGAATGTATCCCAAGATATTTGAGCATCATTTGGGTCCATATTTGGACGATGATCCCTCAACGAAGGGATGGATCGGAAATCCCATCTCGCCTAAACGTTAAATAAAGCGCTTGGTGGGAGGCAACCCACCTAGGTAATTCTTTTTAGTTCTAGTTTTTGTTTTTCGTTCTTTGTTGTTAGTTTTTCTTGATTTTTGTTAATTTGTTTAGAATTTATACATTCCATACTTTATGTAATCATTGTCCATGCATTCATATCATTTAAACATTGAGGACAATAATCTTTAGATTAGGTTTGTGGTTGTGGATTCGTTTTAGTTTTTATTTTTCGTTATTTGGATTCAGTTTAGTTTTAGTAATTTCATTATTTTGTTCAAAAATAAATTTGTGTGTAATAATGCCATGCTTAATAGAACAACTTTGGTTTGTCAAGTTTAACATGCGCGTGTGATTATTCAATTCTTGGATATTAATTTGATATCTTAGGAATCTTACTGAAGCTAGAAACTTACATGTTTGAATCTATTGAGCTTTATGAAGAAAGCAATGTGCCTGAGATTCTAGGATAAATAGTGGAGACCACCCTTGTGAGATGTTGTGCTTTTAACGTTTTTCTGAGAGGGTTTTGTTGTTTTCACTCTATACATTCTTCATGCTTATTCTATGAAATAGATTGATCTCTATAGGTTTTGCTTTGGATTCTATGAACTGTCATATTTCAATTTATTGCATGCTTACGGTGTTAGTGAATTGGATGAGCTGTAAGAAGTGATGTAGACTATGTGTGCTTAAACTCTATAAAAGGCTAAATTCTTTTTCCATTTGTGCGCTCCATAACCCTTTTTGAAGCCAAACACAAATAAACATTTTCTTTCATCATGATATCTTTCTTAACCCCATCACCATGTAAACAAGCCTTACCTTATAGCTTGGGATCACATTAAGAAGATTCGGAAAAGAAAAGAGAATGAAAACACTAGAGAGCTCTTTCAAAAAAAATAAAATAAAGGCATTTACCAAGTTTTAGTATTAAAAAAAAATAAAAAAAATAATGATGAATAAATAAATTGTAAGTAAGAATTCTCTCAAATGAAAAATGAAAGAAATCAAAGAATAAAAGAGAGAATTCTGAAGTTTATTGTGAAGAAAACTTAGATGCCAAGAAAATAAAAAATAAAAAAGAGTTATCTTTGTGTTTTCAATTTTTTAGTCTCTTGATGTGATTTTAGGTTCTTTGTTTTCCATTTCCATCATTGTTAACCTTCACCATTGATCCCATTACAACCTTGAGAAAAAACCTGTTGATATTATCGGCATTCTGATAAATGAGCATGTGAGAGTGTTGTGATTATTTTGTTCTTGCTTTCCGAATTCATTCATGAGATCCAATTTGAGACATTTGAGCATCTTTCTATTTTACATGCATATGCGATGTATATTTGAATTTATTGTACATAACTTCCCTTCGCATATATTGATCAAGAGTGTGCGCCTAGGATTCGAGCTATATTAAGAATATTTCCTTGTGAGAAGTAAGGTCGAGGCGAGTTCCATCCTGAATTTTATGGCATATTTGTTTTTGAATTATAGTGATTAAGTGTGGATGTAGGTGACTTGTTATGTATGAATAACTTTGGTATGTTATTAATATATGATCATTGAGTTGAACATGTACTGTTTCTTGATAAACCTTGTTGTATATTTTGTGCATTGTTACAGAGACTTTTATGGGTATCGTTGCTAGTAAACCCTCAGGAGACTATACTCCTCCTACTAAGCACCCCTAGGGGTTTAAAGGCTTGTGGCATGTGCTCAGTGCCATCGTGTTTCCCTACAAAGTGGCCTAGATTAATTGTTAAGTTGTTTTCACTATAATCGAATATTATAATCTCTCTTTCTCGCTCTCACTTTTCTTTTGATTGTTGTTCTATTGCCTTTACATTAATGTACAGAACATTATGTATTTATAGTGCTTAATTAGGTCTAGGGTCAGACTAACGATAACTAGTTTGAACAGGAAACAAATCCTTCCAAAACTAACAGTTTTACTGGAACCAAGACACGCGTGTAACATGTCGTGCGATCACCTGGTCGTGCAACCCACGGGTTACGCCAGTCATTGTCAAAACCGAGCTCTTCGCTCTTGCCACCTCGTGCGACTTGACCTTAGTCACCGTGACCATGTTTGTCGCACGACTCACTGTTCTTCACTTCTTGAGTCTGATTCACCTTCACATCCCAATAATCTCCTACTTGAAGATTGAAGCAGAGGGTCATCTCCCTTCTTCACATTTAGTGGCTATGGTATGCTCATCCAATGGTCTTTATCCTTAAAGACCTACTCAAACTGTGCACAACTCCAATTTTTCTTTCGTTATTGGCTTGGTCAGCATGTCGGCCAGATTCTTGCTTCCTTGTATCTTTTCAAGCGTTAGCACTTTATCATCCAACAATGACCTAATGAAATGGTAACAGAGGTCAATATGCATGGTCCTCGAATGAAATGCTGAGTTCTTTGCTAGATATATTGCACTTTGACTGTCATTGTGCAACACATTCTTCAAGTGCTTAAACCCAAGCTCTGCTAGTAGGTTTTGTAACCAGATCATCTCCTTCCTAGCTTCAGTTATAGCCACATGCTCAGCTTTAATTGCAGACAAATAACGATTTTCTACAACTGAGACATCCAACTGATGGTCATTAATCCTAGTGTGAATACGTATCCAATAGTGCTTCTCATGTGGTCTACCTCACTAGCGAAATCAATATCTACATACCCCTTACATGCATTTGTTGACATAAGTACATAACCCTGTATTGTACTTTAATGTTGTTTCCTTTTTTGTTTGTGGCTAGTGCATATGACATCCTTTTGGGTGAAATTATAAATCTAAACTTGCCAGGATCTTTTTTGTTATGTATTGTATCTTTTATGAAATAAATGGAAGTTAAAAGCTTTTTATTATTGTGCACAATGTTGGTTTATATATATAAATTATTATTCCAAGTTATGAATTTAAATTTAGGGACAAAATTATAAGTAACCAAAAAATTATGAAAAGAATTGTTTTTAATCTGAAAAAAATGAAATAATCGTTTTTAGCCATTTTGAAATTGACAAATTATAATTTAGTCCTAATATATATAGGTTGGTAAAATCTCGCTTCAACCCAAAATCTTTTCCAGAATTTATTTTATTAATTAAAAATCGTAGTTGTTTTTTTTTTTTTTTTAAAATCCTAATTAAAAAGTAACCCTAAAGTCAGCCCCACACATTTGCTCCTCCCTCTCTCTTTGCCGCACCGATTACCCTCACCCTTACCCTCTCGTCGCCGTTCCGTTTCCACCCTGTCGCCGGCATCTCCCTCTCTCTCCTTCACCGTTACCCAGACTTCTTGTATATTACCCGGACTTCTAACCTGTCGCCGTTTCGGTTTACCTCGCTCTTTTGATTTCCACGACGCCGCTGACCTCTCCTTCTCTCCTTCGCCACACATTACCCGTACCTTGTCACCGGCTGTTTCGTTTTGCATGACGCCGCCGGCCTCTCCTTCTCTCCTTCGCTGCACGTTACCCGTACCTTATCGCTCGCTGTTTCGTTTTCTGCTTGGACACGATTCTGTTTAACTTCGAAAAGTCGCCGCGGCGAAATTATTGCAGTTTATTGGAGTATAATCTTCGAAACGATTCCGTTCAACTTTGTCGAAACAATTCAGGTATATTATCAAAACGATTCTGCTGTGTCTGAAAACGATTCAGTTTAAGTTTCGAAAGGATTCAGTTTCTGACTCGCTCAATATAATTGTTCGAACTTCCCTAATGGTTATTTTTGGGGTTTTTTCAACTTTTTTCATTTTATTAATTCTTTGGTCAGTATAGCTTTCATAGAGGGAAGAGCATTGATCAGATAATCTTGAATGTTTTGCGGAGGCCTGAGTGCCTGTAAGTTAACTTTGACATAATTTTGAAAAATTTTGTTGCTCTGTATGCCTCAACCATTGTGATTGCAGCAAAGCTATCTTCTTTCTTGTTTCTTTTTTCTTCTCTCACTTGAATTCAAAGCTCTTGGTTTACTTGATTCAAAGCTCTTGGTCTTTTATCTTCTTCTTCTTCTTTTTTTACTTGAAATATTTGGTATTGTAGGGTGCCCTAAGATGTTGTGGCCACTGGTGGGAAGTGCCAAATTTTGAGATGGGTAAATGGTAAGTGATTATACTTGGCTCATATTCTACCAATTTCTCTGTTTTTCTTTAAGCTGTGGTTCTTTGTGTCATTAATAGTTGTCTTATTTCATTAAGTGATTAGACTTGGCTTATATTGTACCAATTTTAAAAAGAATACTTGATAAGCTATTCCAATTCGGAGAGGTGGAAGTTGTAATTTTTTGTTATTGTGTTTCTGCTTTGTTTCGAATGTTTTGGGGATTGAAAATCTTCGAGAATCCTGTATATTAAAATTTATGTGATGTTTATGAATATAAACACAAAGGCATGAATCATTTTAACATGCTATCAAAAAGTTGATTTGTTTAACTGATTGTGTTTGAAGAGTTTTGATCCGCCCTATTTGTGTTCTTTATTGCTCTCTGCTGTCAATGCTATGTAACTCTGTGGCTTGCACTCTTTTTAAGGCAAACTGTTGTGTTCCGCGACTATAAATGTCAATATTTTCTGGTAGTTGACTACCAGGTTTTTTGTTGTCTCAATCCATAGTTTGGAATTTTTATTAGTTTATAAATTATAGATTCTTAGTTGTTGGTCAGCAATATGCTTCATTTGATGTGTTTCAGTCTTTTAATTCATTTTGAACCCATTATTATAAATTTTTCCCTTATATTTTCTTGATTACCATAAGATTCGAGGCGTCATCTAAAGAGGGGTGTAAGAGGATGAAGTTATAAAAGGTTTTTTGTGTCAGTTATAAAAGGCCTCTTATATAATTAAAAAGGTTTATTGGATGATATGTTCTCGGATAAAAACAAAACGAAACAAAACAAAATTAGTTGAATATATATCAGTGTGACTGCTAGTTGGTGTATGTCTAGCAACATAACTTTTGACTGCAAATGTTTACAGAATTTAATTGTATGTGGAAATATTTCAATTATAGTAAGCTAAGTAATTGAGAGATACTATAAGATTGCAATTTGCATTTACAAATGCTCATCTTTATAAGAAAACTATGTTATTTTACCTTCAATTTAGTTGTATGTCTGTCTGTCTTTCATATCAACTTCAATATCATTGCCTTCCAGTAGATGCCATTGTAAAATTGTTATTTTACTTCCCCAGTTGTCAACATTGCATGTCATTTTCCCTTGTTGTATTGACAATTACCATTGGATTTTATGCAAAATAAATTTGAGGAAGAAAGTGATTGTTATTTATGACTCCCTCCAGAAGCATAAAGATCCAAAATACCACATTTCACAAATAGAGCCATTGATAAAATTTTTACTGTCAATGTTGAGGTGTGGAGGATTATTTGAAAATACAGGTATCGCTCCTTGGACAGACGGTATAAAGGTTGACGTCCTTCCGCTCGACAAACTGCCACAGCAGCCAGACGGGTAATGGAGTATATGAGTATTCGTGATTTATTATTTTCTTCATATCTGTATACATTTTCTAAGTTTATTAAAATACAGGACTAGCAGTGAGGCTTTCGTGATGAAGTACCTGGAGAATATCATGACATTTAAAGAATTTAATTGGGATTTTGTTCAAGAAGATGTAAAAAAAATTCGGGAGAAGATTGCTATGGAAATATTTGCATATAGTATACTCGTGGAGTGATGTGAGAAATGGACAATTTTTAGGTGAAAAATAAATGGTGGTAGATTTTGTTGGTGTATACACTAATGGTGGTAGTGGTAGATTTTGTGGGAACAATATGAATTTTTTGGTGTTTTTTTTTTTCGGTTGACAAAGGTAGATTTTGTAAATTTCATTTTAATTTAAAAGTTCAGCAATTTGTTCATTTTATTCATTTTGTTGGTGTATACACTAGTGGTGGTAGTGGTAGATTTTGTTCATTTTATTAACAAGAATTTTTCTTATAAATATCACATATTGTGAAAAATATTGACTCAATAATTCATATTTAGCCCAATAGATATTGCCACAATAATCAGTTGTGCTGTTGTTCAGTTTTGATAAGACAATTAACCTGCAAAATAATCCAATTATTAGAAAAACAAAAATTACAAACATATTATGTAACCCATAACTCAGAAGAAAATTAAAAGTTAAATAAACTCATAATACGAAAATATGCAACACATAACTGTTTATAAGCAGAAACAGAGTTAAATATTGTAGGAGTGTCCGATTAAATAAACTTGCAAAGTAGTCAGAATAATTTCGCAAAATGTTTTAGTAAATCACCAAAGTTCATCTCTATTGTGCACTTCCACCTATACCAGTATTCGTGTCGTTACTGGTTTGAGAATGATCAACAAATTGGTATGTCACGCGGTTATGTCCTAACTGCTTGTAAGCACCGCATTTTACTGAAAACAAATTGGCATTACACACCAACAGTTTAGTAACATTTCACTGAAAACAATTACACCTTAAATATATTACAATAACCTACATTTCACTAATGTACATTTCACTGACCTACATTTCACTGACATATATTTTACTCATATACATTTCACTAACCTGCATTTCACTAACCTACATTTTACTAACGTACATTTCACTAACGTACATTTCACTGACATACATTTCACTAGCCTACATTTCACTAACCTATATTTCACTGACCTACGTTTCACTGACATATATTTCACTAACGTATATTTCACTAACCTACATTTCACTCACATACATTTCACTCACATACATTTCACTCGCCTACATTTCACTAACTTACATTTCACTAGCCTATATTTCACTAACCTACATTTCACTAATATATATTTTACTAACATACATTTCACTAACCTAAATTTCACTGACATACATTTCACTAATCTACATTTCACTGACATACATTTCACTAACGTACATTTCACTAACGTACATTTCACTAACATACATATCACTAACCTACATTTCACTAACCTATATTTCACTAACCTACATTTCACTAACATACATTTCACTAACCTAAATTTCACTGACATACATTTCACTAATCTACATTTCACTGACATACATTTCACTAACGTACATTTTACTAACCTACATTTCACTACCATACATATCACTAACCTACATTTCACTAACCTATATTTCACTAACAAATATTTCACTAAATAACGTTTCACTAACGTACATTTCACTAACATACATTTCACTAGCCAACATTTCACTAACCTACATTTCATTAATATACTATCTCTAATATACATTTCACTAACTTATATTTCACTAACAAATATTTCACTAACTAACGTTTCACTAATATATTTCATAACCATTAAAATTTTACAAAACTAAACCCTAGCATCATCTAAATTTTTTCAACCACAAAACAAACACAATATACAAATTAAATAAAAAAAATAAAAAAACTTAAAAAAATCTATAAAATACATTCTAAATAAAATATAAACAATTTCATAAAATTTACCTTTAAGTTTTGAATTGTTGAAAATAAATAAAGGTGATAAAAAAGATAAATTGGTGTTGATTTTAATGAGAGATAAATTAAGAAAGAATATAATAATAAGATAGAGAAAGTTTTTTTAATAAAAGGTATAAAATTTATCATTTCTGTACGGTGGCTCAAGCCTCAAAGCAACTTTATTTTTTTAGGTTATATTAAATGGGGTTTATTGTAATTTTTAATGGCTTTTTTTGTAATATTCATTATCATGGGTTATTTTGTAATTATTCAGTAAGTGGGTGGTTGAGGGTTGTTTATGTTATTTTTTTCTCCAATTGGCTAAAAACGATTATTTTTGTATCTGCAGTTACAAACAATTTTCTCAATAATTTTTAGGTCATTTTTAACAATTTTCACTTAAATTTATTTATTTTCTTTCCAAACAATTTAAATTATTTTTTAATATTCTCAACTACGACAGTTTTTCCAGTATCTATTTGTTTATGGACTTTCTATTTATTTTTAGAGTAGATACTATAATAGATAACTCCTCCAGTTTATTTGTTTTTTTTTATTTTTGAAGGAGGTACAATTACAAGATTAATAACCGTCGGAACCTAGCGAGATCAATCACTAAATGCGCGGCTCGGATATCTACTCCAATAATAGGAGACATCTACTCTCACAATAAGGGAATAAAACTACCCATGCATGCTGGTAAATGTGTATGGTGGAATCGAACCTTCACCACTAATGTGGGAGGAAGATGCACTAACCACTTGAGCTATAAGTGGATGTGCATTTATTTTCTTTTTCTTTTTTTCCTCTTATTATTTCTAAGTCGCTCCACTCAAGGTTGACATCAATCTATGGGTATGTTCGAATATGCTACTTATGTATAACAATTAACGAATTTGTAAAATTAAATTTGGGAATTAAATTTAATGTTCATGATATTCAAAAGAGTCTTGTAATTTTTATTTTTTTTAACTTGGAAGAAAAGATTTCCGAACTCGGGATCTCAACTTCGTTAATAGTTGTCATCTGCCGATCTATCACTTCTTGCTGTCAATATGCTGAGCTGGAATGATAGCTGGAGATTCTGAAATGCCAGTTGGTGATTCTGTTAGGATGTTAGAAACATGCTTTTCATGTTGTTTCCAGAGCTGGAGCTGGTATTGTTGTAGTAACTTGAGCATAATTGATGAGTAATGTCATGCTAGCTGTTATGAACTATTCTAAGCTTGACTAGCTTGAGTAGCTTGATTGTTATCTACTTATCCTGAGTAACATTTAGTCAAATTTAACAGTATTAGCGGTATTTCTGTCTTTAGATAAAAAAAATAAAAATTAAGTTTAAAAAATTATTAAATAAAAATTAAATTATAAAAATAAAATAACAACAACTGCAAAAAATAAAAATTAAAAAATAATAAATTTTAAAAATAATTAAAAAATACTTTTAATAATAGAAAAATTTATAATTTTTAAAAATAATAATACCTCCTCTCCTGACATTTTTTAAAGAGTAAATAACGCCTACTTCTCTTGGGGTTTGCTCAATTACAAGCAGAGTAAACTTTTAGGTTTATTGATAAAGACATCCCCTGCCGTTAGTCAATTTTTGGGTTTTTTGATAAAGACTTCCTCTAGTCAACTGTTACATTTGACCAAATTTTACTAAGGACAGAGGAGATGTTTGTCAATAAACGATAAAGTTGACTCCGCTTATAGTTGGCAAAACCTCAGGGGATGTCGATACAATTAGCTCTTTTTTAAAAATAACAGCCAAAAATTTATAATTTTTATTACTTTAATAATTTATTTTATTTTTAATTTTTAATTTATTTTTGTATATAAAATTTATTTTTATATTTTAATCTTAATTTGAAGTGTTATTTTGAATTATTAAATTTTTATAAATTAGTTATTATTATACTGATTTTTTTTTAATTTTTTAAAGGTTTTTAATTTTAGCATTAATTAGTTAATTAATTTATTTATAATATTTAAGGAATTTTTTTTTATAAATTTTGTGTATTTTATAATTTTAATTTTTTTTATTGACACATGTTAGATTTTTATTGGATACGCAAGTTAAGGTTAATTTGTTAACTTTTAAAAAATAAAAGGTAAAATTGTATTTTCAACATAATCATTTAAAATTGAGGGCAAAATGGTCAATGTGCATATTTTACCATATTTTATTGTCAAAATTTTGGTCAGAATGACTAAAATAATGAATTTTTAAAAAATTAGGGACTACGTGAGTTAAAAAAGGAAACATTGGTCAAAAAGTAATAATTTGAGAAAAGGTAGGGTTCAAAATAAATTTCCTCTAAAAAAAATTTCCAAAGAATGCAGAAGTTAAAAATTTTATAAAGGATACCCAAGTGGTCAAATTAAAAAGGTTCATTGTGTGTTTCAGTGTTCAAGAATTATTTTTATTCGCATATTTGATATTTATCGAACACATATATTTGTTGTTTTTTTAATTTTTGACTATTAATATCCGAAATTTTTTCATTATCGTGAGAATGAATTCACATATATATGCAATGACTGTTGGGATAAGTGAAGAATAAATCAGACTCAAGAAATGATGAACTACAAGTCGTGCGACCAGGGAGTTGTGCGACCAAGTAGTCGCGGCAGGTGGTCACAGGGAGGAGGTCAAGTAGCGCGAGGTTACACGAGCAGAAGAGGTCGCTTTTAGCAGAGAGGCACGACGAGGGTGTCGTACGCGAATCCTGAACTGTTAGGAAGTCAGTTTTGGAAGGATTTTGTTTCCTGTTCAAACTAGTTTTCCTTAGTTCGACACTAGACCTAATTTATCACTATAAATACATTATGTTATTCGCACTAATGTAACGGCGATCAAAAAGAAAAGTGAGAGCGAGAAAAAGAGTTTATAATTTTCTATCATATTGGATTGAGTGCTGGTGGATGTAGGAAAGCTTTTTTTTTTAACCATGTAAAACTCTTGTGTCTTATTTTTTTGTTTGTTTATTTTTTTGTTATTTGTGCTTGTGTATGAGTTTGGCTAAATCGTAGAACCATTCCACTGTGTTGGGATTCAGTGCAATTCCTAATAACTGGTATTAGAGCCCTAGGTTGGGTGTTATGCTTCTAACATACTAAAGAGACTAAGCGGCCAGTTGATTTCATCATGAGGTATAGGATTGGACAAAGAGGGATTTCTTAGAAAGAATTATTCCTATCGCTGATAGGACCAAAGCCAGAAATAATGAAGTCGAAAGAATGGGCTGTAGTAGATTGGAAAGCCTTGAGGGCAATTTGACTCAGTCTAACAAGGTCAATCGCATTCAACGTGAAGAATCATGAAACTTCTGCAACATTTATAAACAACCATCAACAATAAATAAGGTATACCTAATTAAAAAGCACTTTAATTTGAAGATGTCTGAAAACAGTGGGTTCAAGAAGTCCCTGAATGCATTTAATGAGATCACATATCAAATGAACTCAATAAACTTAAAGTTCGAGAGAGAAATTCAAGCTTTGTTGATCCTGTAGCAGATGATAGACAGTTGGAAGTCAATCAGCACATCATTTGGGATAGCGCCGCAAAAGTTTCAAGAACTCGTGAATATGTTAATGATTGAAGAGATCAGAAGACACCAGGAAGGGGTGGCAGTTCGTCATTAGCCTTGAGTGTAGAAAGCAGAGGTAGAGGTAGAGGCAGGAACAAATCCCTAATTTTAAATAAATATGAAAAGTATGGTCGAATTAATTTTGAATATGTAAATATTATATTTATGATTTGAGGGGTGTAAAATGTAATTAAATGTATATTTTTAGGTTTCCAAATGGACCAATTTGAACGGTCGAAAAACAATGCACGAAGAGAAGGGTGAAAAACTGGGTAGTGAGTACCGTGACCAGTCACCGCGACCAGGGATTGCGATGAGCAGCTCATGGTGAAAATGTGGATTTTGGGCAGTGAGCAACGCGACCAACATCTCGACCAGGCACCGCGATGGTTGATCGCGACGAAAGCTGTGAAATCACTCCAGTGAGCAACGCGACTAAATGGCGCGACCACAGGTCTTGATGAGCGGTCGCGATGACCCAATTTTTATAAAAAAATAGGAGGCGGTGGAAAACTTCACGAGGAAGCTAACCAGAAAAGAGAGAGAGAGACTGAGAGAAAAAGAAAGAAAGAAAGAAGAAGAGAGAGAAAGAAAAAGAGAAGAAGAAGAAGAAAAGAAGAGGAAGAAGAGAAGAAAAAGAAGAGAAGAGGAAGAAGAAGAAGAAAGAGAAGGAGAAGAGGAGGGGAAAAAGAGAAAAGGGTAAAGGAAAAAGAAAATTCAGAAAAGAAACTATAGGAAAAACGGTATCCAGGTTGGTGTACACGTATTTCTGAAAACTTTATGAATTTCATTATATTATTTGATTTGAATTTTTATATTTTGATTAAATGATTTGAAATGAATTGAAACACTTGTTATTGATTTTGAAAAATTAATATGGATTTGTGATATTATATGTTTTTGAATATTGTTTACGAATATTGTTTGTGAAAATAATTATTGTTGAAAATATATGAATGTTAATAGAAATGAAAATTGAATATATGGTAATGTGAAACGGCCCTAGGATACTTGGACATATACACGAATATAGGAGGTTGGTATACCAGCTGGGTTATTTCAGCAGTACTGCACCGTTATTACTAGTGATTGTTGTTGCGGGGCAATCTCGGACAATCACACCGATACTAGTGATTGTTCTTGCGGGGCAATTTCGGATAATCACACAGATACTAGTGACTGTTGTTGCGGGGCAACCCTGGACGTCACACTGATATTACAGAGACTAGACCCATATTCCAGTCCTGAAATTATGTTGAGTATACCAAAGGGCCAGGATTGAAATGAAATTTGATAAATTGTTTATAAACGAATTTAGAAAATTGATATTGTATAGTTTAAATTTATGAATTGAGTTAAATAGTGAGTTGTTTTTATATTATATCACGTTTACATTATATTATGAAATTTATTTTATGATTTTGATAAATGAGTTTAGTGTACACCCACTAAGCGATATGCTTAGCGCGTGGATTTTTATCACGCGTAGGTAACAGGGATACAAAAGGAGAAAAAGACTGAAGAAGTGAGAGCTGCAGAATGAGGATCAGAGTCACCAAACTTTAGGTAGTTAATACTTTTGTATACTATATTTAGTTAAGCATGCATATACAGAAGTTTGTAAATATGATATATTTATGTTTTGTAAATAATTGTTTTATGATTTATGTTTTTGTTTTCAAAGGTTTGTAAATATTAAATTATGAATTGTTTTATATGAAAATGTTTGGAAAGTCGCACTATATGGTAGAGTGCGCAATTGATTGAGAAAAGAAATTTGAAGTGTTGAAGATATATGTTATTTGAGTTTTTATTGGAAATAGGATTTTTGGAAAATCAGAAAAACAGAGGAAACTCTGGCAAAATTTTTTCAAAACAAGTTTTGAATGGGCTCACTAGAAAAGCATTTTAAAAATATAATTTATTTTGATTTTCAATGATTTTTCAAGTTATAAAGTGAGTTAAGAAAAGTTTTGAAACCGGTAGCGCTCCCTGGGTCGATCCAGACGGGTCGGGTCAGGGGGTGTTACAATAGAGGTAAATTAAAGCAGAGATCCGAAAGATCGAAGTCTAGGGACCATCAAACTAATTCCAAGGCAAAAAGGAATGTTGTGCAAAAGCGCTAAGAAAGGTAATGACAGACAGATAGGAGCTAACCTTGTCTCCAATGACTCCAATGACTCTTTAGAAAGTAAGACCGAGTCATGGGTGCTTGACTTAGGGGCCTCATTCCATGCCTCCTCGTTTTCGTCGCATTCGATTCTCTAACTTCTTGATTCACCACTAAGTCTTCCCAGCTACGACCTGCAGTCTGTTAACATGTGTGTAGGCATGTCACAGATAGAGATGGAGGTAACAGGAAAAAGGGCGAAGAAGACTTCTTCTTTCCTAGCCGGCCGCACCTCTGCAAAAACAGGAAGAGTGAAAAAAAAAAAAAAAACTTTTCTTTTTCTCTCTTTTTTGTGTTTGCCAAATGTGCCTCTTTCTTTGTTTTTGTGTTGGCCAAATTTTCCTAGTAACAAAACATTTATATATTAGGCTCTAGGGTTTTTAGTTGACCAAGTCAAAATAGGACCCGTGGGACAATTAAAATAATCAAATTATTTTAATTCCATTATCCCTGTCATGGTTTGATTCTATAACCTCTTATTTAATAAATTGAATAGTTAATAATTTTCTTTTAATTATTAAATGGCTAATTAAATAATCAAATTATTTAATTAATTCTCTTTAATTAAATTGTGTTACTTTCGTAACACTATTAATTGGACAATCCAATTAATTTACCGTTCCTTACCACTAACCATAAGGGCTAGCAAGGGGACCTAATCGACCCACAGTTTTGAGCTCCAATAATACTTAGTAATATTAATTAAACTCTTTAATTAATATTTTACGATTATTAACCTCGGAGTTATTTTACTAAAAACCCGAAGCTGCACTCTCAGAACTGTAGACGTGTTTATACAATCTGAAGTCTCAGTTTCTATTGATATAGCTATTTGCATATAGTGTAATCCTCCACAAGTAGTTCATAGCTATAGTTGGGTCATAATGTCCGTTATACTCCTATAATTATATCTATTCCTTTAAGCAGTGTTGATTCTATAATGGACAATTAAATTTTGTCTTCCTCACAGAAGAAGGAGGGATCTCATAATTGTCCATGCCCTGAGTGGACCCTTAAGGGAACTACTCATCTACTTCAATCAAGAAGGAGTGGATTCCACTGTTGTGTTCATACGTTCCTAGCCACAAGCCAAACCACAATTTCAAGATTCATAGGTATTGGTCGTGAATACTACAACGACCTTACTCATGGTGAATCAACAGCCACGATCCAACCTGAAGGAGTCAATAAGACACTCAGGATTAAGATCACCTATAAATAGCCATCGTTTGTCGAAATATATGAATCTCATCTACTAACGAATCTTGGTGAGAGATTTATATAAAATGTGGCCGAGTCTTATATGATCTCATCATATAAGGTGCCTCCATTCTCATGTCAACTATACGAGTGGTCTAGGATAAGACCACCGTACATTATAGAATGGATCACAGCAGTTGATCAACCACAAACAAAGTACCCAGATTTGTTTGTTCTATACGGACTCTTTAGATTGCATGTCTCAAAATGAATCCTACCGTATATGACTTTCATATACTCATTTTGAAATTACATCTTGCAATCTCAGATGTTATTTGCACGATATAAATGTAAAACACTTTTAATTTGAATGATAAACACTTAATTCTTATTATGTCTAAAACTGTTCACAAATACAAGTTTTAGGGCATAAATCCCAATAATTTCCCACTTGTACTAAAGCAGATGGGACATGTCTCGTAACCCTTGACCCTCTAAGTGACCTTCAAACATTTTAGCTGTTAAGGCCTTTGTAAATGGATCAGCCAAGTTGTCTTGCAATGCAATCTTTGTCATGGTCACGTCTCCTCTCTGCACTATCTCTTTGATGAGATGATATTTCCGCTTTACATGCTTCCTTCTCTTATGGCTTCTTGATTCTTTGGAATTAGCCACCGCTCCACTATTATAACAATATTGTGTTATGGGCTTATCCACATATGGAACAACTTCCATATCACTCAAGAATTTTCGGAGCCATACAGCCTCCTTTGTAGCTTCACAAGTTGCTACACATTCGGCTTCCATGGTGGAACCAGCAATGCAATATTGCTTGATACTCCTCCATACTATGGCTCCACCACCAAGGGTGGATACTGACCCAGACGTGGATTTCCTAAAATCCTTATCTGATTTAAAGTCAGAATATGTCTATCTTAACGGGATCAAATCCGGATGAGAATATACTACCATATAGTTTCTTATTCTCTGAAGATACTTGAGAATAGCTTAACAACAACCCAATAATCCAATTCTGGGTTGGACTGATATCTGCTGGCCACTCCTACTGCAAAGCAGATGTAGGGTCTCGTGTATAGCATAACATACATAAGACTACCTACTGCCGACGCATAGGAAATTCATCTCATATCCTCAATTTCTTGAGGTGTCTTAAGATACTATTCCTTAGACAAATGAACTCTGTGTCTTGAAGGTAAACTACATTTCTTTGAGTTTTGCATCGAGAATCACACAAGTATCTTATCGATATACGATGCTTGAAACAATGCTAACATTTTATTCTTGCGATTCCTTATTAATTGGATCCCTAGAATATAACTCGCCTCTCCCAAATCTTTCATTTGGAAATGGTTAGCAAGCCAACTCTTTACTTCTGATAATGTCCATACGTCATTCCCAATGAGTAGGATATCATCTACGTAAAGGACCAGGAACACTACTTTCTTGTCAATGATGTACTTGTACACACAAGGCTCATAAACATTTTGCTCAAAGCCATAGGTCTTGATTGCAGTATCGAACATAATGCTCAAAGATATAGTTGCTTGCTTAAGTCCATAAATGGACCTTTGCAACTTGCAAACCTTTTGCTCTTGATCTTGGGATATGAATCCCTCCGGTTACATCATGTAAATGCTCTCGTCAAGATTGCCATTCAAGAATACAGTCTTGACATCCATTTGCCAAATTTCATAATCGAAATAGGCAGTTATGGATAAGAGTATCATAATAGACTTAAATATGGCTACTGGCGAGAAGGTTTCATCATAATTGATACCTTCCTTTTGGGTATAACCATTCGCCACTAGTTTTGCTTTGAAGGTCTCTACCTTCCCGTCAACTCCTCTCTTTCTCTTGTAGATCCACTTACAGCCTATGAGTTTTATCCCATCTGGTAAGTCTACAAATTCCCAGACTAAGTTGGAGTACACGGACTCCATCTCGAGATTTATAGCTTTAAGTCATTCCTCTTTGTCAGAATCTTCCATTGCATGTCTAAATGTCAATGGATCATCCATACTATAATCGGAAACGACACTCTGTGCCTCTCCAATACCTAAATAACGATTAAGTTGTCGTACAATCCTCTCACTATGCCTAGGTGGTAGTGTGTCCTGACTAGGAATCATCTGACTGGCACAATAACTTTGTTAACAACTTTTGTTGATTGAGCACTGGTCATACCAGGTTCTAGCTCCTTTAACACAATCTTACTTCGAGGTTTATAATTACTCATATAATCCTCCTTAAGAAACATTGCATTTGTCGATACAAACGCTTTGCTTTCTTGTGGATTATAAAAGAATCCTCCTTGAGTTTCCTTTAGATACCTTATAAATAGGCACACTTGCGAATGAGGTTCTAGCTTTCCACTTCTGTTCTTTAATACATGTACTGGACATCCCCATATGTAAAAATATCGCAAACTAGCTTTACGACCATTCCATAACTCCAGGGGAGTCTTAGGAACATATTTGTATGAAACTACGTTTAATATGTAACCCGCTATTTGTAGTGTATATCCCCAAAAATTATTCATAGATCTTACCATTTCCATCAGAGTCCTGTTTCTCCTCTCCGCAACACCATTTTACTGTGGTGTACCTAGAGCTGTGAGTTGGGATACTATCCCATGCTCAACCATGTAGTCTTCAAACTCTTGGTCGAGATACTCACCCTCATGATCCGATTGTAGAGCTTTGATTGTTTTGCCTAATTAATTTTCAACTTCAGCTTGGAATTCTTTGAACTTTTCAAAAGTTTCCGACTTACGTTGCATTAGGTAAACATATCCGTATCTAGAGTATTCATCAATGAATGTGACATAATCCTTATAACCACCTCTAGCTCTAACACTCATAAGTCCACAGACATCTGAGTGTATGAGCTCTAGTGGTTGTGTGGCTCTAACCCCTTTTTCTGTAAAAGGTCTTTTGGTCATTTTACCTTCCAGACATGATCCAACATACCACAAGTAAGTGAAGGGAATTTTAGAAAAGATTTTGATTATCGTATAACATGCGGAATTGGGTTTCAAAAAATTTTCTTATATTGAAAACTTTTTTTTTTTCAGTCAGGAACGAGTTCCTGTATATACGCAGAAAAAGATTTTAGAAACTACATACCTTTTTCTTGATTTTCTTTTTTCTGATTTCTCGATCTACCACCAGATCTTCTGACCTATGACCCGGGGTCTGACAACATGTGTGTGGGCACGTCACGGTAAGAGATGGATGTCACGTGAAAAGAACGCCGGCCGAATCCTGTAAAAGAGGGGAGAGTCAGAAAAAACTTTTTTTTTTCTCTTTTCTTCTCTCTTTGGTGGCCGAATTCTCTTTCTTTTTCACTTGTGTGTTTGGTTAATTTTTTTCTAGTATAATAACTCTTATATACTAGGTCTTTAGGATTTTAATTTTGACCAAGTGAAAATAGGATTCCTAATCCCTTTTATTTTAGTCTCCCTAAAGAATTTAATAATTGACTATTAGGACTTTTAAAATAATCAAATTATTTTATTCTTTTGTTCTAATCATTATTTAATCACATGACCTCATATTTAATAAATAAAATTATTAATTATTAATTATTAATTCTATTATTTTATTAAATATTTAATTAATTAAATAATCACATTATTTAATTATTCTCTTTTATTTAAATCGCATTACTTTCGTAACACTATTGATTGGATCATCCAATTAATCTACCGTAACCCTCGTTATCAACAACTATAAGGGCTAGCAAGGGGACCTAATGGACCCACAGTTTTGAGCTCCAATAATACTTAGTAATATTAATTAAAAGTCTTTAATTAATATTTCACGATTATTAATCTCGGAGTTATTCCACTAAAAACCCGAGGCTGCACTTTCAGAATCGTAGACGTGTTTATAAAATATGAAGTCTCAGTGTCTATTGATATAGCTAATTGCATATAGTGTGATGCTCCACAAATAGTTCATAACTAGAGCTGGGTCAGAAAGTCCGTTATACCCCTCAAAAAATAATTTTTCTTTAAGTACCATTGAATCTCTAATGAACAATTAAATCATATCTTCCTCACGGAAGAAGGAGAGTGCTCATAATCCTTCAAGCTCCGAATTAACCCTTAAGGGAACTACTCATCTACTTCAATCAAGAAGGAGTGGATTCCACTATTGTGTTCAAACCTTCCCTGCCACAAGCCAAACCGCAACTCCAAGATATGGAGGTATTGGTCGAGATTCTCATGAACCTCACTCATGGTAAATCAAAAGCCATGATCTAACCTAAAGGAGTCGATAAGAAACTCAGGATTAAGATCACCTATAAATAGCCATCGTTTATCGATTATATATGAATCTCATCTACTAACGAATTTTGGTGAGAGATTCATATAAACCGTGGCCCAGTCCTAAATGATCTCATCATATAAGGTGTCTCCATTCTCATGTCAACTACATGAGCGGTCTAGGATAAGACCACTGTACTTTATAGAATGGACCGCAGCATTAGATCAATCACAAACAAAGTACCCAGCTTTGTTCGCTCTATACGGACTTTTTAGATTGCAGGTCTCAAAATGAATCCTACTGTATATGACCATCATATACTCATTCTGAGATTACATCTTGCAATCTAGGATGTTCTTGCACAATACGAATGTATTAGTGAATATAAAACATTTATAAACTTGAATGATAATCTAAATAATTCTTATTAAGTCTTTAACCATTTACAATTACAAGCATTAGGGCATAAATCCCAACAATCTCCCACTTGCACTAAAGCAGATAGGACATGTCTCGTAATCCTAGACCCTCTAGGTGACCTTCAAACACTTTAGCCGTCAAAGTCTTCATAAATGGATCAGCCAAGTTCGTTACGACCACATCTCATTGCTGCACTATCTCTCTGATGAGATGATATTTTCTCTCTATATGCTTCCCTCTTTTATGGCTTCTTGATTCTTTGGAATTTGCCACAGCTCCACTATTATCACAATAAAGTGTCATGGGCCTATCCATATCTGGAACAACTTTCAGATCACTCAAGAACTTTCGGAGCCAAACAGCATCCTTAGCTACTTCACAAGCTGCTATATACTCGGCTTCCATGGTGGAATCAGCAATGCAAGATTGCTTGATGCTCCTCCAAATTCTGGCTCCACCACCAAGGGTGAATACTGACCCAGACGTGGATTTCCTTGAATCTTTGTCTGACTGAAAGTCAGAATCTATATATCCCAACGGAATCAAATTCGGATGGGAATATACAAGCATATAGTTTCTCGTTCTTCGAAGATACTTGAGAATATGTTTAACAGCAACCCAATGATCCAATCCTGGATTGGACTGATATCTACTGGCTTCTCCTACCGCGAAGCATATTTCGGGCCCTGTGCCTAACATAGCATACATAAGACTGCCTACTGTAGACGCATAGAGAATCTGTCTCATATCCTCAATTTCTTGAGGTGTTTTAGGACACTGTTCCTTAGACAAGTAAATTCTATGTCTTAAAGGTAAACTACCTTTCTTGGAGTTCTGCACGGAGAATCGCACAAGTATCTTATCAATATATGATGCTTGAGACAACGCTAACCGTTTGTTCTTACGATCTCTTATCAATTGGATCCTAAGAACATAACTTGCCTCTCCCAAATCTTTCATTTGGAATTGGTTAGCAATCCAACCCTTTACCTCTGATAATGTTCCTACGTCATTCCCAATGAGTAGGATGTCATTTACGTAAATGACCATGAAAACTACTTTCTTATCAATGATGCACTTGTATACACAAGGCTCATCAACGTTCTACTCAAAGCCATAGGTTTTGATCGTAGTATCAAACCTAATGTTCCAAGATCTAGCCGCTTGCTTAAGTCCATAAATGGACCTTTGCAGTTTACAAACCTTTTTCTCTTGATCTTAGGATACGAATCCCTCTGGTTGCATCATATAGATGCTCTCGTCTAGATTGCCATTGAAGAATGCAGTCTTGACGTCCATTTGCCAGATTTCGTAATTGAAATAGGCAGTTATGGATAAGAGTATCATAATAGACTTTAAACATAGCTACATGCGAGAAGGTTTCATCATAATCAATGCCTTCCTTCTAGGTGTAACCCTTAGCCACTAGCCTTGCCTTGAAGGTCTCTACCTTCCCGTCTACTCCTCTCTTACGCTTATAGACCCACTTACATCCTATGGGTTTTTATCCCATCTGGTAAGTCTATAAGTTTCCAGACTGAGTTTGAGTACATGGACTCCATCTCAAGATTCATGGCTTTAAGCCATTCCTCTTTGTTAGAATCTTCCATTGCATGTCTAAATGTCAATGGCTTATCCACACTATCATCAGAATCGACACCTTGTGCCTCTCCAATGCCTAAGTAGCGATCAGGTTATCGAACAACCCTTCCACTACGTCTAGGTTATAGTGTATCTTGACTAGGAATCATCTCACTATCAGATATTTGTGGAATAATAACATCGTCAACAACTCTTGTTGATTGAGCACTGGTCGTACCAGGTTCTAGATCCTTTAACACAATTTTACTTCGAGGTTTATGATTACTCATATAGTCCTCCTCAAGAAACATTGCATTTGTCGATACAAACACTTTGTTTTCTTGTGGATTATAAAAGAATCCACCTCGTGTTTCCTTTGGGTATCCTACAAATAACATACTTGTGAACGAGGTTCCAACTTTTCACTCCTATTCTTCAGTACATGTAATGGACATCCCCATATGCGAAAATGTCGTAAACTGACTTTATGATCATTCCACAACTTTAGGGGAGTCTTAGGAATAGACTTGGATGGAACTACATTCAATATGTTAGTCGCTGTTTGTAGTGCATATCCCCAAAAGGAATATAGTAATGATGAGAAACTAATCATAGATCTCACCATTTCTATCAGGGTCCTATTTCTCCTCTTCGCAACACTATTCTGATGTAGTGTTCCTGGAGCTATGAGTTGGGATACAATCCTATGCTCAACCATATAGTCTTTAAACTCTTAGTCGAAATACTCACCCCCACGATCCAATCGTAGTGATTTGATTATTTTGCCTAATTGATTTTCAACTTCAGCTTAGAATTCTTTGAACCTTTCAAAGGTTTCCGACTTACGTTGCATTAGGTAAACATACGCGTATCTAGAGTAGTCATCAATAGATGTGATATAATACTCATAACCACCTCTAGCTCTAACACTCATAGGTCCACAGATGTCTGAATGTATAAGCTCAAATGGTTGCGTGGCTCTAATCCCTTTTCCTGTAAAAGGTCTCTTGGTCATCTTACCCTCCAGACAAGATTCACATACAGGTAAGGTGCCGATCTCTAACTGACTTAAAAATCCATTTTTTACTAGTCTGTTTATCCTATCAATGTTTATATGTCCAATTTTTAGATGCCACATATACGTGTCATCAGCTGGAGAAATCTTTTGTCGCTTTGTTTTAGGTTTTTCAACTTTAAACAATTCAGTATTAAGTAGTGTTGTATGAATTAACGGTCTTAAAACATACAACTTATTTTCTATCGTTCCAGAACAAATATTCATTCTCTTTCTTGAAATGATAACTGATTTATCATTAAAAGAAACCTTATGAAACTCTTTCAAGTAATCTGGATACGAAAATCAAATTCCTTGTAAATCCATGAATGAAACATATATTGTTCAATAAAAGAAAATAATTATTTATTTGTAGTCTAACTACTTCCACTGCTCGTGCTGAAACGACATCTCTTGTTCCAACGCGCATAGTGAAGGACCCCTCCTCCAGCTTTTGCCAATAATCATTCCAATGTAAAGGAGAACAAAATTAGTTAGTGGCCTCTGAATCTACTATTCAAGGTGAAAAATTATCTTCCACTAAACAAAATTTAATGATAAGTAAATCTGATTTACTTTTCACTTTCTTCTTATTGGAGAGCTGCTGGAGGTACTGTAGACAATTCCTCTTCCAATGACTAACCTCTTTGCAATGGAAACATTTTTCCTTTTGCTTAGTCAGTCGTGGTGCTCTTTATTTTTTGGGCTTAGCCTTTACTTTACCAGTAGACCTCTTTCTCTTCTTGAAACCAGAAGAGGATGGCTCAACAACATTTGCTTCGCTAGTCGTACCTTTGGTAACTCGTCCTGCGTTGGTTACAGGCTCTGGAGGACGTTCCTCCGTAAGCACAAATTTAAGGTCTATGCAGACCATGATTGAGTTCATGTTGTATTCCACTTAATATAGTTATCCTGATTAATGTTTTGTTTGCGAAGAAAATAAAGCAGAAGACATTGCTGATATTTAAAGACATAAATCTAAATTAATATCATTCATTCATACATTCATATCAAATGCTATAGTTCGGCATAAAATTAAACATGATGCATGAGCATATTTTAATGAACTAAAAAATTCATAAAATTAGTTACCATGTCGCGATAATGCAACATACCATAAGTAAGTGCCTAGGTAGGCTAGGTCAAATCCTTGCATGTTAGATCGACACATTCTCAATCGGATAATACACTAGAATAACTCTTTATTCTTATAGTACCCAACAATTGCTTTTGTTTAGTCAGGACAATAAATTAACAATTTAATTAAGTCCTTTATGAGTGTGACCCATCATTTTAGAATTCATGAACTTAACTTGAGAGTGCCTAAGTAGGCTAGGTCAGTCCCAAAATACATTCCGAAAACCTATCCGTTAGGAAGTCAACCTTAGTATTGACCCTTGTGGACACCCTCCGTAGGGAGGACGAAAGCAAAGCCGTCACGAGGCACCACTCAAGTCTCATGGTGTTGAACTAACAATGGAGACTGCTGGATATAATGTCATATATCCCTCTCCCACTCGCTATTTGTAGTATAGGATTTTCTTTAAACTAAGAGTTTCTAAAACTCTATGTTTCTAGTCTTTATTTAGATTCTACGGCTAATATAAAATCTAAGTTTACTAGTTATAATAAATTATTCAATTTTAACTCTTAAAATATAATTTATTATTTCAATTTCTAATTTACATAAATAAACTAGAAATTAAATGTGAAATTACCAAGTTTTAATTATTTAAAACTAAATTACATTATTTGGTCCAATTATGTCTTTGGTGTTTAATCAAATTAAAACCTAACATTTAAAAGGACCTAACTAATCTAATTAAACACTTTAATATATAGATTAATTATTAATGAGATTTACCAAGTTTTTACTCCTAAAACCTAATCTCTTTATTTGGTTCCTTTTAATTAAGTAATTAATCCTATTAATCTTAATTAATGTAAGAACCTAACAAATCAATTTAATTAAACTCTTTAATTAATGGATTAGTTAATATAATGAGAATTACCAAGTTTTTACTTCTAAAAACTAATATCATTATTTAGTTCCTTTTAATTAAGGAATTAATCTAATTAATCTTAATTAATACAAAGAATCTAACTAATCATTTTAATTAAACTCTTTAATTGGTTGATTAGTCAATTAATGGATATTACCAAATTTTTACACCTAAAAACTAAATCCATTATTCCATTGCCATTTATGAAATTGTTTCCTATTTTAGTCTCATTAAAATTAAAACAATATAATACGACAATTATGCATGACATATTATTTATGCATGTGTAGGCACACCTAATCTAGATAACATTCATATGTATGACAATGATTTAACATCCATATAATCATCACATGAAAATAATTAAAGCATACGTAATTGATCGAGTGACATGGGTTATCTAACTTAAACAACTCTAATTATAATTGTATTCCTGATCGGTCATTCATTTTCATATAATTACGATCCTTAAACCGTATCTTTTAATTGCATTCTTTGAGTATTTTTGGTGTTTTTGATGTGTTTGTTAAGTGTTTGTAGGTTTTAGGTGTTTCTCTCGGAACCTCGCGAAGTTTGGAATTCTTGGTCCAAAACCGTGATTTTCTGGTAGGGAGCATCGCGACCTGGCCGTCGCGACCTACGGTCGCGCTATACTGATCGCGGTGGAAAATGTGGATCTAGGCAGTGAGCAGCGTGACCGCTCACCGTGAACACAGGTCTCGATGAGGTGGTCGCGGTGAGAGTAAGATCCTTGATAGAGAGCATGGCGAGCAGCTCATGGTCGCGGTGATGGGATGGCGCTGAATGATGAGGCCTTGGCAGTGAGCATCGCGATCAAGCCAGCGCGACCTCAGCTCGTGGTGCAGCTCGCGATGAAGCAGTCTAAGCAATCCAGTGAGCACTGTGACCAAGCCAGCGCGACCACAGGTCGCGGTGGTGATCGCGGCGAGGAATTTCCAGCAAACCCTAAGTGCTTCTATAAATAAAAAATGAGGAGAGAGAAAGGGAATCTGGGAATTTTGAGGAACAAGACAAGAAAGAGAGAGAGAAGGAGGAAGAAGAAGAGAGAAGAGGGTCTAGGAAGCTAGCCATTGGATCGATTCTCCGGACGGCTTCAATCGCTCTACGGATTCGGATTCGTGCACAGAAAAGCTCTACCAATTCGGTTTCGATGAGAGTCAACCCCCATTGAGTTTTTCTATCACAATCTTTCCTTTAATCTTGTATTATTCATGTTGTTCTTGATATATATTATTATGTATTTTTGTTTTCTAGTGATGAACTAATTTATTACACTAGGGATGATGATGGAACTTACTATGACTTTTGATTGAGATTAATGAATGTTGGATGAATTGAGTATTATGATTGAGTGTTGATTTAATATTTAATTGATTGTATATTGATTGATCACCAATATTCGATATCTTGTTGTGGTGGATTAAGTACCGAAAGGAGACGCCCACCACGTGTTCGATAACCTAGAAACCAAATAGAGATATATTGGTGTAGGTTATTTGATCTAAATATGTTTCCATATTTAATGCATTCTCGTATATTTAGCATCCATTGAGAGATAGGGTGTTAGTATGTGTTGAATAGGTTCGATTTACCTCGAGAGAGGATTTCGGATAATTTGTTAACATGATCATCAATCATCAACTTAGACATCCATACATGATTATCTCATATCATTAGGATTAGTAAGTGAAATTGGATTCCCTAGTTCCCATCTCCATTGATAAAAAGATATTTTAATTTCAAGTTTTCATTCATTTAGAATATAAATCACAAATCACAACCATTGAATTGATCATCTAGATAGTATTAAGCTTGGTAAATTTCAGTACTAAATTTCTAAACGTCCTCGTGGGAACGATATTCGGACTTCACAAATTTATATTACTTGAGCCGACCCCGTATACTTGCGGGTACACAAAAAGGCGTGTCAAGTTTTTGGCGCCGTTGCCGGGGAACGGTTTAGTCATAATTGATATTGATACCAACTTAGTCTAGTACTAATCTGGATATTTTCTTTATTTTCTTCAATTTCTTGTTACATTTGTTTTCTTATTTGTGTGATTCTTTTTGTGTGCAGGAGTTTTTATTTTTGTATGAGACAAACAAGACGTAGTAGTAGTTTAGAGTCTCTCGAAACCCTTGATCCAGAAATCGAGCGAACACTTATTCAAAGAGTAAGGCAAGCGCGACAACAAGTTACAATGGAAGACCATGCACAGCAGCAAAATGAGCAGCAACAAGCACCTCCAGAAATTGCCAAGGCATTGAGAGATTATGCCATTCCTACCATGGTAGGAAATCAGTCGAGCATTCGACAACCTCCAGTTGCGGCTAACAACTTTGAAATCAAGCCTGCAATCATTCAAATGATACAAAATACTGTTCAATTTGGGGGTATGCCAATTGAAGACCCAAATAGCCACCTGGAGCAATTTCTGGAAATATGCGACACCTTCAAACAAAATGGGGTGTCTGACGATGCAATTCAGCTGCGGATATTTCCCTTTTCGTTAAAGGACAGAGCTAAATTATGGTTGAATTTATTGCCACCGAACACTTTCACTACATGGGAAAGCCTAGCTCAAGCTTTCCTTGCCAAGTATTTTCCACCAGGGAAAACTGCAAAGCTTAGAAACGATATCGCTCTATTCGCCCAAATGGAGATGGAATCGTTATATGAAGTCTGGGAGAGATACAAAGTGTAACGCCCCTAATTTTTCGTAATTATGAAAAGTATATTATTTTCATGATGCATTTGGATGATGAGCCCAATTGAATATTGGTGAAGTCAATTTGATAATTGGATAAGTGTGGAATATTTTTGGACTAATTATTGAGATGGAATGTCATTAAGAGTAAAGTTGTGCTATTGGAGAATTTTAGAAGTTCAAGGGAGCAAATGGTAATTAGGAAGATATTTGTATATGTATATGAGTATGTGTGTGAGTATTTACACACAAGGAAAATCTTAAAAAAATAAAATAAAAAGATTGGCCCAGCACATTAGCATAGTAATCTCAAAATTTAAAAGCAAGAAACAAGAGATTGAGACAGAGAGTTAGCAAAGACAAAAAAAAAAAAAAAAACAGAGCTCGCGTGAGCAGAAAGAAGAGAGAAGAGGAGAGAGAAAGAAGAGAGAGAAAGGAAAGAGAAGAAGAAGGAGAAGGAAATTGACGTTGGTCCAGAAGAGTTTTTTGTTCAGAATAGTATTTCAGGTTTGGTGGTATTTTTTTTGTATTTTTCAGATTTTTCAGAAATTTTCGGAATTGTTATATTATATTGATTTTAATTTATTTGGGATATATGACTTATGATCTGTTGTTTGAAATTGATTTTGGGATAATTTGGTATATATATTGTTTATAATAAATTAATTTCGAATATATATATATATATATATATATATCTTATTGGTTATCTATATATATATATATATATTAGTTATAATACGGTTGATTATATATATAGATAATATATATATATTATTTATAATACTGTTGATATATATATATATATATATATATATTGTTCTATATATATATATATATATATTTTTCTGTTATACTGTTGATTCGATATATATATATTGTTATATATATATTATTTGTAATGATTTTGATTATATATATATTATGGCAATAAATTAATTGTGAATATATGTATAGATATATATATATATATATATATATATATATATATATTGTTACTGATTTGGATTATATGTATTTGAAATATTCTGGATCCATAATATTGTTTACGAAAATTATTAAAATATTACGGATCCGTTCTGAATTGATTTTCGATATGTTTTGATTATAAAAATATTACGGACAATATTATTAAAATATATATATGATTTTGCAATATGTTTCGAAAAGTTATTCGGGGTATTTGGATTTACTATGGATTTATGATATATAATTGCACGTGATTTTAAATGTGATTTGATGTGATTTCTGGATTCAGAAATATTTTTGGAAATGAGTTTGTAATTTGTTTGTATATGTATTTTGATGCGATTCGAATTCCGAAAATGTGTATACTGATTTGGATATAATTTCAGAATGTAAATTGATGATTCTGTTCTGAACAATTATATGATTTTCGAAAAATGATTTGGCTCTGATATATGTAGACATAGATATGGATATAGGAGATTGACATGTCAATTGGGTTCTCTGAGTAGTACTACGCCTATATGTTATGATAGAGGTACCAACCTTTACGGGTTGGGAAATTTGATCTGGGATACGCAGCGGGTCCTCCGTTGGTGTCAAACTCTGATATGTATATGGGATACGCAGCGGGTCCTCCGTTGGTATCCAACTCTGTTTTGTATAGCCCGTAATCCAGTCCAAAAGTATGTTTAGTATATCAGGAGCCTGAAATGAAATTAGAAATGTGATATGATCTGTATATGCTTTGACTTGTATTTCATTTGAATTGAGCCCCAAATTGATTATTTAAATGATATTACAAGGTAAGTGGAAATATAGTTTTCTGTACACCCACTAAGCTATATGCTTAGCGTGTTGAGTTTTCTCACACGCAGGTAAAAGAATTGTTGAAGGGGACAAGGATCAGAAAGAGTAGAATCTGCTGAGATAGTGATCAGAGTCACATCACTCCTGCATTTTTGGTAGCCTACTACATATTTGATGTTTTATATGTATTATATCAGCATGCATGGACAAGAATGTTTTTGTAAATATTTGAAATGATATTTAGTTTTTATGTATGTTTTGTAATATTTGGGCCCATGGATTTTAATGTTTTTTGAAGTTGAATATTTAATAGTATTTTAATATCATGTGTTTTGGTAAGTCGCACCGGCTATGGAAGGGTGCGCAATTTGATTTGCGATTATAGAAGTGTGGATTTTATGAATTGTGAAAACAGATTTTGGAAAGTCAGAAAAACAGAGGAAACTCTGGCGAAATATTCAGAAAATCTTTTTGGACCATAATTTAAATATTTATTCGGATCATTACTTAAAGTTTCTGATTTGAAATTTGTTTTCCGTATCCGGTAGCGCTCCCCGATTCGGTCCGAGTGGATTCGGGTCGGGGGGTGTTACAGTTTTTGGTATCAGAGCAATGGTTTAGGCGTTCCTAGACCAGAGCGAAATGTTTTGTAAATGTAAAATGTTTTGTACATGCATGCATTTTAGAAAAGAAAATAGGAGAATGTGACTCTAATCTGCAGAATTTCTCTTCTGTCTTGTATAGGAAAATGGATAGTGGAGGAGATAGAGATAGACCTGGGAGTCCCGCCAATGTGGCTGGGGAAGCAGCGGAAGAATCAGTGAGTCCGAGCATGGCTAGAACGGAGATCCAGGATCAGCCAGTTAATGTGCGACAGATGACTGAGATTTTACGGACAGTAACTAGAGCCCCACCTCAGAGATCAGCAGTTGAGAGGTTGGCTAAACACCGACCTACAGATTTCCGGGGTAAGAGTGATGATGATGCTACAGCCGCTGAATACTGGTTTGAGCGGACAGAGAGAATTTTACACCAGATGCACTGTACCCCAGAGGAGAGTCTGGAGTGTGCTGTATCCTTATTGCAGGAGGATGCATACCATTGGTGGACAGCCATTACCTGAACAATGCGACCAGCGGAACGAACTTGGGAGTTCTTTCAGAGGGAGTTCCGAAAAAAAATATGTGGGTTGCATTTACATAGAGAATATGAAGAGAGATTTTGTGAATCTGAAACAGAGACAGATGTCTGTTACTGAGTACGAACGGGAGTTTAACAGATTGAGTAAGTACGCCAGTGACATGGTGTTGACAGAGGAGAGCAGGTGCAGGAGATTTGAGGACGGTCTGAATAATTATATCCGTCTTCAGGTTGTTGTGTTGGAGATAGTGGATTTTACTAGGCTTGTATCTGCAGCCCTTATTTTTGAAAGGGTACAAACAGATGAACAGGCCAGGAAGAACTGGAGTCAGCAGCGGAGAGGTCAGGGACACTCTAGTTCATCTCAGCCGCCCAGCAAAAGGTATAGGGGACCTCAAAATAGTGGTCCGAGACAATCCTAGAGACCTCCAGCATCAGCCAGACCAGGTCAGTCCACAGCATCTGTGGCTAGTGCTCCTAGTAGTACAGCTAGTGGACCAGCCTTAGTACCTTGTAACCATTGTGGGAAGAGTCATCCGGGTGAATGTCAAAAATTGACCGGAGCTTGCTTTAGATGTGGGTCCCG
This sequence comes from Xanthoceras sorbifolium, assembly GCA_003430845.1. Taxonomy (NCBI): domain Eukaryota; kingdom Viridiplantae; phylum Streptophyta; class Magnoliopsida; order Sapindales; family Sapindaceae; genus Xanthoceras; species Xanthoceras sorbifolium. The sequence goes on from CM010621.1 coordinate 12,247,433, forward strand.
CGATCATTTTCTGAGAGATTGTCCGAGGGTTCAGGCTACTTCTGAGCTGCCATCAGTGAGGTCAGCTCCCACCGTTCCCAGAGGGAGGAGACCTAGTCAGACAGGGACGGAGGTTAGTAGGCCCGGAGGGGCAACAGAGTCTTCAGGGCATCAGGAGAGTCGGGCACCAGCTCGAGCCTATGTTATTAGGACTCAGGAGGACAAAGATGCACCAGATGTGATTACTGGTATGGTTTCTATTTTTGACCTTACTGTAACTGCATTGATAGACCCTGGATCTACACATTCGTATATTTGTGATGCCATGATTAGAGATAGATATCTTAAAACTGAGTATACTGAGTTTGATGTGATAGTGAGTAGTCCCTTAGGTCACAGTGTGATCGTGAATAGGGTTTCTAGAGATTATCCTATCAGAATACAGGAGTATGAATTTCCAGGTGATTTGATGGAGTTACCATTCCATGACTTCGATTTAATTTTGGGCATGGATTGGTTATCCAGACACCGGGTTATAATTGACTGTAGTCTAAAGTGAGTGACGCTTAGGACATCAAATGGTGCAGAGGTACTAATGGTGGGCGATAGAAGAGATTATCTCTCTAATGTTATTTCGACCATTACTGCTTTGAAATTGATTAGAAAGGGGTGTGAAGCCTATTTAGCACATGTGGTCGATTCACGGAAGGTGGATTTCAGTCTACAGAATATACCTACCGTATGTAATTTTCCAGATGTATTTCCAGAAGAACTTCCTGATCTACCACCGGAGAGAGAGGTAGAATTTGTAATTGATGTGATACTGGGAACTGCACCAATATCAGTTGCTCCGTACAGAATGGCACCTGCAGAATTAAAAGAGCTGAAGTTGTAGTTGCAAGAGTTGTTAGATAAGGGATTCATTCGACCTAGTGTTTCTCCGTGGGGAGCACCGGTACTGTTTGTGAAGAAGAAAGATGGGTCGATGAGATTGTGTATCGATTACAGGCAATTGAATAAACTCACAATCAAGAATAAATATCCGTTGCCTAGGATCGATGACTTGTTTGATCAGTTGAGAGGAGCCACTGTCTTCTCGAAGATTGATCTCAGATCAGGATATCACCAGTTGAGGGTGAAAGATTCTGATATTCAGAAAACAGCATTCCGGACACGGTACGGACACTATGAATTTGTGGTTATGCCATTTGGGTTGACTAATGCACCAGCAGCCTTTATGGATCTGATGAACCGTATCTAGATCTGTGTGTTGTAGTATTCATTGATGATATTCTGATGTACTCTCAGACTGCAGCAGAACATGATCGGCATCTTCGAATAGTGTTACAGATTCTGAGAGAAAAGAAGTTGTATGCCAAGCTCAGCAAATGTGAATTCTGGCTGAATGAAATTGCTTTTCTAGGACATGTAATATCAGCAGATGGTATTAAAGCAGATCCCAAGAAAATAGAAGCAGTTATGGAGTGGAAGCCTCCTAGAAATGTTTCTGAGATTCGGAGTTTTCTAGGTTTGGCCGGATACTACAGACGGTTTGTAAAGGGGTTTTCATCCATAGCTACTCCTCTGACTAAATTGCTGCATAAGAATGTCAGGTTCGAATGGAATGAGAAATGCCAGACGGCTTTTGAGAAATTGAAAGCAATGTTGGTTGAAGCACCAATTCTTGTACAGCCAATATCAGGAAAAGACTTTGTGGTTTACAGCGATGCTTCATACAATGGCTTGGGATGTGTATTGAGGCAGGATGGGAAGGTAGTTGCATATGCTTCCAGACAGCTAAAAATGCATGAACAGAACTATCCGACGCATGATCTGGAACTTGCAGCTATTGTGTTTGCCCTGAAAATATGGAGACATTATCTGTATGGAGAGAAATGCTACGTATACACTGATCATAAGAGTCTCAAGTATTTGCCTACTCAGAGAGAACTTAATTTAAGGCAGAGGCGATGGATGGAGTTGATTAAAGATTATGATTGTGTGATTGACTACCATATAGGAAAAGCGAATGTTGTCGCTGATGCTCTGAGCAGGAAATCTCTGTATGCACTGAGAGCTATGAATGCTCAATTGAGACTGACATCAGATGATGCTATCCTTGCTGAGTTGAAACTCAAGCCAAATTTGATTCAGCAGATACAGGATCGGCAACAATAGAATGATGGTCAAGTCCAAGAGGGGAAGCAGACTGACTTTGTAATCAAGGATGATGGTATTCTGTACTTTAAGGATAGAGTTTGTGTTCCGAATGATGATGAGTTGAGAAAGACTATTTTGACAGAGGCACACAGTAGTCCGTATTCGATGCATCCTGGTAGTACAAAAATGTATCGAGATCTGAGGACTCAGTATTGGTGGTCAGGTTTGAAAAGAGATGTGATTGAATTTGTGAACAGATGTATGACATGTCAGCGGGTAAAAGCGGAACACCAGGTTCCATCAGGTTTGTTACAGCCAATATCCATACCTGAATGGAAATGGGATCGCATTACCATGGATTTTGTCACAGGATTACCCCTCACACGAAGTAAACAGGATTCGATTTGGGTAATTGTGGATTGACTGACAAAATCAGCACACTTCCTACCTGTCAGAACGGATTATTCTCTGGACAGGTTAGCAGAGCTGTATATCAGAGAAATAGTCCGATTACATGGTGCACCAGCGTCGATAATTTCTGACAGAGATCCGAGGTTTACATCCAGATTCTGGAAGAAATTTCAGGAAGTTTTGGGTACACGATTGAACTTCAGTACAGCTTTCCATCCACAGACAGATGGACAATCAGAGCGAGTTATTCAGGTGCTTGAAGATATGCTCAGGAGCTGTATAATCAATTTTGAAGGGAGTTGGGTTGATCATCTTCCATTGATTGAATTTGCATATAACAACATTTTTCAGACGAGCATAGCTATGGCACCATACGAGGCATTGTATGGCAAGAAATGCAGGACACCCTTATGCTGGACAGAGTTGGGTGAAGACAAGTTGGTTGGACCTGATGTGATTAGACAGACGGAAGAGAAAGTTAAGATTATAAAAGACAGATTGAAAGCTGCTTCCGATCGTCAGAAATCGTATGCAGATCGAAAACGAAGAGACATTGAGTATGTAGTCGGAGACAGGGTATTTTTGAAAGTATCTCCATGGAAGAAGATACTGAGATTCGGAAAGAAAGGAAAGTTAAGTCCAAGGTTTATTGGTCCATACGAGATCATTGAACGTGTGGGACTAGTAGCTTATCGACTGGCTTTACCTTTGGAACTGGAAAAGATCTATGATGTATTTCATGTATCCATGTTGAGACGATACAGATCTGACCCGTCGCACAAAGTTTAGACTGAAGCTATTGAGATTCAATCTGATCTGACATATGAGGAAGAACCAATGGAGATTCTGGATAGAGAGATAAAAGAACTTCGGAATAAGAAAATGCCGCTAGTGAAGATACTCTGGAGGAATCATAATGTGGAAGAAGCTACATGGGAAAGCGAAGAAGTGATGCGACAGCAATATCCACAACTATTTGAATGAGGTAAATTTCGCGGACGAAATTTCTTAAGGGGGGAAGAATTTTAATGCCCCTAATTTTTCGTAATTATGAAAAGTATATTATTTTCATGATGCATTTGGATGATGAGTCCAATTGAATATTGGTGAAGTCAATTTGGTAATTGGATAAGTGTGGAATATTTTTGGACTAATTATTGAGATGGAATGTGATTAAGAGTAAAGTTGTGCTATTGGAGAATTTTAGAAGTTCAAGGGAGTAAATGGTAATTAGGAAGATATTTGTATATGTATATGAGTATGTGTGTGAGTGTTTACACACAAGGAAAATCTTAAAAAAATAAAATAAAAAGATTGGCCCAGCATATTAGCATAGTAATCTCAAAATTTAAAAGCAAAAAACAAGAGATTGAGACAGAGAGTTAGCAAAGACAAAAAAAAAAAAAAAACAGAGCTCGCGTGAGAAGAAAGAAGAGAGAAGAGGACAGAGAAAGAAGAGAGAGAAAGGAAAGAGAAGAAGAAGGAGAAGGAAATTGACGTTGGTCCAGAAGAGTTTTGTGTTCAGAATAGTATTTCAGGTTTGGTGGTATTTTTTTTGTATTTTTCAGATTTTTCAGAAATTTTCGGAATTGTTATATTATATTGATTTTAATTTATTTGGGATATATGGCTTATGATCTGTTGTTTGAAATTGATTTTGGGATAATTTGGTATATATATTGTTTATAATAAATTAATTTCGAATATATATATATATATACATATATCTTATTGGTTATCTATATATATATTAGTTATAATACGGTTGATTATATATATAGATAATATATATATATTATTTACAATACTGTTCATATATATATATATATATATATATATATTTTTCTGTTATACTGTTGATTCGATATATATATATATATATATTGTTATATATATATTATTTGTAATGATTTTGATTATATATATATTATGGCAATAAATTAATTGTGAATATATATATAGATATATATATATTGTTACTGATTTGGATTATATGTATTTGAAATATTCTGGATCCGTAATATTGTTTACGAAAATTATTAAAATATTACGATTCCGTTCTGAATTGATTTTCGATATGTTTTGATTATAGTAATATTACGGAGAATATTATTAAAATATATATATGATTTTGCAATATGTTTCGAAAAGTTATTCGGGGCATTTGGATTTACTATGGATTTATGATATATAATTGCACGTGATTTTAAATGTGATTTGACGTGATTTCTGGATTCAGAAATATTTTTGGAAATGAGTTTGTAATTTGTTTGTATATGTATTTTGATGCGATTCGAATTCCGAAAATGTGTATACTGATTTGGATATAATTTCATAATGTAAATTGATGATTCTGTTCTGAACAATTATATGATTTTCGAAAAATGATTTGGCTCTGATATATGTAGACATAGATATGGATATCAGAGATTGACATGTCAATTGGGTTCTCTGAGTAGTACTACGCCTATATGTTATGATAGAGGTACCAACCTTTACGGGTTCGGAAATTTGATCTGGGATACGCAGCGGGTCCTCCGTTGGTGTCCAACTCTGATATGTATATAGGATACGCAGCGGGTCCTCCGTTGGTATCCAACTCTGTTCTGTATAGCCCGTAATCCAGTCCAAAAGTATGTTTAGTATATCAGGAGCCTGAAATGAAATTAGAAATGTGATATGATCTGTATATGTTTTGACTTGTATTTCATTTGAATTGAGCCCGGCTATGGAAGGGTGCGCAATTTGATTTGCGATTATAGAAGTGTGGATTTTATGAATTGTGAAAACAGATTTTGGAAAGTCAGAAAAACAGAGGAAACTCTGGCGAAATATTCAGAAAATCTTTTTGGACCATAATTTAAATATTTATTCGGATCATTACTTAAAGTTTCTGATTTGAAATTTGTTTTCCGTATCCGGTAGCGCTCCTCGATTCGGTCCGAGTGGATTCGGGTCGGGGGGTGTTACACAAAGATACTTTGAGAAAGTGTCCGCATCACGGCTTGGCCGATTGGCTTGTAGTGCAGACATTCTACAATGGGCTCACTCTACAAAACCGATGCATGTTAGACGCAGCCGCTCAAGGTGCTTTAATGAGCAAACCAGCTGACGTAGCTCATCAATTAATTGAGGAAATGTCCACAAATAGCTATATGTGGGCATATGAGAGAGCATGTCCCAAGAAAGCAGTTGGGTCAGCTACAGCTTATGAGGTTGATGAAATCACATCACTTAAAGCACAAGTTGCTTCTTTGTCGAGCCAAGTCAACAAATGGAATGTAAATTCCATACAGTCAGCAACTCCTGGATGTGACAACTGTGGAGGACCACATGGCAGTGCTGAGTGCGCAATGGGTAATTCTTTTTTTGCAGGTACAAGCAGTGCTGAACAGGTACAATATGTACAAAACTTCAGCAAGCCATACAACAACCCATACTCAAGCACTTACAATCCTAGATGGAGAAATCATCCAAATTTCTCATGGAGAGATAATCAGCAGAACAGCAATGCGAAACCCGGTCCGCCTGGTTTTCAGAATCAAGGAAATGTCCATCCAAATCAAGGATCAAATCAGCAAGAGAGGAAACCAGCCCTAGAAGACATGCTGGTTAAATTCATGTCAAAAATTGATTCCAGGATGGACGGACAAGACGCAGCAATGAAAAAGATGGATGGAAAGATTGACCATGTGGCGCAGCAAAATCAAGCCGCCATTCAAAAGCTTGAGGTACAGATTGGCCAGATAGCTAGAGAGACACAAAACAGAGCTCATGGCACATTACCAAGCAACACTGAAGTCAATCCTAAGGAGCATTGTAAAGCAATCACTTTGAGGAGTGGAAAAGAAATAGAAAATACTGCAGGAAGAGACCACTCTCAACAAGAAGCTGAAGCAAATGAAACAAGCATTGAATCACCTTCCACACCACCAGTTCGTCACAATGAAAAGAGTGATGAACCACTCCCGCCTGTCCAAGTAGTCAAGGCATATGTGCCACCTGTACCTTTTCCGCAAAGGCTACAGAAGCACAAAGAAGATAAGAATTTTGCTAAATTTCTTGAAATTTTTAAGAAACTTCATATTAACATTCCTTTTGCAGAGGCTTTAGCTCAGATGCCATCATATGTGAAGTTCTTGAAAGAAATTCTATCCAAGAAAAGATGGCTTAAAGATCATGAAACCGTCGCCTTGACTGAGGAATGCAGTGCCATCATTCAGAACAAATTACCTCAGAAATTAAAAGATCCAGGGAGTTTTACTATTCCTTGCACTATTAGGAGTCCTGAATTTGTTAAAGTTTTGTGCGATCTAGGTGCTAGCATTAATTTGATGCCTTTTTCTGTTTTCAGGAAACTAGGCTTGGGCGAAGTGAAGCCAACAAGTGTAACACTCCAATTGGCAGACCGTTCTGTCAAATACCCCTATGGAGTGATAGAAGATGTGCTAGTCAAGGTGGACAAATTCTACTTCCCTGTGGATTTCATTGTGCTAGAGATGGAGGAAGATAGAGATATTCCTCTCATATTGGGGAGACCATTCTTAGCAACCGGAGGAGCACTAATAGATGTGCAGCAAGGGAAGTTGACACTACGCATGGGTGAGGAAGAGGCAGTCTTCAACGTGTTCAAGGCCACAAAATTTGCAACTACTGCAAACACTTGCCTAAAAGTTGATGCAATTGACTCTTTAGTTGAAGAAACCTTTGAGAAAAGCATTCCTGAAGAGCCATTGGAAGCTTGTTTGGCTCATGGAGAGACAAAAGAAGAAGAAAATGATAGCATAGCTGAGTATGCTTTCCGTCTTAATTCAGCACCCCCTATGCCATACGGGGGCAGGAGATTTTTTGAAGATTTAGGCCATGGGAAGCCAAAAATACTACCTTCAATCGAGAAGCCTCCTCAACTCGAATTGAAGCAATTATCGGAGCATTTGAGGTATGCTTATTTGGGGGAATCTAACTCCCTCCCAGTAATAATTTCAGCTACCTTAAATAAAACAGAGGAGGAGAAACTTCTGGGAGTGCTGCGGCAGCACAAGTCCGCATTGGGGTGGGCTATCTCTGACATAAAGGGAATCAGCCCTACCATGTGCATGCACAAGATCTTAATGGAGGATAATTTCAAGACTTCAATAGAACATCAACGCAGGCTGAATCCGATTATGAAAGAGGTAGTCAGAGCAGAGATTCTTAAATTGCTAGATGCTGGAATCATATACCCCATCTCAGATAGTTCATGGGTGAGTCCGGTGCAAGTGGTGCCAAAGAAAGGGGGGATCACGGTAGTAAGAAATGAAAACAATGAATTGATCCCCACCAGAACAGTCACAGGTTGGAGAGTGTGCATTGATTATAGGAAGCTAAACACTGCTACAAGAAAAGATCACTTTCCGCTTCCATTTATTGATCAAATGTTAGAAAGACTGGCAGGGCACGCGTACTATTATTTCTTAGATGGCTACTCAGGATACAATCAGATATCTATTGCACCTGAAGATCAAGAGAAGACAACCTTCACTTGCCCTTATGGTACCTTCGCCTATAGAAGAATGCCGTTTGGCCTTTGTAATGCCCCAGCGACCTTTCAGCGATGTATGATGGCTATCTTTTCTGATATGGTCGAGCGTTTCATTGAAATATTCATGGATGATTTTTCTGTGTTTGGTTCGTCTTTTGATGTGTGTTTGGCCAACTTGGCCTTAGTGCTTAAAAGATGTGAAGAGACGAATCTAGTACTGAATTGGGAGAAATGTCACTTCATGGTGAAGGAAGGCATTGTCTTGGGCCATAGAATCTCATCAACAGGGATTGAGGTGGACAGGGCTAAAATAGAAGTCATTGAAAAATTACCACCGCCCACCTCCGTAAGAGGAGTCCGCAGTTTTCTGGGACACGCCGGTTTCTATCGCCGGTTCATAAAAGACTTCTCCAAGATCATCAAGCCCCTCTGCAATCTATTGTCAAAAGAGATAACATTTGAGTTCATAGAAGAATGCCATAGTGCATTCCAGAAGCTGAAAAAGGAGCTCACCTCCGCACCGATTATCACAGCCTCTAATTGGGAGTTACCCTTCGAATTAATGTGCGATGCGAGTGATTTTGCTGTGGGGGCAGTATTGGGTCAGAGAATAGACAAACGCCTTCATGTTGTCTATTATGCTAGTCGAACTTTGACAGATGCTCAAATCAACTATGCCACCACAGAAAAAGAGCTATTGGCAATTGTGTTTGCTTTCGAAAAATTCAGGTCATATTTGGTGGGGGCTAAAATAATTGTATACACTGATCATTCTACGATCTAGTATCTCATGTCAAAGAAGGATGCCAAGCCAAGACTCATTCGATGGGTCTTACTCCTACAAGAGTTCGACCTAGAGATCAAGGACAAGAAGGGAACAGAGAACTTGGTGGCAGACCATCTTTCTCGACTAGAACGCAGCTGCAATGAAGAGAAGGTAAGTATTCCTATCGATGATTCATTTCCTGATGAGCAACTCTTTGTTATGCAGGCTCTTATGACCCCATGGTATGTTGACTTTGTAAACTATTTGGTGAGCGAGATCATTCCACTAGACTTGACCTATCATAAGCGGAGGAAGTTATTTGCCGACGTGAAATACTACATGTGGGAGGAACCATACTTGTTCAAGTATTGTTCAGATGGCATTATCAGGCGTTGTGTGCCAGAAACGAAAATCAGAGATATCCTACTGCATTGTCACAGTTTGGAGTGTGGAGGGCACTTCAGCGCTTCAAAGATGTCCGCAAAAGTTCTTCAATCAGGCTTCTATTGGCCCTCAATATTTCAAGACACCCGCCACTTCATTGATTTATGTGATAGGTGTCAGAGGACAGGCAATATCAGCCGTCGGAACCAAATGCCTCAAAACTCCATCATTGAGGTCGAGCTATTTGATTTGTGGGGAGTTGACTTCATGGGACCATTTCCCATGTCGTTCAACAATCAATATATTCTGGTTGCGGTTGATTATGTCTCCAAATGGGTGGAAGCCATAGCCACTCCGACAAATGATACAAAGGTAGTGTTGAAGTCTTTCAAGAAAAATATTTTCTGCAGGTTTGGAACACCGCGTGCAGTCATCAGTGATGGAGGATCGCATTTTTGCAACCTGCAATTTGAAGCACTACTCAAAAGATATGGAGTGACTCACCGCATCAAGCAAATTCGAATAGGTAGAAATTTCGAATAGGGAGATCAAACAAATTCTAGAGAAAATGGTGAATAGCTCCAGAAAGGATTGGTCAGTCCGGCTAGCCGATGCACTATGGGCTTACCGGACAGCTTTCAAAACCCCTATTGGGATGTCTCCCTATAGGTTGGTTTATGGGAAATCATGTCATCTGCCAGTCGAGCTCCAGCACAAGGCTTATTGGGCAACGAAGGCGCTTAATTATGATATGCAGCTAGCAGGTGAAAAGCGTCTTCTGCAACTAAATGAATTAGAGGAGTTCCGGTTGGATGCTTACGAGAATGCGCGAATTTACAAAGAGCGCACCAAAAGATGGCATGACAAGCATATCGTGCGAAAAGAGTTGGAGGTGGGGCATAAAGTTCTTCTATTTAACTCTCGTTTGCGACTCTTCCCAGGAAAATTGAAATCACGATGGTCCGGACCATTCGAGATTGTGAAAGTATATCCATATGGGGCTGTGGATATCAAGAACCTGAGTGGGGAAACATTCAAAGTCAATGGCCAACGACTGAAGCTTTACATAGAGGGAGTTTCCATTCCGTCCAAAACCTCGGTGGAGTTGCTAAGTTCCAAATGACAGGGCATACAGTCGAGCTACGACTATAACTAGTGCTTCTTGGGAGGCAGCCCAATGTTCTTGAATTTTATTTGGACTATTTTGAATTGGTTTAAGTTATTTTAATTTGATTGTTTTTAATTTTGATTTTTAGTTTTTAATTTTGTTGTTGTTGAATTTTTTGATTTGATTTGGTTTGTTGTTTATTTGTTGTGAATTTTCATTTTTGTAAATTGTTTTTCTTGACAGGTACAGAGGAAGAGAGTTTATGCTCATCACAGTGAGCACCGTGACCTGCGTCGCGACCTATGGTCGCGGTGACGCAGTCGCGTTGCTCACTGCCTCACGAAGAAATTTTTTGCCAAAGTTCACAATGAGCAACGCGATCACATCATCGCGACCTGTGGTCGCGGTGAGAAGGTCGCGGCTCTCACTGCCTTAGAAGAAGAAAAATTGAAAACTTCACAGTGAGCAACGCGACCTCGCGCCTCGACCTGTGGTCGCGGTGAGAAGGTCGCGGTGCTCACTGCCAGAGGAGTTCAGCGGTCAGCGCGAGCAGACCAACGCGACCTGTGGTCGCGGCGACGCCTCGCGCTGACCCATCACTTATCCAAACGGTGGCGTTTCGAGCAAAAATCAGCCACCGCGACCTGCAGTCGCGGTGAGGCGATCGCGATGAGGAATTGGGGATAAAATCCCTAGCGTGCACGACAAACACACTCTCTCAACAGTTCTTGCGTCCGATTTTTTTCAGCACTCTCTCAACTCCGAATCCTCTTAACTCTCATGATCATTGGGTGCAAGGTAATCAATTCTTCTCATTTCAATTAAGTTGTAGAGAAGCAATTTGGATTTTGTTGAGTGGATTTAGTGCCTAGGAAGATTGAAGTTTGTGGTGTGTGAGATTTTTGAATTTGTGTGGTGTTTTTGTGATTGGTAGAGATTGTTGAAGTATTGGGGTTTATTTAGTTGTTGTAGTATTGTTGATGTGGTTGTAGTATTGTTTTTGCGGTAGAAGTTGTTTGGATTGTTGTGAAGTTGTGAAGTCATTTTGAATTGCCGTAATTTTGTAACTGTTGTTGAGTTGGTGGAAACTGTGTGGATTTTGGGGAAATGCCGAGGTTGAAGCGGTTTAACGAGGAGTATCCCAACCGGTTTGCATCCTGTTCTTCAAAGGGAAAAGGCAAACAAAAACAAAAAGGGTCTAAAAAGGCAAAAATTTCGGAGAAAGAAAAGCCGAAGAATGTGGGTGACCCGAACCCGGAATTCGACGGTCGGTTGGCAGCTCAGAAAGGGAGAACCCTTCTCTTGGAGCGTGGTATTACCGTGGAGGAGTTGGCCGCATCTATTATCCCCACCCATATTGACCAGCAGGGTTGGGGTAACTTTATTCGGATGCCCAACAGGGCGAATGAGAGTATTGTCCGCGAGTTCTATGCCACGATGTATCCGCCGCACTTCCATAACTACGGCATAGTTCCAGTCAGAGGAGTTCAGATTAGGATCACTCCAGAAGTGATCAATGCTCATTTCGGCACCACTCCTCAGCCAGACCTTCGTCTTGGATATCCAGAGCTTCCATTGTTCTCAGAGCATAACTTAGACTTGGCAGGGAGTTTGCGGATGTCAGGATCGCGAGTTTGGAAGGACGGTACTGCCCCTATAAAGCATCATGAGCTTCATATAGATGCAGCATTCTGGCAGATATTCTCTGATTTTTCCCTGCGGCCAGTCCAGCATCGCACGACCCTTATCATGGAGACCGTCCAGTTGGTGCACTGTATCCGGAGCGGCATTGCATTAGATGTTGGGGTGTTGATCAGAGACGAGATATGTCATGCAGGCCGTCGGTTGCGAGGTGTGCTACCATTTTCGTGCTTGATCACGCACATTTGTGCTTCTCATGGCATAGATGTGTATGCTGCAGATGAGCAGCAGTACCTCCGCTCGCCTCTGCAGAATTTGAACAGGGCAACTTATAATGATTTGGCCAAGAAGCGAGGGCTGCCACGACTTGGAGAGCAGGAGCGTCAGCCTGCAGCTGGAGATGACGATATGGAGGATATATTGGCTGCGATTGATGACTTTCATGACAGTGAGGAGGACGTCCAGGCTGACCCCAGAGTACCCCCTAGAGGCACTAGAGGTTCTGCAGCAGGCAGTTCACAGGGACGATCTGAGGGAGCAGCCGAGGGTTCTTAGTGGGGTCAGGTATTGGGTGCGTTAGAGGATATTCAGGGGCAGATGATGGACATGCGGCTGCATATGGATCATCGGATGACAGAGCTTCAGCAGCATATTGACCAGCGGATAGACAGATAGGATACAGCTATTGATGAGATGAGTCAGTACCTTCAGACTGTCTCTTCCGACTTGCAGAGGAGAGGCTTTGCTGTTCAGTCCTACATCCGCAGATTTCAGAGAGCTTCGAGTCCACCACCACCTCCACCAGCTTGAATTGTTTTATTTTACATTTCTGTTATTGTTTTATTTTACTAAACTGTTATTGTGTTATTTACTAAACTGGTATTGTTTTAGATTTGGATTGTATACTGCTGCATTTCTTTCATGCTTATCGCTTTTGTTTCGTTTGATTTAAATTTTAAACATTGCGGACAATGTTTGAATTAAGTTTGGGGGTGTGTTTGTTTTTAGTGTTTTGTTGTTTGTTTTGTTGATGTATATAGGCTGGAAACCTAGACTTTCCTCATACGCACCGCGTTTGGAAGACTTAGGTTGAACAACGCCACGTACACCAACTTTTGATTTTTTTCGTATTTTCATTTTTATTGTTGTAGAATAGCGAATCATATGCATGCCTCGCAAATAATTGAATAATAATATGTTTATGCTTAGTTCATGTGAGTGTGCAAAGTTGTTAGCTAGAATATTGCCGATAGTATCTTTGCATCTAAACATTCAGGTCTGAAGTCTCTACATTGTAATATGTGATAGTTGTCAATTAATAGCTCTGATTAATAGTGGAGACTACCCTTAGTGAGATTTTGAGATTATTGCGTATTTATTCTGAGGGAATTTTTTGTTTCTACTCTTATACACTTTCTTGAGCTTTATTGTCGATAGATTGACCTCTATAGGTTTGCATTGGATGTTAATGAACTGCATTTTGAAAATCGTGTGTATATGTTTTAAATGTTCAATTGAGTAGATTTTGGAGATATGATCCAGGCATTGTGTGTGAATTCCTAAAAAGCTTGTTTTCCTATCCGTAATTGCGTGCTCCCTATCCCATTCGCGGCCAAACACTTGCATATTAACTTTTTATTGTATGACCTACATGTCCAAAAATCCTAGCCAAAATTGTAAGACATTACCTTTGACGCTTGGAAACTAGAGACAATTAAAAGAAAATATGTAAGTGTTGAGTGAGAAAGGAGTGGAATAGAAAAGATGAAATGGATACGGGTAATGTGCAGAAAAAGAAACTAGCCAAAAAATAAAAAATAAAAAAGAAAATAAATAAAAATAAAAATAAATAAATAAATAAGTAAAAAATAAAATAAAAAGAGTTGGCTAAAATGAGAAAAAGAAATGGAATGCACAAAGTAAAAATTGAAAAGGGGTTGAAAAGAGGTTGAAGGAGAAATGTGAGAAAAGATTGGGAATGCTAGTTGAATGAATTTGGTGGTCGTGAGAGAAATTGTGCAAATTGAAATCTTCATGAAGTCTCTCAATAGGTTTCCAAGTGCGTTGAGCCTGAATTCCGTTCTTTTTCAGCCAATTTCCCCAAGCCCCATTACAACCATATAAAGTCCTGTTGATCTCCTTAGGAAACTAGATTGCAATATTTGACATGTATATGCATGAATTTTTCTGTTCTTAGCATTTGATATCTTTCATGAGATCCTTTGTTAAATCTATGCGTTCTGTCTAAATAGTGATGCATACGACGCATTTTGAAATTATTTGCTCATAAATTCCAGTCGTATGCAATTATATCAGCAGTTTATTGATATGGAGATATCACGATTATCAATGCATTGTATGTCAGTTTCCTGTATGAGATAGGGTGTGTAGGCTTATCGGCAACATTTTAGATTTCTGATTATTGTGCTACTCTTATGCCTTTGCATGTGCGTTTATGTTTGATTTGATGTGTAGCTATGTGTGTGATTAGCTTAGGACGTTTGTGGGTATCGTAGCTGGTAAACCCTCACGAGACTTTAACTCGTCCACTAGGGCCACCTAGGGGTTTAAAGGCTTGTGGCACGTGCTAAGTGCCATCATTACATCCTACGAAAATGGATATAGCTTAGTTTTTTTTTATTCTTAGTTCTAGCTTTCTTTGTTTTTGTTTTTAGTTGTGGTGTGTTCCGATTTGCTTGAGGACAAGCAAAAGATAAGTTTGGGGGTATTTGATCGGTCATTTATTTTCATATAATTACGATCTTTAAACCGTATCTTTTAATTGCATTCTTGAGTATTTTTGGTGTTTTTGATGTGTTTGTTAAGTGTTTGTAGGTTTTAGGTGTTTCTCTCGGAACCGCGCGAAGTTTGGAATTCTTGGTCCAAAACCGTGATTTTCTGGCAGGGAGCGTCACGACCTGGCCGTCGCGACCTACGGTCTCGCTATGCTAATCGCGGTGGAAAATGTGGGTCCAGGCAGTGAGCAGCGCGACCGCTCACCGCGACCACAGGTGGCGATGAGGTGGTCGCGGTGAGAGTAAGATCCTTGATAGAGAGCATAGCGAGCAGCCCATGGTCGCGGTGATGGGATGGCACTGAATGATGAGGCCTTGGCAGTGAGCATCGCGATCAGGCCAGCGCGACCTCAGCTCGCGATGAAGCAGTCTAAGCAATCCAGTGAGCACCGCGACCAAGCCAGCGCAACCACAGGTCGCGGTGGTGATCGCGGCAAGGAATTTCCAGCAAACCCTAAGTGCTTCTATAAATAGAAAATGAGGAGAGAGAAAGCGAATCTGGGAATTTTGAGGAACAAGACAAGAAAGAGAGAGAGACGGAGGAAGAAGAAGAGAGAAGAGGGTCTAGGAAGCTAGCCATTGGATCGATTCTCCGGACGTCTTCAATCGCTCTATGGATTCAGATTCGTGCACGGAAAAGCTCTACCAATTCAGTTTCGACGAGAGTCAACCCCCATTGTGTTTTTCTATCACAATCTTTCCTTTAATCTTGTATTATTCATGTTGTTCTTGATATATATTATTATGTATTTTTGTTTTCTAGTGATGAACTAATTTATTACACTAGGGATGATGATGGAACTTGCTATGACTTTTGATTGAGATTAATGAATGTTGGATGAATTGAGTATTATGATTGAGTGTTGATTTAATATTTAATTGATTGTATATTGATTGATCACCAATATTCGATATCTTGTTGTGGTGGATTAAGTACCGAAAGGAGACGCCCACCACGTGTTCGATAAATTGCCACAATGACCTAGAAACCAAATAGAGATATATTGGTGTAGGTTATTTGATCTAAATATGTTTTCATATTTAATGCATTCTCGTATATTTAGCATCCATCGAGAGATAGGTGATCGGTCATTTATTTTCATATATTTACGACCCCTAAACTGTATCTTTTAATTGTATTCTTAAGTATTTTTGGTGCTTTTGACGTGTTAGCTCATGGCAGACAGGTCCAAGCAGCTCCCAAGCTGCTCCAAGGGTGATTCTCATCCTCCTTGTTCCTCCCAAACACATCCCAAGCATCACAAATCATCACAACAACTCTAGATCGTGGGTGTTCATCGAAGAAGACGAAGATCTAAAGCGGAGAAGTTCAAGCCGGACCAAAGCGGAACTTCGAGTCTTGAGAGCTTCAATGGGTTGTATTTCATCTCATTAATCTTCCTTGATTGTTCATTTATGATTATGAGTTGTTAGAACTATTGTTAGGTGATTTTCGGAACCGTGAACGGATTTGGATTTTATTGTTTATGAATATATTTTATGTGATTTATCTCATGATATTATGTGCTTAATAATAATCAATATATTTTCCATTTCCGTGATTGGAACCGTGTGACTACCTCGCATTATCCTCCATTGAATCCGTCTCGCTTTATTTTAATTGTTTTAGTTAATTTAATTTAGTTTAATTAATTGTAAACCATGATTATGAGCTAAACTAGTAAGTTGGGGTTTTGATGGATCTTATTCTATGATGATTGAATGAATTGATTGTTTAATTTGTTGCGGTTGATTATTGTGTTGTTGAGTGGTTTTATTGTACTTAATGCTTTGAATGTGAAGGCCTACATTTAGATGATAAATTGGTGGTGTGTTATGTACCGAGAGGAGACGCCCACCACGTGCTCGATATAATGTCCACCACAAGTAGAATTGGATAGAGATATACTAATTTGCTTGTGTGATCACATAGGGTGTTTATTGTAACTAATGCATTCTCATGCACTTGGATATACCATCGAGAGATAGGATATTAGTGTATGCGGAATAGGTCCGATTTACCTCGAGAGGGGACTTTGGATAAATTAGATGAACACGGTCATCATCATGCATAGTTAAACCTCAACAATGTGCTTTTATGAAATTCAATAGGATGGATTAGGTGAATTCAAATACCCTAACTAATCTCTCATATTGGTTGTTTGCTTTACTTTTATGTTTTATATTTTCATCTTTCAATTTGATCAATTAAAATCTTTCGATTATCCAAATAGAAATAGGCTTGGTTAATTTTAGTACTCAACGCCTAAATATCCCTGTGGAGACGATAATTTACTCATCATTTTATTACTTGTGCCGACCCCGTATACTTGCGGGTAACAAAAAGTCGAACCAAGTTTTTGGCACCGTTGCCGGGGATATTTTCAGTTGTGTTGATATTAATACCGATTAAGTCTATAGCTAATTTGGATTTGTATATATTTTATTTTTATTCTTTTCAATTTTGATTTTTTTTGTTTTCTATGGAGGACATCTATCCTTGGTATGAGGCGCCTGAGCTTACCGAGGAAGTGGCGACTAGAGACTATGAAGCACCTTTGGGTTATTTCTTATGTGGGGGGCCGCATATGAGTACTGATTGTCAGGTGGGCAATCCGTTTGCTGAGAGCCGTTCTGAGCAAATGCAGTACGAGGGCTATGTACATTATCAGCAGAATGACCCCTACCTAAGCTCGTACAATCCTGGGTGGAGCAATCATTCCGAATCTCATTGGAGCAACCAGCAAGAACATTAGGAAATTGATCCAGCATTGGAAGACATGATTTTAAAATTCATGTCTAAGATGGATGAAAGAATGGATTCCCAAGATGAGGCCCTGAAGAAGCTGGAAGCTAAACTTGATCAAGTTGCGGAACATACTCAAGCAGCTACCCAACGCTTGGAGATTCAAATCGGCCAATTAGCTACAGAGATCCAATGGCAAGAGCACGAACCATATCCTATGGTGCAATGCAATGAAATGGCCGTGGAAATCGAAGAGCAAATTGAGCACCAGATTTGGGTTGATCAAGTAGAGACGGAAGGAAGCAAGAACTTGTTTTATGGAGATGAGGCATCTACCCTTCCAGAACCACTTGAGTTATGTCTAGTCCAGAGTACCACTACAAAAGAAGAAAGCCACCAAAATACATACGTTTCTGTAGACCTCGGAGAAGGGAAGCCCAAACCGCCTCCGCCTTTTGAGAAGCCACCGCATTGGGGCCGTAAAGAGATACCTTCGCATTCGAGGTATGCAGTGCTGGGAGAGTCGTCTTCTCTTCCAGTCATTTGGTTAGGATGGTGCGGTAAGCTGATGAGGAGATACCAATCATGGGGCAGGTGGGCGAAAGCTAAAGCGATGAGGTAAAAACTTGTACATATTTTCTTTTATTTTATTGTTATTTTATATTTTTTTTTAGTTTAAATTTTCTATTGTTTCGTAACTATTTCCCATGAACATTTTGAAGTGTTGTGCCTTGAGTTGAAAATTTTGAAGTTCGGGGGAAGTTTGGTTGGATGTACATATTTTTGAAGTGTTTGATTCTGTTGATTTTGTTTTTGTTTGTATTTGTGTCTTTTTAGATTTGTTAGTTGTGGATATCTAGGGTTGTTAGTTGTGGATATTAGGACTGTTGTTCTGTGTTCATTTGTTTTGTGTGTTTTTGTTTTTGTGTCTAGTTTGATTGTTTTTAGTTTTTATTTCTAGTTTTTTTGTTTTTATTTCTTTATAAGCCCCTTTTCTTCGTACGTAAGGTGTAAAACATTGAGGACAATGTTTATTTTAAGTTTGGGGGTATTGTTTGGTATTTGTGTGTTGTAGTGTCTTGATGGTGTATATAGGCTGGAAACCTAAACTTTCCTCATACGCAATGCGTTTGGAAGACTTAGGTATAACAATGCCACGTACACCAGTTGTCGAGTCTTTTATTGTATTTTTTCGTGTTTTGTTGTGTTTGTGTTAGGATAGCGAAACCATATGCATGCTTTACAGATAATTGAGTAATAATATGTAAATACTTAGGTCATTTGAGTGTAGAAAGTTGTTATTTGGAATAATGCCAGTAGTGTCTTTGCATCTAAACATATAGGTCTGACGTCTTTGCATTGTAATATGTGACAACTTTCAATTAATAGCTCTGATTAATAGTGGAGACTACCCTTAGTGAGATTTTGAGATTATTGCGTATTTATTCTGAGGGAATTCTTGTTTCTACTCTTATACACTTTCTTGAGCTTTATTGTCATTAGATTGATCTCTATAGGTTTGCATTGGATGTTAATGAACTGCATTATGAAAATCTTGTATATATGTTTCGAATGTTCGATTGAGTAGATTTTGGAGATATGATCCAGGTATTGTGTGTGAATTCCTAAATAGCTTGATTTTCTATTCGTAATTGCGTGCTCCTTATCCCATTCACGGCCAAACACTCGCATATTAGCCTTTTATTGTATGACCTACATGTCCAAAAATTCTAGCCGAAATTGTAAGACGTTACCTTTGACGCTTGGAAACTAGAGGCAATTAAAAGAAAAATGTGTAAGTGTTGAGTGAGGAAGAAGGAGTGGAGTTAAAAATATGAAAAGGATGTGGAAATGTGCAGAAAAAGAGAATAGCCAACATTAAATATAATGAATAAAATAAAAAGAGTTGGCTAAAATGAGAAATAAGAGTGAAATGCACAAAGTAAAAATTGAGAAAAGGTTGAAAATGAGGTTGAAGGAGAAAGGTGTAGAAGAGGAAGGGAAGAAAAGTTGAGCAAATTTGGTAGTCGTGAGAGAAGTTGCACGAATTGAAAATGTTATGAAGTCTCTCAATAGGTTTCCAAGTGAGTTGAACCCGATTTCCGTTCTTTTTGAGCCAATCACTTAAGCCCCATTACAACCATATAAAGACCTGTTGATCTCCTGAGGAAATTCAATTGTAATATTTGACATGTATATACACGAATTTTGCCGTTCTTAACATTTGATATCTTTCATGAGATCCTTTGCTTAATCTGTGCGTTCTTTCTAATTATTGATGCATATGACATATTTTGAAATTCTTTGCTCGTTAATTCCAGTCGTATGCAGTTGAAAATGTGATTGCCTAGGTTCTGAGTGCTATTGAGTGAAAACTTGTGAGACTAGAGTCGAGGCGAATTATATCAGCGGTTTATTGATATGGAAGGTGTCACGATTATAAATGCATTGTATGTCAGTGTCCCGTATGATAGGATGTATTAGACTTATTGACAACATTTTGAATTTCTGATTTTGTGCTATTCTTATACCTTTGCATTTGTGTATATACTTAATTTGATGTTGAGCTATGTGTGTGGTTAGCTTAGGACGTTTGTGGGTATCGTAGCTGGTAAACCCTCACGAGACTATAACTCGTCCACTAAGGCCACCTAGGGGTTTAAAGGCTTGTGGCACGTGCTAAGTGCCATCGTTGCATCCTACGAAAATGGATATAGCTTAGTTCGTTTTTATTCTTAGTTCTAGCTATCCTTGTTTTTGTTTTTAATCGTGGTGTGTTTCGATTTGCTTGAGGACAAGCAAAAGATAAGTTTGGGGGTATTTGATCGGTCATTTATTTTCATATATTTACGACCCCTAAACCGTATCTTTTAATTGTATTCTTAAGTATTTTTGGTGCTTTTGACGTGTTTTCCATAAGTGTGCAGGTTTAGGGACCTAAGTGATGATTTTGTATATTTATGGGAAAAAAGTGTAAATTCAGTAACATTGGGGAAGGGCATCTATGAAAGAATGTTAAAGTTCTGGAGCAAAAGTGCAATTTCAGAAAGTTCCACCAAACTTAAGTGAAACGGTGCATTTTGCACCAAAGGAATCTGATACTAAGTGGAACGGCGCCGTTTTGGACCAATGCTTTGGTCCAAAACGACGCCGTTTTGGTTAAGAAAGAAAAACAAAAACAAAACTCGAATCTGCATGCATGGCGAGCACAGCCCCTCGCGCCTCTCCTCGCGTTGAAGACGCCCATGCCGAACCAGTGAGCACCGCGATGCCTCGCGCGATCAGCCCCAGCTCGCGTCCCTCCTCGCAGTGAAGATGAGCCATCCAGACAGTGAGCAGCGCGAGGACAGCCGCGACCACAGCAGCTCGCGGTGAAGCTCGCGATGGAGAAGAAAATGGCAGCAGTGGGCAAGGCGAGCTCGAGCGCGGTGTGTCCTCCTCGCGGTGCTGCTCGAGTTCCAGCAGCTCCCAGCAGGCCAGTGAAGGCCGCGACCAAGCCACCGCGACCACAGGTCGCGGTGGTGGTCGCGGTGAAGAAAAATCACAGCCCTAAGTTCGCAATATAAGAAGAAAAGTGGCAGAAACTTGCCAAGGGAGAGAGAGGTCGTGGCAGACAGGTCCAAGCAGCTCCCAAGCTGCTCCAAGGATGATTCTCATCCTCCTTGCTCCTCCCAAACACATCCCAAGCATCACAAATCATCACAACAACTCTAGATCGTAGGTGTTCATCGAAGAAGACGAAGATCGAAAGCGGAGAAGTTCAAGCCGAACCAAAGCGGAACTTCGAGTCTTGAGAGCTTCAATGGGTTGTATTTCATCTCATTAATCTTCCTTGATTGTTCATTTATGATTATGAGTTGTTAGAACTATTGTTAGGTGATTTTCGGAACCGTGAACGGATTTGAATTTTATTGTTTATGAATATATTTTATGTGATTTATCTCATGATATTATGTGCTTAATAATAATCAATATATTTTCCATTTCCGTGATTGGAACCGTGTGACTACCTCGCATTATCCTCCATTGAATCCGTCTCACTTTATTTTAATTGTTTTAGTTAATTTAATTTAGTTTAATTAATTGTAAACCATGATTATGAGCTAAACTAGTAAGTTGGGGTTTTGATGGATCCTATTCTATGATGATTGAATGAATTGATTGTTTAATTTGTTGCGGTTGATTATTGTGTTGTTGAGTGGTTTTATTGTACTTAATGCTTTGAATGTGAAGGCCTACATTTAGATGATAAATTGGTGGTGTGTTATGTACCGAGAGGAGACGCCCACCACGTGCTCGATATAATGTCCACCACAAGTAGAATTGGATAGAGATATACTAATTTGCTTGTGTGATCACATAGGGTGTTTATTGTAACTAATGCATTCTCATGCACTTGGATATACCATCGAGAGATAGGATATTAGTGTATGCGGAATAGGTCCGATTTACCTCGAGAGGAGACTTTGGATAAATTAGATAAACACGGTCATCATTATGCATAGTTAAACCTCAACAATGTGCTTTTATGAAATTCAATAGGATGGATTAGGTGAATTCAAATACCCTAACTAATCTCTCATATTGGTTGTTTGCTTTACTTTTATGTTTTATATTTTCATCTTTCAATTCGATCAATTAAAATCTTTCGATTATCCAAATAGAAATAGGCTTGGTTAATTTTAGTACTTAGTAGATGATAATTTACTCATCATTTTATTACTTGTGCCGACCCCGTATACTTGCGGGTAACAAAAAGTCGAACCAATAGGGTGTTAGTATGTGTTGAATAGGTTCGATTTACCTCGAGAGAGGATTTCGGATAATTTGTTAACATGATCATCAATCATCAACTTAGACATCCATACATGATTATCTCATATCATTAGGATTAGTAAGTGAAATCGAATTCCCTAGTTCCCATCTCCATTGATAAAAAGATATTTTAATTTCAAGTTTTCATTCATTTAGAATATAAATCACAAATTACAACCATTGAATTGATCATCTAGATAGTATTAAGCTTGGTAAATTTTAGTACTCAATTTCTAAACGTTCTCGTGGGAACGATATTCGGACTTCACAAATCTATATTACTTGAGCCGACCCCGTATACTTGCAGGTACACAAAAAGGCGTGTCAATTCCCAGGGCATTACTTGGTCTTTAAGAGTTCTTCTTCGAGTTGAATTCTTCTTGTCTTCGTTTTCCTAATCAAGTCAAACTTGATTTTTGTCAAAAGTCAACATCTTTTCCAGAGGCCCACATGTTACCTTAACACGCACCTTAGGTCAAGAAGAAACCCTAAACAACCCTAATGCATGGGAAAGTGCGGCTGCCAGTAGCATAGCCGCACGCACTCAAGGTTGTTTTGCCCACGGTTTTTTCGCGCCAATTTTCTGCACTTTTTTCAGAAAATATTCAATAATATTTTTCCAGAAAAGTCAGCAAAAAATCGTCCGCAAAAAACATGAAAAGACAGCCCCAGCGCAAAAAACGTGCTCGCTGGGGTCCACGGGGCCGCTGGGGCACGCGCGGCCGTTGCCCTCGGGGTTGTGCAATCGTTTTTTTTTTTCGCTTTCTTCTTTGCATCATCCGCTTCTTCGACTTTTTGTACGGCAGATCAATTACAAGAATAACAATAAAAAAAATATATAAAAAAAAACTTTTGCCATAAACAATTGGTCAAAAAAAATAATTAAACATTCATCCTATTACCCATTCACCATATAATTAACGACCAATTACGCTTTTAAAATTATATAACAATAAAAACAAATCATACATTCTAGATTTGTGCCTACACAATAATATATCACAGACCAAGAATCAAAAAGAAAAATAAAAATAAACAACAAATATGTAGTTTTTCTTTTTTCTTTTGCGTATATACAAAAACTTAGAACCAGTCTCTGATACCAATTGAAGGGAGTTTTAGAAAAGATTTTGATTATCATATAACATTCGGAATTGGGTTTCAAAATTTTTTCTTATATTGAAAACCTTTTTTTTCAATCAGGAATGAGTTCCTGTATATACGCAGAAAAAGACTTTAGAAACTACATACCTTTTTCTTGATTTTCTTTTTTCTGATTCCTCGATCTACCACCAGATCTTCCGAGCTATGACCCTCAGTCTGACAACGTGTGTGTGGGCACGTCACGGCAAGAGATGGAGGTCACATGAAAAGAACGCCTGCCGAATCCTGCAAAAGAGGGGAGAGTAAAAAAAAACTTTTTTTTTTCTCTTTTCTTCTCTCTTTGGTGGTCGAATTCTCTTTCTTTTTCACTTGTGTGTTCGGTTATTTTAGTCTCCCTAAAGACTTTAATAATTGACTATTAGGACTTTTAAAATAATCAAATTATTTTATTCTTTTGTCCTAGTCATTATTTAATCACATGACCTCATATTTAATAAATAAAATTAATAATTAATAATTATTAATTTCTATTATTTTATTAAATATTTAATTAATTAAATAATCACATTATTTAATTATTCTCTTTTATTTAAATCGCATTACTTTCGTAACACTATTAATTGGATCATCCAATTAATCTACCATGACCCTCGTTACCAACAACCATAAGGGCTAGCAAGGGGACCTAATGGACCAACAGTTTTGAGCTCCAATAATACTTAGTAATATTAATTAAAACTCTTTAATTAATATTTCACGATTATTAACCTCGGAGTTATTCCACTAAAACCCAAGACTGCACTCTCAAAACCATAGACATGTTTATACAATCTGAAGTCTCAGTGTTCATTGATATAACTAAATGCATATAGTGTGATCCTCCACAAATAGTTTATAACTAGAGCTGGGTCATAAAGTCCATTATACCCCTCTAGAAATATCTTTTCCTTTAAGTACCATTGATTTTCTAATGAACAATTAAATCCTGTCTTCCTCACGGAAGAAAGAGAGTGCTCATAATCGTTCAAGCCCCGAGTAAACCCTTAAGGGAACTACTCATCTACTTCAATCAAGAAGAAGTGGATTCCACTATTGTGTTCAAACCTTCCCAGCCACAAGCCAAACCGCCTCCAAGATACGGAGGTATTGGTCGAGATTCTCATCAACCTCACTCATGGTAAATCAAAAGTCACGATCCAACCTGAAGGAGTCGATAAGACACTCAGGATTAAGATCACCTATAAATAGCCATCGTTTATCGATTATATATGAATCTCATCTACTAACGGATCTTGGTGAGAAATTCATATAAATCGTGGCCCAGTTTTATATGATCTCATCATATAAGGTGCCTTCATTCTTATGTCAACTACATGAGTGGTCTAGGATAAGACCATCGTACTCTACAAAATGGATCGCAGCAGTAGATCAATCACAAACAAAGTACCCAGCTTTGTTCGCTCTCTACGGACTCTTTAGATTGTATATCTCAAAATGAATCCTCTTTGTAAATGACTATCATATACTCATTCTGGGATTACATCTTGCAATCTAGGATGTTCTTGCACAATACGAATGTATTAGTGAATATAAAACATTTATAAACTTGAATGATAATCTAAATAATTCTTATTAAGTCTTTAACCATTTACAATTACAAACTTTAGGGCATAAATCCCAACAGTAAGTGCCTAGGTAGGCTAAGTCAAATCCTTACATGTTAGATCGAGACATTCTCAATCGGATAATACTCCAGAATAACTCTTTATTCTTATATCATCCAAGCATCGCTTTAGTTTAGTCAGGACATTAAATTAACAACTTAATTTAGTCATTTGTGAGTGTGACCCACTATTTCAGAATTCATGAACTTAACTTGGGAGTGCCTAGGTAGGCTAGATGAGTCCCAAAATACATTCTGAAAACCTATCCGTTAGGAAGTCAACTTTGGTATTGACTCTTATGGACACCCTCCGTAGGGAAGATAAAAGCAAAGCTGCCACGAGGCACCACTCGAATCTCACGGTGTTGAATTAACAATAGAGACTGCGGGATATAATGTCATATATCCCTCTCCCACTCACTATTTGTAGTTTAGGGTTTTCTATTAACTAAGAGTTTCTAAACTTTATATTTATAGTATTTACTTAGATTCCACGGCTAATATAAAATCTAAATCACTAGTTATAACAAATTATTCAATTTTAACCTTTAAAAAATAATTTATTATTTAATTTCTAATCTATATAACCATTTAAATATATTAGAAATTATATGTGAAATTACCAAGTTTTAACTATTAAAACTAAATAACATTATTTTGATCCAATTATTATTTAGGCGTTAATCATATTAAACCTAATTAATAGATAGACCTAACTAATATAATTAAATATTTTAATTGTTAGATTAGTTCAATAATGATATTTACCAAGTTTTTACTTCTAAAAACTAATCTCATTATTTAGTTCTATTTTAATTAAGGTTTTAATCTCATTAATCATAATTAATGTAAGAACCTAACTAATCATTTTAATTAAATACTAATTTGTGGATTAGTTATTTAATGAGAATTGCCGAGTTTTACACCTAAAAACTAATCCCATTGTTCAATTGCCAATTATGTAGATGTTTATAATTTTAATCACATTAAAAATAAAATATTTAATCATGGTAATTATGTATGATATATTATAATGAAAGTGTAGGCACACCTAATCTAGATAATATTCATATGTATGATCATGCTTTAAACTACCATAATTCATCACATGAAATAAAATTAAAGCATACATGAATGACCGAGTGACATAGGCTATTTGACTTAATTAAACAACTCTAATTACAATTGTTATCCAAGGCATTCCTTGGTCTTCAAGTGTAATTCTTCAAGTTGAACTCTTCTTGTATTGGATTTCCAATCAAGTCAAACTTGATTCCCTTTTGCAGTCAACTTCTGTTCTAAGGCCTACGTGTTACCTTAACATGCACCTAAGGTCCAGACAAAGCCCTAAACAGCCCTAACACATGCGAAGTCACTGCTGCCAGTAGCGAAGCTGTGCGCAGCCCTAGCGCGAGCCACGCTTTCGCGTGCGTTTGTGGGTTGTTCGCCCACAGTTTTTCGCTCCAACATTCTGCACTTATTCTAGAAAAATATTCGACCATATTTTACAGAAAAACCAGCAAAATATTATCCACAAAAAACCATGGGAACAACCCCAAGAAAACGCGGCAGCAGCCAGCAAACAGTTACGCGTGCGGTTGCTATTGCTGCTCCCGGCAGTCAAGGCGCATGAGCATTCCACGGTTGCTATGCAGGGGCTGTTGCTCCTTTTTTTTTTCCCTTCTTCGTATCTTTCGCATTCACTATCTTCTTCGTATTGCAGAACAATTACAAAAAAATAAAAAATAAAAAAAATAAAAAACAGAATACAAAATAGCCATAAATAATTGGCTTTTCCCAAAACAAAAACAAAAAATCTAAAACCCCTTGTCACCATACAATTAACGACCATTCATACTTTATAAAATACAATCAAAGTATGTAATAAAGAAATCATACAGATCTAGATTGTACCCACACAAATAATATATCAAGAATCAAGAAACAAAAAGAAAATGAAGAAACAAAAATTGTAGCTTTCTTTTGGCATATATACAAAAACTTCAGAACCTGGCTTTGATAACAACTGAAGGGAAAAAAAAATGTTGATTTATCGAATAAACTTTGCGGAATGGATTTCAAAATTTTTTTTTTTATATTTTGAAAACTATTTTCAATCAGGAACGAGTTCCTGTATATACGCTAAGAAGAATAGATTACTACAATACCTTTTGTCGCTTTCGATTCTCTGACTTCTTAATTTACCATCAAGTCTTCCAAGCTATGACCTGCTGTATACTACCGTGTGTATGGGCATATCACGGATAGAGATGGAGGTAATAGGAAAAAGGGCAGAGAAGACTTCTTCTTCCCTGGCCGGCCGTACCCCTGCAAAAACAGGAAGAGTAAAAAAAAAAAAAAAATTTCTTTTTCTCTCTTTTTTGTGTTGGCCGAATGTGCCTTTCTTTCTTTTTTTCTTAGGTCAAATTTTCCTAGTAACATAACACTTATATACTATGCTCTAGGGTTTTTAATTGACCAAGTCAAAATATGATTCTAAATCCCTTTTGTTTTGGTCTCCCTAGAGATTTGAACCTGTGACCTGTGGAACAATTAAAATAATCAAATTATTTTAATTTCATTGTCTCTATCATGATTTGATTATGTAACCTCTTATTTAATAAATAGAATAATTAATAATTTTCTTTTAAATATTATATGGCTAATTAAATAATCATATTATTTAATTAATTCTCTTTAGTTAAATTGTATTATTTTCGTAACACGATTAATTAGATAATCCAATTAATTTACCTTGACTCTCGTTACCATTAACCATAAGGGCTAGCAAGGGGACCTAATGGACCCACAGTTTTGAGCTCCAATAATACTTAGTAATAGTAATTAAACTCTTTAATTGATATTTTACAATTATTAACCTCGGAGTTATTCCACTAAAAATCTGAGGTTGCACTCTCAGAACTGTAGATGTGTTTATACAATCTGAAGTCTCAGTGTCCATTGATATAGCTATTTGCATATAGTGTGATTCTCCATAAGTAGTTCATAGCTAGAGCGGGGTTATAATGTTCGCTATACTCCTCTAGTTATATCTATTCCTTTAAGCAGCGTTGATTGTATAATGAACAATATCTCATAATTGTCCAAGCCCTGAATCAACCCTTAAGGGAACTACTCATTTGCTTCAATTAAGAAGGAATGGATTCCACTGTTATGTTCATACCTTCCCAGCCACAAACGAAACCGCAACTTTAAGATACAGAGGTATTGGTCGTAAATATTACAACGACCTCACTCATGGTAAATCAAAAGCCATAATTCAACCTAAAGGAGTCGATAAGACATTCATGATTAATATCACCTATAAATAGCTATCGTTTGTCGATATATATGAATCTCATTTATTAACGGATCTTGGTGAGAGATTCATATAAATCGTGACCCAGTCCTATATGATCTCATCATATAAAGTGCCTCAATTCTAATGTCAACTACACGAGCGGTCTAGGATAAGACCACCATACACTTCAGAATGGACCGCAGCAGTAGATCAACCACAAAAAAAATACCCAACTTTGTTTGCTCTTTATGGACTCTTTAGATTGCATGTCTCAAAATGAATCTTACTGTATATGACTTTCATATACTCATTTTGAAATTACATCTGGCAATCTCGGATGTTACTTGCACTATATAAATGTACGAATAAATGTAAAACACTTTTTGTTTTGAATGATAAACACTTAATTCTTATTATGTCTAAAACCGTTCACAAATACAAGTTTTAGGGTATAAATCCCAACAATAGGTACCCGAGAAAGGTGTATCTTGGTAATGACCAAGACTGTGATATCGTCAGCAAAGGACACGTAGAGATCAAGTTGATTGGATCTGTCTGGAAGCTGAATGATGTTAGGCTCATTCCAAGTCTTTGGAATAACCTTATCTCCATAGAGCAGTTAGTAAAGAATGGGTATGCGACCATTTTTGTAGAGGATACATGGAAGGTTTTGAAGGGGGCCATAACCATCGCTCAAGGTAAGAAGAACGGATCTATATATCTTACCAATGATGGAATTGGGTCTATTGCAATTGCTGAGGGTAAAGAAGATCCAAATTAGTGGCCCCAACTGTTAGGGCACATGAGTGCGAAAAGGATAAAGATCATGCACTCCAAAAAGGAAGCTGGAAGACATGATATCGACGAAGATCGAGATGTGTAAGGGCTATGTTATGGGGAAGCAACAGAGACTTAGCTTCCGAAAAAGCAACTGAACTCTAAAGGAGACTAGAGTTGAACTCATACACACAGACGTCTGGGGACCAGCTCCTGTATCATCAATAGGAGGTAAAAGTTACTTCATCACATTTATTGATGATCATTCCAGAAAGTTATGGGTGTACTTCTTGAGACACAAATTCGACGTATTTAGGGCATTCAAGAAGTGGAAAGCCATGGTAGAAAATGAGACAGGGTTGAAGATTAAGAAGTTTCGTTCTGACAATGGAGGGGAGTATCAAGACTCTAATTTCAAACAATTTTGCAATGAAAATGGCATTAAGATGGTAAGGACTATGCCGAGAAAACCAGAGTAGAATGGAATATCAGAACGGATGAACATGACGCTGACTAAGAGAGCTAGGAGCATACGTATACAGGAAAGGTTACCAAAACAGTTCTGGGCCGAGGCAATCAATACAGCAGCCTACTTGATCAACTGAGGACCTTCTGTTCCTCTAGAGTTCAGAGTACCTTAGGAAGTCTGGATAAGAAAGTAGGTAAGGCTTTCAAACCTTAAAGTATTTTGTAGTATCTCATATATGCATATCAACGGTTATGGCAGGAACAAGCTTGATGCAAAGTCGATCAAGTGCGAATATGTCGGATACGGTGAAGATGATTTTGGCTACAAGTTTTGGGACAAGCAGAATAAAAAAATCATCAGAAGCAGGGATGTCTTTTCCAACTAGAAGTTGTTTTACAAGGATAGGGATACCACGACATCAGAAAAGGGTTTAGAAGCATAACATAAAATTTTCAGGCTTGTAGACATCTCCTACAATGGTCTCGCAAGAACAGAGCAGGAAAATTGAGCTAGGACATTAAGTTGCGCGACCCCACTCACGCGACTACCTTCTCGCACGCCATTTCACACGAATGAGATAGCATGCACCAGTGACCCGCACGACCGCCTACTCGCACACCTGAGAAAGCTGAAACCAATAAATCATGCGACCCAGAGGTTGTGTAACCAGATGCTCGCGCGACAGCTTGCGCGACCTAGGATGCAGAAACCAGTTAACCGCATGACCATGAGTGACTAACAGTTCATGCTGTGGGTCACGAGGAAAAGGAAAATTCTAAACAGGGGTAGGAAATTATGCTGATAAGAACCAGCCGACCGCCGGTTCTAAACTAAAAGTATCTGAACTACCTTTTACTGACAGATTGGGGTGAGCCTAAAAGCTATGGTGAGGCTTGTTGGGACAGTAATGCCAGCAAGTAGGAGCTTGTAATGAATGATGAGATGAATTCACTTATATCGAACCAGACTGGGAGTTGGCAGAGTTACCAGTGGGTAAGAAAGCACTAGTCTAGAATAAGTGGGTCTACTGCATCAAGTAGAAACATGATAGTTCCAAGAGTTATAAAGTGAGACTGGTACTCAAGGGGTTTTAGTAGAAAAAAGGCATCTACTACACTGATATTTTCTCTTCAGTCGTGAAGTTAACAACTATTCGTTTAGTATTAAACATAGTAGCTTCAGAGGGATTGCACCTATAGCTGCTAGATATGAAGGCTGCATTTCTTCATGAGGATCTTGAAGAAGAAATTTACATGTAACAACCATAGGGTTTCATAGTAAAAAGGTAGGAAAACTTGGAGTGCCAGTTGATGACACGACTTTTTGTTACCCGCAAGTATATGGGGTCGGCACAAATAATATAATGATGAGTAAATTATCGTCTCCACAGGGATATTTAGGCGTTGAGTACTAAAATTAACCAAGCCTATTTCTATTTGGATAATTGAAAGGTTTAAAAGGATAAAAATATAAAAACATGAAAATAAAGCAAGCAACCAATATGAGAGATTAGTTAGGGTATTTGAATTCACCTATTCCATCCAATTGAGTTCCATGAAAGCACATTGTTGAGGTTTAATTATGCATGAAGATGACCGTGTTTATCTAATTTATCCAAAGTCCCCTCTCGAGGTAAATCGGACCTATTCCGCACACACTAATATCCTATCTCTCGATGGTATATCCAAGTGCATGGAAATGCATTAGTCACTATAAACACCCTAATGTGATCACACAAGCAAATTAGTATATCTCTATCCAATTCTACTTGTGGTGGACATTATATCGAGCACGTGGTGGGCGTCTCCTCTCGGTACATAACACACCACCAATTTATCATCTAAATGTAGGCCTTCACATTCAAAAGCATTAAGCACAATAAAACCACTCAACAACACAATAATTAACCGCAACAAATTAAACAATCAATTCATTCAATCATCATAGAATAAGATCCATCAAAACCCCAACTTACTAGTTTAGCTCATAATCATAGTTTTCAATAATTAAACTAAATTAAATTAACTAAAACAATTAAAATAAAATGAGACGGATTCAATGGAGGATAATGCGAGGTGGTCACACGGTTCCAATCACGGAAATGGAAAACATATTTATTATTATTAAGCACATAATATCATGAGATAAATCACATAAAATATATTCATAAACAATAAAATCCAAATCCGTTCACGGTTCCGAAAATCACCTAACAATAGTTCTAACAACTCATAATCATAAATGAACAATCAAGGAAGATAAATGAGATGAAATACAACCCATTGAAGCTCTCAAGACTCGAAGTTCCGCTTTGGTCCGGCTTGAACTTCTCCGCTTTCGATCTTCGTCTTCTTCGATGAACACTCACGATCTAGAGTTGTTGTGATGATTTGTGATGCTTGGGATGTGTTTGGGAGGAGCAAGGAGGATGAGAATCACCCTTGGAGTAGCTTGGGAGCTGCTTGGACTGCACTGCCACGAGCTCCCTCCTCTCCCTAGCTGCTGCAACTTTCTTTTTATAGGCAGCCCAATTAGGGCGCGTTTTTCTTCAGGTCGCGGTGGCTTGGTAACGGCCTTCACTGGATTGCTTGGAGAGGCTGGACCGCGAGGAGGACACACCGCGCTCGAGCTCGCCTTGCCCACTGCTGCCATTTTCTTCTCCAGCGCGAGCTTCACCGCGAGCTGCTGTGGTCGCGACTGTCCTCGCGCTGCTCACTGTCGGGATGGCTCATCATCGCCGCGAGGTGGAGGACGCGAGCACAGGTCGCGGTTGAGCTCGCGCAGCTCACTGGTTTGGGTCTGGTTCATCTTCAACGCGAGCGAAGGCGCGAGGAGAAAAGCTGGTCGCGCTGCATGGGTTTTCATTTTTTTTGTTTTCTTTAAACTGCAAAACGACGACGTTTTGCACCACCCTTTTGGTGCCAAAACGACGCCGTTCCACTTAATTTAGAAACCTTTGGTGCAAAACGCACCGTTTCACTTAAGTTTGGTGGAACTTTCTAAAATTACAGTTTTTCCCCAGAATTTTGCTATGCTTTCATCGATGCCCTTCCACAAAGTTACTGAAATTACACATTTTTCCTAAAAATATATAAAATTATCACTTAGGTCCCTAAACCTGCACACTCAAGGAAAACACGTCAAAAGCACCAAAAATACTCAAGAATACAATTAAAAGATACGGTTTAAGGGTAGTAAATATATGAGTTGACCAAGAGCTTGTATGGATTGAAATAAGCGTCGCGAAATGGTACAAGAAATTTGACAACTTTATGCAGAAGAATGACTTCTTCAGATGCAACGCTGATCACTACTGTTACTTCAAATAGGTTAATTCCGGTTATATTATTCTACTACTTTATGTTGATGATATGTTAGTAGTCAGTGTAGATCTAAGGGAGTTTAATAAGTTGAAGAAAGAGTTGTCTACCGAATTCGAGATGAAGAATTTGGGGGAAACAAAGTAAATTCTGGGGATGAGGATTAATAAGGAAATTCAGAGAGGTATTTTGGAGTTATCTCAAGTAGAATACATCAGCAATGTATTATAGAGATTCAACATAAAGATACTAAGCCTGTCAAGATGCCACTTGCCAACCATTTCAGGTTATCTAAAGAGCAGTGTCGAGAGATAAATGTAGAGAAGAACTTCATGGACACGGTACCATATGCCTCAGCCATTGGAAGCCTAACATATGCTATGGTTTGTACAAGACCAAATATTACTCAAGCAGTGAGAACTGTGAGTATATTTATGTCAAATCCTAGTAAACAACACTGCGAAGCAGTGAAGTGAGTATTGAGGTACCTGCGGGGTACTATTAACAAATGCCCGTGTTACAAGAGAGAAGAGCTAAAGATACAGGGGTATGTAGATGTTGATTTTACTAGTGAGGTAGATAATAGGAGAAACACTGCATGGTACATATTCACTCTGGGATCAATGGCCATTAGTTGGATGTCTCAGTTGCAGAAGATTGTTGTTCTGTCTACAACTAAAGCTAAGTATGTGGCTGTAACAAAAACTAGCAAGGAGATGATCTAGTTAAAAAACTTGCTAGCAGAACTCAGGTTGAAGCACTTGAAAAATGTGTTGCACAGTGACAGTCAAAGTGCAATACATCTAGTAAAGAACTCGACGTTTCATTCTAGGATCAAGCATATAGGCTTCCATTACCATTTTATTTGGTCATTGTTGGATGATGAAGTGCTAACGCTTGTGAAGATACAAGGAAGTAAGAGTCCGACCAACATGCTGACCAAGCCGGTGACTACAAAGAAATTGGAGCTGTGCGCAGCTTCAGTGAGTCTTCAAGGATGAAGACTGGTAGGAGACCGCACCGTAGCAACTAAATGTTAAGGAGGAAAGTGACCCTCTACTTCAATCTTCAAGTGGGAAATTGTTGGGATAAGTGAAAAATGAATCAAACTCAAGAAGTAATGAATAGCAAGTCGTGCGACTTGGGAGTCGCACGACCATGTGGTTGCAACAGGTGATCCCGGTGAGGAGGTCAAGTCATGCGAGGTCATTCGAACAGAAGAGGTTGCTTTTGGAAAAGAGTGGAGCGACCAGGGGGTCGCTTGAGAAGCCTAAACTGTGCAGGGAGTCAGTTTTGAAAGGATTTTATTTCCTGTTCAAATTGGTTCTCTTTAATCCAACCCTATGAAGAGAGTGTTAGAAAAGATTTTGATTATCGTATAACATGCAGAATTGGGTTTAAAATTTTTTTCTTATTTTGAAAACCTTTTTCAATCAAAAACAAGTTCTTGTATATACGCAGAAAAAGACTTTAGAAACTACATACCTTTTTCTTGATTATTTTTTCTCTGATACCTCGATCTACCACCAGATCTTTTGAGCTATGACCCGCGGTCTAACAAAGTGTGTGTGGTCACGTCACGGCAAGAGATGGAGGTCACGTGAAAAGAACGTCGGCCGAATCCTGTAAAAGAGGAGAGAGTCAGAAAAAACTTCTTTTTTCTTTTCTTCTCTCTTTGGTGGCCGAATTCTGTTTCTTTTTCACTTGTGTATTAGGTCTCGGTTTTTCCTAACTATATAACACTTATATAGTAGTCCTTTAGGGTTTTAGTTTGACCAAGTCAAAATAGGATTCTAAATCCTATTTATTTTTAGTCTCCCTAAAGACTTGAACCTGTGACCTTTTGAACTATTAAAATAATCTAATTATTTTAATTCTTTTGTCCTAGTCATTATTTAATCACATGACCTCATATTTAATAAATAGAATTAATAATTAATAATTATTAATTTCTATTATTTTA
The DNA here is from genome assembly GCA_003430845.1 of Xanthoceras sorbifolium. Classification (NCBI taxonomy): domain Eukaryota; kingdom Viridiplantae; phylum Streptophyta; class Magnoliopsida; order Sapindales; family Sapindaceae; genus Xanthoceras; species Xanthoceras sorbifolium. Next base: position 12,282,356 of record CM010621.1, read on the forward strand.
TTAAATATTTAATTAATTAAATAATCACATTATTTAATTATTCTCTTTTATTTAAATCGCATTACTTTCGTAACACTGTTAATTAGACCATCCAATTAATCTACCGTGACCCTCTGTAACACCCCTTGACCCGACCAGACTGGATCGACCCAGGGAGCGCTACCGGGTTTTCAAAACTTTTCTTAATTCTGTTTATAATTTGAAAATCAAATAATGTATAATATAAAATCCTTTCTATAGTGAGCCCATCAAATCTATTTTAAAAATTTCGACAGAGTTTCCTCTGTTTTTCTGATTTTCCAAAAACCTGTTTTCAATAAAAGTTCAAAACAATATAATTTCAACACTTTAAAATCAAACTTTTAAACATGTGCGCACTCTGCCGTATAGGGCGACTTCCCAATCATTTTCCAATAAAACAATTTATAATTACTATTTACAAACCTTTAAAAACAAAAACCATTAAACAACTATTTACAAAAAAAATATATATATATATATATATATATATTGAATTTACAAACTTTGAAAACGAAAACATAAACCATAAAACAATTATTTACAGAACATAAATATATCACATTTATAAATTTATGTATATGCATGCTTAACTGAATATAATATACAAAAGTATTAACTACCCAAAGATATAGTGACTCTGAATCTTCAATCTGTAGTTATCTCCTCTCTACTATTTTTCTCCCTCGGTATCCCTGTCACCTACGCATGATAAAAATCAACGCGCTAAGCATATCGCTTAGTGGGTGTACACTAAACTCATTTATCAATATCATAAAATAAATTTTATAATAAAAATGTCACAATACTATCGTATAAAAACATGTCATTATTCAATTCAGTTACTGAAATAAATCATATGAAATTAATTTAATAAAAGCAACTAAATTCAATTAATAATTCATACGAAATCAAGTTTTCAATTCTTTTATAATCATTTATTCAATTCATTCTCAATACTGGCTCTTTTGGTATACTCAATATAATTTCAGGACTGGAATATGGGTCTAGTCTCTGTAATATCGGTGTGACGTCCGGGGTTACCCCGCTACAACAGTCACTAGTATCGGTGTGATTGTCCCGGGTTGCCCCGCTACAACAATCACTGGTATCGGTGGGACGTCCGGGATTGTCCCGCTACAACAGTCACTAGTAATAACGGTGCAGTGCTGCTGAAATAACCCAGCTGGTATACCAACCTCCTATATCCGTGTATATGTCCAAGTATCCTAGGGCCGTTTCACAATACCATATATTCAATTTTCATTTCAATTAACATTCATCAAGTCAACAACAATGATTTTCACAAAACAATAATCGTAAACATATTCGAAAACATACTATATCATAAATCCATAATAATTTTTCAAAATCAAATACAAGTTTTTCAATTCATTTCAAATCATTTAATCAAAATATAGAAATTCAAATCAAATTATATAACAAAATTCATAAAGTTTTCATAAATACGTGTACACCAACCTGGATACCGTTTTTCCGACTATTTCTTTTCTGGATTTCCTTTTTCTTTTCTTTTTCTCTTTTTCCCTCCTTTTTTCTTCCTTTCTTCTTCTTCCTCTTCTCTTCTTCTTCTTCTTCTTCTTCTTCTTCTTCTTCTTCTTCTTCTTCTTCTTCTTCTCTTTCTCTCCCTTCCTTTCTCTCTCTTCTTCCTTTTCTTTTTCTTTTTCTCTTTCTTTTTCTTTTTCTTTCTTTCTCTCCTCTCATTCTCTCTCTATTTTTCTGGTTTGCTTCCTTGTGAAGCTTCCACCGCCTCTTATTTTTTTTATAAAAATTTGGCCATCGCGACTGCTCCTCGCGACCTGTGATCGCGTTGCTCACTGGAGTGATTTCACCGCTTTCATCGCGATCAACCATCACGGTGTCTGATTGCGTTGCTCACTGCCTAAAATCAACATTTTCACCGTGAGCTACTTATTGTGATCCCTGGTCGCGGTGACTGGTTGCGGTACTCACTGTCAACATTTTCCTTCTCTTTCATGTATTCTTTTTGGACCGCTCCACCTGGTCCACCTAGAAACCTTAAAAATATTACACCCCTCAAATCACAAATATCATATCCACATATTTAAAATTCATTCAACCATACTTTTCATATTTATTTGAAATTAAGGATGTTACACCCTCGTTACCAACAACCATAAGGGCTAGCAAGGGGACCTAATGAACCCATAATTTTGAGCTCCAATAATGCTTAGTAATATTAATTAAAACTCTTTAATTAATATTTCATGATTATTAACCTCGGAGTTATTCAACTAAAAACCCGAGGCTGCACTCTCAGAACTGTAGACGTGTTTATACAATCTGACGTCTCAGTGTCCATTGATATAGCTAATTGCATATAGTGTGATCTTTCACAAATAGTTCATAACTAGAGCTGGATCATAAAGTCCGTTATACCCCTCTAGAAATATCGTTTCCTTTAAGTACCATTGATTCTCTAATGAACAATTAAATCTTGTCTTCCTCACAGAAGAATGAGAGCGCTCATAATCGTTCAAGCCCCGAATCAATCCTTAAGGGAACTACTCATCTACTTCAATCAAGAAGGAGTGGATTCCACTATTGTGTTCAAACCTTCGCAGCCACAAGCCAAACCGCAACTCCAAGATACGGAGGTATTGGTCGAGATTCACATCAACCTCACTCATGGTAAATCAAAAGCCACGATCCAACCTGAAGGAGTTGATAAGACACTCAGGATTAAGATCACCTATAAATAACCATCGTTTATCGATTATATATGAATCTCATCTACTAACGGATCTTGGTGAGAGATTTATATAAATTGTGGCCCAGTCCTATATCATCTCATCATATAAGGTGCCTCCATTCTCATATCAACTACATGAGTGGTCTAGGATAAGACCACCGTACTTTACAGAATGGACCGCAGCAGTAGATCAATCACAAACAAAGTACGCAGCTTTGTTCGCTCTCTTCGGACTCTTTAGATTGCACGTCTCAAAATGAATCCTCTATGTATATGACCATCATATACTCATTATGAGATTACATCTTGCAATCTAGGATGTTCTTTCATAATACGAATGTATTACTGAATATAAAACTTTTATCAACTTGAATGATAATCTGAATAATTCTTATTATTATCTTTAACCATTTACAAGCTTTAGGGCATAAATCCCAACACCTTAGACCTAGTTTATCACTATAAATGCATTATGTTATGTGCACTAATGTAACGACAATCAAAAAGAAAAGTGAGATCGAGAAAAAGAGTCTGTAATCTTCTATCATACAGTTGATTGAGTGCCGGTATGGTCCGTGGATATAGAAAGTTTTTCTAAACCACGTAAAATTCTTGTGTCTTATTTTATTGTTTATTTATTTTCTTCATATTTTCCTAAAAGGAATTGATCGGTAGAAAGTTGAATTGCATTAATTTTCTTTTTAAAAATTTTCTGCTTCAGTCCTGATCCTTTACGTGACAAGATTTAGTTGCAAGTGAAAAGTCAATATCATATTTCCTTGAATTAATCAACCTTAATTAAAGAGAAACAATACATAAAGAAAGGATCCCAGCAAGTGAAATGATGTATATAAACATTGTGCACTAAGAAGCTTAACTTCCATTTATTTCATAAAAGATACAATACATTAAGAAAATATCATGGAAAGTGTATTGTTAATTTCATCCAAGAGGATGTCATTTGCACTTGCCACAAACAGAAAAGCAATAGCATAAATTCCAAATGTGTCCAAACAAACACTAGAACATTTATACAATAATCCAATGAGCTTCCCATTAGGACACCAGAGAGCTGAAGAACATATCAATCACTATAAATCAATTACTATTTAATAAGAATGTTAATCAGACTATGACATTATGAAGGAAATCTAAAATAACTTAGACATCTCATATCATAATTTTAATTACCTTGCTTAATTAGCGGAAGGCTTTACGTAGATACCTACAGTATCGAGGAAAGCACCGGCATTTCCAAAAAAACCAACAATTTCTCCATTTTCCATAGGAATTTCAAAAGTAGAGCCATTCGTGAGACCATAAGGTCCATACTTGGTCTTATTAGTATGCAAAGTGAGAGATTGAATGACGACATTCCCAAAATTATCGATTATGGTTCCGCATATTAAGGTTAAATGTTCTTCAGACCCATCGATCGAAATCTACATATTGTGTAATATTAATTTTTTTAAAAAAGTAAAAAGACAATTTAAGCATTATATGACATAAAAAAAAGTACATATTTACCTTATCAAGTACACCACCAGTACCATCATGTGTACCCGAAGATACAATTTTTCCAGTTGAGCGATTGATGCTTTTGAATGAGATGGAATTAACCATATCCACATGACTGACTACTATCTCTATAATAGCAGTATTGCTACCTGGGTTATAGTCCCAAGCGACCCCTCCTGGACCACCCCACCCTAGCTTAATTGTTCCCTGCCGCAAAAAATAATAATAATAAAAATAAAAAAAAATTGAAGAATATGCTAATTATAATCAAAGTTACTAGTGTAACACAAAGAAATACGAGCCTTGTTTGCCATTTGCTTAAATTTCAAAAAAGTTTTGGAAGTTTGTGAATGAATTAATCTTGTTGGTTTCTCATTAAATTTAGTTTGAATTGTTGTGTAATTTATTGATATGATTTGTAGTTTTATATTTATTTATAAAATCATAAGGAAAGGAAAGATTTTTCTCATATTTTTGAGTCTCATAAGTCCATAGTCCAATTAGTATAAGAATAAGGTTGCAAGGTGTTTAACGAAGAAGAAGAAGCCACGACTTTCGTCTATAGCTCTGAAAACTAACCACAATAGCTGAGTAGGATGTCCTATTTATACAACCATAAAATAGAATCTGCTAGGAATAATTGAATGTAACAAACTTCCCTGAAATCACGGGAATACTGCTGACATGGAATAACTAACAAATGCTAACATGGCCTACTCTGGTGATACTTCTCGATGATCAAAATCAGTTAAGAGTGTTAAAGGTGTTTGATGAATTTCAGAAGGTGTTTGATGAAATTCCTATGAGACACCTTTTTCTGATTTCAAAGCTAAGCTAACATTTTGATCACTTACATGCCCCCTCAAACGTAACTGGGGATTGATCACAGTGAGTTTGGACCTTAGAACATCAAAACGATTTGAACAAAGGGGCTTGATCAATAAGTCTGCAACCTGATATGCAGTGGGCACATATTGGACTACTACCTCCCTGCTGAGAACCTTTTCTCTTACAAAATGCACATCAATTTCTATGTGCTTAGTTCTAGCATGAAAAATAGGATTTTAAGCCAAGGACTGAGCACCCAAATTATCACACCAAAGCACTGGAACCTTAGCAGATTTAAGACCAAGTTCTGATAGTAAAGACTGCAGCCACACCATCTCAGAAGTTGCATGAACCAGTGCTCTATATTCTGCTTCAGTACTACTCCTTGCAACAACTGGCTGTTTCTTTGAACTCCAAGTAAGAAGATTGCCACCCAAGTAAACACAATAACAACTTGTGGAGTGCCTGTCATCAACCAAACTTGCCCAGTCTTCATCAACATATCCCTCCACCATAAACTGTTTTACAGTTGAGAATATAATCCCATAATCAAGAGTGCCTCTAATGTATCTAAAGACATGTTTACATGCCTGCTAGTGAACAAGAGTTGGTGCCACCAAATATTGACTCAACTTGTTCACAATGTAAGATAAGTCGGGCATAGTGGGAGTCAAATACTACAATGCCCCTATAGTACTTCGATAAAGAGAAGGATCAGTAAAAACAACACCTTCATGCAAGGAGAGCTTCTTGCCATGAATAACAGGTGTAGAGCAAGGAGTAGAATCAAGCATCTTGGTCTTTCTCAGCAAATCAATTGCATATTTCATTTGAGATAAGTGTAGACCTGCAGCTGATCAATTTACTTCAAAACCAAGGAAGTAATGAACTGAACCTAATGTCTTCAAGGCAAACTTAACATTCACGTCATGAATAATTTTTGAAACCAGCTTAGGACTGATGGCTTTATTTCTTGATCAAAAATGGGCCTCCATTTATATCTATCTTTACCCACTTTTGTTCCGTCCCGAGTAATTATCGGTTATTTTTAATGTTTTTATCTAGTGTACAGGTAATAAGGTTTTGTGTGTAATTGAAGAGCCTTGGTGGATTAAATTGAAGATTTGGGAGTGCACAGCTGTCATCTTTTGGAGGCTTCCATAAATTCTACAAGATGAACTGGGTTGAGAGCCTTATAATTTTGGAAAGGTCACGATGTCTACGTTCCAGTAAATTTTACGGTTTGTGATTCCGAGTTTTCTAGAGGAAGTTATGCTCATTTTCACAACAATGCGCAGACTCACGACTTTTATGTCGAGAATTAAGTCACGAGTCATGTTTTGGAGGCCATCATAAATTCTAGAGGATGAACTGGGTTTAGAGCTTTATATTTATGGAAAGATATAGATGTCTACTTTCCAATGCATTTTACGGTTCATGATTTGGAGTTTTCTAGAAGACGTTATGGTCATTTTCGTAACAGTACACAATCCTGAAATTTGGACCAGTGAGCACCGCGACTGAGTACCGCGACCGCAGGTCGCGACGCACCGGTCGTGATGAAACTTCAATTTTTTGGACAGTGAGCACCGCGACCACAGCGTCGCGACCAGCGGTAGCGACCCACGGTCACGATGGCGACGCGAGAAACCTTATTTCCAATGCCTATAAGTAGAAAAAGGGCTCTAAAGAGAGGGGATTCGGCTAGGGCTCTAAGAAGAGGACCAAGAGAGAAGAGAAGAGGCAAAGAGGGGAGAAGAAGATCATCTTGAAACCAAGAGGGATTGGATTCAATCCTTGAGCCAAAATCTCACCATCAAGCTTGGATTTGGAGAAAGTGGAAGCTAGGCAAATTCACAATGAGGAGAAGGACGAAAGTTCATCACACCTAGAGTTTTTCTATCCCTTTCCTTCTTTATTTTCATGATTGTAACTCTTTTTATTAATTGAAAAACATATTTAGTTGTAAATCTTTGATTATGAACTAAATTTGTAAGTTAGGGTTTTGATGGATCTTATTCTATGATGATTGAATGAATTGATTGTTTAATTTGTTGTAGTTGATTATTATGTTGTTGAGTGGTATTATTGTGCTTAATGCTTTCGGATCTAAAGGCCTACATTTAGATGATAAATTGGTTGTGTGTTATGTACCAAGAGGAGACGCCCACAACGTGCTCGATGTAATGTCCACAACAAGTAGAATTAGATAGAGATATACTAATTTGCTTGTGTGATCACATAGGGTGTTTATTGTGACTAATACATTTTCATGCACTTGGATATACCATCGAGAGATAGAATATTAGTGTGTGTGAAATAGGTCCGATTTACCTCGAGAGAGGACTTTGGATAATTTAGATAAACACGATCATCAACATGAATAATTAAACTACAACAATGTGCTTCCATGAAATTCAATTGGATGAATTAGGTGAATTCAAATACCCTAGCTCATCTCTCAATTTGGTTGTTTATTTCACGTTTTATGTTTTATATTTTTTATCTTTTATTTTCTTCTCTTAAACCATTTTGATTTATTCAAATAGATATAGACTTGGTTAATTTTAGTACTCAACGCCTAAATATCCCTGTGGAGACGATAATTTACTCATCATTTTATCACTTGTGCCAACCCCGTATACTTGCGGGTACAAAAAGGCGTATCAAGTTTTTGGCTCCGTTGCGGGGATATTTTAGTTGTGGTGATATTAATACTGATTAGGTCTACAGCTACTTTGGATTTGTATATATTTTATTTTTATTAATTTTGTTTTTCTTTTTTTGTACAGAAAATGTATTCTTGGTATGAGGTATCTGAGCTTACCGAGGAAGTGGTGACTAGAGACTATGAAGTACCTTTGGGCTGTTTCTTATGTGGGGGGCCGTATGTGAGTACTGATTGTCAGATGGGCAATCCGTTTGATGAAAGCTGTTCTGAGCAAATGCAGTACGAGGGCTATGTACATTATCAAAAGAACAACCTCTACCTGAGTTCGTACAATCCTAGGTGGAGCACTCATGCTGACTATTCATGGAGCAACCAGCAAGAAAATGGGTCAAGACTGGAAGACATGCTTGTCGACTACGTGACAAAGATGGAAATCCGGGAACAGCAGGAAAAAGATGCAGCTTTGGAAGACATGATTATTAAATTCATGATAAAGCTGGATGAAAAAATGGATTCCCAAGATGAGGCCCTGAAGAAGCTGGAAGCTAAACTTGATCAAGTTGCTCAATATACTCAAGTTGCTACCCAAAGCTTGGAGAGTCAAATCAACCAATTAGCTACAGAGATCCAATGGCAAGAGCACGAACCATATCCTATGGTGCAATGCAATGAAGCGGCCGTGGAAATCGAAGAGCAAATTGAGCATCAGATTTGAGTTGATCAAGTAGAGATGGAAAGGAGCAAGAGTTTGTTGCCTGAAGATGATACATCTACCCTTCCAGAGCCGCTTAAGATTTGTCTAGTCCAGAGTACCATTACAAAAGAAGAAAGCTACCAAGATACATACGTTTCTGTAGACCTCGGAGAAGGGAAGCCCAAACCGCCTCCGCCTTTTGAGCAGAACCCGCATTTGGGCCGTAACAAGATACCTTCGCATTCGGGGTATGCAAGGCTGGGAGAGTTTCATTCTCTTCCAGTTATTTGGTTAGGATGGTGCGGTAAGCTGATGAGGAGATACCAATCATGGGGCAGGTGGGCGAAAGCTCCAGCGATGAGGTAAAATCTGTACATTATTTTCTTCTATTTTATTTTGATTTTTTTAATTTAATTTCTTTTTAGTGTTTCGTAACTCGTTCCCATGAACCTTTTGAAGTGGTGTGCCTTATGTTGAAAATACGAAGTACGGGGGCGTGAGGTTGGATGATGTGATAGTTGTGGATATTTAGGATTGTTAGTTGTGGATACTAGGACTGTTGTTCTGTGTTAATGTTTTTTGCGTTTTTGTTTTTGTGTCTAGTTAAATTGTTTTTTTAGTTTTTTATTTCTAGTTTTTAGTTTTTATTTTCTTTGTAAGCCCCTTTTTCCTCATACGTAAGGTGTTAAAACATTGAGGACAATGTTTATCTTAGGTTTGGGGGTGGTTTTTGGTTATTTTGTTTTCGTTTAATTTTTCTTGTGTTTTGGTTGTGGTTAGTTAACGTATATCGGCTGGAAACCTAGACTTTCCTTACACGCATTTTGCGTTTGGAAGACTTAGGTATAACAATGCCACGTACGTTTAGTCTTTGTATAGTATGTTAAGGTTGTATATAGTGTGTTTAGTTTAGACTCTAAACATTTTAGAACCATTATTGTTGTCTTGTGTGCGCTTTCTGTTGATGCATAGTTGTTAGCTTTTTCAATAAATTTGAATTTATTTGGGACCACTCAGAATTTTTTTTGTGCCATGTTTTGCACCGCATTGTGTTGCACTTTGTTTATCTTCTTGTGAAAACATGTCATGTTCGATCGACTAGGATAAATAGTGGAGACTTAGCCAGTGAGTTTTTGAGCTTATACGTTATTATTTGAGAGGGTATTTTCGTTTCTACTCTGTAAACACTTATCTTCAATTTTGATTGATTAGTTTGGTCTCATTTAGGTTTTGCATTGAACATTTTTGAACAACTTATAAGATATCATATGTTTATCCTATGTTTTTGTTGGTACTCCTTGCTAGATGTGATGTAGGCTATGCATGTTGAACCACTAAAAAAACCAAATATTCATCATACCCTTGTGTGTGCTCCAATAACCATTTTGAAGCCAAACACTTAGAAGCTTTTTCTTTCATCACCTACATAAATCTAAAACCAAGCTCTGAATATGAAATAGCCTTACCCTTTTAGCTTGGATCATTTTAAGATGAAAAGAAAAGAGAATAATTGCATAGATGAAGTGTATATGAAATATGCCAGGGTAAATGTTGCTATTGTTGTGATTGTTGAAAAAGAAAAGAAAACAAATGAAAAGAAAAGAAGAAACAAAAGGAATCATGCAAAGCATTGTGGCATAAGAATTGAAAAAAAATGAAAGAGAATGATTCATGTATTGAAAAATGTCATGTAATCTCTCAATTTGATCGAAGGCTTTTGCATTCCTTTTTACCATTTCTTTCTTAACCTATCACCCAATAGCTCCATTACAACCTTTATTAAGACCTACTGATCTTTTGGGGAGTCTAACTTTAATGTAGAGGTTTTCATGTTGATATCTTGTTCATAATGTTTGATTCATTCAATGAGATGTATTTACGACAAAATAGCGTTTTTCAAATTGATTTTCGCATGCGATGTATACTCGTATTTCTTTGAGCATAAATTCTTTCCGCATGTGTTTGATGAGTGTGTTGTTTAGGTTCTGAACGATTTTCGAGAGAATTATCCTAAGAGGTTTAGAGTCGAGGCGAATTCCATCCTAGTTATTTGAACACAATTGTTTTCGTTTTAAGATTCTTAGAGTGTTGGCATGTGTGTGGCAAGGGGTTCAAAGTTCTAATGAGGGGTTGCTTTCAAATTTTTACTTATTGAATTTGTTAACTTTTATCTTAATGGTTTGTGCTTCATGTGGCAAATTTAATTGTTCTTCAATGTTCAGAGATGCGTTTGTGGGTATTGTAGTTGGTAAACCCTCACGAGACTATAACTCATCCACTAGGGACACTTAGAGGTTTAAAGGCTTGTGGCACATGGTAAGTGCCATCATGTTACCTACGAAAGTGGTTTAAGGTAGTTGTTTGTTTTCCGTTAGTTGTTATTTTGTTTTCCTTTGGCTTTGTTACCATTTTGTTTTGTTCCGATTTTGCTCGAGGACGAGCAAAAGTTAGGTTTGAAGGTATTTGATGGCTTCATTTCTTGATAAAAAATGGGCCTCTATTTATATCTATCTTTACCTACTTTTGTTCCGTCCCGAGTAATTATCGGTTGTTTTTAATGTTTTTATCTAGTGTACAGGTAATAAGGTTTTGTGTGTAATTGAAGAGCCTTGGTGGATTAAATTGAAGATTTGGGAGTCCACAGCTGTCCTCTTTTGGAGGATTCCATAAATTCTACAAGATGAATTGGGTTGAGAGCCTCATATTTCTGGAACGGTCACGATGTCTACTTTTCGAAAAATTTTACGGTTTGTGATTCTGAGTTTTCTAGAGGAAGTTATGCTCATTTTCACAACAATGCGCAGACTCACGACTTTCATATCGAGAGTTAAGTCACGAGTCATGTTTTGGAGGCCGTCATAAATTTTAGAGGATGAACTAGGTTTCTAGCTTTATATGTATGGAAAGATATAGATGTCTACTTTCCAATTCATTTTACGGTTCGTGATTTGGAGTTTTCTAGAAGAAGTTATGGTCATTTTCGTAACAGTGCACAATCCTAAAATTTGGACCAGTGAGCACTGCGACCGAGTACCGCAACCGCAGGTCGCGACGCGCTAGTCGCGATGAAACTTCAATTTTTTGGGCAGTGAGCACCACGACCAGCGGTAGCGACCCACGGTCGCGATGGCGACGCGAGAAACCTTATTTCCAATGCCTATAAGTAGAAAAAGGGCTCTAAAGAGAGGGGATTCGGCTAGGGCTCTAAGGAGAGGACCAAGAGGAGACCAAGAGAGAAGAGAAGAGGCAAAGAGGCGAGAAGAAGATCATCTTGAAACCAAGAGGGATTGGATTCAATCCTTGAGCCAAAATCTCACCATCAAGCTTGGATTTGGAGAAAGTGGAAGCTAGGCAAATTCACAATGAGGAGGAGGACGAAAGTTCATCACACCTAGAGTTTTTTATCCCTTTCCTTCTTTATTTTCATGCTTGTAACTCTCTTTATTAATTGAAAAACATGTTTAGTTGTAAATCTTTGATTATGAACTAAATTTGTAAGTTAGGGTTTTGATGGATCTTATTCTATGATAATTGAATGAATTGATTGTTAATTTGTTATAGTTGATTATTATGTTATTGAGTTGTATTATTGTGCTTAATGCTTTTGGATGTAAAGGCCTACATTTAGATGATAAATTGGTTGTGTGTTATGTACCAAGAGGAGACGCCCACAACGTGCTCGATGTAATGTCCACAACAAGTAGAATTAGATAGAGGTATATTAATTTGCTTGTGTGATCACATAGGGTGTTTATTATGACTAATGCATTTTCATGCACTTGGATATACCATCGAGAGATAGGATATTAGTGTGTGTGAAATAGGTCTGATTTACCTCGAGAGGGGACTTTGGATAATTTAGATAAACACGATTATCAACATGAATAATTAAACTACAACAATGCGCTTTCAGGAAATTCAATTGGATGGATTAGGTGAATTCAAATACCCTAGCTCATCTCTCAATTTGGTTGTTTATTTCACATTTTATGTTTTATATTTTTTATCTTTTATTTTCTTCTCTTAAACCATTTTAATTTATTCAAATAGATATAGACTTGGTTAATTTTAGTACTCAACGCCTAAATATCCCTGTGGAGACGATAATTTACTCATCATTTTATTACTTGTGCCGACCCCGTATACTTGCGGGTACAAAAAGGCGTATCAAGGACTGCTATCTGTCACCAAGATATCATCAATATAAAACAATAAAAGAACTATATCAGAGGCAGTCCGCTTGAAGAACAAAGAATGATCTGAAGTTGAACCCTTGAATCCACAACTGACCAAGGCTCCTTTAAGTTTGTCAAACCAAGCTCGGGGAGTTTGCTTCAGCCCATACAACGACTTCTGCAGGTTGTATACAAAGTCAGGAGGAGTGGAGCTAACAAAGCCACTTAGTTGTGTCATAAAAACTTCCTCCTTTAAGTCACCATTCAAAAAGGCATTGTTGACATCAACTTACTACACATCCCAACCAAACGTTACAGCCAAAACCACAACAAGTCTGATTGTACAAGCCTTGACTACAGGACTAAATGTTTCAAAAACATCTACACCCGGTGTTTGATGAAACCCTTTAGCTACAAGCCTTGCTTTGTACTTGTCTAGGGAGCCATCTTTCTTGTACTTCACCCGAAACACCCATTGATTCCCCACAACTTTCATAAAACTTGTTCTAGGCACCAATACCCAAGTATGATTAGAAGTCAAGGCATTCATCTAAGCTTGCATAGCTGCAGACCGGTTTGCACTTTCCAGGGCTGCTTGCACAGTTTTAGGTTCTAATTCAACATTTAAAGCATTTGGACAAGATAGAGAATACACTTTTGGTTTGAAAATACCATTTCTAAACCATGTATGCATAGGATGAATTAAAGTAGATGCAGGTACAACAGCAAGTAGAGAAGGAACAAAAGCAGAAGACATAAGAGGATGACCAATAGAAGGATCAGCATCAGTAGACAGAGGAGACAAATGAAGAGAAATATGATGCTGAACATGAGGGAAAGAGGGTTGCATGTGATGCTGGACAGGGATACTGGAGGAACCTGAATCAGCATTATTAAGAAGCTGCACAGGAAGACTAGAACTAGCAGACATTTTAGAAGGGATACCTTTAGCTGTGGACAAGAGTTCTGTGAAAGGAAAATCAGAATCATTAAAAATTACATTTCTAAAGACATAAATCCTACCCGAGGGATGCAAACACTTAAATCCCTTGTGATTCTTGCTAATGCCAATGAAGATGCACTTTGTGGAATGATAAGCAAATTTATTGGAATTATAAGGTCTAAGGTTAGGAAAGACTGCACAACCAAAGGGTTTAATGAGAGAGAGATTTGGTTTTCGACAATAAAGCAACTCAAAAGGTGTCTTGTTGTGCAGCACAGGGGTAGGCAGCTGATTTATAAGAAAAAACAGCCTGTTAAAGGCATCCCACCAGAAAGTGAGAGGAAGATGAGCATGTGCAAGCATAGACAAACCAGATTGTGATGTGTCTGTGCTTACGTTCTGGAATGCCATTTTGTTGGTGTGTGTGCGTACAAGGATGCCTAAATATTACACCATGATGAGCTAGATATTTGGATAGTGGTCTGAATTGCCCACCCCAATCTGTTTGCAAAGTTTGTATCTTTCTATTAAACTAAAGTTCTACCATGTTTTTGAATTGCTTAAATATGGAGAAGACTTCAGATTTGGCTTGTAAAGGATATATCCATGTATAACGTGTATAAGAATCAGGGCAGGACCCCAAACATCTGAAAATATTAACTCAAGTGGATGTTTGGCTCTAGTTTGTGAAATATGGAAGGGCAATTGATGCATTTTACCACACTTGCAAGAATCACAAAATTGTAGTGTAGCATTATCTTTGAATGGAACTTTGGACATTTTGAGAAATTGTTTAACAACTGAAAGTGATAGATGTCCCAATTTAACATGCCAAGAATCAAGAGTGGAAGAAAGACAAGTTACATCATGCTTGTTATTTAAGTCACTAGTAGCAGAAACACAATTCAAGGTATTTACAGAAGAATTCGAAGCATTTACACAAGAAGAAGCTGCATCAAGCATGTTACAAGATTCAACAGAAAACTAAGAAAAATAGAGAACATTTTCACTGTTTGATAGAGAAGGAAACAACTTGGAATCAGCTGTTGAGAGATCAAACTTGTAGACACCATCTCTTAAAGTTCCTTTAAGTAGAACTCTTTTCGTTTTCATGTCCTTAATAAGACAACAAGTAGGATGAAATTTAGCAATCACATTATTGTCATTCGTGAATTGTAATATACTAAGAAGATTTTTTGTGATTGAAGGTACATGTAACACATTTTTTAGAATAAGAGGCTTATTAGATGCTTTAAAGAATGTTGAACCAAAATGAGCAATGGGCAACTTTGAACCATTATCTACAGCAATCTTTGCATTACCTTTATATTCAGATTTTTGACCAAGATTGGAGTGATCTGGTGTCACATGATTTGTTGCCCATTGCTCATTTTGGTTGAGTCACCTACATTCTCAACATTAGCAATCAAACCATGATTTTGAGTTAACAAAGCATTGAAATTAGCATTTTGATGAGTTTGATTGTGCTGATTATGAGCATTAGAGTGTTGTGCTTGATTCTGATTATGATTCTGTGGAGAAAGACTAGCAAACTGTTGATTGAATCTTCTATAACAGCTAGACACAATATGACCATTTTTTCCACACAACTAACACTGACAGGCCCCTAACCTACTATCTCCCATTAGGTAGCCTGCCGGCACTCCACGGTAGCTTCCCAGTCGAGGCATGCCCTGCTGAAAGGCTTCCGTGAAGTTAAGCCATTTCTTAAATCTGAAGATCTGAGTAGAAATTTTTTTTTTTTTTTTATACAAAACTATTTTATAAAAATTTTGGCAGAGTCTCCTCTGTTTTTCTGAAATTACCAAATCTTGGAGACCTGCATAAAAACTTTAACACTTCTATAAAATCTCAAATCTCAACTACTGTGGACCTCCGATCCATCTCATCAAATCACATCTCAAACAGTTTAAATATCAAAATAAACAGTTATCAAATCTTTCAATAAAATACTCATGTACTTAAAACAATACCAAAATACAAACTTAACAACTAAAACATTATGTATGCTAGTAAAACAGTCACAGCATCCTCTGACTCGTCCCGCTGGTCTTCGACGTCCCTGCAATGTTTGCACCTGTACCTGTACCTGTACCTGGGAGGTTGATTTAAAAACATAAAACTAATATGAGTTAAAGGAGCTCAATGAGTGTTATTAATTTCTAAATAAACTTTAATTCTTTTTCTATTAACCTCCCTGAATCTGAAAAGAATATAAATCTGTTTCTAATAAATTAATTTGAGAAGATAACTGAAATCTATTTTCTGGAAACTGTTCTAAAATTTAAACAGAAAACTATTCTGAAATCTAATTTCTGAAAACTGAAAAACTGATTTAATATTTTGTCATTTTTCTGGAAACTGAAAAGCTAATATGATATTCTTTTCTGAAAACTGAAATACTGAGATAATATATTTTCCTGAAAACTGAAATGCTGAGATAATGTACTTTTCTGAAAACTGAAAAGCTAAAAGAATATACTTTACTAAAAATACTTTTCTAATGAAACTTATATGATTAAACTTTTCTAATAATATAGTTTTCTGATAATACTCTTCTGATAAAATACTTTTATGCTAAAATACTTTTCTGATAATAAACTTTTCTGAAAACTTATTCTGATAAAACCTTTCTGATAAACCTTTATGATA
Organism: Xanthoceras sorbifolium; assembly: GCA_003430845.1. Classification (NCBI taxonomy): domain Eukaryota; kingdom Viridiplantae; phylum Streptophyta; class Magnoliopsida; order Sapindales; family Sapindaceae; genus Xanthoceras; species Xanthoceras sorbifolium. The sequence goes on from CM010621.1 coordinate 12,298,610, forward strand.
ATGCTTTTCTGATAAAACCCATGGAACCCATCTCTGATAACTGATACTCCATAGGACGAATCAACTGGCGCCGTACCATATGGAGGGTGTCACTAGGCGACTGATCTGGCGACGCACTGGTGACTTCTGATATTCTGATAAAAGACATCTCACTGTCTATGAGGCGGAATTCTGCATCGCCTGCATATAGCGAGATAACACCCCAGTGTGTGGAAGACTGACAGACTCGACAGACTCAACCCCCCCAACCCCCCTCCCCCCTAAAGTTAGCGGACTGTCCCCCCTTAACATGCCTTACACAAATGAGGTGTACCGGCCGGGTCTACTTTTGATAAATTCTGATAATTCTGATAATAAATGAGTATCCATGGTTTGAAAACTATTTTCTTTACTTTTGAAAACTAGCTTTTAATCTAAAAACTTGAAATATATACATAAAACATATTTTTTTAAATGAATATCATTTCTAAATTTCGGAGATATAAAATACTTTAATTAAAAACATACTTAAACATAAATTCTATTTAACTTACAAAACTCATATAAGTAAAGAAACGTATATAATATCACAAAATACTAAATCAAACTTAAAGAAAATAAACTAAATATAATTCAACTGAAAACCTGATTTTGCACTAACTTAAATAAAGTTATTATCTTGCTAAATTTTAGATAAAACATATTGCTAAAATAAAATATATTTTGCTTTAAAATAAATTTACACTCACTGATTTTTAGTTTTCTTTAGGCTTGGTGCTCTGGTTCCTTCGTCTCAATACATTTCTTGACTTTCCATAACGATTCTTTTTCTCACATACTACAGAGATTCCTCCTTAAAATAATATATTTCCAAATAAATCATTAATATAAATATAACAACTAATACAAAAACTCTATTAACACTTTATTTTTCAATTTCTTCTATTCTAATAAAATCGATTACATTTAATCCACTAAAAATTACGTCACTATACTATAACATATAACTATATATACATTGAATCATTCAATTTCTCTTAAATCGAATCTCATACAACACAATTCAACATACTTTCTTAGATTTCTAAGCACCATTTTGTATCAGTTCATACAAATACAATTTCTAATACTTAATTATATATAAATTGAAATCTCTACACTATCAAGTTCAATTTCTACACAAATTCTCATTCTAATCTTCATCAATTTAACATAAGTGAATTTCCTTCACTTAACAACATCAAATTCAACTTCATTAAACTCGATTAAACTAATTATAACTTCAATTTCAATTTTAATTTCAAAAATTTTCAAAATTAGTGATTCAATTTCATTCCAAACATAATATCACAAAGACTTCATAATACAAATTCACTAATTTGAGAATCATTTTGATTCCTTACTTAATAAATTATAAAGTGAAAATTGTTAAAAATGGTCAAAAAATTATTAATAAAATTGTTTTTAGCCACATATGAAAAAATAATTGTTTATAGCCAATTTTTTTTTTTTAAAAAAAAAACATAAATACCCTCAACCACCCATTGACTGAATAATTACAAAAAGTACTCAAAATAATGAAAATTACAAAAAAAAAAAACCATTAAAAATTACTGAAAAACTCATTTTATACATTAAAACAAGGGTTAATTGCAATAAAGTACCCTGACGTTTGACTATATTACAATAAAATTGTGAGTTTAGCCTTAATTGCATGTTAATATCCTTGACTAACTGGTTAATTTCATGTTAGTACCCTTGACTAACTAGTTGACCGTTAGAGTTGACGATAAACCAATAGTCAAAGGACATTTTGGTATTTTTTACCTTAATTTATTTTAAAAAAATAAAAAAAAATTATAAATTATAAAAAAGTTAAATAAATCTCCACCGTCCATCAAAATTGATGGACGGTGAAGATTATATTGACAAAAAAAATTAAAAAAACTTAAAATTAAAATAAAAAAAAATTATATTTTTAGTGTTCTTGATGTGGAGATCCAGATTAGATCTTCACACCAACAACACAACCCAAAAAAAAAAAAATTCATCAACGGATCTCCATCGTCGGCGATGGCACTGCTCCATCGGCGACGGAGCAATTGCTCTATCAACGGGAGCAGATCTGCTCCCGTTGATGGAGCAGATCTAGGTTCAACAAAATTTTTTTTTTTTTTTTTTTTCAAAATGTATCTCTACCGTCCATCAAAATTGATGGATGGTGGAGATCCATTTTTAAAAATTTTAATTTTTTAAATTTTTAAATTTTTATTTAATTTATTTTTTAAAACTAGGGGCAATTATGTCATTTTACACAAAAGTCAAAGTCAAACCGTTATATTTGACAGGTCAACTGATGGTAGGGTACTAACATGCAATTAAGTCTAAACTCATGATTTTATTATAATATAGCTAAACGTCAAGGTACTTTATTGTAATTAGCCCATAAAACAAAAACACTTTTTTCTTCCTTCATTGTGCAGACTTTAACCCCTTTTTTTATATATTTTTTTCCTTCTATGGCAGCAGCTCTTTTTTTTTTTTTTTGTTATTTTTTATTTTATTTTTTTTTGTATTTTTCATTAAAACTAGTTACACACCAGTTATATTGTCTTTACCAACTCTATTATATCCACAAAATCAAAACTTAGAGGCAATTTTGTCGAATTTTTTGTATTTTATTTAGAATGTATTTTATAAATTTTTTAAGTTTTTATTTTATTTTATTTGTATATTGGATTTGATTTATGGTTGAAAGAATTTAGGTGATATTAGGGTTTATTTTTGTAAAATTTTAATTGTTATGGAATATGTTAGTGAAAAGTTAGTTAGTGAAACGTTAGTTAGTGAAATGTAGGTTAATGAAACGTTTGGTAATAATATTGGTCAGTGAAATGTTTGTTAGTGAAATGTTAGTCAGTGAAATGTAGGTTATTAAAATGCAGGTTAGTGAAATGAAGATTAATGAAATATATGTTAGTGAAATGTAGATTAGTGAAATATTGGTTAGTGAAATGTAGGTTAGTGAAATGTATGTTAGTGAAATATATATTCGTGAAATATTTAAGGTGTAATTGTTAATGGGTTTTTTTATATAATTTTTAATTTTTTGGGATCTTTTTGTAATTGTCCAGTCAGTAGGTAGTTGAAGGGTATTTATGTTATTATTTTTTAAAATGGCTAAAAACGATTATTTTTTCATTTAAGGCTAAAAATAATTATTTCCATAATTTTTTGGCCACTTTTGATTTTGTCCCTAAATTAAATCCACACTATCAATTAACTCAAAACTACTCCAATTACTTAATAATATCTCAATTTAATAATCTAAACTCAAAATCATCAAACCTCCAATTCTTTGCCTTATAATTTTCTTGATTTTCATTCTAATCAACTCTAATATCAAATAAAATACTAAAATTAATAAAACCCATCATTTTCTTCATCACCCAAACATTCAATTTCACTTATATTCAACAATCAATTTCAAATACAAATCAAAACTCAATCACTTTCTAAAATCAATTCAATTTCATCAATTATCAACTACTAATTATACAACACAAACAATTTATCAAAATTCAAACTATTTCAACTTCATAAATTACTTACCCAAGTCCTCCCTACTCTTCTTGCTTTTCTTTTTGCTGGACCCATCCTTCTCCTTCTTCTTTCTCTTCTTTTTCTTCTCTTCTTTTTCCGCTGCTCACTTTCTCTTTTTCTTTCTCTCTTCCCTGCTCTGTTTTCTGGTGTGTTCTTCTCCATTTTTCTGCACAAATTCTGCTCTCCCTCTCTTTCATGGCCGCCTACACTCTCTCTTTCTTTCTCTCTCTCTCTTCCTCGGCTGCACCTTCTTCTTCTTTTTTTCTTTCCGACTGAAGCTTTTCTCTTTCTCTCTTTTCTTCTTTCTTTTCTTTTCTTCCTCCACCGCCTCTCCTCTTCCTCTGTTTTCATTTATGTTTTTCTTCTTCTAATTTTTCTGATTTTATATATATATATATATATATATATAAACTTTATATTTACAACTTGCCCCATTTCATTTTAAAATCAAAATGTGACCATAACATAAAATTTAATCACATAATCTTGGTCAACAATCTTTGGTTTTACAATTTAATCCATAACAATCCATTAACTCTTTTCCATAAAAATCCATTTCAATTTACTTTTTCATCAATTAATTAAATTACAATCTCATATCGTCAAAAGATATATTTAAATTCCAAGAATATATTCTTATATACTTTATGGAACCTTAATAACCATTTGAAATCATTCCAGATATTTTTCAAGTCTCTGATACCCTTTTTCGAAAATCTTCGAATCCATCCAATAGATTCCATTATAGCACCCTTAATACTTTAAACATTCGATTTACTCTTAATAAAGGCTCATTTATTTACTTGTGTACTGTACAATAAATTCTGAAAGAATATATTACAATATCTGTACATATACAGTACATACTATTGGGAGGGTATATTACAAACACACATATCTATTCCTTTGACCTCCTTTACCTTTGCCACCTCTACCTCCACGTCCAGAATTATTACCACCTCTCTGCATTTTTCTATCACTGCTAGTAAAATTAGCAGAGGCTGAAGATATATGTAACGCCCCTAATATCGTTCCTATATATTTGGTAGTCCTTTTGTAATAAGTATATATGTTTTAATACAACATGCATATACAAAAAAAATTTGTATATATTAATTACAAATTTACTCTTCTTTGTTTTTGTCTCCCTTGGAACCTCTATTACCTACGTGTGAGAAAACTCAACACGCTAAGCATATTGCTTAGTGGGTGTACACAAAATTGTATATACAAATATACTATCTCAAATAATTCTATATGTTTATCGAAAATATAAATAACAAGTATATAAACAATATATGGGGCTCATGTCAAATCAAATTATATATATATATATTCAAAAAGTATAGTATTCAAAATCAATCAACAGACAAAATCTTCATAAGTTCTCAAATGCTTTCATATAACAAATCAGTTTTCATACTGGGCTCCTGACATACATAACATAAGTTTTCGGACTGGATTACGGGTTGTTCGGCATCGGACACCAATGGAGCTACCCCCCGAACATCATATTAGAGTTGGACACCAACGGAGTTACCCGCAGTAAATGTCCCATATCAGATTTTCAGATTCAGATCAAAGCTTCCTACCTTAGGACCGGCACTTGAGGCCTGCACTATCCATAGGGTGGTGCATAATATTATTTACAATCAATATTTCGGATATAAACTATATTTTAAGAATTCACAATTTAAATCATTTCAAAATCAACTTCAAACTATAAACTATAATCAATATAATTCAAATAACTCAACATTAATAAAATTCAATCAATCCGAAATATTCTGGAAAACGAGTGTACACCGAACCTGGATAATTCCCCCAACACTTTTCTTTTCCTTTTCCTCTTCCTTTCTTCTTCTTCTTCTTCTTCTTCTTTTTTTCTCCTTGTTTCTCTCTTTGGCCGATCTCTCTATTTGGTCTCTGTGTGTTTGTTTCTAATGTTTTGCTGGGTGTGTTTTTGTTGTTTGACTATGTGTTGTTTTGTATTTTCCTTTTGTTTTTGTTGTTTGGACAAGTGGAATGTGGAATTCCACTTGTCATGTTTTTTCTCTCTCTCTCTCTATATATATATATATATATATTGTATTCATAAATCATCCACTACACCGCTTTACAAATCCTCTTGTTTGTTTGTTTGACCTTTCCACTAGCAATTTTATATATATTATATATCTTCTGTATATATTCAAATATGATTTTGGAGCATTTTGATTTAATTTTTGTTTGTGATATATATTCGAATATAATTTTAAATTGATTTGATGTGAATATTGGTTTCAGAAATATATTTGAATATATTTATGGATTAATTTGATGTGATTATTGAATTGAGAAATATACTCGTATATGATTTTTGTATATTTCTTTTATGATTATTGATGAAATTTGGATTTCGAAAATATGTTTATTGATTTGAAATATTCGAAAGTTAAATTTGAATATAAGAAAGTGATTTGTGAAATGGCTCTGATGTATATGAACATAGATATGGATATAGGAGGTTGACATGTCAATTGGGTTTTTCTTTTTTGTAATGGCATAAATTTACTATTAATTACATTCCATCTCGATAATTATTCCAAAAATATTCCACACTTATCCAATCACCAGATTGACTTCGCCAATATTCAATTGGACCCATAATTGTAAATAGGTTTTGGAAAGTCAGAAAAAAAGAGGACACTCTGGCGAAATTTTTATAAATTAATTTGGACCATTTTTAATATAGTTTTAATTATGGTTATATAAACAGTAAAACAGAGATTTCAGTATATGGTAACGCTCCCTAATTCGGTTCGAGTGGATTGGGTCAGGGGGTGTTACAATATATCAATGGAAGAAGTTGCATTTAGTTGCTCCAAACGCTGTTCCTGAGTAAGTAAAAGAAATTGTGCTTCACTCAAAGTAATGAGATCTTGCCGAGCTGTGAGATAGATCACAACAGGATCATACTCCACTCTAAGACCACTTAGAACTCTCAACACCAAATCTTGCTCAGTCATGATCTGGCTAGCAACTGCAAGAGAATCAGAAATACCTTTCATTTTTAGAGTATAATCATTCATGTTCATCGATCCTTTTTTAGTTGTTTGAAGCTGACTTCTGAGTTGAAGGATTCTGGACTTAGATTGCTGTGAATATAGCTTTTCAAGAGTAGACCAAACTTCAAAGGTTGTGGTGCAATTTGTAACTTAACCTATAGTTTGTTCACCGATAGTTGAAATAATCCAGCAAACAAGCAATTGATCATTCTTTTTCCATGCAAGAAACTCATCACTCACTTTAGTTGTTACTTCACCTTGTACCTCAACGAAGTTCTTCGGAGCAGGTTTCGACTTGAAAATGTATTCTTCTAGGTTGTAAGCTCTGATTGCTGGAAGAACTTGAGCTTTCCAGAAGAGATAGTTTGTCCGATCAAGCTTTATCGGCAAATTGAAGTTGAGATGAGAGGTAAATGCAGAGGTTTTGCGATACTGCTTCTAAACCAGACGCTATTGCTGGTGAGCTCGTGTTTGATGTGTTTAACGAAGACGAAGAAGCCATGACTTTCGTCTATAGCTCTGATACCATGAAAATTTAACAAAGCAAATGAAAAAGACAAAGAAAAAGTAAGAGAGAAATAAACTTTTCATTATTTGGAAAACTGACCACAATAACTGAGTAGGAGGTCCTATTTATACAACCATAAAATAGAATTTGCTAGGAATAACTGAATGTAACAAACTTCCCTGAAATCACGGGAATACTGCTGACATGGAATAACTAACAAATGCTGACCTGGCCTACTCTTGTGATAGTTCTCGATGATCAAAATTTGTTGAGAGTGTTAAAGGTGTTTGATAAATTTCACAAGCTGTTTGATGAAATTCCTGTGAGACACCTTTTTTTGATTTCAAAGCTAAGCTAACATTTTGATCACTTACCCTTCCCTATTTCATGGTATAAGATTTCATGGTATAGGGACGGGTAAAATGCATCAATTACCCTTCCCTATTTCACAAACTAGAGCCAAACATCCACTTGAGTTAGTATTTTCAGATGTTTGGGGTCCTGCCCCGATGCTATCTACTCAAGGATACAAATATTACATACACTTTGTTGATTCTTATACACGTTATACATGGATATATTCTTTACAAGCCAAATATGAAGTCTTCTTTATCTTTAAACAATTCAAAAACATGGTAGAACTTCAGTTTAATAGGAAGATAAAAACTTTGCAAACAAATTGGGGTGGGGAATTCGGACCACTGTCCAAATATCTAGCTGATCTTGGTGTGATATTTAGGCATCCTTTTCCTCACACACACCAACAAAATGGCATTCCAGAATGTAAGCACAGACACATCACGGAATCTGGTTTGTCTATGCTTGCACATGCTCATCTTCGTCTCACTTTCTGGTGGGATGCCTTTTGAACATGCTGTTTTTCTTATAAATCAGCTTCCTACCCCTGTGCTGCACAACAAGATACCTTTTGAGTTGCTTTATTCTTAAAAACCAAATCTCTCTCTCATTAAACCCTTTGGTTGTGCAGTCTTTCCTAACCTTAGACCTTATAATTCCAATAAATTTGCTTATCATTCCACAAAGTGCATCTTCATTAGCATTAGCAAGAATCACAAAGGATTTAAGTGTTTGCATCCCTCGGGTAGGATTTATGTCTTTAGAAATGTAATTTTTAATGATTCTGATTTTCCTTTCACAGAACTCTTGTCCACAGCTAAAGGTGTCCCTTCCAAAATGTCTGCTAATTCTAGTCTTCCTGTGCAGCTTCTTAATAATGCTGACTCAGGTTCCTCCAATATCCCTGTCCAGCATCATATGCAACCTTCTCTCCCTCATGTTCAGCATCATATTTCTCTTCTTTTGTCTCTTCTGTCTACTGATGCTGATCCTTCTATTGGTCATCCTCCCGTGTCTTCTGCTTTTGTTCCTTCTCTGCTTGCTGTTGTTCCTACATCTACTTCAATTCATCCTATGCATACACGGTCTAGAAGTGGTATTTTCAAACCAAAGGTGTATTCTCTATCTTGTCCAGGTGCTTTAAATGTTGAATTAGAACCTAAAACTATGCATGCAGCCCTGGAAAGTGCAAACTGGTCTGCAGCTATGCAAGCTGAAATGAATGCCTTGACTTCTAATCACACTTGTTGTGGGGCATAAATGGGTGTTTCGGGTGAAGTACAAGAAAGATAGCTCCCTAGACAAGTACAAAGCAAGGTTTGTAGCTAAAGGGTTTCATTAAACACCGGGTGTATATTTTTTTTTGAAACATTCAGTCCTGTAGTCAAGGCTTGTACAGTTAGACTTGTGTTGGTTTTGGCTATAGCGTTTGGTTGGGATGTGCACCAAGTTGATGTCAACAATGCCTTTTTGAATGGTGACTTGAAGGAGGAAGTTTTTATATCACAACCAAGTGGCTTTGTTAGCTTCACTCATTCTGACTTTGTATGCAAGCTGCAGAAGTCATTGTATGGGCTGAAGCAAGCTCCCCGAGCTTGGTTTGACAAATTTAAAGGAGCCTTGGTCAGTTGAGGATTCAAGGGTTCAACTTCAGATCATTCTTTGTTCTTCAAGAGGACTGCCTCTAATATAGTTCTTTTATTGGTTTATGTTGATGATATCTTGGTGACAGGTAGCAGTCCTAAGCTGGTTTCAAAAATTATTCATGACTTGAATGTTAAGTTTGCCTTGAAGACATTAGGTTCAGTTCATTACTTCCTTGGTTTTGAAGTAAATCGATCAGCTGTAGGTCTACACTTATCTCAAACGAAATATGCAATTGATTTACTGAGAAAGACCAAGATGCTTGATTCTACTCCTTGCTCCACACCTGCTGTTCTAAGCAAGAAGCTCTCTTTGCATGAAGGTGCTGTTTTTACTGATCCTTCTCTTTATCGAAGTACTATAAGGGCATTGCAGTATTTGACTCTGACTAAGCCCGACTTATCTTACATTGTGAACAAGTGGAGTCAATATTTGGTGGCACCAACTCTTGTTCATTGGCAGGCATGTAAACATGTCCTTAGATACATTAGAGGCACTTTTGATCATGGGATTATGTACAGTTTGTGCTGGAGGGATATGTTGATGCAGACTGGGCAAGTTCGATTGATGACAGGCGCTCCACAAGTGGTTATTATGTTTACTTGGTGGCAATCTTCTCACTTGGAGTTCAAAAAAACATCCAGTTGTTGTAAGGAGTAGTACTGAAGCAGAATAAAAAGCACTGGCTCATGCAACTTCTGAAATGGTGTGGCTGTAGTCTTTACTATCAGAACTTGGTCTTAAATCTGCTAAGGTTCCAATGCTTTGTTGTGATAATTTGGGTGCTCAGTCCTTGGCTCAAAATCTTGTTTTTCATGCTAAAAGTATGCACATAGAAATTGATGAGCATTTTGTAAGAGAAAAGGTTCTCAGCGGGGAGGTAGCAGTCCAATATGTGCCCACTGCATATCAGGTTGCAGACTTATTGACCAAGCCCCTTTGTTCAAATCGTTTTGATGTTCTAAGGTCCAAACTCACTGTGATCAATCCCCAGTTACGTTTGAGGGGGCATATAAGTGATCAAAATGTTAGCTTAGCTTTGAAATCAGAAAAAGGTCTCATAGGAATTTCATAAAACACCTTGTGAAATTCATCAAACACCTTTAACACTCTCAATAGATTTTGATCATCGAGAACTATCACCATAGTAGGCCATGTCAGCATTTGTTAGTTATTCCATGTCAGCAGTATTCTCGTGATTTCAAGGAAGTTTGTTACATTCAGTTTTTCCTAACAAATTCTATTTTATGGTTGTATAAATAGGACCTCCTACTCAGTTATTGTGGTCAGTTTTCCAGATAATGAAAAGTTCATTTCTCTCTTACTTTTTCTGTCTTTTTCATTTGCTTTGTGAGTTATTACAATTAATTCGAAATTTAAAGAAGAGGAACACAACTAAACTCATAACCATCATATGTACAAGTGAGAGGCAAACTACTGAGCCAGGGCCCACACTGACCCTGGGCAAACAAGACAGTTGCCCAGGGCTCAACAATTTTGAGGGCATCAACAAACTCTTGAGTATATAGTTTCTAAATACACCCGTAAAAATTTAAATTACTTCTTTAGAGATTTTACTATTTAATTTTTTTATGTTCTTAGGCCCAACAAACTGTGAAAGGGTACAAATTTTTTAAGGACTCCTTTAGAGATTTTAATATCTCCCTCAGGAATCTTGGGCCCAACAAACTCTAAAAGGGCACAAATTGTTTTTTGAACTCCTTTAGAAATTTTAATATCTCCCCACAAATCTTACGCCCAACAAACTCTGAAAGGGCACAATTTTTTTTTCCCAAGACTAAAACGCTATGAGTCGGCCCTACACTGAGCCAACCTTATCTTTTCGCTAATGCTGATATTAATAAGCAAAATTGACTCGAATGATTAATTTAACACTAACAACAAACGTGACTAACTTTTGCCAAACACCACCACTGCAAATCTGGTGTATTGGGCATTTATTTTTTAGAACAAACTAAGCTATAGAGATTAAACAAAAAAGTATCTAGTAATATTTAAAAAGTGTTTGATAATGTTCTTAAAGAACAAACAATGGAAGCTACACGAGCAACCATTAATGAAGGTTCCTTTGATCTGAATTGTAAGCTATTCTTTATTGTATTCAACTTACATTACATTTACACATAATACAAATATATATATATATAAAACTCAACATCACAAAGGAATTCTATAACATAATTGTAACAAACTATGCAACTTGGCCGCCATGTCAGTTACTCTAACAAATTAATAACCGACTTAACTAACTTCTAGAAATCTTGAATAATCAACTTGCCACCTTATCAATTCGATAATGGTTGTGATTAGCTTGATCAGGACTCGTGACTGAGCTGATTAAGGCATCCCATTGTGATAAGGTGATCCTTCATATAGGGCTGCACTTCTCTGAATTTTGCCAGCTGTTGAAGGATCACCTGAGTTGCTTAAGCTGAAGCTATCGGATCCTTGATCATGAACTGATTTTGCCCCTTGATCATGAACTGAACTCAAGTTGCTACTTTGTACTTCTCTCACATTTCCCTGCAAGCTAAATTGCAGTGACTAAACAAGATTCAGCTTGGAAGGGAGAAACTGAAACCTGTCGCTAGTCAAACCTTTAGTGAGCAAATTAGATACTTGGAACTCTATTGGAACATATATCGGCTCTACAAGTCCTGCAGATACCTTCTCACAAATGAAGTGAGTGTCTATGTCAATGTGTTTTATACGAGAGTGAAACACGGGATTGACTGCAAGTGCATTAGCACTTTGATTGTCACACTAAAATAACAGTGGATGCAGGAATTGCAATATGAAGCTCTTTGAAGAGAGATTGCAACCATAAAATTTCAGTAGTAAGCTGAGCCACAGATCTATACTCAGCTTCAGCACTTGAAGGAGCAACTACAGTTTTCTTCTTTGAACTCCATGAGATTAAATTCTCACCAAGAAACACACAATTCCACTTGTGGATCTCCTATCATCCACACTACTTGCTCAGTCTGCATCTGAGTAACCTGTAAGCTGCAAAGAAGAACTTGGTCTGAACCATAAACCTCTATGAATTGTCCCACAAAGATACCTTAACACACGTTTACAAGCTACCCAATATTGGGATTTATACTGTAAAGCTTGTAATTGTAATATTATTAGACATAAATAAGAGTTAAACCTTTATCGTTCGAATAAGAAGTGTTTTTATTTGTTCATACCTTTATATATTGTGCGTGTAAACATCCAAGATTATAAAATGTAATTTCAAAATGAGTATACGAATGTCATATATAGAAGGATTCATTTTGAGACATGCAATCTAAAGAGTCCGTAGAGAATAAACAAAGCAGGGTACTTTCTTTGTGGTTGATCTATTGCTGCGATCCATTATATAATGTACGGTGGTCTTATCTTAGACTGTTCATGGAGTTGACATGAAAATGGAGGCACCTTATTTGATGAGATTATATAGTACTGGGCCACGATTTATATGAATCTCTCACCAAGATCCTTTAGTAGATGAGATTCGTATATGTCGACAAATGATGGCTGTATACAGGTGATCTTAATTCTGAGTGTCTTATTGTCTCCTTCAGGTTGGATTGTGGCTTTTGACATACCATGAATGAGGTTGATGTTATATATTCTCTATCAATACCTCTGTATCTTAGAGTTGCGATTTGGCTACTGGGAAGGTATGAACACAGCAGTGGAATCCACTTCTTCTTGACTGAAGTAGATCAGTAGCTCTCTTAAGGGTTGATTTGGGGCTTGAATAATTATTAGCACTCTCCATCTTCTGTAAAGAAATAAGGGTGCATTTGGTATGCAGGATTGGATTGGATTATTTTTATGGGATGAGATTGTATTGGATTGAATTGTATTGGATAGGACTAAATTAGTATTGTAATGTGTTTGGTGTCATATGGAATAGAAATAAAAATAAATATATTTATTTAAATATTTTAAATTAAATTAAATTTGGTTAAACATTTAAATAAAAGATATTAAAACTTTAAAATGTTATAATATATATATAAAATTAACTTTTTAAATAAATTTAATTTTATATATAAATAGTTTAATAAAATATAAGAAATGTTTTTGAAAATAAAAAAAGAGGAACAGAAAGAGACCAGCAAAAAATAAAAGTAAAATAGAATTATGAAAAAGTGGAAAAAAATAAATGTAAAAAGTTGAGGAGAGAGAGAGGATAAAATAAACCCTTTGTTTTGGAGGGGTTTATTTTATCCTATTGTCTGGGATAAAACAAATGGGACAAAAAATAGTCCGCTTAACTTAGATCACCAAACAAGGGATTGGCTTATTTTTTTGTCCAATCCTAAGCCAATCCCAAGCAACAAACACACCCTAAAAGATTTAATTGTTCATTAGAGAATCAACGATACTGAAAGGAAAAGATATAATTATAGGGGTATAACGGACTTTATGACCTAGCACTAGCTATGAACTACTTGTGGAGGATCATACTATATGTAATAGCTATATCAATGGACATTGAGACTTCAAATTGTATAAAACGTCCACAGTTTTAAGAGTTCAGTCTCGGGTTTTTAGTGGAATAACTCCAAACTTAATAATCATAAAATATTAATTAAAGCGTTTATTATTGAAACTCAAAATTGTGGATCCATTAAATCCCCTTGCTAGCCCTTATAGTTAATGATAACGAGGGTCACAGTAAATTAATTGAATGGTCCAATTAATAGTGTTACGAAAATAATACGAATTAATTAAACAATATAATTATTTAATTAATGATTTAATAATTAAATAAAAATTAATAATTTTAATTATTAAATAGGAGGTTGCAAGTTCGGACCATGACTAGGACAAAAAGAAATTAAATAACATGATTATTTAATAGTCCTAGAAGTCAAAGGTTCAAACTCTAAGGAAGACCAAAATAAAATAGAATTTAGAATCTTACTTTGACTTGGTCAAATAAAACCCTTGAGTTATGATATATATATATATATATATATATATATATATATATATATATATATATATATATATATATATATATATGAGCAAAGAACGCCTACCTCTCCTAAGGTTTGTTCAATTACAAACGAAGTCAACTTTTGCGTTTCTTGACAAAGACCTCCCCTCTTTTGGGTTTGCTCAATTACAGGCAGAGTCAACTTTTAACCAACTCTTTAGGTTTTTGACAAAGACCTCCCCTGGTCAATTGTTACATTTGACTAAATTTTTCTAAGAGCAGGATAAGTGTTTGTTAATAAAAGATAAAGTTGACTCCGTTGTAGTTGGTAAAAATCTCAGGGGAGGTCCATGCAATTATATATCTACATATATATATATATATATATGTGTGTGTGTGTGTGTGTGTGTGTGTGTTATCATAAAATAAAACTAATGCAATTAACCTAGCAAAAAAAGAGTGGTGCGGCAACCAAAGAGAGAAGAAGAAAAAAGAAAGTTTTTTCTGACCCTTTTTCCTGTAGGGTGCGGTCGGCCTGGGGAAGCAGATAAGGAGTTGTCTTCTCCATTTTTCTACAATTTCCATCTCTTCATCCGTGACATGCCCACACACACGTTGTCAGATTACGGGTCATAGTTCGGAAGGCTTAGAGGTGAATCAAGAAGTCAAAGATTCAAGAAATGCATCAAAGGTAATTGTAGTATAAAGTTTTTATTTGCATATGTACAATAACAAGATCTTTGTGAAAAGAGTTTTCAAGAAAAGAAAAAAAAAATTAAAACCTAATTCCGCTATGTTTATTCGATAAATCAATCTAAACTATTAATTTTTATTTAATTATTAAATCATTAATTAAATAATCATATTATTTTATTAATTCGTGTCACTTTCATAACACTATTATTTGGACCATCAAATTAATTTACCGTGACGCTCGTTACCATTAACCAGAAGGGCTAGCAAGGGGACCCAATGGACCCACAGTTTTGAGCTCCAATAATAGTTAGTAATATTAATTAAACTCTTTAATTAATATTCCATAATTATTAACCTCGGAATTATTTCACTAAAAACCCGAGGCTGAACTCTCAAAACTACAAACGATTTATACAATCTGAAGTCTCGGTATCCATTGATATAACTATTACATATAGTATGATCCACCACAAGTAGTCTATAGCTAGAGGTAGGTCATAAAGTCCGTTATACCCCTCAAATTATATCTTTTCCTTTAAGTATCATTGATTCTCTAATGAACGATTAAATCCTTTCTTTCTTTATGGAAGAAGGAGAGCGCTCATAATTATTCAAACCCCGAATCAACCCTAAGGGAACTACTCATCTACTTCAGTCATGAATGAGTGCATTCCACTATTGTGTTCATACCTTGCCAGCCACAAGCCAAATTGCAACTCCAAGATACATAAGTATTGATCGAGTATATAACATCGACCTCACTCATGGTATGTCAAAAGCCACGATCCAACCTAAAGGAGTCGATAAGACGCTCAGGATTAAGATCACCTATATACAGCCATCATTTGTCAATATATACGAATCTCATCTACTAACGGATCTTGGTGAGAGATTTATATAAATTGTGGCCCAGTCCTATATGATCTCATTATATAAGGCGCCTTCATTCTCATATCAACTACATGAGCAGTCTAAGATAAGACCACCATACATTAGATAATGGACCGCAGTAGTAGATCAACCACAAATAAAGTACCCAGTTTTATTTGTTCTCTACGGACTCTTTAGATTGCATGTCTCAAAATGAATCCTTCTTTATATGACATGAGCAGTCACGTCTCCTCTCTGCACTATCTCTATAATGAGATTATATTTCCTCTTTATATGTTTCCCTCTTTTATGGCTTCTCAGTTCTTTGGAATTAGCCACACCTCCACTATTATCACAATAAAGTGTCACGGGTTTATCCATATTAGAAACAACTTCCAGATCACTTAAGAACTTACAGAGCCATACAGCCTCCTTAGCAGCTTCACAAGCCGCTACATACTCAGCTTCCATGGTGGAATCAGAAATACAAGGTTGCTTGATACTCCTCCAAACTATAGCTCCACCACCAAGGGTGAATACTGACCCAGACGTGGATTTCTTAGAATCCTTGTCCGATTGAAAGTCAGAATCTGTATATCTTAACGGGCCGGTTAAGATATACTAGTATATAGTTTCTCGTTCTCCAAAGGTAGTTGAGAATATATTTAACAGTAACTCAATGATCCAATCCTAGGTTGGACTGATATCTACTGGCTATTATCACTGCGAAGTAGATGTCGGGTCTCGTGCATAGCATAACATACTTAAGACTACCTACTGCTTAAGCATAGAGAATTCGTCTCATATCCTCAGTTTCTTAAGGTGTCTAATGACACTGTTCCTTAGATAGATGAACTCTATGCCTAGAACGTAAACTTCCTTTCTTGGAGTTCTGCATCGAGAATCATACAAGTATCTCGTCGATATACGATACTTGAGACAATACTAACAATTTGTTCTTACAATCCCTTATTAATTGGATCTCTGGAATATAACTTGCCTTTCCCAAATCTTTCATTTGAAATTAGTTAGTAAGTCAACCCTTTACTTCTGATAACGTCCCTACGTCATTCCCAATGAGTAGGATATCATATACGTAAAGGACCATGAATACTACGTTCTTGTCAATAATGCCCTCGTACACATAAGGCTCATCAGCATTTTGCTCAAAGTCATAGGTTTTGATAGCAGTGTCAAACCTTATATTCCAATATCTAGACACTTGCTTGAATCTATAAATGGACCATTACAACTTGTAAACTTTTTGCTTTTGATCTTAAGATATGAATCCCTCTAGTTGCATCATATAAATGCTCTCATCAAGATTGCCATTCAAGAATGCAGTCTTCATGTCCATCTGCCAAATCTCGTAATCGAAATAGGTAGCTATGGATAAGAGTATCTTAATAGACTTAAATATAGCTACTAGCAACAAGGTTTCATCATAATTGATGCCTTCTTTCTGAGTATAACTCTTCACCACTGGCCTTGCTTTGAAGGTCTCTACATTCCTGTCCACTCCTCTATTTCTTTTGTAGATCCACTTACACCCTATGGGTTTTATCCCATCCGGTAATTCTACAAGCTCCCAAACTGAGTTAGAGTATATGGACTCCATCTCCAGATTCGTAGCTTTAAGCCATTCCTCTTTGTTAGAATCTTTCATTGCAAGTCTAAATGTCGATGAATCATTGACACTATCATCAGAAACGACACCCTGTGCCTTTCCAATACCTAAATATCGATCAGGTTGTCGTATAACCCTCCCACTACTTTTAAGTGGTAGTGCTTCCTGACTAGGAATTATCTAATTGTTAGATGTCGATGGAACAATAACTTTGTCAACAACTTTTGTTGACTGAGCACTGGTCCAATCAGGTTCTAGCACTTTTAACACAATCTTGCTTCGAGGCTTGTGATTACTCATATAGTCGGACTTGAGAAACTGATAGCTTGGCTTTTTATGATAAAGTTTCTCAAAGGGAGATTGAAACTTAAGTAAAGCACTTGGTAAATTATTGATAAGAAAAACTGAAGTTAAGCAGGCTTCAAACCAATATGTGAGAGGCATATGTACATGTGCCAACATGGTCAAAGACATCTCTATGATTTGCCTATGCTTTCTCTCAGGTACCCCATTTTGTTGATGGGTATAGGGGCAAGAAAACCTATATTGTACTCCTAAGTTTTGAAAATAAGGCACTAAGGATTGTTACTTTACACCCTTATCAGCTTGAAACATCTTAATCTTCTTGTTAAATTGCAACTCAATTGTCTTTTGAAAGCAAATAACTTGGACAATGCCTTGGATTTTAACTTAAGAGGGTACAGCCATATGAACCTACTATAGGCATCTACAAAAACTATATAATACCTATAGCCATCCATAGACAACATGGGTACTGGACCCCAAACATCACTATATATCATTTTCAAAGGCATAGTAGCTTTGATTTCAGATTTTGTAAAAGGCAGCTTGTGTAACTTCCTAGTTTGCAAGATTCACAAAAGTGAGGTGCACTTACATTGTAAGGAAAGTGTAATGTGTGTAGCACCTTTTGAAGGATTAAAGGGGCTAGATGACCCATTTTTGCATGCCAAATAACAACATTGGTTTTAGCTGCAATCATAGTGCCAAACCTAGGCTTATCAACAGCCTTTTGTGAAAGCAACACAACAATTCCATTATTACATATGTTTGAAACAAAAACATGAGCATTATTTACATTAGGTACACTCATTATTGAAGACTTGAAAGCATTCCCATGAGATGAGGTAGCACCAACTAACTTCAGCTGATATAATCCATCTCTAAGAGGACCTTGCAAAATAGTTCTCGCGGTTCTCTTGTTATTAATCAAACAACCATTGTCATGGAATTCAGCATAAGCATCATTATCTCTAGTTAACTTGGATATATTAAGCAAGTTCGTGGTAATTTATGGCACATGTAAAATATTTTTCTGTTGCAGCTAATGATGAGGTGCAATATGTGTTTGTATTATAGAGTGACCAATGTTGGAAATGTGCAAGTGATTGCCATTACCAAAAACTAGTTTATCATTACCTATATACTCATTCTTAATGCAGAGGTTGTTGAAATCGATTGTGACATGGTTTGTGGCTCCACTATCCACATACCAAGCCTGGTCACTCATTGATTCTGGAGTAGCATAGTAAGCTATCTATTGAGTATTAGTGATGGCCTGATTGTTTGCTTGAGAGCCATTTGTACCCTATGTAACCTATCCTGCATTATAGGAATTAGTTAGAGTCTATTGAGTCATGAGAGCTGACTAATTAACTTGAGGATAAGGTCCTTTGAATTGCTTATCAAAACGTCTGTAGCATTGAGGTGCCTCATGACCTGGTTTAGAGCATAACTGACAGTGGATTCGTTGATTGGATTTGCCTGGAAACCTCTATCCTCTGCCTCTAGATCAGTTGCCTCTGTAATTATTTTGAAGTTCCTCCTCTATTTGCATTATTCTTATTGTTGTACGAAGTGCTGTTAGATGTAAAATAACCTGATGGAGAATGCATATTAAGAGAGTCAATGTATGAGAAACAAGAACTGTGCATCTTCTAAAGTTATAGTGTGTTGCTGAGAAGAAATTAACACTACAACCATGATGCTGCCTTAATCTTGGAATCACGGTTGGCCAGGATTGAGCTTGCCATAGCTGATTTGAGGTAGCAGCTTGATATGTTGGAGCAATACGTAAAAAGGGACGTGAGCGATCTTAGAGACAAGATCGAGGACCTCAGGGGGAGCATGCTATCCGTCACTACATCAAGGCAAGAAGCACAAGATGGGAACGAGATTTTCCAAGCTCGGTTGGAGAACATGGTCATGGGAAAGCTTGCAGAATTTGAGACATTTCTTGAAGAAGTACGGGAAGACTGAGCATTATGCAAGAGAGCCATTAGTGGTGGGGCTTTCCAAGATGCTCCAAAGAAGGAAATACCTAAGCTGAAGGAGATAACTTCATTTGGCACATAGAGAGGTACTTGAGGCCGTCAGGATCACTGATAATCGAGAACAAATACGGACTGCGACCCTTTACCTCACCGATACAGCCACTCTATAGTAGAGGATGAGACATGTCGACATTCAAAGAGGTACGTGCTTCATCGATACTTGGGAGGACTTTAAGAAAGAGCTTAAAAAGTAGTTCTATTCGGAAGATGCCGCATATCTTGCTAGGGAGAATCTAAAGAAGCTCAAACAAACCGGTTCAATTAGGGATTATATTAGGGAATTTTCTAGTCTCATGCTTGAAGTTCCTAACATGTCAGATGATGATTTGTTATTTAACTTCATGGACAACCTACAACTATGGGCAGAAGTAGAGTTGTGACATTGAAATGTGCAAAATCTCGCGGAAGCGATGGCCTTTGCAGAATCCCAAATTGATTATTGGAGGAGTGAACCATATAAGAATAAGCCGCCTGAGGATAATCATGGCAAAAGTGGGGGAGACAAAGGAAAAGGTCCTTACAAGCCTCCGAGCGGGAAAGACGAGGGAAAATAGAAGGAAGGTCGAGGCAAGAAAGACCTCAAGCTGAAAACCAATGGTTTCCTTTGTGACGGACCTCTTTGGGCAAGAGAGTACCCCAAGCGTAAAGCTATCAACGCGTTGGTAGAGGAGCATGAGAAAGAGATTGAGGAAACTCACATGGGCTCTCTCTGAATGCTTACTGCCATCAAAGCTTAACCAGCCCCTAAACCTCGAGGGAGCCAGGGTCTAATGTACCTGGATGTACAAATCAACGGAAAAGCTACTCGGATCATGGTCGATACCAAAGCTACAAACAGCTTTGGCTCAGAGGAGAAGGCTAAGAGATTGGGTTTGAAGGTGTCCAAGAAGACCAGATGGCTGAAAGCGGTAAACTCTAAGGCAAGACCGCTGGCATGGCGCAAGGAGTAAACATAAGCATGTGAAGTTAGAATGGAAAGATAGACCTTACGGTTGCGCTCATGAACGACTTTGAGGTAGAACCCAGCATGGACTTCCTCGAACAAGTCAAGGTAATTCATTTACCCTTCTTATGTTCTGCTACTAAATTAGAGGATACTCCTTGCATTATTCCAGCCATTGCAAAATCTGGATCCAAGACCCCTCATCTTTCGGCCATACAAGTCAAGAAAGAGGAAGTGACATTCTTGGCCACGGTGAAACATGATGAGGGTGGAATTCCGTTAGAGGAGCTATCCAAGGAGAGTAAGAAGGTCCTTGAGGAAGTCAATGACGTCATACCCACGGAGTTACATAAGAGGTTTCCACCTAAGAGGGAAGTAGACCACCAAATCGAGTACAAGCCCGAGAAAGTTAACTTGGTGGTGGATGCACCAAGTCGCAAAGCGGAGCTTGCAACTATAAAGAGTGCGCCATAGGGAGAAGTCATCAACCTTGTCAAAGAAGGGCTATAGCACGAATCATTTGCTAAGAGTCTCATGGGATTAGCCAATGACAGCAAAAGCAAGCAGTTTTGGGTACAAGATGGTTTACTCTACACAGTGGGGAACCAGTTATATTTGCCAAAATTTGAAAACTTGCGGAAGAATTTGATCAAGAAGTGCCACAATCCGAAGTGGGCAGGACATCCGGGGCAATGGAGAACAAGGGCTTTACTGGAAGCAACCTATTATTGGCAGCATATGAGGAATGATATAAAGGCCTATATGAAGACTTGTCTTGTGTGCCAACAAGACAAGAATGAGCAGCAATCACCAGGAGGATTGCTAAAGCCATTACGCATCCCTGAGAGACCATGGGAGAGTGTCACCATGGACTTCATATCGACCCTGCCCAAGTTGGAAGGATGCGGATCGATTGTGGTGGTGGTCGATCGGTTCTCCAAGTATACAACTTTCATTGTTGCCTCTACGGATTGCACGGTGAAGCAAGCAGCTTGGTTATTCCTAAGGGATGTGGTGAAGTATTGGGGCGTGCCTAGAACGATCATTAGTGATCGAGATCCATATTTCACGGGAAAAGTCTGGACCGAGCTTTTCAACTTGCTGGGGTCGAAGTTGCATTTCTCTATAAGCTTTCACCCACAAATGGATGGGCAAACAGAGAAGGTGAATGAGTTGTTAGAGCTATACCTGAGGCACTTTGTGAGTGCCAACCAAAGAGATTGGGCAAAGTTACTTGATGTGGCCCAATTATCTTACAACTTACAAAGGAGTAAGGCAACCCACCATAGTCCTTTCGAGTTGGCGACGGGCCAACAACCCCTCACTCCGCAAACGGTGATAGTAGGATACACGGGAAGGAGTCTAGGTTCGTACAAGCTGGCCAAGGATTGGCTAGAATTAGCCGATATTGCACAATCTTATCTTGACAAGGCGGTTCGAAAGATGAAGAAGTAGGCGGATAAAAGGAGACGACAAGTGGAATTTCAAGTGGGAGACTTGGTGCTTATCAAGTTGCTGCTCTAACAATTCAAAGCCTTTATAAAGGTTCATAAAGGCTTGGTGAGGAAGAATGAAGGACCCTTTCCGATTTTGAGAAAAGTAGGAAATGTTTCCTATAAGGTTGAACTACCTCTGAGGCTCAAGATCCATCCAGTCTTCCATATGAGTCATTTGAAACCATATCACGTGGACATGGAAGACCCTAGCTAAGGAGAATCATCAAGAGCCCCAACATCCATTGTAACCTTCTATGATAATGAAGTAGAGGAGATCCTAGCGGATCAAATTGTGAAGAAAAGGGGTGTTCCTTGAAGTAGAGAATATTTTGATCAAGTGGAAAGGACTTTTCGCAAGTGAAGCTACTTGGGAACCTAATGAGACTTTATGGAAATTTTTGAAATAAATCGAGGAGTTTCACAAGGAGACTACGACGAGGACGTCGCGCATTAAGTGGGGGGGAATGTCACAATCTTTCTAGAAGCTTCCGGAACAACCCGAATGAGTGGTGAACCTTGTAGAAGAACCTAGAAGAATGAAGAAGCTCCTAGAAAAGTCTAGCTCTTGGGACCTTCTAGAAAGGTATGAAGACTTATAGGATGTTCAAGACTTAGAATAATCTAGAAGCATGTGTGTTGTAGAATAACTTTGTACATTGTAGAATTCTCTAGAATATGTATATGGTAGGATAGCCTAGAATGTTCTTTGGTACCTATAAATAGATGGCATACTCATTTGTACAAACCATCTAAGAAATCCAAGAATCGAAGCATTCAAACACTTATGCTCTCTTTTTTTCTCTCTTCATACTTAGCTTTCTTAAGTTATGCTAGTAAGTAACTTGCTTAGCTCGTGGGGATTAAGGCTGACTTAACATTTTCGACGGGAGAAAGTGAGTTAAGTGCTGCACGGTTAGCTTAGAAAATAATAAGGCCATAACAAGATGCTGTGAATGTTATTGAAGATATTAATAGGAATGTTTTCTCTTTGAGTCCTGCTGGGAATGTTATTTCTGATATTAAACCTCTTTGTAAAGTTGTAGGTGTTTCTAAATGCTAAGTTGTTTCTAGAGAGAGAAATAGTTCGGCTCATTCTCTTGTTTCTTTGGTTTTGTCCTCTGAGAAGGATCATGTTGGCTTGTTGGTAAGTGTTCTCACTCTTATGTTGCTTTGGTTTAGTGAACACACAGACTTTGTTTAAAAATAAAATAAAAATCTATTTTAACTCTAATTAGAAAATTTGACTTGATTAGAATAATAATATACGCAAATTGTGCTTGATTTAATTTTGAAGGGAGAAAAATTTGATTTATCGAATAAATGCAGCAGAATTAGGGTTCAAAATATTTTTCTTTTCCTAAAAACTATTTTCACAAAGATCAAGTTTATGTACATACTGATCGGTCTATAATTTGCGTATTTTTATATCCCTTAAACCGTATCTTTTAATTGTATTCTTGAGTATTTTTGGTGCTTTTGACGTGTTTTCCTTGAGTGTGCAGGTTTAAGGACCCAAGTGATGATTTTATATATTTTTGGGGAAAAAGTGTAATTTCAGTAACTTGGTGGAAGGGCCT
Source organism: Xanthoceras sorbifolium (assembly GCA_003430845.1). Taxonomy (NCBI): domain Eukaryota; kingdom Viridiplantae; phylum Streptophyta; class Magnoliopsida; order Sapindales; family Sapindaceae; genus Xanthoceras; species Xanthoceras sorbifolium. The sequence goes on from CM010621.1 coordinate 12,322,274, forward strand.
CGATGAAAGCATATGAAGTTCTGGGGCTAAACTGTAAATTTAGAAAGTTGACCCCAGCCATTAGTGAAACGGTGCGTTTTGCACCTAAAGAAGCTGGCCTTTAGTGGAACGGCGCCGTTTTGGCACCAAAGAGCTGGTGCAAAACGGCGTCGTTTTGCGGTTTTAAGAAAAGAAAAAAATAAAAAACCAATGTGCATCGCTATGCACAGCGCGACCATCCCAGCTCACGTTCCTCCTTGCGATGAAAAAGACCAGCCCAGGCAGTGAGCATGGCGAGCTCGAGCGCGGCCACCCCAGCTCGCGGTGCAGAAGAAGATTGGCGTCCAGTAAGCAACGCGAGGAACCGAGCGCGGCCTGTGCTCGCGTGGCCAGCTCGCGGTCCAGAAACCATGCAATCCAGTGAGCATGGCAAGCTCGAGCGCGGCCATCCCTCCTCGCGGTGCAGCTCGCAGTGCAGCATCTCCAAGCGGTCCAGTGGGCACCGCAACCAAGCCAGCACGACCACAGGTCGTGGTGATGGTCGCGGCGAAGGAAAAAACAGCGCCCTAACTTGCTGCTATAAGAAGAAAGTGACGCAGCTGGGCAGAGAAGGAGAGAGCTCGTCCAAGAACAGTCCCAGTAGCTCCTAAGCTGCTCCAAGGGTGATTCTTCACCCATCTTGCTCTTCCAAAACATAACCCAACATCACAAAACACCAAAACAATCTCTAGTTCGTGAGTGTTCATCGAAGAAGACGAAGATCGAAAGCGGAGAAGTTCAAGCCGGACCAAAGCGGGATTTCGACTCTTGAGAGCTTCGATGGGTTATATTTCATCTCATTAATCTTCCTTTGATTGTTCATTTATGATTATGAGTTGTTAGAAATATTGTTAGGTGATTTTCGGAACTATGAACGGATTTGGATTTTATTGTTTGTGAATATATTTTGTGATTTATTTCATGATATTATGTGCTTAATAATAAGTAATATGTTTTCCATTTCCGTAATTACCACCTCGCATTATCCTCCATTTAATCCGTCTCGCTTTATTTTAATTGTTTTAGTTAATTTAATTTAGTTTAATTATTGTAAACCATGATTATGAACTAAACTTGTAATTTGGGGTTTTGATGGATCTTATTCTATAATGATTGAATGAATTGATTGTTTAATTTGTTGTGGTTGATTATTGTGTTGTTGAGTGGTATTGTGCTTAATGCTTTTGAATGTGAAGGCCTACATTTAGATGAAAAATTGGTTGTGTGTTATGTACCGAGAGGAGACGCCCACAACGTGCTCGATGTAATGTCCACCACAAGTAGAATTAGATAGAGATATACTAATTTGCTTGTGTGATCACATAGGGTGTTTATTGTGACTAATGCATTCTCATGCACTTGGATATACCATCGAGAGATAGGATATTAGTGTATGTGGAATAGGTCAGATTTACCTCGAGAGAGGACTTTGGATAATTTAGATAAACACGGTCATCAACATGGATAGTTAAACTACAACAATGTGCTCTTAGGAAATTCAATTGGATGGATTAGGTGAATTCAAATACCCTAACTAATCTCTCATATTGGTTGTTTGCTTTATTTTTATTTCTTTATATTTTTATCTTTTAATTCGTTCTTTTAAACCTTTCGATTATCCAAATAGAAATAGGCTTGGTTAATTTTAGTACTCAACGCCTAAATATCCCTGTGGAGATGATAATTTACTCATCATTTTATTACTTGTGCCGACCCCGTATACTTGCGGGCACAAAAAAGACGTATCACATACGCGAATTGAAACTTTATACTACAATATCTTTGATATGTTTCTTGAATCTTTGACTTCTCGATTCACCACCAAACCTTCCGAGCTATGACCCACGGTCTGACAATGCATATGTGGGCATGCCACAGATGAAGAGATGGAGATTGCATAAAGGAGGAGAAGACACCGCTTTGTCTCTCTCCCAAAGCCGGCCGCACCCTGCATAAAAGATGGGTCAGAAAAAACTTTCTTTTTTCTTCTCTCTTTTTGGTGTAGCAACTCCTTTCTTTTTTGTAGATTAATTGCATTAGTTTGTTTTCCTAATATCATATCATGTATATACTAAGTCTCTAAAGTTTTATTTGACCAAGTCAAAGTAGGATTCTAAATCTTATTTTATTTTTGATCTTCCCTAGAGTTTGAACCTTTGACCTATAACACTATTAAATAATTATATTATTTAATTCCTTTTATCCTAGTCATGGTTCGAACTTGCAACCTCCTGTTTAATAATTAAAATAATTATAAATTATAAATTATTAATTTTTATTTAATTATTAAATCATTAATTAAATAATCGTATTATTTAATTAATTCTCTTTAATTAAATTGTGTCACTTTCGTACACTATTAATTGGACCATCCAATTAATTTACCATAACCCTCATTATCATTAATCATAAGGGTAGCAAGAGGACCTAATGGACTTACAGTTTTGAGCTCAAATAATACTTAGTAATATTAATTAAACACTTAAATTAATATTCACTACAAAAAAAAAGGCTTTTCACTACGGGCTTTCTACTATGGGCAAGGAAGGCCCGTTTTTAATAAACATATCTACTACGGGCTTTTAAAGGCCCGTAGTAGAAAATCAATTAATGACTACGGGCATTTTGAGCCCGTAGTCGTTAAGCACTTCAACTACGGGCCCAGAAATGCCCGTAGTGGATGTTCAATTATCCACTACGGGCCTTTAAGGCCCGTAGTGGATAATTGAACATCCACTACGGGCATTTCTAGGCCCGTAGTGGATATGGTCATCCATTACGGGCCCCAAAATTCCCGTAGTGGATGCCCATATTTTTCTTCACCTCCCTCCACTTTGGAACCCTAGATTATTTTTGCAAAAAAAAAAAAATTTCCTCTCTCCCTCCCGCCGCAGCAGCCTCTCCCCTTCTCCTCTTCACTCTACAGCATCGCTGTAACACCCCCTGACCCAAATCCGCTCGGACCGAATCAAGAAACGCTACTATATACTAAAAACTAACTTTTACTGTAGATAAACATATTTTATCTTTATATGAAAACCATTTGAAAATGGTCCAAAGAATTTTCGAAAATCTTGCCAGAGTTTCCTCTGTTTTTCTGACTTTCCAAAACCTGGTTATACATAAAATTTATAAAATCAACTTCCAAAGTCTCAAATCAATTTTGCGCACCCTTCCAATTATAGTGCGACTTACCAACCAATTTATCACAATATAATTTATAAAGATTTACATAACATAAACACATCATAAAATATTTACATAGCGAAAGCTCGTTAAAGATTTACAAACAGTTTCTGTATATGCATACGGTATCAAAATATATAAACTTAATATAAACAAACTACCAAAATGTATGCAGGAAAGATGTGATCCTGACTCTGGTTCTGCAAACTCTACTCTTCTTTATCTTTTTCGCCCTTGGAACCTTTATTACCTGCGTGCAAGAAAACTCAACACGCTAAGCATATTGCTTAGTGGATGTACACAAAATCGTATATACAAATAGTTAATAACAATTAAAACTATAAATAACAAATATATATAAACAATATATGGGGCTCATATCAAATCAAATATCCAAAATACAATTAACAGACATATTTTCTTAATTTCTCAAACGTTTCCAGATAACAAATCAATTTTTAGATTGGGCTCCTGACATACAAAACATAAGTTATCGGACTGGATTACGGGTTGTTCGGTATTGGACGCAAACGGGGCCACTCACCGAACATCAGATCAGAATGGAACACTAACAGAATCACCCGCTGTAAATGTCCCATAAAAAATTTCAGAACCCTAGGACCGGCACTTGGGGCCTGTACTATCCAAAGGGTGGTATAATCGGCACAGTACTGTTCAGACAGAAACCCAATTGACATGTCAACCTCCTATATCCATATCTATGTTTATACACATCAGAGCCAAAATGTTTTCTCAAAACCAATGTCAACATCTCACATTTCTTTTCGAATCATCGATCAACGTAGTCAATTTCAATACATATCGATATATTTATATTTCCGAAATACAAAATTCATCAAATATAATATAACGGAAATATACGAATGTAAATCAATAATCATATCAAATCAATCCAAAATATACTCAAACGTATTTCATAATTCCATTTCGAATCAAATCGCCCAAAAATTATTTTCCTATACATTTCACAATATAATATAATTTAACACACTTTCAACAATATATTTTCATAACACTATTAGAACCAAATCGTATTCAAATCAATCCGAAATCGGTTTCAAACTATCCATTCTACTCAATATAGTTCAAATAATTCAAAAACTATAAAATTCGACAATTCCGAAAATTTCTGGAGAACTGGAAAAATTCGAAAACTCGTATATATCGAACCTGAACTATATTTGATAATCAATCTAATTCCAATAACGCAAATATAATCAAATTCAATCAATCTGAAATATTCTGAAAACTGAAAAAATTCCAAAACACGTATATTTCAAATCTAAATTATAATCTATAATCCATATAATTCAAATAACTCAGAAACTCTAAAATTTGACAATTTCGAAAATTTCTGGAAAACTTGAAATTCGAAAAATTCGTGTACACCAAACCTGAACGCTTCCTCCTTCTCCTTTCCTTCTTCTCTTTCTCTTTTCTTCTTCTTCTTCTTCTTTTCTCCTTCTTCTTCTTCTTCTTTTTCTTCTTTCTCTCTCCTCTCCTATCTTCTTTCTCTCTCGTTCTAATTCTATAAGGTTGCTGTTTCTGTGTTATTGTGCTTCAAATTTGTTTTATGAAGCTTCATCGCTTCATCATGCGGTGCTATTTTTTTAAAAAAATTTTGAGCCATTGCGACCGGTATCGCGACCGGTGGTCGCGTCGCTTCGGTCGCGATGCTCACGGGGTCGAAATGTGCCACTTTCATCGCGAGCTGATCATCGCGATATGTGGTCGCGATACTCACTGCCCCAAATCATCCTTTTCATCGCGAGCTGCTCATCGCGATCTCAGGTCGCGATGAGTAGTCGCGATGCCTACTGTCCAGATTTTCACCCTCTTTCTTCGTGCATTATTTTCGACCATACATTTAATTACAATGTCCACCCCTCAAATCATAAAAATCATATTCACATATTCAAAATGAATTTAATCATACTTTTCATATGTATTCGAAATTAGGGATGTTACAATTCTTCCCCTCTTAAGAAATTTCGTCCTCGAAATTTACCTTATTCGAATAATTGTGGATATTGCTGTCTCATGATCTCTTCACTTTCCCATGTTGTTTCTTCCACATTATGGTTTCTCCAGAGAATCTTTACTAAGGGGACTGTCTTATTCCGGAGTTCCTTAAACTCTCTGTCTAGAATCTCTACAGGTTCTTCTTCATATGTCAAGTCAGGTTGTATCTCAATAGTTTCAGTCTGAACTCTATGAGATGGATCAGATCTGTATCTCCTCAGCATAGATACATGAAATACATTATGTATCTTTTTTAATTCCAAGGGTAAAGCTAGTCTATAGGCTACCGGTCCTACACGTTCAAGAATTTCGTATGGACCAATAAACCTAGGACTTAACTTTCCTTTCTGTCCGAATCTCATTACTTTCTTCCATGGAGATACTTTCAGAAATACTTTATCACCGACTTCATATGCAATGTCTCTCCTTTTCAAATCTGCATATGACTTCTGCCGATCGGAAGCGACTTTCAGTCTTTCCTTTATGATCTTTACCTTTTCTTCAGTCTGTCTAATTAAATCAGATCCAATCAACCTGTCTTCTCCCAATTCTGTCCAGCACAAAGGTGTCCTGCATTTCCTTCCATATAATACTTCATACGGTGCCATATCTATGCTCGTCTGATAACTATTGTTATACGCAAATTCAACCAATGGAAGATGATCATCCCAACTTCCCTCAAACTCAATAATACAACTCTGGAGCATATCTTCTAGCACCTGAATTACTCGTTCCGACTGTCCATCTGTCTGTGGATGGAAAGCTGTACTGAAACTTAATCGAGTACCCAGAGCTTCCTGAAATTTCTTCCAGAATCTGGACGTAAACTTCGGATCTCTGTCTGAAATAATAGAAGCTGGCACTCCATGTAATCGAACTATTTCGTTAATATATAGCTCTGCTAATCTGTCCAATGAATAATCTATTCTGACAGGTAGGAAATGTGCTGACTTGGTCAGTCTATCCACTATGACCCAAATTGCATCATGATGACTCCGTGTAAGGGGTAATCCTGTGACAAAATCTATGGTAATGCGATCCCATTTCCATTCAGGTATGGGTAGTGACTGTAGCAAACCTGATGGAACTTGGTATTCTGCTTTTACCTGTTGGCATGTCATACATCTATTTACAAAGTCCACCACATCCCTCTTCATACCTGACCACCAATATTGAGTTCTCAGATCTCTATACATTTTTGTGCTACCAGGGTGCATTGAATATGCACTGCTGTGTGCCTCTGTCAGAATTGCCCTTCTCAACTCCTCATCTTCTGGAATGCAGATTCTAGTTTTGAAGCACAAAGTACCATCAACTCTGATTGCAAACTCAATATCTTTTCCCTCCTGGACTTGGCCACTAATAGTCACAAGTTTCTCATCCTGTTGCTGCTTATCCTGTATCTGCTGGATCAGATTCGGCTTGAGTGTCAGTTCAGCTAAAATAGCATCATCTGAGGTTAATTTCAAATGAGCATTCATAGTTTTCAATGCAACTATAGACTTCCTGCTCAAAGCATCAGCAACAACATTCGCCTTTCCTGGATGGTAATCAATAATCATAATCTTTAATTAACTCCATCCATCTTCTCTGCCTTAAGTTGAGTTCCTTCTGGGTGGGCAAATACTTAAGACTCTTATGATCCGTATAAATATAGCATTTCTCTCCATAAAGATAATGCCTCTATATTCTCAAAGCAAACACTATGGCTGCAAGTTCCAGATCATGTGTTGGATAATTCTGTTCATGAATCTTCAACTGTCTGGAAGCATAAGCAACCACTTTTCCTTCCTGCATTAACACACAACCTAAGCCATTGTGTGAAGCATCACTATAAATCACATAGTCTTTACCGGATACTGGCTGTACCAGAATTGGTGCTTCAACCAACATCGCTTTCAATTTCTCAAAAGCTATCTGGCATTTCTCATTCCACTCAAATTTGACATTCTTATGCAGTAATTTAGTCAAAGGAGTGGCAATGGATGAAAATCCTTTTACAAATCGTCTATAATATCCGGCTAAGCCTAGAAAACTTCTGATCTCAGTAACATTCTTAGGAGGCTTCCATTCCATCACTGCTTCAATCTTTTTGGGATCGGTTGTAATACCCTTAACTGATACTACATGTCCCAGAAAAGCAATTTCGTTCAGCCAGAATTCACATTTACTAAACTTAGCATACAACTTCTTTTCCCTCAGAGTCTGTAACACTATTCGCAGATGTCGATCATGTTCTTCCGGACTCTGAGAATATATCAGAATATCATCTATGAATACCACCACAAATTGATCCAGATACGGACGAAAAGTACGATTCATCAAATCCATAAAGGCTGCTGGTGCATTAGTCAACCCAAATGGCATTACGACTAAAAGTTTAAGTGCAACGGTCTATATGAACCTAGAGGGGGGGTGAATAGGTTCTTACCCAATTTTTTTATTACCAACAATTTAATTAGATCAATTCAACAATTATAAACACATAACAAATGCGGAAGAGATAAACAAAATCAACACAAGGATTTTAGCGTGGAAAACCCTTTCCAACAAGGGATCAAAAACCACGGGACCACTCTTGGCCACTTAACGGACAATCCACTAGTGATAAATGCAGTACACCTTCAAGTTGAAATTACAAGGACTCACTCCTCTTGGACTATCCCGCTCTAGTCTACCCGCAGGCCTTTTCCCTAATGATCTCCCAAGATCCACTAGGTGACTAAACGTATATCCTCAAGCTATCCTAGAATTCACACTCCTATTGGCGTAAGCCTACACTTATCGTCTCGCAAGAGCCAACTAGTGAAATTCCACACAAATGCAACTTTTGCACAAGAAGCAAACCTTGAGCTTGTTCACAAGACTTCACCAAAGTCACACAAGCTCTTCCAATAACACAAAGGATTATAGTCTAAGTGTTCAATGATGCATGAACATACAATTAGGATGCATGACTAATACAACCTATGATGCTAAGTGAACTAGTGCACACAATCTACTTAAATAACACTTAGCATAAACACATTTCAAGACCTAACAATTTTTGCAACAAATTCAACACTTTCAAGTCATGAAACAAACATATTCAATGCATGAACTCTATAAGGCAGCCAACATGTTTATATGAATGTGATTCTAACAACAAGTAAATTATTATAACAACAACTAACACTCTTGATCCAACCTAGATTAGTACCAATCCATTAAACACATGTGAGATAGATGCTTAATTCATTCAAGCAAGATAAATGCATTCTAAATCATAACATCAAGTTATCTAGGTACTAATTTAACTTCCTAAATGCCTTATCATGCATTAAACACAAAACCCACAAGCTTTCATTCAATTAATATCTATGAAACTCCATTAACTCTCATTCAAGAACAACAAAGAGATTCAAATGAAATGAATCATAAAACAACTTGAACAAACAAGAAACAAACTTACCACAAGTCTCTAATTTGATTCTATGGACATACAAGAGAGATTGGGTGAGTTTTGAGAGATTGGAGTTGAGAGAGTATGAAGAGAGGGAGCTGCTAGGGTTCTTCTTTTTGGATTTTTTTAATGAAAAAGACGAAGTGGCATTTATATAGGAAGAGCCACGGGTCGGGTTGCCACACAAAACGGGTCGGACGCACATGTTGTGTCGGGTGCAGTTTTCTACACTGACCTATGTTCGGTTTCAAGCTAATATCTAGAGAAACGCCACCCAGAAAATTCTGAAAAAATAACTAAAGAAAGTAGACACATACATGAACAACTTTCATGAAGAACACCATTTAAAATTCGGACAGTAAGGGTGCCATATTGGACCACATACATGACACACAAAAACTGTCTCCCCTGTTTTTCCAGCACTGACCTATGTCCCGTTTCTATCTAATATCTAGCGAAGTGCCTCCCAGAAAATTATGAAAAAATTACAGAAGTAAGTACACACATAGGCCAACAATGTTCATGAAGAATACACTTTGAAATTCGGATAGGAAGGTGGAGATATGGGACCATCTATAGGATGCATCTTCAGAACATAACATATGAATGCAATACAATGAACTATGCACCATAGACCATATCAATGATGAATGAGATGCCTATAAACACAATGACTGATATGTTGTGAGTGTGAGATCCTAAAAACCTTTGTGAGATTGAGAGAAACTTACCAAATGAATTGATGATCTTAATGCCTTCAACGAAAACTCCCAAACACAATTACAACCAAAGAGTGTTTTGCACGGAATTAGCCAACCTAGAAAATGCTCGACCTAACAATCTCCCCCTATGGCTATTCCGTGACAAGACCTCAAACCTCACAAATATACAAAATGATACAAAGTTTGAACTCACAAATACAACCTCACAAAATTACAATGAATGATCTTAAAACTAAAAACTTGAAGCTTGAGATCATTTATGGGCAAGGTGAACCTGAAACAAAAGAAAACACACTAACACAAAACAAAAGACGTTAGTAGACACCGTGCGGTTCATATAAACGCCCATAGATAAACATAATCATTAACAACAGACACAAAACGATAAACGATAAACAATGAACACATGTATGCATTAACATTTATCCCCCTAAGACTATTTCCATATGCACATAAAACAATAAAAACTTCTCCCTCTTTTTGTCTCCCCCTCAAATTCTCCGCCTGAGTACTATACAACAATACAAACTTCTCCCCCTTTTTATCACGGGAGAGGCAAAGGAAAAACACAATAGATAAAGATATGAGTAAACAGGAAAAATATCGCACAAAAGACAAGAGAATACACGTACCAACTCCCCCTGAATGCCATACACAAGTAACATGGGAGTCATATCCTTAAGGAACCAATAGTTACAAATATGCACCACAACAAATATCAAGTCCCATCTCAACTTCAAAAAACACAAACACAATCATCACTTCATTAACAGATTAACATTTGCCCACAATAAGTGACCAATATACACGCAAGCACATATATATAAATATATATCATCCTGTCTCAAGAAAGTCGCAAAATCTCAAAAATAAGCTTTTGAAGGAAATATTTTGATATCAACTACAAAACAGTTTTATATTATCATTCAACACAAGCTTGTCTTTTTTTTTTTTTTTATTGAGCTTTTCCTTCTTCTTCTTTTGCTTATTTTCTTCCTTTTCTTGTATTTCAACTTTAATTTTAATTTCCAAAGGCATTGGCGGTTTTCATTGCACCTAAGGAGGTAGCCTTCTCCTCTAACTTGGAGATAAAGATATTGTTTCAAGCATATTGTAGAGGTAGCTTTCACTCTTCCAGAGGGCATAGCCATTTCCAAGCTTTTGTTTACCAAGCCATTATTAATCCAATTATACATTTCTCAACAAGAAAACTATTTTCAAAAACATTTGAGAGCAATGAGAAATCTTTTGACATTCAGAAACTGGATGAGCTTAATAGACACACAATATTCACACAATTGCTTATACAAGTCCAAATATGGGCATTTTGTCAATTGCAACAAAGATCTAAAGGGCTAATGTCAGGAATTTAAGAGTAGATAAATGATACAAATCATTTTACACAAATATGACACTAGTCCACTCTTAGACATGAACAACACATGTTACAAATGACATGGCACAATCAATGAAGAGAGCATACACCAATGGATTTACTAAGTGACTGAAACCTAGCATGATCCAAAGGTTTGGTAAACAAATCAGCAAGTTGATTTTCTGTGGACACATGCTCTAAGGACACTACATTGCTTTCGACTAATTCTCTAATGAAATGATGTCGAATGTCAATATGTTTAGTCCTAGAGTGTTGAACAGGATTTTTGGAAATATTTATAGCACTGGTATTGTCATAATAAATTGTCAGAGTACCTTGTTTCAAACCATAATCCTCCAACATTTGTTTCATCCATAGAAGTTGTGTACAACCACTACCTACTGCAATGTATTCTGCCTCTGCAGTTGACAAGGAGATAGAGTTTTGCTTTTTACTATACCAGGACACAAGATTGTTTCCAAGATAAAAGCATCCTCCAGTTGTGCTTTTTCGATCATCACTGCATCCTGCCCAATCTGCATCACTAAAGCCAACCAGGTTAGGGTTAGTGTCAAAAGAGTACCAAATTCCAAAGTCCGAAGTTCCATTGACATATCAAATTATTCTTTTCACAGTTGTGAGATGTGACTCTTTCGGATTTGATTGATACCTGGCACACAAACCAACACTCAAAGAAATATCAGGTCTACTAGTAGTTAAGTACAACAAACTTCCTATCATGCTTCTATACAGACTCTGATCAACACTTTTTCCATTTGAATCTTTACTCAATTTCAATGAAGTGCTCATAGGTGTGTTATAGTGTTTTGCCGATTCTAACCCAAACCTTTTCACTAGGTTTTTAGCATATTTAGCTTGGGAAATGAAAATCCCATCACTCATTTGCTTGATTTGTAAACCTAAGAAATAAGTTAGCTCACCTACCATGCTCATCTCAAACTCACGAGTCATCACATTAACAAAGTCACTCACTCGCTTTTCATTAGTGGAACCAAACACAATATCATCAACATAAATTTGAGCTATGAATAACTCACCATTTTCACATTTGATGAACAAGGTTTTATCAACACTACCTCTTATGTATTTGTTTTCAAGCAAGTAGTGGGTGAGACGTTCATACCATGCTCGTGGAGCTTGTTTCAATCCATAGAGTGCTTTCCTTAATTTGTATACGTGCTATGGATGATGTGGATCTACAAATCCCTTTGGTTGCTCAACGTATACTTCTTCTTGAAGAACTCCATTTAGAAATGCACTCTTCACATCCATTTGATGTAGTTTGAACCTGCACACACAAGAAACACACAATAAAAGTCTAATAGATTCCAATCTAGCTACTGGAGCAAAAGTTTCATCAAAGTCTACTCCCTCAAGTTGTGTGTAGCCTTGAGCAACTAGTCTTGCTTTGTTCCTCACTACATTTCCATTTTCATCCGATTTGTTCTTGAAAATCCACTTTGTACCAATGACATTGGTACTCTTAGGTCTAGGGACGAGAAACTACACATCATTCCTTTGGAATTGATTGAGTTCTTCTTGCATGGCACCAATCCAGAACTCATCTTGAAGTGCTTCTTCAACTTTCTTAGGTTCGAACTGATACGTGTAGCAAACATAGCTAACTTGATTAGCTAGTTGTCTTCTTGTTCGTACTCCTTCACTCACATCTCCTATGATGTCATCCTTTTTATGAGACCTCCTAACCCAAGGTACAGGATCTGTTTGATTTGGCATTTCTTCAGTCTCCTCTTCTTTCACATTTGAGTCCAAACCTGCACATTCAGAATTCTCAACAACATACTCATCATCAATATTAGACACAATTCCTGCATCATCCACAACTACATTAGATGATTCCATAATAGTATGAGTAGTTGAATTGAATACTCTATATGCTCTACTGTTAGAAGAGTATCCTAGAAAAATACCTTCATCACTTTTAGCATCAAACTTACCAAGTTGGTCACAATCATTTAAAATGTAGCACTTACTCCCAAATGTGTGAAAGTAGCTTATATTTGGCTTCTTTCCTTTCCATAACTCATATGGAGTTTGTCTAGTGCCGGGTCTCAAGAAAACACGGTTTGAAATGTAGCATGCAGTATTGACAGCTTCAGCCCAGAAATTCCTTGGAAGTTTCTTGCTATTGAGCATAACTCTAGCCATCTCTTGCAGCACCCTGTTCTTTCTCTCAACAACACCATTTTGTTGAGGAGTTCTAGGAGCAGAAAACTCATGAAAAATACTAAGGTTATCACAAAAATTACCGAAGCTAACATTTTCAAATTCCTTTCCATGATCACTCCTAATTCTTTGAATGTTCTTGATTTTAAGATCTTTTTCATTCAGAAGTTTATTGCAAAGTGATTTAAATTTTTCAAAAGCGTCTGACTTTTCTCTAAGAAAATCAATCCAAGTGAATCTAGAAAAGTCATCAACACACACAAAGATATACCGCTTACCTCCAAGGCTTTCGGTTTGCATAGGACCCATGAGATCCATGTGAAGAAGCTCCAAGGGACGTTTGGACATTGTACCTTTATTTTTCTTGTGTATTCCCTTTGTTTGCTTCCCAATTTGACATGGTCCACATACACCTTCCTGTTTCTTTCCTAGCTCAGGAAGACCTCTCACAGCCTTCATCTTTCCAAGTTTCTTTAGGTCCTTGAAATTCAAGTGACCAAGTCTTTGATGCCAAAGTTCAACCTGTTCATGGTTAGTCAAATTGCATTTAAGATTTTTAACATCAATACAATAACAATTATCATCAGTTCTCTTTCCCTGCAAAATAACATTTCCTTTAGAGTCCAAGATTGCACAAGTATCTTTAAAAAAGTTGACAGCATGTACACTTTCACACAAGTGTGTAATGCTAATCAAGTTTGCCTGCAATCCATCAACAAGAAGAGCATCATTAAGACTAGGTAAACCAGAAATTTTAATTGACCCTTTACCTATCACCTTCTTCTTAGAACCATTACCAAAAGTGACCCATCCTCCATCCTTCATCACAAGATTTTCAAAAACATTTTTATCTCCGGACATGTGCCTAGAACAACCACTATCAAGGTACCAAGAATTTGCATTAATGGCTTTCAAGGCATAATGAGCAGCATAATATATGAAATCATCTTTTCTAACCCATGCTTTTCTCATTTTCTTTTTCAAGTTCTTTTCTTGTGGTTTAGAATTAACAACATTATTAGGCATTTGTCTAGAAAATCTTTCAAAGTGACAATCCCTAGATTCCATTTCATTATGGCACAATTGAATGTAATCAAAACATCTAGCTCTAATATGCCCTTTCCTACCACAAAAATGACAAATAGGAATAAAGTTAGAAAATTTACCTTGATGATTTGGTTGCCATTCATTTCTTTGGCGTCGGAATGATGTGGTGTTAGAAACTTTACCTTGTGCTTGTGGTTGTCTAAGAGGTGTCTTCTTGGGGTTGCTTGTTATCCTTGGTTGTTCAAGTGTTTGTTTCAAATTTTCTCCCTTGAAACATGTTGTCTTGCTTGACGAAGGAGTGATTTCTTCAATTTCATAGCCTATGCCTCTCTTGTCTCCATAAGCCTTGCCAAGATTAATTACTTGATCAACCTTTAGTGTACCCAAAGTCAGCCCCTCGATTGATTTCCTGGCATCCTCCAATTCCTTGAGACATTCTTGTTCCCTATGTCTCACAATTTGCAAGGTCTTCTCTTTCTCACTCAGTTCCTTCTTCATTAGAATAATTCTTTGATCATCATCTTCTTTTTCTTTCTTGAGTTTTTGGATGGCTTCTTCAACAATCTGAGCCCTTGATAATGCCTCTTGCTTCTCTTTCTCAAGAATCTTGAGTTTGACCTTGTAAGAAACATTTTCCTTCTTTATCTTGAGGCTTTCTGCATATAACTCATTAAAAGCTTCCTCAAGGCTTTCTTCATCTGATTCCTCTCTCTCACTCATGCTCGTTTCACCTTCACTAGCTTCTTTCTCATTGCTATGATGACTTGCAACAAAGGCAGTGAAGTTACTCACTAGCTCCTTTGAACTTGTGAAGCTTGTATCATCTTCTTCATCACTATCACTCCATGATACCTTCATTGCCTTACCTTTCTTATTTTTCTTAAAATTGTTGGCACATTCGGTTGAGATATGCCCACAGCCTCCACATTCATAACATTGGATGCCTCTCTTGTTGATCTTTTCTTTTGAGGTGTCAACTTTCTTTGGAAAGCTTTTCTTTGTATCTTTGGTTCTTGTGGAGTTCTCACCCTTCTTTTTGTTTGTCTTGAGGAATTTTTTGAACCTCTTGGCAAACATGGCAATCTCAGCTTCATTGAGATCATTATCATCTTCTGAATTTTCAGCTTCCTTGATTGCTTTGAGGGCTATACTCTTGTGTTTCTTGACTAGTTTCAATCCCATTTCAAAAGTCTTCAAGGAACCAACAAGTTCTTCTACTCTCATGGAATCAACATCCTTGCTTTCTTCAATAACTGTGACTTTAGCTTGAAATCTTTCGGGTAAGGATCTTAGAATCTTCCTAACAATCTTCGAGCTAGAATAGATTTATCCCAACATATAACTCTTGTTGGTGATGTCTGTGAGCTTGGCTTCAAATTCTGCAAAGGTCTCATTTTCTTCCATTCGAAGACTCTCAAATTGAGATGTTAGCATTTGAAGCTTGGACCTCTTGACAGCTGTAGTTCCTTCATGTGTGATTTGGAGGATTTCCCATACTTCCTTGGCACTTTCATATTTTTGAATATGCCTATATTGACTGTCATCAACGCCACAGAAAATAGCGTTCAACCCCTTTGAATTCCAAGTTGCCAAACTGTAATCTGTAGGTATCCAAGTTGACTTGGGTTTCAATGTTCTTCTCCCATCTTCACTTGTGGTTGTGGGAGGTGTGTACCCCTCTTCGATGCTTGTCCATACATGTTCATCTATGGACTTCAAGTATGCTCTCATGCGGACTTTCCAAAATGAGTAGTTTGTGTCATTTAGAAGTGGAGGTTTGGTATGGGATGCACCCTCTCTTACTACGGAGTCCATGGGATCAAGAATAGACAAAAATTGCACACAAATAGCAAACAAGCAAATAAACACCCAAAGATCTAGCTATGTATGTCTAGCTACCCGCTCTGATACCAATTGAAAGTTTAAGTGCAACGGTCTATATGAACCTAGAGGGGGGGTGAATAGGTTCTTACCTAATTTTTTGATTACCAACAATTTAATTAGATCAATTCAACAATTATAAACACATAACAAATGCGGAAGAGATAAACAAAATCAACACACGGATTTTAGCGTGGAAAACCCCTTCCAACAAGGGATCAAAAACCACGGGACCACTCTTGGCCACTTAACGGACAATCCACTAGTGATAAATGCAGTACACCCTCAAGTTGAAATTACAAGGACTCACTCCTCTTGGACTATCCCGCTCTAGTCTACTCGCAGGCCTTTTCCCTGATGATCTCCCAAGATCCACTAGGTGACTAAACGTATATCCTCAAGCTATCCTAGAATTCACACTCCTATTGGCGTGAGCCTACACCTATCGTCTCGCAAGAGCCAACTAGTGAAATTCCACACAAATGCAACTTTTGCACAAGGAGCAAACCTTGAGCTTGTTCACAAGACTTTACCAAAGTCACACAAGCTCTTCCAATAACACAAAGGATTATAGTGTAAGTGTTCAATGATGCATGAACATACAATTAGGATGCATGACTAATACAACCTATGATGCTAAGTGAACTAGTGCACACAATCTACTTAAATAACACTTAGCTAAACACATTTCAAGACCTAACAATTTTTGCAACAAATTCAACACTTTCAAGTCATGAAACAAACATATTCAATGCATGAACTCTACAAGGCAGCCAACATGTTTATATGAATGTGATTCTAACAACAAGTAAATTATTATAACAACAACTAACACTCTTGATCCAACCTAGATTAGTACCAATCCATTAAACACATGTGAGATAGATGCTTAATTCATTCAAGCAAGATAAATGCATTCTAAATCATAACATCAAGTTATCTAGGTACTAATTTAACTTCCTAAATGCCTTATCATGCATTAAACACAAAACCCACAAGCTTTCATTCAATTAATATCTATGAAACTCCATTAACTCTCATTCAAGAACAACAAAGAGATTCAAATGAAATGAATCATAAAACAACTTGAACAAACAAGAAACAAACTTGCCACAAGTCTCTAATTTGATTCTATGGACATACAAGAGAGATTGGGTGAGTTTTGAGAGATTGGAGTTGAGAGAGTATGAAGAGAGGGAGCTGCTAGGGTTCTTCTTTTTGGATTTTTTTAATGAAAAAGACGAAGTGGCATTTATATAGGAAGAGCCACGGGTCAGGTTGCCACACAAAACGGGTCGGACGCACATGTTGGGTCGGGTGCAGTTTTCTACACTGACCTATGTTCAGTTTCAAGCTAATATCTAGAGAAACGCCACCCAGAAAATTCTGAAAAAATAACTAAAGAAAGTAGACACATACATGAACAACGTTCATGAAGAACACCATTTAAAATTCGGACAGTAAGGGTGCTATATTGGACCACATACATGACACACAAAAACTGTCTCCCGACCCAACATGTGCGTCCGCAGTTTTCTGGGACACACCGGTTTCTATCGCCGGTTCATTAAAGACTTCTCCAAGATCATCAAGCCCCTCTGCAATCTATTGTCAAAAGAGGTAACATTTGAGTTCACAGAAGAATGCCATAGTGCATTCCAGAAGCTGAAAAAGGAGCTGACTTCTGCACCGATTATCACCACCCCTAATTGGGAGTTATCATTTGAATTAATGTGCGATGCGAGTGATTTTGCTGTGGGGGCAGTATTGGGTCAGAGAATAGACAAACGCCTTCATGTTGTCTATTATGCTAGTCGTACTTTGACAGATGCTCAAATCAACTATGCAACCACAGAAAAAGAGCTATTGGCAATTGTGTTTGCTTTTGAAAAATTCAGGTCATATTTGGTGGGGGCCAAAGTAATTGTATACATTGATCATTCTGTGATCAAGTATCTCATGTCAAAGAAGGATGCCAAGCCGAGACTCATTCGATGGGTCTTACTCCTGCAAGAGTTCGACCTAGAGATCAAGGACAAGAAGGGAACAGAAAACCTGGTGGCAGACCATCTTTCTCGACTAGAACGCAGCTACAACAAAGAGGAGGTAAGTATTCTTATCGATGATTCATTTCCTGATGAACAACTCTTTGTTTTGCAGGCTCTTATGACCCCATGGTATGCTGACTTTGTGAACTACTTGGTGAGCGAGATCATTCCACCAGACTTGACCTATCATAAGCGGAGGAAGTTCTTTGCCGACGTGAAATACTACATGTGGGAGGAACCATACTTGTTCAAGTATTGTTCAGATGGCATAATCAGGCATTGTGTGCCAGAAACGGAAATCAGAGATATCCTCCTGCATTGTCACAGTTTGGAGTGTGGAGGGCACTTCAGCGCTTGAAAGACGTCCGCAAAAGTTCTTCAATCAGGCTTCTATTGGCCCTCAATATTTCAAGACACCCGCCACTTCATTGATTCATGTGATAGGTGTCAGAGGACAGGCAATATCAGCCGCCGAAACCAAATGCCTCAAAACCCAATCATTGAGGTCGAGCTATTTGATTTGTGGGGAGTTGATTTCATGGGACCATTTCCCATGTCGTTCAACAACCAATATATTCTGGTTGCGGTTGATTATGTCTCCAAATGGGTGGAAGCCATAGCCACTCCGACAAATGATGCAAAGGTAGTGTTGAAGTTTTTCAAGAAAAATATTTTTTGTAGGTTTGGAACGCCGCGGGCAGTCATCAGTGATGGAGGATCGTACTTCTGCAACCGGCAGTTTGAAGCACTACTCAAAAGATATGGAGTGACTCACCGCACCACCACACCGTACCACCCTCAGACAAGCGGACAGGTGAAAATTTTGAATAGGGAGATCAAGCAAATTCTGGAGAAAGCGGTGAATAGCTTTAGAAAAGATTGGTCAGTCCGGCTAGACGATACACTATGGGCTTACCGGACAGCTTTCAAAACCCCTATTGGGATGTCTCCCTATAGGTTGGTTTATGGGAAATCATGTCATCTGCCAGTCAAGCTCCAGCACAAGGCTTATTGGGCAACAAAGGCGCTTAATTATGATATGCAGCTAGCAAGTGAAAAGCGTCTTCTGCAACTAAATGAATTAGAGGAGTTCCGGTTGGATGCGTACGAGAACACGCGAATCTACAAAGAGCGCACCAAAAGATGGCATGACAAGCATATTGTGCGAAGAGAGTTGGAGGTAGGGCAGAAAGTTCTTCTATTTAACTCTCGCCTGCGATTCTTCCCAGGAAAGTTAAAATCACGATGGTCCGGACCATTCGAGATTGTGAAAGTATATCCACATGGGGCTGTGGATATCAAGAACCCGAGTAGAGAAACGTTCAAAGTCAATGGCCAACGACTCAAGCTATACATAGAGGGAGTTTCCATTCCGCCCAAGACCTCGATGGAGTTGCTAAGTTCCAAATGACAGGGCATACAGTCGAGCTATGATTATAAACTAGCGCTTCTTAGGAGGCCATCCAAGCTCTTGAAATTTTTTTTGGAACTATTTTGAATTTGGTTTAAGTTATTTTGATTCGATTTTTTTTTAAAATTTTGATTCTTAGTTTTTAGTTTTTTATTTTGTTTTTGTTGATTTTGATTTGATTTGGTTTGTTGTTTATTGGTTGTGAATTTTCATTTTTGCAATTATTTTTCTTGACAGGTGCTAGGAGGAGAGTTTGTGCTTCTCACAGTGAGCACCGCGATCTGCGTCGCGACCTATGGTCACGGAGACGCAGTTGCGTTGCTCACTGCCTCAAAAAGAAAATATTGCCAAGGTTCACAGTGAGCAACGCGATCGCCTCATCACGACCTGTGGTCGCGGTGCTCATTGCCTCAAAAAAAAAATGAAAACTTCACAGTGAGCAACGCAACCTCGCGTCGCGACCTGTGGTCGCGGTGAAGCAGTCACGACGATGAAAATGGGGTTAAATCCCTAGCGTGTGCAACAGCCCTCATTCTCTCAACAGTTCTCGCGATTGATTTTTTTCAAAATCCTCTCAACTCCGAATTCTCTCAAGAATATTGGGTGCAAGGTAATTGATTCCTCTCTTTTCAATTAAGTTGTAGAGAACTATTTTGGATTTCTTTGAGTGGATTTAGTACCTAGAAGATTGAAGTTTGTGGTGTGTTGAGATTTTTGAATTTGTATGGTATTTTTGTGATTGGTAGTGATTGTTGAAGTGTTGGGGATTAATTAGTTGTTGTAGTGTTGTTGAAGTTTGTTATAGTATTGTTTTTGCGATAGAAGTTATTGGGATTGTTGTGAAGTTGTGAAGTTATTTTGTTGCCGTATTTTTGTTAACTGTTGTTGAGTTGGTGGAAATTCTGTGGGTTGTGATGCAATGCCGAGATTGAAACGGTTTAACAAAGAGTATCCCGACCGGTTTGCGTCCTGTTCTTCAAAGGGCAAAGGCAAACAAAAGCAAAAAGGGTCTAAAAAGGCCAAAATTCCAGATAAAGAAAAGCCGAAGAATGTGGGTGACCCGAACCCGGAATTCGACGGTCAGTTGGCAGCTCAGAAGGGGAGAACCCTTCTCTTAGAGCGAGGTATTACTGTGGAGGAGTTAGCCACATCTGTTATCCCCACACATACTGACCAGCAGGGTTGGGGTAATTTTATACGGATGCCCAACTGGGCGAATGAGAGTATCGTCCGTGAGTTCTATGCCGCGATGTATCCGCCGCACTTTCAGAACTATGGCATAGTTCCAGTCAGAGGAGTACAGATTAGGATCACTCCAGAAGTGATCAATGCTCATTTCGGCACCACTCCTCAGCCAGACCTTCGTCTTGGATACCCCAAGCTTCCATTGTTCTTAGAGCATAACTCAGACTTAGCCGGAAATCTGCGAATGTCAGGATCGTGAGTTTGTCAGGACGGCACTGCCCCTATTAAGCATCATAAGCTTCATATAGATGCAGCTTTCTGGCAGATATTCTCTGACTTTTCACTGCGGCCAGTCCAGCATCGCACGACTCTTATCATGGAGACCGCCCGATTGGTGCACTGTATTCGGAGCGGCATTGCTTTAGATGTTGGGGTATTGATCAGGGATGAGATATGCCATGCAGGCTGTCGGTTGCGAGGTATGCTGCCATTTTCGTGCTTGATCACGCACATTTATGCTTCTCATGGCATAGATATGTATGCTGCAGATTAGCAGCAGTACCTCCGCTCGCCTCTACAGAATTTTAACAGAGCAACTTATAATGATTTGGCCAAGAGGCGAGGGCTGCCACGACTTGGCGAGCAGGAGCATCAGCCTGCAGATGGAGATGATGATATGGAGGACCTATTGGCTGCAGTTGAGGACTTTCATGGCAGTGATGATGACGACCAGGCTGCACCCAGAGTACCCACGAGGGGGACGAGAGCATCCGAGGGTTCTCAGTGGGGTCAGGTATTGGGTGCTTTAGAGGATATTCAGGGGTAGATGATGGATATGCGGCTGCATATGGATCATCGGATGACGGAGCTCCAGCAGCATGTTGACCAGCGGATGGACAGATAGGATGCAGCTATTGATGAGATGAGTCAGTACCTCTAGACTGTCTCTTCCGACTTGCAGAGGAGAGGCTTTACTGTTCAGTCCTACATCCGCAGATTTTCGAGAGCTTCGAGTCCACCACCACCTCCACCAGCTTGATTTGTTTTTGTGTCATTTGTGTTTTATTTTTCTGTTTGTTTTATTTACTAAACTGATATTGTTTTAGATTTGGATTTTGTACTGCTACATTTCTTTCATGCTTATCGCTTTTGTTTCATTTTATTTGAATTTTTAAACATTGCGGACAATGTTTGAGATATGTTTGGGGGTGTGTTTATCTTTTGTATGTTGTTTGCTTTGTTGGTGTATACAGGCTGGAAACCTAGACTTTCCTCATACGCACTGCGTTTGGAAGACTTAGGTTGAACAACGCCACGTACACCAACTTTTGATATTTCTCCGTATTGTCATTTTTATTGTTGTAGAATAGCGAATCATATGCATGCCTCGCAGATAATTAATAATATGTATTTGCTTAGTTCATGTGAGTGTGCAAAGTTGTTAGCTAGAATAATGCCGATAGTATCTTTGCATCTAAGCATACAGGTCTGCAGTCTCTGCATTGTAATGTGTGATAGCTGTCAATTAATAGCTCTGATTAATAGTGGAGACTACCCTTAGTGAGATTTTGGGATTTTTGTGTATTTATTCTGAGGGAATTTTTCATTTCTACTCTTATACACTTTCTTGAGCTTTATTGTCGATAGATTGATCTCTATAGATTTGCATTGGATGTTAATGAACTGCATTATGAAAATCTTGTGTATATGTTTTGAATGTCAATTGAGTAATTTTGGAGATATGATCCAGGCAGTGTGTGTGAATTCCTAAATAGCTTAATATCCTATCCGTAATTGCATGCTCCCTATCCCATTCGCGGCCAAACACTCGCATATTAACCTTTTATTGTATGACCTACATGTCCAAAAATCCTAGCCAAAATTGTAAGACATTACCTTTGACGCTTGGAAACTAGAGACAATTAAAAGGAAAATATGTAAGTGTTGAGTGAGGAAGAAGGAGTGGAGTAGAAAAGATGATATGGATACGGGTAATGTGCAGAAAAAGAAATTAGCCAACATAAAAATAAAATAAAATAAAAAGAGTTGGCTAAAATGAGAAAAAGGAATGGAATGCACAAAGTAAAATATGAAAAAGGGGTTGAAAAGAGGTTGAAGGAGAAATGTGAGAAAAACATTTGGAATGCAAGTTGAATAAATTTGGTGGTCGTGAGAGAAATTGTGCAAATTGAAATTTTCATGAAATCTCTCAGTAGGTTTCCAAGTGCGTTGAGCCTGAATTCCGTTCTTTTTAAGCCAATCTCCCCAAGCTCCATTACAACCATGTGAAGTCCTGTTGATCTCCTTAGGAAACTCAATTGTAATATTTGACATGTATATGCATGAATTTTTTTGTTCTTAGCATTTGATATCTTTTATGAGATCCTTTGTTAAATCTGTGCGTTCTTTCTAAATAGTGATGCATACGACGCATTTTGAAATTATTTGCTCATAAATTCCAGTCGTATGCAATTGAAGGTGTGATTACCTAGGTTTTGAGTGTTATTGAGTGAAAACTGGTGAGACTAGAGTCGAGGCGAATTATATCAGCAGTTTATTGATATGGAGATGTCACGATTATCAATGCATTGTATGTCAGTTTCCTGTATGAGATAGGGTGTGTAGACTTATCGGCAACATTTTAGATTTCTAATTATTGTGCTACTCTTATGCCTTTGCATGTGCGTTTATGCTTGATTTGATGTGTAGCTATGTTTGTGATTAGCTTAGGATGTTTGTGGGTATCGTAGCTGGTAAACCCTCACGAGACTATAACTCATCCACTAGGGCCACCTAGGGGTTTAAAGGCTTGTGGCACGTGCTAAGTGCCATCGTTGCATTATACGAAAATGGATATAGCTTAGTTCGTTTTTGTTCTTAGTTTTAGCTATCTTTGTTTTTGTTTTTAGTTGTGGTGTGTTCCGATTTGCTTGAGGACAAGCAAAAGATAAGTTTAGGGGTATTTGATCGGTCATTTATTTTCATATAATTACGACCCTTAAACCGTATCTTTTAATTGTATTCTTGAGTATTTTTGGTGCTTTTGATGTGTTTGTTAAGTGTTTGTAGGTTTTAGGTGTTTCTCTCAGAACCGCGCGAAGATTGGAATTCTCGGTCCAAAACCGTGATTTTCTGGCAGGGAGCATCGCGACCTGGCCATCGCGACCTATGGTCGCGCTGTGCTAATTGCGGTGGAAAATGTGGATCCTTGCAGTGAGCAGCGCGACCGCTCACCGCGACCACAGGTCGCGATGAGGTGGTCTCGGTGAGAGTGAGGTTCTTGGCAGAAAGCATGGCGACCAGCCGACGGTCGCGGTGATGGGATTGCGCTGAATGATGAGGCCTTGGCAGTGAGCATCGCGACCTGGCCAGCGCGACCTCAGCTCGCGGTGCAGCAGTTCAAGCCAATCCAGGGAGCACCGCGACCAAGCCAGCGTGACCACAGGTCGCGGTGGTGATCACGGCGAGGAATTTCCAGTAACCCTAAGTGCTTCTATTAATAGAAAGTGAAGGGAGAAAAAGGGGATCTGGGGGGATTTTAGAGAACAAGATAAGAAAGAGAGAGAGAAGGAGGAAGAAGAAGAGAGAAGAGGGTCTAGGAAGCTAGCCATTGGATCGATTCTCCGGACGACTTCAATCGCTCTACGGATTCGGATTCGTGCACGGAAAAGCTCTACCAATTCGGTTTCAACGAGAGTCAAGCCCCATTGAGTTTTTCTATCAAAATCTTTCCTTTAATCTTGTATTATTCATGTTGTTCTTGATATATAATATTATGTATTTTTGTTTTTTAGTGATGAACTAATTTATTACATTAGGGATGATGATGGAACTTGCTATGACTTTTGATTGAGATTAATGAATGTTGGATGAACTGAGTTATATGATTGAGTGTTGATTTAATGTTTAATTGATTGTATATTGATTGATCACCAATATTCGATATCTTGTTGTGGTGGATTAAGTACCGAAAGGAGACGCCCACCACGTGTTCGATAAATTGACACAATGACCTATGAACCAAATAGAGATATATTGGTGTAGGTTATTTGATCTAATATGTTTCCATGTTTAATGCATTCTCGTATATTTAGCATTTATCGAGAGATAAGGTGTTAGTATGTGTTGAATAGGTTCGATTTACCTTGAGAGAGGATTTCGGATAATTTGTTAACATGATCATCAATCATCAACTTGGACATCCATACATGATTATCTCATATCATTAGGATTAGTAAGTGAAATCGGATTCCCTAGTTCCCATCTCCATTGATAAAAAGATATTTTAATTTCAAGTTTTTTTTATTCATTTAGAATATAAATCACAAATCACAACCATTGAATTGATCATCTAGATAGTATTAAGCTTGGTTAATTTCAGTACTCAATATCTAAACGTCCTCGTGGGAACGATATTCGGACTTCACAAATCTATATTACTTGAGCCGACCCAGTATACTTGTAGGTACATAAAAGGCGTGTCAGCAAACAAGTTCGAGTTGCATGTGCGGAAGTTGAAAATGATTGGGGAAAAGCAACAAACAAAAAGAGGAAGAGAAAGTGTCATCCTATTTGGAAGAAAAGTTCAATATTCTTTGAACTACCATACTGGGAGGTAACTTTTTAATTTCAACTTTATTCTAATTTTTATTTATATATATATATACACACACACACACACACACACACTCACATACACACACACACACATATATATATATATATATTAAAATTAATTTCTATATTTAATATGCAGGATCTGTCATTGCGTCATAACTTAGATATGATGCTTATTGAAAAGAATATCTGTGAAAGTCTTCTTGGAACGCTACTGAACATTAATGGAAAAACAAAATATGGTGTTAACTCTCGTAAAGATTTACAAGATCTTGGGATTAGGCATGAGCTGCACATCAAAGAGTGTGGAGATAAACTTTACTTACCTGAGGCACCACACACTTTATCAAGGGCAGAAAAACAACTCTTTTGTCATCAGTTGTTAAATTTGAAGATGCCTGATGGTTATTGCTCAAACATTTCAAACTGTATCTCATTGAATGATACAAAGATTGTTGGCCTGAAGTCTCATGACTGTCATGTTAAGATGCAACAATTGTTATCAGTGGCGATAAGTGGTCTCTTGCCTACAGGTCCAAGAATTGCCATATTTCGGTTATGCTCTTTTTTTAATGACATCTGTGAAAGAGTGCTTGATAAAAGTAAGTTAGACTCATTAGAGGATGAAGTGGCAATTACCATGTGCATGCTTGAACGGTATTTCCCTCCTTCTTTCTTTGATATTATGGTACATCTGACAATTCATTTAACAAGGGAATCTCGAATATGTGGACCAGTACAATATCGTTCGATGTACCCTTTTAAAAGGTATTTTGACACACGATTTATGATATTCAAAATTAATTATAGTAAAGTTTTTTAAACTTTATTTTATGTATTCATTTTTTAGGTATGTGAAGGTACTAAAAGGATATGTAAGAAATCGTGCACGACCCGATGGATGCATAGCTGAATGCTATCTAGCAGACGAATGCATGCAATTTTGTAGTACGTATATACCACAAGCGGCAGATATAGGCGATAAACATAATAGAAATGAGGATTTGGTGTATGGAAATGTAGTAGAAGGGCATCCTATTTCTGCAGGGACGGTTATAACGATGACTTCTGATATGCTATGCATTGCACATCGATATATATTGTTTAACAGTGCAGAGGTGGAACCGTACGTAAAGTAAGTAGTATTAATAAATTTATACATAATTTATAACTTACATCAAAATTTTAAATATGCACTTATTAGTGATTATATTGTGAATAACTATCCTATTAGCTTGCACCTTCAAGAACTTCAACATTTAGATGCAAGCCTTGGAAGTCGACCTACTTTACTGCAAAAGAAGCATACAACTGGTTTTGCAACATGGTTTAAAGCTAAGGTGGGTGGATATACTCTAATGATATATCAATCGTATTCTCACTTGACATTTTTTATTATTGATGATCTTACTTACAATATCTTCAAAATAGGTCATTGCTGAAGCAGGTCGGTTGACTACATCAGTCAACTTGAAATGGCTTGTATTTAGACCAACGATGCAAGCAATGTCATATACAAGCTATGTTGTGAATGGGAAACAATATCGCACAAAAGATAGTGAGAAATCTACTCAAGATAGTGGTGTTTCCATTGAAGCAGAAACTGTTTGCACTATTACTGGAAGAGACGGTTCACAAGTTACCAAAAAGATGGTTTACTATGATGTTTTAAGGAAAATTCTTCTTGTAGACTATAATCAATTTTGTGTTCCGTTATTCAAATGTGATTGGGTGAGCGGAAATGATGTTAAAGTTGAAGACGGATTCACATTAGTTAATCTTTATCTACGTGTAAATAAATACGATAGAGATCCCTTTATCTTAGCTTCACAATCAACACAAGTATTTTACTCTAGGGAAACCGATACATCTAATTGGTATATTGTACTAAAAGCACCTCCAAGAGGTTTTCATGATCTAGAAAAATTTGATAAGTATGCTTACATGACATCAGCACCATTAGATGTATCTCAACTTGATTCTAGTATGGATGACAATGAAGATTATGCTCGAATTGATTGTGAGGACATGGTTGTACAAATCTAGTCTTACAGGTTGTTATATTATTGTAATTAGTAATCTTTGTTGTTTTTGTTATTCTATTTGAGAATATCGATATAGTCACATCCATCCCATATTTGTGGGTAGTTGTATTTGATTTCAAATCTATATATTTATGTAAGCATGCATATACAAAGGTTTGTAAATGTTTGTAATAGTTAAATTATATGAATGATTTTCTACAAGTTTATGTTGTTTAAAAATATGAAATTTTATTATGGATCGTATTGTTATTTAATTATTGATTTTGATAAACTGATTTGGAAAGTCGCATCAAATGGAAGGATGTGCAAAATGATTGGGAATGATTTTTGAAGTGTGTACTTTTGTGGAATTTTGTGAATTTATTGAAACAGGTTTGGAAAATCAGAAAAACAGAGGAAACTCTGCCAAATTTTTTGTAGCATTTGAATTAAACGTTTTCCAAATATAAAATGCAGTTTTAAAGTTTAAAATTTTAGTTAAAGTCAAGAAATTACAGTAAAGTGTAGTGCTCCCTAATTCGGTCCGAGAGAGTCGGGTTAGGGGGTGTTACAGATATGTTGCCTTATTATTTATAATCTTATTATATTATTATCATATTTCAGATGTCAACTGAAGGTCGTAGTGATACCCCATCTTCAAGTAGTAAAAGAAAGGGAAGGGGACCAAACCAAATAAATTTTAATAAAATTGCAAAAGCCAAAGAAGTTGGTGTTACTTTTAATGAGTTAGAACAACCACTTGGAGACTCTTCTATAGCATTAAGTACGTGTATTGGAACAATTACTACTCAAATGATTCCAATAATGTACTCAAGTTGGCCAGAGGTACCAGATGTAGTGAAAAACAGTGTATGGGAGACCATGAAGGTATGAATACAATATTTTATTTTTATTTTTCCTTTGAAATTATATTTATATATGTTAATCATGTTTTCTTTATATGAAATTTTTACATGTAGGCAAGGTTTGGTTTGGATGATGTTGGCAAAAGTAACGTATTTAATTCAATGAATACTTGTTGGAGACAATACAAAAGTTGACTAACAAAACGAATTAGAGAACTTTCTTCCGGTCCTGAAGCTGGTAGAATGATCCAATTATTGAAGCCAACTAACATAACTGATGAAGATTGGAGCCAATTTGTCTCAAATCGCTTGTCATCAGAGTTTGATGTAAGTGTACTTTAAGAATTCTAGCCAAACATATTGTCATATATATGGTTCCGCTTTTACTTTTATATTATTGTAGATAATCAGTAGCAAATATTCCGACTTGGCGAAAAAGAATAAAGCTCCACATACAACTAGTCGTAAGGGATTGGCATGATTACGTGAAGATTTGGTAAGAATTTAACGTAACAGTCTTATTTTATTATTAAAACTATCTGGTTTGTTTAGTCCATCTCAATTTAGCCCGTATTATTCGTGAACACTTTAAATATATTAATAATGTAATATAATAATGTAGAGGGCTAAAAACTCTGTTGAAAGTGGAGATTTAGGGGGGTGTATTCAATATCAACTTTTAATAACTTTTAATGAATTATATGGATTTTAAAAGTTTAGGTGTATTCAATATGGATTTTTAAAGACTCCATAAAAGTCAATAGGTATTCAATATGGATTTTTATATGCTTTTTAAAAGTCTACAAAAGTTTTGAGGTATTCAATATGGACTTTTTTAAAGTCCATAAAAGTCATGGGGTATTGAATATAGACTTTTATGAAGTATAAAAAAGTTAGGGGGTATTCAAAAAGTTCATAACTTTTATGGACTTATAAAAAATCTAGACTTTTGTAGACTTTTGTTGTAAACTATAAATACTTTAATCTCACAATTTCTCCACCATTCACCCCACAAACTTTTGTAGACTTTCAATTTGAGAAGCAACAACGTACGGGGGGTGTATTCAATTTTGACTTTTAATGACTTTTACAGACTTTTTTTAAGTGATAGATTTTTATAGACCCCCTACAGTTCAAGTTCTAGGTAAGCAAATTGTTTTTCTTATTTTTATATTATTATTTTTTTTAAATAGTTGTTCTTGATTTGTTGATTTTGATCTTATAGTTTTTTCATACTGCTCTCTTCTTTTGTTGATTTTGATTTTTTGGTTTTAAATAAAAAATTAACAATGTAGGTAGGACATAAGTTTAAGTTTGGTTATCAACATTTGCACATTGGTTTACATTCCATTTAGATGCATTGAAAACATGTGTAGGAAAAAAGTTTTAATTCGTATCTCCTTCTCCTCCACTATTTTTACCTCAATTTGCCTAAATTTATATGTTTATTATTATCAGCTAGTCTAAAAACAAATTAACTTGAGTGATTTGAAAAATATAAGAATCAAGAAACAGCCTAGATAGAAAATGACACTCATTCGACCTGACAATGTTTCAATTTCGAATTGTTAGACCACATAGCAATAGTTCTTCTTAAAAGGATCGACTAGGTTTGACTGGACATACAAATTATGTTTTTTTTTTTTTTTGTAAAATCCCATTGAAGCTTTTTATTGTAAATTATAGTAAGAAAAGTGCAACAATTGATATAATAAATTTACAACAAATGAGTCAGAAAATAAATATAATTTAGACAATTAATACATCATTGACATGCGTAATCATAATAATATGAACTTATGCAAACAATTAGTAACAGAAGAAAAACAAAAATAAAAAAGCAAAGAATTTTATGTCCATATGACATCGAAATACATGCTTATTAAAAAGAAAAAAAAAATCACCATGACAGAATAAAATCAAAAGATCATATCTTATTGTTACTCAAAATTTAGTGCAATTCCACAAAAATAATAAATACAAAGAGGGATGTATCTCTCATTTCACTTTATTCTTTACCTAATTGTTTTCTTTTTCTCGTTGTTTATCATTTGAGTTTGGAGAAATATGGTTCATGAAGCTTGAAATTGTTAGGGTTTTTTAGGTTTTAATTCTCGTTGCGGTATTTATTTTATTTTAGATTAAAGATATTATATTAATGAATAATTAAATTATTTAAAAAACTTATTATTTTGGTTGTCAAGTCATCAACGGGTATGTATTATTTATCTAAAGAATGTATCATATTTTTTTACATTATGTACTTGATTTTAATACACCATCCAATAAATTTTGATATAATATGCACTTGTTTTAAAATGAAAGTCTATAAAAGTCTATAAAAGTCATTTATAGAATTTTTTTCAACTCTATCAAAGTCAATAAAAATCTATTAACGTCAATAAAAATCTTTTAAAATGAAAGTCCATAAAAGTCTATAAAAGTTTGTTAGAATTCTGTAAACTCTATAAAAATCAATAAAAGTCTGTAAAGATATACACACACACACACATCAATTAATATATAAATAGATATATTTTTTATGTGTTTTGAATTCTTAATATTTTGCATGACGTATAGAAACAATTGGAGGGAATTTCTGGAAATCAAGCAACATCGATTTCAGATGATGCTATATCTCAAGTTTTAGGAAAAGAGTATCGAGGTCGAGTTAGAGGACTTGGTGGTGGCGTAACACTAATAAGAGTAAATGCATATGTGGTTGGTAAACAAACTACAACACAACTTCGTGAAGAGATGAAAAAACAAAATAAAAGACATGAAGATGAAATGAAAAGACAACAAGATGAGATGAACGCTGTTAAGCAACAACTTAAAGACTTGCAAATTTTGTATTCAATGTGCAGGTAACGTGTTATAAAAAATCTATAATATTAGATTAATTTATAATGATATTTCAATTTATTTTAATTACTTTTTACTTTTAGACAAATAATAGAGGACATAGTGCAGGAAGAGGTCCTTCTCATAGTATGCATAAGGTATATAACATAAAAATCCAATAATATATAGTATTTTTGTCTTCTTTAAAACTTTATAAGTTTATAAAGTTTCAATATCTATTGAAATTTTATATTTTGTTTTTGAAGCTACAATATTCAAGTGCCTTAAATTTATCGGGAAGTAATAAATGTTTGAATATTGCTGGAACTTCTACAAAGGTAAATTTGAATAAACTTTATTAATTAATAAATTAAATTTTGTCTTGAGATTTATTGACCTTTAATCACTTTTAATTTTATATGCTAATGTTAGTCATTTTCTAAGGCATCTACAAGTCATATGGATAGTTCAAGTGAAAAGGGAAAAAATGCAAATTATTACATTGGATGGGCAATGGAGAGGTAGTAGCCGAAGCTGAAGTTGATTGTAGGGATCCACAGGCTGTGGTCCATCACATGATTCTTGGTCCAGATTGTTGGAGAGTTTCTGTGAAGAAAATTTTGGTGAGCAAGGTTCCTTTATATCGTGCTACTACTGAGTTTATGATACTTGAAGACACACTAAACTCATTTATTGCTTGGCCAGCGAAATATGTTATATAGTATGTTTATTAGTACATTAAGACTATGTTTATTAGTACATTAAGATTTTAATGTTTGGTAATCAAGATGATATGATTATGTGTTTTTATTCTTCAAATTAAGTATATTAGTTTTTATTGATTGTATTATTATTTATAAGTTTTTGAATTATATGTTGTAATATTGCATAATGTTTTGTAGGAAATTGAAACCAATATGAATGCTATAATAAATAAAATAGAATTTTTTTAAAAAAAATTGTCAGATTATCTACTACGGGCGGTGCCCGTAGTAGAAAATATTATATTAAAAAAATCGACTACTGGCAATGCCCGTAGTGGAAACCTTATTTACTACGGTACACTACGGGCTCCGCCCGTAGTCGTTACCTTGACTATCCACTACGGCCACAGTTATAGCGGGCCTGCACCCGTAGTGGATGAGCTGTTTTTTTGTAGTGATTCCATGATTATCAACCTCGGAGTTATTCCACTAAAAAACCCGAGGCTGAACTCTCAGAACTGTAAACGTTTTATACAATCTAAAGTCTCAGTGTCCAATGATATAGCTATTACATATAGTATGGTCCTCCACAAGTAGTTCATAGCTAAAGCTAGGTCATAATATCCGTTACACCCCTCTAGTTATATATTTTCCTTTAAGTACCATTGATCATCTAATGAACAATTAAATCCTTTTTTCCTTTACGGGATAAGGAGAGCGCTCATAATTGTTCAAGCTCAAAATCAACCCTTAAGGGAACTACTCATCCACTTCAATCAGGAAGGACTGAATTTCACTATTGTACTCAAACCTTTCTAGCCACAAACAAAACCACAACTACAAGATATGGAGGTATTTATCGAGAACATAACATCGACCTCACTTATGGTATGTCAAAAGCTATGATCCAACTTGAAAGAGTCGATAAGACACTCAGGATTAAGATCACCTATATACAGCCATCGTATGTCGATATATATAAATCTCATTTACTAACGGATCTTGGTGAGAGATTCATATAAATCGTGGCCCAGTTCTATATGATCTCATCATATAAGGTGCCTCCATTCTCATATCAACTACATGAGCAGTCTATGATATTACTACCATATATTACAGAATGGACCGCAGCAGTAGATCAATAACAAACAAAGTACTTATTAATATCGGCATTATCATTGTTCTTATTATATTATTTTAAAATTTTGCACTAGTTTAACTTTTGCTTGATTAAATCAATCACTACAAATATATAAAGCAACTCTAATTACAGGAAAGAAATCTTTTTGCACTTTATAATTTTATATAGGGAATTTAGCAAAATTGCCCAAAAATCATAAAACAGTTGCAAAAGTACCCAGGCTCCACTAATTTTTGCAACCTCTACCCAAAGCCTTTGTTTGGACAAAATTGCCCTTACTTTTATATTTGACCCACTGCACTTTCTTCTTCTTCTTCGCACTGTCTTCTTCTTCTTCATCATCTTCATCTAGGTAAATTTCTTCACCTCACCCGGTTCTCTCTTCTTCTCTTCTCTTCTTCACATTTTCTTATTTTTCCTCTCTTATGTTCTCCATAAATCTCTTACCCAACCTAAACCAAGAAATTCTCAAGTTATCTCTTGCAAATAAACCATCGATCCATCTCACAAAGTCTTTTTCTCCATCAAAATTTCCAAGATTAGTGTTAAACTTTTTTTTTTAGTCAATGCACACTTTTATGGGTTTTGAATCAGTTGTAGGCATTTCACATTTGTTAATCCTTCATCAAAAAAATGAAGGACGAATTTTTATAAATTTTTTTTTTCATCATGCCGACCCGATGCTTTTGGCCCGATGGTTTTTCTTTATGTTTTTTCATCGTTTTTGGCCCGATGGTTTTCATCGGGTCGGCCCGATGGTTTTCATCATGTATTTTCACATGGCGGCCCGATGGTTTTCATCATGCCGACCCGATGCTTTTGGCCCGATGAGTTTGGCCCGATGCTTTTGGCCCGATGGTTTTTCTTTATGTTTTTTCATCGTTTTTGGCCCGATGGTTTTCATCATGTATTTTCACATGGCGGCCCGATGGCCTTGACCCGATGGTTTTCATCATGTATTTTCACATGGCGGCCCGATGGCCTTGGCCCGATGGTTTTCATCATGTATTTTCACATGGCGGCCCGATGGTTTTCATCATGTCGGCCCGATGGCCTTGACCCGATGGTTTTCATCATGTATTTTCATATGGCAGCCCGATGGCCTTAACCCGATGGTTTTCATCATGTATTTTCACATGGCGGCCCGATGGCCTTGGCCCGATGGTTTTCATCATATATTTTCAAATGGCCATCGGGCCGCCATGTGAAAATACATGATGAAAACCATCGGGTCAAGGCCATCGGGCCGCCATTTGAAAATACATAATGAAAACCATCGGGCCGACCCGATGAAAACCATCGGGCCAAAAACGATAAAAAAACATAAAGAAAAACCATCGGGCCAAAAGCATCGGGCCAAACTCATCGGGCCAAAAGCATCGGGTCGGCATGATGAAAACCATCGGGCCGCCATGTGAAAATACATGATGAAAACCATCGGGTCAAGGCCATCGGGCCGCCATTTGAAAATACATGATGAAAACCATCGGGCCAAGGCCATCGGGCCGACCCGATGAAAACCATCGGGCCAAAAACGATGAAAAAACATAAAGAAAAACCATCGGGCCAAAAGCATCGGGTCGGCATGATGAAAACCATCGGGCCGCCATGTGAACTTAGAATTTGATTTCGAACATGTTTACGTATTCGTTTTAAGTGTAGGATATTATTTTGAGATTAATTGTATTATATGGCCGCCGTATACAAATTAAATAATTATATTCCCGTGTTGATTTTACCGATCGGGATAATTAGGCTTGAAATCAAGGCCATTGCGAGTAACTGGTAGCTTACACGAGGTAGGGGTTTCAAACTTAAATTTTTAGAATATTTTCCCTATACATTTTGGATATAAATTAATTGTGAAAGTTTGAGGAAATCCTTATTTAAATTGTGGAATTGATTTGAGAAATAAATTGGAATGTATTGTGTGGAAAATATGATTTTTATGCAGGTTTTATATTTTGGGATTTTTATAAAAACAGCCGTTATGCTGCCAAAATTTTATTAAAAATGATGAGTTTACATATGGGATGCATGGTGGGTTTATTTAGATTGTTTGCTGATTTTGAAATGGTAACCGTCCTAGTCATTATATTATATTATATGTTATTATACGACTTTATGTCGGGGACTGCGCATGGTATTTTCTGGTACGTACACCTTGTATATGAGGTTAGTACCAGGGTCACAGCGAGCCAAATGTTTTCATTTCAAGTATGAATGTTTTATTTAAAATGATAGGCCACCGGGTATGACTAGTGGACGTGTTGATATTACTTTCTGAAAGAAAGTGTTACTGTTTACTTAAAATTTTGTGAACGTATTTAACCATGCAGGATTATCCCATGACTTTATAAAAATGATGTTTTCCACATATATTATCGGGGATTAGACCCTACTGAGCTTTAGCTCACCCCTTTTTATTTTCTTTCCCCCCAGGTAGCGCCCAACGCGGATTAGAAGATCGTTAGTTGAAGTGGGTGAAGGCTTGTGAGATCTAAGGATTAGATTTCTGATATTAGTGATTAAAATTATGTTATTTGAGATTTGTATTGATTAAAGGATTTGTACTTATTATGGACCTATAACAATGTTGAGATAACTCAGTTTATGAGTTATGTATGTTGATATGCAAATCTTTTAGTTGTGAATGATTAGGACTTCAGGATTTATGCATGTTTCAGTATGATTATTATCTTGAAAATTGAATCCATGAATTCTAACGGGTGATCACATATCTATGGGGTTATTTGGTGTTGACTTTTGAAATTTGGAAATATTTTTGTTTGTAAACAGATTTCCGTTTTGTTTGATACTCTGGAGTATCCAAAGAAATTAATTATGGTTTTTATGAAATTTTAATAAAGTCAAGATTAGAAACTATTGATTTTATTTACAACTCTGCCACGGCCTAGGGCCCGGGTCGTGACAGATACCGTCTAGTCCAAGATGGATATAAAATTGTGTTTGAATCAAATAAAGTTGTATTATCTAAATTTAGGTCTTTTGTTGGATTGGAATACACTTGTGATGGATTATTTAAATTATCTGTTTTAAATTTATCATCGTTGAATAAAATGTTAATTCTGTTATTGCTTTAAATGTTGAATCATCTAATATCTGGCATGCTAGACTAGGACATATAAATACTGGTACTATAAAACGTAT
Organism: Xanthoceras sorbifolium; assembly: GCA_003430845.1. Taxonomy (NCBI): domain Eukaryota; kingdom Viridiplantae; phylum Streptophyta; class Magnoliopsida; order Sapindales; family Sapindaceae; genus Xanthoceras; species Xanthoceras sorbifolium. Next base: position 12,358,207 of record CM010621.1, read on the forward strand.
AATGAATGTTGATCTTATACCTTCTTCTAATGTAAATGCTAATTCTAAATGTCAAATTTGTGTAAGTTTTAAACAACCTAGGAAACCTTTTCATTCAATTGAACGTGATTCTGTTTTATTAGAATTAATTCATAGTGACTTGTGCGAATTTAATGGTGTACTTACTCGAGGAGGAAAAAGATATTTTATCTCATTTATTGATGACTTCTCAAAATATTGTTATGTGTATCTAGTAAAAACCAAGGATGAAGCTTTGGATAGGTTTACTGCCTATAAGGCTGAGGTTGAAAATCAATAAGAAAAAAGAATTAAAATTCTTAGATCCGACCGTGGGAGTGAATATACTGCTACAAATATGTCCCAATTTTGTGAACGACATGGTATTATTCATGAAGTCACTGCACCTTTCTCTCCTCAGTCAAATGGGGTAGCAGAAAGGAAAAATAGGACATTTATGGACATGGTGAATTTCATGTTGTGTAGTTCAGGAGTACCTCATAACTTGTAGGGGGAGGCGCTGTTATCAGCATGTCACATTCTCAATCGAATTTTATTCAAAGGAAGTGACAAGACTCCCTATGAGCTATAGAAAGAAAGAAAGTCAAGCCTCAAACATTTCAAAGTATGGGGTTGCTTAGCTGTAGTGGGGGTACCATTGAACAAAAAATGAAAATTAGGACCCCAGTCTGTTGATTGTATTTTTCTAGGTTATGCACATAATAGTACTGCATATAGATTTCTAGTTGTGAAGTCTCGAATAAGTGATATTGTAGAGAACACTATTATAGAGTCTAGGGATGCGACTTTCTTTGAAGACGTATTTCCTTTCATTAATCGACCAAATAGATCTTTAAGTGATCCTACTAAAATTCCTTCTTCAAGCAACACTGTGCCAGTGAGTGCAGAATCGATTGAACCTTGAAGAAGCATAAGAACTGGAGTTGAGAAGAATTTTGGTAATGATTTTCTTGTTTAATTGGTTGAAGAAGATCCATTAACTTTTCAAGCTGCTATGACCTCAGTTGATGCTGCTTTTTGAAAGGAGGCCATTAATAGTGAGATGGAATCAATTTGATCTAACAACACTTGGGTGTTAACTGATTTACCTCATGGCATTAAAACTTTAGGATGTAAATGGATTTTTAAGAAAAAACTTAGACCAGATGGTTCTATTGACAAATTTAAAGCTCGATTGGTAGTTAAGGGGTACAAACAACGAGAATGAATCGATTTCTTTGATACTTATTCCCCTAGCACTAGAATTGCAACTATCCGTGTGATTATAGTAATGGCTGCTATCCATAATCTCGAGATCCATCAAATGGATGTCAATACCGCCTTTTTAAACGGCGATCTTGAGGAGATATACATGGATCAACCAGAGGGATATGTAATTCCTGGTCAAGAACATAAGGTCTGTAAATTGATTAAATCTCTCTATGGACTTAAACAAGCTCCAAAACAATGGCATGAGAAGTTTGATAATGTCTTGCTATCTGATGGTTTTACCATTAACGATTCTGATAAATGTGTCTATAGTAAAGTTAAGGATGGTAAAATTATCATTCTTTGTCTTTATGTAGATGATATTTTATTGTTCAGCAATTGTTTCAATGTCATTTTAAGTACTAAAACATTTTTATCTAGTCACTTTAAAATGACAGATCTTGGTAAAGCTAGTGTTGTTTTGGGTCTCAAACTAGAAAAGACTCTAAATGGATATTCTCTTTCTTAGTCTCATTATGTTGAGAAAATTCTCAAGAAATTTGAGAAATTCTATAGTAAACCTGTACACACTCCATTTGACAATAGTGTCAAACTTGTGAAAAATAATGGAGAGGCTGTTTCTCAATTGAAATACTCACAAATTATAGGTAGTTTGATATATTTGGCAAATTGCTCCAGGCCTGATATTGCATTTGCCATAAGCAAATTGAGCAGGTTTACTAGTTGCCCAAATGCACATCATTGGAATGCATTAGAAAGAGTTCTCAAGTACTTGAAAGGTACTATGAACTTAGGGCTTCATTACTCTAATTATTCAGCTGTATTAAAGGGCTTCAGTGACGCTAACTGGATATCTGAGTCTGATGAGACAAAGACCACAAGTGGTTATGTCTTTATTTTAGGAGGTGCAGCTGTATCTTGGAAGTGTGCAGGCTTTATTATCTCGGTCCACTATGGAAGCGGAGTTAATTGCTTTAGATTTGGCTAGAGCTGAAGCAGAGTGCATAAGAAATATATTAGCAAATATTCCTTTGGGTGAAAAGCCTATTCCACTTGTATCTATGCATTGTGACAACCAATCAACCATTGCATTGGTTAAGAATGCTATGTATAATGGAAAGAGACGACATATTCGTCTGAGACATAATTCCATTAGACATTTACTTACTCATGGAGTGATATCATTGGATTTTGTGAGATCAGCAAAGAATCTTACTGATACTTTTACTAAAGGACTAGCTAGAAAACAAATTGAAGAAACATCGAGGGGGATGAGATTGAAGCCCATTAAAAACTAGTTACCATCGGTGGCTACCTAACCTATCTGACTAGAGATCCCGGAAAGTAGTTTCAATGTGGAAACGAGCCGATTGAGTAACTTATATGAGCACTAATTTTAATTACATTAAATTCCTCCCTATGGTGTTGTGCTTATAGGCTGTTTGTATTAGGAAGAGATATATTCTCTTAATGAATTCAAGGACTACGTGTCGGGGTATTGCCTATAGTATACCCTTGGAGAATTCACTTATGCGAGTATGGTAGTAGGGCCGCTATCTATGGAATAAGGGCTTAATTCCTAGAGTACTCGTGAAAACAGGATACTGCGCATGGCCGGAAGCGCAAACCCGTTTAGAACTTACTTACAGTAGCTCGTACAATGCGTGGATTTAATCAAGTGTTGCACATTAAGGGTTCAGGTTCAAGACATAGTTCACCTTGAAGCTGTGTAGACAATAATTATATTCACTAGGTAAAGGTTCAAGTCCATAAGACACCTTCTACTGAAAACATTGTATAAGATTGGTTTGAGATATCTAATGTTTTAAGTTCACTATAAACTTTTTTTGTAACACCCCCTGACCCGACCCGTCTAGATCGACCCAGAGAGCGCTACCGGGTTTTCAAAACGTTTCTTAACTCACTTTATAATTTGAAAAACCATTGAAAATCAGATAATTTATATTTTAAAATGCCCTTTATAGTAAGCCCATTCAAATTGTTTGAAAAATTTTGTCAGAGTTTTCTCTGTTTTTCTGATTTCCTAAAAATCCTGTTTTAACAAAAACTCAAATATTATAATAACAAACACTTCAAAAATCAAATTCTCAATCATGTGCGCACTCTTCCGTATAGTTCGACTTTCCTAAACATTATCAATAAAACCATACATAATTTATATATTTACAAACATTATAAAACATAAACTATTATACAAATATTTACAAAATTCATATATTATCAATTTACAAACTTCTGTATATGCATGCTTAAGTAACTAATTTACACACAAAGTTTAAATAAAACTACCTAAGTAATGTGACTCGAACTCTTCTTCTGCAGCTCATAACTCTTCAATCCTTTACTCACTGGAACCTCTTCTACCTACGCGTGATAAAATCAACGCGCTAAGCATATCGCTTAGTGGGTGTACACAAATCGAATTTACAACTTTAAAATAATATCATTTATAACATATATCAAACAAATAGAAATCATATTATTGTAAATACACTTTCAAAGCAAATCAAATATTCACATTAAACAAAACGTTTACTGAACAAAACCTTTCTTTTATAATTTCAAAAATACTCTATTTTCAGCAAAGGAGTATATATATATATATATATATATATATATATATATATCTATCAAATAACAAGAATAAGAAATAAAAGGTCTAAATTTAAATATTAACAGGAAATTAATACATTTTCACAATTAAAATATCATATCAACTATATATTAAAATACAATGATATTCAACTAATTTCAGTAAATCTTATTCATCACTCTTATAAAAGTATTCACAATTCTTTTCTATAAACTTCATTCATTTTTTTTCAATCCTGGCGCTTTTGGTATACTTAACATAAATCACGGGACTGGAATATGGGCCTAATATCTGTAACATCGGTGTGACGTCCAGGGATGCTTTATAGACATCCGCCAACAGTCACTGGTATCGGTGTGATGTCCGGGGCTGCTTTAGAGACACCCGCCAACAATCACTAGTATCGGTGCAGTACTGCTGAAATAACCCAGCTGGTATACCAACCTTCTATATCCGTTTTCTATGTTCAAGTATCCTAGGGCCGTTTCACAATATACAAATTTTCAATTTTCATTTCAAATCATTTTATTCATTTCGAAAAATCAAAATCAGTTTCAATCTTTATTTGAAACAATATTCGTAAAAACATTTGTATTTGAAAACATACGATGTCACTGAAATCAAGAATACTAAAATAATCCAACGTTATTGTCAAAATCATTCACAAATCCAAAACTTTCATCAATACTCATATTAATATAATCTAAAATTATTTTCAAATATCATTTACAAATTAATAATGGCATTAAATTATTCCGAAATCATTTCCAAACATGATTCATAAAGCGATTTATTCGTAAACATAAAATATAAACGAAATTCAATTATACCAAAATATTCCATACTCATTTCCAAACAAATTTAACAATACTCGTAAAAACATATGTATATAACTTTATGGAAATCATACGATTTGTTTCATCCAACATTCTAAAACAATTTATGTCAATATAATCGTAATAATCGAAATACGATTCAATCAAAATATTCAAATAAAATATTAGATTCGAATCAAAACAAATAATAAAATCACAGAGTTTCCAAAAAGTAGTGTACACCAACCTGGATACCGTTTTTCCGACAGTTTCTTTTCTAGATTTTCTTTTCTCCTTCTTTTTCTCTTTTTCTTTCTTCCTTCCCTTTTCCTTCTTTTTCTTCTTCTTCTTCTTCTTCTCTTCTTTCTCTTTCCCTCTTTCTCTCTCTTCTTTCTCCTCTCTCTTTTCTTTCTTCCCCCGGTCTCTCTCCTTCTCTTTTTCTGCTTTGATTCTTCGTGAAGCTTCTTACCGCCTCTTATTTTTTTTTTACAAAAATTCGGTCATCGTGACCGCTCCTCGCGACCTGTGGTCGCGTCACCTGGTCGCATTGTTCACTGGAGTGATTTTACCGCATTCATCTTGATCAACCATCACGGTGTCTGGTCGCGATGCTCACTGTCCAAAAATTAGTATTTTCACCGCGAGCTGCTCATCGCAATCCCTGGTCGCTGTGAGTGGTCGCGGTGCTCACTGCCTCAAATCATTATTTTTCACCGCGAGCTACTCATCGCAATCCCTGGCCGCGGTGAGTGGTCGCAGTGCTCACTGCTAACATTTTTCTTCTCTTTCATGTATTCTTTCTGGACCGCTCCACCTGGTCCACCCCTCAAATCATAAATTTCACATTCCCATACTCCATATTAATTAAACTATAGTTTCATATTTATACGAAATTGGGGATGTTACATTTTTATTAAAGTGGGGGATTGTTATAAATATTTAATAAAATAGTTTATTTATATTAATATATGTATATTTAATTAATTAATTATTATTTGAATTTTAAATATTTTATTAACAGGTGTCTTGAAAAGACACAATTGTTCAGTGTTTTTATTATAAAAAAAAAAACACTTTGTTATCAGTGGATATCTCAATCAATTGAAAGAGTGAAAAAAGTAGTTTGTGGGCCAATCTTCCTGCAATAGAAGAAAAACCTAGTGGTCGTCGTATCTTGGAATGACAGGCCCTAAACCTACTATCTCACGCTAGGCAGCCTGCCGGCACTCCACGGTAGCTTTCCAGTCAAGGCTTGCCTCGCTGAAAGGCTTCCGTGAAGCTAAGTCGTTTCTTAACTTGGAAATCTGAGTAGGAAATTTTTTTTTTTTTACAAAACTATTTTATTGAAATTTTGGCAGAGTCTCCTCTACTTTTCTGAGATTACCAAATCTTGGAGACCTGCATAAAAACTTTAACACTTCTATAAAATCCCAAATCTCAACTACTGTGGACCTCTGGACCATCTCATCAAATCACGTCTTAAACAGTTTAAATATCAAAATAAATAGTTATCAAAAATATATAAATCAAATCTTTAAATAAAATACTCATGCACTTCAAACAATATCAAAATATAAACTTTATATAATTATTACAACCGAAACATTAAACTTAATTCTGAACTGTCACAACAATGTTCTGACTGATCCTGTCGGTCCTGGGCATCCCTGCACTGTCTGCACCTGCACCTGAGAGGTTGGTTTAAAAACATAAAACTATAATGAGCTAAAAGAACTCAGTAAGTATTTCTAATTTACTGAAAAACCTTAAATATAATAAGATTAACTTTGAATTTAACTGACACTCTTCAAACTTATTACTGAAAACTGATAAACTGAAATAATATATTTTTCTGATAATTGATAAACTGAAATAATATATTTTTCTAAAAACTGAAATGCTAAACTAATATACTTTTCTGATAATGTTTTTATGATAAAACTTTTATGATAAAACCTTTCTGATAAAATCTTTCTGATAAGACCTTTCTGATAAACCTTTTCTGATAAAACTTTATGATAAAACTTTTCTGAAAATGCCAATGGAAAATCCATATCTGATAACTGATAATCCATAGGGCGACTCAGCTGACGCCGCACCATATGGAGGGTGTCACCAGGCGACTAATCTGGCGCCGCACTGGTGACTCTGAAAATCTGATAAAAGTCATCTCACTGTCTATGTGCGGAATGCTGCATCGCATACATAGAGTGAGACAACACCCCAATGTGTGGCCGACTGACAGACTCGACAGACTCAACCCCCCTGGAGTTCGCGGACTGTCCCCCCTTAACTTGCCACACACAAATAGGGTGTACCGGCCGGGTCTACTGCTGATAATCTGATAAGCTGCTGATAATCTGATAATAAATGGGTATCTATGGTTTGAAAACTATTTTCTTTACTTTGAAAACTAACTTTTAATCAAAAACCATAGAATATATATAAAACATATTTATTAAATGAATCTAAATTCTAAATTTCTGAGATATATAATTACTTTAATTAAACACATTTAAATCAACAATCATATACTATATAACAAAATACTAAATCAAACTTAAAATAAACTAAATATAATTCAACTGAAAATCTGATTTTGCACTATCTTAAATAACAATATTAACTTGCTAAACTTTAGATAAAACACTTTACTAAAATAAAATATACTTTGTTTTAAAATAAATGTTACACTCACTGATTTCTGGTTCTCTTTAGGCTTGGTGTTCTGTTTCCTTCGTCTCATTACATTCCTTGACTTTCCATAACGTTTCTTTTTCTCCCATACTACGAAAATTTCTTCCTAAAATAAAATAATATATTTCCAAATAAATTGTTAAGATAAACACCATCATCTTATACAAAACTCAATTAATACGTTCTACGCTTTATTCCTCCATTTCTTCTACTCTAATAAAATCAATTACATTTAATTTAATATAAATCATGTCAATCATACGATTCCTTTACTTGATTGAATTTCAAACATTCAAATTCAACATGATTTCTTGAATAATTCAATTTCTCTTAAATAGAATCTCATATATCACAACTCAACATATTTACTTTATTTTCTAAGCATCAATTTATATCACAACCATACAGATACAATTTCTAACACTTAATTACACATAATTTGAAATCTCTACACTATCAACTTCGATTTCTACACAAATTCTCATTCTAATCTTCATCAATTTAACATAAATGAATTTCTTTCACTTAATAACATCAAATTCAACTTCATTAAACTCGATTAAACTAATTATAACTTCAATTTCGAATTTAATTTCAAAAATTCTCAAAACTAATGATTCAATTTTATTCTAAACAATTTCTACAACTCTTATCAACCACCAAACACAACATCACAACAAAATTCATAATACCAGTCACTAATTTGAGAATCATTTTGATTCCTTACTTAATGATTCTAAATTCATATCACTAATTAACTCAAAAACACTCAAATTACTTAATTAATATCTCAATTAACTAATTTAAACTCAAAATCATTAAATCTCCAAATCTTTAACTTTCTAATTTTCTTAATTTTCATTTTTATCAACTCCAATTAAACTAAATTCAAATAAAAACATCATCAACTCAATAAATTTCTAAAATCAACAAAACCCATCATCAAAATCATCACCCAAACATTCAATTTCACTTATATTCAACAATCAATTTCAAACACAAATCAAAACTCAAATCACTTTCTAAATCAATTGAATTTCATCAATTATTAACTTACAAATTCTACAACACAAATAATTTCATCAAATTCAAACCAACTCAACTTTATAAATCACTTACCCAACTCCTCTTGCTCTTCCTACATTTCTTCTTCTAGATGAACCGAAAGTTCCTCCTCCTCTTTCTCTTTTCTTTTTCTTTTTCTTCTTTTTTCTTTCTTGCACGGTTTCTGCTCTCTCTTTGTGCACACAGTTGCTCTGTTTTCTGGTTCTTCTTCCTCTTCTCTCTCTCTTTCTTTCTTCCTCTTTCTCTCTCAGCTGGATAGCAGCTCTCTCTTCTCTTTCTCTCTTCTTCCTCTTCTTTCTTTCTTTCTTTCTTCTTCGGCTCACTTGCTTCTTCTCTTTTCTTGGCCGCTGTCCTCTTCTCTCCTTTCTTCCTCCGCCACTGCTCTCCTTTCCTTCTTCTTTCTCTTTTTCTTCTTCTACTAGCTGGCTTCCTCTCTTCCTCTCCTATTCTTTCTCTCCTTCAGCCTAAGCCTCTCTCATTCTCTCTCTTTCTCTTTTTCTCTTCTTCTTCTTTTCTCTCTATCACCACCTCTCCTTTGCTTTTCATTTTATGTTTTCTGATTTGTTGTGTTGCAATTTGTATTTGCAATTAAGTGCTAGTGGAATGTCCACTAATATATATATATATATATATATATATATATATATATATATATATATATATATATATATATATATATATTATATTTATCTCTTATTGTAATTTGCCCCTTCACAATTTAAAATTATAACATGACCACCAATATACAATTTAATCACATGAATTTGATTCAAAATCTTATAACTTACAAATTAATCCATAACAATCCACTAACTCTTTTCTACAAAAATCCATTTCAATTTACTTCTCCATCAATTCATTAAATTACAATCTCAGATCATAAAAATATATTTTAGTTTCCAATAAATATTCTTAATACTTCAATTTATGGAATCCTTACTATATTCTTCAAAACTTATAATTGGTTTTTGTATATACTTTATGGAACCTTAATAACCATCTGGAACTATTCCAGATATTTTCCGAGTCTCTGATACCCTTTTTGAAAACTTTCGGATCCATTCAATAAATTCTACTATAATACTGTATAATCAATTCTGGAAAAATAGATTACCATACCTGTACGTGTACAGTACAATCTATCGGGAGGGTGTATTACATGGAAGGAAATCGTTAAACATCCCGTGCAGAGGGATGAATTTTCTTCACGGAAAGCGTTTTCTAACGTGTTTCGACTGAGTACAATTTTCTTAATCTCTACTTATTATTTCTTTTATATTTGATTATATCTTGTTCTTGAAAATCTAAATTTGATTGATTACTATATTTGACAAAAGTGAATATTTTGAGTCTTTCACTGGTTAAATATATACTGTTTTTCTAACATATTCAACATCAAGATACATTTCTACATAAGTTTTTTACATGCTAGTATATAACATCTTTAACTATAAATCAACATCTATAAGAAACCTTACAAACATGTGCAAAAAGACATTATACAGTATCACTAACATCCCAATATACAAGACACCCACACACACACACATATATATATATATGCAAAAGATTGGGATGCAAAAGGATATCAATATCCACTAGCACATACTACCACTATAATGTGCAAAAGATTGTTGAAGAGCATTACCACAAAATAAAATATGAAAAGGTCATTTATTCTAAAGATATACTCGAACCAAATCCTCCATTTGAGATAATCGATCCTCCATACTTACCATCTTTTCCTTATTATTGCAAAGTTCTGTTTCTTGATCCGTCAATTTTTCTTGTTGCGCTTGTAATACTTTTTGTTGTGCCTCCAATTTTTCTTGTTCCACTGCTAATTCTGCTTGTTGTCTTTTGATAAGATGCTACATCTTGTTTGTTTCTTCTATTGTTTGTGTCAACTGTATTGGAATAGGTTTTGGACTGAAACCTAAACCCTTGACATAATCCGATCTCTTTCCAAGCACTTGATCACATATCTATCTTTACGTGACATGCTCTTTCTCTGGGAGCTTTTCTTGCTCAGCTAAGATAATCATCATTTGCTCCTACACATATAATTTACCAATTTTTAACAATAAAACATAAATAAGAATTTAATAAAATTGATCAAAGATTAAAACCTACATGTGCTACTTTTGCATTTTCATGAACCCATTGCTTCTTCTACTTGTTATAATGGATCTTTTTAAATAATTGTATGTTTGGATCATCCTCATGATAATTGACAAATGGCTTTGAACCTATACAATGATTGAACTTGAGTATCCCTATTTTTAATGTTCTTTTTTGACTTGTTCTATAATTTGAAACAATAAAACTTATAAATAAATAAAAAAATGAATTCAAATCAAACTTATGTGGCTCCAACAAAACTCAAGCTGTTATGGATTTTTTAGCCTATAGAATTCAAATCAAATGAATTAAAATTTCTGTTGACAGAATAAAATAGTTCAAGTGTCACACAATCTCATATTTCACATATTTTCTATGTCTCTTAAAATATTAGAATACAGATCAATAGGGCCTAAAACGATTCAAATCCACAGAATTTCTTGAGAAAAATTACAAGCATGAGGCATCCTACATTGCCTTGCCTCTTGTATCTAATTGCAGGTAATTATATAAATAAATTTGCAGCAACGGAAAGCTAGAGAACTTAAAATTAATTGACAAGATAATGTAATATACCTGATACCATTGAGTACTGAAGATGTTTCGACAAAGCCAATCCCAATCATCCCGATGAACATTCTTAAAGGCTCTTTTATAGCTGCTTCCATGGATGAAATTTTTTATAATAGACATTTATATCATATCACCATTCTTTGTATCTCTGTCTAGCAATATGATTCAATAGAACTCGACAACGAGAACATTCTAATTGAAGTTCAAACTTCGCCTAAGGTAATGCAAACTATTAGTTTATTCATTCATAATTTATTGAGCAATAAAATTTAACAAAGTGTAAATGTATCAATGTACCAGAAGCCGTTGATAGACAACTTATTTTTCTACCTCAGGACTTTGTTTCCATCCTCTATACCTTAAAGGCACAAATTTTAAAACGGCATAACCAACATCATAAGCAAGCCACCGTGCTTTTCTTGCACCAACTACATGACCATTAGTTGTGAAACCTCTATTTCAATCTTCCCAAATGCTTCAATAATGGCATCCGTATTTTTACCTCGTCCGAGGCCCCATTTTCTTTTTTTGGGTTGCTCTAAAACAATATATACAGTGCAAAGTCAATATGATACTATTAGAAGATTAAATGGAGTGGAATGTTGTTCTGTGTCATGTGACTAAAAACATGTTGTTCTTCCAAAATATTGAAATAGAAAACAAATACGTAAAACAACTACATTAATAAAAATTGAAGTCTATCCTGAAACCATTCACAATAATAGGCTAATAAGAAAAAGGATCCTTAAAAGGAAGTTGTTGTAGCAGCACCAACAAGAGTTGATAACAAGAATAATAATAAATAAATAAAAGAACAAACGTTTAGACTCCGTGGAACCAAGATGAAAAATATGAGTGTATGTTTCATACCAAGTACGCTATAAAATGAGAAAAAGATAACATAATTTTTTTATTGAAGAATAAATACACTCAAAGACAAAGTGGAAAAAAAATAAATACCATGAAACTTGTAACAATGTTAAACATAAAATAGTAACTTAAGTATTCTCTTCTTTTAATGCAAGTCACTGCTTCTCTATTCCCAAATTTTACTTATATCCAAATGTACATCTGACCCATTCCAATAAGATAGGGCACTAAATATTTGTATTTCATGAAATACAATAACAATGCATGAATTTAATTATATTTAACTCAACAGCAGAAGTTACCTACATAGACTCCGATACTAATTCATTACTACCCGTTGTTGGAGAGCATTGAGTAAGACCATTAGAGGATTGGATTGTAGATGTTAAAGTATTTTGACATCGTCCGGGTGCTATCTGTAAAAATAAGAAACAAATTAAAAGAAAAAACAAAAACAAAAAATATATCATTTGGAATTTTTGAAAACATTCAACATGCTACAATCTATATCAATTACACTTCATATATATATATATATATATATATATATATATATATATATATATATATATAAATTAAATCGATATGTGAAATAATATGTGAATCTAAAGATGAAATTTGAAATTTGGAATTAGGAATTTCATTATGAGGTTGCCATCATGATTTCCACAAGAACAATGAGGGGCTGCCAGAAATGAGATATTCTTCTCTTTACTCCTTAGTCAACTAATTCATGAATAGATAATCATACCTTTCTTGCATGCGACACTTTATTCCAATTGACTTTCCGGTTTTGGACCACAGACTGTTAGATTTGAATATTTAGTAAGGATGTGCAGAGACAGCCCTTGATGAGGACATGGCAATAGACAAAAAGAATTGGGTGAGATAGTTTAGAAGAAAGAGGACTCTTGATTTTGCAGACAAACAGATACAACTTTTACTTTCCCAGGTGAAAAATCTGGAGTTGTGTTTCCATCATTTTTTTCAATTTTCATTTTTTTTTTCAAGTTAAAAATTATGGAACATGTAGACATGTGCATATACAATACAAGTAACCATTACTAATGATTATTAATTTGATGTCATTGAAAAATAAATAATAATTTGATTATTAATTGAACATTAAAAAATATTTGCACATTACTTAAAAATTGAACTTCTAAAAGTATCCATTGACAATTTTGTTATAGTACAATAATAAAATTTTTGATAAATAAATTAAATAAAAGGTTGGGCACAAAAATAGTGGATCCACTCAAATTAAATCAAACAAATTTAATAGGTTAACCAGTTTCAAATTTTTATTATTCGAATCAAAATTAATTTAGTTTTGGGACATATATACTATACATTATTCAATATCTACTTATTCTAATACAAATGTTCATAGTAGTAAGAAATTGAAAAAAAACAATTAAACTATTAAACAACAATCAAATTGACCCATCCCAAAACCATCCATTAATTATTATATTACACTAACAAGATCCTAAATAAAAAACATCATATTGATTTTATTGAAAAATATATTGATATTTTTTCAACAATCTGCAATTTTATGATCAAGATTTTACAGATGATGGTGAGATTTTTACAATGGAAACACTATATAAAATTAAATTTATGCTCATATTAATTTAAATGACTGACATTATTTATAATCTAACAATCTTCTTATACAAATGCGGTTGTACTTACATCAAAATCTTATTGGTGTAAATATTGAAAAGAAAAAAAAGTATATTAATGTAAATATCAAAAAAAAAAGTTTATTAATGTAACTTAATCAAACTTAACCGCTCAGATGGGTGCTTCCCCTTTATTGTTGTCTATTTCTCCCATTTTCATCTCATCATTTTGTCTATTTTGGAATACAAAACTATGTTGGATAAGTAGTACCTTTTAATTACCAGTTCGAATTGTATTTTATTTGGACTACTTTTTGACATTCAACCCATCTGGTGATCACAAATGGCCCTCCATTGTTGAGACAGTAACATTTCACATCTTTGCTATATGTATTTTGCAATTCCACACATACTTTTATGTTTTCTCAGCTTTCCAAATTTGGCATAGAGTAGTTTACAAGTTGGGTAAATATGGTAGTCTAGTGACATTTAAAAAGCTAGAACCTAGAAAGATTAAAGGAGGTAACAAGCAAGACAAATTGTATGAGGTGACGAAAGGAGTTACAACCAACCACAAAATTCATTATAGAAAATAATATTTAACTAGATATTTGATTATATAGCAACAACAGAAGCAGCTACTAGATAGATGAAAAGCTAACTGATGGAAAGCCTAATTAAACTATGTGTATTATAAAAGTCTTGTTGAAGCTCTTCTTTGACTATGACTATGTTGACGTTTCTCTCATTGCATCAACTTTTATTACAACTGCACCTGATAAATTCATCAAATAATTAATCGTTCCTGAACAACATAAGGCATGTAAAAAGCTAAATTTTTATATATTAAACTTCAATATGAGGCAGATAGTAGTGCTTCACTGTGTTTAATTTTCATCACTCTCATAACATTTCATCTCAAACTGTTAAGGCTTACTTGTTGAGTTTCAAAAAAGTGATACCTCCAAATCGCTATAGCTGCCAAAAAAACTTCATTGTCTGGGATAGTGACAACCCCTATAGCTGCCAAAAAAAAAACATTTATTGACATTAATTCAACTACAATAATAATTACATAAGGTAAACGCATTTATGCAAATTGAAAGAATGAGAGAAATGATGTTGCGAGATGACAAAAGCTTACTTAGAAAGTGAGAAAACAAATATAAACCCTATAAAATAAAAAGAACAAATATTAGAACGGTATAAGAAACACAATTAGATATGTAACTTTATTACCTATGAGGAAATATTGTGCTCCAAATCGCTATCATCTTCATATTGTAACTCATTTATCTCATCTAAACAGTAGTCATCAATTGTTTCATCTTCTTCATCTTCATTCCAAATGAAGTCATCCATATTTTGGGTTGTTACCGTCCTTTCTTCATGCAAACTTAGATCTTCAATCCTATCTGCATTAACATCATCTCTATGGAACAATTGTGACTCAAGATCGTCACGTTGAACCGTCAAGACAATATCCATGATTTATTTTGTTGGTAAAATACATGTTCATTTTGTACTTTTAGTAATCCTTTTCTTGAATATCCCACAACCCCCTTTGATGCATTTCTTCAACAACTTTCAAGTTTAATCCCAACTTGGGATCATCCATATAAAACACTTGTTTTGCTTGTATGGCAAAGATAAATGGATATTCTTTGTACCATGTATGAGTAACATCGATGGAAGTAAGATGATAATCATGTTGAATTCGTTTTTTCTTCGAATTAGTGTCGAACCATTTACACTTAAATAATATCACCCGATGACCGAATAAATATATTAACTCAACAATTGAAATTAAAACACCATAGAAAGAAATTTCAAGGTTGTCATGCCCACCCGGCACCATTACTCTACTATTTTGAGTTGTTCGTTATGCATCACGAATTGTGACAAGATATCGTACTCCATTAACAACACATCCAGGATAGTAACACACCCTAAAATCTGGTCTATTTGATAAAGAATACAATTTATCACTTGCTTTGGCAGAGCCATTTTCTCTTAATTGTCTCATATGTGTTGTAATAGCATTCTTGTTATAGCATTAGCATATAATCATACAAAGAGAATTAAAATTGACATATATAAGATCATACATGTGATTCAAACTATTTAGGAAACAATTGTTGTTGCATTAGATCCACATTGTTAGTATTGCATTCTCGTTGTGGCATCTCTCTTTGCTTACTACATATACAATGAACAAAACATAATCATTAATAATGAATGATAATGGAAGAAAATATAAATAATTATGAGCAATTAAGAAAACTAATGAGTTATTAAATGAATATTTAAAGATTCAGTAGTAGTGTAATGATACTTACTCTAGAAAAGGTTGCACTTCTTGACAATTGTTGAGGACATACCAATGAGTACATTCAATCTCTAACTGTGATAGCTCTGACCGATGAACACCACCAAAAGGTTGAGCTTGTTGGGAGAAAATAGATAAACCTTGTGTTCGTGGACCTCCATCGTCATTTCGATGAATACGATTGAAATGAGTTTCAATTGAAAGCAAATACATTGAACAAACGGTTAATGATTCATTAACAGTGTAGGCCTTTACAATAGATCCTTCTGGGCGAGCTTCTCATCACATAGGTCTTATATTGATGTAAGGCTCTATATATTAATTATCGTAAGTAAATGAAATGATAGATTCAATGCAACAATGAAAATTAGAAATTAAAAAGTCATACAATTACCTTTCATGATAGGCCCCTAACCTACTATCTTACGCTAGGCGGCCTGCCGGCAACCCCAAAGTAACTTCCCAATCGAGGCTTGCCCCGCTGAAAGGCTTCCGTGAAGCTAAGCCGTTACTTATCCTGTAAATCTGAGTAAAAGTTTTTTTTTTTTTTATACAAAACTACTTTATTAAAATTTTGGCAGCATGACAGCTGTATTTTTGGACAATTCCCATTACCTGTAAAATAGTTTAAAAGCACTTCTAAATATTGAATATTTTCTCCACTACCCATGGGACTTCAGATCCATCATAAAAATATAACTCAATCACAAATTTCAAAGTAGGCGAAAGTGGGCAAATCCAATTTTAAATAAAATATTCGTATACTAAACAAATAATACTTACTTAAGATATTCTTCAAAATAAAATTTTACGTAAGTGTTACAATACAACATAATACATATTTTTAAAACAATTACAGCAATGTCTGACTAGTCTTGCTGGTCCTGGGAGTCCTTGCAACATCTGCATCTGTACCTGGGGAGGTTGGTTTATAAAATATAAAAATATAGTGAGTTAAATGAGTTCAGTGAGTGTTATTAGTTTCTAAACAATTTAATCTTTCTAATTTAACCTCCCTGAAAACTGTACTGAAAAAACTGCACTGAAATGCACAATAATAAAACTTTTGCTGTTTTCTGAAAATTCTGAAGTGAATAATAATAATACTTTTCTTGTTTCCTAAAAAAACTCTACTGAAATGCATAGTAATAAAACTTATTATGTTTCCTGAAAACAATATATTGAAATATGTATCTTGAAAACTGTACTGAATTCTATTTTATGAAAACTATACTGAAATCTGTACTGAAATCTTTTTTTTTTTTTCCTGAAAGCAATATTCTAAAATCCATAATAATGAAACTTTTTCTGCTTTATGAAAACAGTACTAAGATACATAGCATAAAAATAGAATTTTTTTTTTGTTTTCTTGAAAACTGTACTCAGTGGTGGTTATAAAATCATCAAAAATATTACTACTGAAAATCACCAACCACTGATAGCCTTTTTCCTGAGAATACCCTAGATAAAGTACGAGGAACCTCGCGTTCATATTGTACTAGGGTCCGGGATTCGCCTATATTAAGCCTTGGTCTAGGTTTGCCCCGCGAGCCCATACTAGGGTCCGGGATTCGCCTATACTGGCCTCGGTCCAGGTTTACCTCACGAGCCCATCTAATAAATAAACTGATTTACGTAGCGGAATTCCTACATCACCACGTAAAAGCCAGCACGCTAACTCAATATATACCCCGAACGTGCAGAGGGTGACACACTGATAGACACTGACACGCATTAAACCCAACTCCTAGACAATACTTATGGTTAGCTTAACACCCAACCAAACCCTGACCTACCATGCACGTCCAGGATACCTCTCATCGGTTTCTAAATACTGATATCTGAATGTTGAACACTAGGGATTCGTTATAGGCCAAAACTTATCTTAAAATCTTTAGTTTATTTTCATTTCCAAAAATCATGGCTATATTTAAAGAATAAAATTATAACTTTCCATGAATTTACATAAAACATATTATGGAAATGAAATGTACTTTGCATAAAATAAGTTGAACACTCACTTAAAACATATTCTTAAAATAAAATACACTTTACTTAAAAATACTTTAATCACTCACTTGAATAAAATGATAACTTGCTATGAATTTACATAAAACATATTATCAAAATAAATTCTCTTTTCATGAAATAGTTTTAACACTTGCTTGAATAACTCAATAACTTTCTATGAATTTGCATAAAATATATCATGAAAATGGAATGCACTTTTCATAAAATAGTTTGAACATCCACTTGAATAAAATAGTTTAGACACTCACCTTTTTCGTTACTAACTTTTCGAGCACCACTTTGATTCTTCCTACACATATTAACATTCTCCTTTTTAGAAAATGTCACACTCAAACTCATTCACACAACCACTTGCATGAGAGCAATTAAAATCATCCAAACTACTTAAAACAATTCCCTAATTCTTACAGCATTGTTTTGGCTATAACTTGACCATTTTATTTTTGATTCTATTCCTTCAAGTACCTACATCTAAGTGTGATGTTTAGGCACATTTCTAGGCATAAAATTAATCCAATTACATCACATATTATTTTAGCCCTTCACAAGTGCCCATGTCATCATTTTCTTTCAACACTTAATACTTTCTTCTCTCTTTTAAATTTTTATCACTTCCTCCCACTTAACCACACTTGAATAACCATTACTACACATTAACATGAAGAAAAATTTAACTCAACCATCATACACATGGCTGCCCAAAACTTCATCATGCACTCACCAAAAATTTTCTTTCAATTTCTTAACATAAATTGCTTAAAAATTACATCAATTTCTATACTAGTGCCTTAGCATGCATAGATTGAAATTTTCAAGCAAAATCACACCAAACCCTAGCTTGATCACATACTAATCTTTATCAACTTAGCATACATGACTTTCCTTTGCTTAGTAACATCAAATTCAACATCATCCAACTTGATTTAAACTAATTATAACATCAATTCAAGTTTACTTCAAAAATTCCCAATAAACTAGTAACTCACCTTACACCTTATGACCTTAAATCCTCTTGCTTGGCTTGGATACTTGCTTGATGCCTTAATCCCTAAATTTATGCATCAAAATCATCACCCCAAGCACTAAGAATCAAAAACCCAAGAATTTATTTCACAAAATTAGTGCACTTACTACTTGATTCCAACTTGATATAGTTGAATCTTGCATCTAGGCTTGTAAAGGAGACTTGTATGGCCTTAAGAACCCTTGAGAATGGCTTGAAAAATACCTTGGATATCTTCCTCCTTCTTTTCTCCCTCGGCCGAACCTCCCTCCTTTTCTTTCTCTCTTGGCCGACTTTCTTCTCTCCTTTTCTCTTGAATTTTCTTTTGATTTCCTTTCATGATTTACTTGTTATATATTCTTTCATTTTCCTTAACTTTTGCCCTTAAACTATCTTAGAATTTACAAGAGTGCCATTGGTTAGGGATGATGAAATTTGATTGGTTAAATTCTAATGGAACTCTAATGGTTAGTTGATTTCTAACTAGTTCCATAAAACTCAATTTCCATAAAAAAATGCAATCACTTAACTCTCATTTGTCCAAATGGCTAACCCAAATTTAATCCACCTAATTACTTTCCATCACACTTTTAAAACACCAATCAAATTACAACACCTAAATTACTTTTCCATCAACTAATCAAATTACAACACCTAAATTACTTTTCCATCAACCAATCAAATTACACCATCTCATGTATCATAAAATATATTATTTAACTTTCCAAAAATACCTTTAATACTCCAAATTTATAGGAAATCCTTCTTAGGACCTCCGAAACTTATAATTGAATTTCGTATATACTTTACGGAGCCTTACTGACCATCCGAAACCATTTCGAATATTTCGTATATCCTTTAATACCCACCCGGACGCATTTTGTAACTTTTTTAGGTCTCCGAACACCTTTCCGAAAACCTCTGTATTAGTCCAGTAAATTTCTTTATAGCATCGTTAATACTTCTAACATTCAATTTACTAATAATAAAGGCATACTTATTCACACGTGTACCGTACAATAAATTCTGGGAAAATATATAACGATATATATATATATATATATAGTACAAACTATCGGGAGAGTGTAATACATTTCAATTGGATACATCCATCTCTATCCAACTGGACTAACATATTTTACCTCTTTTGGCAAATGTATTGCTAAATGCACCATAACATCAAAGAAAGCTGGAGGGAAAAATCCGTTCAAGCTTGCAAAGAATAATTACAACACTTTCTTCTAAGTCATCCAACTCTCTTATATGTAATGTCTTTGCACATAACTAGCGAAAAAAGTTACAAATTTCCACAATAGCTGTACAAACGTCTTTTCGTAGATACTTTTGAATGCCAATTGGAAGGAATCGTTGTAACATGACATGACAATCATGACTTTTCAAACCAACACCTTACCTTCCTTATCATTTACACACTTTGAAATGTTAGATGCATAACCATTTGGAAATTTCACCCACTTTAGAAATTGATAAAACTCTTTTCTTTCTTTCAAGGTTAATGTATATGTGGCAAGAGGCTTTAAAAATTCATTTCCTTGTCGTATTAAATGCAACTCACGTCTAATGTTCAAATAAGCAAGATTAGGTCTAGCCTTCAAGGTATCTTTTGATTTCCCTTCAATATTCAACAAAGTACCAATAACATAATCACAAATAATTTTCTCTACATGCATAACATCTAAATTGTGTTTAATATTTAATTTGGACCAATACACTAACTCAAAGAAAATGCTTTTTTTGGTTGTCCAATTTAACTCCTCTGCATCGCGTTTTCTTTTTCCATCTACATTATGTGGACTTTTCCCAGGTTTTGTATTTTTAACTCATTCTAATTGCTTTAAAATGTTTTTGCCTGAATATTCTTTAGGTGCAGACATCATTTCATAGTTTCCATCATGTTGCTTATTCTTTCTCTATGGATGATTAGATGGCAAATATCTCCAATGACCCATATAACAAATCTTTCTCCTAAGTGGTAGTGATGATGTTTCTTCATTACAAACAAAACACGCTTTATAACCTTTTGTGCACCATCCAGATAAGTTACCATATATTGCAAAATCATTTATTATCCACATTACAACTGCACGCATTTAAAAATATTGTTGTGGTGCGGCATCATAAGTTTTCACACCATACTCCTATAACTCTTTTAACTTATCAATCAAAGGTCTTAAATAGACATCAATGTCTTTGCCCGGTGCATGTGGTCCAGGTATGAGTAAGTATAGCATCATGAAAGGCTTTTTCATACATTTCCAAGATGTCAAGTGTAAGGTAATAATATGACCGGCCACAGAATATAAGAGTTATGTATGTTGCCAAAAGGATTAAAACCATTTGATGCTAGACCCATCTTAACATTGTGTGGATCTTATGAAAATTATGGATATAATTGATCAAATTCTTTCCATGCTTGCCATCAGCAGGATATCTTAAAACACCTTTTATGGCTACTCTTTTCTCTTGGTGCCAAAGCATATCCTTTGCAGTGTGCCTAGACAAAAATAATCATTGCAATAATTGCTTTAATGGAAAATATCTCAACACCTTTTGGGGCACTTTCTTTTTACCATTATTAAACTTATAACGTGGTTCATTACAATGAGGATATCTGTCACATAACTCATGCTCTATCCAAAATAATGCACGATCATATTTACATGCATAGATGACCTCATACCCCAAGCCTAAGTCCTTTAACATTTTCTTTGCATCGTAGGTCAAACCTAGTATGTTCGTACCTTCAGGAAGTGTTGATTTCAACAAATCAAGAAGCATATCCATTGACTTGTTAGTCCATTGGTTAAGAACTTTTAAATGCATCAATTTGACAACAAAATTCAATGAAGTCAACTTACAGTCGGGAAGAAAATTTCTCCTTGCTTCACTGAACAGTGTACTTAAAGTTTCAATAGTTTCCTTATCAGTGGCTGACATAAGATCAACATTATACTTTGGTAATATCTCAGTGATCACTCCGTCTTTTAAAGTTGACCCCAACATGTCATGCATTAGGTCACACATCTCATCACTGCCCTCAGCTTCAATATTTGTTTCATATTCATGATTCATGTGCAGTCCACCCACAATAAAACCACCAGTGTCGACAAACTCATCTTCTTCACCATGGAAAATCCATTTGTCGTATGATGTTGCAATCTCAAATTCATATAGGTAGGCTTGCACTATGCTTAGTGGTTTAAAGAAGGCATTTTGATAATCCTGACATGGACAACGAACACAGTTATTCTCATCTTTACATCCTTTTGCAGCATCCATAAACGACTTAACACCATCAACATATTCTTTACACAATCTATTGTGTAGTCGTATCCAACTTCTATCCATAATTAAAACCTTGTTTATACAATCAGATGAGAAATAATTATAATATAATAAAAATATGGGAACTACAAAGGCTAATAGTTATGTAACATGGAAGTAGGCAAGTAACAAGTACTGTGAATTGAATTTTAAGAGACTATAAAATTTTAGGAAGAGTAAAGAGTTTAGTGGCAAAGACTGTTTGCATTTCCTACAACTTCCATTAATAAAGCTTATATGCATACAAATCCATTTACATAAACTACAATAGCTACAAGAATGGTTAGTTAAATATAATTACTAACATGTTTTGTTTTTAAACCAAATACCTCTGCAACTTCGCATTGGTAAGGAAGCTGTAGTCACTATTCAACTAAGTACAAACTCAAAAAAATTGAGCTTCTAAAGATGTCATCCAGCTCGTCAGGTGTCTAGGTAGATGAAGTCAACATTACAAACCTATTATTGCTTGATAGCTGGACAAACAAAACAACTAAATCTAAATTGTATATAAAACCATATGTGGTTTCAATTTCTATAATAAAATCTATGACTACAAACAGTTACTTTACCTTGGGTGAGCTAGCACAATTATTTAATTTGTTGAGTAAAGGAATCTTGGATTCCAAAGGTCTATATAAACTGATTCGTAACTAATTCTTTATTAATGAGAATCAAATTTTTAGTTGCTAAAATCATTGTACTAGATGAGGACTTTATAGTCACCATTGTATTTTTGGTCCCAATAGACCTTTTTTAAGGACAAATTTATTTGGTCCCAAAATATTTGGTCCCTACAGGTACAATTTCTCGTAGTGCATTGAAATTGGTGTTATTTCTCCAAAGTTTAACAAGTTGGCATATTAGAGTCAGAAAATGAGGAAAAACATTATGAATTCTTATTTAATTAGATTTTTAATGGATAGATCATTTACATTGCAAAACAATTAGATAGACACTACAAGTTGATCAGGATATTAAAAGCTTACACAAAACTTGGAATATATTCTGTTGACGTGCGAATCTGAACAACGTAATTAACAACGAATAAAATGACAAAAGAAACAAAATGAGATTGACACGAGATTTTTAAAGTGGTTTGGCCTCGAGGAATGCCTAAATCCACTGTTCTTGGTATTCAAGTCGAGCTCGCAATGTGTGTGTGCAGAGCTCGCTGTGTGTGTTTTCTTAGAAAAAAATGGTAACCTTTGTAACAGTGATGATCTCTCCCTTTTATAGTGTGAAGGGATGGAATCAACCTGTTTTACACATAATGTAATTACAAGAAATTAGGGATTAAATTATATCCCTAAGAAACGTCTTTTAATTGAAACATGATTGCTTAAATTTAGGAGATTGAGTTTGATTGGGACTTTACGAGTTGACCGGGTTGAATCCCTTTATTCTCGGGATTCCTTCCATAACTGGAGCTTTGTGCTAATCGCCATGCGAGCTGAAGCTATACCATTGATGGAAGGTGGCGCGTTAACTATTTATGGTGCTTTAAGTGTAGCAGCTCGCATAGAGCTTGTAACTCTACAGGTTTATTCGCCGCATTGGGCCATATGTTGATCTATCACCTCCCGCTGTCAATATGCTGAGCTGGAATGACAGTTGGAGATTTTCAAATGCCAGCTGGTGATTCTGTTAGTGTAACATCCCGGATTTCGGATAATTACTTTTGAATATATGAATATAAATTTTGTGATTGGAGGGGTGGACCAGATGGAACGGTCCAAAAATGATGTATGAAAAATTGAAAACCGAGGCAGTGAGCATCGCGACCTGGTCACCGCGACCACAGATCGCGATGACCTGCTCGCGGTGAAAAATGTGATTTTTGGTAGTGAGCATCGCGACCAGTCACCGCGACCACAGATCGCGATGAACTGCTCGCGATGAAAATGTCAAATTCTGGCAGTGAGCAACGCGACCACCAGTGCGACCATGGTACCGCGAGGTGTGCTCACGATGAAGGCGGTGGAAACGCTCTAGTGAGTACCGTGACCTGGTGGCGCAACCACAGGTCGCGACGACGGTCGCGACGACCGAAAAATATAAAAAAAAAAAATTTGGCTTCCGCGAGAAGCCACAAAACAGACAGAGGAGAGAAAAGAGAGGGTGAGGCCGAGAAAGAAAGAAAGAAGAAGAAGAAGAAAAAAAAAGAAAGAAGAAGAAAGAAAGAAGAGAAAGAAGAAAGAAGAAGAAAGAAGAAGAAGAGGAAGAAGTAGAAGAAGAAAAGAGGAAGGAAAGAGAAAAGGAAGTGTAGGAGAAAGAGAAAGAGAAAAGAAAAGAAATCTAGAATCGCGATAGTCGAACGAAAAACGGTATCCAGGTTGGTGTACCTCCGTTTTCGAACTCTTTACAAAAAGCATTAAGTATTTTTAGTTTGAATATGAGATTTATTCAAAGATTTTCATTCTCATGTATTGATTTTATTTTCGATGAATGATTTTATTGTTGATCGTATTTTCATTACTTCGATTTCGTGAAAATTATTTGTTTTCGATTATTGTATAAATAATGTTGATTTTCCCATGAAAAATTTATGTTATTGAACTCGAATGTTTCCGTTGATTGTAAATATAGTGAATATTGAAAATAGTTTATCGTAATGGCCCTAGGATACTTAGACATAGAAATGGATATAAGAGGTTGGTATACCAGCTGGGTTCAGTGAGGAGTACTGCACCGATATTGATATGCTATTGATGATTATTATGTACCTCCTCATGGATTCGTCCAGGGGCAGGGAGACACGTACCTCCTCACGGATTCGTCCTGAGGTTGGGAGACACGTACCTTCCTAAGGATTCGTTCCTGGGATAGGGAGTTATGTACCTCTCTAGGTTTCGTACCCTCGGTCCTAGAGTAGGGAGATACGTACCACTCTTAGGATTCGTCCTAGGGTGGGAGTTCGACCCATATTCCAGTCCTAGTATGTTGAGTATTCTAGCGGACCAGATTTGAAGTGAATTGAAAAGTGAATTGAGTAACTTTATTCATTGATTTTTACATGTTGATTTTATTCTTGAGGTTAATGTGATTATAACTGCTTTATGGTTTGATTTTGAAGTTAAATTGATTTGTAAATGATTAGAATTGATATATATAAATATATTGTGATTTGTTTTTTATTAAAGGTTATTTATGATTTTTCATAATTGAGTTTAGTGTACACCCACTAAGCTATATGCTTAGCGCGTTAGTTTTGTTTCTAACGCGTAGGTACCAGGGATACTGAAGAGGCAAAAGACTGAAGAGGAGGTTCCTGCAGGCAGAGGAGTAGAGTCGCATTGCGGGGGTAGATATATATATATATTGATGTGTATTGTGATTGATATGCATGTATATACAGAGATTTGTAAACGTTGTGTAAAATTCTGTTTTGTAATTAAATTGGTTTATGATTTCTGTTTTTCATTTTCAGAATGTTTGTAAATATTGACTTCTGAATCGTTTTATTTTATAAACTGTTGTTGGAAAGTCGCACTAAACGGCAGAGTGCGTAATTGATTGAAAATGATATTTGAAGTGTTATTGAATTTGTATTTGATTTGAGTTGTGGAAAAACAGGTTTTGGGAAACCCGAAAAACAAAGGGAACTCTGCCGAAATTTTTGTAAAAAGTTTATTGCGATGGACTCACTTGAAAATGGTTTTAAAACTATCAACTATTTGGTTTTCCAATGGTTGAAAATCTATCGATGGGCTCACAATGGTTTTCGGTTTATAAAATGAATTTAGAAAGTTTTGAAAACCCGGTATCCCTGGGTCGATCCAGCCGGGTCGAGTCAGGGGGTGTTACACATTAAGTGGTATCAGAGCGCGGTTTAGGCGTTTCTGGACCAAAGAATCTGTATATGCATGCATTGTCTAAAGATACCCATAGGAATGTGTGACTCTAATCTGCAGACCTATTTTCTGTCTTATATAGGATAAAAGAAATGGAAGGAAGTGGTGATAGACCTGAGAGTCCTGCCAGCGTGGCTGGGGGAGCATCTAGGGAATCAGTAAGTCCGAGAGTAGCGGACCCTGTACAGCCAGCGTTTATGCAGCAGATGGCTGAGTTCTTTCAGAACGTGGCTAGAGCAGCGCCACGAAGATTAGCCATAGAGCAAGAAATTCATGGCAGAAAGGATGAGGATGCATCTGCCGCAAAGTACTGGTTTAAGAGGACGAACAGAATATTGGAGCAGATGCACTGCACACCTGAAGAGAGACTGGAGGATGCCTACCAGTGGTGGACCTCCATTATACAGACAGTGCGACCAGAGGACAGAACGTGGGATTTCTTTCAGAAGGAATTCCGGAAAAAATATATTGGTCGCATCTATTTGGATAATTTGAAGAGGGAGTTTACCAACCTGAAGCAAAGGCAGATGACAGTGACTGAATATGAGAGGGAGTTTGTCAGGTTGAGTAAATATGCGAAAGAGATGGTGGCGACAGAGGCGGATAAATGTAGGAGGTTTGAAGATGGACTGAACGATTATATCCGCCTACAGGTTGTGTAACATTCTAAATTTCTAAGTAATTGATTTTGAATATATATATATATATATATATATATATATATATATATATATATATATATATATATATATATAACTAGAATGTGGATTAATTGAGGAATGTTACAGGTTGCTGCCTTTGAATTCGAGAATTTTACCCGACTCGTCTCGGCAGCTCTGAATGTAGAGAGAATTAAAAAGGAAGAGCAGGCCAGAAGAGACAGAGGGCAGCAAAGAAGAGGGGCAGGGCCATCCAGCTCATATCAACCCCAGAGCAAGAAATTTAAGGGACCGCAGCCTAGTGGTCCAGTGCAGTCACAGAGGCTAGTACCCACAGCTAGGCCTGGTCAGTCTGCGACTTCTGTGGCCAGTACCCCTAGGAGTGCAGGTAGGGGACCAGCCCCTGCATTGTGTGATCATTGTGGAAGAATACATCTTGGGGAATTCTGGAAGCTTACAGGAGCCTACCTAAGATGTGGATCTCATGACCATTTCCTGAGGGATTGCCTACAGATGAGATCCCAGCAACCAGAGAGATCAGCCCCTGCTACTTCCAGAGGTAGGAGGCCTAGTCAGGCAGTACCTGATGGTGGTAGCCACAGAGGAGTGTCAGAGTCAGTGGCCAGACCTGATAGTCGAGCTCCTGCACGAGTTTATGGTGTTAGAGCTCAGGAAGACAAGGATGCTCCTGACGTGATAACTGGTATTATTTCTATTTTTGATACTACAGCTATTGCATTGATAGATCCAGGCTCTACACATTCATATATATGTGATGTCATGCTGTAACACCGAAATCTGGAAACTGAACCTACTGAATATGATGCGTTAGTCAGTAATCCGATAGGTCAAAGTGTAGTTGTGAACCGTGTGTACAGAAATTGTCCGATTCGGATACAGGAGTGTGAATTTCCAGGAGATTTGATGGAGTTACCATTCCATGAGTTTGATGTGATATTAGGCATGGATTGGTTAACTTGGCATAAAGTGGTGATTGACTGTGAATTGAAACGAGTGACCCTCAGAACAGTAGATGGTGCAGAAATCACAATGGTGGGTGAAAGGAGGGATTTTCTCTCCAATGTCATCTCAGCCACCGCAGCCTGTAAACTGATCAGAAAGGGGTGTGAAGCATATTTGGCACAGGTGGTTGACTCCAGAAAGGTAAATTCTGAAATCCAGAATGGTAAATTCTGAAATCCAGAATATACCCACTGTGTGTGACTTTACAGATGTGTTTTCAGAGGAGCTTCCTGGTTTGCCACCTCAGAGAGAAGTGGAGTTTGTGATAGATGTGGTACCAGGTACGTCTCCAGTATCGATAGCTCGCTACAGAATGGCACCAACAGAACTGAAAGAACTGAAGATACAGTTACAGGAATTGCTGGACAAGGGCTTTATCAGACCCAGTGTATCCCCCTGGGGAGCTCCAGTACTGTTTGTGAAAAAGAAAGATGGGTCATTGAGATTGTGCATCGATTACAGGCAGTTGAATAAACTTACTGTCAAGAACAAGTATCCGTTGCCGAGAATCGATGATTTGTTCGATCAGCTGAGAGGAGCCTGTGTCTTCTCAAAGATAGATCTGAGATCAGGTTATCATCAGTTGAGGATAAAAGATTCAGATATTCCGAAAACTGCATTCAGAACCAGGTATGGACACTATGAATTTGTAGTGATGTCATTTGGGCTGACTAATGCACCTGCAGCCTTTATGGATCTGATGAACAGAATATTCCGACCATACCTGGATCAGTTTGTGGTCGTATTTATCGATGATATCCTGGTGTACTCACAGACGGTAGAGGACCATGACAGGCATCTCAGAGTAGTACTGCAGATTTTGAGGGAAAAGCAACTGTATGGCAAACTGAGCAAATGTGAATTCTGGTTGCCTGAGATTGTATTTTTGAGACACATTGTGTCAGCAGAGGGTATTAAGGCAGATCCTAAAAAGATCGAAGCGATAGTGGAATGGAAGCCTCCCATAAATGTTACAGAAGTCAGACGTTTTCTAGGCTTTGCAGGTTATTATCGACGGTTTGTGAAGGGGTTTTCCTCCATAGTAAGTCCGTTGACCAAGCTACTGCATAAGAATGTCAGATTCGAGTGGACTGACAGATGCCAGGCAGCTTTTGACCGATTGAAGGCGATGCTTGTTGAGGCTCCAGTCCTGATTCAGCCTGTTTCAGGTAAGGACTTTGTGATCTATAGTGATGCCTCACATCAAGGTTTAGCTTGTGTATTGATGCAGGAAGGCAAGGTGGTTGCATATGCATCCAGACAACTGAAAAATCATGAGCATAACTATCCGATTCATGATCTGGAGCTTGCAGCCATAGTCTTCGCTTTGAAAATCTGGAGGCATTACTTATATGGTGAGAAATGCTACATATATACAGATCACAAGAGTCTGAAATATCTGCCTACCTAGAGAGAGCTCAACCTGAGACAGAGACGGTGGATGGAGTTGATTAAAGACTATGACTGCATAATTGACTACCATCCAGGAAAGGCGAATGTAGTTGCAGATGCGCTGAGCAGAAAAGCACTGTTTGCTCTGAAAGCTATGAACGTGCAATTGCAGCTGAATCCAGATAATGTAGTAGTAGCTGAATTGATATGCAGACCCAGTTTGATTCAGCAGATTGCAGAGAAACAGAAGCAGGATGCTAGAATCCAGCTAATATGTGAACAGATCCCAGAAGGGAAGCATCCGGACTTCTCAATCAGAGCTGATGGTATTGTGTGCTTCAGAGACAGGATTTGTATTCCAGAAGATGAAGAATTGAGAAAAATGATCCTGACAGAGGCACACAGTAGTTCGTATGCGATGCACCCAGGTAGCACCAAAATGTACAGAGACTTGAAAGCTCAATATTGGTGGTCTGGTATGAAAAAGGATGTGGTAGAGTTTGTGAATAAATGTATGACTTGTCAGCAGGTGAAAGCTGAACACCAGGTTCCATCAGGATTGTTACAACCAATAGCAATACCTGAATGGAAATGGGACCGCATTACTATGGACTTTGTCACTGGATTGCCACTCACCCGGAGTAAACACGATGCAGTATGGGTTATAGTGGACCGATTGACAAAGTCAGCACACTTTCTACCTGTCAGAACTGACTATTCACTGGATCGACTGGCAGAATTGTATATCAGAGAGATAGTCAGATTGCATGGAGTGCCTGCATCCATTATATCAGATAGAGATCCGAGGTTTACATCCAGATTCTGGAAGAAGTTTCAAGAAGCTTTGGGTACTCGACTGAGTTTCAGTACAGCCTTCCATCCACAGATAGACGGACAATTAGAAAGGGTAATTCAGGTGCTGGAAGATATGCTCAGAAGTTGTGTTATTGATTTTGAAGGCAGTTGGGCGGATCATCTCCCATTGATTGAATTCGCCTACAATAATAGTTACCAGTCGAGCATAGCTATGGCACCGTATGAGGCACTGTATGGAAGGAAATACAGGACTCCAGTATGCTGGACAGAGTTAGGAGAGGACAGGTTAGTAGGCCCAGACTTGATTCAACAAACTGAGGAGAAGGTGAAGATTATCAAGGATAGATTGAAAGTTGCTTCTGACCGACAGAAATCATATGCAGATTTGAAAAGAAAAGAGATAGAATATGACGTCGGTGAGAAAGTGTTTCTGAAAGTATCTCCGTGGAAGACAGTGCTCAGATTTGGCAGAAAGGGTAAGTTGAGTCCTAGGTTTATTGGGCCATACGAAATCAATGAACGTATGGGACTAGTAGCCTACAGACTAGCTTTACCTCCAGAATTAGAAAAGATTCATAATGTGTTCCACGTGTCTATACTGAGGAGATACAGATCTGATCCTTCCCACAGAGTTTAGGCCGAAAGTATTGAGATCCGACCAGACCTGACATATGAGGAGGAACCAGTGCAGATTCTTGATCGGGAGATTAAAGAGCTAAGAACTAAAAGAGTGCCACTGGTGAAAGTCCTCTGGAGGAATCATAACGTGGAAGAGGCTACCTGGGAGAGTGAAGAAACGATGCGACAACAATATCCGTAACTGTTTCATTGAGGTAAATTTCGAGGACGAAATTTCTTAAGAGGGGAAGAATTGTAACATCCCGGATTTCGGATAATTTTCAAAAATGATGTATGAAAAATTGAAAACCGAGGCAGTGAGCATCGCGACCTGGTCACCACGACCACAGATCGCGATGACCTGCTCGCTGTGAAAAATGTGATTTTTGGCAGTGAGCATCGCGACCACAGATCGCGATGAACTGCTCGCGATGAAAATGTCAAATTCTGACAGTGAGCAACGCGACCACCAGTGCGACCATGGTACCGCGAGGTGTGCTCGCGATGAAGGCGGTGGAAACGCTCCAGTGAGTACCGCGACCTGGTGGCGCGACCACAGGTCGCGACGACCGAAAAATATAAAAAAAAAAAAATTGGCTTCCGCGAGAAGCCACAAAACAGACAGAGGAGAGTAAAGAGAGGGTGAGGCCGAGAAAGAAAGAAAGAAGAAGAAGAAAAAAAAAAAAAGAAAGAAGAAGAAAAAAAGAAGAGAAAGAAGAAAGAAGAAGAAAGAAGAAGAAGAGGAAGAAGAAGAAGAAGAAAAGAGGAAGGAAAGAGAAAAGAAAGTGTAAGAGAAAGAGAAAGAGAAAAGAAAAGAAACCTAGAATCGCGATAGTCGAACGAAAAACGGTATCCAGGTTGGTGTACCTCCGTTTTCGAACTCTTTACAAAAAGCATTAAGTATTTTTAGTTTGAATATGAGATTTATTCAAAGATTTTCATTCTCATGTATTGATTTTATTTTCGATGAATGATTTTATTGTTGATCGTATTTTCATTACTTCGATTTCGTGGAAATTATTTGTTTTGATTATTGTATAAATAATGTTGATTTTCCCATGAAAAATTTATGTTATTGAACTCGAATGTTTCCGTTGATTGTAAATATAGTGAATATTGAAAATAGTTTATCGTAACGGCCCTAGGATACTTAGACATAGAAATGGATATAAGAGGTTGGTATACCAGCTGGGTTCAGTGAGGAGTACTGCACCGATATTGATATGCTATTGATGATTATTATGTACCTCCTCATGGATTCGTCCAGGGGCAGGGAGACACGTACCTCCTCACGGATTCATCCTGAGGTTGGGAGACACGTACCTTCCTAAGGATTCGTTCCTGGGATAGGGAGTTATGTACCTCTCTAGGTTCCGTACCCTCGGTCCTAGAGTAGGGAGATACGTACCACTCTTAGGATTCGTCCTAGGGTGGGAGGTCGACCCATATTCCAGTCCTAGTATGTTGAGTATTCTAGCGGGCCAGATTTGAAGTGAATTGAGTAACTTTATTCATTGATTTTTACATGTTGATTTTATTCTTGAGGTTAATGTGATTATAACTGCTTTATGGTTTGATTTTGAAGTTAAATTGATTTGTAAATAATTAGAATTGATATATATAAATATATTGTGATTTGTTTTTTATTAAAGGTTATTTATGATTTTTCATAATTGAGTTTAGTGTACACCCACTAAGCTATATGCTTAGCACGTTAGTTTTGTTTCTAACGTGTAGGTACCAGGGATACTGAAGAGGCAAAAGACTGAAGAGGAGGTTCCTGCAGACAGAGGAGTAGAGTCGCATTGCGGGGGTAAATATATATATTGATGTGTATTGTGATTGATATGCATGTATATACAGAGATTTGTAAACGTTGTGTAAAATTCTGTTTTATAATTAAATTGGTTTATGATTTCTGTTTTTCATTTTCAAAATGTTTGTAAATATTGACTTTTGAATCGTTTTATTTTATAAACTGTTGTTGGAAAGTCGCACTAAACGGCAGAGTGCGCAATTGATTGAAAATGATATTTGAAGTGTTATTGAATTTGTATTTGATTTGAGTTGTGGAAAAACAGGTTTTGGGAAACCCAAAAAACAAAGGGAACTCTGCCGAAAGTTTTGTAAAAAGTTTATTGCGATGGGCTCACTTGAAAATGGTTTTAAAACTATCAACTATTTGGTTTTCCAATGGTTGAAAATCTATCGATGGGCTCACAACAGTTTTCGGTTTATAAAATGAATTTAGAAAGTTTTGAAAACCCGGTAGCGCTCCCTGAGTCGATCTAGCCGGGTCGGGTCAGGGGGTGTTACAGTTAGGATGCTAGAAACATGCTTTTCATGTTGTTTCCAGAGCTGGTATTGTTACAGTAACTTGAGCATAATTGATGAGTAATGTTATGCTAGCTGTTGTGAACTATTCTAAGCTTGACTAGCTTGAGTGTTATCTACTTATCTTGAGTAACAGTTAGTCAAATTTAATAGTGTTAGGGGTATTTCTGTCTTTAAATAAAAAAATAAAAATTAAGTTTAAAATATAATTAAATAAAAATTAAATTCTAAAAATAAAATAACAACTGAAAAATAAAAATTAAAAAATAATAAATTTCAAAAATAATTTAAAAAAATACTTTTAATAATAATACATCCTCTCCTGACATTTTTTAAAGAGTAAATAATACCTACCTCCCCTGGAGTTTGTTCAATTACAGGTAGAGTCATCTTTTGGGTTTATTGATAAAGACTTTTCCTCTCGTTAGTCAACTTTTGGGTTTTTTGAAAAAGATCTCTCCTGATGAACTGTTACATTTGACCAAATTTTACTAAGGGCAGGGGAGCTGTTTGTCAATAAACGATAAAGTTGACTCCACTTGTAGTTGATAAAACCTTAGGGGAGATTGATACAATTAGCTCTTTTTAAAAAATAATAGCCAAAAATTATAATTTTTATTACTTTAATAATTTATTTTATTTTTAATTTTTAATTTATTATAATTTATTTTTATATATAAACTATATTTTTATATTTTAATATTAATTTTAAGTGTTATTTTGATTTATTAATTTTTCATAAATTAGTTATTATTATATTGATTTTTTTATTTTTAAAAGGTTTTTAATTTTAGCGTTAATTAATTAATTAATTAATTTTTAATATTTAAGGACTTTTTTATAAATTTTGTGTATTTTATAATTTTAATTTTTTTTTTTTTGCTGTCACATGTTAGATTTTTATTGGATGCACAAGTTAAGGTTAAATTGTTAAATTTTAAAAAATAAAGTCAAAATGGTAAATGTGCATATTTTGTCATATTTTATTATCAAAAATTTGGTCAGAATGACTAAAATAATAGATTTTAAAAAATTTAGGGACCAGGCGAGCTAAAAACGGAAATATTGGTCAAAAATTAATAATTCTAGAAAAGGTAGGGATCAAAATGAATTTCACCCAAAAAAATTTTAAAAGAATACAAAAGTTAAAAATTTTATAAAGGACACCAACTGGTCAAATTAAAAAGGTTAACTGTGTGTTTCAGTGTTCAAAAATTATTTTTATTCGTATATTTGATATTTATCGAACACATATATTTGTTGTTTTTTTAATTTTTGACTATTAATATCCGAAATTTCGAAATTTTTTCATTTTCATCAGAATGAATTCACATGCAGTGACTGTTAGGATAAGTGAAGAATATATCAAACTCAAGAAATGATGAACCGCAAGTCGCGCGATCAGGGAGTCGTGCGACCAAATAGTCGCGACAAGTGGTCATGGGTAGGAGGTCAAGTCGCGTGAGGTTGCGCGAGCAGAAGAGGTCGCCTTTAGCAAAGAGTGGCGCGACGAGGAGGTCGCACTCGAATCCTAAACTGTTAGGAAGTCAGTTCTAGAAGGATTTTTTTTCCTGTTCAAGATGGTTCTCCTTAGTCCAACCCTAGACCTAATTTATCACTATAAATACATTATGTTAATCGCACTAATATAACAGCAATAAAAAAGAAAAGTGAGAGCAAGAAAAAGAGTCTATAATCTTCTATCATAGTGGATTGAATGCTGGTGGATGTTGGAAAACGTTTTTTTGAACCACGTAAAACTCTTCTGTCTTATTATTATTATTATTTTGTTTATTTTTTGTTATTTGTGCTTGTGTGTGAGTTTGACTAAATCGTAGAACCATTCCACTGCGTTGGGACTCGGTGCAATTCCTAACAACTGGTATCAGAGCCCTAGGTTAGGTGTGATGGTTCTAGCAGACTCAAGAGACTAAGCGGCCAGTTGATTTCATCATGAGGTATGGGATTGGACAAAGAGGGATTTCTTAGAAAAAACTATTCCTACCGCTGATAGGACCAAAGCTAGAAACAATAAAGCTGGAAGAATGGGCTGTATTAGACCGGAAAGCCTTGAGGGCAATTTGACTCAGTCTAACAAGGTCAATCGCATTCATCATTAAGAATCATGAAACTTCTACAATATTGATGAATGCCATTGCAAACATATATGTACAACCATCAGCAGCAAATAAGATATACCTAATTAAAAAGCTCTTTAATTTGAAGATGTCTAAAAACAGCTAGTTCGAGGAGTGATCACACTATTTTTGTACATGTTTTAAGCCCCTATTTCCTATTATTTATGCGATGTTTTTGAGTGGAATTGGTTGTTAATGTGTTTTGTGAGCATTTTGTAGATTGTCATCCCTAATTAAAGAATTATGCTTAATGGAAGAGTTTCGGAGCTAAAAGTATCAAAATTAGAGAATTGGAATATTTGTTATGCCGAGCTATCACGTTTTGGGGGCTGCCAAATATTCCACAAGATGAAATGGGTTACGAACAACATATTTCTACAAAGCTCTAGATGTCTACTTTCCAATGAATTTTACGGTTCATGATTTGGAGTTTTCTAGTGGAAGTTATGCTCGTTTTCGTAATAGTGCACAGTCAGGCCGAAAACCGTGACCAAGAACCGCGCGCAGCAAGCAGTCGCAGATAAGATGATTGCTTCAACAAAACTGCGACCTAAAGCTGCCATAGTAGATTATGGTAGCAGATTTCGGGTATAGATTTCATCAGAGTTTAACAAGGATTCGTATTCAACTCGTTTTCAACCAATAAAACCATCTATTGTCATTATAACTGAGAAGAAGGAAGAGGGGGACTCCCAAGCCATTAAAGGAGACCATTCCCCCACCAAATCTCCTACCCTACCATACACAAATTCTTTCATGCACCACTAAAGCCATCTTCCATCCATCATAGATCAAGAAGCAATCAAGGAAAAGAAGAACAAGAAGATTGAGAAACTTTTGGATGATCACCATGAGTTCTTTCTTTCTTAATTCTCTTTTTATTGTTTACTTTTTTATGATGTGTAAGTAATCCATAATTAGGGAATCGATGTGAAGAATATTAATTTGCTTATGTTAAAGACTATTATTTTTATTCTGTTCAAGGTTTTATATTATTCATGATTTAATTGTTTATTGTTTAAAATTCTATTGTTGATGAACTAGGATAATCGTTGGTACGTGCTAGTTCTGAGTTTCATTAGATTATATATAATAATTATTTGAGATTCCAAGAATTGGGATAATCGTTGTTACGTGCCAATTTAAGGTTATATAACTGTTAAGTAGGATAATCGTTGTTACGTGCTATTTATAAGTTATATATCTCTAATGAATAATTGATGCTTGATTTGTATGTTTATCATTAAATTGTGTGTTGATTCTTAAGGTTCTTAGATCTTAATGGGTTTCTTGTCTTAATTGCTGAATTCATGACCTAATAGTAGCGGTGATTAATAAATCTGAAAGGTGATGACCATACATGAATTAAGAATGAATCCTGAACCTGAATAGATACTTTCATACTACATTTGATGCATAAGTGGATATGTTTGGATCATCAATGACCTAGTTTCTCTTCCCATTCTTTCACAGATTCAAACTCTTTTCCTCAGTGTTTTAATTTAGTTTAAATTGCTTTTTCAGAATTCAGAACAAACTCAAAGACTTTTAAATTTCAGTTTAATTAAATTAGAATTATAGTAGTTAAATCATCAATTTTTGTGGGATCAATCCTTGTACTTGCCGAAGCTATACTAATATATTGATTCGTGCACTTGCGAAGTATAAAATAAGTATATCAAGTTTTTGGCGTCGTTGCCGGGGAATATAACTGTGGGATGAACACCTACTACTCAATGTCAAGGGAGCCCAAAAGGCCGTCGACAGAAGGATTGTTGAACTTTAGCAGTCAACAAATTCACTCTTTCTGTTAAGAAGTTCAACAAAACTACCAGTAGACAACCAATCAGCAGAAAACTATTATGACTACTCAATGCTGAGAGAGGATTATGCATCAAATCAATATAATCCGAATTGGGGGAGTTACTCGCATTACTCATGGAGAAACCAACAAGCTGAAGACTATTATGACTACTCAATGCCTAGGGACGATTATACTTCAAGTCAATATAATCCGGATTGGGGGAGTCACTTAGAGTACACTAGGAGCAATCAAGAGACAGAAAGCTATTCATATGATCAACCAATAAACCCATCACTGGAAGAAATAGTATATAATTTAGCTCAAACTATTCAAGAGCATTCTCAAAGAATGTAGCAGGTCAAAGCTTCCATGAAGAAGATGGAGACACATATGGGTCAAGTTGTGGATCTGATGATGCGATCCGAGCCTGAAGAATTTCCAAGTCATACGGAACAAGACGAAGCGACCATGTTTCAGCCTTGTAGTGAACAAACAGAGGCTATCTATGACAATAAAGATGAAAGCTTGGAAGTGTGTACAACGGAAGAGGGGGATGCCTCAGACTCTACTGTGACATACGCTCATACGCTCTAACAAGCTAGAGCCTTACTACTGAGTTTATTTACTTTGAACAAGATCTTCCTATGATTCCTGCATCAGTTCCTGAGATGTAAAAAGAGTCATCTGATGCTTCTTCATTGAAACTCGTGCTTGATAAAACTCCACCTTTGTACCAGTGTACGAAAAAAGAAAAAGAAGTTTCATCGTGCTAAGAAGTGCTGCCGAAAAGATCACAAACAAGCTTCCAAATTGAGAAAGTTCAAGAGGAGATTGTATCCTAAAATAAATGAGCATCAATTGGGTCCATATTTGAACGATGATCCATCAATGAAAGGATAGACCTTGCTTCACATCTCGCCTAGACGTTAAATAAAGCGCTTGGTGGGAGGCAACCCACCTAGGTAATTCTTTTTAATTCTAGTTTTTTGAGTTTTTGGTTGTTAGTTTTTTTTTTCTTATTTTTGTTTGTGTGTTTACAGTTCATAAATTCCATACTTTATGTATTCATTGTCCATGCATCCATATCACAAAAATATTGAGGACAATGTTTAGATTAGGTTTGGGGGTGTGAATTCGTTTTTGTTTTTGTTTTTCTGTGATGTTCAAACTTTGCGAAAACGTGCCCTGTTTTGAAAATTTTGAGGCAAAAGTTTCATTAAAAATGTACCGTTTGGAAAGGAAGTAAATTATTTTGTCCATGTTGCATTCTTTATTTATTTTTTTTTTGTGGATTCCGAATATATAAAGAACATAAATTTTGGGAGGTACTTCAAAAGTTATAACTGTTTCTTCGACTAAAGGTCAAGGGCGATGCCCTGTTTTTGAAAATCTTCACATGATCTGTTTTCAACATCCGTTTTCACTATATTCCAAAACGAATTTGGGGATTGTCTCTAAATGTAAGTTGTTTGTTTTCATGTCTAATTTATAAATATAAAATTTCATCAAACTCTACCAAATATATTTCAAGATATTCATTGGAAATTGGACGTAGGTTAAATCTGAAATTCAGCAGTTTTAGAAAATTTGCTTTGTAGTGTAATAATGCCATGCGTTCTTGAAACGATGAGAGTTTATCAAATTTAATAACATACATGTGATTTTTCAATTTTTAGATGTTAATTTGATATCTTAGGAATCATACTGAGCAAGGAATCATGTTCTACATGTTTTGAACTTTATGTAGAAACAATGCGCTTAGGATTCTAGGATAAATAGTGGAGACCACCTTCGTGCTTATTTTTTGAAATAGATTAATCTCTATAGGATTTGTTTTGGATTCTATAAACTGCCATAACTGAATAAATTGCATGCTTGCTATGTTAGTGAATTGGATGATCTGTAAGAAGTGATTTAGGCTATGTGTGTTTGAACCGTGAAAAGGCCAAAATCCGTCCCATTTGTGTGCTCCATAAACCCATTTGAAGCCAAACATGAATAAACTTTTTCTTTTATCAACATGTTTATCTCACCCCAAATCACCATATTAAAAAAAAAAAGCCATACCATATAGCTTAGGATCACATTGAGTTGATTCGAAACTGAAAAAGATCTCGAAAAATGCGAATGAAACTTTTCAATGATAAAAATAAAATGAAATAAAGGCATCCTTCAAATTTGAGAAAAATGGTAAATAAATAAATATTAAGCGAAGTACCTCAAAACAAGAGATCAAAAGCACAAAAAAAAAAAAAAAGCTTAGTGTGAAAGCTTGGATGCCAAGAAAAGAAGGAGAAAAGAGTTATGTATGTGTTTTCTAAATTTGTAAATCTTTCAATGTGATTCTAAATTCTTTGAATTCCATTCCCTTCATTGTTAACCTTCACCTTTGGCCCTATTATAACCTTTAAAAAAGTCCTATTGATCTTACAGTAATTCTATTTAACTTGCATAAGTAGGCATTGTGATTATTCTGTTCATAGCATCTGAATTCATTCATGAGATCTAATTTTGGAATATCTGAGCATCTTTCTATTTTAATTTACATATGCGATGAAAGTTTTGAATTTCTTGTGCATAACTTCCCTGCGCATATATTGATTAAGAGTGTACGCCTAGGATTCGAGCGAAATTGAGAGTATTTACCTGTAAGAATTAGGGTCAAGGCGAATTCGATTCTAGGTCTTATAGCACATTTGTTTTTAACATTTAGTGATTATGTGTGGATGTGCATAAATTGTGAGGTATGAACAATTTCGATATGTTATTAACATCTGAAAATTGAATTGAACATGTGTTGTTGTTTCTTGATAAATTTTATATTGCATTCTCTTTGCATTGTTACATAATGGGGAATGTTTGTGGGTATCGTTGCTGGTATACCCTCAGGAGACTATACTCCTCTTACTAGGGACACCTAAGAGTTTAAAGGTTTGTGGCACATGCAAAGTGCCATCGTGTTTCCCACAAAAGTGGCCTAGATTAATTTTTATTTTGTTTTTAATTTTGTTTGTTTCCATTTTGCTCGAGGACTACGAAAAAATAGGTTTAGGGGTATTTGATCACACTATTTTTGTACATGTTTAAGGCCCCTATTTCCTATTATTTATGCGATATTTTTGAGTGGAATTGGTTGTTAATGTGTTTTGTGAGCATTTTGTAGATTGTCATCCCTAATTGAGGAATTAAGTTTAATGGAAAAGTTTCGAACCTAAAAGTATCAAAGTTGGAGAATTGGAAGATTTGTGTTGCCGAGCTGTCATGTTTCTATGACTGCCAAATATTCCACAAGATGAACTGGGTTACGAGTAACATATTGTGCAGCTCTAGATGTCTACTTTCCAATGAATTTTACGGTTTGTGATTTGGAGTTTTCTAGAGGAAGTTATGCTCGTTTTCGTAATAGTGCGTAGTCAGGCCGAAAACCGCGACCAAGAACCGCGTGCGCAGCAAGTAGTCCCACCTAAGATGATTTCTTCAACAAACCTGTGACCTAAAGCTGCGGTAGCAGATTCTAGGCATAGATTTCATCAGAGTTTGACACAGATTTGTATTCAGCTCGTTTTCAACCAATAAAACTATCTCTTGTCATCATAACTAAAAAGAATGAAGATGGGGCTCCCAAGACACCAAAGGGGACCATTCCCCCACCAAATCTCCTTTCCTACCATACATAAATTCTTCCATACACCATTAAACCCATCTTTCATCCATCATAGATCAAGAAGCAATCAAGGAAAAGAAGAACAAGAAGATTGAGAAGCTTTTGGATGATCACCATGCGCTCTTTCTTTCTTAATTCTCTTTTTATTGTTTACTTTTCTATGATGTGTAACTAATCCATAATTAGGGAATTGATGTGAAGAACATAATTTGCTCATGTTAAAGACTATTATTTTTATTCTGTTCATGGTTTTGTATTATTCATGATTTAATTGTTTATTGTTTATAATTCTATTATTGATGAACTAGGATAATCGTTGTTACGTGCTAGTTCTGAGTTTCATTAGATTATAAATAATAATTATTTGAGATTCCGAGAATTGGGATAATCGTTTTTACGTGCCAATTTAAGGTTATATAACTGTTAAGTAGGATAATCGTTGTTACGTGCTATTTATAAGTTATATATCTCTAATAAATAATTGATGCCTGATTTGTATGTTTATCATCAAATTGTGTGTTAATTCTTAAGGTTCTTAGATCTTAATGGGTTCCTTGTGTTAATTGCTGAATTCATGACCTAACGGTAGCGATAATTAATAACATAAGAACACTTGGTTAAATAATTTGAAAGGTGATGACCATACATGAATCAAGAACAAATCTTGAACCTGAATAGATACTTTCATATTATAGTTGATGTATGAGTGGATATGTTCGGATTATCGATGACCTAGTTTCTCTTCCCATTCTTTCACAAACTCAAACTCTTTTCCTCAGTGTTTTACTTTAATTTAAATTGCTTTTTCAGAATTCAAAACAAACTCAAAGACTTTTAAATTTCAGTTTAATTAAATTAGAATTAGAGTAGTAGTTAAATCATCAATCTCTGTGGGATCGATCCTTGTACTTGCTGAAGCTATAATAACATATTGATTCGTGCACTTGCGAGGTATAAAATAAGTACATCAAGGAGCACTTGAATGCATTCAACGAGATCATAGATCAAACGAACTTGATAAACTTGAA
Organism: Xanthoceras sorbifolium; assembly: GCA_003430845.1. Classification (NCBI taxonomy): domain Eukaryota; kingdom Viridiplantae; phylum Streptophyta; class Magnoliopsida; order Sapindales; family Sapindaceae; genus Xanthoceras; species Xanthoceras sorbifolium. The sequence continues at coordinate 12,399,858 of CM010621.1, forward strand.
GGTCGAGGGAGAAATTCAAGCTTTGTTGATCCTGTGGCAGATGACAGACAGCTAGAAGTCATTCAACACATCATTTGGGATAGTGCTGCAAAGGTTTCAGGAAGTCGTTAATATGTTCATGACTGAAGGGATTAGAAGACACTAGGAAAGGGGTGGCAGTTCATCATCAACCTTGAGTGTAGAAAGCAGAGGTAGAGGCAGGAACAAAGACAGAGACAACAGAGGTAAATCAAAGCAGAGATCCAGAAGATCGAAGTCCAGGGACTATCAAACTAATTCCAAGCCAAAAAGGAATGTTGAGTGTTGGAATAGCGGTAAGATGGGCAATTATCAGGCCGACTGCAGTAGCGCTAAGAAAGTTAATGACAAACAGATAGGAGCTAACCTTGTCTTCGATGACTCCGATGATGCTTTGATATGTTACTCAAAAAGTAGGACCGAGTTATGGGTGTTTAACGCAGGGGCCTTATTCCATGTTACCTCGTGCAAAAGTCAACTGAAGAACTATATGCCTGGGTACCTGGGAAAGGTGTATCTTGGTAATGACTAAGATTGTGATATCATCAGCAAAGGAGACGTGGAGATCAAGTTAACTGGACCCATCTGGAAGCTGAATGATGTTAGGCTCATTCCAAGTCTTCAGAAGAACCTTATCTCTATAGAACATTTAGTAAAGAATGGGTATGTGACCACTTTTGCAGAGGATACGTGGAAGGTCTCGAAGGGGGCCATAACCATCGCTCGAGGTAAGAAGAACGGATCTCTATATCTCACCAATGATGGAATTGGGTCTATTACAATAGGTGAGGGTAAAGAAGATCCAAATTAGTTGCAATAACTGTTGGGGCATATGAGTGCAAAAAGGATAAAGATCATGCACTCCAAAGAGAAGCTGGAAGACTTGAAATCGACGAAGATCAAGATGTGTGAGAGCTGTGTTATGGGAAGCAAAAGAGAGTTAACTTCTAGAAAAGCGATAGAACTTCATAGAAGACTAGAGTTGAACTCATACATACAGATGTCTGGGGACCAGCTTCTGTATTATCAATAAGAGGTCAATGTTACTTCATCACATTTATTGTTGATCATTCCAGAAAGTTGTGGGTGTACTTCTTGAGACACAAATTCGACGTATTTGGGGCATTCAAGAAGTGGAAAGCCATGGTAGTAAACGAGACAGGGTTAAAGATCAAGATGTTTCATTCTGACAATGAAGAGGAGTATCAAGACTCCAGTTTTAAACAATTTTGCAACGAAAATGGTATCAATATGGTAAGGACCGTACTGGGAACACCATAGTAGAACAGAATATCAGAACATGGCGCTGATTGAGAGAGCCAGAAGCATACGCATATAGGAAAGGTTACCAAAATAGTTCTAGGCCGAGGCAATCAACACAGCAGCTTACTTGATCAACTGAGGACCTTCTGTTCCTCTAGAGTTCATAGTACCTAAGGAAGTATGGACAAGAAAGCAGGTAAGCCTTTCAAACCTTAGAGTATTTGGTAGTATCTCATACGTGCATATCAACGGTCATGGCAGGAACAAGCTTGATGCAAAGTCGATCAAGTGCGAGTTTGTTAGATACGGTGAAGATGATTTTGGCTAAAAGTTCTAGGACTAGTAGAATAAAAAAATCATCAGCAGTAAGGATGTCTTCTCTAACGAGAAGTTTGTTTACAAGGATAAGGATACCACAACATCAGAAAAGGGTTTAGAAGAATAATAGAAATTTTTCGGGCTTGTAGACATCTCCTACAATGGTCTCGTCAGAACAAAGCAAGAAAACGGAGCTAGGACAGCCGGCATGCGAATGAGATAACATGCACCAGTGACCCGCGTGACCGCCTGCTTGCACACTAAAGAAAGCTGAAACCAATAAATCACGCGACCTAGAGGTGGCGTGACCAGATGCTCCTGTGACAGGTCACGAGGACCAAGATGCAGAAACCAGTGACCCGTATAACCCTGAGGTCCTACAACCAGCAGGTTGGGCTGCGGGTCATTAGAAAGAGGAAAATTTTGAACTAGGGCAGGAAATTATGCTAATAAGAACCAGCTGAGTGTCGGTTCCGAACAGAAAGTATCTTAACTACCTTCTAATAACGGATGAAGGTGAGCCTGAAAGTTATGGTGAGGCTTGTTAGGACAATGATGCCAGCAACTGGGAGCTTGTAATGAATGATGAGATGAAGTCACTTATATCGACCCAGACTGGGAATTAGCAGAGTTACTAGTGGGTAAGAGAGTACTAGTCCAGAACATGTGGGTTTACCGTATCAAGTAGGAACGTGACGGTTCCAAGAGGTATAAAGTAAGACTGGTGGTAAAGAGCTTTCAGTAGAAAGAAGACATCGACTACACCAATATTTTCTCTTCAGTCGTAAAGTTGACAACTATCCATTTAGTATTGAACATAGCAGCTTCAGAGGAATTGCACCTAAAGTAGCTAGATGTGAAGACTGCATTTCTTCATAGGGATCTTGAAGAAGAAATTTACATGTAATAACCATAGGGTTTCGTAGTAAAACAGCAGGAAAACTTGGTGTGCCAGTTGACTAAGCGCTTGTATAGACTGAAACAAGCATCGCGATAAAGGTACAAGAAATTCAACAACTTCATGTAGAAGAACGACTTCTTCAGATGCAACGCTAATCACTGCTACTACTTCAAACAGGTTAATTCCAGTTATATTATTCCGCTACTTTATGTTAATGACATGTTAGTAGTCGGTGCAGATCTAAGGGAGATTAATAAGTTGAAGAAAGAGTTATCTACCGAATTCAAGATGAAGAATTTAGGGGAAACACAACAAATTCTGAGGATGAGGATCAGCCGTGACATTCAGAGAGGTAATCTAGAGTTATCTCAATAAGAATACATCAGCAAGGTGTTATCGAGATTCAGCATAAAGATACTAACCCTGTCAAGATGTCATTTGCCAACCATTTCAGGTTAGCCAAAGAGCAGTGTCGAGAGACAAATGAAGAGAAGTACTTTATGGACATGGTTCCATATGCCTCAGCCATTGGAAGCCTGACGTATGCAATGGTTTGCACGAGATTAAATATTGCTCATGCAGTGGGAGCTGTGAGCAGATTTATATCAGATCCTAGTAAGCAACACTGGGAAGCAGTGAAGTGGGTACTGAGGTACCTGTAGGGTACTATTAACAAATGCCCGTGTTCCAAGAGAGACGAGCTAAAAATATAGGGGTATGTAGATGTTGATTTCGTTGGTGAGGTAGATCATAGGAGAAGCACTGCAGGGTAAGTAGTCACATTGGGATCTATGGCCATTAGTTGGATGTCTCAGTTGCAGAAGATTGTTGTTCTGTCTACAACTAAAGCTAAGTATATGGCTGTAACAAAAGCTAGCAAGGAGATGATCTAGTTACAAAAATTGCTAGCAAAACTTGGGTTCAAGCACTTGAAGAATGTGTTGTACAGTGACTGTCAAAGTGCAATACATCTAGCAAAGAACTCGGCATTTCATTCTATGACCAAGCATATAGGCTTCCATTACCATTTTATTAGGTCATTGTTGGATGATGAAGTGCTAACGCTTGTGAAGATGCAAGGAATAAGAATCCGACCAACATGCTGACCAAGCTGATGACTACAGAGAAAGTGGAGCTGTGCGCAGCTTTAGTGGGTCTTCAAGGATGAAGACTGGTGGGAAAGCACACCGTAGCCACTAAATGTTAAGGAGGAAGATGACTCTCTACATCAATCTTCAAGTGCGAGATTGTTGGGATAAGTGAAGAATGAATCAAACTCAAGAAGTGATGAACAGTAAGCGCGACCGTGTGGTCGCAACAGGTGGTCCTGGAGAGGAGGTCAAGTCACGCGAGGTCACCTGAGCAGAAGAGGTCGCTTTTGGAAGAGAGTGGAGCTACCAAGGGATCGCGTGAGAAACCTGAACTATGTAGGAAGTCAGTTTTGAAATGATTTTGTTTCCTATTCAAATTGGTTCTCCTTAATCCGACCCTAGACCTAGTTTATCACTATAAATGCATTATGTTATGTGCACTTATGTAACGGCAATCATATAGTAGATTGAGTGCCAGTATGCTCCGTGGATATAGAAAAGCTTTTCCAAACCACGTAAAATTCTTGTGTCTTATTTTCTTATTTATTTATTTTCTTCATATTTTCGTAAAAGGAATTGATCGGTAGAATGCTAAATTGCATTAATTTTCTTTTTATTTCTGCTTCAGTCATGATCCTTTACGTGACAAGATTTAGTTGCAAGTGAAAAGTCAATATAATAGTTTCTTTAAATTAATCAACCTTAATTAAAGAGATACAATACATAAAGAAAGGATCCCAGCAAGTGAAATGATGTATGCCTAAGAAGCTTAACTTCCATTTATTTCATAAAGGATACAATACATTAAGAAAATATCATGGAAAGTGTATTGTTAATTTCATCCAAGAGGATGTCATTTGCACTTGCCACAAATAGAAAAGCAATAGCATAAATTCCAAATGTGTCCAAACAAACACCAGAACTCTTATACCATAATCCAATGAGCTTCCCATTAGGACACCAGAGAGCTTAAGAACATATCAATCACTATAAATCAATTACTATTTAATAAGAATGTTAACCAGACTATGACATTATGAAGGAAATCTAAAATAACTTAGACATCTCATATCATAATTTTAATTACCTTATTTAATTAGCGGAAGTTTTTACATAGATACCTACTGTATCGAGGAAAGCACCGGCATTTCCAAAAAAACCAACAATTTCTCCATTTTTCATAGGAATTTCAAAAGTAGAGCCATTCGTGAGACCATAAGGTCCATACTTGGTCTTATTAGTATGGAAAGTGAGAGATTCAAAGACGACATTCCCAAAATTATCGATTATGGTTCCGCTTATTAAGGTTAAATGTTCTTCAAACCCATCGATCGAAATCTACATATTGTGTAATATTATTTTTTTAAAAAAAAAGTAAAAAGACAATTAAAGCATTATATGACATAAAAAAAGTACGTATTTACCTTATCAAGTACACCACCAGTACCATCATGTGTACCCGAAGACACAATTTTTCCAGTTGAGTGATTGATGCTTTTGAATGAGACTGAATCCAATGAGCTTATACCATAATCCAACGAGCTTCCCATTAAGACACCAGAGAGCTGAAGAACATATCAATCACTATATAATAAGAATGTTAATCAGACTATGAAATTATGAAAGAAATCTAAAATAACTTAGACATCTCAGACCATAATTTTAATTACCTTGCTTAATTAGCGGAATATTAGAAAGAGCCATTGTAAACTAATATAACATTCACGTGTTTGAATTCTCATAATATTAGATTCCTTATGACTAATCATATCATAATTATTCATTTCATTATTTGGGTTCTTTATTCATCTCATTCTGTTATAATCTATATTTTAATTCACATACACATTTGAATTTACGCATTGGACTTCTGTTTTATTAAAAAATAATCACAGTCAATCTTCAAAACAAGCCACCGGTGGCTGTTCACAAAATATAACTTAATAAAGGGAAGAGTGGATAAGTCCTTCAAATCAAGGGTTTGAACGTGCGAGGGTGACGAGGCTTCTCGTGGTGGTCTTATCGTGTGGTTTTTAATGTTTTGGAAGTTTGTGAATGAAATAATCTTGTTGGTTTCTCATTAAATTTAGTTTGAATTGTTGTGTAATTCTCTTTTCATATTTATTGATACGATTTGTAGTTTTATATTTATTTATAAAATCATAAGGAAAGGAAAGATTTTTCTCATATTTTTGAGAGTCTCGTAAATCCAAAGTCCAATTAGTATAAGATTTCAAAATAATATAATAGGGATAATGATAATGCTGAATGGGAACACAATTGATTCTAAATTTAAAGAAGGGGAACACAATTGAAATCATAACCATCATATATACCAGTGAGAGGCAAACTACTGAGCCAGGGCCCACACTGACCCTGGGCAAACAAGGCAATCGCTCAAGGCCCAACAATTTTAAGGGCACCAACAAACTCTTGAGTGTATAGTTTCTATATGCATTCGTAATAATTTAAATTATTCCTTTAGAGATTTTACTATTTAATTTTTTTTATGTTCTTGGGCCCAACAAACTGTGAATGAGTACAAATTTTTTAAGGACTCCTTTAGAAATTTTAATATCTCCCTCACGAATCTTGGGCCCAACAAACTCTGAAAGGGCACAAATTTTTTTTGGAACTCCTTTAGAGATTTTAATATATCCCCCACGAATCTTGGGCCCAACAAACTCTGAAAGGGCAGAAATTTTTTTTTTTTTGGCCCAGGACTACAAAAAGCTATGAGCTGGTCCGACATTGAGACAACCTTATCTTTTTGCTACTGCTGATATTAATAAGCAAAATTGACTCGAATGATAAATTTAACATTAACAACAAACGTGACTGACTTTTGCCAAACGCCACCACTGCAAATCAGGTGTATTGGCCATTTATTTTTTCAGAACAAACTAAGCTATAGAGATTAAACAGAAAATTATTTGGTAATATTTAAAAAGTGTTTGATAATGTTCTCAAAGAACAAACAATGGAAGCTACACGAGCAACCATTAATAAAGGTTCTTGTGATCTGAATTGTAAGCTATTCTTTATTGTATTCAACTTACATTACATTTACACATAACACAATATATATACATATATATATATATATATATGAAGTGATCATGAACTGATCTGGCCTCTTGATCACAAACTGAACTCAAATTGCTACTTTGTACTTCTCTCACATTTTCCTGCAAGCTAAATTGTGGTGACTGAACAAGATTTAGCTTGGAAGGGAGAAACGGAAACCTATCGCTAGTCAGACCTTTAGTGAGCAAATCAGATACCTGGAACTTTGTTAGAACATACATCGGCTCTATAAGTCCTACAGATACCTTCTCACAAATGAAGTGAGTGTCTATGTCAATGTGTTTTGTACGAGAGTGAAACACAGGATTGACTGCAAGTGCATTAGCCATTTGATTGTCACACCAAAATAACAGTGGATGTAGGAATTGCAAATGAAGCTCTTTGAAGAGAGATTTAAACCACAAAATTTCAGTAGTAAGCTGAGTCATAGATCTATACTCAGCTTCAACACTTGAACGAGCAACTACAGTTTTCTTCTTTGAACTCCATGAGATTAAATTCTCACCAAGAAACACACAATTCCACTTGTGGATCTCCTATCATCTACACTACTTGCTCAATCTACATTCGAGAAACCTGTAAGCTGCAAAGAAGAACTTGGTATGAACCATAAACCTCTATGAATTGTCCCATGAAGATACCTCAATACACGTTTACAAGTTAGCCAATGTAGGGATTTATACTCTAAAGCTTGTAATTGTAAATGTTATTAGACATAAATAAGAGATAAACATTTATCATTCGAATAAGAAGCATTTTTATTTGTTCATACCTTTATATATTGGGCGTGTAACATCCAAAATTGTAAAATGTAATCTCAAAATGAGTATATGAATGTCATATACAAAATGATTCATTTTGAGACATGCAATCTAAAGAGCACGTAGAAAATACTGCTGCAGTCCATTATGTAATGTACGGTGGTCTTATCCTAAACTGCTCATGTAGTTGACATGAGAATGGAGGCACCTTATATGATGAGATCATATATAATTGGGCCACGATTTATATGAATCTCTCACCAAGATCTATTAGTAGTTGAAATTCGTATATATCAATAAACGATGGCTGTACATAGGTGATCTGAATCCTGAGTGTCTTATCGACTCCTTCAGGTTGGATCGTGGCTTTTGACATACCATGAGTGAGGTCAATGTTATTTTCTCGATCAATATCTCTGCATTTTGGAGTTGCGGTTTGGCTTGTGACTGGGAAGTTATGAACACAATAGTGGAATCCACTCTTTCTTGACTAAACTAGATCAGTAGTTCCCTTAAGGGTTGATTCGGGGCTTGAATAATTATGAGCGCTCTTCTTCTTCCGTAAAGAAATAAAGGATTTAATTGTTCATTAGAGAATCAACAGTACTGAAAGGAAAATATATAACTAGAAGGTATAACGGATTTTATGACCTAGCTCTAGCTATAAACAACTTGTGGAGGATCATACTATATGTAATAGCTATATCAATGGACACTGAGACTTCAAATTGTATAAAACGTCCACAGTTTTGAGAGTTCAGTCTCGGGTTTTTACAGAATAACTCCGAGCTTAATAATCATGAAATATTAAATAAAGAGTTTATTTAATATTACTAAGTATTATCGGAGCTCAAAACTGTGGGTCCATTAGGTTCCCTTGCTAGCCCTTATGGTTAATGAAAACGAGGGTCACAGTAAATTAATTGGATGGTCCAGTTAATAGTGTTACGAAAGTGACACGAATTAATTAAATAATATAATTATTTAATTAATGATTTAATAATTAAATAAAAATTAATAATTTAAAATTATTAATAATTTAAATTATTAAATAAGAGGTTGCAAGTTCTAACCATGACTAGGACAAAAGGAATTAAATAATATGATTATTTAATAGTCCTAGAGGTCAAAGGTTCTTCAAACTCTAAGGAAAACCAAAATAAAATAGGATTTAGAATCCTACTTTGACTTGGTCAAATAAAACCCTACAATTATTATTATATATATATATATATATATGAGTGAATAACGCCTACGTCTCCTAAGGTTTGCCCAATTACATGCGGAGTTAACTTTTGGGTTTCTTGACAAAGACCTTCCCTCTTTTGGGTTTACTCAATTACAGGCAGAGTCAACTTTTAGCCAACTCTTTAGTTTTTTGACAAAGACCTCCCCTGGTCAACTGTTACATTTGACCAAATTTTTCTAAGAGCAGATGGGGTGTTTATCAGTAAACGATAAAGTTGACTTCGATTGTAGTTAGTAAAACCTCAGGGGAGGTCCATGTAATTAGCTATATATATATATATGTTATCATAAAATAAAACTAATGCAATTAACCTAGCAAAAAAAGAGTGGTGCGGCAACCAAAGAGAGAAGAAGAAAAAAGAAAGTTTTTTCTAACCCTTTTTCTTGTAGGGTGCGTTCGGCCTAGGAAGCAGACAAGGAGTTGTCTTTTTCGCTTTTCTGCAATCTTCATCTCTTCATCCGTGACGTGTCCACACACTCATTGTCAGATCGCGGGTCACAACTCGAAAGTCTTGGAGGTGAATCTATAAGTCAAAGATTCAAGAAACACATCAAAGGTAATTGTAGTATAAAGTTTCTATTTGTGTATGTATAATAATAAGATCTTTGTGAAAAGAGTTTTCAAGAAATGAAAAAAATTTAAAACCTAATTCCGCTGCATTTATTCGATAAATTAAATTTTTCTCCCTTCAATTGGTATCAGAGCCTGGTTCTGAATTTTTGTATATACGCGAAAAAGAAATCTACAATTTTTTTTTTTTTTTGTGTTCTTGATTTTCTTGATTCTTGATGTATGACGTGTAGGCACAATTTAGGGTTTGTATGATTTTTTTTATATATAATTTTAATTGTATATATTAAAAGCATGAATGGTCGTTAATTGTATGGTATGGTGGGTTCTAGGATTCGTTTTTTGTTTTGGGAAAGCCAATTGTATTTTAACGTCTGTTTTGTATATTGTTTTGTTATATATATATATATATATATATATATATATATATATATATATATTTGTATATTATTCTGTAATGCGAAGTAGATCCTAACTGCGGATGATAGGAAAAAAATACAAAAACAAAATCAACAAAGAGGCAACAGCCCCTTAACCGCAGCAGCAGCTGCAAGCGGGCTGCCGCTCGTGCGCCTGCGCGCTGGCTGCTTCCGAGGCGCATTATGGTTGTTCGAGTAGTTTTTTCGCGAACAATTTTTGCTGAAAATTTCTGGGAAATATTTTCAAATATTGTTCCAGAAAAGTGGCAGGAAATCAGAGTGAAAAACAGCGGGTGAAACACCCACAACGCGCGAGGGTGAAACACCAAGTGTGGGCACGGCTGTCCTACTGGCAACTACGTCTTAGTGTGTCCTAGGGCTGTTTTGGGCCTTGTTTGGACCTCGGATATGTGTTAGGACAATGCGTGGGCCTTGGAACAAAAGATGACAGCCCATAGAAGTCATTCAGATAGACCTAAAGCATTCGAGGCCACTAAATGCAATTCTTGTGCGTGTGTAGACTTGAAGTTTGCACTATAGAGTTTTAGAACTCGAAGTTATTAGAAACATAGAGTTTTAGAACTCAAAGTTATTAGAAAATCCTAAATTACAAATAGTGAGTGGGAAGGGGATATTTGACACTATATCCTGCAGTCTCCATTATTAGTTCAACATCGTGATATTCAAGTGGCACCTCGAGACGGCTTTGCTTTCATCCTCCCTAAAGAAGGTGTCCATGAGAGTCAATATCAAGGTTGACTTCCTAATGGTTAGGTTCTCAGAATGTATTTTAGGATTGATCTAGCCTACCTAGGCAACTCTCGAGTTAATTTTATGGAATCTGAAATGATGGTTTACACTCGCAAGGATATAATTAAATTGTTAATTAAATATCCTAACTAAATTAAAGTGATGGTTGAATGATATAATAATAAAGAAATATTTTGGTGTATCATTCGATTGAGAATATGTCGATCAAACAAGGATTTGACCTAGCCTCTCTGGGCACTTACTTGTAGTATATTAGATTGTCGTGGCATATTAACTATTTTTAGGGATATTTTCTAGTTAATTAAAACATGTTCATGCATCATATTTAATTTTATACCAAACATATAGCATGTGATATGAATATATGAAATGAATCATTTTAATTTATTTATATTTTAAGATCAGCAATGCCTTATGCTTTATTTCAATCCTCACAAACGAAAAATTAATCGAGGATAATTATACTAAATGGAAACACAACGTGAATGCAATCATGGTTTGTAAAGACCTTAAATTTTTGCTTACGAAGGAATATCCTCCAGAGCCTCTAACCAACGCAGTAAAAGCTGTCAAAAGTAAGACCGGCGAATTAAATGTTGTTGAGTCATCTTCTTCTGGTTTCAAGAGGATGAAGAGGTTTATTGGTAAAGTAAAGGCTAAGCCCAAGATAAAGAACACCACGACTGACAAAGCAAAGGGAAAATTTTTCTCTTGCAAAAGAGATTGGTCATTGGAAAAGGAATTGTCTACAGTACCTCAAGGAGCTCTCCATTAAGAAGAAAGTGAAAAGTAAATTAGGTTTACTTATCATTGAATTTTGTTTAGTGGAAGATAATTTTTCACCTTGAATAGTAGATTCAGCGGCCACTAACTAGTTTTGTTCTTATTTACATTGGAATAATTCTTAGACAGAGCTGGAGGAGGATTCTTTCACAATACGCGTTGGAACAGGGGATGTCGTTTTAGCACGAGCAGTGGGAGTAGTTAGACTACACTGTAATAATTATTTTCTTTCTTTAGATAATGTTTATTACATTCCTAGATTTACAATAAATTTGATTTCTGCATCCAAATTGCTTGAACAATTTTTTCCAATTTCTTTTAATGATAAGTCAGTTATTGTTTTAAGAAATGGTTTGAATATTTGTTCTAGAATGATTGAAAATTATTTGTATGTTTTAAGTCCGTTAATTCATACAACACTGCTTAATACTGAATTGTTTAAAGTTGAGAAATCTAAAACAAAACGACAGAAAATTTCTTCAGATAATGAAACATATCTGTGGCATCTGAGACTTGGCCATATCAACTTTGACAGAATAGACTTGTAAAACACGGACCTTTAAGTCAGTTAAAGATCGACATTTTACCTGTTTGTAAGTCTTGTTTACATGGCAAAAGGACCAAGAGACCATTTATTGGAAAAAGGGCTTAAGGCTACGCAACCACCGGAGCTTATATACTCAGATGTCTACAGATCTATGAGTGTTAGAGTTCGAGGTGGTAATGAGTATTATATCACATTTATTGAAGACTACTCAAGATATGGATATGTTTACCTAATCCAATGAAAGTCGGAAACATTTAAAAAGTTCAAAGAATTTCGAGCTGAAGTTGAAAACCAATTAAGCAAAACCATCAAATCTCTACGATCGGATCGTGAAGGTGAGCATCTCGACCAAGAGTTTAAAGACTACATGGTTGAGCATGGGATAGTTTCCCAACTCACTGCTCTACAGTAGAATGGTGTTACGAAGAGGAGAAACAGAACCATAATGGAAATGGTGAGATCTGTGATTAGTTTTTCATCATTACTGAATTCCTTTTGGAGATATGCACTACAAACGGCAACCTACATATTGAATGTAGTTCAATCCAAATATGTTCCTAAGACTCCTCAAGAGTTATGGAATGGTCATAAAGCTAGTTTATGACATTTTAGCATGTGGGGTGTCCAGTGCATGTACTGAAGAACTGAAGTGGAAAGCTGGAACCTCATTCACAGGATTCTTTTATAATCCTCAAGACAACAAAGTGTTTATATTGACAAACGTAATGTTTCTTAAAGAAAACTATATGAGTAATCACAAGCCTTGAAGCAAGATTGTGTTAAAAGAGTTAGAACCTCGTAGGACTAGTGCTCAATCAACAAAAATTATTGTTACATCAACATCTGACAGTCAGATAATTCCTAGTCAGGAAGCACTACCACCTAAATGTAGTGGGAGAGTTGTACGACAACCTGATTGCTATTCAGGTATTGGAGAGGCACAGGGTGTCGTTTCTGATGATAGTGTAGATGATCTATTGATATTTAGACATGTAATGAAAGATTCTAACAAAGAGGAATGGCTTAAGGCCATGAATCTGGAGATGGAGTCCAGGTACTCCAACTAAGTTTGGGAGCTTGTAGACTTACCGAATGAAATAAAATCCATAGGGTGTAAGTGGATCTACAAGAGAAATACAAGAGTAGACGGAAAGGTAGAGACCTTCAAAATAAGGCTAGTGGCGAAAAGTAATACCCAGAAAGAAGGCATCAATGATAATGAGACATTCTCACTAGTAGCTATATTTAAGTCTATTATGATGCTCTTATCCATAGCTACCTATTTCGATTACGAGATTTGACAAATGGACGTTAAGACTGCATTCTTGAATAACAATCTTAATAAAAGCATTTATATGATGCAACCAGAGGGATTCATATCCCAAGATCAAAAGTAAAATGTTTGCAAGTTGCAAAGGTCCATTTATAGACTCAAGCAACCGTCTAGATCTTGAAATATAAGGTTTGATACTGCTATCAAAACCTATGACTTTGAGTAAAACGTTGATGAGCCTTGTGTGTACAAGCGCATCATTGATAAGAAAGTAGTATCCCTAGTCATTTACGTATATGATATCCTATATATTAGGAATGATGTAGGGACGTTATCAGAAGTAAAGGGTTGGCTTGCTAACTAATTTCGAATGAAAGATTTGGGAGAGACAGGTTATGTTCTAAGGATCCAATTAATAAGGGATCGTAAGAACAAACTATTAGTATTGTCTCAAGCATCGTGTATCGACAAGAAACTTGTATGATTCTCGATGCAGAACTCTAAGAAAGGTAGTTTACCTTCTAGGCGTGGAGTTCATCTGTCTAAGGAACAATTTCCTTAGACATCTTAAGAAACTGAGGATATGAGACGAATTCTCTATGCGTAAGAAATAGGTAGTCTTATGTATGTTATACTATGCACAAGACCTGACATTTACTTCGCAGTGATAGTAGCCACAAATATCAGTCCAACCTAGGATTGGATCATTGGGTTATAAAGAGTATCAAGCAACCTTGTATTGCTGATTCCACTATGGAAGCCGAGTATGTAGCGGCTTCTGAAGCTGCTAAGGAGGCTGTATGGCTCCGTAAGTTCTTAAGTGATCTGGAAGTTTTTCCTGATATAGATAAACCAGTGACACTTTATTGTGATAACAATCGAGCTGTGGCTAATTCCAAAAAACCGAAAAGCCATAAAAGAGGGAAGCATATAAAGAAGAAATATCATCTCATTAGAGAGATAGTGCAGAAGGAGACGTGACCATGATGAAGATTGTATCGCAGGATAACCTGGCTGATCCATTTAGGAAGACCTTAACAACTAAAGTGTTTGAAGGTCACCTGAAGTGTCTAGAATTACGAGACATGTGTTGTCTGCTTTAGTGCAAGTGAGAGATTATTGGGATTTATGCTCTAAAGCTTGTAATTGTAGATGTTATTAGACATAAATAAGAGTTAGATATTTATCATTCGAATAAGAAGTGTTTTTATTTGTTCATACATTTATATATTGTGTGTGTAACATCCAAGATTGCAACATGTAATCTCAAAATTAGTATATGAATGTCATATACAGAAGGATTCATTTTGAGACATGCAATCTAAAGAGTTCGTAGAGAACAAACAAAGCTGAATACTTTGTTTGTAGTTGATCTACTACTGCAGTACATTATGTAATGTATGATGGTCTTATCCTAGACTGCTTATGTAGTTGACATGAGAATGGAGGCACCTTATATGATAAGATCATATAGAACTGGACCACCATTTATATGAATCTCTCACCAAGATTCGTTAGTAGATGAGATTCGTATATATCGACAAATGATGGCTGTATATAGGTGATTTTAATCCTGAGTGTCTTATCGACTCCTTCAGATTGGATCGTGGCTTTTGACATACCATGAGTGAGGTCGATGTTATATTCTCGATCAATACCTACGTATCTTGGAGTTGCAGTTTGGCTTGTGGCTGGGAAGGTATGAATACAATAGTTAAATACACTCCTTCATGACTGAAGTAGATGAGTAGTTCCCTTAAGGTTGATTCGGGGCTTGAATAATTATGAACGCTCTCCTTCTTTCGTAAAGAAATAAAAGATTTAATTGTTCATTAGAGAATCAACGATACTTAAAGGAAAAGATATAACTTGAGGGGTATAACAGACTTTATGACCTAGCTCTAGCTATGAACTACTTGTGGAGTATTATACTATTCGTAATATTTATATCAATGAACACTGAGACTTCAGATTGTATAAAACGTCTGCAATTCTGAGAATTCTGCCTCGGGTTTTTAGGGGAATAATTTCGAGGTTAATAACCATGGAATATTAATTAAAGAGTTTAATTAATATTACTAAGTATTATTGGAGCTCAAAACTATGAGTCTATTAGATCCCCTTGCTAACCCTTCTAGTTAATGCTAACGATGGTCACGGTAAATTCATTGGACACGAATTAATTAAATAATATGATTATTTAATTAATAATTTAATAATTAAATAAAAATTAATAATTTAGAATTATTAATTATTTTAATCAAATAGGAGGTTGCAATTTTGAACCATGACTAGGACAAAATAAATTAAATAATATAATTATTTAATAGTCCTAGAAGTCAAAGGTTCAAACTCTATGGAAGACTAAAATAAAATAGAATTTAGAATCCTATTTTGACTTGGTCAAATAAAACCCTAGAGTTATGATAAATATATATATATATATATATATATATATATATATATATATATTTGATATGTTATGATAAAATAAAACTAATGCAATTAACCTAGCAAAGAACGAGTGGTGCGGCAACCACAGAGAGAATAAGAAAAAGGAAAGTTTTTTCTGACCCCTTTTCTTGTAGGGTGCAGCCAGCCTAGGGAAGAAGACAGGGAGTTGTCTTTTCCGTTTTTCTACAATCTCTATTTCTTCCTCCGTGACGTGCACACACACGCGTGGTCAAACGGCGGGTCATAGCTTCGTTTTTCTATTTGCGTATGTACAATTACAAGATCTTTGTGAAAAGAGTTTTCAAGAAAAGAAAAAAAAATTTAAAACCTAATTCCGCTGCGTTTATTCGATAAATCAAATTTTCTCCCTTCAGCCAATGTGGTTGCTTTGGTGCCACAAGAAATTAGCTGAGTTTGTTGACAATATAGGAGATATCAGGTCTGGTATATGTAAAGTATTGCAATACTCCTATGGTACTTCAATAAACTGTTGGTTCACGGAAGTCAGCACCATCATAAAGGCTGCGTTTTGTTCCAGAACTTGTACGGGTATCACACGGTTTTGAACCAAGCATATTGGTTCTCTTAAGCAAGTCTATAAGGTATTTGGATTGAGTGAGGTATAGCCCTGTGGACTCTCTATGTTCCTCAAATCCAAGAAAATAATTGATAGACCCCAGAACCTTCAAAGCAAAAGTTCGATGAAGCTAAGAGGTCACCTTTTGATGGCTGAAACATTACCTTTTGTGATAAGTATATCATCTACATACACAAGTAGATAAACAATGGTTGCACCTTGATGTTTAATGAATAATGAAACATCGGATGAAGAGTTATGAAATCCCCAAGAGAGAAGAGTTGTCCTCAGCTTGTGAAACCAAGCCCTAGAAGCTTGCTTTAATCCAACAATGCCTTGACGAGTTTGCACACATAAGTAGGCCTTGAGCTGTCCATAAATCCTTCGGGTTGGTACATAAAAACTTGGTCTTGGAGATCCCCATTAAGAAAAGCATTGTTGATGTCAACTTGTTGGACATTCCAATTAAAGTGAACGTCCAAACTCAAGATAACTCTTATGGCTGAGGCTTTGACCACTGGGATGAAAGTGTCGGGGAAGTTTAGGCCTACAATTTGGTTGAACCCCTTTGCAGCAAGTTTCTAGCTTTGTGCTTGAGGATTAAACCATTTGGATTATATTTTGTTTTGAAAATCCACTTACAACCCATTATATTCATATCATCTCTATATGGAACTAGTTGCCAAGTATTGTTTGTTTGCAAGGCTTGAAACTCTGATTTCATTACTTGTAACCTTAACAGAAGTGGGTTCAGCTGTTGCCAAATAACTACTAGGAGAGACTTGATCAGCAATGTAAGTCTTTGGCTTGTAAATACCCTTTTCTGATCGAGTGATCATGGGATGAACAGAAATGGGAGCTGAATGAAGCTATTGAAATAATGAATAAGAAACAGTCTGCTGTTGTGGAATGATAACATAATTTTGAGTTGGAACAATTGGAACAGAAGGAGCAATGCTTGAATCCCTGAGATCAACAATAATATTTCAGAAATTATCATTTCTTGGCTTGCAAGCAATAGAAAAGGCTGCAATGAGATGGTAACTGAGATAAATTTGCTGGTAGCATATTCAACAATGAATTGATTGGATTGTGGCGAGAGCCAGCAGCGTCTGGAACTGGAGGCAATAAAGGAAATAGATAATTGTAAGGAAAATCCAACTCATTAAAGATCACATTCCTTGAAATATAAACCTTCCCATAAAAGTGCAAACACATATAACCTTTGTGACGCAAGCTATACCTAATAAAAATACATTTGCTTGAGTGAAAATTCAGTTTTTGTTTTGAGTAATCCCTCAAATATGGGAAGCAAGCACAGCCAAAAGACTTGAGAAATTGATAGCTTGGCTTTCTATGATAAAGTTTCTCAAAGGGAGATTGAAACTTAAGTAAAGAACATGGTAAATTATTGATAAGAAAAACTGAAGTTGAGCAGGCTTCAAACCAATATGTGATAGGCATATGTACATGTGCCAACATGGTCAAAGCCATCTCTATGATTTGTCTATGCTTCCTCTCAGGTACTCTATTTTGTTGATAGGTATAGGGCAAGAAAACCTGCATTGTATTCCTAAGTTTTGAAAATAAGGCACCAAGGATTGTTACTTTCCACCCTTATTGGCTTGAAACCATCTTAATCTTCTTGTTAAATTGCAACTCAACTGTCTTTTAAAAGCTAATAAACTTCGACAATGCCTCGGATTTTAACTTGAGAGGGTATAGCCATGTGAACCTAGTATAGGCATCTACAAAAACTATATAATACCTATAGCCATCCACAGACAACATGGGTGCTAGACCCCAAACATCACTATATATCATTTCCAAAGGCATAGTAGCTTTGATTCAGACCTTGTAAAAGGCAGTTTGTGTAACTTGCCTAGTTTGCAAGAATCAAAAAAGTGAGATGCATTTACATTGTAAGGAAAATGTAATGTGTGTAACACCTTTTGAAGGATTAAAGGGGCTAGATGACCCATTTTTGCATGCGAAATAACAGTATTGGTTTTGGCTGCAATCATAGTGCTAAACCTAGGCTTATCAACAGCCTTTTGTGAAAGCAACGCAGCAATTCCATTATTACATATATTTGAAACAGAAAAATGAACATTATTTACATTAGGTACGCTCATTATTGAAGACTTGAAAGCATTCCCATGAGATGAGGTAGCACATTCAGCTGAAACAATCTATGTCTAAGAGGACCTTGCAAAAGAGTTCTCCTGATTCTCTTGTTCTTAATCAAGCAACCATTTCATGGAATTTAGCATAAGCATCATTATCTCTAGTTAACTTGGATATATTAAGCAAATTCTTGGTGATTGATGGCATACGTAAAATATTTTTCAATTGCAGCTAATGATGAGGTGCAGTATGTGTTTGTATTGTAGAGTGACCATTGTTGGAAATGTGCAAGTGATTGCCATTACCAAAAACTAGTTTATCATTACCTTTATACTCATTCTTGATGGAGAGGTTGTTGAAATCAGCTATGACATGGTTTGTGGTTCCATTGTCCACATACCAAGCCTGGTCACTCACTAATTCTGGAATAGCATAGTAAACTGTCTACTGAGTATTAGTGATGGTCTAATTGTTTTGCTTGAAAGACATTTGTACCATATGTAACCTATCCTGCATCATAGGAATTAGTTGGAGTCTGTTGAGTCATGAAAGCTAACTAATTAGCTTGAGGATGAGGTCCTTGGAATTGCTGATTAAAATGTTTGTAGCATTGAAGTGCCTCATGACCTGGTTTAGAGCACAACTGACAGTGAATTCGTTGAGTGGATCTACCTGGAAACCTCCATCCTCTGCCTCTAGATCGGTTGCCTCTGTAATTATTTTGAAGTTCCTCCTCTATTTGCATTATTCTTATTGTTGTACGAAGTGTTGTTAGATGTAAAATGAGCTGATGGAGAATGCATATTAAGAGAGTCAATGCGTTGTTCATGCATGAGAAACAAGAATTGTGCATCTTCCAAAGGCATAGGGTGCTGCTGAGAAGAAATTAGCACTACAACCGAGTCATACTGACGACCTACTCCATTCATCAAAGCCAATAAAAGGTCTCTTTCACTCACATCTTCACCAGTTTCTAATAATGCATCACCAATAAAAGGTCTCTTTCACTCACATCTTTCAACACAAAGTCACTAATAGAATCTAATCCTTTCTTAATTGATTGAATTTGTTGCCTTAATTGTAAGATTCTAGCCATGGACTGTTGTGAATAGACTCTTTCAAGTTCTCAGACCATATTTCAAGTGAAGTTTTGCAATGAGTTACCTGACCTAGAACACTAAGACTCAGCAAAGAGAAAAGCCAACACAAGAGAATTTAGTCTACTTTCTTCCAGATTGCATAGGGAGGATTGATCTGATGCCCGATTGTTGCACCTTCTTCAGCTCCATGAGAATGAACTTCGATCAGCTTCAATGGCACTAGAGTGGTGCTAGATATATAGTTTTCAAGATCTAGAGCTCGAATAACTAGTAGAACTTAAGTCTTCCACTAGATATAATTGCTATTATCAAGCTTGAGAGGTAGGTTTGAGTTCAATGTTTTTTGTAAGAGAAGAGAAATCAGAAGAGTGGATTTGAGAAGTCATGTTGACAGGAAATTGAGATGTTGAAGAGCTGAAATCTTGATGATCAGCCATGGACATGAGTCGTAAGCTCTGATACCATATGTAAATAGCTGAAACTAAACTATAGAGATCAAATAGAAAAATGTTTGATAATATTCAGAAAGTGTTTGACAATGTTATCAAAGAACAAACAATGGAAGTTGCACGAGCAGCCATTAATGGAGGTTCTTGTGATTTGAATTGTAAGCTATTCTTTATTGTATTCAACTTACATTACATTTACACAGAATACAATATATATACAACTCAGAATCACAAAGGAATTCTGTAACAAAATTGTAAAAAACTATGCAACTTGGCTGCCAGGTAAGCTACTCTAACAAATTAATCACTGACAACTAACTTCTGGAAATCCTGAATAATAAAGGTGCCACCTTATCAATTCGATAATAGTTGTGATCAGCTTGATCAGGACTCGTGATTAAGCTGATTAAGGAAATCCCACTGTGATAAGGTGATCCTTCACATAGGGCTGCACTTCTCTGAATTATGTCAGTTGTTGAAGGATGATCACCTGAGTTGGTTGAGCTCAGGCTGTTGGATCCTTAATCGTGAACAGCTCTGGTCCCTTGATCACGAACTAAACTCAAGTTGCTACTTTGTACTTCTCTCACATAATTAACCTCAATTAAGAGATTGAACTCCGAATTTGAATGGAGATGATTTGCATTCCTAAAAATTAACATAGCAAAATCTGAAAAATATATACTGAAAAATCTGTCACGAGTTGAAAATATTAAAAATGCATTTAATTTAACAACTTGGAATAATAATGTATATAAACCAACGTTGTGCACAATAATAAGAAGCTTTTAACTTTCATTTATATCATAAAAGATACAATGCATAAGAAAAAGATCCTGACAAGTTTATATTTTATAATTTCACCCAAAAGGATGTCATATGCACTTGCCACAAATAGAAAAGCAAACAACATTAAATTCCAAATGCGTCTAAACAAATACTAGTATGCTTATTAGATAATCCTATGAGCTTCCTCATAATTTAATTATCTTCTTTAATTAGCAGAAGACTTTAGGTGGATACCTATTTAATCGACAAAAGCACCAGCATATCCAAAGAAACCAACAATTTCCCAATTTTCCATTGGAATTTCAAAAGATAAGGTCTATTAGTATGAAAAGTTAGAGATTGGACGATGAGATTTCCAGGCTCAAAATAATCAAATACGGTCCCGCTTATCAAGGTCAAATGTTCTTTAGTAAAGGTTTGAGATGGAGGGTTAGAAATGGGGGATAAGATAAGGACTTGTCTTGATCCTTGGCTTCCTAAACCTGTGATGTCCGAGGCTGCCTCTAAGGGTCATGTGGAGGAAGTTTTAGTGACTGATTTGTTTAAGGACTCTAGGTGTGCTTGGGATGTGAGGAAGCTGGAACAGCTTTTTGTTAGGCCTGACGGAGATGTTATCTCTAATATACCTCTTAGTCTTTATAAGGGAGATTGTCATTTGGCTTGGCATTATGATTAAAAAAAAAAAAGGCAAGATCTTTATTTAGAGGGTTTGTCTTAATGCTATTCCCTCTTGTTATAATTTGTGCAAAAGAAAGATTGATTATAGTCCTTTGCTGCCCTAGATGTTGTGGAGTTTTGGAAACAGTGGAACATGCCCTGTTTTGGTGTCACTTGGTTGTGATTGTGTGGGAGCTTACCCAATTCTGGGAACTGATGGAAGGCTTTGTTTTGATTTGATTAGGTAGATTTTTAGTAAGGTTAAAAAGGAAGTCTTTGAATTTTTTGTGTGGTAGCCTGGAGTTTGGAATGATCGTAATGCTTTAGTTCATTCCAATAAACCCAGGAGAGGTCATGATATTGTTGATAAAGCTGCTGATTATCTCTTTGAGTATCAGAACACACGGTTTTCTCTAAATGTTGTAGTCCTGCAAGAATCTAGTTTGGGATCCTCCTCCTCCTAGTTTTCTTAAATTGAATAGTGATGCAGCGGCTAAGGTTGGTGTTCCTTTTATTAGTCTGGGTGCAATCATTAAAGATCATAATGAGAAGGTTTTAGCTTATATTTTGAAGGTGTTTGTTGGCTGTTTTTCTCTAGAAATAAGGGAGTTTCTTGCTGTCAGGGAAGGTCTTCTTCTTGCTAAGGAGCTGGCAGTTTGTGTTGGTATTGTTGAAGCAGATGCTGTGAATGTTATTGAAGATATTAACAGGAATGTTTTCTCTTTGAGTCATGCTGGGAATGTTATTTCTGATATTAAACCTCTTTATACAGTTGTAGGTGTTTCTAAATGCCAAGTTGTTTCTAGAGATAGAAATAGTTCGGTCATTCTCTTGTTTCTTTGGTTTTTTCCTCTGAGAAGGATCTGTTGGCTTGTTTATAAGCTCTCGTGTCCTTATGTTGCTTTGGTTTAGTGAACATACAGACTTTGTTTAAAAATAAAATAAAAATCTATTTTAACTCCAATTAGAAAATTTGACTTGATTAGAATAATAATATACTTGAATTGTGCTTGATTTAATTCTAAAGGGAGAAAATTTTAATTTATCGAATAAACGCAGCAGAATTAGGGTTCAAAATTTTTTTCTTTTCTTGAAAACAATTTTCACAAATATCAAGTTTATGTACATATGCGAATTGAAACGTTATACTACAATTACCTTTGATGCGTTTCATGAATCTTTGACTTCTAGATTCACCACCAAATCTTCCGAGCTATGACCAGCGGTCTGACAACGCGTGTGTGGGCACGTCACGGATGAAGAGATGGAGAATACAGAAAAGAGGAGAAGACAACGCTTTGTCTCCTACCCTAGGCCGGCCGCACCCTATACGAAAGATGGGTAAGAAAAAACTTTATTTTTACTTCTCTCTTTTTGGTGTAGCAGCTCCTTTCTTTTTTCTAAGTTAATTGCATTAGTTTGTTTTCCTAATATCATATATATATATTAGGTCTCCAAAGTTTTATTTGACCAAGTCGAAGTACGATTCTAAATCCTATTTTATTTTTGGTCTTCTCTAGAGTTTTAACATTTGACTTCTATGACTATTAAATAATTATATTATTTAATTCATTTTGTTCTAGTCATAGTTCGAACTTACAACTTCCTATTTAATAATTAAAACAATTAATAATTTTTATTTAATTATTAAATCATTAATTAAATAATCATATTATTTAATTAATTCTCTTTAATTAAATAGTGTCACTTTCGTATATTATTAATTGAACCATCCAATTAATTTACCGTGACCCTCGTTATCATTAACCATAAGGGCTATAATAGAGACCTAATGGATCCACAGTTTTGAACTCCAATAATACTTAGTAATATTAATTAAACTCTTTAATTAATATTCTATGATTATTAACCTCAAAGTTATTCCACTAAAAACCCGTGGCCGAACTCTCAAAACTGTAAACGTTTTATGCAATCTAAAGTCTCAATGTCTATTGATATAGCTATTACATATAGTATGATTCTCCACAAGTAGTTCATAGCTAGAGGTAGGTCATAATATCCGTTATACCCCTCCAGTTATATCTTTTCCTTAAGTACCATTAATCCTCTAATGAACAATTAAATCATTCATTCCTTTATAGGATAAGGAGGGCACTCATAATTGTTCAAGCTCCGAATCAATCCTTAAGAGAACTACTCTTCTACTTCAATCAGGAAGGAGTAGATTTCACTATAGTGTTCAAACCTTTCCAGCCACAAGTCAAACCGCAACTCCAAGATATGAAGATATTGATCGAGAACATAACATCGACTTCACTTATGGTATGTCAGAAGCCATAATACAACCTGAAGGAGTCGATAAGACACTTAGAATTAAGATCACCTATATACAGCCATTGTATGTCGATATATATGAATCTCAACTACTAACGGATCTTAGAGAGAGATTCATATAAATCGTGACCCATTTATATATGATCTCATCATATAAAGTGCCTCCATTATCATGTCAACTACATGAGCAGTCTAGGATATGACCACCGTACATTACATAATAGACCGCAGCAGTAGATCAACCACAAACAAAGTACCTAACTTTGTTTGCTCTCTACGGACTCTTTAAATTGCATGTCTCAAAATGAATCCTTTTGTATATGACATTCATATACTCATTTTGAGATTACATCATCCAATCTTGAATGTTACACATATAATATATAAATGTATGAACATATAAATAACACTTTTATTTGAATGATAAATCTTTAACTCTTATTTATGTCTAATAACATTTATATTACAAGTTGTAGGCAGGGCCGGCCCTGGGCCGGAACGCAAAGGGCGAAGGCCTAGGGCCCCGAACGCAGGAGCCTCATAGATTGTAATTTTGTTGTATGTATAAAAAAAAAGTTTTTTTATGTTAGGCCCAATACAAATTTTCTTTTCATTTTTATGTTCATCCCACCAGTCCAATGTATACTGGGCCATCATCAATTTTATTAAGTCCATGCAATTTTTTTAAAAAAATATTGACCGGAGCCCATAATCAATATAATAATATATTTGCCCTGGTATCCAACAATTGTATGTTCAATTTTTACTTTTCACTATTTTATTCCACCGCCGCCCATTGCAATTTGACCTTTCATTATTTTATTCCTCCCCACTGCAATTTTGCAACCGACGACGGAAGCAAATAAGGTAAAAAAAAATTATTTGCAAACTAAACTAAACACCCGCTGACCCACAACAAACACACACAGCTCTAGGCCTCTAGCAATGGCTATTAAATTGTTATTAAATTGATTTTGCAACTGTCATTTTTTTTTTTGTAACGGGGAGGGTGGAAGAAGACCACTCCAATTGCATAACAAACTAATCACACCATTAATTGTGTAAGTTAATTTTTTTTTATAGGTAAAATTAATATTTTTACTATTTTAGTATCCTAATTTACATTGTTTATAAAGTAAATAAGACTTTATTTTTTGTTTAGAGAATTATATTGTAAGTTAATTTTATTAAATATTGTTTAGGTTTTTTTAAATTTTTTTAACTTTATATTTTAACTTGACTTAAATTTATTATTTTTTTCTGTTTAGTTTTTTAAAATTGTATTACAAATGTTGTTTACGTGTAACTTATAAATTTTTTTTTTATTTTTTTTAATAGATTGTTTTATTTTATTTGAGTATATCGTTTTTTAATTTGAATTGTATATGGAATTTTTGTTAATAATTAATGTTTTATTTTTGGAAGGTGTAATATTGCACTCTGCAGCTGGAAGATTTAGTCCTTCTTTTATATGAGCATACATCATGTTCTATCACTCTTGTTGCATCTAGCCTTCTACTGGTTGTGTTTAATACTTTGATCCAGTAGCTGTGTTTTGATTAGTTCATTGATTGTGCGTACTGCGTATTACCTGTACTTGAAAGTTAAAACATCAAGTATGTTTCCTAGAAAACATGAATCGGGTTGTCAGAAAAGAAACAAAAGAAAAAAAAAATTGAACAAATGGTTCAATCTCAAAAGGGAGCACTTGAAAAGTTTTTGAAATCTAGTTGTTTAACTCAAGATTCAGTGAATGAACCAGAGCAACCAGTTAATGAAGAAGAATCAAGAGAAAATGATATGATTGAATTGAATGAAGATATTGTTGATTTGATTGATAATGATATTGAAAATGATCTAGTTCAGACAAAGGTTGAAGTAAGACATGATAGGTATGACTTGAATGTCAATATCTATGATCCTAGAACTTGGGATAATCTTGATAATAAAACAAAAGATCCTGTGGTAAAAAAGGGCCCTGTAAGAGAATATAATTTGAAATTTCCTGAGGATGGGCGCTTTAGACATTTTTCATATTCTTATTATACAAGAAAATTAGCAAATGGAGAGAAGCAATATAGAAAATGGCTTGTATACTCAAAGGAGGTGGACAAAGTTTAGTGTTTTTGTTGTAAGTTGTTCAAATCAGCAGACCACAAAAGTATATTATTAGCTAATGAGGGGTTGAATAATTGGAAACATTTAAGTGAAAGGCTTAAACATCATGAGAACAATTTTAACCATTTTAGTAACATGAGGACCTAGATTGAATTGCAAATCAGATTGAAAAAGAATGAAACAATTGATAAAGATATACAATTGCAAATTAGAAAAGAGAAAGAATATTGGAAACAGGTTTTAGTGAGAATTATTTTTGTTGTGAGGTGTCTTACATCTCGTGGTTTGACTTTTCGTGGAGAGAATGAGAAAATTTACCAAGATAAAAATGGTAACTTTTTGGGTCTGCTTGAATTGATTGCTGAATTTGATTTGATTATGCATGAGCATTTTAAACGCATTCTTGACAAAGAGATTCATTATAACTATCTGAGTCATAAAATTCAAAATGAGTTGATTGCTTTGTTAGGTTCTAAGGTTAAGAGCTCTATAATTCAGAAAATTACAGATGCCAAATATTTTTTTGTGATACTTGATTGTACCCCAGATGCAAGTCATGAAGAGCAAATGAGTCTAATCATTCGATGTGTAAATGTCTCAAACAGTTCGGTGAAAGTTGAAGAGTATTTTTTAGAATTTTTGAAAGTTGATGATACAACTGCTTTTTAATGAGTTATTAGTTGTATTGAAATCCCTAAAGCTTGATGTTGATAATGTAAGAGGACAAGGCTATGATAATGGGTCTAATATGAAAGAGGAACACCAAGGTGTTCAAAAGAGGTTGATTGAAATTAATCCTAGAGCATTTTTTATGTCATGTGCTTGTCATTCTCTTAATTTAACAATTTGTGATATGGCTAATTCCTGTGTTAGAGCTAAGTCATTTTTTGGTGTTGTACAACGCATGTATACTTTGTTTGCTAGCTCTACAAGGAGATGGAAAATTTTTCAGGATTTTGTGCATCACTTAACTTTAAAATCATTGTCAGCAACTAGATAAGAAAGTCATGTTGATAGTGTTACAGCCATAATAACTCAAGCTAATGATATAAAAGATGTTTTGTTTGAATTGGTAAGAGTTAGTGAAGATCCAAAAATAAGCAATGAGCTGAAAGTTTAGTAACACATGAACTTTAAAATTTTGAGTTTTTGTTGGCAATGACTGTATGGCATAATATTTTAAGGAAAATTAAGGAAATTAGTAAAGTTTTGCAATCTGAAGATATGCAAATTGATGTTGCAATTATGAATTTGAAGTTGCTGATTTCTTATTTTTGAGAACTATAGGGAACATGGATTTGCATATGCTATGGAGAAGGACAAAGAGATTGCATTTGATTTAAAAATTGATCCTATATTTCTTGAAAGACGGAAGCCTCGTAGAAAAAGACAATTTGATGAATCTAAACATGAAGACATCTCACTGTCTATTGAAGAATCATTCAGGGTTAATTATTTTCTGATTGTTGTTGATGTTGCTCTTTCTTCTTTGAAGAGCAGGTTTGAACAACTAGACGCATTTTAAGGTATTTTTGGATTTTTATTTGATCCTAAAAAGTTGGTTATGATAGAGCATAACAGATTGCGAGAATGTTGTTCTAACCTTGAAGCTGCTTTAATACTTAACAACAAATCAGACATTATTGCAGATGAATTGTTTTCTGAGTTACAGGTGTTTACAATGTACTTACCTGAAGGAACAAAGATAGCCATTCAAGTTCTTAAGTTTGTGGAATCTTTGAAGTGTTTTCCAAACATTTCAATTGCTTATAAAATTTTGTTAACTATTCCCGTTACTGTTGCATCCACTGAAAGGAGTTTTTCTAAACTTAAATTGTTGAAATCTTATTTACGGTCAACTGTGTCACAGGAGAGGTTGAATAGATTGGTCATCTTATGCATCGAAAAGTATATATTAGATAAGTTAGATTTTCAAACTATTATCGATGATTTTGCATCTCAACATGCATTATGATCCAAAGTCATTTTATGATTGTTTCTACTTATTATGTTCTTGATATCTAGGAGTTCCTAACTTGAATATGCAGAGGATGCAAGAGGAATGACAATGGTGCGGTCAAAAGAATTATAAAAAATGTGAATTTGTATATGCTTAGATAGAATATTATTAGTTAACAAGTAGCAAAACACTTTTGTCATGTAATATATTTATTTTGTTGACTTTTTGTAAGCTGCTTTTTATGACTTTATTTTTCATTATCCAGTTTTTGTAATGACTACTTTTAATTTTAATAAAATTAAAGGCGTGATGGCCTAACCTCCCATTGGGTTTCAGCCATCAAAAAAATATGTCTAGTAAAAATTTATATTTGTTAGAATTTATCGAAGTATAATGTGTTAGGACCTCATTTTTAGTTGACGCCCTGGGTCACCAAAAAGTCAGGTCCGGCCATGGTTGTAGGGCATAAATCCTAACAAATTCGTATGTTCATTTCTTTTGGTAATTCTCAAAAACATCAATGCCAAATACACCTCATTTGCTCCACACAAAAAATCTCCAATTTTAATTTTCTCCAAATGCTCTATATTTAAGTTACAGTGATGGTTTTTGGTAAGAGTTAACAGTCATGGACTGAACCGGGACAGTTTGAACAGAACCGGCGGTTTTTAACCGAACCGATGGTTCCGGTTAAAAAATCGGTTCCGGAACCAAAAATCGGAATCGAGACCCAAGGTCCCAGTTCTGGTTAGCTTCAAACAAAGAACCGGAACCGCCGGTTAGGAACCAGCAGTTCAAAGAACCGTCCGGTTCCGATTCTTGGGCGGTTTATATATATATATATATATTTTAATTTTTGAAAATTTAAATTTTAAAAAGAAAAAAAATAAAAAAAATTC
The DNA here is from genome assembly GCA_003430845.1 of Xanthoceras sorbifolium. Classification (NCBI taxonomy): domain Eukaryota; kingdom Viridiplantae; phylum Streptophyta; class Magnoliopsida; order Sapindales; family Sapindaceae; genus Xanthoceras; species Xanthoceras sorbifolium. The sequence continues at coordinate 12,428,334 of CM010621.1, forward strand.
AAATGTGGCTGTTGGCCTGTGGCAGCAGCCTGACACTGCCACCTAAGGAGCTGTTGGCTGTCCGGCCAATGGCTCCTTGGTGTAAAATTACAATAAAACCCCTAAAACAATTACAGATAGACCCCCTAAATTTTAAAAAATATTATTTTTCTCCCCAACCCAAAAAACTATATAAACTCCATTCCTCTTCAATTCATTCACACCATTTTCTTTCAATCTCATTCTCTCATTCTCTTAATATTTCTCTCATTCTCTCAATTTTTCTCTAATTCTCTCAAAGTCTCATTCAGTTATTCTCTCAATCTTGTTCTTATTTTTCAATACTGCAGTTATTTTCGTTATTTATTTAAATTGTATACTTTACCATTATAAATTTATAATGGCATCACACTCAAGACCGTCTACTTCCGGAGGCCGAAGATCTGTTTCAAGAAGGTCCGTTTACGGCAGAGACATTGAGCAGGTACCAGATTTAAATGCTGAAAAAGTGTAGAGTCATCGTGCCGCTGGCCCAGAATTAAATTTCAACGATGCAAATTTTGCTGACTACCTACAACAGAGAGAATTTGAGGAGGTAATATTTGGTAATGATACTCCTCCTAATTTTACTCCTCAGTATTATCATCCCCATCCCTCTGGGGCCCCTGGTCCCTCTCGTGAAATCCCTTCCCCCCCCCTCCCCCTCCCCAAGTGAAACTGTATAAGGTCAACGGCCATATTTGGCAAAGTATAAATCTGAACTTTTAAAAGTTCATATGAGGAGGGTGGAGAAGGAATCGGGGGAAGTTGTGGTGACTTGCAACTATTGCAACAAAGATTTTAAGTGGAACAAATCCGGAGGGTACGGGACGTACTGCAAGCACATCAACACCAAGCATCCAGTCGAAGCTCAGCATGAGCGTAGCCGAGGACAATACCAAATTTCCAGGTACACATCTCTTAACCATCCTTTATTTAAATATAGTGATGTAAATAATAGGGAACAATTAGCAAGAATGGTAGCGACATAACATCTTCCTTTAAGTTTTGGCGAAAAAACTAATTTTTTAAAATATTGTCATAATGCTTTAAATCCCGCTGCATGTAGAGTACCTAGGAGCACATTAAAACGTACTATGTGTGACATTTATAAAAAAGAAAAAAAAATATTAGTTAGATATTTTCAAAATTATATGGGTCGTGTGTCTATTTGTGCCGATATTTGGAGCGATCATTGGTAAAAACATTCATACTTAGGACTTACTTGTCATTATGTTGACCAATCATGGGAGTTACAAAACGAATTCTTGCATTTAGAGTTTTTGATGACACCTATACTGTCGATAATATTTACAAATTAATAAAATTTATTTTTTAAGAATATTATATTGATAGTAAAATTTTTGCAATTGGTTTTGATAATGCTGCAAATAATACTGTCGTCGTTCCACAATTAATTCAATTGTGTCAACCCTACTCTAGCGGCAGATTTTTTCATCAAAGATGTGTTTGTCATATTTTAAATATATGTATACAACATGGTTTGCAAACACTTCAAGAATGGATTACACCAATTAGGGATGCCCTATACTATTTGTGGAAACATCCTAGCATTATGAAACAATGGGCTAGGTATTGTAAATTTAACGGGAAACATCCAATTAGGTTTTCCCATGATGTTCCAACTCGTTGGAACTCCACATATAAATTGCTTTGTGAAAGCTATGACTATAGAGAATTATTAGTTAGATTTATGCAGCATAAAGTTAGTAGCGTTAATTTGTATGCTCATCATTGGGATGTTTATACTAAAATTTGTATGCTTTTAAAAGTTTTTCATGATGCAACTAACGCTTTATCCGGTATATATTATCCAATTTCACATTTATTTTTATGTGAAGCCATTAATATTGTAGATGCACTTAATGAATGTGCACAAGTATTGGAACTATCTGCATGTGTTTCTGCAATGAGAGATAGATGGTTAAATTATTATAGGGACATTCCTTCGATTTATACTATTACTTCAGTTTTTGACCCTAGGTGTAAATTTGATAATTTATATGAATATTTAACACTTTATTATCAATCTCTAGGGCTACACAACGTAGATATTAGTGCTTTATATAATAATGTTAGGCAATTATTTTATTCAATGTATGACGAATACCGTTCTGTATATGGTCCCTTATTGAACATTAATGTTCAGCAACCGAATGCAAGCGAAAGTAGTCATTCTCGTTCTCGCTTTCCCTTATTAAGGAAGTTAGGGTCAAGCGTGTTGTCCAAAACATCAAGGGCATAGGGGAGTTCTTCGTCTTCATCAACCTATGTTTCAGAGGTTGATCTTTATGTAAACACCTCTTTTGAGTTTTTGGACAGCGAAGACTTTAACATCCTACATTGATGGAGGGAGCACGAAACTAACTTTCCAATTTTGGCCCTCATTGCCAAGCAAATTTTTGGAACCCCTGTCTCGACCGTGGCAGTCGAACAGGAATTTAGTGTAGGTGGCAATGTTCTCGACGAGAGACGGGCATTGCTCAGTCCTGACTCAATACAAATCCAGGTCTATGTTGACGATTGGACCAAGGCCTCATACCAGCAGCAAGAATTAGATCTCGTGTCCGAGGACAATGACTTCTTCAACACCAACGACGATATAACGGCTACCGAAGGAACAAGCGACAATTGATCATCTCCGGAACATAACAGGTAAAAGAACTACGTGGGCTTTGATTCCTCCTAGAAGATATGTAGGCAGCTTAATTGAGGTAAAATTAAGTGCAAGCCCTAATTTCTTATTTATTTATTTAATTTTATAGTTTTATGATATTATCATAATTTTATTTCAATTTTATCGTTATTTTATTGCAATCCAGTACCCACATTTTAATTTTTTTTTTTTTTTTATATATGAGATATATCACATAAGTGAGATGATGTAGGGAAGAGATATTTTAAAGAGATGAAGAAAGGTAATTTTGTAAAATATAATTTTTACAAAATTACCTTTCTTCATCTCTTTAAAATAATTCTTATCTACATCATCTCTCATCTCATATATAATATATTAAAAAAAATTAAAAATAAATATCTCTCATATAGACTCACATTTCATCTTAATTTAAATTAAGTGTAAGCCATAATTAATTAATTTCTTATTTATATATTTAATTTTTTTTTTAATTTTATAGTTTTATGATATTATTATTATCGTAATAAATTTCTTGTTGAAGTTGAACAAATGAACCCTTTTATTTATATATTTAAATTTTTTTATTAATTTATTTATAAATTTTAATTTTATTTAATTTTTTTAATTTTTCCGGTTCCGAACCGTTTGGAACCGGCGGTTGAACCACCGATTCCAAAAAATTGAGGAGGAACTGAAACCGAAGGTTCCTCCCCGGTTCCAACCAGAACTGGAACCGGGACCTCCACGGGCCCGATTCCGATTGATCAAAAAAATAAACCGGAACCGGCGGTTCCAAAATCGGATAAAATCAATTCACGTTAAACTACAAATCATATCAATAAAATATGAAAATATTCATAAACTTCTAAACCATTTAGAAAAGACAAAGCCCACATGTTGTGCATGAGACGTGGTGAAATAATTATATTTTTTTATTTTCAATTAGGTATATAATATATCAAGTTGTACTTGAGACGTGTTGAAATAATTAATATGAATGCGTTATTCAAATTTTAAATACTCAATTAGGATAAAAGTTGTCTAAACTCATTTCATATTTGGTTTTACACAATTGATTTCCATGCCATTCCATTAACATATTTTGCAATTTTAGAATTTTTTTTTTTTTTTATATTCAGACCTTAGAAATTGTAAAACTACTTACTTTGAAATTCATGCTCACATTTTGATTACGCATTGGACTTTTATAAAATAAAAATATTTGCATATTTATGAATTATTACAGGTCTAAAATTGTGACCGTATCCGGTGTTTTAAGTCATAACAAGCCCATCCCGTGCTGTTCAAAAACTATATAATTTAATAAAGGGAAGAGATAAGGATATGTCAAGGGTTTGATGGTGTGGGGGTGACGAGGCATCACGTGGTGGTGGTCTCCAGCGGCTCCAGCAAGGTGATCTTCTTCTTCGTTTGACTAATCCAATAGCCATTTAATAATCCAATTTGGCTTGGCCATGCATGGCGTCATGAACCTTTTTTATATTTCTTAGATGTGTTAATTTGAATAAAATAATAATATTACTGGTCAAATACAAACACAAAAATAATTTTCCTGTGCAGGTACAGACAAAAGACGAACAAATAATGAAATGGATAATTATGACATGAATGGTCATAAGGAATCTAATAATGCAAATTCAAACACGTTAATGTAATATTAATTTAATGTCTCATTGTTTTGATAATAACAAGACTAGCCATGCAATGTATGGTCACTTGGTGTGACTATAAATAACGTAGAAGAAACACAACTTCACTCGTATTCACATCACCAACTTTACACCTTCGAGATATAAAGATATCATCAGCAACTTTTCAAACTTTTTTGAAATTTAAGCAAATGGCAAACCAGGCTCGTATTTCTTTGTGTTACACTAGTAACTTTGATTATAATTAATTAGCTTATTCTTCAATTATTTATTTTTATTTTTATTATTTTTTTTTCTGCAGGGAACAATTAAGCTAGGGTCATGGGGTGGTCCAGGAGGGTTCGCTTGGGACTTTAACCTAGGTACTGGTTTTGCTATTATAGAGATAGTAATCAATCATGGGGATGTCGTTGATTCAGTCTCTTTCAAAAGTTTCAATCGAGTAACTGGACAAATTGTGTCTTCGGGTACACATGGTGGCACTGGCGGTGTAAGCGATAAGGTAAATACATAGTTTTTACGTCTTATAAAGTTTTAATTGTCTTTTTAGTTGTTTCTTTTTTAAGATAATATTGCACAATATGCAGATTTCGATCGATGGGTCTGAAGAACATTTAACCTTGATAAGCGGGACCGTATTTGATTATTTTGGAACGGGAAATCTTATTGTCCAATCTCTAACTTTCCATACTAATAAGACTAGTTACGGACCTTATGGTCTCACGAATGGCACTGCTTTTGAAATTCCTATGGAAAATGGGGAAATTGTTGGCTTCTTTGGACGTGCTGGTGCTTTTGTCGATTCAATAGGTATTCACGTAAAGCCTTCTGCTAATTAAGCAAGGTAATTAAAATAATGACCCGAGATGTCAAGTTATTTTAGTTTTCTTTCACAATTTCATAACTCTAAAATTAAATGTGTAATTGATAGACAGGTTCTTCAGTTCTCCAACGTCATAATGGAAAGCTCGTATGATTGTGGAATAAGCGTACTGATGTTTGGACGCATTTGGAATTTAATGTTGTTTGCTTTTCTGTTTGTGGCAAGTGCATATGACGTCCTTTGGGTGAAATTATAAATATAAACTTGCCAGGATCTTTTTCTTATATATTGCATCCTTTATGAAATAAATGAAAGTTAAAAGCGTCTTATTATTGTGCACAACGTTGGTTTATATATAGCTCCTCCAGTTTATTTCGTTTTTTTTTATATTCTTTTTTTTTCTCTTATTATTTCTAAGTCACTCCACTCAAGGTAGACATCGATCTATGGGTATGTTCGACTCTGCTACTTCTGTATAACAATTAACGAATTTGTAAAATTAAATTTGGTAATTAAATTTACTGTTTTAAATACTCAAGAACAGTCTTGTAATTTTTATTTTTTAACTTTGTAGAAAAGATATTCGAATTCGGGATCACAATTTCGTTAAAAATTGTCCTCGGCTGATCTGTCACCTCCAGCTGTCAATATGCTGATCTGGAATGCTAAGCTGGAGTGACAGCTGGAGATTCTGAAATGCCAGCTGGTGATTCTGTTAGGATGTTAGAAACCTGCTTTTCTTGTTGTTTCCAGAGCTGGTATTGTTACAGCAACTTGAGCATAATTGCTGATTAAGGTTATGCTAGCTGCTGCGAACTGTTGTGCGCTTGAGTATTATCTACTTATCGTGATCAATAGTGGTTACCACGACTATATATACTCCCACCAATTTTATCATAAAAAGACTACTAGCTAGGAAGCCGATGTCATCTATATGTGGCCCACCTATGTGCCGGTGCAGGGTGTGAGAATTTAAAAACTTGAGTCTCAATTCAATGGCTTTTAAAGACTAAGCAACGCTATACGTTGTGGTGTTAGTCATGTTTCGATATTTAGTTGTTTATAAAAACAAATAAGATAATGTTCAATTTTGGTCGAAGGCCGTCCTTATCAACTTGCCTACGTTACAATACTAATCATGATTAGTCTTATATTAAGAAAAATTCAAGCACGTGAGTGATGTTAATATTAATTTAATGGCAATTTGTGTTTGTAGTTACAAAACTACCCATAGTAACTGTTAGGAAACTAATACCAGTTGTTAGAACCCCTAAACTCTGATACCAATTGTTAGGATAGTGATACCAGTTGTTAGGAACTCCTAAACTCTGAAACCAATTGTTATAAATTAAACCCGATTCTTAATGCAGCGGAAACAATAAATCTATATGTACACACACACCAAAGACAAAACAGACACAAATTAAAAGAAATCAAGAATAAACAAGATAACAATTTTATGTGGTTCGGAAAACTTTTCTACATCTATGGAGCGCACCTGAACTCAATCCACTATGAAAGAACTGATTATAAAGACACATGAAAAACTGTCACACTGTTTTTCTCTTTGTGTATACCCTTTGCTAATCTTTTTTCTCTTAATTTTGCCCTTCTCTCACCCTATTTTGCTACCATACAAAACCCTAACTTTAATGAGTATTTATAAGGAAAAACGAGGACACAACTGACATAGGAAATACTTCCTAAACTGGTCAGGTTTCATAATCAAAATAGGAGTCTAAATGAAACTTGGATTCGCCTGCGCGAGCTATGACATGGCCTCTAGGTTGCACGACCAAGGTTGCGCAGCTTACTGCTCGCTTCTACTTGCACACTGGCGGGACTTGGTCACATGCCCAAGGTCGCAACGCTCACTGCCAATTTCTTCATCTAGCTAGCATGACCATTCCGCACGACCTGAGGGTTGCGCCACAGGTCGCGGTGTCTTTACTACGAACTTCTCCTTATTGTCGTGACGTTCTCTGTCACAAAATTCTGCTGAATTGCATAACTAATCTACTGTTGATTCAAGCTTCACAAAACCCAACAAGTTATGTCGTGTTGAGTACAACTGGTTGATGCTTGTTGCTCTCCGAAACTTCCACAACCTTGTTTATTCCAGATGTACACGCTTCCTATATTTGTGTAATGTTAAAAGGAGATATGGAGAGGATCTTGATCGAGAGAGTTTGAAACTTCGAAAGAAAGAGAGAAGATTTTGTGTAAAGCAAAGAGAGGAGAAAAGAGAAAGAAAGAGTACATGTGTACTAAAAATAAGTCAAATGCGAAAAAGATAAAACTATATAAGAAAAAGACAAAATTGGTTTAATGAAGAGTAGAATGGGATTTTCATCACTACAAGAAATTGTGTCTGTACCAAAATAAATGGTCCCTATAAATAAAAAATGGTTCCTAAACCTTCTAGGGACTAAAATTAATTCGTCCCAAATTTAGTACCAATAGCTGGGTCGCAATAGAGCTATTAGGGCTAAAAATCAAATTGGTCCCGATAAACAAGCTACAATGACGAAATTCCTTGGTATACAAAAATTTGAAATTTAGGGACCAACTTAATTTCGTCCTTATATGTGTTGTGTTGAGACCAAAATATTTTGGTTCCTATATGTACATTGGGACCAATTTGACCGTCCCTATAGGTGTTGTTTTGGGACTAAAATGTTTTGGTCCTTATCAATGCTTTTTAGGCACTAAATTTGTGGTTGCAATAGGTGGTGTTTAGGGACTGACAAAAATTGTTTGGTCACTGTAGATTATCTATTGGGACTAATAAATGGGTCTTTATAGATGGTATATTGGGTATAAATTCTCTATTAGGACTGATATAATGGTCCCTATAGGTGGTATATTGGGACCAAAATGTATAGTCCCATTTAGTATTGGCCTATGGACTATGAATTTCAGTCGGAATGCATGTTTTGCTTTTTTAATTTTCAATTTTTTATCTGGTTTGTCAATTGCAGGTTGCTTTTTTTTTTTTTTAAATTTAGTTTATTGTTACATTTTGCTTTTGTGAGATGTGATAATTTTCATTTTCTGTAGATTTTAATGATATTAATTTTTATTTATCTGAAGAGATAAATTAATTATTTCTCTTCTCACAATTAAAAAGAAATAAAGATGGATGAACATATATTACTTCAAATATATATATTCAATATCAAAATACATTTCTACATAAGTTTTTTACATGTCAATATATAACATCTTTAATTGTAGATCAACATCTATGAGAAACCTTACAAACATGTGCAAAAAGACATTATACAATGTCACTAACATCCCAATATATAAGACACGCGCGTGCGCACACACACATGCACATATATGTAAAAGATTGGGATGCAAAAGGATATTAATATCCACTAGCTTATACTACCACTATAACGTGCAAAAGATTGTTGAAGAGCATTACCAATATAACATCTTTAACTGTAGATCAACATCTATGAGAAACCTTACAAACATGTGCAAAAAGACATTATACAATGTCACTAACATCTCAATATACAAGACGCGTGCGCGCGCGCGCGCGCGCACACACACACACACACACACACATATATATGCAAAAGATTGGGATGCAAAAGGATATTAATATCCGCTAGCATACTATAATGTGCAAAAGATTGTTGAAGAGCATTACCACAAAATAAAATATGAAAAGGTCATTGATTGGAAAGCAGGGACGTAGCGAGGAATGTAGGTGAGAATGAGCTAATATACAGTGAGCTACACTCCTCAAAATGTATTACATAAACAGTATATATACACAATTTTGATTAAAAGAAAAGACAAAAATACAGTACCAGATAAACATACAATGCAAATACAAATACAAAAAAAAACTACGTATCTTACGATTATTTAAAATATCAAACATATCAATCAATAGTATCAGCCATCTCTATTTCAATATAAATCTGAAAATACTCATTCTGTTGTTATTGTGGAAATAGGAAGAGTCAGCACCAAGCCAAGCTTCTGGGTTTGTCAACGAACCCAGGTTTTGGGTTTGAACGTGAACCCAACTTCGGAGTTCGTCGACGAACCTAGGTTTTAGGTTCGAACGCGAACCCATAAATAAATCCAGATCTGGGTTCGTTTCAAGGAACGAATCCAGAATCTGGATTCAAACACGAATCCAAGTTCTCGGTTCCAATGTTAACCCAGGTTCTGGGGTTCGTTTGGTTCGAACACAGTTCGAGTGGGGTTCGACGAACTCAATATCCATTTTCTAAAAAAAATTATTATTATTTTTCAGTAAACAATATTAAAATAAAATAATTAAAATAAAATGAACTACTAAATAATTAAAAAAAACACTTATCGAACAGAGGAATGATAATCAAACACAAGTGGAAACACAATTGGATAAGGGAAGCAAAATTGTTGTGAATTGTGAGTTGTGAAGAGAAGAAAAAAAATAAGGAAAGAGAAGGTAAAGGTTGTGAATTGTGAGTTGTAGAAAGCAAATATAAAATTGTAAATTGTGGGTAGTGCAGAGAAAGAAAAAAAATATAAGAATAGCTGAGCCTGTTCTAAATCTATTAGTAGGAACATATGAGCTGTGAATTAATGATGTTGTAAATTGGGTCTTCTGAAAATAAATATATTAATTGAACCGAGTTAATAATGTTGTGAATTGGACCTTCACAAAATAAAAATATTAACTGAACTGAGTTTTTAGTGGACTAAAATATAAATATAGATGAACAAATATAGAGTGTATAATAATACTAATATTTGTTTTTTCATTTTGGCAGCCTACCCTAGCCCTTACATACCTATGTCTCTGTTGGAAAGATATACTCGAACCAAATTCTCCATTCGAGATAATCGATCATCCATGCTTACCATCTTTTCCTTATTACTACAAAGTTTTGTTTCTTGAGCCATCAGTTTTTCTTGTTGCTCATGTAATACTTTTTGTTGTGCCTCCAATTTTTCTTTTTCTGCTTGTTTATTTTGATAAGATGCTACATCTTGTTTGTTTCTTCTATTATTTGTGTCAAATGCATTGGAACAGGTTTTGGACCGAAACCTAAACCCTTGACATAGTCTGATCATCTCTTTCCAAGCACTTCATCACATATCTCTCTTTAAGTGACACGCTCTTCCTCTAGGAGCTTTTCTTGCTCAGCTAAGATAATCATCATTTGCTTCTACACATATAATTTACCAATTTTTAACAATAAAACATAAATAAGAATTGAATAAAATTGATCAAAGATTAAAACCTATATGTTCTGCTTTTGCATTTTCATGAACCCATTGCTTCTTCTACTTGTTATAATGGTTGTTTTTAAATAATTGTATGTCCCCCATGGTTGGATCATCCTCAAGATGATTGATAAATGGCTTTAAACCTCCACAATGATTGAACTTGAGTTTATCCCTAATTTCAATGTTCTTTTTTGACTTTTCCTATAATTTAAAAAATAAAACTTATAAATAAATAAATAAAAAATGAATTCAAATCAAACTTCTGTGGCTCCAACAAAACTTAAGCTATTATAGATTTTTTAGCCTATAGAATTCAAATCAAATGAATTAAAATTTTTGTTGACAGAATAAAATAGTTCTAAGTGTCTCACAATCTCTTATTTCACTTATTTCTAATGTCTCCTAAAATATTAGAATACAGATCAATTGGGCCTAAACGATTCAAATCCACAAAATTTCTTAAGAAAAATTACAAGCATGAGGCATAACCTACATTGCCTGGCCTCTTGTATCTAATTGCAGGTAATTATATAAATAAATTTGCAGCAACAGAAAGCTAAAGAACTTAAAATTAATTGACAAGATAATGTAATATACCTGATACCATTGAATACTGAATTAGATGTTTCGACAAAGCTAATCCCAATAATCCCGACGAACGTCCTTGAAAAGCTCTTCTATAGTTGCTTCCATGGATGAAAACGTTTTATAATAGACATTTATATCATATCGCCAATCTTTGTATCTCTCTCTAGCAATATGATTCAATAGAACTCGAACACGAGGACATAACCAACATCACGAGCAAGACCCATTAGTTGTGAAACCTCTATTTCAATCTTCCCAAATGCTTCAACAATGGCATCTGTATTTTTACCTCGACCGAGGCCCCGTTTTCTTTTCTTGGGTTGCTCTAAAAACAACGATACAGTGCAAAGTCAATATGATACTATTAGAAGATTAAATGGAGTGGAATGTTGTTCTGTATCATGTGACCAAAAACATGTTGTTCTTCCAAATTATTGAAACAGAAAACAAATACGTAAAACAACTACATTAATAAAAATTGAGGTCAATCCTAAAACCATTCACAATAATTGGCTAATAAGAAAAAGGATCCTTAAAAGGAAATTGTTATAGCAGCACCAACAAGAGTTGAGAACAAGAATAATAATAATAAAAAAGAACAAACGTTTAGACTGCGTGGAACCAATATGAAAAATATAAGTGTATGTTTCATACCAAGTACGCTATAAAATGAGAAAAAGATAACATAATTTTTTTATGGAAGAACAAATACACTCAAAGACAAAGTGGAAAACAAAAACAAACACAATGAAACTTGTAATAATGTTAAACATAAAATAGTAACTTAAGTACTTTTCTTCTTTTAATGCAAGTCACTGCTGCTCTATTCCCAAATTTTACATATATCCAAATGTATATCTAACCCATTCCAACAAGATAGAGAACTAAATATTTGTATTTCATGAAATACAATAACAATGTATGAAGTTAATTATATTTAACTCACCAACAGAAGTTACCGACATGGACTCTGATACTAATTCATTACTATCCGATATTGGAGAGCTTTGAGTAAGACCATTAGAAGATTAGATTCTAGATGTTAAAGCATTTTGATGTCGTCCGGGTGCCATCTGTAAAAGTAATAAACAAATTAGAAGAAAAAACAAAAAAAAACAAAAAATCATTTGGAATTTTAGAAAACATTCAAAATGCTTCAATCTATATCAATTACACTTCATATGTGTGTGTGTGTGTGTCTATATATATATATATATATATATATATATATATATATATATATATATATTAAATCGATATGTGAATTAATATGTGAATCTAAAGATGAAATTTGAAATTTGGAATTAGGAATTTCATTATGATTAAAAGGTAAAAAGGAATTTTAAGTGAACTAATTGCAAAGATTCAACAAGCCAAATGGGGCTGCCTTCGTGATTTCCACCAGAACAATGAGGGGCTGCCATAAAAGAGATATTCTTCTCTTTACTTCTTAATCAACTAATTCATGACTACCATCTTTCAAACCCCACCAAAAATATGCTATCATCCATTGGATGTCCTTCATTAAGGATGACAGAAGCTGGAAACAGCTCATCGCATAAGTGGGGACAGCTTGCACTACTGCCTTTAACAGTACCTCTCGACCCCCTACAGAAAACAGTCTATGTTTTCAACTTTGAAGCTTGTTCCACACCTTCTCTTTGATATTAGCAAACGCATTCTTACGATTCCTACTAATGGCCGAGGGGAGGCCTAAGTACTTGTCATGACAAGACACTTCACCAATAGCAAAGAGACTACAAATTTGATCGCAAATCCACTGCTGGGTATTAGCGCTCAAACTGATGGCTGATTTATCATAATTCACTAATTAACCTAAGCCTTTCTCATAACAGTCCAGAATTTTCTTTAGCCCCACGCACTCAACCTCTGCTTGTCGTAAGAAGATAAGACTATCATCTGCAAAGAGAAGGTGGGAGACTTGCGGTGCACTCCTAGCCACCCGCTGTCCATGCAAGGAACCGTTAAGCTCAGCCCTAGAAAGCATGGCTGAAAGGCCCTCAGCACAAAAAGGGAAGAGATACGGCGAAAGGAGGCAGCCCTGACGAAGCCTTCTTGAAGGTTTAATCGAACCCCTAGCCTTACCATTTATTAGAAAAGAGTAGGAAGCCGAAGAAACACATCTCATGATCTTATCCACCCAGCTCGAATCAAAGCCCATTTTAATCATCACACACCTCAAATACTCCCATTCAACTCGGTCATACGCTTTTCGCATATCAAGCTTAAGCGCAACCTGACCATTAGTCCCCAGTCTCTTTCCCCTCAAAGAGTGGAGGCACTCAAAACCCACAACTACGTTGGCTGTGATCAGCCGACCTGGAACAAAAGCACTTTGCTAATGAGCAATTACCTTATCTAGGACAGTTTTCAGCCTATTAGCCAAAGTTTTCGCCACTAGCTTGTACAGAATATTGCAGAGGCTAATAGGTCTGAATTCATTGACACGCACCGGTGTTTTAACGTTGGGGATTAAAACCACCAAAGCCTCCCCCAAGGACCCTAAAATCAGCATTATCATTAAAGATAGCAAGCACAGCTCTCACCACTCCAAGCCCCACTTCTGACCAAAACTTCTGGAAGAACAAAACCGGCAGACCATCAGGTCCAGGAGCTTTGAGAGGTTCCATTTGATTAAGACCCCTGTGTACCTCCTCCCCACTGAATTCCCTACACAAACTTCTATTCATGTCAACCAAAACATTACTACCCACATAGGAGAGGACGTCAGAAGTGGATTCCCTACAAGTAACATTGGCCCTGAACAGGTTCTGATAAAAGCCCACAATCTCATCTATCTTGTCCCTTCATCTCCCATAATCACCTATAAGACCCACGATTCTATTTCTCCTATTCTGTTGAGCGGCTTTGGAGTGGAAGAATCTTGTATTGCGATCCCCTGCTTTGAGCCACATAGCTCTTGAGCGCTGCCGCCAAAACAATTCCATTTTAGCATTAACATCATCAATCAGGCCCTCAACAATCAAAATTCTACTCGCAAACCCCCTTTCACCGCATCTCGCATACAACTTTTCCAACTCTTCTCGCAAACTCCTCACCTCCTCGACACTAGCCTTTCTTCTCTTTTTATTCCAATCACTAAGGTTGACCGCCATCGCATCCAAGCTGTTTTGAAGGCAAGAAATATTATCCCTTCCTACCCTCAAGTCCCAAGCCCTTTTCACAATCACCCGACATTCCTCCTCATCCGCCCAGGCCTGCTCAAAGTGAAATCTAGAACCGCCCCTATTCATACCATACCGTGAACCAGAACACTTCCGGATCCCATCGATTATCAAAGCTCTATGATCAGAACCCGAATAATCCCTATGAATGACAACCGCCTCAGGGAACATAACTCTCCACCTCAAATTACAGAGACACCTATCCAATCTCTCCCAAATAACAACCCCACTGAATTGTCGATTACACCAAGTAAACTTGTTGCCCACAAAACCCAAATCCATCAAGCCACTACAATCAATAGCTTCCCTAAAATTATCCATCGCAGCACCATTCCTAGAAAGGCCCCCCATCTTCTCATTCCCCCACATAATTTCATTAAAATTTTCCCTGATAATCCAGAGAAGATTATCCATCCCTGCCAATCTACGCAACAAAATCCACGACTGCTCCCTAGAGATTTATTTAGGGTCTCCGTAGAAACCCATGAACCTCCACCGCAGCCCATCCTGGTCCCTAGCTACACAATCTATATAGCCACAATTATAGGAACACACAGAATCATCCATACTACTATTCCATAACAACAACAAACCTCTGCCAGTGCCAACTCTATCAACCGCAAAACAATTATCAAAACCCAATTTAATTCGAATGTCATAGGCACCAAATTGTAACAAACAAGATTCAGAGATAAAAATTAAAGCAGGGGTATCCTCATGCACCGGGCACACAAATGGTTGGGTTGGAACCATTTGTGTGCCCCCAAAGAGGTTGGAGGGCTGGGCTTTAGAGATATAGAGGCTTTTAACCATGCGATGCTTGCTAAGCAAGGTTGGAGGTTGTTGAATTCTTCCTCGTCATTGGCTGCCCGGGTTTTGAAAGTAAGGTATTTTCCTTTGTCCTCCTTTCTTAACTCCTCTCTTGGTAACCATCTATCCTTTATTTGGAGAAGCAACCTTTGGGGTAGAAATGTATTGTGTAAAGGGCTAAAAGATGGAGAGTGGGCGACGGCATGAATATTTCGGAGTACGATGATCCATGGATCCCAAAGTCCTCTACTTTTAGGGTAATTTCTCCTCAGTGGCTACCAGCGGGAGTTAGTATGGCTGGCCTTATTTCTGCAGATGGTAATTGGAGTGAAGAAGTCATCCGAACCTATTTTACCCCCGAAGAGGCTGAGTGCATTTTGAGTATCCCTTTGAGTCGTAGCCCCTGTCCGGACTCCTTCTTGTGGAATTATGACAAACAGGGAATTTTTTCAATCCGTAGTACTTATAAGCTTGCTGCGGCAGATATGGTAGAACAACAAGGTTCATCTTCGGGAGGCCCCAACCCTTGGTGGAGGAAGTTGTGGAGTTTGAAAATTCCTTCCAAAATAAAAATTTTTGAATGGAAATTATCCAGGAACATTTTTCCTACTAGAGAGAATTTATGGAAGAGAAAAATAGCCTCCTCCAATCTTTGTCCTCTTTGCAGCAAGACTGTTGAGACTTCTGACCATATCCTGTGAAGCTGCAGTAAAATTACAGATTATTGGCATGATTTTCCTTTCTTTGTGGCTCTAAACAAGTTGCAGGTAAGGGATTTTGCTGCCAGGATTTACTGGGTTGAGTCAGTGGTGGGCAGTAAGTATGTTCTTCAATTTCTCATAGCTGCTTGGTTCCTGTGGGGTTGGAGAAATCAGTTGGTCCATGGTGGTAAGCCTATCTTGGCTGATTGCTGAACTAGAGCTGCTGCTTTCATCTTTGAGTTCCAGCAAGATTCAATTTCTTCACAGGTTAATCTGTCGCATCAAGTAGCTCCTTCTTTACCTGCACAGGTCTGGTCTATTCCCCCTTCAAACTCCTTTAAAATTAATGTTGATGCTTCTGTCATGAATGGGAAGAATTGCTTTGGTGTTGGCCTTATTTGTAGAGATGATTCTGATATGATTGTGGCTGCCAAATCTCTGTTATGTGTTGGTACAGTTTCTGTTATTGTGGCTGAAGCTAGGGCTGTGCTTAAAGGAATTCTTTTGGGGCTTGAATTGAATCTGCCCCCCCCCTTTTTTTAGAATCTGACTCGCTTAGTGTTGTTCAACTTTGCAAGGGAGAGTTGCTCTCTAGAGCTGATGTGGGTGTTTTAATTCATGATATTCATGCTAGAGTAGAAAATAGAGATGATATTTTCTTGTCTTTTATTCCCAAAACTTGTAATTCAGCTGCTCATTGTCTAGCTAAGAGAGCTCTTACTGTTGAGCTATCTGAATTTTGGGATGATCATTTTCCATCTTGGCTGGTTTGTATTGCTTCTTTTGAGGCTGCTTCTTCTGTTTGAATATAGTTATTTTCCTCTAAAAAAAAAAAAAAAACTAATTCATGAATAGATAATCATATCTTTCTTGCATGCAACACTTTATTCCAATTAACTTTTCGGTTTTTGACCACAAACTGTTAGATTTGAATATTTAGTAAGGATGTGCAAAGATAGCCCTTGGTGGGGACATGGCAATAGACAAAAAGAATTGGGTGAGATAGTTTAGAAGAAAGAGGACTCTTGGTCTTTGCAGACAAATAGATACAACTTTTACTTTCCTAGGTGAAAATCGGGAGTTATGTATCTGTCATTTTTTTTCCAATTTTCGTTTTTTCTTTCAAGTTAAAAATTATGGAACATGTACACATGTGCATATACAACACTAATGATTATTAATTTGATGTCATTGATAAATAAATAATAATTTGATTATTAATTGAACATTCAATAAGATTTACACATTACTTAAAATTGAACTTCTAAAACAATCCATTGACAATGTTGTTACAGTATAATGATAAAATCTTTGATAAATAAATTAAATAAAAAGTTAGCCACAAAAATAGTGGATCCACTCGAATTAAATCAAATAAATTTAGTAGGTTAACCAGTTTCAAATCTGCAATTTTATTAACAAGATTTTACGGGTTATGGTGAGATTTTTACAATAGAAACACTGTATAAAATAAATTTATGCTCATATTAATTTGAATGATTGACATTATTTATAATCTAAGAATCTGCTTATACAAATACAGTTGTACTTACATAAAAAGCTTATTGATGTAATTATCGGAAAGAAAAAAATATTAATGTAAATATAAAAAAAAAAACGTTTATTA
Source organism: Xanthoceras sorbifolium (assembly GCA_003430845.1). NCBI lineage: Eukaryota > Viridiplantae > Streptophyta > Magnoliopsida > Sapindales > Sapindaceae > Xanthoceras > Xanthoceras sorbifolium. Next base: position 12,445,680 of record CM010621.1, read on the forward strand.
ATGTAACTTGGTCAAACCTAACCATTCGAGTAAATAACGCCTACCTCCCCTGAGATTTACTCAATTACAAGCGGAGTCAACTTTTGGGTTTATTGACAAAGACCTTCCCTTCCATTAGTTAACTTTTGGGTTTATTGACAAAGACTTTCCCTCCCGTTAGTCAATTTTTGAGTTTCTTGACAATGACCTCCCCTGGTCAACTGTTATATTTGACCAAATTTTATTAAGGGAGGGGATGTGTTTATCAATAAACGATAAAGTTGACTCCACTTATAGTTAGCAAAACCTCAAGGGAGGCCAAAGCAATTAGCTCTAACCACTTAAATGGGTGCTTCCCCCTTATTGTTGTCTATTTCTTCTATTTTCATCTCATCCTTTTGACTATTTTCGAACACAAAACTATGTTGGATAAGTAGTACCTTTTAATTACCAGTTCGAATTGCATTTGATTTTTAATACTTTTTGACATTCAACCCATCTAGTGATTACAAATGGCCCTCAATTTTTGAGACAGTGAAATTTCACATCTCTGCTATATGCCCCTAACTACACACACTAAACTTGCCTGTATTTTGCAATTCCACACATACTCTTATGTTTTCTCAGCCCATCTAATTTGGCATAGAGTAGTTTACAAGTGGGGTAAATATGGTAGTCTAGTGACATTAAAAAAGCTGGAACCTACAAAGATTAAAAGAGGCAACAAGCAAGACAAATTGTATGAAGTGACGAAAGGAGTTACAACTAACCACAAAATTCATTATAGAAAACAATATTTAACTAGATATTTGATTATATAGCAACAACAGAAGCAGCTGCTAGACAAATGAAAAGCTAACTGATGGAAAATCTAATTGAACTGTGGATATTATAAAAGTCTTGTTAAAGCTCTTCTTTGACTATAGCCATATGTTGATGTTTCTCTCCTTGCATCAACTTGTACTGCAATTGTACCTGATAAATTCATCAAATAAAAATCGATCATATATATAGTGGAAGTGATCACCAATAACGTGAATCGTTCCTAAACAACATATGGCATGTAAAAAACTAAATTTTTATATGTTAAACTTCAATATGAGGCAGATAGCAGTGTTTCACTGTGTTTAATTTTCATCAAGCTCATAACATTTCATCTTAAGCTGTTAAGGCTTACTTGTTGAGTCTCAAAAAAGTGATCCCTCAGTGTATCTGATATGCAAAAAACTTCATTGTCTGGGACAATGACAACCCCCATAGCTGCCAAAAAAAAAAAAAAGTTTATTGACTACAATAATTATTGTACAAGGTAAACACATTTATGCAGATTGAAAGAATGCGAGAAATGAAGTTACAAGATGACTAAAGCTTTACTTAGTGGGAAAATAAATATAAATCCCAAAAAATAAAAAGAACAAATATTAGAACGGTGTAAGAAGCACAATTAGATATGTAATTTTATTACCTATGAGGAAATATTGTGATCCAAATCGCTATCATCTTCAGATAGCAACTCATTTATCTCTCATCTGAATAGTAGTCCTCAATTGTTTCATCTTCTTTATCTTCATTACAAATGAAGTCATCCATATTTTGGGTTGTTACCTTCCTTTCTTCATGCAAACTTGGATCTTCAATCATATCTGCATTAACATTATCTCTATGGAACAACTGTGACTCAAGATCGTCGCGTTAAACCATCAAGATAGTATCGCATGATTCATTTTGTTGGTTAAATACATGTTGATCTTGTACTTCTAGTAATCCTTTTCTTGAATATCCCATAACCCTCTGTGATGCATTTCTTCAACAACTTTCCAGTTTAATCCCAACTTGGGATCATCCATTTAAAACACTTGTTTTGCTTGTATGGCAAGGATAAATGGATCTTTTTTGTACCATGTATGTACAAACATTGATGAAAGTAAGATGATAATCATGTTAAATTCATTTTTTTTTCGGATTAGCATCGAGCCATTTACACTTAAGTAATATCACCCGATGATCGAATAAATATACTAACTCAACAATTGAAATCAAAACACCATAGAAAGAAATTTCAAGGTTGTCATGTCCAACTGACACCATTACTCCACTATTTTGAGTTGTTCGTTGTGCATCATGACTTGTGACAAGATATCGTACTCCATTAACAACACATCCAAGACAGTAAAAAAGCCCTAAAATCAGATCCATTTGATAAAGAATACAATTCATCACTTGCTTCAGCAGATCCATTTTCTCTTAATTGTCTCATCTGTGTCATAATAGCATTCTTGTTATAGCATTAGCATATAATCATACTAAGATAATTAAAATTGACATATATAAGAGCATACATGTGATTCAAAAAATTTGGAAAATAATTGTTATTGCATTAGATCCACATTGTTAGTATTGCATTCTCATTGTAGCATCTATCTATGCTTATTACATATACAATGAAAAAAATATAATCATTAACAATGAATGATAATGGAAGAAAATATAAATAAATTATGAGCAATTAAAAAAAAGAATGAGCTATTAAATGAATATTTAAAGTTTCAGTAGTAGTGTAATGATATTTACTCTAGAAAAGGTTGCACTTCTTGACAATTATTGAGGACATACCAATGAGCACATTCAATATCTGACAGTGATAGCTTTGACCGACAGACACCACCAAAAGGTTGAGCTTGTTGGGAGAAAATAGATAAACCTTGTGTTCGTGGACCTCCATCGTCATTTCGATGAATACGATTAAACTGAATTTCAATTGAATGCAAATACATTGAACAAAAGGTTAATGATTCATTAACAATGTAGGCCTCTGCAATAGATCCTTCTAGACGAGCTTTGTTCTTCACATAAGTCTTATATCGATGTAAGGCTCTATATATTAATTATCGTAAGTAAATGAAATGATAGATTCAATGCAACAATGAAAAGTAGAAATTAAAAAGTCATACAGTTACCTTTCAATTGGATACATCCATCTCAATCCAACCGAACCAGCATATTTTTTCTCTTTCAGCAAATGCACCATAACATCAAAGAAAGCGGGAGGGAAAATCCGTTCAAGCTTGCTAAGAATAATTACAATACTTTCTTCTGAGTCATCCAACTCTTTTATATGTAATGTCTTTGCACATAACTGGCGAAAAAAGTTATAAAGTTCCACAATAACTGTGCAAACGTCTTTTTGTAGATACTTTCGAATGCCAATTGGAAGGGGTCGTTGTAACATGACATGACAGTCATGACTTTTCAAACCACACACCTTACCTTCCTTGTCATTTACACACTTCGAAATGTTAGATGTATAACCATTTGGAAATTTCACCGACTTGAGAAAATGATAAAAATATTTTCTTTCTTTCAAGGTTAATGTATATGTGGCAGGAGGTTTTAAAAATTCATTTCCTTGTCGTTGTAAATGCAACTCACGTCTAATGTTCAAATCAGCAAGATCAAGTCTAGCCTTCAAGATATCTTTTGATTTCCCTTCAATATTCAACAAAGTGCCAAAAATATTATCACAAATATTTTTCTCTACATTAATAACATCAAAATTATGTCTAATCTTTAATTTGGACCAATACTCTAACTTAAAGAAAATACTTTTTTTTGTCCAATTTAACTCCTTTGCATCGCGTTTTCTTTTTCTTTCTACATTATGTGGACTTTTCCCAAGTTTTGTGTTTTTAACGCGTTCTAATTGCTTTAAAATATCTTTGCTTGAATACTCTTTAGGTGCAAACCTCATTTCATATTTTCCATCATGTTGCGTATTCTTTCTCTATGGATGATTAGATGGTAAATATCTCCGATGACCCATATAACAAATCTTACTCTTAAATGGCTGTGATGATATTTCTTCATTACAAACAGGATACTCCTTATAACCTTTTGTGCTCCATCTAGATAAGTTACCATATACTGGAAAATCATTTATTGTCTACATTACAGCTGCACGCATTTGAAAACATTGTTGTGATGCGACATCATAAGTTTTCATACCATACTCCCATAACACTTTTAACTTATCAATCAAAGGTCTTAAATAGACATCAATGTCATTGCCCGGTGTATGTGCTCCAGGTATGAGTAATGATAGCATCATGAAAGGCTCTTTCATACATTTCTAAGATGGCAAGTGTAAGGTACTAATATGACCGGCCACAAACTAAAAGAGTTATGCATATTGCCAAAAGGATTAAAACCATTTAATGCTAGACCCATCCTAACATAATATGGATCTTCTGAAAATGATAGATATAATTGATCAAATTCTTTCCATGCTTACCCATCAGCAGGATGTCTTAAAACACCTTATGTGGCTACTCTTTTCTCTTGGTGCCAACGCATATCTTTTTCAGTGTGCCTATACAAAAATAATCGTTGCAATCTTTGCTTTAATGGAAAATATCTCAACACCTTTTGGGACACTTTCTTTTTACCATTATTAAACTTATAATGAGGTTCATTACAATGAGGACATCTATCACATAACTCATGCTCTTTCCAAAATAATGCACAATCATATTTACATGCATGGATGACCTCATAACCCAAGCCTAAGTCCTTTAACATTTTCTTTGCATCGTAGGTCAAACCTGGTATGTTTGTACCTTTAGGGAATGTTGATTTCAACAAATCAAGAATCATATCCATTGACTTGTTAGTCCATTGGTTAAGAACTTTTAAATGCATCAATTTGACAACAAAATTCAATGAAGTCAACTTACAGCCGGGAAACAAATTTCTCCTTGCTTCACTAAACAGTGTACTCAAAGTTTCAATATTTTCCTCATCGATGGCTGGCATAAGATCAGCATTATACTCTGGTAATGTCTCTATAAACACTCTGTCTTTTAAAGTTGACCCCAATATTTGTTTGCATAAGATTTAAAGTTGGCATAAGATCAGCATTATACATTAGGTCATACATCTCATCACTACCCTCACCTTCAAGATTTGTTTCATCTTCATGATTCATGTGCGGTCCACCCACAATAAAACCACAAGTGTCGACAAACTCATCTACTTTACCATGGAAAATCCATTTGTTGTATGATGTTGCAATCCCAAATTCATATAGATGCGCTTGCACTATGCTTAATGGTTTAAAGAAAGCATTTTGACAATCACGACATGGACAACGAACACAGTTATTCTCATCTTTACATCATTTTGCAATATCCATAAACGACTTAACACCAGCAACATATTCTTTACACAATCAATTGCATAGTCACATCCAACTTCTATCCATAACTAAAACCTTGTTTATACAATCAGATGAGAAACAATTATAATATAATAAAAATATGGGAACTACAATACAAAATTTTGAAATATAATTCAACATAGAAGTTCAAAGTCATAGTTTTTTTTTTTTTTTTTTTTTGCTTGCATCAAATTTCTCTTCAACGAAATTAATGAACATGAAATAAATAAATATATAAACCATAAGCCCTATAACCCAAAAATTAAAAGACAACTAACGAAAATAACAAAGGCTAATAGTTATGTACGTAACATGGAAGTAGGCAAGTAACAAGTACTGTGAATTGAATTATAAGAGACTATAAAACTTTAGGAAGAGTAAAAAGTTTATTGGCAAAGACTGTTTGCATTTCCTACAACTTCCATTAATAAAGCTTATATGCATACAAATCCATTTACATAAACTACAATAGCTACAAGAATGGTTAGTTAAATATAATTACTAACATCTAACATCATGGTTGCTTTTGAGTTGCTATATTCGATTAAGAAACAGAAGAAGGGCAAAAAAGGGTATGCAGCTATTAAACTGGACATGAGTAAGGCTTACGACCGTGTTGAGTGGGGTTTCCTAGTGATTATCATGGAGAGGCTGGGGTTCCCTAGTCACTTCAGAGCCCTTGTTATGGATTGTGTGTCGACCTCCAAACTCTCTTTCCTGGTTAATGGGAGTCTGTTGGGCAAATTCTTCCGAAAAAAGGGTTAAGGCAGGGATGCTCTCTATCTCCTTACATTTTCCTTCTCTGTGCAGAAACTTTATCTACTCTTATCAAAGGTAACGAATCTAACAGGCAATCTTTGGGGATGAGATGTAGCCGTGGGAGCCCCCTAGTTAGTCACTGATTTTTTGCAGATAACAGCATAGTTTTTTGCAGGGCTTCAGTCCAGAATTATGAGAAGTTGAAACAGATCCTGCAAACCTATGAGAAAGCCTCTGGTCAGCAGATTAATTTGCAAAAGTCTAACATCACCTTTAGTCCAAATGTGGAAGGTGTTCAGAGAGCTAGCATCCTGAATTGCCTGGACCTTACTAATGCCCAAGCCCATGACAAGTACCTAGGTCTTCCTACCATATTGGGGAAAAATAAAAGGAAAACCTTCTGTGATATCAAAGAGAGGGTCTGGTGTAAAATCAGAGGTGGAAAGGAAATATTTTCTCGATGGGTGGGAAAGAAGTTATAATCAAAGCAGTGACTCAAGCTATCCCTACCTTTACTATGAGTATTTTCCAATTGCCTTCTGCCCTCTACAATGAGTTGTGCTCTATGATTATGGGTTTCTGGTGGGGTGCCACAACTGGTAATAAGAAGATTAGCTGGGTGTCAAAAGATAAGCTGTGCTCTTCGAAAATCTGTGGGGGTCTTGGATTCAAAGATTTATCTCTTTTTAACCAGGCTCTTTTAGGCAAACAGGCTTGGAGAATTGTTATGAATAAAAAATCTCTGATGACTAGAATTCTCAAGGCAAAGTATTTCAAGCAGAAGGATTTCTTATCTGTCTCCTTGAAGCAGGGGAGTTCTCATCTCTAGAGGAGTCTGATTTGGGGTAGGAGTCTTCTTCTTAAAGACCTCCGATGGAGAGTGGGTAATGGTGAGGATATTAGGGCTTTTCAGGATCCATGGCTGCCAAAGGCGTCCACCTTCAGACCCTACTCAACTGTTCCTATGGAAGATCTCATGGTGTCATCCCTTATCCATCCCTCCTCCCACTCTTGGGATTTGGATAAGCTTGATCAATTTTTTGTAGCAGCGGATAGGGATTCTATTCTAGAAATTCCTCTGAGTAGTGGTGATTGTAAGGATTCCCTAGTGTGGCATTTCGATAAGAATGAAGAGTATTTCGTGAATAGCGGGTATAGAGTGGCTGCGCAGGAAAAAGTCTCCAAAAAAGGTTCTTCTTCGTGCCCGGATTCTAAATGGTGGCTTGCTTTATGGAATCTCAACATACCACCAAAAATCAAGATTTTCATTTGGAGAGTTTGCCTTAATGCCATTCTGTCCCTCTGTAATCGCTGCTCTAGGAAAGTTGTTCTTGATCCTTGTTGCCCCAGGTGTGGTGATGCTCTTGAGAGCTCAACCCATGCCCTTTTTTGGTGTAGCTCGGTGCGTGTCATTTGGGAGTCAACTGTTTTCTGGGACCTCCTTAAATTGCAACTCCATATTTCCTGTTTTGAGTTAATTTTGTGGGTTTTTGATAAGGCCAAGAGAAAAGAATTCGAGGAGTTTTGTCTGATTCTGTGGGGGATTTGGTTTGAAAGAAATGTTGTCATTCATTCTAAAAACCCCAGGTTAAATGTTGATTTGGTTTCTTGGTCGTTTTGCTGTCTGAATTTCAGGGCACTCAGAAGGTCTTTGGTTCTCCTCCCTAGCCTCCCAGGCAGCCTTTTTCCGCTCCTTGGCTTCCTCCTCCAGCAGGCTCCTTGAAGTTGAATACTGATGCAGCAGTGAAGCCTGGTTCCTCAATGTTGGGTACTGGTGCAGTGTTGCGCGATAAGCAAGGTAAGATTGTTACTGTTTTAGCCAAGCCTCTTTTGGGGTTCTTTTCTGTTGAGCTAGGCGAGTTGCTGGCGTTACGGAAGGGTCTGCTGTTGGCTAAAGATTCGAACCTGGTTGTTGAGTGGGTTAAGTTAGATGTTGTTAATGTTGTGGCTAGGGTGTTAAGTTCTTCTCCTAGTTCTTTTTTAGATCCTATTGTTTGTGATGTTAAGGCTCTCTTCAGGTCTGTGGGAGTTTCTAAATGTCATTTCATTCCTCGTTTAAGGAATGGAATGACACATTTTCTTGCTTCCCTAGCCTTTTCCTCTAAGGAAGATTTATGTTGGTTCAATCCTGAACCAAATTTTCTTGTTGGTCTTCTGTAATAGAAGTTTTTTATTATCAAAAAAAAAAAAAAAAAACATCTAACATGTTTTTTGTTTTTTTTTTTTAAGTATTTCAATGAAATACACACACACATACATATATATAAGAAATCGAAGAATTCCTACTTGTGAAAAAAATTCAAAATAACAATCATCTATTAAAATTAAGTACAATTATTATACTTTCAGGATTTTTAGTTAACAGCATGGAGTTTTCTTGTTCATAACTAAATGCCTTTATGTACTACCATGGTGTTTTTTTTTCTTTATTCAAAATTATTTAAAGTTTTTATAATAAACGTTCAAGTTATTAATTTATTTATAATATGTATTTTTTGTTAGTTCATAGATGAGAACTGCAAAGTAAACAACTATGAGGAGTTGAAAATTTAATGAATTTTGCCTTATCCGGATGTTGACATGTAGTACTAACACAACTCCCTACCAGCATAAATCACCCATGACAGGCATAACATTAACTGTTATGAAATTGATTATTTTTATGCTAGTATTTTTTTTAGTAATCAAATAAAAACTAGTAAATCAGTTTGTAGAACTTTTTAAAACCAATTACCTCTGCAATTTCTCACTGGTAAGGAAGCTGTAGTCACTATTCATCTAAGTACAAGCTCAACAAAATTGAGCTTCTAAAGATGTCATCCAGCTGGTCAGGTGTCAAGGTAGATGAAGTCAACATTACAAACCTATTATTGCTTGATAGCTGGACAAGCAAAACAAACTAAATCTAAACTATATATAAAACCATATGTGGTTTCAATTTCTAGAATAAAATCTATGACTAAAAACAGTTACTTTAGTTTGGGTGAGCTAGCACAATTAGTTAATTTTTTGAGTAAAGGAATCTTGGATTCCAAAGGTCTATCTATATAAACTGATTTGTAACTAATTCTTTATTAATGAGAATCAAAAGGTATTTTTTTTAGTCTCCATGATACAGTGAGCTAAGCATAAACACTCTCATTCAGGCTTTTCTTCAAACATGTATGCTACAAGTTTGTCATACACCTAATCAACATGCAAGGTCTAATTATAAGTGTATTTCATAGAATCTACTGCCTACCTAGAAAGCAGCTATGTTTCCTTGTGTGTCCTGCCAAGAACAACAAGTACTGTGGAAAAAGAATAGTTGTCTCAAGATCTGCCAAAATGAAATAAGCCAAAATAAAAAAATCAATCCATTTCCAAATGTAAAGTGAAGATCATCAAAATCAACCCAAAAAAAAATAATAATAAGCGTATCTACCTCAATATTGAATGTTTCGGAGAGCTAAGCCAAGCTTTTGATTTGAGTTGTGCTAGTAAGGATGAAATGATGAAAAAAAATTATTTTTAGGATCTAATATTCAAGCTTTCGATAATTATTCTAAAATTTCGTACTTTCTGAAGAACAAAAAATAAATAAATAAATAAAAGAGAAGAAGATGATACATAAAAAGAGTTGGGTTTTAACCAGATAACAATAAGAGGAGATCGAGGTTGATGAAGAATTTATTTGGTTTCTTCAAATTTTGTTTTATTGACTTTGATTCCTTTCTAAAGTTAGGTGTATAGTCTTTCAAAAAAAAGGTTCACGTGTCGAGTGACCATTTCAGAATTCGTCCCCCCTTTGCTACAAGGAACAAACAACTTGGTCGCCAAACACTACATGTCTGCATCCGCTGATTTGCAATGTCAAAATATCTAAAGCATATAGGGACGATTCAAATTTCGTCCCCTATATCCTATTAGAACCAAATATTTGGTTGCTAAAAGTATTGTACCAGATAAGGACTTTATAGTCACAATTGCAATTTAGTCCCAATAGACCTTTTTCAAGGACAAATTTATTTGGTCCCAAAAAGTTTGGCAATTTCTTGTAGTGCATTGAAATTGGTATTATTTTTTCAAAATTTAATAAGTTGGTATTTATATTAGAGTCAGAAAATCAGCAAAAACATTATGAATTCTTATTTAATTAGATTTTCAATGGACAGATCATTTACATCGCAAAATAATTAGATAGATACTACAAGTTGATCAGAATGTTAAAAGCATACACAAAACTTGGAATATATTCATATGTAAACAATAATTGTGCTGCAAGAGAACTTAGAGAAGCTAACTTCCATTTATTTCTTAAAAATATACAAACAAAAGAAAAGGATCCGGAGTCAGAACAAGTTTACAGATAATTTCAGCCACAAGGATGGCATGAATTGAACTTGCTGCAAACATAAAAACAACAATGTTCACAAATACGAAGTTCTTTATGTGTTCAAATGAACACGCTTATTCCATAAACTCCTATAAGCTAGCTTCCCTTTAGACGCCGGAGAGCTAAAGATCCTATCAATTGAACCAGCTTTGGTGACAGAAATAAGAGAAGCAAAAGTGATAGTCACCCAGTGCAATGCACCACACTTCTTGCTTCTGTGAGCAAACCAACTCAGCATCAAATGTTTCATCAATCTAGCAAGAAGCTGGACTGGAGATAAGAGAATTGTGTGTCTAATCTTGTACAGCTATTTTTTCCATGTGGATGATCTAATGTTTCTCCTTAAATCTAGGAAAAGTTGTTATGTTAGTTAGAATTCTGTTATGGTTGTTAGAATTCTGATTTGTGAAGTTTGTGATTTTATTAGTTTATTGTGAGAGTATATATACTCTCTTGTAATGTAACACGTTCAAATAATGAAGTGAGTAATTCTTCACTCATCAGATTCTCTCAACTATTAGTTAGCTCTTTGAAGCATTAAACACCTGCACATCTCACTTTTTTACATGGTATTAGAGCACATTTCTTGATTAACGTCAATGGCAGCTGAGTCAAGCTCCACAATCCAGAGGCTTGAACAGATGATGGCGGCCTTACATGCTTCTTCTCCGCTTATTGAGAAATCATGAATTTTAATTCCAACCAAGCTCAACCACGACAATTACATCTATTGGAAGGCGATTGTGATGCCAAATATTAGGGCAATTGAGCTTGAAGACTTCATCACTGGAGAGAGACGATGTCCAAGTAAGTTTGTCGAAGTTCCATCGTCAAATGGTGTTGACAAGGAACTGGTCCTCAATCCAGAGTTTTCTGCCTGGAAAAGGTTTGACCAATTTTTTCTTGGTTGGTTATTGTCAACCATTAGTGAAGGCTTGATAGGGCAAGTTACTAAGTGTATGACCTCGTTAGAAGCTTGGAAGACCTTAGATAGTATGTTCTCTCAACAGTCTATGGCGAAGGTGCTTTAGCTGAAACAACAACTTCAAGGATTGAAGAAAGGTTCCAGCTCCATCAATGACTATATTCTCAAGGTGAAAGGTATAGGTGATGGTTTGCAATCAGCTCGTCAAGATGTGTCTGATCAAGATCTCTTACTCAGTGTGTTGAATGGCCTTGGCCATGAGTACGATCCCATAGTGGTATTGGTGTCGTAGCAAAGTGGATTCACTCTCCATGAAGCTCAATACATGCTGATGATTCAAGAACAGCGGATTGAGCACTTAAGTGCATCTGGTTCTGTTGACATCTCTTTATCAGCTAACTTTGTGAATGACAAAGGTGGAAGAGGGGTTCAAAACAATAACAAAGGAGGTCAACAAAATAGTGGCAATAATGGTGGAAAAGGTCCTAATGGCAGAGGAAAAAGAGGAAAAAGAGGAAAAGGAAGGTAGAATAAGAACAATGGCAACAGGCCTACTTGTCAGATTTGTGGCCGAATTGGTCACACTGCTACTCAATGTTACAATCATTATGACAGGAACTCCAATCAACAACCAAGTCAGCCTGATTTCACCACCACTCAAGGAGCAATGCAAGTTCATACACAACCCGCACATGGCCCTTTTACAGTTGATTATGTACCTAATTATGCCTCATACAACATGCCAAACCACTACAATCCAGCAGGCTTTCAGCAAGGGAATTTTCAGCCTTCACATCAGGCTCATTATAATAAGATATTAGCCTATATAGCTTCACCCGAAGTTGTTGCAAATCAGGCATGGTATGCTGATAGTGGGGCTTCCAGCCATGTCATGTCTGATTTAGGTAACTTTCTCACCTATTCTCCTTATGTTGGAAATGAAAAGCTTGCCGTAAGTAGTGGAGATCAGCTTGAAATATGCAATATTGGTAGTACTTTTGTCAATTCTCACTCTAGGCCTATCACTCAACTGAGAGATTAACCAATATGTTGCATGTACCACATATAGCAAAGAACCTACTTAGCATATCTAGGTTTGTTTTTGACAATAATGCTTTTGCTGAGTTTGGTGATAATTGTTGTGTGATTAAGGACAAGGATTCCAAGAACATATTGCTTCAAGGAACTCTTAAGGATGACTAGTATCAGATGAACCTGAGTGGAGGTCTCTCTAGCTGTTCTGTTTCACATTTTTCCTCTACTGATCTGTCTTCCAACTCTTACAATGCTGCTGCACTTGTTTCAGATTTTAAATATCATACTTGTAAACTTGTTTCAGCTGTTACTTCGAATGTTGTTGCTTCTTTATGCACCAAAAATACTTTGCCTTGTACAAATGTTAATAATGCTTCCAATAATACTGTTTTGAGCTGTAAAAAACCCATCTTTGTGGCACTCTAAACTTGGTCATCCAAGCACTCAAGTTTTGAAACAAATTCTTAAGCAAATGAAAATTTATAGTTCTTCAAATGTTCCTAGCATGCGTGATTCTTGTAGATATGAGAAAATGCATCAACTTCCTTTCACAATATCAACTATCAAAACCAAAAAACCTTTAGAACTAGTCTACTCGGATATTTGGGGTCCTTTGCCCTTAGTTTCCACAGCTGGTCATAGGTATTATATTGTCTTTGTGGACTATCATACTAGGTTTTCATGGCTTTATCCTCTTACTCTTAAATCTGAGGCTTTGGCCACTTTTCTCACCTTTAAAAAATAAGTTGAGCTTCAATTTGACACCAAAATCTGCACCCTACAAACTGATATGGGTTAAGAGTTTCAAGTGTTTGGTGCCTATCTTAAATCTGTAGGTATTTTTCATAGGTTTTCTTGTGCTTACTGTTACGCCTTTTTGTACCCGCAAGTATACGACGTCGGCACAAGTAATAAATTGATGAGTATATTATCGTTTCCACAGGGATATTTAGGCGTTGAGTACTAAAAATAACTAAGCCTACTTCTATTTGGATAATCGAAAGGTTTAAAATGAGAAAACGAAAGATAAAACTAACAAACATAAAACGTAAAAGAAACAACCAAATTGAGAGATTAGTTAGGGTATTTGAATTCACCTAATCCATCATTGAATTTCATGAAAGCACATTGTTGTGGTATAATTATTCATTTTGATGATCATGTTTATCTAAATTATCCAACGTCCCCTCTCGAGGTAAATCGGACCTATTCCACATACACTAATATCTTATCTCTCGATGGTATATCCAAGTGCATGAAAATGCATTAGTCACAATAAACACCTTATGTGATCATACAAGCAAATTAGTATATCTCTATCTAAATCTACTTATGGTGGACATTACATTGAGCACATTGTGGGCGTCTCCTCTCGATACATAACACACAACCAATTTATCATCTAAATGTAGGCCTTCACATTCAAAAGCATTAAGCACAATAATACCACTCAACAACACAATAATCAACCACAACAAATTAAACAATCAATTCATTCAAGTTTCATAGAAAAGGATCCATCAAAACCCTAACTTATAAGTTTAGTTCATAATCAAGATTTACAATTATTAAACTAAATTAAACTAACTAAAACAATTAAAATAAAGCGAGACGGATTAAATGGAGGATAATGCTAGGTGGTCACACGGTTCCAATTCCGGATATGGAAAACATATTGATTATTATTAAGAACAATATATCATGACATAATCAATAATATGCAATAAATCCACAAATAATATCATGAAATAAATCACAAAATATATTCACAAACAATAAAATCCAAATCCGTTCATAGTTCTGTAAATCACCTAACAAGAGTTCTAACAACTCATAATCATCAATGAACAATCAAAGGAAGAATAATGAGATGAAATACAACCCATCGAAGCTCTCAAGAATCGAAATCCCGCTTTGGTCTGGCTGGAACTTCTCCGCTTTCGATCTTCGTCTTCTTCGATGAACACTCACGAAACTGGAGATGTCTTGGTGTTTTGTGATGTTGGGTTGTGTTTTGGAGGAGCAAGATGGGTGAAGAATCACCCTTGGAGTAGCTTGGGAGCTGCTGGAAATGCACCTGGACGAACTCTCTCCTCCCTCTTATGAGCTGCTGCGTTTTCTATTTATGGCAGCAAGTTAGGGCTGTTGATAATTCTACGCCGCGACCATCCACCGCAACCAGCGGTCGCGCCGCTTGGTCGCGGTGCCTACTGGTCAGGTTGGACTTTCTTCAGCGCGAGCATGCAGGTGAGCAAGGCTGGGTCGCGCTGGTCCTCACGTTGCTCACTGGTCAACTTGGTTTCTGCATCGCGAGATGGGCTAAGTCGCAGTCTTCCTCGCCATGCTCCCTGGTCTACTGGTTCATCTTCACCGCGAGGAGGAACGCGAGGATACTGGTCGCGCTGAAGCTTGCCATGCACACTGGTCTGCTGGCTTCTATTTTTTTCTCTTTTCTAACACCAAAACGACGCTGTTTTGTACCAGCTCTTTGGTGCCAAAACGGCGCCGTTCCACTAAAGCCATTTCCTTTGGTGCAAAACGCACCGTTTCACTTAAACTGGTAGAACTTTTTAAAATTGTAGTTTTGGCCTAGAATTCGGAGATGCTTCCACAAAGGCCCTTATTACCAAGTTACTGAAATTACACTTTTTCCTCAAAAAAATATAAAATCTTCACTTGGGTCCCTAAACCTGCACACTAAAGAAAAACATTAAAAACAACCGATAATTACAAGGGATGGAACAAAAGTAGGTAAAGATAGATATAAATGGAGGCTCATTTTTTATCAAGAAATGGAGCCAACACTTACACTTACCAACAAAATGGTGTGGCTAAGCGTACGCACCGTCATATTGTTGAAACCAGTTTAATTTTGTTAGCTTATGCCTCGATGACCTTAAGTTTTTGGGTAGAAGCTTTCTTGACTGCCACTCTTCTTATTAACAATCTCCTTACACCTCTCTTAAATGGCAAGTCTCCTTTTGAATGTTTGTTTCATAGGGCACCAAACTATTCCTACTTCAAAACCTTTGGTTGTGCATGCTTCCCATACTTAAGACCATATGCAAAACAAAATTTTGGTTATCACACATCAAATGTCTTTTTATTGGTTGTAATATGCATCATAAAGGTTACAAATGCTTGAGTGCTAGTGGTAAGATTTTTTGTCTAGAAATGTCATTTTTCATGAGATTGATTTTCCATATAACACTATTTTTCCCTCTTGTAGATCACCTATCTCTGTTCCTTCCTCTCAATCAGGCCCTATCATTTACATACCTAATTCGACTCTTCCTTGTAAGCTTCCTATTCAGTCTGTTCCAGCAAACTCTTCTGGTGCTGTTCCAGCAGTTCATTCTGCTCCTATTTGTTCTCCTCATATCACTTGTTCTAATAGGTATTAGCTACCTCTCTCTAACATTGTGGTTGAATTAAATCTGGTTTCTCATAATCCACCACCTTCCATTCCTTCTACCCATCCCATGCAAACAAGGTCCAAAACAGGCTGCTTAAAACCTCGTGTGTTCTCAGCTTTGTGTAAATCTCCCTGCTCTTCTCTTCTAGCTGAACCTCACTCAGTTAAGGCTGCACTAGCTGATCCTAGATGGAAACAAGCTATGGTTGATGAATACAATGCTCTCATGAAAAATTAGACCTGGAATCTTTTTCTAGCACCTATAAACTGCAACATAGTGGGTCATAAATGGGTTTTTAGGTTGAAATACAATGCTGATGAGTCCCTCTTTAAATATAAGGCTAGGTTGGTTGCCAAAGGGTTTCATCAAATGCCGAGGGTAGATTTTTCAGAGACTTTGAGTCCCGTGATTAAGTCTTCTACTATTAGGGTCATATTTACCTTGGCAGCCACTTATGAGTGGGAAATTCAACAAGTGGATGTGAATAATGCATTCTTGAATGGGATTTGAATGAAATGGTGTATATGGAGCATCCTAGTGGTTTTACTGATGCTTCTCATGTAACACCCCCTGACCCGACCCGGCTGGACCGACCCAAGGAGCGCTACACGGTTTTCAATACCTTCTAAATTCATATACAGTTCAAAATCCATGTGAGCCCATAAAACAATTTTCGACTCATTGGAAACCATAGAGTTTATTATTTAAAAATCATTTTCGAATGAGCCCAAATCGATAAACTTTTTACAAAAATTCGGCAGAGTTTAGTTTGTTTTTCGGATTTCCCAAAAACCTGTTATTGCACAATTCAATTCAAACACAGTTCTCAATTTCAACACTTCTATAACATTTTCAAACAGTTGCGCACTCTGCCGTTTAGTGCGACTTACCATCACAATTTATAAAATAAAAACAAATCAGACTTTAATATTTACAAACATTTTAATAATAAAGGACAGGAATCATAAATAATTAATTACAGAACATATTTACAGACTCACTGTATATGCATGCTTACAAAATAAACATATATATGTACAACAACAAATGTAGCTACCCAACTGTATCGACTCTGGGACTCTGTCAGCAATCTCTCTCTCTCTTCAGTCCTTAGCTTCTTCGGGATCCCTGGTACCTACGCGTTAGAAACAAACTAACGCGCTAAGCATAAAGCTTAGTGGGTGTACTATAAACTCAAATATAAATCATAAATATCTTTTAATCGGAAATCATATTACAATGTATATATATTTCAATTCAACTCAATGATGAAAATAATCATGTTAATCTCAAAACCAAACCTTAAAGCAGTTTCGATCACTTTGATTTCAATGATAATATCAACATTTAAAATCAATTAATAAAATCATTCAATACTGGCCCGCTAGAATACTAAACATATACGGACTGGAATATGGGTCAAACTCCCACCGAGGACGAATCCTACGAGTGGTACGTGTCTCCCAACTCTAGGACCGTGGGTACGGAACCTAGAGAGGTACATAACTCCCTATCCCAGGAACGAATCCTTAGGAAGGTACGTGAACTCCCAACCCCCAGGACGAATCCTGAGGAGGTACGTGTCTCCCTGCCCCTGGACGAATCCATGGGGAGGTACATAATAATCAATCATCAATATCAATCAGTATCGGCGCAGTACTGCTCAGTAAAACCCAGCTGGTATACCAACCTCCTATATCCATTTCTATGTTTCCGTATCCTAGGGCCGTTTCCGATAAACCAAATTCACAATCAATTTCGTAATAGTTACTCAATAACCGATAATCACTCAATAATCATATAAGTCACGTAATAAACTTCAAGAAACATGAACAATAGTCATATACAAGTCTAAATCAACTATTTAAAACGAAATCGGAATATTCGAACCACAAACAAATGCGATCTAATATAAAATCTTTCCATAATCAACCAAAAGTATATCAATCATAAAGTTTTACACATAAAGTAAGCACTTTTCATACGAAACTCGAAATCGAAAACTTTTAACGAAATTGAAAACAAAAACGAAAACGAAAACGAAACAATAACGAAGACTTTTCGTAACGATTCCGAAAACAAAAGTACACCAACCTGGAATCCTTGTTTTCGTTCGACAATCCGCGGTTCTACGATTTCGTTTCCTTCCCTTTCCTTTTTCTCTTCACTTTTCCTTTCCACTTTCTTCTTCCTTTTCTCCTTTCCTTTTCTTTCTTCTTCTTCTTCTTCTTCTCTCTTTTCTCTCTTTTTCCTCGGCTCTTTCTCTCTCTTCTTGCTGTTTCTATTTTTCTCGCTTCTGCGAGAAGTTTCTCTTTTTTTTTATATTTTTTTTTCGCTACCGCGACCGTCGTCGCGACCTGTGGTCGCGCCACCAGGTCGCGATGCTCACTGGAGCATTCGCACCGCCTTCATCGCGAGCGCGCCTTGGTCGCACTGGAGCTCGCGTTGCTCACTGCCCGAATTCGACGTTTTCATCGCGAGCAGTTCATCGCGACCTGTGGTCGCGGTGACTGGTCGCGATGCTCACTGCCAGAAATCGCGTTTTTCACCGCGAGCGAGCCATCGCGACTTGTGGTCGCGGTGACCAGATCGCGATACTCTCTGGTTCAATTTTCAATTTTTCATACATCAATTTTTCAACCATTCAATCTGGTCCGCTGGAAATCATAAAATAAACATACATTTAATTACATTTTCACCCCTTCAAATAGTAAAATTTATTTTCACATATATAACATTAATTACCCGAAATCCGGGATGTTACATCTCATCCCACTCATGTTCGCAAATTAAACAAGGCTTTGTATGGGTTAAAGCAAGCTCCTAGAGCATGGTTTCATAAGTTAAGGGATGCTTTGCTTGCTTGGAAATTTTTGAATTCCACCCTGATATTTCTCTTTTCAT
Source organism: Xanthoceras sorbifolium (assembly GCA_003430845.1). Classification (NCBI taxonomy): domain Eukaryota; kingdom Viridiplantae; phylum Streptophyta; class Magnoliopsida; order Sapindales; family Sapindaceae; genus Xanthoceras; species Xanthoceras sorbifolium. Next base: position 12,464,285 of record CM010621.1, read on the forward strand.
TGAGAAGATTGGTTCCAAAATTCTTTATGTTTTAGTATATGTAAATGATATTTTGATTACCGGGAATGATCTCTCTCTTATTCATCATACCATCACAACTTTGAACTTTAAGTATTCCCTCAAAACCATGGGTCAAGTTCATTACTTTTTTGGCTTTGAGGCCTTTAGAAATGCTGCTGGGATCTACCTTACTCAAACCAAGTATGTTCATGATCTTCTCTCCAAGACTAACATGCTCAACTCCAAGCCATGCTCCACACCCATCTGCTCGAGTGTGAAGCTTTCTGCATCTACAGGGGCAGTTTTTGCAGAACCCTCTCTTTATAGGAATGTCATTGGAGCCTTGCAATACCTTACATACACAAGGCCTGATATCAACTTTGCTATCAACCGTTTGAGTCAATTTCTTTCCTCTCCTACGGTTGATCATTGGTCGGCATGTAAGAGGATTCTTAGGTACTTGAAGGGAACTTCTAGTATGGGGTTGTTGTTCGAATCAGTTGGTTCTCTTAATCTAGAGTCCTATCTTGATGTTGACTGGGCTTCGAATGTTGATGATCGTCGATCTACGAGTGGATGTTGTGTGTTTCATAGTCCGAATTTAATCACTTGGTATTCTAGAAAACAGAAGGTGGTTTCCAAGTCAAGTAGAGAGGCTGAATATAGGGCCTTGTCTCAAGCTGCAGCTGAGGTTCTATAGTTACAATCTTTGTTTTCAAAACTTGGGGTTAAGCTTCCAGCAGTTCCTATTTTGTGGTGTGATAATATGGGGTCTCGGGCTTTGGCGCACAATCAAGTTTTTCACAATCGAACTAAGCATATTGAAGCTGATGTTCACTTTATAAGGGAGCAGATAGCTGCTGGAACCATGGTTGTGCAATATGTCTGTACAGCATTGCAGAAGGCTGATTTACTTACCAAAGCCTTGCCTGTTACACAATTCCTTTTTCTTCGAAACAAACTTAATTTGGTGCAATCTCCCCAGTTTCGTTTGCGAGGGTATGTGCATCAATGTAATATTTCCAAGCTTGAATCCAACAATCAGGATTCAACCAGCTTTGGTGACAGAAATAAGAGAAGCAAAAGTGACAGTCATCCAGTTCAATGCACCGCACTTCTTGCTTCTGTGAGCAGACCAACTCAACATTAAATGCTTCATCAATCTAGCCAGAAGCTGGACTGGAGATAAGAGAATTGTGTGTCTAATCTTGTACAGCCATTTTGTCCATATGGATGATCTAATGACTCTCCGTAAATCTAGGAAAAGTTGTTATGTTAGTTAACATTCCGTTATGGTTGTTAGATTTCTGATTTGTGAGGTTTGTGATTTTATTAGTTTATTGTTATATATATACTCTCTTGTAATGTAACACGTTCAAATAATGAGGTGAGTAATTCTTCACTCATCAAATTCCTACAACTATTAGTTAGCTCTTTAGAGCATTTCAACGAACACTTTATTGTTTGTTTCAAACACCTGCACATCTCACTTTTTCACATAATTAAAATGTCAAGGAACTGATAAGATTGTTATCATTTGATCAAATCAAATATAGAAAAAAAAAGAAAACATAGATCCGTCGTTCATAATTTTTACCTTGCTTAGTTAGTAGAAGGCTTTGCATGGATACCTATAGCATCGACGTAATAGCCACCACGCCCATGAAAGCCAACAATCTCCCCGCCTTAAGGTCCATACTTGTTCCGATTAGTATGAAAACATAGATATTCAATAACTTCATGCCCACCCCAATCATTTATGGTCCCGCTTATCAATGTAAGATATTATCCAGGCACATCAAACGTAATCTACATGTAGAAATTCAAAGTTAGAATAAATGAAAAAGCTAATAAAACAACATCAAAGCCTCATAAAATAGACAAAAAAGAAAACAAATTAAAAAGAAAGTATTTACTTACCTGATCAGTAGTTCCACCATTACCACCAAATTTATCAGAAAACTGAGTTTGTCCAGTTGCATCAATACTTTTGAAGGAGATAGAATCCACAACCCTACCATGATTGATTACAATCTCTTTAAGAGCATTACCACTTCCTGGGTTATAGCTCCAATCCGACCCTCCTGTACCACCCCAAGGTCCTAGCTTCATAGTTCCCTGAACCAAAATATAAATATAAATAAATAAATAATTGAAGATATACTATATATAATAAATAATACAATAATAAGTTACACAAACCTGGAGTGCCATTTGCTTTCTAAGAGTTTTGTAAAGATATATGGTGATATCTGAATATGCAATGCAAGATTGGCTGCTTTTCGTATACGTATTTATAGCCACCAAGTCGAGCCTTGAAATTAAGATTCATAAATTTCACACCCCATCACCTACTGCTGTAGTTGCTAAAATGCAACACAAAGGGCGCGCGGCCACTTTTTCACATTTTTGGCACCACCGACCTACTTGATTAGCTGTACCAGTGTTTTTCCTGTATGATCAGCACAAAGAGCTATCAGTTCACTAGAATTTCATCGGTAATTTTGATTTTTGATTAAATATTCAACTCAAGTTTATGTAAATAATGATCAATTTAATTAACATGATAACCAAATGTGATCACCTTCTTTTTCCATATACCAGCTGCATGCGCGCATCGAAGTATCAGTTAAATGGAATAGTACTGCTATTTTTAAAATGTATAATTACAAATATTTCTGGTGTTTAGTTATTCAAAAAAGAAAATTAAAAAATATAACAGTTCACAAAAAAAAAAAAAAAAAACCCAAAAGTGAGGGCAAAATTATCATTTAAATGGATCAACTTTAGTAATAAATATTTTCCAGAAAGAAAAATTTAGTAATAAATTAACTCCACTAAAAGGACTGTAGCAGTAGATGGAGCTCCAGCATCATTTTGAAAAATTGTGTTTAATCTCAGAGAGTGCGAGTAATTTTTATTCTAAAACAAAGAAAATCTAGTAATTTTTATCAAGACATATTTTACAAATTGACATTTTAGCTGGTAAGAAGTGTCAATGTTGGTAATAATATACACACAAAATATTCAAAACAACTGATTATTGAGCTCTTTGGTGAGAGTTTCAGTAATAATCCTGCTGATTTACAAGTACAACCAAACCAAATTTTTACTGCTGCCCAGAATCATCAATTAGAAATCCGCATAAATCAACACCGACCCTGTTAGGGCAATGAACGAAACAACTCCATTTGAAAAGCTATAACTTGACCTCAGACGTTTTTCCATTGCAGTACTGACCATACACAAGAAGAAAAAACAATAAGAGAAAAAAGTATAAAGAAAATGAAAAGCAAACAAAGTGGAGGAAGAGCTAGCATCAAGCATGGACCGATGAGAATGAATTCATCTTCGCTCCAGTCTTTGTTCTTCAACTATTCGCCTTCCATGTATATTACTGCAGAGGCATAATATAACAAATGATGTAAGATTTTAACAAAACGAAACAAAAATATAAAAATGCATTGAGAGCTTTATGAAGTTGACAAACATGAGTAGGCAGCTGAGCATTGACAAAACCAGGAGGCTGCTCCATGTATACAACCTCCTTTAACTCCCCATTTGAAAAAAGCATTGTTTATATCTATTTATTGGATTTCCCATGTATTTGAGACAGAAATGTGAATATAATTCGTGTGGTAGATGCCTTTACAACTGGGCTAAAGGTATCAAAGTAATCAATAAATGTCGTTTGATGAAAACCTTTGGCAACTAACCTTGCCTTGTACATGTGAATGAAGCCATCTTGATGATATTTCACCCGAAACACCCACTTGCAGCCCACCAAATTGAAAGATGTTTCAGCTGGAATCAAACTCCAAGTTTGATTCTTCAACAAGGCGAGTATCCTCTTGCATTACTGAGAACCAAAAAGGTTGTTGAAGAGCTTTTTTGACTTATTTGGGAACCAATTCAGCAGGTAGAGAATTGGACTTGCGTAGAGAAGAATAAGCTGCAGGCCTCAACACCCCAAACTTGATAATGGTCACAATCATAAGTCCAGGTATTGCAATTGACTATGTAAGCACAGTATTACAAGAAAGCGAATTATTCCTAACAATGACATATCAAATTATATTGGTCATGCATTGATATTGTAATACTAATTAATTTCACCTATTGGTCCTTGAGTGAAAATCATTAGACACCTATTATCAAGTCTAATTCCTAGGTTAATTAAGCATTCTCATGTCTTAATCAATCTAATCAATATTTATTAGAATTCAATTAAACTCAATTATAACATAATGATCTCTCAAATAAGCTATAACATTCTTATCAATTGTAATTCAACATTTATGCAACAAACTCTCGTAGTGCAAACAACAAGAATTACAATCAATAGTATTGTCTATCAACAAATAAAACTTCTTGAAATAACAATAAAGATAATAGTCAATTTACAAACCCTGAAACTTAGTCATAGTCCATTGACCTCCTAACTATAGAATTAGTTCAACATAGCACCAATGAAAACAAAGGGGGGTGTATTCAATATCAACTTTTAATGACTTTTAATGACTTCTGTGAATTTTAAAAGTTTAGGTGTAGTATTCAATATGGATTTTTAAAGACTCCATAAAACTCAATAGATATTCAATATGGACTTTTATATATTTTTTAAAAAGTCTACAAAAGTCTTGAGGTATTCAATATAGACTTTTTTAAAGTCCATAAAAGCCATGGGGTATTGAATATAGACTTTTATAAAGTATAAAAAAGTTAGGGGGCACTCAAAAAGTTCATAACTTTTATGAATTTATTAAAAACCTAGACTTTTGTAGACTTTTGATGTGAAATATAAACACTTCAATCTCACAATTTCTCTACCATTAACCCTACAAACTTTTGAAGACTTTAAATTTGAGAAGCAACAACGCGCGGTTCAAGTTCTGGGTAAGCAAATCGTTTTTCTTTTTTTGCTATTTTTCCATTTACAATTCTTGAATGATAAGATTGCATAGCCGCAAACACCCCTGTTGATTAATTAGGAGTTGCTTTTGAGTTATTTGAGTCATCTTTTTTCTCTTTTATTGTTGTATTGTTGTCTTTGTTTTAGCAATCAGGTTTTTATTTTTACAATTGATAGTAAAAATTCAAGAGAAACCCTTGTTGATTAACACCCCTGTTGCTGTCTAATTCTATCAGGTTTGCAGGTTAAATTTTCTATCAGTAAAAATTCTCTACTTTTTGAGTCATATACTATCAGGTTTGAGTTATCTTTTACACGCCAACCTTTTCTCTTGAATTTTTATATTATCTCGAATGGGGGTTTTTCTGGAAACCTAGTCCTTATAAAAGTTCATCCTACTGATAATCTAATCAAACAGTATATAACAGTACTTTTTGTAGAAGGAACAAAAATAAACAAATCCAACATTGTCTGCATCAAAGTGGGGCAGGAGGAAAAAAGAAGAAAAAAGAAAAAACATTAGATTTAATAGACCTTTAGAAAAAAAAAATTAGGTTTAATTTGTTGTTATGTGTTTACTTGTTGAGTGTCATGTGAATTTAAAAATTGTTTTCTTTCGTGGGTTTTTTGTTTCAATTGTGCTTTTATTTCCAACTAAAAGAAATTATAAGAATGCAAATGGTATAAGCAGTTATCTACTCTTGTTTTCTCTTTTGAAAAAAAAAAAACCTTGATGGAATCACTGAGGTATATTTATTTTGGCTTTGATTCGTTTAAGCTTTGATTCGCTATAAGCATATATATTTTATTGTTGCTTTCTTTAGTTTTCTTATATACCAAATTTGATCCTATGCATGAGTTTGATCTAGTATTCTCAAGTGTGATCCGTGATTGATGGGTGATCTTGATTAATTGAATTTTCGTTCTTTAATGATGTTAAGGCTAAGTTTATGTTTTATTTTGGTGGATTGTGGGTTTCCAAATCGACATCAATTCTTAGCTCCTTTTCGAGGTGTCCGTTACCATTTGCAAGATTTTAATGGTCAAGGTCGTCACCCTGAAAATGCAAATAAGTTGTTTAATCTTCGTCATGCTTCCTTGAGGAACATAATTGGGAGGATATTTGGCATATTTAAATCGTAATTCACAATTTTCAAAACCGCTCCTCCATTTCCGTATAAAACGCAAGCAAAACTAGTGTTTGCTTGTGCAGGATTACACAACTTTCTTCGCAAAGAGTGACGTTCTGATGAATTCCCAATTGAACTAGAGAGTGAAGCTTCATCGTCACCAGTAGTTTATCAAGATGATGATTTTGAACCATTTTTCAAGACTCAAGAACAACAAAGAGAGAATGCTAATGAATGGATTTGAAATTCCTTGGAAATTGTTCATGTAGATATCAAGGACGAAAAGTGACGTAGAATTTACAAATGGAACAAACTGATCTGGGAAATTACTTCAGCCAATTAGTTGATGGTTTACTGAGGTCCAAGCCACTTAAATCAAGATATTATAAGGAAGATAGACTAGAGAGCCAGTTTTAAATATGAGACACGTAATTGATTAGAATAGAAGGCATTGGAGTAGGTACCGAGATCAAGGTGATGCAAGTTTGATAGATTTCCAAGCTTATTGGGAACCATTCCGGTGAAGAACACAAGAGGAGAGGTTTAGGTACCTCAAATTTCTGAGTAAGCCTATAAACTCCGGCATTGGAATTCCGTGTGTAAATCAACACAAGGAATCAAGGTAAAGAGAGGTTGGAGAGAATATTTTTCATTAACAGAGTATTTCTGGTACAGGCAATATATATACCAATAAATACAAGTTGTAACTAACTAAGAGACAAAAATAACTGCCTCTAATAGAATAGCTGAATCAGCTGCTGCCACGTGTAAGATGATGTGGCAAGTTTGTCCAAGTAGATGATCTATCACATGAGTGCACACAGGAGGTACCGGCTGCACAACGTTGAACCAGTGCACAATGTGAAGCAGCCTTGCTTGTTGTATCAGCTGCTGTGCTTGTTGTATCAACTGTTGTGTGCAACTCATCAACTGTTGTGTGTAATCTTTGCTTGCATGGATCAGTTGCTACTGATACTTCAACATCCCCCCTCAAACTTATCTTGGATTTGTCCAAGACAAGTTTGTCTCGAAGCCACTGAAATCATCTAGTTTCAATCTTTATTTTCTGAGCTGAAGATCAAGCTGTTTGGTACACCTGTCCTTTTGTGTGATAACACAAGGGCTGCTTCCTTTGCTCATAATCCTGTGTTTCATTCCAGAACTAAACACATTGAGTTGGACTTACATTTTATTCCCAAGCTAAACTTCCTTTATCTTTTTGGTGGGAAGCTTTTACTACATCGGTCACTTGATAAATAGACTTCCTACCCTTTTACTTTCAAACAAGTCTCCGTATGAACTTGTTTATTATCGTTTACCAAATTATAACGAATTGAAAGTATTCGGTTGTGCTTGCTTTCCTCTTCTAAGGCCATACCAACAACATAAGTTTGCCTTTCATTCTTCGAAATGTATATTCATTTGTTATTGTTCACAAGCAAAGGGGTATATGTGTTTGCATCTCTCGGGTAGAGTATACATTTCTAGACATGTTACCTTTAATGAACGTGAGTTTCCTTACATGTTTATGTTTTCTCTATGCCAAACTCAATTGTTGCTTCTTCTCCAAGTTTGCCTATTTCTCTTTTAAGTCCTGAATCTTGCTCTTATAGAAGTCAGCATACTAAAACTAAACATATAGTTGCATCATCTCCTTCATCCTCCATGCATTCTACTGATCCTACAGCTATATCCTTGCCTCCTTCAAATTCAATTTGTGGATCAGCACCATCTTCTCCACCAGCTGTGCCATTCTCAATTATTCTCCCTCAATCTGTATCTGCCCCCGCTTCTGCAAGCTGTTACCTGATGCAAACAAGGTTCAAGTCTGAAATTGTTAAGCCTAGGCTCTTTGTCTCAAGCTCCAGTTCCTTATCATCCTTGGACCCATCTTCGGTCAAGGCTGCCTTGCTTGATTCTCAATGGAAGAAAGCTATGGAAGAGGAGTACGCAGCCTTAATACATAACAACACTTGGACCTTAGTGCCCTGTCAAGCTGATATGAATGTTGTTAGAAATAAATGGGTGTTTCGAATGAAGCATAATGCTGATGATAGTGTTCAGAGGTACAAAGCGAGGCTTGTAGCTAAGGGGTTCCATCAAAATGTCGGTTTGGATTTCTTTGAAACCTTTAGTCCAGTTGTGAAATCTGCAACTATAAGGTTGTTTTAAGCTTGGCAGTCTCTATGCATTGGTCCATTGAGCAACTTGACGTTAACAATGCATTTTTTGAACAATATTCTTCAAGAAACTGTGTACATGGCATAGCCTGAAGGATTTATTCAGCCTCAGCAGTCCAATTTGGTGTGTAAACTTCACAAATCCCTTTACGGTTTGAAGCAAGCTCCAAGAGCCTGATACAATAAGCTGAAGGCTGCCTTGCTTCAATGGGGTTTTGTCAATTCGAAAGCTGACAGCTCTCTTTTCATTCTTTATCAACAGCATGACATTATTCTGGTCCTTGTTTATGTTGATGACATTTTAGTCACTGGTTCCAGCACTTCTCTCATCACCAAAGTGATTCATCAACTTCAATCAACATTTGCGTTGAAGATCTTTGGAGCCTTAAACTATTTTCTTGGCTTTGAATTCCACCGAACAGAGAAAGGGCTGTATCTGTCTCAATCAAAATATGCAGGTGATTTGCTGTCCAAAATGAATTTAGTTCACTCTAAAGCATGTCCAACACCTATGGTTTATGGTTATGTCATAGAGCCTTTCTTAGTGGCTTGTATCTGTGACCAAATCTACATAATCCTAGCTAGAGAATGTTGTGAATGCATCTTCTCTATTGTTGTCCATACTTCACATGAAGTTATACACTGTGTAACTTGGCCAATAATAGGTGGACTAAGTGTAGATCTAAGCCAACATGCAAGCAACTGGTCTGTCTTCTTCCATTAAAGAAAATCAGCATTCACAGATTTGATTATTTCTCCAGTTTCATCATTTCTTGTTTCTATGAACTTAACTGGACTTCTAGATTCTCCTAGTATAAAGTCTTCTAGATCATAGGCTCTAATAGCTGGAAGAACTTGAGACTTCCAAAGAACAAAGTTTTCTTGATCTAGTATCAGCGGAAGGTTGAAATTGAGATGAGATGGAAATGAAGAAGGCTGTATCTAATTAATAACAGAAGAATCTGTGCAATTATTGTTGATAGAACTCGAACTGGAAGGAGCTGCCATTGTTGGATCTCCTAGGAGCTTTGACACCATGTAAATCAACACAAGGAATCAAGGTAAAGAGAGGCTGGAGAGAATATTTTTCATTAACAGAGTATTTCTAGTACAGGCAATATATATACCAATAGATACAAGTTGTAACTAACTGAGAGACAAAAATAATTGCCTCCAATAGAATAGCTGAATCAGCTGCTGCCACGTGTGAGATGATGTGGCAAGTTTGTCCAAGTAGATGATCTATCACATGAGTGCACACAGGAGGTACTGGCTGCACAACATTGAACCAGTGCACAATGTGAAGCAGCCTTGCTTGTTGTATTAGCTGCTGTGTGCAACTCATCAGCTGCTGTGTGTAATCTTTGCTTGCACGGATCAGTTGCTACTAATACTTCAACACTGTGGAAATTGTTGTTGCTGAGGTCCAACTAATTTATATGTGTCAAGTTAAGCAAATAGGGACTTAACGTACCAGACAAGCATGATATATTGTAGTAATCTAGTGCTTCATTTTCTTCAAAACTAGAACAATAATACTGACCTCTGAGTTCAAGCCTCGAAACATGGCCTGTTTGGTTGTCGAAGACTACACCAACCCAGTGGCAGCAATCAACACCAACGTCCTAAGACGGAAGCCAACCTAAAGGATCTTTTAGACCTTCTTTGAATTGAAGAAGAATTTTCCTCTCCTTATCAATACAATCCATGTTGAAATCCTCAGCACTAGAATTGAAAGATTTAGTTAATAAAAGAAGGAAGAGAAAAAAAAAAAAAAAAAGGGTGATAGACACAATCCAATATATATATTTTTCTTTTTTATTTGGGCAAGGGAATTTGAATTTCAGTAATGCTAGACATTTCACCTTTTATATTACAACTTATCTCAACTTATAATATAACAATTGACAAATTGATGCACATTAGTAATGATAAATTCACTTTTCGCATAGAATGTGAGTTCAATTGCCACATTTTAGATTGTGATAAGTTGTGATAATAAAGAAGTATGTCTAGCATTATTTTTTGAACGTGGACCTCAACTTAATGTTGTGGTTATCATCAGACTATACATACGACTACATATAGATGTTAATCACTACCATGAAGGTTTATACAAAATTAGTAAAATTATAATAAATAGTAATGAATGAATTATTTTAACCTCTAATTTTCAGAATTTACAAAATTTAATAAATAGTGTAAAGGAGTATCATGCTTCAGCAATACAAGCTGCACAGATTGCAGCTAGATCGTCAACACATGTTGCAGCTATTGAAACATGTGATGCAAGAAATAATCAAACATTACAATACATGAGAGTTGCACAACCAGCTGCATCTATCTCAGCTGATAATCATAGAAAGGATCAACTATATGATGGAGTAACAAAATACACTGGTATTGTAGTGCACATATCAGTGATCAAATCAGCTGAGGAAAGGGTAGTTGATCATCATCTGAAATCTAGACATTCCAGGCTGCCAAATTAGAGATGATGTGGCAGCCAGCTTGAAAGGTTGTTAGGAGTTAGTTATAGATTTATGTTGCTGAAAATGCATGCTCGTAATCTTTTGTTTAGTATAAATAGCTAACTGTAAAGTTTGCAATTAATCAAAATCAGACTCTGGATTTTCAGATCAAAAATACCTGCATTGTTCTTCACATACATCTTATGTTCATCAATAAACATGGAAGCACAAATCAGTGCTTGACAATCTTGTTAGCAAGATTCACATGGTATCACAGATATAGACAAACGTTCATGGCATCATCTGCTTCAACTGATTCAGCTACTTCAGTGAATATCAACAAAACTATGGCATCACCATCAACCTCAGATCTAAACGCCATAGCCAAAACTCTGACATTCAATGTTTCTTTGAAACTTGATAGAAGCAATTATATTCACTGGAAGACACCGATCCTTCCAGCTATTCGTGCAATGGATCTTGAAGGTCTCATCTCCAGCTCTACTCAAGGTCCAGATCAGTTCATCGAAGTGTACTCTGTTAGTGCAACGCGAGAAACTATTGTAAATCAACAGATTAATCAGGCTTTCATGAACTAGAGGAAAGCTTATCAACGTCTTCTTGGCTGGCTCATCTCAACTCTGAGTCAGAATCTAATAGGCCAGGTAACATCTTCCAAGACCTCTTTATCTCTTTGGCTCAAGTTAGAAGAACTTTACTCTTAATAGTCATTAGCTAAAGTTCTACAACTTAGACAACAACTGCAAACTATTAAAAAAAGGAGGAGACTCTATTAGTGATTTTATCTTGAGAATCAAAAACATTGATGATGCCTTAATGGCTACTGGATAGGAAGTACCTGAGAGAGACCTAATCTTACAGCTGCATAAAACAGTAAAAAACAAAGTAGTTTGTTTAACCTACGTATGTGAATCAAGATTTCCACTTTCCTCTCTGTGTATATTGTTCACAATAAACAAAAACACATGTAAACAAACAATTGAATAAAGAAAATGTTGGAAAATCCGAAAATACCAAAAATATTAACCTTGCAAATTCATCAACATATACATAGATTTATAGTTCAAAACAAAAATTGACCAATCTCATTATGGATCTAAAACATATAAGTCACACTAAAATTGTGTAATTGGATCTGACTATATCAAAATAGTACAACAACATAATGATCATATACCAAATGTAGCAATACAAAATGCTCCAAAATATTTGACATTAACCATTATTATTATCCGAATATCATAATGATTAGGCTACTCCATAAAATGTAGAATAAAAAAAAAACAATAGAAAAAATTCAACTACTCTATCAAAACCTCTGCTGAACCCAGTAAAGAAAATCAATCAGAAAACCACCACAACAACAAAACTGAGGATTTAAACACAAATTTAAGAGGACCCATATGAGAAATAATCAATAAAAGAGGAAAATGAGAGGAGGGAGTGAAGTGACAATACTTCCAACCATGATTTTGCTTGTTGCCTCCGTAATCTGACTAGTCTGGACCAAAATGAGTTGCTTGTTGCTTCCGTGCTTGCCGTCCTCTTGCTCGAACACGATGCTCGGCACCTGGCCGACTTTCCTCTCCTGCACGGAGATTTTCGTGTCAGAATAAGCGCGAGGGATGGCTAGGATGGTCTCGGCATACTTCGGGTCGGGCCTCGGGAACCCATCGTAGGATAGCAGGCTAGTGGGTCTTCGCGGATTATGGCAGCCGTGGGGTAGATTGAGAGAAGAGGCGGAGATAGAGGTTACGCAAGCGGAGAACCGCGGCTAACATTGTTGGTTAGATAGTGAGAGGGTTTAAGGAGGTGTTATACCTCTGTCTACTTCACTTAGTGGAGTTTTGATAGGAATCTATTTTGAGAATGGAAATGAGGAAATTTGTAGATTAAATTGTAACGAAATAAGGATAGTTTGTTTGAAATCAAAATTTTAGATTATTAGGTTTTGAAAAGTTTTTAACATAAAAATAAATTAGTGTCATATTTTTCTGTCACAAATGAAAATATATATTTTTATGAGTCAATCTTTTTAACTAATTATATTAATTGTTACAAACTACTAATATATTAATTTTTTGTGAAAAATTATTTAAAAAATTCTCAATTGAATCAAATTTTTTAGTTGAAAAGTTGGGAGGAAGATTATGCCCCAAAATATATTGATAAATAACAAAATTTGTTAAAAAATAATACTTACAGTTATGCATTTTAAATCAGTCACAATAATATATGTCACTATGGGTCACTTTGTTTTTGCAGTGGGTGATGGTTTGGGTGGTTGAATATGGCAATTATTTGAGTTGAGAAAATAAATTGAATAAAAATTGTTGTGTTTGAGTTGTTGATAATGATGATGATGGAGTAGAAGAGAGAGAATATTAAATTTCTATGGTGATAATGATGATGATGGAGAAGAGAAAATACAAATTACCCTTTTATTTATTATTTTTAACTAAGGGCTGGCAAATACTCTTCAAAATTTTAAATTTTCTTGTCATTTTTCAAATTATAAAGGGCCAAAAGGGTCAAAATTAATGAGCAATATACCATTAGCAAATAAATACAATGTCTTGTCAAAAGTAACAGTTTGACTATTAATCTTTTAGTAGCATTTGAGTCTTTTAGCACTTTTATCCACTGTCAGATTAACGTTAACGAACTAAAGTTAACGGCAGGGGATGTCCGTATAACATTTATCAAACTTCAGGTGAAGTTTGTGTTGATATGTCCAAACCTTTTCTATATGTGTAATTTCATAAAACCTTGGGTGATGTTTGTGTAATTCCAATACAAAGGGAAAAGGATCCTTGCAAGTGAAAATGATGTATATAAACAAACATTATGCACACTAAGAAGCTTTAATTTCCATTTATTTCATAAAAGATACAATACATAAGGAAAAGATCATGGCAAGTGTATTGTTAATTTCATCCAAAAAGATGTCATTTGCACTTGCCACAAACAGAAAAGCAATAGCATAAATTCCAAATGCATCCAAACAAACACCAGAATACTTATTCCATAATCTAATGAGCTTCCCATTAGGAGACCGGAGAACTGAAGAAGCTGTCAATCAATCACTATTTAATTAGAATGTTAAGCAGACTATGAAATTGTGAAAGAAATCTAAAATAATTTGACATCTCATATCATAATTTTAATTACCTTGCTTAATTAGCGGAAGGCTTTACGTAGATACCTATTGTATCGAGGAAAGCACCGGCATTTCCAAAGAAACCAACAATTTCTCCATTTTCCATAGGAATTTCAAAAGCAGAGCCATTCGTGAGACCATATGGTCCATACTTGGTCTTATTAGTATGGAAAGTGAGAGATTCAACGACGACAATCCCAAAATAATCGATTATGGTTCCGCTTATTAAGGTCAAATGTTCTCCAGACCCATCGATCAAAATCTATATGTTGTTTAATATTATTTTAAAACAGAAACAACTAAAAAGACAATTAAATCTTTATAAGATGTAAGAAGAAGAAAAAAAGTACGTGTTTACCTTATCAGATACACCACCGGTACCACCATATGTACCCGAAGACACAATTTTTCCAGTTGCGTGATTGATGCTTTTGAATGAAACTGAATCAACAACATCCCCATGACTGATTACTATCTCTATAATAGCAGTATCGCTACCTAGGTTATAGTCCCAAGCGACTCCTCCTGGACCACCCCATGATCCTAGCTTAATTGTTCCCTGCAGCAAAAAAAAAAAATAAATAATTGAAGAATATGGTAATTATAATCAAGTTACTAGTGTAACACAAAGAAGTACGAGCCTTGTTTGCCATTTGCTTAAATTTCAAAAAAGTTAGAAAAGTTGCTGATGATATTCTCTTCTCTGTAAAGGTGTAAAGTTGGTGATGTGAATGAGTGAAGTTGTGTTTCTTCTACGTTATTTATAGCTACCAAGTGACCCATAGATTGCATGGACAGTCTTGTTATTATCAAAACAAAGAGCCATTGTAAATTAATATAACATTAACGTGTTTGAATTCTCATAATATATAAGATTCCTTATGAGTACTAATCTTATCATAATTATCCATTTCATTATTTGGGTTCTTTATTCATACCATTCTGTTATAATCTATATTTTAATTCACATACACATTTGAATTAACGCATTGCACTTTTTTTATAAAAAAAATAATCAAAATATTTGGAATTTGGTCAATCTTCAAAACAAGCCACCGGTGGCTGTTGACAAACTATAATTTGGTAAAGGGAACGTGCGAGGGTGACGAGGCTTCTCGTGGTCTTATCATGTGGCCATTCTAGTTGTTTATAATTAATGTTTATAATTAAAGCTGTCTGCCTCTCTAATATTCCTGTTTATAATTAATGTTTTGGCCTTTGTCTTTTTAAATGTTTTGGAAGTTTGTGAATAAAATAATCCTTTTGGTTTCTCATTAAATTTAGTTGGAATGGTTGTGTAATTTATCTCTTTTCATATTTATTGATACGATTTGTATTCTTATATTTATTAATAAAATCATGTTGTGAGGGTTACTGTCTATATACGTATGATCGATCTAGTAGATTCAAAGTCCAATTAGTGTAAGATATTAAAATAATATAATAAGGACAATGATAATGTTGATATTATATATTTTTTTTGAGTAATTATAATTAATTTAAAATTTAAAAAAATAATATACAATTCAAACTCATGATCTTTATATGTAAGTCTAAGGATCACCAACCTCATCTTGTAGATAATAGATTAATTTAACGTTAAAAAAAAAAAAAACATGACTGTCTTTTTCCAAACAAAATGACTGTAACTTAAATATCGAGCATTCGAATAAAAATCAAAAGTAAGAGATTTTTTGTGTAGCAAATCATGTGTATTGTGCACTGATTTTTTTAGAGTTACCAAAAGAATTTATAACTTCATTTTTTTGTGTTAATGAATATACAAATTAGCATAATTTCAGTATAATTGTAATTTATTATTGCAGGAAAAATAATATTTTCCAAGAAAAATTTTTTATTAGGCTCTTTATCCTAATTAAATTTTATTTATTGATATTTCTGTAAATATCTCAATATTTCTTAATTATTTCTGATCACTAAATTTGTTCAACTTGACAAGACTATTTATAAAGGACTATTTAATATTCTAAATCTCATTACAATTCAGATAACCTATTCTAACTTGGACTTGAAAATCTAATTTGATAAACATTAGAAATAACAATCCTGTTGAAATTAGGTTTGGTTTAATTCCTACGTTGCCTCCCTTAAACAAAGCTTAGCGAAATTAACCATGTACAACTTCTTCTTGAAACAATTTCTCAAGAATTTGAGAGACTATTTTTGTATATTGAATGAATTAATTACACCAAATATAACTCTAGAATATATATATATATATATATATATATATATATATATATATATATATGCGCGTGTATGTATGTGTGTGTGTGTGTGTTGGAACAATCAATCAGTAAGTAAAATAAAATCAATAATACAAAAAATAAAAAACAAAACAAATTACAGAACTAGAATCAGTATATGAAAAAAATAAATAAATAAAAACCTAATGATAATTTGTAGAAAGAAATTGTGATAGAGGCTTGCAGTGTGTGCAATATCCTGAGATAGTATTTCTCCCTTTTCGATTGCTTGAAGGACGAACGGAGACTGCCCTCAGGATTCAACTATCAATTCTTCTGAGATGAAGCAAACAGCTTAGAAGTCAGGCAAACTACAAAATAATATTTTTTTTCTTTTCTCTCTAAGAAGTATTTAGACAGCAAAAGTAGGGAAATGTTTGATTAAAAAATTAAGTGAATCTTTTACATTGTCTGAATTGTATTTATAAAGAACAAAAAGGTGTCTTGAAATATTGTAACTCTTGTGAAGGCCCACAAGCCTTGTTAGCCATTCAAATACCTAAACTCATTTTCCTACTTATATACACTATAAGGTGTGTGTGTTTTTTAGATGTGGGATTGAAGTTTTTAATTTCAAACCACACTTACACCAACAATACCCCATATTTGAATTTAAAATTCAATACCACATAAAAAACTTTATAAAACTGCTGTCTGATGAGAGAAATCAGAAGTGTCATGTCTCAGGAAAAGTGTTTGTAGACTTGAACTTACTTTATTGAGATCATATCGGATCTACTTAGTAACACAGTAGAAATAAATATCTTGAACTGTTCACTTTATCTTAGTAAATCAAGACAAGACGTATCACACATAACACATCTCTTTTACTACTGTAGTTTATACGTTTTTGTTCATTTTAGTCCTAAACATATCACAATATTCATGATCGCTTTAGAAAATTTAGCCTTTCATTCTCATAAATACGACCCCACATTTTTTATCATATAGGTGACACTGTATAAAATTATTAGTGTTATTAAATGCAAATCATATCCTTAAACGTCACAAAACACACCATCATCATAAGAAAGGGTTGAATTGTGTGTTCCACAATTTGAGTTTTGCCCAACCAATTTGCCTATTGAACCTAGACCATGGGATCTCCAATCTGCTAGGTTAGGTTTCCGTCTGGTTCAACTCATTGAATTTGCTTTAAACCTATTCCTCTCGATGTAACTTAACTTGCTCTCTTGGTAGGCCTTTTGTCAAAGGATCTGCAATATTTTCCTTTGATTTTATATATTGAATGAAAATTACTTCATTTGAGAGCAATTGCTTGATAGTATTGTGTCTGTGCCTTGATTTGCCATTGGATACACTATTTTTGGCTCTTGCTTGAGCTACCGTGCTATCACAGTGTATACAGATTGCTGTTACAGGCTTGGGCCAGACTGGAATGTCCTCTAAAAAATTCCTTAACCATTATGCTTCTTCAGTAGCTTTATCTAGGGCTATAAATTCTTATTCTATTGTAGACCATGCTATACACGTCTGCTTAGAGGATTTCCATGAAAATGCAGATCCACCAAATGTAAATACATATCTACTAGTTGATTTGGTTTCTGTACTGTCAGAAATCCAATTTGCATCACTATAACCTTCTAAAACAGGTAGATATATTGTATATGTCAATCCATAATTTAAAGTATATTTTAAACACCTTAACACTCTGATCAATGCTTCCCACTGATCACGGCTAGGATTGTGTGTATATCTGTTAAGTCTAGTTACTGAATAAGCAATATCTGGTCTAATAGAATTCATCAAATACATTAGGTTGCCAATTATTTAAGAATATTCCAATTGAGAAATTGCATTTTCTATATTTTTCTTTAAATTGCAATTTGCATCAAAAGGTGTAACAACAGGTTTACAATCGAATTGATTAAACCTTTTAATATTTTTTCCACATAATGGGCTTGTGTAAGAATGTAGCCATTAGTACGTCTATTGATTTGAATTCCTAAAATGACATCTATCTGACCTAAGTCTTTCTTTCATATCAAATTTTGAACTCAACATCTTTTTGGTAGAATTTATAGCATCCTTACTTGTTCCCATTATAAGCATGTCATCTACATACAAGCTTGCCATGACATAAGAATTTTTCATAACCTTGGTGTAGATACATTTGTCACATTCATTAATTTTGAATCTTTGTGTTTCCATTGTATGATCAAATTTTTCATGCTACTGTTTTGGTGTTTGTTTAAGTCCATATAAAGACTTAACTAGTCTACATACTTTGTTTTCTTTACCTTTTACCACAAATCCTTCTGATTATTCCATATAAATTTCTTCACCAAGTTCTCCATTGAGAAATGCTATTTTCACATCCTTTTGATGGATGTCCATTTTATATAAAGTAGCAATAGAAATTAACATCCTTATAGATGTTATTCTAGACACTGGAGAATATGTGTCGAAATAGTCAAACCCTTCTTTTTGCTGATATCCTTTAACAACTAAACATGCCTTATATTTATTAATAGTCCCATCGGCTTTAAGCTTTCTTTTAAAAATCCATTTATAAACCTATTGGTTTATTTCCAAGTGGTATATCAACCAATTCTCATGTATAATTCTGTAAAATAGATTCAACTTCACTATTAATAGCTTCTTTCCATAAAGGAGCTTCTGGTGAAGATATAGCTTCTTTGTGTGTCTAAAATTCTTTGGAATTTTTGTCATTTTCTCCCTTCTTGGTTCCAAGTTCTGATCTTGAATACCAAAAGTGGATGGTTCATCAAGAGTATCATTATATACTCTTTTTTTAGAAGAACCAGAACTATTTTCCTTGTAGGGAAAAATTCCCTCCAAATATTCAGCATCAACATATTCAATAATGGTATTTACATGCAAATTAGAATTTTTAGATTTGATAATTAAAAATCTATATGTTGCACTATTTTTAGCAAAGCCTATAAGCACACAGTTTACTATTTTAGGTCAAAGTTGTTCTTTTAGGTATTGGAATTTGGACTTTTACTAGGCAACCCCACACTTTTAAGGTTTTATAAGTTGGTAACCATCCTTTCCATATTTCATAAAGACACTTATTCGTCTTCTTAAATGGAACGCGATTTAATATATGGTTTATAGTAAGTAAAGCTTCTCCTCAAAAACTATGTGGAAGCCCTGAGCTATTTAATATGAAATTAATCATATCTTTAAGAGTTCTATTTTTTCTTTCTGCAACTCCATTTTGTTGTGGAGTATATGGTGCAGTTGTTTGATGTACAATTCCACGTTTTGTACAGAAATCAAAAAAATAAAGAAGACACGTATTCTCTACCTCTATCTGACCTGATTATTTTTATTTTCTTATCTAATTGATTTTCTACTTCTGCCTTGTATGTTTTAAACATTTCTAAGGCTTCAACTTTACTTCTAATCAAATAGACATAGCAGTATTTTCTACAATTATCAATAAAAGTTATGAAATAATTTCTTCCACCCCTTGTAGGTATGGACTTGAAATCACAAAAATCCATATGAATTAAACCAAGTAATTCATTCGATCTTTCTTGGATATTTTTAAAACTTTCCCTAGCAAATTTGGATTTAATGCATGTTTCACATTTTTATTTTATATTAACATTACATTTTGACAATAATCCTAAATTAACCATTCTATATAAACATCTATTATTAACATGTCATAATCGAGCATGTCATATGTAAAAAGAATCAACAATATAAGCAGAAGCATTATTAATTTTTTTCATTGCATTTGAAACCATTACATTAAGTTTGAACATTTCCTCAGTCAAGTAACCATTTCCCACATACATCCCTGCCTTAGTTAATACAAAGTTATCAAATTCAAAAACAAGTTTGAATCCCTTTTTACTAAGCAGCGGACCGGATACTAAGTTTTTCCTTATTTCAGGAACATACAGCACATCAATTAGGGTTACTATTTTTCCAGAAGTTAAAACAGTCCCTTTTCCTTATATAGTTACTGTGACATTGACCTGATTATTTGGAGCAGAATTAGCAGCATTCTGATCCTTTCTGTGGCGACAGTCTATTACTCTATGTCTAGGCATCCCACACACCCAACAAGTGCCTTTTATTTTCTTAAAAGTTTTGCCTTTTGGTGCATGCGGATGGACATTTTTCTTCACTGTTTTCTTGTTGTTCTTTTTCTAGAATTTTGGTTTTGAGACAGTTTGTTCCACCATGTTAGCTCTATTTTCCATCAGACTTGTATCAGCCTTGTCTCCTTTTCTATGATCCTCTTCAACCCGAAACCTCAGAATCAGGTCTTCCATTGACATATCCCTTATTTTGTGTTTCAAATAAATTTTAAAATCTTTCTAAAAGGGAGGCAGCTTTTCAATTATGGCACCGACCCGAAAATGTTCATTTATTGAACATCCTTACAAGTGCAATTCATGGATAAGCACCTACAGTTCTTCAACCTGCTTGATCATAGTTTCTGTATCAACCATTTCGAATTTAAGAAACTTACCGATTACAAATTTCTTTGCACCTGCATCTTTGGTTTTGTATTTTTTCTCAAGTAATTCTCAAACACTTTTTGCAGTCTTACACTCAGAATATATATCGTACAGTGTGTCATCCAACCTGTTGAGAATGTTGTTTTTACACAGGAAATCTGACTGCTTCCAGACCTCCAAAATCATCATTTTTTTCTTTGGTCATTGGACCTTCATCACATTTGGGAGAATCTTCCTTGACAATATACGCCAAGTTCACGGTTGTCAACCAGAAGAGCATCTTCTGTTGCCATCTCTTGAAATCAAGCCCCTTGAATTTCTTAGGCTTCTTATCCAGATTCTTGGAGACTCCACTGACTGATTGTGGATCCATCAATATTGTCTTAGATTGTTAGAACAATCAATCAGTAAGTAGAATAAAATTAATAATACAAAAACAAAAAAAAAATTACAGAACTGGAATCAGTATATGAAAAATAAAAAATAAAAGCCTGATGATAATTTGTAGAAAGAAAATGTGATAGAGGCTTGCAGCGTGTGCAATGTCTTAAGACAATATTTCTCCCCTTTCGATTGCTTGAAGGACGAATGGAGACTGTCCCCAGGATTCAACTATCAATTCTTCTGAGATTAAGCAAACAGCCCAAAACTCAAGTAAACTACATAATAATATTTTTTTTTCTTTTCTTTGAAAAGTATTTAGACAAAAAAAGTAGGGAAAGGTTTTGATTAAAAAATTAAGTGAATCTTTTACATTGTCTGAACTGTATTTATAAAGAACAAAAAGGTGTCTTGAAACAGTGCAACTTTTGTGAAGCAGTACATCTTTTTGTAATAGTGCAACTCTTTTGAAGAGATACAACTTTGTATTCAACAGGCATGTCTTTAGAATTTTTATTTAAATTTAAATTCAAATAATAAAATTAAAAATAAAAATAATAAATCAAAGATGGCAACCGGGCCGGGGCCCTTACAGACCCAGACTTAACCCAAAGGGAGCCCGAGCCCCAAGGCCCAAGGCCAATCTTTAATAATTATAATATATTGTTGTGTATAGTAGGAGCTCTAACAAGGCCCACAAGCCTTGTTAGCCATTCAAATGTCTAAACTCATTTTCTTACTTATATACACTATAAGGTGTGTGTGTTTTTTAGATGTGGGATTGAAGTTTTTAACTTAAAACCATACTTACACCAACAATATATATATATATATATATATATATATATATATATGATTGGGGAGAAATTGGTAAATGTAAAATAAAGTAATTTATTTTGTATCTTTACTAATGGAAACGAATTATAAGAACAACAAAATAGCAACAGATGGTGAAATCGTGACCTAGGGATATCAAATGGGTCATTGGAAAGACTTGGTCAAAAGGGGAGCCCTTTCAGGTCCCAAGATCACTTTTCGGACCTAAGTGGCGACCTTAGCACATGATGATCCAAAGGAAACTAAGGACCAGCGAATCATCCCCTCAGACGCCTTTCCACCCCCTTGGGTGAAGAAATAAAGGATCTAGAAGCTATTCCAAGTGAGCTGGAACCCATGAAAGCATAAAACAAAGTGCAGCAGGAAAAGCCTGCACCAACAGGGACATGACACCTCTGACCTAGGTTAGCGCAGGTAGTAGGGATGGCCATTGGAACTGAACCGGCGGTTCCGGTTTCGGAACTGAACCGGCGGTTTCGTTTCCAGAACCGCCGGTTCCTATTCCATTTTTTCTTCAACCGGGACCAGGGAGGTCCTGGTCTCGGTTCCGATTTTGAACCGGCAGTTCTCCGCTGGTTCGGTTTGTCAACCGGTTCTTGGAATCGGAACCGGAGGTTCCTTTTTTTTTTTTTTTTTTTTTTTACTTTCAAGTCACAAAATTTTTTTTTTTTCAATTTTTTTTTAAAAAAAGGAACCAGAACCGGCGAAACTGCCGGTTCCGGTTCCAAAAAATAAAAAACCAGAACCGGGACCTTGGGTCCCAGTTCCGGTTTTCTGTTCGGGAACCGGTTTTTAACCGGAACCAAAGGTTCGGGTTAAAAACCGCCGGTTCGGTTCGAACCGGGTGGTTCGAATCGAACCGGGGCCATCCCTAGCAGGTAGCAGTCTGTTTCCTTAGATGCAGAGCTACACAGAAAGCAACCTTACATCTTTTGACCAAAGGTCTACATTGAAAGCAATCCCTCATCTAGGTTGCCAGTTGTACAAACTTATGTACAAGCCAATCAAAATAGTCTCTTTGGAGAGAGCATCAAGTGCAATCTCCTAAGATCAACGGGAAACTTGAC
This sequence comes from Xanthoceras sorbifolium, assembly GCA_003430845.1. NCBI lineage: Eukaryota > Viridiplantae > Streptophyta > Magnoliopsida > Sapindales > Sapindaceae > Xanthoceras > Xanthoceras sorbifolium. The sequence continues at coordinate 12,487,180 of CM010621.1, forward strand.
ACATGTCACCATGGTGATAAGATTGTAGATAAGGTGATTAATACCCCAGGATAAACAATTTGAAAAGGTCAATTGACCAGGAAGAATGATGTGGAGCTATGAGGACCAAGGGTTGAAAGTCTATATAAAGGCACATCAGGCTTCACCAAAGGTAACTCAAATTCTGGTCTGGAAAGCCCCTAGTATGCATAGGAAAACCCTTATGGTTTTCTTCTAAAAATATTAGGATTTAAGCCTTCCATGGACCATCTCTAAACCTATATCATTTCTTTATTGTTGTATCCTCCCTTAGATCTCCTTTTCTGAGTTGAGCGTTAGAGGGTTATCACCGGTGACCTCTGACCTCTTCTTCTTTGTTTCCTCTCAGAAAAAGGTGCTGAATAGGTTATCTGAGGTCGTTACACTCTAGTGAACTTACTGCCTTCAAAGGTTAATACCTTCACAGGACCTTTGTTCTTAATCCTAAAGTTTATACTCTTCGGCAAACCTACTGTCTTTGAAGGGAAACACCTTCGCAAGACCTTTGCTCGTGGTCAATCTATAGGGTACTTCCAGACAAATCTACGTGTTGGTGTAAAACCATTTTCTTGCACCAACAGTTGGCGCCGTCTGTGGGGATCAATACAAAAAGTCATTTTCCACATAGGGGCTGAAAACATTTCACCCCTATTTTCTTTATTTTATATATCTTCTTTGCAGGAAATGACCATCTTGGGTGGTTCATGTTTGGAATTCGTAGGTGCAGGAGGCTCAGCGGAGAATCCAACACTTTCTAAGCTGGTCAGAGTGACAAGGGCCAGGGCAAGGGCGATAAGGGGATCCAACAACGAGGACCCTACATGCGAAGATACTAGGGTGACAAACCTCGAACGAAACATGCAGGTGGTGATTCAAGGACAGCGGCAGCTAAGAGACGAGGTGGGATGCATGATGAATGCTGTCAAACAACATTCAGAAACCCACCGGGTTCAAAGCTGTAAGCGAGAAAAGGCACTCGCAGACCAGGGAGAGCCGACCTTGCCACTCCAGGTCTAACTACAAAGCCAGCCCGCGGTAGGAGAACCAGCTCAACCACCTCCGATGCAAGACCTACTAGGAGAAGATGATGGGGAAAACCAAGCTGACCCAGTTCGAGCAACAGAGGCCATTGACGCCGATCACCTTCGGAGAGACCAGACAACCGCGTCTTTAGAGGTAAATAGGTCTAGCAATGCCGGAAACCAGCCAATGGTGGAGCAACCAGGGAACCAACCTGCCACGAACCTCCACCACCAAAAATCGAACTCCAGAATAATGGCGTTCGAGCCCACGAGGGATATAAGGAACTAGATGGTTGAACTCCAAAGGACCCAGGTCCAGATGAATGATCTTAACCCCTTAGGTGTTTTCGACCAGCCGTTGGTGGAAAAGATCAATCTTATAAACCTCCCCCAGAAGTTCAAGATGCCTCAATTAGATCGCTACAAAGGCCAGACGAACCCAGTAGCTCATGTAGAAAATTTTAGAGAACAGATGCTCATCCAAGGTGTGGCGGACGATGCTATGTGCAGAATCTTCCCCATAACTTTAAAGGGACCAGCGCAAGACTGGTTTAAATGTTTGCCTTCGGGGAGCATCAACTCATTTTTCAACTTCGCAAAGGAGTTAATTACTCAGTTCCAAGGGGCGAAATCACTACCCAAATATCTATCAATGTAATAGTATGTAAAACAGCAGGAAAATGAATCACTCAAAGATTATGTTGGCGTTTACAACAACGAGGTTATGCAAATGGGAATCTTCGGAGCACGGGATACCTTGATCAAATTCTAGAGAAATTTACGATTAGAGAAGCTTTGGAACTCCTTTGAAGAAAACAACCCTGCTAGCTACAAAGAAGCATATACTCAGGCTCTGAAGCAAGTCCAGATCAACGAGAAGTATTCCATCAAGAACTAACAGGAGATGGTAGAGGTGCCCTGAAGGAAAGACCAAGGGTGAAGGGGAGAAGAGTAAGCAATGTCGCGGCCCCATAAAGCTCCCATCGCAGATTCGGAGGTTCACCCCAATGGTAAATATCACCAACGAAGGATGTGATAAGGCGAGACCAAAGGGGATCGCAGCAAGTGTTGTCATTCCCTTCACCAAGGTTGGACTTTAGAGATCCCAGCCAGCAAAGGGAATATACCCCACTCAACACCACAAAAGGATAGATCTACCTAGCCATAAAATCATAGGGGTTCCTCAGGAAACCTAGTCCTATGAGAAACCAACCCGGAAGAAAGGAGGCACACTGATATTGTGACTTCCACGAATATTATGGCCACTATACTTCAGACTACTTCAGCCTAAGGAATCAAATCGAAGATCTCATCCGTCACAGACATCTCAAAGAATTCCTTCACAAGGTTCGGGGTAACATCCAAGCTAAACGAAGTGAAACAGAGAATCCTCCTCCAACAAATAACAAAGGCAAGGAGAAGGTTGAAGATAGCCAAACGATCCACACCATAAGTGGAGGATCCATCAGGGAAGGTGATTCGGATCGCGCAAGAAAGCAATATGCTAGGGTGATACCCTGCCTAGGGACACCCCATGATGTTTGGCATAATGATCAAGTCCAAGGGTCAGAGGAACCACACACTGTAGGAAAAACAGGAGTACGGCGCAGTGGAAGGCGCAAAAAAGAATTTTTGCATTGGTACTTATAAAATTTTTCAAAAAATAGTAGATCTTAACCCATAGTTAACTAAATATAAATATTAAAAGATAACATACATTTTATAATACGTGAACTTTGATGTTGCATAGAATATGAACCGCAAGATCTTCCAATCCTTCACGAATGTGAATCACCTTGGAGTGTGGGCTCTCTTTCTTTGAATTGTGTACCTGAGGATGAGAAACAAAAAACTTTTCTTTTTCGTTAGTCACTCAAAACCCTCCTGAGCAAACTTAGAACACTTTGAACTCAATTGTTCTTTCTCTTTTATGTCGGGCGGAATCACACTTTTGCTTAGAGTAGGGAGCGGTTTTTCTTGGCTATCAAAAGCTCACAAAACTTGCATATAAGCATTAAGGTTTGGCCAAACTCCCCTAGCCCTCTATTTATGGTGGCCGAATTCTCGTTAGTGTGGGAGGATTTGTGTTTCACCATAAAACCTATCAAGTTAGAGTTCAACTCAATCCCAACTATAAAAAGTATTATCCAATTATAATTAAAGAATAATTATAATTTGAATGACTTATCAGAACTTCCTAAAAGTGACAAATAGTCAACTTTAGAATTTTGATAAATATCAAAAACCTTCTAATTTGATTTGATAAATAACTCATTTTGTTTAACTCCTTATCAAATAAGATTTTTGATACTTATCATACTATCACCAATTGTATGAAACTGAAATCCAATTCCTGGTAGAAAAGAGTTTTAACTTTTAATTAAATAATTAATTAATTTCCATTTAATTAAATCATAAAATAAAACAAAGTAATTAGTTAATTATATTAGCTAATGCCGCCCACCCCTAAACACATGGGCTAAACTTTGTTTTGCCATTTTATTAATCCCATTGGACCTCTACAAAAAGTCTAAATGTGAACTAAACCCATTCTTACAAAAAGAAACAAGTCCACATAGCTTTAATAAATATATTAAATATAATTTAACAGCCCATTTATATTAAATGTGCTAATTATATTCTTTAATATATTTACGGGATGTTAAAAACATCCCTTAGGGCCACCCAAGGGGTCACACGCCCTTGGCCGCCCATCTCAGGTATTTTGACAAGTTACCGCATGTCTTGATCGAACACAAGAATGCACTTCTCAAAACTTTTGAAATAAATTCCAAAATCAATTCTTTAAGATGGACCAAATAAATGATCCGGTAGTATATAATTAGTGATCCATTTAAGTTCGTGTGGATTGGAGATTTTGGCGGGTTATCTAAATTTAAGCTCCAATTGACACAACCTAATTACAATAAACAAATGATTCACTTAAGTCCGATCCATTAATTTTAGTTTATTCCACTAAATAACTAAAATTGAACTCTTAAATAAAGATAAAATGAGTAAGCGTACTAATTCGTATCCTAGACAACCTAAATGGAGAAAGTGTATTATCGTGAAAAATACCATTAATCGCCAAGAGCTCATAAACCGTCTATAGCTCTCCAAGTACCATATTTACTCATATGACCATGTTTCCGAACTTGGATATTTTGACTTGTCCAGAAGTCATGTTTCAATAGTCATTATTGAAAACTCAACGTTAAGATTTAATATCCAATACCTTAAAACATCCATATAATGGTATTCTACTAATATTTGCTAGATGCAGTCACGATGTCCATTTCTAGAAATGATGTCCTCTATCGATATACACGTGAATATTACCAAACCATCGAGGATAGACTATGCGATATAATCGTACTTATTGACAGCTCAAATGATAACGCACGTAACCATAAGTCCATCATTTATCTTAAGATTGAGATAAACTCTCCAATTATCTCAGTAGAACACTTTTATCCACTGACGGTTGCAGATAAAGTTTTCTACAGTGATCCTATTCAGTGCATCCAGTGCACTAGATTCTTTTGTCCAAAGACACTTCAATGATTTTAAACTCATCATATCACATTTGATCCCGCTCAAATGCTAACAAAAGAATCTACAACTTTAACAAAATAAAGGTGCCCAACCTTATATCTTAAGTTGTGAATGTTATTTGAGACGAACTAAAGAATTGTGTCTGCCTTATACATATCCAGATGTACGAACAATTCTTTTGTTTCTCATAGTCTCTTGACCTTATGATTATTTACTTTTGACAATTGATATAATTGCTATAAGATTTGTTAAAATAGAAATCACTTTTATTTATATGAGATCGATTGTCAAATACACTATTACACTCTCCTGAGATACTTGAAAATATGCTTGACTGTCGTCCAGTGATCAGGGTATGGTTTCAATTGAAACCTGCTAACTATGCCAACAGCAAAACAAATATCTGGTATAGTGTAGAGCATTGCATAAATGAGACTTCCAACTGCTAAGGCATATGGAATCCTACTCATGAATTACTCTTCATGTGCGTCCTTAGGAGCTTGCTCCTTAGAAAGCTTGATTCCATATCTGAAAGGTAACAGACCTTTCTTGGAATCCTGCATGGAAAACCTAGACACGATTTTATCTATTTATGATGCTTGGGATAATGCAATCGTTTTATTTTATTCTTTATATCCCTTACAACTTGGATGCCAAGAATATAACTTGCTTCTCCTAAGTCCTTCATATCAAATTGTTTTGCTAACCATTCTTTAAATGATGTCAATACACCTACATCATTTCCGATGAGTAATATATCATCAACATAAAGAACAAGGAAAACCAACTTGTTGCCTTTGATCCTCTTGTATACATAAGGTTCATCAAGGTCCTGAATAAATCCACAACCTTTTACAGCTTGATCGAACCTTATGTTCCAGGACCTAAATGCTTGCTTCAATCCATAAATGGACCGTTGCAACTTGCATACTCTTTGTTCTTAGCCTTTTTCCATGAATCCTTATGGTTGCATCATATAGATACTTTCGTCAAGATTTTCGTTAAGTAAAGCTGTCTTGACGTCTATTTGCCAAATCTGTAAGTCTAGAGATGCTGCAATGGATAAGAGTATTTTAGTGGATTTAAGCATGGCTACAGGAGATAAAGTTTCTTTGTAATCGATACCTTCTTTCTGTGTATAACCTTTAGCTACCAATATAGCTTTATAGGTTTCCACATTTCCATCCATACCTCTTTTCCTCTTGTATACCCACTTGTACCTTATGGGTTTTATCCCTTTTGGCAAGTCTACAAGAGTCCAGACTTTGTTTGTGAACAAAGATTAAATTTCGGATTGCATTGCCTTTTGCCATTGACGACAATCAACATCCTCCATAGCTTTCCTGTACGTGTAGGGATCATCATCGTCCGGGAGATTCTTGACAGATTCTCCTAGACCGATGTATCTTTTGGGTTGTCTAATAACCCTCCCCCTAAGACGAGGAATGGTAGGTTGTTGATCTTATGATGGTGCGGAATTTACAATTGGGCTTGGTCATAAAACCTCATGTGGAATTGTATCTCCTGAAAGCTCATTCAGGATAATTATACTTTTAGGTACAAAATTATTCATATAGTCCTTTTCCTGAAATTTAGCGTTCGTTGAAATGAATACCTTAAGATCTGTAGGACTATAGAAGTAATATCCTTTCGTTCCTTTTGGATACCCCACGAATATGCATGTTTCTAAACGGGACTTCATCTTTTTTGTCTTTCCTTTCAACACTTGTGCAGGACATCCAAATATCCTTAAGTGTTGTAAGCTCGGCTTTTGCCCAATCCACAACTCATGCGATATTTTAGGAACTGACTTAGATGATACATCGTTTAGAATGTACATTGCAGTTTGTAGAGCATATCCCCAAAAAGAATTAGGAAGCATTGAATAACTTAACATCGATCTAACCATATCTAAAAGAGTCATATTTCTTCTTTCTGCCACCCCATTATGTTAAGGCGTTTCTGATGCAGAAAACTGAGAAATTATTCCACTATAAATAAGATATTGCTGAAACTCACCTGATAGATATTCTCCACCACGATCAGATCTCAAGATTTTTATGTGTTTCTCAAACCAATTTTCTACTTCAGCTTTAAATGCTTTGAACATGTCGAAAGCATCAACCTTATGTCTCAAGAGATACACATAGCCAAATCTCGAGTAATCATCCGTGAAAGTGATGAAGTACTCATATCTACCTCTAGCTTGAATGCTCATAGGACCATATACATTAGTGTGTATCATTCCTAAACATTCAGTGGCTCGTGTGCCTTTGGCAATGAATGGCCTTTTGGTCATTTTACCTTCCAAACAAGATTCACACGTTGGTAGGTCATCGACCATTAAGTCACTCAAAGGTCCATCACTAACCAATCTTTTAATCATATCAAGGTTAATATGACCTAAGTGTAAATGCCATAGGTAGGTTTCATTTTTTGATAATTTTACTCTTTTATGATTAGATTCAGTTGATTCAGTATCCAATATATGAGAGATATTTTTATGTAAATGGAACAAGTCGTTTTCCAATGTACCTTTGCAAATAAACTTGTTATTCTTACTAATAATAAAGCATTTATTAAAAGTAACCGAATAGCTAAATTTATTCAAATAAGAAACTAAAATTAAATTCCTCTTGAAATGAGGTACATAATAAGCATCTATTAAATCCAAATACCTACTAGAATTTAAACTAATTCTAATATCTCCCACTGCATCGGCTAATACCAACGCTCTGTTACCTAACCGCAAGTTGAATTCATCTTTATTCAGTCTTCTCCTTTGTTGAAACCCCTGTAAGGAATAATAAACATGATTAGTGGCTCCAGAGTCTAAGATCTAAGAATTTGTAGAATCCGCCAGAAAGCATATTTTTAAATAATAAAAATTACCTTATTCCTTCTTATTCTGGGACTTTGGGCAATTTCTTTTCCAATGTCCCTTTTCACCACAAAGGAAGCACTTTCCTTTAATCTTTGTTACTTTCTTGGTCTCCTTCTTAGTAGGCCCAAGTTGCTTTTTCTTCTGTGACTTCTTGACCCTTTTACGGGTCTTTACAGTAGCAATTTTACCAACCATATGAATCTCTTGACCCTTGCCTTTGACAAGGATCTTCTCAGCACTTTGAACATCTTGCATCAGGCCCTGCAAGGTGTATTCCTTATTATTCAAGGTGTAGTCCAACTTGAACTGATCAGATAGTGAGTTGACAATCATGTCAATTTTCGTCTCACCATTTATCTCAACACTATTAAGTTCAGCAATGTTGAGATGTTCTATGACTTTCATCATGTGATCTTTCACAGCCTGTCCAGGTTTCATCCTAAGATTCATGAAAGTAGTCACTGCCTCTCTCTTAGTCGTCCTGGATCTCATAGCAAACATCTCCTTCAGAGACATCATTATATCAGCAGCAGTCCTCATTCCTTGATGTTTTTGTTGCAACACGTCGGACATGGTGGCCATAATGTAACATTTGGCCATCTCATCTGAGGTCTCCCATTGCTCATACTCGCCTCTTTGTACCTCAGTGGATTCATCAGTTGGAGCAGGTGGTTTAGGAGTTGACAAAACAAACCTATGTTTTTTAGCTTGCAACAACAGCCTAATTTTCCTTTTCCATGTAACATAGTTATCTCCAGTCAAAGTATTATCTTTAAGGATGTTGATCAGGGATGGGGTCATGATTTCTGAATAAAACAAAAGTTATATTAAGTAAACTATCATTTAGTACTTTTGAATATTTATCTTGAATTAACTATTAATAATTCAATTGTAAAATTCAACGGTGATCCAACACCCATAAACGACACACCTCCTTTCGGAGTTCGCAATATTTACTAGTTGGACTAGGTTCCACCTAATTGTTAACGTAACAACCAGCATTTTCAATTTTAGCCTTGCTATTATTATTTACAAGAACTCTTGGGAGGATATCAATAGAATTGCATTGAGTGTGCCACCAAGGTTTCGACCTTCAATATATTCCCAAACGAAAAATCCCTCCTTTGAGAGTAGATATCGCTTGAGTCAATTGTCTAGCCTATCCTTGTAAGGAAGTATCTTGCTAAATTCTATTTATGGATACCCATTGGGGGGTTATCACACAAAACATAAAGCTCAATTAACGCTGGAGGCCATAGGTGTTCTAAACACCTTCTCCCACTCAATTGTTTAAGGCGTGTGATGAAATTCCAAAGAATGATTACCAAGCTATCTAAATGCCAATTTAGATACCTAAATCATTCAATGCAAGTTCATACCAAAAGAGATATATGAGTGACACTCCTATTCTACATGACATGTTATCAAACAATGAATAAACATTGTAATATTTACGTAAAAAAATAAATAGCCACAATCTTGGTCCATCCTAGAAAAACAAGTAAATTACATTGTTTGGATAACCTTAAACCTTAACCCTAACTTGTCGAACAAGTCTTCATGCGACCGTCCATCCAAGATCACGACAAGGCGTTACAGCCCACGAGCGAAGGTGCTAAGCCCTACGGGGCCTGCGCGCACGCTACCTCTGGAGAGATGCGCCCGCGGCTGGCCCTGGGCTTGTGTGAGCGCCCAGCTTTCCTTGACCCCGTGGGCGCAGCCTTTGCTGGGCTGCGTGCACGTACTGCCTTTGATGTTTATCCATACACAATAAAACATGCATATTTATCCATACACAATAAAAAGAATGATCAACGTATATACGCTTAATTAACTATGGGTACAACTTATCTATGATACCAATTGTAGGAAAAACAGGAGTATGGCGCAGGGGAAGGCGCAAAAAATAATTTTTGCATTGGTACTTTTAAAATTTTCCAAAAAAGAGTAGATCTTAACCCATATTTAACTAAATATATATATATTTATTAAAATGTAACATACCTTTTGTAATACGTGAACTTTGATGTTGCGTCGACTATGAACAGCAAGATCTTCCAATCCTTCACGAATGTAGATCACATTAGAGTGTGGACTCCCTTTCTTTGAATTGCGTACCTGAGGATGAGAAACAAAAAACTTTTCTTTTTTGTTAGTCACTCAAAACCCTCTTGAGAAAACCTAGAACACTTTGAACTCAATTGTTCTTTCTCTTTTTCTCTCGAGCGAAATCACACGTTTGCTTAGAGTAGGGGGCGATTTTTCTTGGCTATCAAAAGCTCACAAAACTTGCACATAAGCATTAAGGTTTGGCCGAACTCCCCTAGCCCTCTATTTATGGTGGCCGAATTCTCGTTAGTGTGGGAGGATTTGTGTTTCACCATAAAACCTATCAAGCTAGAGTTCAACTCAATCCCAACTCTAAAAAGTATTATCCAATTATAATTAAAGGATAATTATAATTTGAATGAATTATCAAAACTTCCTAAAAGTGACTAATAGTCAACTTTACAGTTTTGGTAAATATAAAAAACCTTCCTAGTTTGAGTTGATAAATAACTCCTTTTATTTATCTCCTTATCAAATTATATTAGCTAATGCCGCCCACCCCTAAACACATGGGCTAAACTTTGTTTTTCCATTTTATTAATCTCATTGGACCTCTACAAAAAGTCTACATGTGAACTAGACCCATTCTTATAAAAAGAAACAAGTCCACATGCTTTTAATAGATATATTAAATATAATTTAACAGCCCATTCATATTAAATGTGCTAATTATATTCTTTAATATATTTACGGGATGTTAAAAACATCCCTAAGGGCCGCCCAAGGGGTCACATGCCCTTGGCCGCCCATCCTAAGTGTTTTGACGAGTTACCACGTATCTTGAACGAACACAAGAACGCACCTCTCAAAACTTTTGAGATAAATTCCAAAATCAATTCTTTAAGATGGATCAAATAAATGATTGCGTAGTATATAACTAGTGATCCATTTAAGTTCATGTGGATTGGGGATTTTGGCGGGCTATCTAAATTTAAGCTCCAATAGACACAACCTAATCACAATCAACAAATGATTCACTTAGGTTCGATCCATTAATTTTAGTTCATTTCACTAAATAACTAAAATTGAACTCTTAAATAAAGATAAAATGAGTTAGCATACTAATTCGTACCCTAGACAACCTAAATAGAGAAAGTGTATTCTCGTGAAAAATATCAGTAATCGCCAAGAGCTCATAGACCGTCTATAGCTCTCCAAGTTACCATATTTACTCATATGGCCATGTTTTCGAACTTGGATATTTTGACTTGTCCAGAAGCCATGTTTCAATAGTCACTATTGAAAACTCAACGTTAAGATTTAATGTCCATTTCTATAAATGATGTCCTCTATCGATATACACGTGAATACCACCAAACCATCGAGGATAGACTATGCGATATAATCGTACTTATTGACAGCTCAAATGATAACGCATGCAACTATAAGTCTATCATTTATCTTAGGATTGAGATAGACTCTCCGATTGTCTCAGTGGAACACTTTTATCCACTGACAGTTGCGGATAAAGTTTTCTACAGTGATTCTATTCAATGCACCCAGTGCATTAGATTCTTTTGTCCAAAGACACTTCAATGATTTTAGACTCATCATATCACATTTGATCCCGCTCAAATGCTAACAAAGAATCTACAACTTTAAGAAGATAAAGGTGCCCAACCTTGTATCTTAAGTTGTGAATGTCATTCGAGATGAACTAAAGAATTGTGTCTGCCTCATACATATCCGATATATGAAAAAATTATTTTGTTTCTCAAGTCTCTTGACCTTATGATTGTTTATTTTTGAGAATTGATATAATTGCTATAAGATTTGTTAAAACAGAAATCACTTTTGTTTATATGAGATCGATTGTCAAATACACTATAACACTCTTGCTATTGAGCATAATCCTAACACACACACCCGTTATCTCCTTCACCAACGATGATGCCAAATAAGTGCATTACCCCTACGATGACCCCATGGCTTTGGTAAGAAGATCAGCAATCTAATTCGCAGAAGGGATGTAGCGAATATCCAATTGTTTTGCAGCCACCTTTTCATGCACAAAATGAACGTCGATTTCAATATGCTTTGTGCAAGCATGGAAGACAGGATTCTTGGCAAGGGACCAATGTTGTCATACCACATAAGAGGGCAATCAGAAAGCTGCAAGTCAAGTTCAGCAAACAAAGAGGTAAGCCAAATAAGTTCAGTGGCCTGAGCAACTGCGCGATATTCAGCCTCCGTACTAGAGCAGGCAACAACTTGTTGCTTCTTGGAACTCCAAGTTAGGAGATTGGAACCCAAATAAACACAATACCCTATTGTTTAATGGCGGTCATCAAGGGAATTCGCCTAATCAGCATCAACAAAACACTCCAAAGAAAGTTGAGATGCTGGAGTGAACATAAGACCATGATATGCAGTACCTTTAATATAGTGTAAGACACATTTGCAAGCCTTCCAATGAGATTGAGTAGGACACGAGAGGAACTGACTAAGTTTATTAACAGTGAAGGCAATGTCATGGCATGTGAGAGTGAGATACTTCAAGGCACCAACAACACTCCTATACATTGTAGAATCTGTAAAAGGATCACTATCAAGCTTGGACAGCTTAACACTCAAGGCAGCAGGTGAAGAACAAGGAGTAGAATCAAGCATGTTAGTCTTAGTAAGAAGATCAAGAATGTATTTGTGTTGAGATAAATACAGCCCATCCTTAGTTCTTATAGCCTCAAAACCTAAGAAATATTGCAAAGCACCGAGAGTTTTGAGAGCAAACCTGCCATTTAGATCCTTGATGACATGATGAATCTATTGATGATCATTGCCTATAACAAGGATGTTATCTACATATACCAACAACAAAGTAACAGCAGATTTGGTCCTCTTGATGAGCAAAGAGTGATCGGAGACAGAACTTGTATAACCCCATTATAGCAAGGCGAACTTGAGCTAGTTAAACTAGGCTCTTGGAGTCTGTTTCAGACCATAGAGAGACTTGTGTAGCCTGCGAACATGATCTGGATAAGAAGGGTCAATGAAACCAGGAGGTTGAGCCATGTAAACCACTTCTTGAAGGTCACCATTCAAGAACGCATTGTTGACATCAATTTGTTGTATCTCCCAAGAGAATGTGACAGCTAAGGCAAGGATGACCCTAATGGTGGAGGCCTTGACAACCGAGCTAAATGTCTCAAGGTAGTTAATTCCCAGTTTTTTATGGAAACCCTTTGCAACAAGGCGAGCTTTGTACTTGTGGAGGCTGCCATCTTGATTAACTTTCCTCCTAAATACCCACTTGTTACCTACAACGTTCATGGAAGAATGGTAAGGGATAAGACTCTAAGTGTGATTCTTCATAAGGTCCTCATATTCAAGCCACATAACATGTGTCCAGTGAGGTGTAGTTAGAGCCTATTAAATAGTCCGAGGCTCTTCATGAACAAAATCAGATTGAGTCCAAGTAGCTGAATATGTTTTTGGCTTAAAAATGCCATTCTTAGCATAAGTGACCATAGGGTGTGAATTTTGAGTTGTAGGTGGGGAAATAAAGCTGGAATGTTGTTGAACAACATCAGGCACAACAAGAGTAATATCATCATAATGGTGAATCAGCTCGTGAGAAATAACTGCAGGCATGCTAGGAAAAGCAATGCTAGAAATTGAGGTTGGACCAGGAGCAGCAAACAAAGAGCTGAATGGGAAATCATATTCATTGAAGATAACATGACGAGAGATGTAGAGCCTACCAGATGGATGGAGGCATTTAAAACCCTTTTGGACATTGCTATAACCTACAAAGATGCACTTAGAAGAATGAAAGTTGAATTTGTGCTTGTTGTATGCTCTTAAAAAGGGAAAACAACTACAACCAAACACCTTTAATGAGTTTAAATTAGGTTTAGAATTTTAAACACACTCAAAAGGAGATCTCTCTTGATGAGTAGGAGTAGTAGGCAATCTGTTGATAATGTAGATAGCTGACACGCTCACAATGCGTGGGATAAATCCCAAGTGTAAGATGTGTCGAAGTAATAATTCCCGTGAGTACGGGGTCGAATCCACAAGGAAATGATGGAATACTAAGAATTAAAAACTAGTGATATAAACTAAACAAGAAAAGTAAATCAATGTTGATTGTTTTGGTTTGCAGAATAAATAAAAGAACTAAAAGTATTAGGAATCTAGGCCAAGGGATAGGAAACGCTAGGTGGTTAAATGGTCCCAATCATAGATAAGGATAAGCTCATTGACTAATTCACGCGCTTATTGTTAAGACTCGACTATAACTAGTAAAGGCACACCATATTATATGGGTCATGCAATGGTGTTGTAATTCCAATTAAGTCACCTATTGGTCCTAGAGTGATATTAGTTAGAAACCTAATACTATTCTAATCGCTAGATTAATTAAGTACGTTCATATCATAATTAACCTAACTATTGAACTTAGATTAAATTATGCACAATTGTAACCAAATGATTTCTCATACTAAGTCACAATATCCTTATTACAATCATTCAAGATTCATGCAACACACTTTCGTAGTACAAACAACAAGAATTAAAATTGCAAAAGAAAAGATTATCTAAGAACAATTGTCTTAAAATAAATACAATAGATTTACATAGTCAATGAATCCTAAATCCAATCATGTTCCAATGACCACCAAACTAGAAGTTTAGATACTCATACAATTGATTAAACACACAAAAGAAGATAAAGAAAAGGTACAACCCATTCTCGAAGATCAATGATGATGAATTCCGCTTTGGTCCGGCTGGAACTTCGTCGCCTTCGAATCTTCGTCTCCTCCTATGATCAATCGATCGAATCCAAGTTGCTAACTCCTGAATGGTGTTTGTGTAACATCCTTAATTTTTAGTAATTATGAAAAGTACCCTTAATTGTTGTTAATTATGTGAAAATGATGTAATGTATTTACTTGGATTAATTTTTTAAGTATACAAGTGGATCAGGTGGAGCGGTCCAGAAACAATGCATGAAAAGAAAAAGGAAAAGGAAAATGCTGGCAGTGTGTATCATGACCAGCTACTGCTATCAGGGATCGTGGTGTGCAGCTAGCGGTGAAATTACGGATTTTGGGCAGTGAGCATCGCGACCTAAGACCGCGACCAGTGATCATGATAGGGTGCTCGCGATAAAAATGGTGAAATCGACCAGTGAGCATCGCGACCAGATACCGCGATGGCTAAATTTTATAAAAAAAATAGAGGCAGTGAGAAGCTTCATGAAGAAGCAAAAGAAAATAGAAAGAGAAAGAGAGAGACCGGGAGAAGAAGAAAAAGAGAAAGAGGAAGAAGAAGAAAGAGAAAGAAAAAGAAGAAGAGAAAGAAGAGAGAGAAAGAGGGAAAGAGAAAAAAGAAAAAGAAGAAGAGGAAGAAGAAAGGAAGAAGAAGAAGAAGAAGAAGAAGAAGAAGAAGGGAAGAAGAGGAGAAAGAAAGAAGAAGAGATAAAGAAAGAGAAAAAGGAAATCTAGAAAAGAAAGTTTCGGAAAAACAGTATTCAGGTTGGTGTACACATGTTATTCGTAAGTTTTGATTGAATTTATTTGTAAATAATTTTTTAGAATGATTTTTAATTTCAGAAATGTGATTTATGTTGAGTTTAATGATTTTAATTTCCGAAATATACTGATTATGTTCCGTTTTCTGTTATTTTATATGTTTTGAATAATTTTGTTTACAAATATTGATTGATATTGATTTTGAAACAATTGAGAGGATTTCTGTCTTATAAAAAGTTATTGGATTGTTGAATATTGAGTATTTTAATGATTTGCAATATCTGAAATCCCTGAATAATGACCCTGATATATGTATAGGGGAATATGAATATAGGAGGTTGACATGTCAATTGGGTGCACTTAGCAGTACTGCACTGAGATTCCTGATAAGGATGATATTATATACGGATACCATTTCATTTTGAAATGGGAAACCGACTATGTAAATACGGATACTATTTCATTCTGAAATGGAAAACCGACTGTGTAAATATGGATACCATTTCATTCTGAAATGGGAAACCGACTCTGTATATAGGGATACCATTTCATCTTCATTTCTTGATAAAAAATGGACCTTCATTAGTACCTTTCTTTACCTACTTGTGTTCCATTCTCGGGTAATTATCAGTTGTTTTTAATGTTTTTATCAAATGTGCAGGTAATAAGGTTCTGTGCCTAATTGAATAGCCTTGGTGGATTAAATTGAAGATTTGGGAGTGCACAACTGTTATCTATTGGAGGCTGCCACAAATTCTACAAGATGAACTGGTTGAGAGCCTTATATTTCTAGAAAGGTCACGATGTCTACTTTTCAGCAAATTTTACGGTTTGTGATTCCGAGTTTTCTAGAGGAAGTTATGCTTATTTTTGCAACAGTGCGCAGACTCGCGACTTTCATGTCGCGAGTTAAGTCGCAAGTCATGTTTCGGAGTCCGTCATAAATTTCACAGAATGAACTGGATTGAGAGTCTTATATTTTAGGAAAGGTCCAGATGTCTACTTACGACAAATTTTACGGTTCATGATTCGGAGTTTTCTAGAGGAAGTTATGCTCACTTTCGTAACAGTGCGCAACTCGCGACTTGGTCAAGTCGCGAGTCAACTCGCGAAGACCAATTTCAGCTGTTTTTGGCCGAGACACACGCGACTTAACTCGCGACTTGACCAAGTCGCGAGTCAAGTCACGTGTAAGCCTGGAAAGCCCAAAAACAGCCTGTTATAAAAGGAAAACTTGAGGGAAAAAAAGGGGATCGACCAAGAGCGCGGCTAGGGCTCAAAACAGACCACCAAGAGGAGAAAAAGAGAGAGAAGAGAGGCAAAGGGGGAAAAGAAGATCACCTTGGAAACAAGAGGATTCAGATTCGATCCTTGAGCCAAAATCTCACTACCAAGCTTGGATTTGGAGAAAGTGAAAGCTAGATGAATTCCCAACAGGAAGAGGACGAGAGTTCATCACACCTAGAGTTTTTCTATCCCTTTCCTTCTTTATTTTCTTGCTTGTAACTCTCTTTATTAATTGAAAAACATGTTTGGTTGTAAATCATTGATTATGACTTAAACTTGTAAGTTAGGGTTTTGATGAATCCTTTTCCTTGAAAGTTGAATGGATTGATAGTTTGATTTATTGTGATTGATTATTATTTTTGTTGAGTGACATTATTAATCTTAATGCTTTTGAATGTAATGGCCTGCATATAATTGATATTATGGTTATGTGTTATCACTCCTTCAGTCTTTTTCTCCACTGGTATCTCTACTACCTACGCGTGATAAAATCAACGCGCTAAACAATAATGCTTAGTGGGTGTACACTAAAATATTTTGAAGATGGTATAAAACAATAGAACTAAATTTCATAAATACATATAAAACAAACATAATATTTCGAATACTAAAACTATACTAATTAAAACATTTTTGAATGTTTCTGGATTGAAGTCTCAATAACATTTCTTTATTTCAACATCGTTTCATAGTTTTCAGTTCTTAATTGGGCCTTTGATACACATAACAGGGTTTTACAGGACTGGATTACGGGTTTATTGTTACGCCTTTTTGTACCCGCAAATATACGGGGTCGGCACAAGTAATAAAGTGTGAGTAAATTATCGTCTCCACAGGGATATTTAGGTGTTGAGTACTAAAATTAACCAAGTCTATATCTATTTGAATAAATCAAAATGGTTTGTAAGAAGAAAATTAAAGATGAAAATACATAAACATAAAAATAATTCAAACGACCAATATGAGAGATTAGCTAGGGTATTTGAATTCACCTAATCCATCCAGTTGAGTAGTTGTATTTAAACTTTGTTTGTATAATTATTTATTTCAGCATGCATATACAGAAGTTTGTAAAGTTGTAATATATGAGTTTTGTAAATATTTGTATAATAGTTTATGTTTTTCAAAGTTTTGTAACTAGTAATTATGTTTTGTTTTATTGAAAATGTTTGAGGAAGTCGCACTATATTGAAGAGTGCGCATATGATTGAGAAATGAATTTTGAAGTGTTTACTATTATATTGTTTGAATTATGTGAAAAATAGGATTTTTGGAAAGTCAGAAAGACAGAGGAAACTCTGACAAAAATTTTCGAAATATTTGTTGGGCTCACGGTAAAGATTTTGAAAGACAAACTATTTGTTGGTTTTACAAAAGTTTTCAACATATAAATTAAGTTTAGAAAAGTTTTGAAGCCGGGTAGTGCTCTTTGGTTCGATCCAGGCGGGTCGGGTCAGGGGGTGTTACATTTTTAGTAGTATCAGAGCACGGTTTAGGCGTTTCTCGACCAAAAGAGTAATATTCTGTATATGCATGCATTGTATAAAGATACCTATAGGAGTATGTGACTCTAATCTGCAGACCTCTCTTCTATCTTATAGAGGATAAAAAGAAATGGAAGGAAGTGGAAATAGAGATAGACCTGAAAGTCCCGCCAGTGTAGCTGGGGGAGCATCTGAAGAATATGTAAGCCCAAGGGTGGCTGGACCAGAAGTTCAGGGTTAGCCGGTATTTATGCAACAAATGGCTGAATTCCTTTAGAACGTGGCCAGAGCAGCGCCACGAAGGTCAACCATTGAACAATTGGCCAAGTACAAACTGACAGATTTTCATGGAAGGAAAGATGAGGATACATCTACCACAGAATACTGGTTTGAGCGGATATAAAGAATATTACTGCAGATGCATTGCACACTTGAAGAGAGTCTAGAATGTGCAGTATCCTTATTACAGAAGGATGCCGACCAATGGTGGACCTCCGTTATACAGTCAGTGTTGCTAGAAAAAAGAACTTGGGAGCTGTTCCAGAGGGAATTTCAAAGAAAGTATGCCGGTCGTATATACTTAGGTAGTATGAAGAGAGAATTTATCAACCTGAAGCAAAGACAGATGATAGTGACAGAGTACGAAAGAGAATTTGTCAGGTTGAGTAAATATGCTCGAGATATGGTGGCCACAGAGACGGACAGGTGTAGGAGGTTTGAAGATGGATTGAATGATTTTAACTGCCTACAGGTTGCCGCATTTGAATTTGAAGATTTTACCAGATTAGTCTCAGCGACCCTGAATATTGAAAGAATTAAGAAAGAAGAACAGGTCAGACGAGACAGAAGTCAATAGAGAAGAGTATCAGGGCAGTCTAGTTCATATCAGTCACAGAGTAAGAATTTTAAGGGACCGCAATCTAGTGGTTCGACGCAGTCACAGAGGCTCATACCAACAACGAGATCAGGTCAGTCTGCAACATCAATAGCCAGTACCCCTGGGAGTACAGCTAGGGGACCAGCCCCAGCACTGTGTGAACACTGTGGAAAGAGACATCCGGAGGAATGCTAGAGAGTTACAGAAGCCTGCAACAGGTGTGGATCCGTGACCACTTTTACAGAGATTGCCCGAAAAACCAGATTACTCCTGTTCAGCAACCAGAGAGATATGCTCTTACTACTTCCAGAGGTAAGAGGCTCAGTCAAGTTAGGACATAAGGTGGTAGCCACAGAGGGGTGTCAGAATCAGTGGTAAGACCAGATACTCATACCCCTACATGAGCTTATGGTATTAGGGCTCAGGAAGACAAGGATGCGCAAGACATGATTGCTGGTAAAATTTCTATCTTTGATACTACAGCTATTGCATTGATAGATCCAGGCTCTACTCATTCGTATATATGTGATGCATTATTGAAACAACAAAATTTGAAAACTGAACCCACTGAGTATGAAGTACTAGTCAGCAATCCGATAGGTCAAAGTGTGGTTGTGAATAGAGTGTACAGAAATTGTCCTATTCGGATTCAGGAGTATGAATTTTTAGGTGATTTGATGGAACTGTCATTCCATAAATTTGATGTAATCTTGGGCATGAATTGGTTGTCTAGACATCTGGTTGTGATCGACTGCAATTTAAAATGGGTAACACTCAGAACAGCCGATGGCACAGAAGTCACGATGGTGGGTGAAATGAGGGATTATCTCTCCAATGTTATTTCAGCCACTACAGTCTGTAAAGGGTTGTTAAGCTTATTTGACACAAGGGTTGATTTCAGAAAGGTTACTTCTACAATTCAGAATATACCCACTATGTGTGATTTTCCAGATGTATTTCCAGAGGAGCTTTCTGGTTTACCACCTTAGAGAGAAGTTGAGTTTGTGATTGATGTGATACCAGGTACTGCACCAGTATCTATAGCTCCTTACAGAATGGCACCAGTAGAGCTAAAAGAACTGAAGATACAGTTACAAGAATTGCTGGATAAAGGTTTCATCAGACCCAGTGTATCCCCGTAGGGAGCTCCAGTGTTATTTGTGAAAAGAAAGATCGGTCATTGAGATTGTGCATCGATTATAGGTAATTGAATAAACTTACTGTCAAGAATAAATATATGTTGCCTAGAATCGATGATTTGTTTGATTAGTTGAGAGGAGCCTGTGTCTTCTCAAAGATAGATCTCAGATCGGGGTATCATCAGTTGAGAATAAAAGATTATGATATTCCGAAAATAACATTAAAGATAAGATATGGACACTACGAGTTCGTAGTGATGCCATTTGGGCTGACAAATGCACTTGCAGCCTTTATGGATTTGATGAACTGGATATTCCGACTATACCTGGATCAGTTTATGGTTGTATTTATTGATGATATCTTGGTATACTCACAGATGACAGAGGACCATGACAGGCACCTCAGAGTGGTATTGCAGATTCTGAGGGAGAAGCAACTATATGATAAACTGAGTAAATGTGAGTTCTGGTTGGCTGAGATTGCATTTCTGGGCCATATTGTGTCAGCAGAGGGTATTAAGGCAGATCCCAATAAGATTGAAGCAATTATGGAATGGAAGCCTTCAAGGAACATTGCAGAAGTCAGAAGTTTCTTAGGCTTGGCAGGTTATTATCGACGGTTTGTGAAGGGATTTGCATCCATAACAAGTCTGTTGACCAAGCTAATGCATAAAAATGTCAGATTTGAATGCAATGACAGATGCCAGACAGCTTTTGACAGATTGAAGATGATGTTAGTTGAGGCTCCAGTCCTGATTAACCTGGTTTCAGGTAAAGATTTTGTGATCTATAGTGATGCCTTACACCATGGTTTGGGTTGTGTATTGATGCAGGAAGGCAAGGTGGTTGCATATGCGTCCAGACAGCTGAAAACTCATGAACAGAACTATCCTATATATGATCTGGAACTTGCAGCCATTGTATTTGCCTTGAAGATATGGAGGCATTATTTGTATGGTGAGAAGTGCTACATATACACAGATAACAAGAGTCTAAAGTATCTGCCTACTCAAAGAGAGCTCAATCTGAGACAGAGACGATGGATGGAAGTAATCAAAGACTATGACTGTGTGATTGATTACCATCCAGGAAAGGCAAATGTGGTAGCAGATGCTCTAAGCAGAAAAGTATTATTTGCCCTAAAAGCTATGAATGTCCAGTTACAATTGAATCCTGACAATGCTTTGATAGCTGAGTTAAGATGCAAGCCAAGTTTAATTCAGCAGATAGCAGAAAAATAGAATCAAGATGATAAGATTCAGATGATATCTAAACAGATCTCATAGAGGAAGCATCCGGATTTTTCAGTTAGAAATGATGGAATTGTGTGTTTCAGAGATAAGATTTGCATTTTAGACGGTGAAGAATAAAGATGATCCTGACAGAGGCACACAGTAGTCCGTATTCGATGCACCCAGGTAGCACAAAGATGTATAGAGATTTGAAGACTCAATATTGGTGGTCTGGTATGAAGAAAGATGTGGTAGACTTTGTGAATAAATGCATGACATGCCAACAGGTGAAAGCTGAACACCAGGTTTCATCAGGTTTGTTATAGCCAATATCAATACCTGAATGAAATAGGATCATATCACGATGGATTTTTTCATAGGGTTACCACTCACTCGGAGTAAACATGATGCAATATGGGTGATAGTAGACCGACTGACGAAATCAGCACATTTCCTACCTGTCAGAACTGACTATTTGCTAGATCGACTAGCAGAATTGTATATAAAAGAAATAGTCAGATTGCATGGAGTGCCTGCATCCATAATATCAGATCGAGATCCGAAGTTTACATCCAGATTCTGGAAGAAGTTTCAAGAAGCTTTGGGTACTCGATTGAGTTTCAGTACAGCCTTCCACCCGCAGACGGATGGACAATCAGAAAGAGTAATTTAGGTGCTAGAAGATATGCTCCGGAGTTATGTAATTGATTTCGAAGGGAGTTGGGTTAATTATCTCCCATTGATAGAATTTGTATACAACAACAGTTACCAATCGAGCATAGCTATGGCACCATATGAAGCACTGTACGGAAGAAAATGCAGGACACCAGTATACTGGACGGAGTTGGGAGAAGACAGGTTAGTAGGCCTAGATTTGATCAGGCAAACTGAGGAGAATGTGAAGATTATCAAGGAAAGACTGAAAGCTGTATCTGATCGACAGAAATCATATACAGACCTGAAAAGAAAAGATATAGAATATGCAGTCGGTGAAAACATTTTTCTTAAAGTATCTCCATGGAAGAAAATACTCAGATTTGGCAGAAAAGGGAAGTTAAGTCCTAGGTTTATTGGACCATACGAGATCATTGAACTTGTGGGACCAGTAGCCTACAGATTGGCTTTATCTCCTGAATTAGAAAAGATTCATAATGTATTCCATGTATCGATGCTGAGGAGATACAGATCTGATCCTTCCCATAGAGTTCAGACTGAGAGTATTGAAATACGACCAGACCTGACGTACGAAGAGGAACCAGTGAAAATTCTCGATAGGGAGATTAAAGAATTACGAAATAAAAGAGTTCCACTGGTGAAAGTCCTTTGGAGGAATCATAATGTAGAAGAGGCTATCTGGGAAAGCGAAGAAACAATGAGACAGCAATATCCTCAACTGTTCGACTGAGGTAAAATTTCAAGGACGAAATTTCTTAAGAGGTGAAGAATTGTAACATTTTTAATTTTTAGTAATTACGAAAAGTACCCTTAATTGTTGTTAATTATGTGAAAATGATGTAATGTATTTACTTGGATTAATTTTTTAGGTATACAAGTAGACCAGGTGGAGCGGTCCAGAAACAATGCATGAAAAGAAAAAGGAAAATGCTGGCAGTGTGTATCGCGACTAGCTACCACAACCAGGGATCGCTGTGTGCAGCTCGCGGTGAAATTGCAAATTTTAGGTAGTGAGCATCACGACCCAAGACTGCGACCAGTGATCGCGATAGGGTGCTCGTGATAAAAATGGTGAAATCAACCAGTGAGTATCACGACCAACATTACGACCAATATCGCGACCAGATACCGCGATAGCTGATCGCGATGAATGCGGTGAAAACACTCCAGTGAGTCCCGCGACCAAGTGACGCGACAACAGGTTGCGAAAGCCAAAATTTTATAATAAAAAATAGAGGCGGTGAGAAGCTTCACGAAGAAGAAAAAGAAAATAGAAAGAGAAAGAGAGAGATCGGGAGAAGAAAAAAAAAAGAGAAAGAAAAAGAAGAAGAGAAAGAAGAGAGAGAAAGAGGGATAGAGAAAGAAGAAAAAGAAGAAGAGGAAGAAGAAAGGAAAAAGAAAGGAAGAAGAAGAAGAAGAAGAAGAAGGGAAGAAGAGGAGAAAGAAAGAAGAAGAGAAAAAGAAAGAGAAAAAGGAAATCCAGAAAAGAAAGTTTCAAAAAAACGGTATTCAGGTTGGTGTACACATGTTATTCGTAAGTTTTGATTGAATTTATTTGTGAATAATTTTTTAGAATGATTTTTAATTTTAGAAATGTAATTTATATTGAGTTTAATGATTTTAATTTCCGAAATATACTGATTATGTTCCGTTTTCTGTTACTTTATATGTTTTGAATAATTTTGTTTACAAATATTGATTGATGTTGATTTTGAAACAATTGAGAGGATTTCTGTCTTATAAAAAGTTATTGGATTGTTGAATATTGAGTATTTTAATGATTTGCAATATCTGAAATCCCTGAATAATGACCCTGATATATGTATAGGGAAATATGGATATAGGAGGTTGACATATCAATTGGGTGCACTTAGCAGTACTGCACTGAGATTCCTAATGAGGATGATGATTATATACGGATACCATTTCATTCTGAAATGGGAAACCGACTGTGTAAATATGGATACCATTTCATTTTGAAGTGGGAAACCGACTGTGTATATAGGGATACCATTTCATTTTGAAATGGGAAACCCAACTGTATAAACCCGTAATCCAATCCTGTAAAACCCTGTTATGTGTATCAGAGGCCCAATTAAGAATTGAAAACTATGAAACGATGTTGAAATAAATAAATGTTATTGAGACTTCAATCTAGAAATATTTGAAAATGTTTTAATTAATATAGTTTCAGTATTCGAAATATTATGTTTGTTTTATATGTATTTCTAAAATTTAGTTCTATTGTTTTATACCATCTTTAAAATATTTTAGTGTACACCCATTAAGCATTATTGCTTAGCGCGTTGATTTTATCACGCGTAAGTAGTAGAGATACCAGTGGAGAAAAAGACTGAAGGAGTGATAGCTGCAGACGAGGATTCAGAGACACAGTACTTGGGTAGTTGGATTTAAACTTTGTTTGTATAATTGTTTATTTCAGCATGTATATACAGAAGTTTATAAAGTTGTAATATATGAGTTTTGTAAATATTTGTATAATAGTTTATGTTTTTCAAAGTTTTGTAGCTAGTAATTATGTTTTGTTTTATTGAAAATGTTTGAGGAAGTCGCACTATATGGAAGAGTGCGCATATGATTGAGTAATGAATTTTGAAGCGTTTACTATTATATTGTTTGAATTTTGTGGAAAACAGGATTTTTGGAAAGTCAGAAAAATAGAGAAAACTCTGACAAAAATTTTCGAAATATTTGATGGACTCACTGTAAAAGATTTTGAAAGACAAACTATTTGTTGGTTTTACAAACATTTTTAACATATAAATTACGTTTAGAAAAGTTTTGAAACCGGGTAGCGCTCCTTGGCTCGATCCAGGCGGGTCGGGTCAGGGGGTGTTATAGTTTGTATGGTGTTTGGGTGATGAAACTTGGCCTAGGAAACCTTTGTGCGCAGCTTGGGAGAGCCAAGGACGGATCCCCTAACTTTTCCTCACGTTTTCCTTTTATAGGTCGTAGAAATTTTGGCTGCTACGCAGCCGTCGCGACCAAGTGTTGCGACCCTGGGTCGCATGGCCTAGGTTACGGTACTCACTGCTTGAAATCAGCTCTTCATCCCGATCAAGTATCACGACCTGCAGTCGCGGTGACTGAATCGCAGTACTCACAGCCTCAGAACTCCACTTTCAGCGCAAGGGCGGTAGCTCGACCCTCTGTCGTAGGAATGGGTTGTGGTGCTCACTAGTGGAAAATGCCATCTTCAGCGCGACTCGTGTAACATGACTATAACGCTCCTAATTTTTCATAAATATAATAAATATCCTTGGATTATTATTAATTATTATTGAGCATGCAAAAGTTAACTATGTGATTTAAATTGGTGGAAAGTATATATATTCGATATATAGTGTATAAATGAATAGTGATTTTAACCGACTTAGAAATATTATTTTCATGGTGCATTTGGAGAATAATAGGTCCAATTGAATATTGGTGAAGTTAATTTGGTAATTGGATAAGTGTGGAATATTTTTGGAATATTATTGAGATGGAATGTGATTGGTGGGTTAGTTTGATAATTAAATGAGGATTGGTAAATCACATGTGATTAATAGTAAATTTGTGCCATTGTAGGATTTTAAGAAGTTTAAGGGAGCAATTGGTAATTAAGGAAATATTTATAATATATATATATATATATATATATATATATATATATATATATATATATATATATATATATAGGTTAGTGGAGCAACCACTAACTAAAACACAAATTGACAAGTCAAACCAGAAGCAAAATCGGCGAGAAGAAAGAAAGAAGAAAAGAAAGAAAAAAAAAAAAAAGGAGGAGAGGCAATCGGCCAAGGGAGGAAGAAAAGAAAACAAGAAGAAGAAGAAGAATAAGAGAAGTAGAAGAAGAAGATGAAGAAAAAAAAAAAGTGGAGGAAAAAAAAATGTTTCCAAAAACGGTTTTCAGGTTGGTATACACTCATTTCTGAAAAAAAAAATTCTATGATTTTAGTTTATGTGATTTTTCTAGAAAATATTATGTTCTTGGATAAACTGGTATTGAAAACCATGTTTAAGTAATATTTGAGAATTTTTTTGTGATATTAGTATATGTGATTTGAAAATTATGTTTGGGAATTACGTTTGAATGATATTTATGAATAATTTTGATTGATTTAATTGTTAAAACTTTACTGTTTCATGGAAATATATATGCTTATAAACTATATTGTGTGGAAACTGAATGGTTTGAAAATTATTTATGATGATTTTTTAAAAAAAAAAAAATATGATTTGAGATTCAATACGAGAAATTGTGTTATGAGAATTGAAAATTGAAATGGCTCTGATATATATATATATATATATATATATATATATATATATATATATATATATATATATATATATATATATATATATATATATATAGGGAAACGGATATAGAAAATTGACATGTCAATTGGATATATTTAGCAGTACTGCACCGATATTTCTGTATTGATATCACTCTATGGATTATCAGCAGTCACCGTTGTGGCCAATCCTTGAGTGAAGCTGTTTCCGACGAGTAGTTCCAGTTGGTTTCGATGTCGGAAATAATATTTGTATAGGGATACCATTTCAGCGGGCAGTTCCCGTTGGTTCCGATGCCGAACAACCCGTAATCCAGTCCTATAAAATCCTGTTATGTGTATCAGAGACCCAGTTAAGAAATGAATAAAAGAGTTACTGAAAGCTATGAAATGAATGCAAAAGAATGTGAAAGTTTTTAATATATAAGTTTCGTAAATATTTGTTTTATAGTTTATGTGGTTTTGAAGTTATAGTTATAGTTTGGAAAATATCTTTTATTAATTGTTTTGTTATATATATATATATATATGAGTGTGTGTGTGTGTGTGTGTAAATAAACAAGACAACAATTTTACGTGGTTCGGAAAACTTTTCTACATCCACGAAACGCACTTGAACTCAATCCATTATGAAAGAACTAATTACAAGGACACATGAAAAACTGTCACATTGTTTTTCTCTCTGTGTATAACCTTAGCTAATGTTTCTTCTCTTAATTTTGCCCTTCTCTCACCCTATTTTGCCACTATACAAAACCCTAACATAATGAGTATTTATATGAAAGAACGAGGACAAGACTGACCTAGGAAAGACTTCCTAAAATGGTCATGTTTCAGAATCAAAACAGGAGTTTGAATGAAACTTGGATTAGCCCGCGCGACTTGTGGCATGGCCTCTAGGTTGCATGACCAAGGTCGTGTGGCTTAGCGCTAGCTTCTGCTTGCACACTGGCACGACCTGGTCGCACGCCCAAAATTGCGGCACTCACTGCTAATTTCTTCGTCTGGCTGGCACGACCATTTCGCACGCCCTAGGGGTCGCACCACAGGTCGTAGCACTCTCTGCTGTAAACTTCTCCTTACTGTCACAACATTCTCTGCTACGAAACTTTGCTGAATTGCAAAATTGATCTACTGTTGATTCAAGCTTCACAAAACCCAACATGTAATGTTGTGTTGAGTACAACTGGTTGATTCTTGTTGCTCTCGTGAACTTCCACATCCTTGTTTATTCCAGATGCACACACTTCCTCTATTCGTGTAATGTCAAAAGGAGATATAGAGGATCTTGATCGAGAGAGTTTGAAACTCAGAAAGAAAGAGAGAAGATTTCGTGTAAAACAAAGGGAGGAGAAAAAGAGAGGAACATGTGTATTGAAAATAAGTCAAAGGAGAAAAAGATAAAACCATGTAAGAAAAAGACAAAATTGGTTTAATGAATAGTAGAATGAGATTTCCATCACTACAAGAAATTGTGCTTGTAGGGAGTAAAATAAATGGTCCCTATAAATTAAAAATGGTTTTTAAACCTTCTAGAGACCAAAATTAATTCATCCCAAATTTGGTACCAATAGCTGGGTCGCAATAGATCTATTGGGACCAAAAATGAAATTAATCCCAATAAACAAGCTACAGAGACGAACTTCCTTAGCATACCAAATCTTGAAATTTAGGGACCAACTTAATTCCATCCCTATAGGTAATATATTGGGACCAATTTGACCGTCTATATAGGTGTTGTTTTGGGACTAAAATTTTTTGGTCCTTATAAATGCTTTTTAGGGACTAAATTTGTGTAATCAATAGGTGGTGTTTAGGGACTGACAAAAATTGTTTGGTCACTGTAAATTATCCCAATAGGTGATACATTGGGACCAAAATGTATAGTTCCATTTAGTTTTGGCCTATGGACTATGAATTTTGGCCCAAATGCATGTTTTGCTTTTTCAATTTTTAATTTTTTATCTGGGTTGTCAAATACAGGTTTTGCTTTTTTTTTTTTTTTTTAATTTAGTTTGTTGTTATATTTTGTTATTATGAGATGTGATAATTTTCATTCCCTATAGACATTAATGATATTAATTTTTATTTATCTAAAGATATAAATTAATTTTTTTCTCTTGATACTTATAATAAACAAAATAAAGATGCATGAATATATATTACTTCAAATATATATATATATATATATATATTCAACATCAAAATATATTTCTGCATAAGTTTTTTACATGCCAATATATAACATCTTTAACTTAACTGTAGATCAACATCTATTAGAAACCTTACAAACATGTGCAAAAAGACATTATACAATGTCACTAACATCCTAATATACAAGACACACACACACATATATATGCAAAAGATTGGGATGCAAAAGGATATCAATATCCACTAGCATATACCACCACTATAATGTGGAAAAGATTGTTGAAGAGCATTACCACAAAATAAACGATGAAAAGATCAATAACTAGAAAGATATATTTGAACCAAATCCTCCATTTGAGATAATCGATCCTCCATACTTACCATATTTTCCTTATTGCTGCAAAGTTCTGTTTCTTGGGTCGTCAATTTTTCTTGTTGCTCTTGTAATACTTTTTGTTGTGCCTCCAATATTTCTTGTTGTGCTGCTAATTCTGCTTGTGTTCTGATAAGATGCTGCATCTTATTTGTTTCTTCTATTGTTTGTGTCAAATGTATTGGGACAGGTTTTGGACTGAAACCTAAACTCTTGACATAGCACGATCTCTTTCTAAGCACTTGATCACATATCTCTCATTGAGTGACACGCTCTTCCTCTGGGAGCTTTTTTTGCTCAGCTAAGATAATCATCATTTGCTCCTGCACATATAATTTACCAATTTTTAACAATAAAACATAAATAAGAATTGAATAAAATTGATCAAAGGTTAAAACCTACATATTCTGCTTTTTCATTTTCATGAACCCATTGCTTCTTCTGCTTGTTATAATGGGTGTTTTCAAATAATTGTATCTCCCCCATGGTTGGATCATCCTCAAGATGATTGACAAATGGCTTTGAACCTCCACAATGACTGAACTTGAGTTTATCTCTATTTTCAATGTTCTTTTTTGACTTGTCCTATACTTCAAAACAATAAAATTTATAAATAAATAAAAAATGAATTCAAATCAAACTTCTGTGGCTCCAACAAAACTCAAGTTGTTATGGAATTTTTAGACTATATAATTCAAATCAAATGATTTAAATTTTCTGTTAATAGAATAAAAATAGTTCAAGTGTCACATAATCTCTTATTTCACATATTTCTAATGTGTCATAAAATATTAGAACACAGACCAATAGGGCCTGAAACGATTCAAATCCACAAACTTTATTGAGAAAAATTACAAGCATGAGGCATCCTATATTGCCTTGCCTCTTGTATCTAATTGCAGGTAATTATATAAATAAAATTACAGTAAGAGAAAACTAGAGAACTTAAAATTAATTGACAAGATAATGTAATATACCTGATACCATTGAGTACTTAAGATATTTTGACAAAGCCAATCCCAATCATTCTGACGAAAGTTCTCAAAAGGCTATTTTATAGCTGCTTCCATGGATGAAAACTTTTTATAAGACATTCATATCATATCGCCAATCTTTGTATCTCTCTCTAGCAATATGATTCAATAGAAGTCGAACACGAGGACATTCTAATTGAAGTTCAAACTTCACCTAAGTTTATGTAAACTATTAGTTTATTCATTCATAATTTATTAAAAAATAAAATTTAACAAAGTATAAATGTATCAATGTGCCAGTAGCCGTTGATAGACAACTTGTTTTTCTGCCTCAGAAATTGTTTCCATCCTCTATACCTCAAAGGAGCAAATTTTTGAACGACATAACCAACATCACGAGCAAGCCACCGTGCTTTTCTTGCACCAACTACATGACCATTAGTTGTGAAACCTCTATTTCAATATTCCCAAATACTTAAACAATGGTATCTGTATTTTTACCTCGACCAAGGCCCCATTTTAGTTTTTTGGATTGCTTTAAAAACAACATATACAGTGCAAAGTCAATATCATACATTAGAAGATTAAATGGAGTGGAATGTTGTTATGTATCATGAGACCAAAAGCATGTTGTTCTCCAAAATATTGAAACAGAAAACAAATACGTAAAACAACTACATTAATAAAAATTGAGGTTTATCCTAAAACTTTTCACAATAATATAGGCTAATAAGAAAACGGATCCTTAAAAGGAAGTTGTTGTAGCAACACCAACAACAGTTGAGAACAAGAATAATAATAATAAAAAGAACAAACGTTTAGATTGCGTGGAACCAAGATGAAAAATATGAGTGTATGTTTCATACCAAGTACGCTATAAAATGAGAAAAAGATAACATAATTTTTTTATGGAAGAATAAATACACTTAAATACAAAGTGGAAAAAAAATAAACACCATGAAACTTGCAACAATGTTAAACATAAAATAGTAACTTAAGTACTTCTCTTCTTTTAATGCAACTCACTGCTGTTGTATTCCCAAATTTTACATATATCCAAATGTATATCTAACTCATTCCAACAAGATAGACAACTAAATATTTGCATTTCATGAAATACAATAACAATGTATGAATTCAATTATATTTAACTCACCAGCAGAAGTTATTGGCATGGACTCCGATACTAATTCATTACTACCCGATGTTGGAGAGCATTGAGTAAGACCATTAGAGGATTGGGTTGTAGATGTTAAAGCATTTTGGTGTCTTCCGAGTGCCATCTGTAAAAATAAGAAACAAATTAGAAGAAAAAGCAAAAAAAATATCATTTGGGATTTTAGAAAACATTCAACATGCTACAATCTATATCAATTACACTTCATATATATATATATATACATATATATATATATATATACACACACATATATAAGTTAAATCGATATGTGAAATAATATGTGAATCTAAAGATGGAATTTGAAATTTGGAATTAGGAATTTCATTCTAATTAAAAGGTAAAAATGAATTTTAAGTGAACTAATTGAAAAGATTAAATGAGCCAAATGGGGCTGCCTCCATGATTTCCACCGGAACAAGAGAGGCTCCTAGAAAAGAGATATTCTTCTCATTACTCCTTAGTCAACTAATTCATGAATAGATAATCATACCTTTCTTTCATGCAACACTTTATTCGAATTGACTTTTCGGTTTTGGACCACAAACTGTCATATTCGAATATTTAGTAAGGATGTGCAGAGACAGCCCTTGGTGGGGACATGGCAATAAACAAAAAGAATTGGGTGAGATAGTTTAGAAGAGGACTCTTGATCTTTGTAGACAAACAGATACAACTTTTACTTTTTTTTATTGTACTTAAAGGCTATGTGGGGATAAAAGGAACAAGATGCTCTTTCGGGTTTTGTTTACCCGCCCTCGTGAATGTGAAACGTGAATAGTTCACGCCTTCCTAGGTGAAAAATCTAGATTTGTGTTTCTGTCATTTTTTCTAATTTTCATTTTTTTTTCAAGTTAAAAATTATGGAACATGTATACATGTACTATACAACACAAGTAACCATTACTAATGATTTTTTTTTTTTTGGAAGAAACCATTACTAATGATTATTAATTTGATGTCATTGATAAATAAATAATAATTTGATTATTAATTGAACATTCAAAATGATTTACATATTACTTAAAATTGAACTTCTAAAACTATCCATTGACAACGTTGTTACAGTACAATAATAAAATCTTTAATAAATAAATTAAATAAAAGGTTGGGCATAAAAATAATGGATCTACTCGAATTAAATTTAACAAATTTAATAGGTTAACCAGTTTCAAATTTTTTGTTATTCGAATCAAAATTAATTTAGTTTTGGAGACATATATTCTATACATAATTCAATATCTACTTAATTCTAATACAAATGTTCATAGTAGTAAGAAATTGAAAAAAAAATTTAAACTATTAAACAATAATCAAATTGACCCATCTCAAAACCATACATTAATTATTATATTACAATAACAAGATCCTGAATAAAAAACATCATATTGATTTTATTAAAAAATATATTGATATTTTTTCAACAATTTGTAATTTTATGATCAAGATTTAACAGGTGATAGTGAGATTTTTACAATGGAAACGCGGTATAAAATTAAATTTATGCTCATATTAATTTGAATGACTGACATTAATTATAATCTAACAATCTTCTTATACAAAGATAGTTGAACTTATATCAAAAGCTTATTGATGTAAATATCGAAAAAAAAAAAAGTATATTAATGTAAATATCAAAAAGAAAAAAAAAAGTTTATCAATGTAACTTGATCAAACTTAAACACTCAAATGGGTGCTTCCCGCTTATTGTTGTCTATTTCTCCTATTTTCATCTCATCCTTTTGACTTTTTTGGAATACAAAACTATGTTGGATAAGTAGTACCTTTTAATTACCAGTTCGTATTGTATATGATTTTGATTACTTTTTGACATTCAATCCATCTAGTGCTCACAAATGGCCCTCAATTTTTGAAGCAGTGACATTTCACATCTCTGCTATATGCCCCTAACTATGCACACTAAACTTGCCTATATTTTGTAATCCCACACATACTCTTATGTTTTCTCAGCCCACCAAATTTGGTATAGAGTAGTTTACAAGTGGAGTAAATATGGTAGTATAGTGACATTAAAAAAGTTGGAACCTAGAAAGATTATAAAAGGCAACAAGCAAGACAAATTGTATGAGGTGACGAAAGGAGTTACAACCAACCACAAAATTCATTATAGAAAATAATATTTAACTAGATATTTGATTATATAGCAACAACAGAAGCAGCTGCTAGACAGATGAAAAGCTAACTAATGGAAGACCTAATTAAACTGTGGATATTATAAAAGTCTTGTTAAAGCTCTTTTTTTACTATGACTATGTTGATGTTTCTCTCCTTGCATCAACTTATACTGCAACTGTACTTAATAAATTCATCAAATAAAAACCGATCAAATACATAGTGGAAGTGATCACCAAAAACATTAATCATTCCTGAACCACATAAGGCATGTAAAAAGCTCTGATACTAATTAAAGGGAGTTTTAGAAAAGATTTTGATTATCATATAACATGCAGAAATGAGTTTCAAAAATTTTTCTTATATTGAAAACCTTTTTCAATCAGAAACGAGTTCCTGTATATACGCAGAAAAAGACTTTAGAAACTACATACCTTTTTTCTTGATTTTCTTTTTTCTGATTCCTCGATCTACCACCAGATCTTCCGAGTTATAACCCGCGGTCTAACAACGTGTGTGTGGGCACGTCTCAACAAGAGATAGAGGTCACGTGAAAAGAACGCTGGCCGAATCTTGCAAAAAAGGGGAGAGTCAGAAAAAACTTTTTTTTTTCTCTTTTCTTCTCTCTTTGGTGGCCGAATTCTCTTTCTTTTTCACTTGTGTGCTAGGTTAGGTTTTTTCCTAACTATATAACACTTATATAGTAGTCCTTTAGGGTTTTAGTTTGACCAAATCAAAATAGGATTCTAAATCCTATTTATTTTTAGTCTCCCTAAAGACTTGAACCTGTGACTTTTTGAAGGTGTTATGAGATTCGATAAGAAGGGCAAGCTAAGCCCGAGATATATGGGTCCATTTGAGATTTTAGAGAGGATTGGAGATTTGGTTTATAAGTTGGCACTTCCGCAAGCTTTAACTAGAGTTCGTAATGTCTTTCATGTGTCTATGCTTCGAAAATACATTCCAAATCCTTCTCATGTGATCAGTTATGAACCGCTTTAATTAAGAGATGACCTTACTTATAAAGAAGTACCTATTCGGATCTTGGATCGAAAGGTTCAAGAATTGCGTACCAAGAAGATAACCTTGGTAAAGGCATTATGGAGGAATTATTCCGTTGAGGAAGCAACATGGGAGCGTGAGGATGAGATACGAGTCAAGTATCCACAACTATTTGATTGACAAGGAACCCAAATTTAAATAAACCCAATATGTGTCCTAAGCATTTAAGTTTTCATAACATACCTTTATGTCTTCAGCTTAAACTGTGATTAATAAAATAATTGATATTGTTTTTTTTAAACTCTTTGAAATTTAAGAGAAATATTGGACCTTTATGTAAATAAAGTATTTTTGAACCCTTTAGGGTTTCCCTTTAAATACTATTATAAAGAAAAAGAAACCCTACTTCTTTACCTCTTGTATGTGGCTCAAGATAAGAAAAGGAAAAAAAAAACTCTTATCTCTTGAAGTTACCAAAATCTAAAGAAGGTGTTTTTTAATCAAGAAGCACAAAGAGATCTTCAAGATGTGTTATTAATACTTTATGTATTTTTATACTTATATGCTTAGTGATTCAATATTAGGGTTTTGATTGGGTATAAAACCTAAAAGCATTCTAGTTGAGTTTTTAGTTTCAATTTTATGAAATTAGGTATAGTTTTGACTGATCAGTGCTTATTTTGAAACTTTTATTGTGAATATGTGTTTGTATTGGTAAATTAGTTTTATATTCTATCAACTAGACATTAAAATGGTTCTAAAGAAATTCGTTTCGCTTAAAAATATTTAGTATTGCATTTGTTATGAATTTTCGAATCTTTAACAGAGCTGCTGGAAAAGTTATGTTTTCAAACGTAGTTTCTGTTCAAATCATTGTTTTAACAGGTTATACTGCTCAGAAAATTACATAATTTTATATGATGATTTTACAAGATGTTAATATGATTTTTGAAAAGTTTTGTAATTTTTAGAGTTTATTTGAAAACGATATGAATTTCGTAATTAGGGTTCTGCAATCTGTCCAGCAATACACAGAAGGCAGAAAACTAAAAGTAAAAATACTTTAAAAATATTCATATGTATTATTTAGTTTTGAAACTTTTATTTTAACATTGTATATGTTTATTTCATGTTACTGCAAAATTGTATAGCAATTTGAGTTTTGTAGAAATTCTAACAATTCGACATTATATAGTGTTCTGGTCTGCCCACTGTCAGGCAGAATAGAATACGCCAATAAATAAATTATGTTAAGATAGTTTGAAATTTGAAAAAATTCTGAAAATTTTTATATTTTGAGATATGTTTGTTTAGAAGGGTTCTGCAAAGTTTTAAAGTTTTCTAACTTGTAATTAATTTACTAAAAATCCAATATTGGACACTGTTCCGTTTCCAAAACAGCACTGGTTAGATCTAGTATTGAGTTTTTGGTTTGGGCAATATTTTGAGAGTTATATTTCAGTCCTATGATATTATTTTGAGTCTTGATATAAGTCTGATATGTGATTTAGGCTAAGGTTTGGATCGTTATTTTTTTGGAAGATTTGTTTCCTTGCTTAGATTGCTGAAATGTAAGTATACTAAATCTTTTGTTTTCAAAACAGGAATCACAATGGTATATGTATATGAAAGTGTTTATGTGTGATTTTGAAATATGTTTATGCAACCGTTATACTTTGAAAGTATGTAAATAAATGGTACCATAAAATATGTTTTAACTAGGCATACCTATATTTGTTACTGTTAGTAAGCACAATTATAACTTTTGTGTGGAGCCCTATGTGATATGTGATTTGATATGTGTGTGGCATATAGGAAGTGACTCCAGGGAACCCTGGGGACTAAAGAGTCTACGTAGTTATATGTTGACATATTGGTGCATGTGGGAGTACTCGTTGATGATCACAACGAGGGTCTGGCTTTTACCTTTGGGCATGAGTGTTCTGTGTTTTTTAAAAAATAATCTTCACTTGCATTTTCCCTGTATACATTAGTTGCCGACGGGTAACTTTGGCTCCAATATGTGATAAGTGTTATGTGTAAGTCTTACTATGTAGTGATGAGTAAAGGGATCCTAGTATTATTTTGATACATGATAAGTTTGTAATTTTCGATATATGATAAGTCTTATTTTTTGTGTTTTGAATGTTATTATGATTTGATAAATAAAAATTAATATTTAGTACGCTTACTGAGTATCCAACTCACTTAGTCTATTGTGGTTCCAAATGATTGAGGATTTGAGTCATGCATAGCATGGATTGGCAATTTGGCGAAGATTAGTTCTTGGTTCCCTAGGCTTTAGAAGTTTATTTGTTATTTTTTAGACCGTTGTTTATATTATTTGAACCTTTGTTGGAGGTGGTACTTGTTTTATCAAGCTTATCTTAAGATTAGTTGCAAGTCATTTGACGTTAAGTAAGATCATTTCTTGACATTCGGGCTGGGGTGTGTCAACTAGAACAAATTTCAACGAATTTAGGAGGTATAAGTTTCAAACATGGAATGAAGTCATCCAACTCATAAGCTTGTATAGTTGGTAACACTTGCGCCTTTCAATGAATGTAATTGTCTCGGTCAAACTTCACAGGAAGATTGAAGTTCAAGGTCTTAGCAATGGAGTTGAACTCAATTGAATCAGACGATTGTGAGGTGTGATCACCTCCTCTAAGTGTTGAAGAATTGCCAGAATCTGCCATGGACGATTAGTCCTTGTTCTGCTCTGATACTATATAAAATGTCAACAATACAAGTAAAGCTAATACACTACACATTGAGCTTTACAACAATACAAAACACCGTTGGAGGGAAACTTCAAGCTTCATTTACTAGTGTATTTTCATATACAAAAGAATACAATAATCTGATTACTAAACCTCCTATTTATACACAACCGATGCACACACTTTGCATGATCATACATGTAACAAACTTGCAACTAACTCCTAATAGAATTTCTATAATTAAGGTCAAACTGCCACATGGACATAGGAGATAGAAATCATCTGCTTGAGCTTCCATGTTATCCCACTATGAACCTTTGATCATTTGCATGATCATTCATCTCTTGGGAATGCTTAACTTGATAAGCAAGCAACGTTTCATGTTGTTGTTGCTTACTGTCGAGCTGATGCATACAAGCAAGTTGCTGATTATGAGCAGTTTGTAACCTCTCAATGTATTGCTTACAAACTGCTTAAGTATGGCCAACTTGAGCTGATACTTGCACTGTTGGTGTTGATGCTAGCTTAATCTGCTCCATGTATACAATATCCTTAACAATATTGTTATCGCATCCTGACAAAGCCTCTAAGAACTCGATTATTTCTCCCTGATACCATTACCTGAAAGGACTAAATCGCGCAAGTTGCACAGGTTTCCCTGCGTAATCCTGGGAATGGAACCTAAAAGTTCACATCTAGAAAGCCGAATGGTTGTGAGGGTACTTATATTGCATAACCATTGAGGTATTTGAGAGCTGAAATTGTTAACGAAGAGATCAAGAACAGAAAGCGAAGTAAAATTAATGAACGACAGAGAATGATGGAAACTACGAAGCTCACAATGGAATAAATACAACTATCAGAATGTAGGAAGCATATTGACAACTTGAAGCCAATTAGTCGTTGCATTGCTAAGGTCCACACTTCCTAAACTGAGGTATTGCAAGGAAGAGAGACCAGAGAGCCAGTTTAAATATGAGATCCTTAGTACGTAGTAGCTCCGATGAATAGGAGAATGAATTGAGATTAAGGTATCGCAAGTTCGACAAATTTCCAAGACTAGTGGGAACCATTTCAATGAAGGATGCTCCGGAGAGGTCAAGGTACCTCAGATTCTTAAGTGAACCACTATGATTTGGAAATGTAATTCCTTGGAAATTGTTCATGGAGATATCAAGGACGGAAAGTGACGTAGAATTTACAAATGGAACAGACTGATCTGGGAAATTACTTAGTCCACAAAAAAAACAAATGCAATTCCCAGAGTGAAGGAAGCATATTTAAAACATCCAGCCAATTAGTTGATGCTTTACTGAGGTCCAAGCCTCTTAAATCAAGATATTGTAAGGAAGATAGATTAGAGAGCCAGTTTAAATCTAAGACACGTTATTGATTAGAATAGAAGGCATTGGAGTAGGTGCCGAGATCAAGGTGCTGCAAGTTTGGTAGATTCCCAAGATTATTGGGAACCATTCCGGTGAAGAACACAAAAGAGAGGTTTAGGTACCTCAAATTTCTGAGCGAGCCTATAAACTCCAGGATTGGAACTCTGTGAAAATTTTTGTTGATGAGGTCCGAGTAATTTACATGTGTCAAGTTAAGCAAATAGGGACTTAACGTACCAGACAAGCATGATATATTGTAGTAATCTGCTGCTTCATTTTCTTCAAAATCAGAACAATAATACTGACGTCTGAGTTCAAGCCTCGAAACATGGCCTTTTTGGTTGTCGCAGCCTACACCAACCCAGTGGCAGCAATAAACACCAATGTCCCAACTTGTTGGGAAAAAATGTGTTTGTAAAATAATAAATTTTACGGCCCCAGGATAATTTCCCAAACCAAATAGAGTAAAAATAACTCCAACAATTTTAGTGTGGAAAACCCTCCAAATGAAGGTAAAAACCACGGGACCCATAGGCCGCTTAAAACTTCCACTATAATAATAATGGGATTACAAACTTCACCATTGAGTGGATCTCTCACAAATTACAATAACAATGTAACTTCAATTTGTGGATAGAACCTCACAAATTGGCTCACAATTTCTCTCTCAGAAAACTCTCTCTATTTTTCTCTGAGGATCTCTCAACACACACACTCTCTCAATTGTTGTGTTTTTTATTGAT
Source organism: Xanthoceras sorbifolium (assembly GCA_003430845.1). Lineage (NCBI taxonomy): Eukaryota > Viridiplantae > Streptophyta > Magnoliopsida > Sapindales > Sapindaceae > Xanthoceras > Xanthoceras sorbifolium. Next base: position 12,525,934 of record CM010621.1, read on the forward strand.
ATGAAATGAACTAAGAGCTCACCTATTTATAGGTGAGGATTTGTAGAGAGAATCAAACATAATCATGTTGATCCACCATTACAACTAGAGTTCATGTGCACCTAGCATCTTCACTCTTTCTTTCACATGAGATGAGCATCTTCATGCTTTATTTCACATGAGGTGGACCAACAAATCTCCCCCTCCACTTCATTTGAAGCAGGGTTCCTCCATACCAGCAATCTCTCTACATATAGCAAGCTTTTCTCTAGGCAGATTTTTCGTCATCATATCTGCGCCGTTGTCATTGGTATGAATCTTCTCAACTTGTAACAGTTTATTTTCCAACACATCACGAATCCAGTGATACCTTACGTCGATGTGCTTGAACCTTGAGTGAAAGGTTTGGTTCTTACTGAGGTGAATTGCGCTCTGACTATCGCAATAGAGAACATAGCTTTCCTGGTTCTGATCCAACTCTTGTAGGAACTTTTCCATCCACAGCATCTCCTTACAACCCTAAGTAATTGCGATGTACTCTGCTTCTGTGGTGCTTAAGGCAATACATTTTTGTAATCGTGATTGCCATGAGACAGCTCCCCCTGCAAATGTTATTAGATACCCGGATATAGACTTTCTCGTATCCATGTGACCAGCCATATCTGAATCTGTATATCCTTCTAATACATATTTACTATTACCAAAACATAAACAATGACTGGAAGTACCTCTGAGATATCTGAGTATCCATTTGACTGCTGTCCAATGTTCCTTTCCAGGATTATATAGGAATCGGCTCACAACTCCAACAGCATGAGCAATGTCTGGTCTGGTGTATACCATAGCGTACATTAGATTGCCAACCGCCGATGCATAAGGCACTTTGCTCATTTCTGATTTCTCTTCCTCTCTAGAAGGACACTGACTTGCATTAAGCTTGAAGTGGCTTGCAAGTGGAGAACTAACAGATTTGGCTTTGCTCATGTTGAATCTTTCAAGAACCTTTTTAACATACCGTTCTTGAGATAGCCAGATTCTTCGATTTTGTCTGTTGCAGGTAATCCTCATGCCAAGAATCTGCTTAGCGGGTCCTAAATCCTTCATTGCAAAGGACTTGCTCAACTTTTTCTTTAACCTGTTAATTTTGCCGATATCTTGGCCAACAATTAACATGTCATCAACATAAAGCAAAAGAATGATAAAATCACCATCAGAGAATTTCTTGATGAAGACGCAGTGATCAGCCGTCGTTCTGTTGTACTCATTTTTCTCCATGAACGAGTCAAACTTTTTGTACCATTGCCTTGGTGCCTGTTTCAGACCGTACAAACTCTTCTTTAGTCTGCATACTGATTTCTCTTTCCCTTTGACTTGGAAACCTTCACGCTGCTCCATGTAGATCTCCTCGTCGAGATCACCATGTAAGAATGCGGTTTTTACGTCAAGTTGTTCAACCTCCAGATTGAGACTAGCTGCCAAGCCAAGAATAACTAGGATTGAAGACATTTTTACCACTAGTGAGAATATTTCTTCAAAATCAACACCCTTCTTCTGCCCGAATCCTTTCACAACCAGTCTTGCTTTGTAACGTGGTTGTGAGTTGCCTTCTTCACTTTTGATTTTGTACACCCATTTGTTCTTGAGAGCTTTCCTTCCCTGTGGTAATTTCACCAAGTCAAATGTGTGGTTCTCATGTAGGGATTTCATTTCTTCCTGCATGGCTTTTAACCACTCCGTCTTGTGCTGGTCAGTAATAGCTTCATCATAGCTCTCTGGTTCTCCCTCGTCAGTGAGCATCACATACTCATTAGGAGAATATTTACGACTTGGTTGTCGCTCTCTAGTGGATCTCCTTAACTGTACTTCTGGCTGGACTTGTTCTGGTTCTGGACTGCGAGCTGGTGGATGAACATCATCAGTATCTGGTGTAGCTCCCCCTTCATCAGAATTTGTTAGTGGAGAGACTGGTTCCAGATTAACTGAAATTTCATCTGACTGTGGCTTCTCGGGTTTCTCAAAATCCTCGATCGTCTGATCTTCAAGAAACACCACGTCTCTACTTCTGATGATCCTTTTGTTAGCAGGATCCCAAAGTCTGTAGCCGAATTCTTCATAGGCATGTCCCACAAAGATACACTGTTTTGCTTTTCTATTTGTTCTTGAGAGCTTTCCTTCCCTGTGGTAATTTCACCAAGTCAAATGTATGGTTCTCATGTAGGGATTTCATTTCTTCCTGCATGGCTTTTAACCACTCCGTCTTGTGCTGGTCAGTAATAGCGTCATCATAGCTCTCTGGTTCTCCCCCGTTAGTGAGCATCACATACTCGTTAGGAGAATATTTACGACTTGGTTGTCGCTCTCTAGTGGACCTCATTAACTGTACTTCTGGCTGGACTTGTTCTGGTTCTGGACTGCAAGCTGGTAGATGAACATCATCAGTATCTGGTGTAGCTCCCCCTTCATCAGAATTTGTTGGTGGAGAGACTGGTTCCAGATTAACTGGAATTTCATCTGACTGTGGCTTCTCGGGTTTCTTGAAATCCTCGATCGTCTGATCTTCAAGAAACACCACGTCTCTACTTCTGATGATCCTTTTGTTAGCAGGATCCCAAAGTCTGTAGCCGAATTCTTCATGGGCATGTCCCACAAAGATACACTGTTTTGCTTTTCCATCCAGCTTGGACCTCTTGTCTTTTGGGATGTGGACAAATGCTCTGCAGCCAAATACTTTCAAGTGTTTGTAAGAAACGTCTTTCCCCGTCCAAACTCTTTCTGGTACGTCATAGTTCAACGGAACTAATGGAGAAAGGTTGATTAAGTCAACTGCGGTTCTCATTGCCTCCCCCCAAAAGGAGTTTGGTAGTTTTTCATTTGAGAGCATACATCTAACCCTTTCACAAATGGTTCTGTTCATCCTCTCTGCAACACCGTTATGTTGAGGTGTCTTTGGTACTGATTTTTCCAGCCTGATGCCGAAACTTCTGCAGTACTCCTCGAATGGTCCACGATACTCACCGCCATTGTCTGCACGTACATACTTCAAATGTCTGTCAGTTTCTCGCTCAACTTTTACATGAAACTGCTTGAAAACTTCCTGCACTTGATCTTTAGTTTTCAAAGCAAAAGCCCACACTTTTCTAGAATGATTATCAATGAAAGTCACAAAATAAGTAGCACCTCCTAGTGACTTACAACTCATTGAACAGACATCTGTGTGTATTAAATCTAGAATATTCGCCTTTCTAGATGGTGGGGAACTACGAAATGCAACTCTGTGTTGTTTTCCCATAATACAATCAACACAAGTAGGCAATGATGTACCTTTCATTCCTGGCAAGAGCGCCTTCTTGGAAAGAATACTGAGACCTTTTTCACTCATGTGGCCGAGCCGCTTATGCCATAACTCGGTGGGAACTTCTTTCCTGGTGGTGTTTACTTCTCATTTACATAGCTTGGCTTCTATGTGGTATAGGGATGTATCTTTCTTGCCTTTTGCTATTGACACGCTCGAAACGCGTGGGAATAAATCCCAAGTGCAGGATGTGTCGAAGTAATAATATTTCCGTGAGTACGGAGTCGAATCCACAAGGAAGTGGTGGAACTAATTCTATAAACTAGAGATTATAATAGTGCGGTAAAATAAATCAAGGTTTTGATTTTTGGGTTTTTAATTAAAATATAATTAACTACTAATGCAATAAATTAAAGCGAGACGGATACGATGGAAGATACTGCTAGGTAGTCTCACGGTTCCAATTCCGAATAAGGAAATATATTGACTATTATGAAGCACGTTATTAACATGATAAGAATAATTCAACCACGGCCACACCACATGGTATTGCTCCCGCAATGGGATGGTATGTGAATTCGGTCAACCACACCTATTGGTCGTAGAGTGCAATTAATCGAAAACCATAGTTAATCTAATGCCTAGGTTAATTACGTAATTTCTTATCAAAACTAACCCAGTATTGATTTTAGAGTCAATTAAGCTCGATTGCAATCTCAATGATTTCTCATATAATATTACAATAAATATTAAATCGATTCTCATCACGGGGCATGCAATCTACTTTCGCAATCGCAAAACACCATAAATCAAACACAAAGTAATAATATAATACACTTAAAATCAATATAATCTCTGACAGTAAATATCAAATCGATTCTCATCACGAGGCATGCAATCTACGTTCGTAATCGCAAAACACCATAAATCAAACGCAATAAGATAATGCTCAAATAATCTCATTCACAATATCATGAAATAATATACAAAATATATTCGTAGTCAATAAATCCGAATCCGTTCATAGTTCCGAAAACTACCTAACAACAAATCTAATCACTCATTCAATCGATTAAACATAAAGATAGGAAAAGGGAAGTGATACAACCCATTCGATGAAGTCGAGAATCGAAACCCGCTTGTTTCCCGCTTAGATTCCTCCTCCCTCATTCTTCGTCTTCTCTCCGATGAATCTTCGATGTAATCGTAAACTAGAGATGTGTTGGTGTTGTGTGATGTTGGGTTGTGTTTGGGATGAGCAAAATGGATGGAGGTCACCCTTGGAGGCAGCCAAGAGCTGCTCCCTTTCTGTCTTCGCGTCTGGACTCCTGCCATTTTCTTCTTATTTTTCTTCTTATAGGCAGCCCATTTAGGGCGTATTTTTCTTCACCGCGACCACCACCGCGACCAGTGGTCGCGATGGCTTGGTCGCGGCCTTCACTGGGCCGCTGGGAATGGCTGAAGCGCGAGCAGCATCGCGAGAAGGACAGGTCGCGGTTGAGCTCGCCACCTTCACTGCTGCCATTTTCTCCTCCATGGCGAGCTTCTCGCGAGCAGCTGTGGTCGCGATCTTTCTTGCCATGCTCACTGTCTGAACTGGTCACCATCATCGCGAGGCGGAGGTCGCGAGCTGGGGCTGATCGCGCGAGACTCGCGCTGCTCACTGGAGGCTTGGGCGTCTTCATCGCGAGCGAGGTGGCGCGAGGGAGAAGAGCTGGTCGCGCTGTGCATGGCGATTTGTTTTATTTTTATTTCTTTAGACTGCAAAACGACGCCGTTTTGCACCACCCTTTTGGTGCCAAAACGGCGCCGTTCCACTTAAGTGAGAAACATTAGGTGCAAAACGCACCGTTTCACTTAAGTTTGGTGGAACTTTCTGAAATTGCAGTTTTGCCCCAGAACTTTGCTATTCTTTCACCGATGCCCTTCCCCAAAGTTACTGAATTTACACGTTTTCCCCATAAATATTCAAAATCATCACTTAGGTCCCTAAACCTGCAAACTCAATAAAAACACATCAAAAGCACCAAAAATACTTAAGAATACAATTAAAAGATACGGTTTAGGGGTCGTAAATATGTAACAAATATTGATCGATCAGCTATTACCAAATTGCCTTTGGTAAGCTTCCATTTTCCTTCACCAAAATAATTGCTGTAACCATCGTCATCAAGTATTCCGGTGGAGATCAGATTGAGGCGGATATCAGGAACATGCCTCACATCTTTCAAAACTTGCCTGCATCCAAGGTTAGTTTCTAAATGGATATTTCTAATGCCGATAATTTTGGAGACATCATCATTTCCTATCCTCACTCGTCCGAAATCACCATGAGTGTAGGTTGAGAAGAACTCCAGTCGTGAAGTGACATGGTATGATGCACCTGAGTCAACTACCCATGTAGAATCTTGACTTGCAAGATTGATATAATCCTCAGCTTGAACAACGACAACTTCTTCGGTGACTGTTGCGGTGTCATTTGTTCGGGTTTGTGCATCCTGATTTCTGGTTCGCTCCGCCTTTAACTTTCGACATTCTCGAATGAAATGTCCGAGCTTACCACAGTGGTGACACTTCTTGTCATGCCTTGATCGGGACTTTGACCGTCCTCTTTGCTGACTTTGGTTATGGGGATTTTTACTCCTTCCCCTCCATTCTTGCTTGCTTTATTTCTCCGTAACAAGTGCTTCGTTTTCAGGGGTATGCTCTTCGTCTTTTCGTCGAGACTCTTCGTTGAGCATTCTGTCTTTTACCATATCCATGGTAAGTTTCCCATCAGGAGCAGAGTTACTAACTGACACAACCAGAGTGTCCCAGCTTTTTGGTAGAGAACTCAGCATCAACAATGCTTGCAACTCGTCATCTACAGTCATTTTCATAGAGTTGAGTTGATCTATGATGCCTTGGAACTCGCTCATGTGTTCTGACACGCTGTTTCCATCTTTATACTTCAAGTTGACTAATCGTCGCATCAGATTAGTTTTATTCTGTGCAGTTGTCCTTGCATACATTTTCTCCAACTTTTGCTAAAGAACGTAAGCATCGTGTTCATTAGCAAAGTTTTGGAAAATGCTTCTGTCGATCCATTGTCTGATTTGAGCAGCACATTTTCGGTTTAGCACAGTCCACTCAACGTCTGATGTGGACGTCGAAGTGCTGGATGTCTTAGCATCCGTTGAAGCTGTAGTCACTGCTTCCTCCTTCGGCATTACAATCGGCTTCCACAGATCTTTAATGTATAAAAGATCCTCCATCTTTGGCTTCCATACTGCACAATTAAATGCAGTCAACTTGATCATGTTGCCTGTGCTCTCCTTCATTTGGATCGTTAGTCAACAAGTTTCGCCGAGTTTGATATTTTTCAGTGATGAATAGTACTTCGTATGCGTGAATAGTGCACGTGATCGTGAACAGTACACCAGGTAAGTTCCCAGGAAAGAGAGGTGGGTCACAACGGACACACTTAAATACCAAATCTTTCCTAGCCAGAATCTTTCCTAGACATGCACTTTCCACACCACCACACTTCCAGCAATAAAAAAAATCAGTAAACTTAAGAATAATTCTTTTCTGATGTGGAAGATCAGATAATACTGCAACCACAGAGCATACTAAGAATTTTCTAGAGAAACTGATACCGGCTCTGATACCACTTTGTTGGGAAAAACTGTGTTTGTAAAATAATAAATTTTACGGCCCCGGGATAATTTTCTAAACCAAATAGAGTAAAAATAACTCCAACAATTTTAGCGTGGAAAACCCTCCAAATGAAGGTAAAAACCACGGGACCCGTAGGCCGCTTAAAACTTCCACTATAATAATAATGGGATTACAAACTTCACCCTTGGGTGGATCTCTCACAAATTACAATAACAATGTAATTTCAATTTGTGAATAGAACCTCACAAATTGGCTCACAATTTCTCTCTCAGAAAACTCTCTCTATTTTTCTCTGAGGATCTCTCAACACACACACTCTCTCAATTGTTATGTTTTTTATTGATATGAAATGAACTAAGAGCTCATCTATTTATAGGTGAGGATTTGTAGAGAGAATCAAACATAATCATGTTGATCCACCATGAAAGAAACATTTACAACTAGAGTTCATGTGCACCTAGCATCTTCACTCTTTCTTTCACATGAGATGAGCATCTTCATGCTTTATTTCACATGAGGTGGACCAACACAACTCCCAAGAAGAAAGCCAACCTAAAGGATCTTTTAGTTCTTCTTTGAATTGAAGAAGAATTTCACTCTCCTTATCAATACAACCCATGTTGAAATCCTCACCACTGGGATTGAAAGATTTAGTTAATAAAAAAAGGAAGAGAAAAAAAAAAAAGGTGATAGACACAATACCAATAAATATAGTAATAATTGTTAAAAATGGTCTAAAAATTATTGGAAAAATTATTTTTAGCCACATATAAAAAAAATAGTTTTTAGCCACTTTGATAAAAAAATTTATATATAAATATCTTTCAACCACCCTCTGACTGGATAATTATAAAAAGATCCCGAGAAATAAAAAATTACAAAAAAATCCATTAAAAATTATTGAAAAACTCATTTTACACTTTAACCTAGTTAAAACAAAAACTATTGGAAAAATTGGCCAAAAAATTATTGAAAAAATTATTTTTAGCCTCAAATGAAAAAATAATCGTCGTTAGTCATTTCTGGAATGGCAAATTATTTTGTAATCCTTATATAAATAGGTAGGTAAAATTTGAGTTGAACCCACCATTATGTTTCCAGATTTGATTTTCCTCTTTTAATAAATTAGATTTTTCTCTTTCTAAAAAACACCTAGAATATGAAAAGTTTTTTCTCCCTCCCCTCCCTCGCTGCCATTTGAGTTGAACCCACCATTATGTTTCCAGAGTAAAATTTCATTAACCCAGCATTTCACTAACCAAACATTTTACTAACCAAATATTTCACTAACCAAACATTTCACAAACTTATTTCACAAACCAAACCAAATATTTCACAACAGCAGTTCATATATTTCACAAATTTTACAAATTTCACAACTGACTGTTGTTCGCTGCTCGGCGAGATTCGTCTCCCACGTTGAAACTCCGACAGTCCCGGCCTCATTGCGTCGCGACGACCTCATTTGTCTTCGAACCAGTCTCCTTGGACAGATGACTATTGTGGACATCCAAGTACATAATACTAAGAGCTTCTAAATATATCGAGTAACCTTGGTCTTTTTTTTTTTTTTCTCTTTTTGAAAATAAATAGAAATCGTGCGAACGTAAAACAGAACCGAGAGACAGAGAGTGATTTCTGATCAGGAATATAAAAATAAATTTTCTGATCAGGAAGATACAAATAAATAACCCAAAAAATATGCTTTTGTTTAGTTGATGCCACAAGTTGATTATCTAAGAAACATATTGCAAATGAAATAAACTTACAGTTGAAAATGGCGGCGAGAGAGGGCGAGGGAAAATGTCGGTGACGGAAGGCGAGGGAAAATAGTGACGAGAGAGGGAGGGCGAGGGAAAACGATGGCGAGGGAGGGCGAGGAAAAACGGCGGTGAAGGAAGGCTAGGGAAAATGGCGGCAAGGGAGGGAGGGTGAAGGAAGGCGAGGGAGAAATCACGTCTGGGATTCATAGGGTTTTGGCGCCGGCAATGGAGATGAGGTTAAACGGAGGCGAGGAAGCTTGAAAGTCGACGAAAAACAGCAGTAAGGGATGGCGAGGGTCAACGGCAACGAAGGAAGGGAGGGAGAAAAAGCTTTTCAGATTCTAGGTTTTTTTAGAGAGAGAAAAATCGAATTTATTAAAAGAGGAAAATCAAATCTGGAAACATAATGGTGGGTTCAACTCAAATTTTACCTACCTATTTATATAAGGATTAAAAAAATAATTTGTCATTCCAGAAATGGTTAAAAACAATTATTTTTTCATTTAAGGCTAAAAATAATTTTTTCAATAATTTTTAAGCCACTTTTGATTTGTCTCATAGAAGAGACAGTAGAGTGCTGCTGTCATAAAAGGAAAAAAAATAAATAAAAAAAGGGGCTGACGTCGGCCGAAAAAAAAAAGTGTTTTTGTTTTGACTAGGTTAAAGTGTAAAATGGATTTTTTTTTTGTAATTTTTCAGTCAGAGAGTGGTTGATGGATATTTATGTTATTTTTTTTTTATCAAAATAGCTAAAATCGATTATTTTTTATATGTGGCTACAAATAATTTTTTCAATAATTTTTAAGCCATTTTTAACAATTTTCACTTAATTTTTTCTTTTTTATTTAGGCAAGGGAATTTGAATTTCAATAATGCTAGACATTTCACATTTTATATTACAACTTATCTCAACCTATGATATAACAATTAGTAAATTGATACACATTAGTAATGATAAATGCACTTGTCACATAGAATGTGAGTTTAATTGACACATTATAGATTTTGATAAGTTGTGATAATAAAGAAGTATGTTTAGCATTACTCTTTGAACGTGGACCTCAACTTAAAGTTGTTGTTACTATCAGACTATACATACGACTACATATAGATGTTAATTACTAACATGAAGGTTTATACAAAATTGGTAAAATTATAATAAATAGTAATGAATGAATTATTTTAACCTCTAATTTTCAGAATTTTCAGAATTTACAAAATTTAATAAATAGTGTAATGGAGTCTCATGCTTCAGCAATACAAGCTACACAAATTGCAGCTAGATTGTCAACACATGTTGCAGCTACTGAAACGTGTGATGCAAGAAATAATCAAACATTACAATACATGAGAGTTGCACAACCAGTTGCATCTATCTCAGCTGATAATCATAGAAAGGATCAACTATATACAAAATACACTGGTATTGTAGTGCACAGATCAGTGATCAAATCAGCTGAGGAAAGGGCAGCTGATTATCATTTGAAATCTAGACATTCCAGGGTCCCAAGATAGAGATGATGTGGCAGCCAGCTAAGAAGGTTGTTAGGAGTTAGTTATAGATTTATGTTGCCAAAAGTGCATGCTCGTAATCCTATGTTTAGTATAAATAGCTAATTGTAAAGTTTTTGTAATTAATCAAAATCAGTCTCTGGATTTCCAGATCAAAAATACCTGCATTGTTCTTCACATACATCTTATATTCATCAATGAACATTGAAGCACAAATCAATGCTTGACAATCTTGTTAGCAAGATTCACATGGTATCAGAGACATAGACAAATGTCCCTAGCATCATCTGCTTCAACTGATTCAGCTACTTCAGCGAACATCAACGAAACTATGGCATCACCATCAACCTCAGATTTCAACACTATAACCAAAACTCTGACATTCAATGTTTCTTTGAAACTTGACAAAAGCAATTATATTCACTGGAAGACACCGATCCTTCTAGCTATTCGTGCAATGGATCTTGAAGGTCTCATCACCAGCTCTACTCAAGTTCCAGATCAATTCATCAAAGTGCACTCTGTTAGTACAATGCGAGAAACTGTTGTAAATCAACAGATCAATCAAGCTTTCATGAAACAGAGGAAAGCTGATTAACTTCTTCTTGGCTGGCTCATTTCAACTATGAGTCTGAATCTAATAGGTCAGGTAACATCTTGCAAGACCTCTTTATCTCTTTGGCTCAAGTTAGAAAAACTTTACTCTCAGTAGTCATTAGCTAAAGTTATACAACTTAGACAACAACTGCAAACTATTAAAAAAGGAGGAGACTCTATTAGTGATTTTATCTTAAAAATAAAAAACATTGGTGATGCCTTGATGGCTACTGGAAAAGAAGTACCTAAGAGAGACCTAATCTTGCAGCTGCATAAAACAGTAAAAAACAATGTTGTTTGTTTAACCTACATATGTGAATCAAGATTTCTACATTCCCCTCTATGTATATTGTTCACAATAAACAAAAACACATGTAAACAAACAATTGAATAAAGAAAATGTTGGAAAATCCAAAAATACCAAAAATATTAACCTTGTAAATTCATCAATATATACATAGATTTATAGTTCAAAAATAAACATTGAATCGAGTGAAATGGATAAGCCACACTGCTGGTTGAAGGTGTGACCGGAAACGGAGCCGGAAGTGGTGGGTTTTGGTCTGCCATAGGAAAGAAATTGAGAGAAAGGAGAAAGAGAGGTAGGAGAGAGAGTGAACTACACTATTTCCAGAAGTTTCCAAAAGATACGAAATCTAATGGGCCAGCCCCATATATATATATATGTCTGGAGAAGTATAGGTACCTTCTCATATAAAACAAAAATTGACCAATCCCATTATGAATCTAAAACATAAGTCACACAAAAATTGTGTAATTAGATTTAACTACATCAAAATGGTACAACAGTAATAATCACATACCAAATATACCAATACAAAATGCTCCAGAATATTTGACATTAAACATTATTATTATTATCTTAATATCATAATAATTAGGCTAGTCCACAAAATGTAGGATAAAAGAATAACAGAAAAAAAAATTCAACTACTCTATCAAAACCTCTGCTGAACCCAGTTAAAAAAATCAATCAGAAAACCACCACAACAACAAACTGAGGATCTAAACACAAATTTGAGAGGACCCAAATGAGAAATAATCAATAAAAGAGGAAAATTAGAGGAGAGAGTGAAGTGACAGTAATTCTAACCATGATTTTGCTTGTTGCCTCCGTAATCTGACTAGTCTGGAACAAAATGAGCTGCTAGTTGCCTCCGTGCTGGCCGTCCTCTTGCTAGAACACGATGCTTGGAACCTTGCCAACCTTCCTCTCCTACATGGAGATTTTCGTATCGGAATAAGCGCGAGAGATGGCTAGAATGGTCTCGGCGTACTTCGGGTCAGGCCTCGGGAACGCATCGTAGGACAGCGGGCTAGTGAGACTTCATGGATTGTGGCAGCCGTGGGGCAGATTGAGAGAAAAGGTGGAGATAGAGGTTTAGGAAAGCGAAGAACTGCGGCTGACATTGTTGGTAAGATAGTGGGAGGGTTTAATGAGGTTTTCGGAGGTGTTATACCTCTGTCTACTTCATGTAGGAAAAACAACGCGGCGGAAGTGTCAAAAGTGGGTTTGGTACGTTTTAAAAAATTTCCTTAAAAAGAACGGATAACTTAACCCTCAATTAATTAAATATATATAATAAAAGGTATCATACCTTTTGAATCGTGAAGATTGATGTTGCATCAAGATGGAACCACAAGATCTTCCAATCCAATCACGAACGTAGACCACGTTGGAGTATGGGCTCCCTTTCTTTGAATTGTGTACCTGAGAATAAGAAACAAAAAACTTTTCTTCTATGTTAGTCACAAAAACCCTCTAGAGAAAACGAAGAACGTGCGATCATTTTTGAATTCTCAATCTCTCGATTGACACTCGTGTGATCCTAAGTCGAATTTGTGCTCAAAGCCTTTTAGTGTAAAAGCTAGTAGTGCACTATCGAACCTGGACGTTCTTGCTCTCTTTTCTCTTGGCCGACTTCTCACTCACCTATTGCTCTAGTTGGGCGATTTTTCTTAGCTTCACAAAGCTCACAAATTCTCACCAATTGCTTAAAATGGCCGAACTCCCCTTGTTGGTTTTACTTAGGTGGCCGAATTCCTTTTGATAGGAGGATTTGTGTTCCACCAAAAACCTATCAATTCAAGAGTTCAATACTATCCCCACAAGTAAGTGTATTATCCAATAATTAAATTAATGGATATTAAGTAATTGTGGCATAATCAAAATTTCCTAATTTGACACAAAAGTCAACTTAGAATTTTGATAGTTATTAAAAACATTCCTAATTTGATTTGATAAATAATTCATATTATATATCAAATAAGATCTTTGATATTTATCATACTATCTTAAATAATATGATACTAAGAATCTAATTCCTAATAGAAAAGTAGTTTGACTTTTTAATTAAATAATTAATTAATTTTATTTAATTAAATAATAAAATAAAACAAAGTAATTAGCTAATAATTAAGGTAATGCCGCCCAAGTCATTCAACATGGACCAAACTTTATTTTTCCATTTTATTAATCCCATTGGACTTGCACAATAAGTCCACATGTGAACTAGACTTATTCTTACTAAAAAAACAAGTCCACATACCTTTATTTAATATATTAATATAATTTCAACAGCCCATTTATATTAAATGTGAAATTATATTCTTAATATATTAATGGAATGCTAAACACAATCCTATAGGGCTGCCCAAGGGATCACACACCCTTGGCCGCCTATACTAGGTACTTTGACGAGTTACTGCGTGTCTTGATCGAACACAAGAACACACCTCTCAAACCTTTTGAAAAAATTCCAAAAACAATTCTTAAGATGGATCAATTAAATGATCCGGTAGAATATAACAAGTAATCCATTCAAATTTATGTGGATTAGGGATCTTGGCGGGCTATCTAAATTTAAGCTCCAATAGACATAACCTAATCACTATCAACAAATGATTCACTTAGATCCGATCTATTAATTTTAGTTTATTCTACTAAAGAACTAAAATTGAACTTTTAAATAAAGATATAATAAGTTAGCGTACTAATTCGTGCCCTAGACAACCTAAATGGAGAAAGTGTATCCTCATGAAAAATATCAGTAATAGCCAAGAGCTTATAGACCGTCTATAGCTCTCTAAGTTACCATATTTACTCATATGACCATGTTTTCAAACTTGGATATTTTTACTTGTCCAGAAGCCATTTTTCAATAGTCACTATTGAAAACTTAACGTTAAGATTTAATATCCAATATCTCAAAACATCCATACGATGGTATTCTGCTAACATTTACTAAATGTAGTCACGATGTCCATATCTATAAATGAAGTCCTCTATCGATATACATGTGAATACCACCAAACCATCGATGATAGACTATGCGATATAATCGTACTCATTGACAGCTCAAATGATAACGCATGAAACCATAAGTCCATCATTTATCTCAGGATTAAGATAGACTCCCCGATTGTCTCAGTCGAATACTTTTATCCACTAACGGTTGCGGATAAAGTTTTCTTCATTGATCCCATTTAAAGCACCTAGTGCACTAGATTCTTTTGTCCAAAGACACATTGATGATTTTAGACTCATCATATCACATTTGATCTCGCTCAAATACTAACAAAAGAATCTACAACTTTAACAAGGTAAAGGCGCCCAACTTTTATCTTAAGTTGTGAATGTTGTTCGAGACTAACTAAAGAATTGTATCTACCTCATACATATTCAGATGTACAAACAATTCTTTATATCTCATAATCTCTTGACTTTATGATTATTTACTTTTAACAATTACTATAAATATTATAAGATTTGTTAAAACAGAAATCACTTTATTAATATGAAAAATATTGTCAAAAATACTATTACACTCTTGCTATCGAGCATAATACTAACAATCTCCCACTTACACTATAACAAGTGTGTCATATCTCTCATTCTCATGTTCTCTAGGTGCCCATCAAAACTCTTTTGTGGTAGAGTCTTTGTGAAGGGATCCGCTAGATTTTCTGCTAACGCGATCTTGGCAATTGTCACGTCACCCGAATGCACAATTTCCTGAAAAGATGACACTTCCTTTCAATGGGTTTCCCTCTTTTATGACTTCTTGGTTCTTTCAAATTAGCCACTGCACCACTATTGTCACGGTAAATGGTGATCTGCTTATTCGCACTATGAACTACTTCCAAGTCAATCAAGAATTGATGGAGCCACACAGCCTCTTTAGCAGCTTCGCATGCGGTAACATACTTAGCTTCCATGGTAGAATCAGTAGTGCAAGATTGCTTGATACTCCTCCATATGACTGTGCCTCCGCCTAGGGTAAACACGGATCCTGATGTGGATCTCCTAAAGTCAGAATCCGATTAGAAATCGAAATCTGTATACTCAATAGGAATCAAATCCCCTCCAGAGTATACAAGCATATAATCTCTCGTTCTCCTAAGATACTTGAAAATATGCTTAACTATCGTCCAGTTATCAGGACCAGGTTTCGATTGAAACCTGCTAACTATGCCAACTACAAAACAAATATCTGGTCTAGTGCAGAGCATTGCATACATGAGACTTCCAACTGTCGTGGCATATAGAATCCTGCTCATGAATTGCTCCTCATGCACGTCCTTAGGAACTTGTTACTTTGAAAGCTTGATTCCATGCCTGAAAGGTAACATATCTTTCTTGGAATCCTGCATGGAGAACCTAGACAAGATTTTACCTATGTATGAAGCTTGGGATAATGCAATCATTCTATTCTTTCTATCCTTTATTACTTGGATACTAAGAATATAACTTGCTTCTCCTAAGTCCTTCATATCAAAATATTTTGCTAATCAATCTTTCACTAATGTTAATACACCTACATCGTTTCCAATGAGCAGTATATCATCAACGTAAAGAACTAGGAAAACCAACTTGTCGCCTTTGATCCTTTTGTATACACAAGGTTCATCTAGGTTCTGAATAAATTCAAAACATTTCATAGCTTGATTGAACCTTATGTTCCAGGATCTGGATGCTTGCTTCAATCCATAAATGAATCGTTCAACTTGCATACCCTTTGCTCTTGGCCTTTTTCAATGAATCCTTTTGGTTGCATCATATAGATACGTTTGTTAAGACTTCCGTTTAAGGAAAGCTGTCTTGACGTCCATTTTCCAAATCTCTAAGTCTAGAGATGCTGCAATGGATAAGAGTATCCTAATGGATGTAAGCATGGCTACATGAGAGAAAATTTCCTCGTAATCAATACCTTTCTTCTGTGTATAACCTTTAGCTATCAATCTAGCTATAAAGGTTTCCACCTTACCATCCATACCTCTTTTCCTCTTGTATACCCACTTGCACCCTATGGGTTTTATCCCTTTAGGCAAGTCTACAAGAGACCAGACTTTGTTCGTGAACATAGATTCAATTTCAGATTGCATTTCCTTTTGCCAATAGCAACAATCAACATCCTCCATAGCTTCCTTGTACGTGTAGGGATCATCGTAGTCCGAGAGATTCTCTACAGATTCTCCTAGACCGATGTATCTTTCGGGTTGTCTACTAACCGTCCCACTACGACGAGAAATGCTAGGTTGTTGATCTTGTAATGGTGCAGAACTTATAATTGGGCTAGGTCGTGAAACCTGCTATGGAATTGTATCTCCTAAAGGCTCATTCAGGACAATTCTACTGTAACACCCCCTTACCCGACCCGACTGGATCGACTCAGGGAACGTTACCGGGTTTCAAAACTTTCTCAATTCACTTTATAAATTTTCAAATTCATTGGAAAACCACATAGTTTATAATTTAAAAACATTTTCGAGTGAGCCCATCGAAATACACTTTTTATAAAAATTTCGGCAGAGTTTCCTTTGTTTTTCGGATTTCCCAAAACCTGTTTTTTTTTTCCACAACTCAAATCAAATACAAATTCAATAACACTTCAAATCTCATTTTCAATCAATTGCGCACTCTGCCGTTTAGTGCGACTTTCAAACAATTTTCAAAAATCAAATAGTGCATAATTAATTCATTACAGTCCTTAAGAAATGGGAAATAGAATTCATAAACCAATTTAATTACAAAACAGAATTATACAAAACGTTTACAAATTTCTGTATATACATGCATATCAATCATAATACACATCAACATAAATATCTACCCCAGAAATGTGACTCTACGCCTCTGTCTGCAGGAAACTCCTCTTCAGTCTTTTGCCTCTTCAGTATCCCTGGTACCTACGCGTTAGAAACAAAACTAACGCGCTAAGCATATAGCTTAGTGGGTGTACACTAAACTCAAATATGCAAATCATAAATAACTTTTAATAAGAAACATATCACAATATATATATATTTCAATTCTAATCATTTACAGAAATAATCATTTTAACTTCAAAATCAAACCATAAAGCAGTTATAATCACTTTAACTTCAAGAATAAGATCAACATGTAAAATCGATTAATATAGTCACTCACTTCACTTCAATTCTGGCCCGCTAGAATACTCAACATAACTAGGACTGGAATATGGGTCGTTCGACCACAGTGACTGTCTGTCGAACATAGCTCCCACCCTAGGACGAATCCTAAGAGTGGTACGTATCTCCCTACTCTAGGACCGAGTGGTCGGAACCTAGAGAGGTATATAACTCCCTATCCCAGGAACGAATCCTTAGGAAGGTACGTGTCTCCCTACCCCAGGACGAATCCGTGAGGAGGTACGTGTCTCCCTGCCCCTGGACGAATCCATGAGGAGGTACATATAGTCATCAATAACATATCAATATCGGTGCAGTACTGCTCACTGAACCCAGCTGGTATACCAACCTCCTATATCCATTTATATGTCTAAGTATCCTAGGGCCGTCTCGATAAACTAGTTTTCAAATATTCACTATATTTACAAATCAACGGAAACATTCGATTTCAATAACATAGATTTTTCATGGGAAAATCAACAATATTTATGCAAGAGTCGAAAACAAGTAATTTCAGCGGAATCGTAATAATCAAGATACAATCAACAATAAAATCATTTCCATAAAATAATATAAACACATAAAAATTGAAAAATCTTCAAATTAATTGCAGATTTAACTAAAAATACTTAATACTTTTTGTAAAGGTTTCGAAAACGAAGGTACACCAACCTGGATATCGTTTTTCTTTCGACTATCGCGGTTCTAGATTTCTTTTCCTTTCCCTTTCTCTTTCTCCTACACTTTCCTTTTCTCTTTCCTTCCTCTTCTCTTCTTCTTCTTCTTCCTCTTCTTCTTCTTTCTTCTTTCTTTTCTTTCTTTCTTCTTCTTTCTCTTCTTTCTTTCTTCTTCTTTCTTTCTCGGTCTCTGCCTCTCTCTTTTTCTCTGTTTTTGTGGCTTCTGCGAGAAGCCAATTTTTTTTTATATTTTTCGGTCGTCGCGGTACTCACTGGACCAACTTCACCGCCTTCATCGCGATCACACGTCGCGGTATCTTGGTCGCGATGGTGGTCGCCATGCTCACTGCTCGAATTTGATCTTTTCATCGCGATCAGTTCATCGCGATTTGTGGTCGCGGTGACTGATCGCGGTGCTCATTACCAAGAATCACCATTTTTCATCGCGAGCAGCTCATCGCGATCTGTGGTCGCGATGACCAGGTCGCGATACTCACTGTCTCAGTTTTTCACTCTTCTTTTCGTGCATCGTTTTCAACCGTTCAATTTGGTCCACCTGAAAACCATAAAAATAAACATACTTTTAATTACGTTTTGTACCCCTCATATCATAAATTTTTATATCCATATATGCAAAATTAATAATTCGAAATCCGGGATGTTACATCTACTGTTAGGCATAAAATCATTCATGTAGTCCTTTTCTAGAAATTTAGCGTTCGTCGAAACGAATACTTTAAGATCTGAAGGACTATAGAAATAATATCCTGTCGTTTCTTTTGGATACCCCACAAATATGTATGTTTCTGAACGGGACTCCATCTTTTCTGTTTTTCCTTTCAACACGTACGCAGAACATCCAAATATCCTTAAGTGTTGTAAGCTAGGCTTTCGCCCAGTCCACAACTCATGCAGTGTTTTAGGAACTGACTTAGATGGTACATCATTTAGAATGTACATCGCAATTTGCAGAGCATATCCCTAAAAAGAATTAGGAAGCGTCAAATAACTCAACATCGATATAACCATATCTAAAAGAATCCTATTTCTCATTTATGCCACCCATTTTGTTGAGGAGTTCCTAGTGAGAAAACTGAGAAATTATCCCACTATCAGTAAGATATTGCTGAAACTCACCTAATAGATATTCTCCATCACGATCAGATCTCAAGATTTTTATGTGTTTCTCAAGCTGATTTTCTACTTCAGCTTTGAATGCTTTGAACATGTCAAAAGCATCAGACTTATGTCTCATGAAATACACATAGCCAAATCTCGAGTAATCATCTGTGAAAGAGATGAAGTACTCATATCCACCTCTAGCTTGAATGCTCATAAGACCATATACATCAGTGTGTATCATTCCTAAACATTCAGTGGCTCGTATGCATTTTACCTTCCGAACAAGATTCACAAGTTGGTAGATCATCAACCTTTAAGTTACTCAAAGGTTCGTCATTAACCAATCTTTTAATCCTATTAAGGTTAATACGACCTAGGCACAAATGTCATAGGTAGGTTTCATCTTTTGATAGTTTTACTCTTTTATTATTAGATTCAGTTGATTCAGTGTCCAATAAGTGAGATATGTTTTTATATAAATGGAACAAGCTGTTTTCTAATGTACCTTTGCAAACAAATTTGTTATTCTTACTAATAATAAAACCTTTATTAAAAGTAACCGAATATCCAAATTTATTCAAACAAGAAACTAAAATTAAAATTTTCTTATAATGAGGTACATAATAAATGTTTATCAAATTCAAATGCCTATTAGAATCTAATTCTAATATCTCCCACTGCACTAGCAGACACTAACACTCCATTGCCTAAGTGCAAGTTGAACTCATTTTCATTTAGTCTTTTTTCTTTCCCTGCAACCCTTTTTTACCACAAAGGAAGCATTTCACTTTGATCTTGGTTACTTTCTTGGTCTCCTACTCAGTAGGTCCAAGTTGCTTTCTCTTATGTTGTTCCTTAACCTTTTTAGGGGTTTTGACAATAACAAAACTTTCCAACCAAGTGAATCTATTGACCCTTGTCTTTTACAAGGATCTGCTCAATGCTTAGAACATCTTGCATCAACCTCTGCAAGGTTTATTCTTTTTTGTTCAGGGCATAGTCTAACTTGTACCCACAAAAGGAATCTGATAGTGAATTGACAATTAAGTCAATTTTGGTCTCACTATCTATCTTAGCACTATTGAGTTCAGCAATGTTGAGATGTGTTATATAGCTTGTCCAAACTTCATCCTAAGATTCATAAAAGCAATCACTGTCTTTCTCTTAGTCGTCCTAGACCTCATAGCATAACATCTCCTCTAAAGACATCATAATATCTGCAGCAGTCCTCATTAGAGGACTCCCACTATTTATACTCGCCTCTTTGCAACTCATTAGATTCATTATTATGAACAAGTGGTTTAGGAATAGACATAATAATTCTATATTTTTCAGCTTGCATACAATAGCCCAATTTTCCTCTTCCATGTGACATAATTACTAAAGTATTATATTTTAGGAAGTTGATTAGGGTATGGGATCATGATTTATTTATTTAACAAAAATTATATTAAGTAAACAATCATTAAGCATTTTTGAATATTTACCTTGAATTAACTCAATAATTCAATCGTAAAATTCAACGGTGATCCAACACCCATAAATGTCATGCCTCCTTTGGGAGTTCGCACCATCTACTAGTTGAACTAGGTCCCACCTAATTGTTAACATATCAACCAGCATTTTCAATTTTAGCCTTGTGATATTTATTGACAAGAACTCTTGGGAAAATATCAATAAAATCAAATTGAGTGTGTCACTAAGGTTTCGACCCTCAATCGTTTCCCTCACGAAAATCCCTCCTTTGAGAGTAGATATTGCTTGAGTCAATTGTCAAGTCTATCCTTGTAAGGAAGTATCCATCCATGGATACCCGTTGGGGGTTATCACATGAAACATAAAGCTCAGCTAACCCTGGAGGCCATAGGTGTTCCAAAACACATTCTCCCACTCAATTGTTTAAGGCGTATGATGGAATTTCATATAATGATTTACCAAGTTATGTAGATGCCAATTAGATACCTTAATCATTTAATGCATGTTCATACCAAAAGAGATATATGAGTGGCACTCCTATTCTATATGACATGTTATCAAACAACGACAAACATTGTAATATTTACGAAAAAGTAAATAGCCACAATTTTGGTCCATCCTAGAAAAACAAGTAAATTACATTGTTGGAAAACTTAAACCCTAACCCTAACTTGAAGAACAAGTCTTAATGTGGCCATCCATTCAAAGTTCGCGACAAGGCGTTACGGCCCTTGGGTATGCATGCACAGCCCCACGAAGCCCCGTGCATGTGCTGCCTCGAGAAAGGAGCGCGAGCGACTGCCCCTAGGGCACTCGTATGCACCCAGCCCTTTGGCAGGCTGTGCGGGCGCACAACCCTTGCTGGGCCGCACACATGCACAACCTTGGGAAGGCCGTTTGTACCTTGCCCAGCCCTAGGTAGGCCGCATGCTGCGTACCGCAGCAAGAGCAACTGCACTTGGTAGCGTGCTTGCTGCCTTGGTGCGCGCGGGCTGTCCTTGGTCGTCTGTTGCTTCGTTTTCTACTTCGAATTCTTCAATCCTTCATGTCTTCGAAACTCGAACGAATTACAGCAGTTTTATATAAAAAAAAAAACTTAGCAGTTATCAAGAAGGAAATTACGGTGATAATAGACCACCCTTCTTGTTACAACTTCCAAACAAAAATACATTGAAAATATATGACCAAAATCGAGCAATAACAGTTCACTTTATAAAACATATATATATATATATATATATATACATTCCAATGTAGATAAATATGCGAATATCTAGAGTGTCGTCTTTTTCTAAAATATGCATATTTCCAAACACAATAAAAACAAACGATCCACGTACGTACGTTTAATTAATCAAGGGTACAACCAGGCTCTGATACCAATTATAGGAAAAACAACACGGCGGAAACGTCAAAAGTGGGTTTGGTACGTTTTAAAATTTTCCCTTAAAAAGAGCGGAACTTAATCCTCAATTAATTAAATATATATAAAAAAGGTATCATACCTTTTGAATCGTGAAGATTGATGTTGCGTCGAGACGGAACCGCAAGATTTTCCAATCCAATCACGAACGTAGATCACCTTGGAGTGTGGACTCCCTTTCTTTGAATTGTGTACTTGAGGATGAGAAACAAAAAACTTTTCTTTTCTGTTAGTCACAAAAACCCTCCAGAAAAAACGAAGAACGTGAGATCACTTTTGAATTCTCAATCTCTCGATTGAAACTCGCGTGATCCCAAGTCGAACTTGTGCTCAAAGCCTTTTGGTGTAAAAGCTAGTAGTGCACTATCGAACCTGGACGTTCTTGCTCACTTTTCTTTTGATCGAATTCTCACACACCTATTGCTCTAGTTGGGCGATTTTTCTTGGCTTCACAAAGCTCACAAAATCTCACCAATTGCTTGAAGTGGCCGAACTCCCCTTGGTGGTTTTACTTAGGTGGCCGAATTCCTCTTGATGGGAGGATTTGTGTTCCACCAAAAACCTATCAATTCAAGAGTTCAATCCTATCCCCACTAGTAAGTGTATTATCCAATAATTAAATTAATGGATATTAAGTAATTGTGACATAATCAAA
The DNA here is from genome assembly GCA_003430845.1 of Xanthoceras sorbifolium. Lineage (NCBI taxonomy): Eukaryota > Viridiplantae > Streptophyta > Magnoliopsida > Sapindales > Sapindaceae > Xanthoceras > Xanthoceras sorbifolium. The sequence goes on from CM010621.1 coordinate 12,548,543, forward strand.
ACTTCCTAATTTGACACAAAAGTCAACTTAGAGTTTTGATAGTTATCAAAAACCTTTCTGATTTGATTTGATAAATAATTCCTATTATTTATCAGCTTATCAAATAAGTTCTTTGATACTTATCATACTATCTTAAATAATATGATACTAGGATTCCAATTCCTAATAGAAAAGTACTTTGACTTTTTAATTAAATAATTAATTAATTTCTATTTAATTAAATAAAAAAATAAAACAAGCTAATAATTAAGCTAATGTTGCCCAAGCCATTCAACATGGACCAAACTTTGTTTTTCCATTTTATTAATCTCATTGGACTTCCACAATAAGTCCACATGTGAACTAGACTCATTCTTACTAAAAGAAACAAGTCCACATGTCTTTATTTAATATATTAATATAATTTCAACGGCCCAGTTATATTAAATGTGCAAATTATATTCTTAATATATTAATGGAATGCTAAACACATTCCTATAGGGCCGCCCAAGGGATCACACACTTTTGGCTGCCTATACTAGGTACTTGGACGAGTTACCACGTGTCTTGATCGAACAAAAGAACACACCACTCAAACCTTTTGAAAAAATTCCAAAAATAATTCTTAAGATGGATTAATTAAATGATCTGGTAGAATATAGCAAGTGATCCTTTCAAATTCGTGTGGATTGAGGATCTTGGCAGGCTATCTAAATTTAAGCTCCGATAGACATAACCTAATCATAATCAACAAATGATTCACTTAGGTCCGATCTATTAATTAGTTCATTCCACTAAAGAACTAAAATTGAACTCCTAAATAAAGATAGAATAAGTTAGCGTACTAATTCGTACCCTAGACAACCTAAATGGAGAAAGTGTATCTTCATGAAAAATACCAGTAATCGCTAAGAGCTCATAGACTGCTTATAGCTCTCCAAGTTACCATATTTACTCATATGATCATGTTTTCGAACTTGGATATTTTGACTTATCCAGAAGCCATTTTTCAATATTCACTACTGAAAACTTAACGTTAAGATTTAATATCCAATACCTCAAAACATCTATATAATGGTATTCTACTAACATTTGCTAAATGTAGTCACGATGTCAATATCTATAAATAAAGTCCTCTATCGATATATATATGTGAATACCACCAAATTGCCATCGAGTATAGACTATGCGATATAATCGTACTCATTGATAGCTCAAATGATAACACATGCAACCATAAGTCCATCATTTATCTCAGGATTAAGATAGACTCTTTGATTGTCTCAGTCGAATACTTTTATCCATTGATGGTTGCGGATAAAGTTTATTCATTGATCCTATTCAATGCACCTAGTGCACTAGATTCTTTTGTCTAAAGACACTTTGATGATTTTAGACTCACCATATCACATTTGATCCCGCTCAATTGCTAACAAAAGAATCTACAACTTTAACAAGGTAAAGGTGTGTTGGAAATAAAATATTCAAAAAATTTCTATTTAAACTCAAAACAAATATTACAAGAACACTCTCACTCAAGAACTAACTCACTCTTTTGCTTCTTCTTCACTCACTTAGAAGCTTTGCTTCTTCTTGATGTCTAAACCAAAATAGGGAGGGGGTATTTATATTACTTACAAACAATTTTAGGCCACACAAATAAACTAATCCAAAATTATAATAACCATACATCTCATCATTCTACATCCTTCCACAGCCTTCCAATTGACCACATGATTTTTATGCCTAATTACCAAACCCTAGAGAATTTTAGATAGAGGGCTTGGACCTTATTTATAGACTTGGACTCTAATTTATTTGGGCTTGGGTTTGAGCTCTCATAATGGTTCGGGCCTTCACATAGTTTGGGCCTAAAACAAGTTTATACTTCAACAAGGTGCCCAACTTTTATCTTAAGTTGTGAATGTTATTCGAGACTAACTAAAAAATTGTGTCTATCTCATACATATCTAGATATACGAACAATTCTTTTTATTTCTCATAGTCTCTTGATCTTATGATTATTTACTTTTGACCATTACTATAAATGCTATAAGATTTGTTAAAACATAAATCACTTTATTAATATAAAAAAGATTGTCAAAAATACTATTATAATCCTAGCACTTCACTTAGTGGAGTTTTGATAGGAATCTTTTTTGAGAATGGAAATGAGGAAATTTGTAGATTAAATTGTAACAAAATAAGGATAGTATGTTTGAAATAAAAAAATTTAGATTATTAGGTTTTGAAAAGTTTTTAACATAAAAATAAATTAGTCTCATATTTTTCTGTCACAAATTATTTTTTATAAATTATTTTTTTTAACTAATTATATTAATTGTCACAAACTACAAATATTTTAATTTTTTGTGAAAAATTATTTAAAAAATTCTCAATTGAATGAAATTTTTTAGTTGAAAAGTTGGGAGGGAGACTACGCCCCAAAATATATTGACAAATAATAAAATTTGTCACAAAATAATACTTACAGTGATGCATTTCAAATCAATCATAATAATATATGCCACTATAGGTCACTTTTTTTTTGTAGTGGTTGATGGTTTGGGTGGTTGAATATGGATTGTATTTGAGTTGATGAGAAAATAAATTGAAAAAAAAAATATTGTGTTTGAGTTGTTGATAATGATGATGATGAATGATAATGATGGTGATGGAGGAGAAGAGAGAATATAAAATTTGTATGGTGATAATGATGATGATGATGGAGAAGAGAAAATACAAATTACCCTTTTATTTATTATTTTTAACTAGGGGTTGGCAAATACTCTTCAAATTTTTAAATTTTCTTGTCATTGTTCAAATTGTAAAGGGCCAAAAGGGTCAAAATTAATGAGCAATATATCATTAGCAGATAAATATAATGTCTTGTCAAAAGTGATAGTCTGACTATTAATCTTTTAGGGGCATTTGAGTCTTTTAGCACTTTCATCCACTGTCAGATTAATGTTAACAGACTTAAGTTAACGACAGGGGATATCTGTATAACATTTATCAAACTTCAGGTGATGTTTGTGTTGATATGCCCAAATATTATCTATCTGTGTAATTTCATCAAACCTCAGGTGATGTTTGTGAAATTTCCTCTTTTATTAAAGAGATGCAATACAAAAGGAAAGGATCCTTGCAAGTGAAAATGATGTATATAAACAAACATTATGCACACTAAGAAGCTTAACTTCCATTTATTTCATAAAAGATACAATGCATAAGGAAAAGATCATGGCAAGTGTATTGTTAATTTCATCCAAAAAGATGTCATTTGCACTTGCCACAAACAAAAAAGCAATAGCATAAATTCCAAATGCGTCCAAACAAACACCATAACGCTTATTCCATAATCCAATGAGCTATCCATTAGGACCCAAAAAGCTGAAGAAGCTGTCAATCAATCACTATTTAATTAGAATGTTAAGCAAATTGTGAAAGAAAACTAAAATAACTTGACATCTCATATCATAATTTTAATTACCTTGCTTAAATATCAGAAGGCTTTACGTAGATACCTATTGCATCGAGGAAAGCACCGGCATTTCCAAAGAAACCAACAATTTCTCCATTTTCCATAGGAATTTCAAAAGCAGAGCCATTCGTGAGACCATAAGGTCCATACTTGGTCTTATTAGTATGGAAAATGAGAGATTCAACGACGACGTTCCCAAAATAATTGATTATGGTTCCGCTTATTAAGGTCAAATGTTCTCCAGACCCATCGATCAAAATCTACATATTGTGCAATATTATTTTAAAAGAGACACAATTAAAAAGACAATTAAATCTTTATTAAGATTTAAGAAAAAAAAGTACTAATTTACCTTATCAGGTACACCACCAGTACCACCATGTGTACCTGAAGACACAATTTTTCCAGTTGTGTGATTGATGCTTTTGAATGAGACCGTATCAACAACATCCCCATGACTAATTACTATCTCTATAATAGCAGTATCGCTACCTGGGTTATAGTCCCAAGCGACCCCTCCTAGACCACCCCATGATCCTAGCTTAATTGTTCCCTGCAGCAAAAAAATAAATAAATAAAATAAATAAATAATTGAAGAATACGGTAATTATAATCAAAGTTACTAGTGTAACACAAAGAAGTACGAGCCTTGTTTGCCATTTGCTTAAATTTCAAAAAAGTTAGAAAAGTTGCTGATGATATATATTCTCTTCTCTGTAAAGGTGTAAAGTTGGTGATGTGAATGAGTGACGTTGTATTTCTTCTACGTTATTTATAGCTACCAAGTGAAATAACTACCAAGTGACCCATAGATTGCATGGACAGTCTTGTTATTATCAAAACAAAGAGCCATTGTAAACTAATATAACATTAACGTGTTTGAATTCTCATAATATAGAAGATTCCATATGACTAATCTTATCATAATTATCCATTTCATTATTTGGGTTCTTTATTTTAATTCACACACATATTTGAATTAACGCATTAATTGGACTTTGTTTATAAAAAAAATATAATCAAAATATTTGGAATTTGGTCAGTCTTCAAAACAAGCCACCGGTGGATGTTGACAAACTATAATTTAATAAAGGGAAGAGTGGATAAGTCCTTCAAATCAAGGGTTTGAACGTGCGAGGGTGACGAGGCTTCTCGTGGTGGTCTTATCATGTGGCCTATCTAGCAAGCTTTCTGGCCTCTGCCTCTCTAATCTTCCTGTTTTTAATTAATGTTTTGGCCTTTGTCTTTTTAATGTTTTGGAAGTTTGTGAATAAAATAATCCTCTTGGTTTCTCATTAAATTTAGTTGGAATGGTCGTGTAATTCTCCTTTCATATTTATTGATACGATTTGTAGTCTTATATTTATTATAAAATCTTATATTTATTTATAAAATCATGCTGTGAGAGTTACTTCTATATTCGTATAGTGATTGTTCTAGTAGATATAAAGTCCAACTAGTGTAAGATTTCAAAATAATATAATAAGGACAATAATAATGCTGATATTATACTTGTTTGAGTTATAACAATTATTTAATTCGAAATTTGGAGAAAGAGTACGCAATTCAAACTCGCAACCTCTATATATAAGTATGAAGAGTAAATCAATGGATCGACCTCTACCATTAATAAGCAAAATTGATTCAAATGATTAATTTAACATTAACAAAAAAAACATGACTGACTTTTTCCAAACACAATCACTGTAACTTAAATATTGAGCGTTCGAATAAAATCAAAAGTAAGAGATTTTTTGTGGAGCAAATCAGGTGTATTGTGCACTGATTTTTTGAGAGTTACCAAAAGAATTTGTAACTTCATTTTTTTTGTGTCAATGAATATACAAATTACACCGCGCATAATTCCAGTATAATTGTAACTTATTATTGTACGAAAAATAATTTTTTCCTGAAAATATTTTTATTTAGGTTTCTTATCCTAATTCAATTTGAATTTCAAGCCCCTTAAAATTCTTCTTAGCTTAAAAACTTCATTTGACTTTTTTGAAGTCTTCTTTTTATATGCAATCTCTTTCTTCTTTGCATTATTACAAATTTTTATTTTTGAGACTTTTTCAAATCTCTGAGGTTTGCATGAAAATAGAGCGATATCATGTGGTTCAGATTTTCTCCTCTTAGAGATTGTTCCTTTCTTGAAGGATTTCTTGGTTGAGGTTTTGGAAGTACTAGTGCAGGACTTTAATAAAAGCAACTTTCATGAGTTTTCTTTTGAGATGATTCACCAATCTCATGAGATTTTGTTGCTTGTGAAAGTGGTAAGACTAGAAAAAAGATTTGATTTTGAGACATCTCAATTTTTGCCACAAGTAGATTCTTTCTTTTAGCAAGGATTTTGCATTTATTTCCATCAAAATAAACTGAATAACATTTCTGCATAAGCTGACCAATATTAAGGAGATTGTGAGTTAAATTTGGTACATATAAAACATCTTGGATGAACATTCTCTTATCTTAGTTAGTTTAGACGGTAATAGTGCCTTTTCCTTCCGCACTTTGCAGCTTCTCATCTCCTAGTTTAACTTGAGAAGACATACTTTCATCAATCTCCATGAAGATATCACGGTTTCTAATCATATGATTGCTGCATCCACTATCCAAGAACCATGTACTATTTAATTCATCTTCAGCATTTATGCATGAGAAGAGTAAACATTCTTCGTCACTATCGTTTACAAATTTCACCTCACTGTTACTTCTTTTATTCTTCTTTTGATGCCAACGGTCCCTATTAGAATGATTAGGAATTTTACATCTTCGGCATTTATAATAGCATTCTTCAACCTTGTAATTATATCTCTTGCAAATAATGTAATGAGTTTTGTCATTTCGAGAGCTTATTTTGAACTCTCGTCATCCTTAGAATTTTCCTCAAATTTTTCTTTCTCCTTCATGATATTTACGCGGCATTGTAATGCTTATTCCACCTCGATTGTTGCTTTGTGATCAAGGCGTTGCTCATGGGCTTGAAGTGAACCCATCAATTCATCTAACCTCATGACATTAAGATATTTTGACTCTTCAATGACAGTGACTTTGTAGTCGAATTTCGAAATCAGAGTTCGGAGAATTTTCTCCACAGTCTTAACATCTAAAATTATCTCACCATTGGACTTCATTTGATTGACAAATCCAATGTCCCTGAGAAATAATCTTCAACTGTTTCTGACTTTTTCATTTGAAAAACTCGAATTGCTTACACATTTTATGCAAACGCACGTTTTTCACCATCTCAACTCCTTTATAAGTATTCATCAACATATCTCATGCTTGTTTTGCAGTTGTAGTATGTGCAATCTTTTCAGAAATTTGTGGGTCAATTGATTGATTAATGAAAAATCTTGTCTTTAAGTCTTTCTTCAGTGTTGCTGAATCTACTGGCTGCGTATAGCCTTGTTCTCTGACTCCCCAAAGTTCTTGATACTCAAATAGCAACTACATCTGAGCTTTCCAATATTCGAAATTTAATTTTCCATCAAATTTTGAAATATGGGGCTGAAACATATTGTTATTATTGTTCGAAGCCATGTCTGCTCAACTGTCCAAAAAACTATTCTGAAACAGAGTTGTCACGTGAGGTTAACGCTTAGTAGTAGTGTGTGGGTTGCACGCGCTCCTTTAACAGCAACGGTTGGCTTCGGCGACGGTCGGATCTAGAAGAGCAAAGGACGCTCAGTTCACCGGTGGTCTCGGTTTCATCAAATTCGCTGCAGGTCGGCGTAGATCTAACGACGAATATTTCATTGGCCAAACAATATTGTCTTTTCTCTCTCCACATAGCTTGAAACTGGGTAAGGGCACTTGGATTTGATTCACCAGTGCCTTAAGATTGTTTTCTCGGCGGCAGTGTCAATCAACTCGCTGGATTTTGATCAGTTGAGGAGGAGGGCGGCGATTCAAACTTTGTTGGTGATTTTGATGGGTTTCCACTGCTTTGATACCAAATATAGGAAAAATAATCTTTTTCTGAAAATATTTTTACTTAGAATTTTTATCTTAATTGAATTTCATTGATTAATATTTATGTGAATATCGCTATAAGTACACGCACTTTATAATTTGATAGGCAAACATAAAACTTAAGAGAAGTACACAATAATTAAATGAGCAACCAATAAGATTATTTTATTCATAAACTTCTAAACCATTTAAAAAAGACAAAGCCACATGTTGTGTGCATAAGAAGGTGTTGAAATAATTATATTTTTATTTACAAACTAAATTATATTTTTATTTTCAATTAGGTATATGATATATCAAGTTGTGGTTGAGATATGTTGAAATAATTAACATGAATGCCTTATTCAAATTTTAAATAATCAATTAGGATAAAAGTTGTCTAAACTCATTTAATATTTAGTTTTACACAATTGATCTCCATGCCATTCCGTTAACATAATTTTCAATTTTAGATTTTTTTTTTTTTTGATAACCACATTTACGACAAGGACTCGAATTTTAAAAATTATCAAACCGAATAAGGGTTATTTATCACCAAGTCACATTATACGGTGCAACTTATTTTGAAATTCATACAGACATTTTACTTAACGCATTGGACTTTTATAAAAAAAAAAAATATTTGCATATTTTGTGAATTATTAGGGGTCTAAAATTGTGACCGTATCCGGTGTCATAATAAGACCATTCCGCGTAATGTTCAGAAACTATATAATTTAATAAAGGGAAGAGATGAGGATATGTCATTAAAACCAGGGTTTGATGGTGCGGGGTGACGAGGAATCACGTGGTGGTGGTCTCTGGCGGCTCCGACATGGTGATCTTCTTCTTCGTATGATTAATCCAATAACAATTAATTAATCTAATTTGGCTTGGCCATGCATGGCCTCATGAGCCTTTTTATATTTCTTGGATGTGCTAATTTGAATAAAATAATATACACAAAAATAAATAATGTTTGTGTTTTCCTGTGCAGGTGCAGACGAAAGACGAACAAATAATGAAATGGATAAATATGACATGATTCAAACACGTGAATGTAATATTAATTTAATGTCTCTTTGTTTTGACAATAAGAAGACTAGCCATGAATTAAAGTATGGTCACTTGGTGGCTATAAATAACGTAGAAGAAACACAACTTCACTCATTCACATCACCAACTTTAAGTCTTTCAGAGATAAAAGAATATCATCAGCAACTTTTCAAAATTTTTTGAAATTTAAGTAAATGGCAAACCAGGCTCGTATTTCTTTGTGTTACACACTAGTAACTTTGATTATAATTAGCATACTATTCAATTATTTATTTATTTATTTATATTTTGTTTTGCTGCAGGGAACAATTAAGCTTGGGTCGTGGGGTGGTCCAGGAGGGTTCGCTTGGGACTTTAACCTAGGTAATGAGTTCGCTATTATAGAGATAATAATCAATCATGGAGATGTTGTGGAGTAACTGGACAAATTGTATCTTCGGATACACATGGTGGCACTGGCGGTGTAAGCGATAAGGTAAGTACATAGTTTTTACGTCTTATAAAGTTTTAATTGTCTTTTTAGTTGTTTCTTTTTTAAGATAATAATGCACAATATGTAGATTCCGATCGATGGATCTAAAGAACATTTGACCTTGATAAGCAGGACCGTATTTGATTATTTTGGAACGGGAAATCTTATTGTCCAATCTCTAACTTTCCATACTAATAAGACTAGTTACGGGAAAATGGGGAAATTGTTGGTTTCTTTGGACGTGCTGGTGCTTTTATCGATTCAATCGGTATTCACGTAAAGCCTTCTGCCAATTAAGTAAGGTAATTAAAATAATGACAGTTTTCTTTCACAATTTCATAGCTCTAAAATTAAATGTGTAATTGATTGACAGGTTCTTCAGTTCTCCAGTGTCATAATGGGAAGCTCGTAGGATTATGGAATAAGCGTACTGGTGTTTGTTTGGACGCATTTTGGAATTTAATGTTGTTTGCTTTTCTGTTAGTGGCAAGTGCATATGATCCTTTGGGTGAAATTATAAATATAAACTTGCCAGGATCTTTTTCTTATGTATTGTATCTTTTATGAAATAAATGGAAGTTAAAAGCTTCTTATTATTGTGCACAACATTGGTTTACATATGTTATTATTCCAAGTTGTGAATTTAAATTATTTTTTAATATTCTCAACTAGTGACAATTTTTTCAGTATCTATTTGTTTATAGACTTTCCATTTGTTTTTAGAATACATACTATATAATAGATAGCTCCTCAAGTTTATCTGTTTTCTTTTTCTTTTTCTCTTATTATTTCTAAGTCACTCCACTCAAGGTAGACATCGATCTATGACCATGTTCGACTCTGCTACTTCTGTATAACAATTAACGAATTTGTAAAATTAAATTTGGAAATTAAATTTAATGTTTTTATTTTTTATTATTTTGGAAATTAAATTTAAGAACAGTCCTGTAATTTTTATTTTTTTAACTTAGGAAATAAGAGATTCGAATTCGAAATCTTAACTTCGTTAAGAGTTGTCCTCTACTGATCTATCACCTCCAGCTATCAATATGCTGATATGGAATGCTGAGCTGGAATGACAGCCAAAGATTCTGAAATGCCAGCTGGTGATTCTGTTAGGACGTTAGAAACATGCTTTTCTTGTTGAGCAACTTGAGCATAATTGATGAGTATTATCTACTTATCTTGATCAATTGTGGCCACCAATTTTATCATAAAAAGACTACTAGCTAGGAAGCTGATGTCATCTATATGTGGCCGGCCTATGTGTCATCTATATATATATATAAACCCCCACTAAAGACAAAGCAAAGACAAATTAAAAGAAAGCAAAAATAAACAAGGTAACAATTTTACGTGGTCCGGAAAACTTTTCTATATCCACGGAGCGCACCTGAACTCAATCCACTATGAAAGAACTGATTATAAAGATACATGAAAAACTATCACACTGTTTTTCTCTGTGTGTATACCCTTTGCTAATCTTTCTTCTCTTAATTTTTCCCTTCTCTCACCCTATTTTGTCATTATACAAAAACCTAACATTAATAAGTATTTATATGAAAAAACGAGGACAAGATTGACCTAGGAAAGACTTCTTAAACTGGTCAGGTTTCAGAATCAAAATAGGAGTCTGAATGAAACTCGGATTCACCCGTGTGACCTGTGGCACGGCCTCTAGGTTGCACGACTAAGGTCGAGTGGCTTACGGCTAGCTTCCGCTTGTACACTGGCACGACCTGGTGCACGCCCAAAATTACAACATTCATTGCTAATTTCTTCGTCTAGCTGGCATGACCATTCCGCACGACCTGGGGGTTACACCATAGGTCGCAGCGCTCTCTGCTGTAAACTTCTCTTTACTATCGCAACGTTCTCTACCACAAAACTTTGCTGAATTGCAAAACTAATCTACTGTTGATTCAAGCTTCACAAAACCCAACATGTAATGTCGTGTTGAGTACAATTGGTTGATGCTTGTTGCTCTCCTGAATTCTTATTTAATTAGATTTTTAATGGATAGATCATTTACATTGCAAAAAAATTAGATAGATACTACAAATTGATCCCAATATTAAAAGCATACACAAAACTTGGAATATATTCATATATTAACAATAATTGTGATGCAAGAGAACTTAGAGAAGCTAACTTCCATTTATTTCTTAAAAATATACAATATAAAAGAAAAGGATCCGGAGTCCGAACAAGTTTACAGACAATTTCAGCCACAAGGATGGCATGAATTGAACTTGCCACAAACATAAAAACAACAACATTCACAAATACGAAGTTCTTCATGTGTTCGAATAAACACGCTTATTCCATAAAATCCTACAAGCTAGCTTCCCTTTAGACGCCGGAGAGCTAGAGAACATATCAATAAATCATATAAGTAATTAAAATGTCTGGTAACTGATAAGATTGTTACCATTTGATCAAATCAAATATAAAAAAAAAAACATAGATCCTGGTTCATAATTTTTACCTTGCTTAGTTAGTAGAAGGCTTCGCATAGATACCTATAGCATCGACGTAATAGCCACCACGCCCATGAAAGCCAACAATCTCCCCGCCTTCCATGGGAATTTTAAAAGAAGAGCCATCCATACTACCATAAGGTCCATACTTATTCCGATTAGTATGAAAAGATAGAGATTCAATAACTTCATGCCCACCCCAATCATTTCTGGTCCCGCTTATCAAGGTAAGATATTCTCCAGGCCGATCAAACGTAATCTACATGCAGAAATTCAAAGTTAAATAAATGAAAAAGCTAATAAAACAAAATCGAAGCCTCATAAAACAGACAAAAAAGAAAGCAAATTAAAAAGAGAGTATTTACTTAATTACCTGATCAGTAGTTCCACCATCACCACCAAATTTATCAGAAAACTGAGTTTGTCCAGTTGCATCGATACTTTTGAAGGAGATGGAATCCACAACCCTACCATGATTGATTACAATCTCTTTAAGAGCACTACCACTTCCTGGGTTATAGCTCCAATCCGACCCTCCTGTACCACCCCATGGTCCTAGCTTCATAGTTCCCTGCACCAAAATATAAACATAAATAATTGAAGCTATACTATATATAATAAATAATATACAATAATAAGTTACACAAACCTGGAGTGCCATTTGCTTTCGGAGAGTTTTGTAAAGATATATTGTGATATCTGAATATGCAATGCAAGATTGGCTGCTTTTCGTATGCGTATTTATAGCCACCAAGTCGAGCCTTGAAATTAAGATTCACGAATTTCACACCCCATCACCTACTGCTCTAGTTGCTATCAGGCAACACAAAGGGCGCGCAGCCACTTTTTCACATTTTTGGCACCACCCACCTACTTGATTAGGTGTACCAGTGTTTTTCATATATATGATCAGCACAAAGAGCTATCAATTCACTAGAATTTCCTTGGTAATTTTGATTTTTGATTAAATATTCAACTCAAGTTTACGTAAATAATGATCAATTTGATTAACATGATAACCAAATGTGATCACCTTCTTTTTCCATACACCAGCTGCATGCGCGCGTCGAAGTATCAGCTAAATGGAATAGTACTCTTATTTTTAAAATGTATAATTAGAAATATTTCTGGTGCTTAGTTATTCAAAAAAGATGATTAAAAAAATATAACAGTTCACAAAAAAAAAAAAAAAAAAACCTGACTTTCCGATTGCAAAAAGTCTCCCATGTATAAATGTCATAGAAGTGTAATATTTATTAACAGATTTTTTTTTTTGACTAATTTTATTATATAATTTCCTAATGAAAATAAAGTTAAAGATAAAAGTTTAACAAAAAATTGAAGAAGACGGAAAACCCTAGAAGAGGATTCAAGAGAAAGTGGAATCAGATTTTTCTAATCTGATTTCCACAGTAATACACCACTTTAATATATATATTGAGTTACAATAAACATAGTTAGTTAACCTGGGTCATGAATAGTAACTAATTTTTAACTATCAACTCATCAGTTTTCTAAGCACACCAATGGGCTTTCTAAATGTACCAATGAGGTTCATTTAATGGATTGGTGCTGATGATAATCTCTAACACTCTCCCTCAAATGCAGCTAGTTAAGATCAAAAAATTTGAATCTCAATTTTGACACCTGATCAGCATTTGCAATAGTATCATCAATAACATCTGAGATTTTATCAGCACTCCCCCTCAAATGCAGCATAGCACAACCAGTAATGAGTTTAGTACACAAAAGCTGGAACCAAAAAATGGGCAAAGATTTGGTAAAAATAGCAGCTGTTTGGGCTACAATAGGAACATAACTAATTTCCAATTTCTGGGCAGCAATGAGATCTCGAAGAAAATGTACGTCAATCTCAATGTGTTTTGTGCGTGCATGAAACACCAGATTATGTGCAAGAGAATTAGCACTAACATTATCACACCAAAGTAAAGGAATCCTAACCAAAGGAAGCTGAATTTTAGCAAGGAGCGACTGAATCCAGACAATATCAGTGGCTGCAAAAGCAAAAGAGCGATACCCAGCTTCAGTGCTTGAACGAGCCACCACACATTGCTTCTTAGAAGACCAGCAGACCAGATTTTCCTCCAAGTATAAACAGTGACCACCTGTGGACTTTCTATCATCTAGATTGCTTGCCTAATCGGCATCGGCAAAACCTTCCAATGTAATAGAAGTAGAATGAGTAAACTGCAGGCCACATGTGAGAGTACCCTTAATATACCTAAGAACTCTTTTGACAGTTTGCCAATGCACTTGTGTAGGAGAAGCCAAAAATTGGCTGAGCTTGTTAATTGAAAAAGACAAGTTTGGTTTGGTTAAGGTAAGATATTACAAGGCACCAACCGTGCTGCGATACAAAGTGGTAGAAGGAAAAGGTGAGCTAGTAGACGCTGAGAGTTTACAAGAAGGTGGTAAAGGAGTAGGATAAGGCTTGGCATCAGCCATATGAGTCTTCAACAACAGATCTCTAGCATATTTAGTTTGAGATAGCTAGTGTCAAACCAGCAGCTGTTCTATGAACACTGCAAGGAACCCAAATATTTAAGGGAAAATTGCACATGTAGATCTTGAATAACTTTGGCAATCAACCTAGGATCACTACCAGTCATAAAAATATTATCTACATAGATGAGAACCAAGAGAACTACAGCAGAAGACTTGAAGTAAAACAGGGAGGAATCTGATTTTGAGTTGAGAAATCCCCATTTTTGAAGAGCAATCTTTAACTTGTCATATCAAGTCCGAAGAGCTTGTTTAAGTCCATAGAGTGATTTATGAAGCTTGCAAACCATTGTAGGCTGTGCGGAGTGAACAAAGCCTTCAGGTTGACTCATATAGATAGCTTCTTGAAGATCCCCATTCAAGAAAGCATTGATGATATCAATGTGTTGAATATCCCAATTAGAAGAAACTACCAAAGCTAGTATAATCCTAATAGTAGAAGACTTCACCACCGGACTAAATGTTTCCTTGAAGTCTAGGCCATAGGTTTGAATAAACCTCTTGGCTATAAGTCTGGCTTTAAACCTCTCCACAGTCCCATCAGCATTGTATTTAATTCTGAAAATCCATTTACATCCAACCACATTCATATCGTTAGAGTAAGGAACTAAACTCCAAGTTTTGTTCCTCTTTAAGGCTTCAAACTCAGCTTGCATAGCAGCATTCCAATGAGGATCTGCAAGAGCTGCTAGAACTGTGGAAGGAATATCAGCTTAAGAAGACAGCTGTAGAGTTTGATCAGAACTGACATATGATTTTGGCTTGAAAATTCCATTTTTTGTTTTTTTATCTAGTAATCATGGGATGAGAAGAATGAGATACTGGCTAGGTAGATGTCGGAGAATACTTCAATTGAGAAGAGCAAATTAGTGCTGGAGAAGATTGGAACTGTGCAGATTGTGGACTGTTCCTAACAGTATGTTAAGAAGAAAACATATCTGAATAGGGAAACTCCTTTTTATTGAACAGCACGTGTCTGGAAATATACACCCTGCTTGAAGGATGTAGGCACTTCTATCCCTTGTGGCTGTCGTTGTAGCCAATAAAGAGATACTTGGAGGAATGAAAACTAAACTTATGTCTATGATAAGATCGCAGCCAAGGAAAGCAAGCTATACCAAAAATCTTGAAGTCTGTATAGTGAGGTATTCTGTGGAAAGCTACAAATAATATGGTGACTGATTTTGAAGAACTGGTGTTGACAGCCTATTAATAGTGTAGACCGCAGTATGAAAAGCTTCCCACCAGTAGGACAGAGACATACCAGCCTGAGCTAAAAAACTCAAACTCATCTTCACTATGCTTCTATATTTTCTCTCTACAAGACCATTTTGTTGGTAAACATATGGGCAAGAATACCTAGCACTAATGTCATATTGAAGAAGATAAAGGACTAAGGCTTTGAATTCACCTCCATTATCACTTTGAAGTATCTTAAGCTTTGTGTTAAAACTCCTCTCAATATTTTTGTGAAAAAACACAAATACTTCCTTAACTTGAGACTTAGTAACTAAAGAATATATCTAACAAAACCTAGTAAACGAGTAAACAAAGCTAACCTAATATCGATATCCAATAGGTGATGCTATGGGTGAGGGACCCCACACATCACAACAAACTAGTTCTAAAAGGACAGCAGCCTTATAAATAGATTGTTCAAAAGACAATTAATGACTTTTACCAATTTTACAAGCATCACAAGTGTTAACCAGAGCTGAACTATTAACTCTAACATTCAACAATGTAAAGACTTTAGCAAGGACTTGAGGAGAAGGATGGCAAAGTTTTTGATGCCAAGTTTTTACAAGTATGTTAATGGGAGACGAAAGAATCCCTTTAGAAACAATAAAGCAATTACATTCAGGTTCTCTTGCTACATTATTCATTGACAGCAAGGAATGAGCAGATACATTGTCATGTAAAAATTAACTGTAGAATCAGTACAGGCAGCATGAACAGATGCAGGAATGTAATGTTTTCTAGTGTACTCCACCCTTAGAAGGGTGAGTTGGTAGATACCATCCATTAGAACTTCTTGGAGCAATGTTCTTCCCGAAGTTTTGTCCTTGACAAAACAGTGTGTATCATCAAATATCACAATAATATTGTTGTCATATGTGAATTGTGCAATACTCATTAAATTCTTTGTAATTTGTGGCACACACAGAATGTTGTTCATGTTCAAATTAGCATGTGGAGTAGTGTGAGAATGGATCATAGAGCTACCTATATGAGAGATAGGAAGTTTATGACAATTACCTACAGCCAGCTGGTCTGATCTATTGTATTCATTGTTGATATGTAAGTTGCTGAAATCTGGAGTAATATGGTTTGTGGCTCCACTGTCCACGTACCAGCTAGCATCTCCAACAGTAGAGGGTGCTACAATATAAGCATTCATACCTGAATGTTGACCAGAATAAGGACCAGAATACTCCAGTTGCTACTGCTGAAATTGCTGGGCTATGTTCCCTGGCATATGATTGAAATTGCTAGACATATTCTGCTAACCCTGTGGATTTTGCTCTTCAAAATTACTAGCAAAGGACTGGTTAAATCTATGATAACAGATTGCAGAGAAGTGACCATTTTTGCCACATAATTGACAGACCAATCTCTGATTATAGTATTTGTCTCCTCTACCTCTTCTTCTTCCTCTTGATATACCTCTATTATTATTAGAAAATGGACTTCCTCTTGCAAAATTAGCTGACTTAGAGGTTGAGTTAGCTTCCTCTTGCAAAATTAGCTGACTTAAAGGTTGAGTTAGCTGAAGCTTGACTTATGTCAATAGTTACACTATAGTAATATTGTTCAAGTCTAGATTCATATCCCATGAGCAGAAACTGTGCATCTTGTAAGGTAATTTCTTCTTTCTTCGATGCTATGTTACACACAACTGGATCAAATTCTAAGCCTAAACCTCCAAGAATATAGGCAACTAAATCCTGTTCTGTGATGATTTGGCCAGCTGCCATAAGTGCATTAGTGATTCCCTTAATTTTGACTATATAATCACTAATCTTTATAGCTCTTTTCTTAAATGATTGAAGTTGAGACCTAAGATGCATAATTATAGCCATGATTGCTGAGAGAACATATTTGTAACCGTGTTCCATACCTCCCAAGCTGTCACACATTGAGTTACTCTACCAAGAATTGAAGCATTTAAAGTTGACATTAACCAGCTAACTAGTAGTTGATCTATTTTCTTCTAAGTAAGATACTCATCATTATAGGTTTGAATATGCTCACCTGACACTTCATCGATGGACTGAACAGACTTTGTAGGACATATTGTTGCTCCAATGACGTTATCATCATCTAGCTTGATTGTTAAGTTGAAGTTAAGGTTCTTCGAAATTAGTTGAGACTGATTTTCTCTCTGTTTTTTGGTGAGTCTAGGAGTTCGATTGTAAGATTGAGAGAGATTAGGCATAAGAGAGGAAGCATATGACATCATAGCCTCTGATCGAAGCTCTGATACTATGAAAGTTTGACAAAAAATTGAAGAACACAAAAAGCCCTATAAGAGGATTCGAGAGAAAGAGAATTGGGAGAGAAAGTGGAATCAAATATTTCTAATCTGATTTCTACAGTAACACACCACTTTAATATATATATATATATATATATATATATATATATGTTGAGTTACAACAAACATAGTTAGAAAATGGATCAAAAAATCTTTTCCTCTCGTTCCTTATCTGAAGCAACAAGAGCGTGAAAGCAGCCTTCCTTCGGGTAGAGATTTCTTCTCTGTGAAGACAGCTTTTTGTCTAAGAATCCTCTTCTTCTCCTTGCTCTTCCTTTGTTCTTACTGATCAGAGGCGACTCGGCGTATGAGGGCTTAGATTTTCCTTCCTTGATCTCCCCTTCCTTCCCTCTCCTGTGTGGGTTGTGCTCGGGGCAGAGCTGGGGTGCTGTCGAGCTGCTGGTGCCTCCTTCGATCAGCTGTCTGAAGCCTTAGGAGCTGTTGGTGTGCGCCGAGCGGGCTTGCGATCTGTCACTGGGGGGATCGGATCGGGGTCTTCTTTCTCGATCTACCTCTAGCAGTGAGCGGTGGTGCTGGAGTCTTCGGATCGGGTGGTTTGGAGCTGCTGTGGTGTGCGATCTTGGCGCTGCAACGATCGGTCTTGATTGCAGTGGGGTGGAACAGTCTCTCAGCGATCTGGTGGAGCTGTGCGGGCTATGGTGGAGGGGGCCTATATCAGGGCCTAGTTAGACCGATCTGGGCAGTACGGGGTCTGGGGGTCTTGAGGTGTTGCGGCCTTGTCTGCTGCGGCCTTGTTTGTGTGTGGGAATAGTTGCCTAGTTAGTTAAGCTCATCAGTTTTCTAATTATACCAATGGGCTTTCTAAATGTACCAATGAGGTTCATTTAATGGATTGGTGCTGATAATAATCTCTAACAAAAGACTTAAAGTTGTATATAATTTTTATCAAGACATATTTTACAAATTGACATTTTAGCTGGTGAGGAGTGTCAATGTTGGTAATAATATACACACATAATATTCAAAACAACTGATTATTGAGCTCTTTGGAGAGAATTTCAGTGATGATCCGGCTGACTTACAAGTACAACCAAACCAAATTTTTATCTGCTGCCCAGAATCATCAATTAGAAGTCCACATAATTCAACACCAACCCTTTTAGGGGCAATGAATGAACGAAACAACTCCATTCGAAAAGGTGGGAAATTAAACGCAATTTAAACGATAAATGACGAAAGCTATAACTCGACCTCAGACGTTTTACCATTGCAGTACCGACCACACACAAGAAGAAGAAACAATAAGAGAAAAAAGTATAAAGAAAATATTGAAAAGCAAACAAAGTGGAGGAAGAGCTAGCATGGACCGATGAGAATGAATTCATCTTCGCTCCAGTCTTTATTCTTCAACTAATATTCGCCCTCCATGTATGTTACTGCAGAGGCCATAATATAGCAAATGATGTTAGATTTTAACAAAACGAAACAAAAATATAAAAATGAAAAATTAAAGTAAAAGATTAGTACTCTAACCTCTCACTGCTGGCCAACATTTGTGCCTTTTGACATCTGTCTAGCTACCTTCCTCCTTAAACGAGCCATGTAAACTGCAATGAACACAAGGAGCTTGTCTTTTGTTTCGTCAACCAACCTAAAATAAGCCTGTCTCCAAGATCTTTTAATAATCAAAGTGCCGCAAACAGCCCAAAATCCTAAGATGAAACCCAGGGCCATGCCAACATACAACCAGAATTTTTCAGATCCATCTTCATCTTCCACTTCTTCAGCTTTGTCTTCGGTATCCACGAGGCCCGATGAGCAGTTGGTTGTCAATGGAGGACCACAGAGGTAAGGATTACCCTCGTGAATGGACGGATCATTGAATGTCTGGAACTGATTGGTTGTTAGAATTGGTCCTGACAAGTTGTTATAGGACAAGTTCAAATGACTCAAAGAAGTCATAGAAGACATGCTTGGAGGAATTGTGACTGAAAATGATTACTTGAGAGATCAAGAGATTCCAGCTGTTGCAAGTTTCTGAACTTTTCTGGTATCTTTCCCGTCAGTTGGTTCCGTGCCAGATTCAGGTGACCCAAGGCTAAAAGATTTGTTATATCTTCTGGTATTTCTCCCGTTAAGTTGTTTCCTGAGAGGTCTATGATATTAAGAAGTGAAATTATTTTTGTATACTCATCTTGTCTTCCTTTCACAATCTTCTCCACATGCTCCGAGAATGATACTTCAAAGAATAAGGGTTGAGGATTGTAAGTTCTGATATATTTCAAAGCTTTCTTATTACCGAGACATCTAGGGATGGACCCAGATAAACTAAACTATTATGGGCAAGGTCCAAGATGTGGAGATCAGGAAATCGGCATAACTGTTCAGGAATGTTTCCAGTTAACAGGTTGGATCGGAAGTGTTAAATATGACAGACTGAATAGGTTTTCTGTAAGTGATATAGTCCCAAAGAATCTATTTTCTCCGAGATCAAGTAATGACAACCTTGTACAATCCTGCAAGGATACAGAGAGCTCTGCTGAAAGATTGTTATGGCTAAGTTTCAACCAAACAAGTGATGGCAGTGAGCATATGGAGCCTGGAATACCTCCTGAGAAAATGTTGTTTGATAGGTCTACATCTTTTAACAACTTCATATCGTCCCAATTTGAAGCGATTTCTCCACCCAGATAATTGTTTGATAAGTCGAGATACGTCAAGAATCTCATTTTATTCATGGATGGTGGAATGCTACCGTTTATAAGGTTTCTAGAAACATCTAGGTATTCCAACATTGGCATTTCATTACTGATGTTTAACGGCATAGGTCCACTAAGTGAATTGTTCGTTAAGAAGAGTCTTGTCACATTTGATCAAAGTGGAACTGAACCTTCTAAACGATTAAATCTGAAATCAATAGATGCATTAAATCTAACATTAATTGACTTGGGAAGTTCTCCTCTTAATTGATTATGTGAAAGATCCAACAACAAGCCATACCTTGGTGATATTGATCTCCAAAACCAATTTGGTATGGTGTCTAAAATGTTAACATTTGAGAGTATTATATAATCCGTAACACCTACTTGGGTTCTTAGCCAGGAAGGAAATGCAGGACCCAATTGACAATCCTTGATAGCAAAAGTTTCCAGGCTGAATGAAGGAATCCAATCGTGCCTGGCGTTGAAAACCAAAGAATTACTTGTGGATGACAAGTAAAAATCAGTCAATTGTGTAAGATTATGTAAAAGATTTTCACTGATGACACCTTTCCATGAATTCCCATAAAGATCCAATTCTATCAACTCTGTAAGTTGCCCAATACTTTCTGAGATCGTCCCATTCATCACGTTAAAACTTACGCTTAGTACTTTCAAATGTGACAAATTTGCTATAGTTGATGGAAGTGGACCAGTAAATGAGTTAACAGGGAGTTGAAGTTGCTTTAAGTACTTAAAGTGCCTCAAGGAATCACGTAAACTACCACTGAGTTTATTTGAATCCAAAGATAAGTACTCCGAGGTACTATTACTACATCCAGACAAAGCCTCAATGAACTCCTTTATTTCACCGCTAATATTATTACCTGAAAGATCTAAAGTGCGCAAGTTACAAAGGTTTTCATGAGGGACCCTGGGAATGGAACCTGAGAGTTCAGAATTATAAATTTGAACCGTCTCAAGTGTACTTATATTGAACAACCATTGTGGTATTTGAGACCTGAAATTGTTATCCCGAAGATCGAGATAGGAAAGTGAAGTAAAATTGATGAATGGAAGAGAATAAGAAGTGTTCTGAAGTTCACAGCCAGGCAACAGCAATTCTCTAAGTCTAGACAGCATACTTACTACTTGCAGCCAATTAGTTGTTTCCTTTTTACTGAGGTTGATGCCTCCTAAACCGAGGTGTTGCAAGGAAGAGAGACCAGAGATCCAGTTTAAATCCGAGATTCATAGATTTTTATCATAAGAATTGAAACTGAGATCAAGGAACTGCAAGTTTGACAGATTTCCAAGACTAAGGGGAACCTTTCCGGCAAAGGATGCATCAGAGAGGTCAAGGTGCCTCAAGTTCTTGAGTGAACCTATGCTTTCCGGGATTGGATTTCCTTGGAAATTGTTGAAGCTGAGGTCCAAGTAATTTAAGTACGTCAAGTTAAGCAAAGAAGGATTTACGGTACCTCCCAGGCATTTTTTCTCGTAAGATGCTGCTTCGTTTCCTTGAACTGAACCACAGTAATCCAGACTTCTTAGGTCAAGACTAAAAATGTTTCCAGACTGGTTGCTGCAGCCTACACCAACCCAGTTACAGCAATCGTCACCAACCCAAGAGGAAAGCCAACCTGAAGGATCTTTAAGGCCCTCCTTGAATTTCAGGAGAGCTTCCCTCTCCTTCTCAATACAACCGATTTTGAAATTTTCAACGCTGGAATTGGACTTGAAGGCTTCAAGGAATGGAGATTTGGTTAAGAGAAGAAGAAGAAAAAGAAGAACAAGAAGTTGAAAGGTGGAATTGCTGATAGCCATTTCTGTTGTCCAGAACGCATTGACTTCACTTCACACAAGTATATATGAAGGGTATATGTGGAGTGTGCAAGCCGGCAACAATTACACTCAATTCCAGTAAAGTCTTCAATTAATTCTGTTGCTCAGCTACAAATCAGATATGGCCAAATCCGATAATATATTTTTACACATCCTCTCTTAGCTACTTGAAATGTCAAAACAGATGGAAAAATCAAAGCTTCTTTTAGAGAAAAGGCCACCATTCCTGTCAACATCCCTTTCTCTCACCATTTGTTGTAGTCTTGTTTTTTATTTTTGATTATTCAAAGTCAAGCTGAGCATAAACGACTAATTTAACCTGATAAAGAATGTCTTTTTCTCCATACTATACACCACCAATATTATCAGCTAAGAGACACTGAGGCTGGACTTAACATACGTTTTTCTTCATTCAAAAGTCATATTGTTCGGGTAACTACTGCTCTTGAATCTCTTGATATGATTACAACTTACAAGGCAGCAAAATCCTAACTCATAAGGCTACTAGTTAGTCAATAATCACTACGAAACTGTCATTTTCTACAAATTGTGTCTTTTGCATGAGGCGTATTGTAATTGAAACGTTTTTATAAAAAGCAATTAATGTTAGAAATTCAAAAACGCGTAAACGTAGTCAAAACAGAGTCATTAATTTTGAAAAACAGAGTGCAAAGCCTTTTATGCACTGTTTACCTTAAAAAATTACAAAAACTAAAAAATCCCCAACACTGTTTATGCACTGTTTACAAAGAATTTTAACTTGTCGATCAAATTACCTTTTGTTAACTCAAAATTTAGTAACGAATCTAAAATTAACAAGTAAGAGAAAACACATAAATATATCTCGCGAAGAAAATATCTAGAACATTCTCTAAACATAGTACATAAAGTACGCAAAGAAATTACTAGCAACTCAATGAAATAACACTGAAATTATCGTTCAAAGTATCCATCAACAACGTATAAAATAAGATCTAAAAGGGTAAATAAAAACTTTGAACACTTCTCTAGGTGTTTATGATACTCTTCTTAAATGATTCACAAAGCGTTCACCTGGAAAAAGTCTGCAAGGACAAATAAAAAATTGAGGACAGTGTGGTTGCCGATGGTGGTCCGGCTACCACGCTCCGACGTCCAAGTTAATATAGAAAAATCTATCTCTTAACTTTTCTATATGAACTGAAAAATGAAAAGGAATAAAAGAAATGTAAAAAGAGTAGCCAACCTTTTCAAATGAATATGCATGGGTATTTATAGCTTCCACGAGACAAACACTCACAGCGCTGCCACGTGTCGCTTTAACTATGATCATTCATTTTCCTTTCCATGACCTACTTTTTCACCATCATTTTCCCTTGGTCGCGTGGTGGGCACATGCCTCGAACCAATGGACTCTGAATATGTAGGATGTGAGGTATGACTCAGGATCCCTCCAAGACAGCCTGGTACTTTGTTGGGTAGGTTCACGTGGCTGGGATCTTCATATGGCATTTTCTGCTGTTGACATTTGAAGATCCTTTTGTTCCTCGGCAGAGGACATGCTTTATCTGATTTTTTTGTGTTTGCAACACTGATTTCATGCTCCACTATCTTTCCATTGTACGTGGTCCCCCTCTTGTCTTTTAGCTAACTATTTCCTTTCTTCTTTTGCAAAGCTTTTGGGTTTCTCACGTGTCTTTCTCTTTTGTTTCATACTCTATCAATATTTAGCAGTGTTTTAAGGACACTAAAATATCTTTATATAATATACAATACTTATGAATTATTTCTGCAATATTAACAATACCCTTCTTCTCTGCCTCTAGGACATATCTTTCTGATGAATAGATTTTCTGGACGAATGCTTAAATCTTTGAACCAAATTTTCTATTAACAACTTTTAATTCACTGGTTTTCAATTCAATGATTATTAACTATTAAATGGTATTTCAAAAATCTAGATAGTGAGAAAGATTACTGTAACTAGCTTTCATTTGTGAAATGTAATATTACCACTTTGTGCTTAACATGCTAGAAATGCTAAAAACAGAGCCAAATATGAAAGCGTTTACAAAGAAAAGACCCAATACGCGTTTGTCAACACCTACCCTGACAAGTTAATTTAAAGTTGGTAATAATTTGGACCAATTACCTGTTTTATAGTGTAGAGTAATAGGATAAAATAAGTTTTGTTGCATTCTTGCATAGGGTAAGTTCGTTGAAATTGGTTTGTGGAAACATTCCACCTCTCCATCAAGTCATCAACCTTTTAGGAATTCAACCTGATTCCTCTTGTAGCGAAAATAATAATCTCTATACAAACACACGTCAAAGACAAAGCACACACAAAAAAGTAAGAAGAATAAACAAGATAGCAATTTTACATGGTTTGAAAAAATATTCCTACATACACGGAGTACAACTGCACTCAATCCATTACAAAAAAACTGATTATAAAGACACTTGAAAAACTCTCGCACTGTTTTTTTCTCTTTGTGTATATCATTTGCTAATCTCTCTGTAACATCCCAAATTTCGAGTAAGTAATTTTGAATATGTGGATAAAAATATTTGAGAATTGAGGGGTGTAAAGGTAATTAAAAGTATGTTTATTTTATGGTTTCCAAGTGGACCAAATTGAACGGTCGAAAACGATGCACGAAGAGAGAGTGAAAAACTGAGACAGTGAGCATCGCGACCTGGCCATCGCGACCACAGATCGCGATGAGCTTCTCGCGATGAAGAATGTTGATTCCTGGCAGTGAGCATCGCGACCAGTCACCGCGACCACAGATCGCGATGACTGGCTCGCGATGAAAAAGTGAAAATCCTGGCAGTGAGCATCGCGACCACCCGCACGACCAAAGCACCGCGAGGTGTGCTCGCGATGAAGGCGGTGGAGTTGCTCCAGAGATCAATGCGACCAGGTCACCGCGACCACAGGTCGCGACGACGGTCGCGACGACCGAAATTTTATAAAAAAAATAAGTCATCGTAGAAATCTCCAGAAAACCGAAAAGAAGAAAACAGAGAGAGGAAAGACTGAGAGAGAGACCGAGAAAGAAAGAAAAGAAGAAGAAGAAGAAGAGAAGAAGAAGAAGAAGAGAGAGAAGAAGAAGAAGAAGAAGAAGAAGAAGAAGAAGAGGAAGAAGAGGAAGAGAAAAAGAAAAGAGAAAGAAGAAGAAAAGAAGAAAGAAAAAGAAAAGAGAAAAAGGAAAGAGAAAGGGAAAATGAAATCCAGAAGAAAAACTGTGCGAAAAACGGAAACCAGGTTGGTGTACACTGATTTCTGAATTTGTTATAATTTTCGTTATATATTTTCAGTTGAATTTCTATATTTCGGTAAATTGAGTATTAAATTTATTTATGGATTTTGTATAATTATGTTTTATTTACGAAAATTGTTAGAAACTGTTTGAAAATAATTAGGGAATATGATAGTATAATGGAATTTCTATGTTTTCAAATAAATTGTTTTGCGAGTAATGTTTGGAAACGATTTTGGAAAAATAGTATATAATTATTGTGTCGTAAATACTATTTGAAAATAATTTGAGAATCTATTGATATGAGAATTGTTGATTTTTGAACGTTTGATTTGTGAATAACTGTTGCTTAAATGGAAAAAGAAAATAACGAATGGATGACTGTTATATCTCGCGGGGCAAACCTGGTATAATCCAGTTTAGGCGAATCCCGGAGATAGATATTGTACTGATGATATTGATGACTGGTGCATCTCGCGGGGCAAACCTGGAAAGGTCCAGTTTAGGCGAATCCCGAAGATAGCTATTTCACTGTATCCGTGACTGTTGTATCTCGCGGGGCAAACCTGGCAAGTCCAGTTTAGGCGAATCCCGGAGATAGCCATTTCACTATATCTATAATTGTTGCATCTCGCGGGGCAAACCTGGCAAGTCCAGTTTAGGCGAATCCCGGAGATAGCCATTGCACTATATCTATGACTGCTACATCTCGCGGGGCAAACCTGGCAAGTCCAGTTTAGGCGAATCCCGGAGATAGCCATTGTACTGATAGTGATGACTGCTGCATCTCGCGGGACAAACTTGGCAAGGTCCAGTTTAGGCGAATCCCGGAGATAGCCAGTGCACTGTATCCCTGACTGTTATATCTCGCGGGGCAAACCTGGCAAGGTCCAGTTTAGGCGAATCCCGGAGATAGATATTGTACTGCCATCTCTGACAGTTACATCTCGCGGGGCAAACCTGGCTTGGTCCAGTTTAGGCGAATCCCGGAGGTGAATGTCACACTGATGTACAGATATAGAAATGTATTATAAGTGTATGATCAGAATAGAAAACGAAAGTGAATAAGATGTTTATATAAATAAAATGTTACAGAATAAATAAAATGCTTATAAAAGAATTGAAAACTAAATTTTGTATGCTTTATTGATTGAAATTAATTTCTTTCAGTAAGGAAGTTAAAGATTGAAATGTGTTTATACGATCGTAGTGAAATATTATGAAATGATGAAAATTGAAATGTTTTTATTATGAAATGATTATGTATTTTGATACTTGAATTAAGTGTACACCCACTAGGCATTATTGCTTAGCGCGTTGATTTTATCACGCGCAGGTATCAGTGGCACAGGGAGAAATAAAGGATAGAGAAGAAGTAACAGCAGATTGAAGGTCCAGAGTCACAGTTTCTTTTGAGAAGTTACATTTGACTATTATTTGTATATTGTTTTTAGTGAAGCATGCATATACAGAAATCTGTAATTTGATATGTGTAGATATGTTTTGTAATACGTGTTTTATGATTTATCTTTTGTTCAAATGTTTGTAAATACTATTTATATATGTTTTATTTGAAAATGATTGGAAGTCGCACTAAACGGCAGAGTGCGCATTGATTTGAAAAATTGGATATAGAAGTGTTGAAATGATATTGTATTATATTGGTTTTATTGAAAACAGGTTTTTGGGAAATCCGAAAAATAGAGGAAACTCTGCCGAAATTTTTTTTTAAAAAAATAATAATGATTTGATGGGCTCACTAGAAACATATTTTAAATTAGTAATTGATACGATTTTCAATGGTTTGTAATATATAAAGTGAATTTAGAAAGTTTTGAAAACTCGGTAGCGCTCCCTAGGTCGATCCAGTCGGGTCGGGTCAGGGGGTGTTACACTCTCTTTTCTCTTTTTCTTTTTTCTTTTTTCCTTACTAAAACCCTAACATTACATGAGTATTTATAGGAAAAAACTAAGACAAAAACGACCGAGGAAAATTTTCCTAATCTGGTCAAGTTTAGGACTCAAAAGAGGATTCCTAGTTTTGAGTCCTAAACAAACTCAAACTCGTCGGCACGACCTGTGGATCGCGCGCCCAAGGTCGCGACGCTCACTGCCAATTTCTTTGTCTGGCTGGCACGATCATTCCGCTCGACCCATGGCACTCTCTGCTGCGATTTTCTCTTTGTATTGCGTGGCTCTCTGCCAAAAAAACTCTACTGAATTATGAAACTGATCTACTCTTGATTCAAGCTTCACAAACCCCAACAATCTCCCACTTAAAGATTGAAACAAGAGGAAACATCATCATCTCATGATCAACGAAAACAACGCGCTCAAACAACCTTCAACCTTGAAGACCCACTAAAGCTGTCTCTCAGCTTCAGTTCATCTACCGCAACTGGCTTGGTTAATAAGCGTTTGTGAATGACAACCGTGAGCCTCCTGCCCGTGGTTCTTGGTTGTTATTTTCCTTCACTATATGCTCCCACTAGCTCGCATCACTCCCCTGACCTGCTTCATTATAGCATTCGTGTTCTTTACCTAATCTCGTGGCCCTCTGCTCACGTCAATCTCTAGTAGTTGATCTGCGACCTCTAGCACTACCTGATTTTGTATCTCTTTGCTTATGCCGATCTTTGGCAGCTAACTCACGACCTCTGGTCGGTCTAGCTCTCTTAACCCCCGCTTATGAGATAACCTGGACTTCGTCTTCTGACCTGTACTTCCAACCTCATTGGTTGAAGCTTCTTTTCAGACTTCCGTAATTTTGCTGAAAACTCATCGCTTTATGTTTCTTACTTAGCTTGTTGTCACCTGACTTCGAACCTGCTTGCTTCTCATCTGGAAGCACAATTTCTAGCCTCTTGACACTCATGTGCCCAAGCCTCTAGTGCTGCGGATTTGGATATTTTATCCCTGCTAATCTTGCACCCCTGACTCTGTCCCCTTCTCTAAGGAACAAATAAGGGCATCACCAAAATCTTTTGAAAATATGTTGACCTCTGACTGATCATCATTGTTTTTCTTAGCACTCTTGCATTGATTCTGATTATCTTACTTCTTACCATAATTCCAGCACTCGATATCTCTCTTACCTCGATTAGAATTTTTTGGTATCCCATCGGTCTCCTGACCATTCAAACCCTTATTTGGATTTGCCATTCTAGTTGCCCCCTATCTTTGTTTATGCCTCTGCTCTTCATGTTTAGAGCTGATGACTCGCTGGCACCCCCTCCTCATGCCTCCTGTTTCCTCAGTCATAATATTATCTACGATTTCCTGGAACTTCAGTTTTGGCTTCCCAAATGACCCACTAATTGACTGGATTGTTCCCTTCCAACTCTTTGGCATATGTTCTATAATAAGTAGAACTTGAATTTCATCTTCAAACTTCAAGTCAACAGAGATTAACTGGTCGGTGATCTCATTAAAAGCATTCAGGTGTTTCTTGAAGTCACTGTTCTCTAGCATCTTAAAAGCAAACAACTTTTCGTACCTTATTTATTGCAGACGGCTGTTTGTATAGATTTGATAAAGCTTTGATAAGAACTGCTGTCATCTCTTAATTCTTGATGTTAAAAGCCACTGACTTCAACAAACTCAGTCGAATCGCCTTAAGTGTCTTGCGATCTAACACTATTCGTTCTTCTTCGTTCATGTCTTCTAGCTTCACACCACTCAGCAGCAAATACAGATCCTGCTCACCATTGAATTTCTCGATCATATATTGTTCTCATTCTGATCCCATAACTCCTGCTGAAATTAAAAACGCTGAAATGTCTCATGTTTTTATAAATTCCTAGGATCGACCTAAGCTCTGATACCAGTTGTTAGGAATTCAATCCGAATCCTCTTGCAACGGAAACAATAATTTGTATGTAAACACACACCAAAGACAAAGCACATATAAGAAAGCAAGAAGAATAAACAAGACAGTAATTTTACATGGTTCGAGATTCCTACATTCACGAAGTACAACTGTAGTTAATCCACTATGAAAGAACTGATTACAAAGACACCTAAAAAACTCTCACATTGTTTTCCTCTCTGTGCATACCCTTTGTCACTTGAAATGTCACAATAACAATGTTATCATCCAAGTTTCACCATCAATTATCAACCAATTTAAACTAAATAAAGCAAGAGAATTTAGCAAAAATGCCCAAAAAATAAATAAATATTGCAAATCTACCCACCCCATACTAATTTTTGCATTGATTACCCAAACATTTATTTAAGACAAAAATGCCCTCCCATTTTAACCCTACCTACATTCTTTTTTTTGTCACTCTTCTTCTTCTTCACGCGTCAACTGTCTGAATTCTCTTTTACTCTTCTTCTTCTTCTACTACGGCAATGGCAACTGTGTGAAACTGTTTTTCTCTTCTCTTCTCCACAGCGGCAACTGTCTTTTCTTCTATTCTCTTTTTCACTCTTCTTCTTCTTCTTCACGAGGCAAGGAGACGGACTCTTCTCTTCTCCACAGCGGCAACTCTTCATGGAGTAGACTCTTCTCTTCTCCACAACGGCAACTTTCAGGTAAGGTGTCATCTTCTATTTGTCCATCATTTCGTTTACAACCATCAATTGAAATGATTTTTTTATTTATAAAGATTTTTTAGTGTTTAGGTTTTACAAATATTTGCAGCGGCAACTTTAGTGTTTAGGGTTTAGAAAAAAAATTTGTATGTAATAATGAAATTAACAAATGTGTTTGGTTAATTATGTTGTGAGTTTTTCAATTTTGTACGTTTCAAATGTTGATTTGGTTGAATTGATCATTGATTTAGTGGAAGTATCATCGGGTTGAATTTTGGTTGAATTTTATAAATCATCAGGTTGCAGTGACCCGATGAAAGTAAACCATCGGGTTGCATTGACCCGATGAAAGTAAATCATCGGGTTGCAGTGACCCGATGAAAAACCCTGCTTTATTCAAACCGTGCTTTCATAGGGCTGTTATGCTTGTAAATCGTTATATTATATTGCTTCTTTGATCTCATAATTATTTTGTAAATATGTATCTCATAATCGTTATATTTTTTTGGTTTATTGACGAATTCAAAATCCTTTTTTATTTCAGGGTAAAAATCAATAGGAACTAAGAAATTAGTTGATTCATTGAAAATAAAGGAAAAAGATTTTTTCCATGCAAAAGTGACCACTTACTGTAAATGGGAAAGCATTGCTTTAATAAAGAAAAAGCTTACGGAACGACAGCAAGAGAGTCTTAAAGGCATGTGCTTTGGCCATTTGTTAGATGTTCATGAAATCGTGTTATTTGCTCAATTTTGTCATCAAGTATTGTTACGGGAGTGTCATGTTAAAGATGCTGAAAATGAGATGTGGTTTGTTATCGGAGAAAATAGAATATGTTTTTGTGCAAATGAGTTTTGTTTAGTTAGTGGTCTACGATTTGGGAATACGGTCGTCTCTACTAAAAATATCAAAACAAATGAGGTTGATAGAATTCGTCGCAAACATTTTAATGGAGCCAAAAAAATCACTAAACTGATTTCGCAAGGTTTCTTTGAAGATGGACTTCAGGAAGAAAATGATTATGATGATGATATCATTAAGTTAGCTTTGTTGCTGATCTTAAAGATGACGTTGCTTAGAAAGGACTTGAGGACAAATGTTGAATATTGGGTTATGAAGTTAGTGGATAATTTAGATGAATTCAATAGATTCTCATGGGGTTCATTTGAATATTCAAGGACATTCAAATCATTTTCGACCTGTTGCAAAGACAGAGATCAGAAGTTTATGGAGCATGCAAAAAACGATCTGACCCATACAATAGAGAAGTACAACTTGTATGGTTTTGTGTATGATTTTCAGGTAATATAGACTGTTTAAAAATGTTTCCCCCTTAAATTCGTTTAAACTCTTGTTGAAAGGTCTTATTTATTTTATTTGTTATGTATGGGCCCTTGAAGCAATTCTGTTGTACTCAAAGATGGGTCATGCTAGGAGGGTGTCCCGTACAGCCTCTCGTATTCTTAATTGGAAAGCCAAAGGCACTCCTAAGTTTGAGACTTTGACAGCTTCAATTTTCAGAAAGCGATTGGTATGCATTAAATTAACACAATAATCTTAGGTATATGAAATTTATTTTAACTTGACTTTGTATGTGTCTTTTTTTTTTTTTTTGTTAGATTTCCACATTTCAAACTCTGAAACCCACGGATGAAAAATAAAATTTACCTTATGTCATGGGCTTGGACGAGGCTAACGTTTCAAATGCCCCACAATTTGACTCAATGATCAGTGTGCCACAAGTAATGAGAATGATGAGATTGATAATGATGAAGATGGTGAGCATTCTGATAATGATATTGATGTTATTGATGTTGGTGTTGATGGTACCAATAGAGTTGAGCAACGTCAATCGAAAGTTAAGAATCACTCGCACAAAGCTAAAATACAAGAAGATCGGTCTAATGTACCAAGTAGCTCGGTATGTAGCCAATCATGTCCTTTAATAGCATTATTCAGTGAATAATATGTAAATATTTTCATAACTTTCTAATACATTAAATCAGGACTCACAATATCGCCATCAAAAAGTGGCTGATTTACATACTGAAGTAATGTCTCTAAAGACACCTGTTACCACACTTGGTAATAAAGTTGATAAAAGGTTTACAACTTTGAAAAGTGCACTGTTGGAAGAGATGCGTAGAGATTTTCTAAAATTGACAGAGGTTGTTTGCATGAATGCTGGCACTAATGAACATGTCCAAACTGGTTATAAGGTGCTTCATGTAAATTTTTCTATTAACCATGTATTTTTGTATTGACTGCGGTTGATGGTAATTTAGTAGAGAAGAATGAGTGATGTCAAAAATAAGAAAAAGGAACAGGAAAATGATGAAACTCTTATCAACAGTGTGTTGGAGGAAAAGGCAACCGATGACTACCTAGACCTCACTATTATTCTCCCTTGCCGAACATTATGAGTACCACTGGTAATGAGAGTGTCGTTGCTCTTGAGAAAAAAGTAGTTAGAGCAAGATATGGTCTTCGAGCACTTAAACGTTCTACATACGTATCTAGCACTTATGTGGACCCAACTAGACCGAAAAGGCAGAAAACATGTAATACCCAAGTTATTGAATTCAACCCTTTTAAATTGGTTGACCCGGAAGTCGAGTCTGAGTACGAGGCTTTCAAAAATAATAAAAAAGCAAGGTAACCATACACTATTTCAGCTCATTATATTTTTTTCACACCATGTTAATTACAGTGATATTTTATGTTATTGACTCCAAATATTATACCGTATATTTAGGCGCTACATAAGGCAACAACTATATGCGAAGGCTCATTTTTTTCGAAACGTTTAAGAGCAATACCGAATGGTTGGAAGGCTAGGTATGTCAATTATTTTTAATTCCATTGTAAATTATTTAAAGTTATTAAATTGCAATAATTCCATTTTTTTTATTAAAAAAAAAAAGCACATTGAGACTTATATGGCAGTGTTACGGAAGCACCAACTTTCACATCCTACTATAAATTCACGCAATTACAACTTGATTGATCCATCCTTCTTTGTAAGTTGTTACCAAAATCTAAATAATTTTAATGTTTTCCATGTCATTACTACAAATATAACATTGGAACATATACTCATATTTTTCATTTTTTAAGACAAACCTTTGAAATTTATGGAAAACACTTCCTACCAACCCTGATGGAATCATATCAAAGAAGGTGTACGATCCACTTGTTTTCAACTGGGAGAATTATTACTTATCATATGTTTGCGGAGAACGACCCAATGGGTGTCGGCCATGGTGGGAGATTGACAATGTAAGTATAATGATGCAGTTAGTTTGATGCTTAAATGTGTGTGTGTGTGTATATATATATATTAAATGATAGCTATAAGTGTTTTAATGTAGTTATTGATTTCTATCAACGTCGATGGTTATTATTAGGTATTAGTGGCAGTTAATCTTGTGGCTAGAAGAATATTGGTGTGTGATTCACTATGTCAGGATACAGAACCATCACTGCGGAAGCAATATGTCACACCACTTTCACATTTTTTGCCCTCACTGTTGTGTAACGGAGGCTATTATAAAAATAAGGGCAAAAAAATACAGGTGACTCCTTTCGCGTGCAAAAGACTAGGTCCTGATACTGTCCCACAACTATGCGAGGCGTAAGTCATATTAAACTTTATCTGTTTAGACTAATTGTGATTTTATATTGGGAAATAATTGATAGTGTTGTTATATTGATTTTATTGAAGTGGCAACTGTGGTGCATTTGTGCTTATGTATGTTGAATACATCATAGCACACAGACATAAATTCGATTTCAAAACACAGTAAATGAAAGGTCTTAGGTGGAAAATGTCTATTGAAATCTTTACAAACTCTACACGGTTGGACGATGATGAAACATAAGATTGAAATGTAGCTTTTGGTTGTTATTATTTTTTTTTTTTTGTTATGTAGTTTATGTATAGAATGATAAATCTAAATTTTTATTATGTAGCTTTTGGTTGAAATGTAGTCTCTACAAAATTAAATATTCAAATAGTGAGTATATAAAAGTTGCAAAACTGCCAAAAATTGCAAATCTGTCAAATTGCAAAGTTGATTGCAAATTGCAAAGCTGCCAAAAATTGCAAATTGTAAAGTTACCAAAAATTACAAGTTTCATGTCCTGTAGTTAATCGAAGAATTACATAAATGTTAACAATTTATCAAAGAACAAAGCTGCCAAAAACTGCAAATTATAAAGCTGCCAAAAATTACAAGTTTTATGTCTTCTAGTTAATTGAAGAACTACATAAATGTCAACAATTTATCAAAGAGATAGAAGCTCATATCCTACAAGGATAAAAAGAAAAAGCCAATTAGATACAACAAATGGGATAATGATAAGTAATATAAAACTTTTTACATATGCTTAACAATACCTTCAACAATTTATCATCCTCTCGCTGGTTCAGATACTTTAGGATTCTTGCATGTTTAGTTGTTATGACCGTGACGCCAACAATTTCTACACCTTCTGTGTATAATGTCTTCTCCAATAGAAGGTATAAGTTGTTTCCTTCGTCGACCTGGTGGAAGTCGGGCGACAGGTGGCAGAACAATCGTATTTGCAACATCAACAGGTACCAACCAGTCTTTTGGATAGCCAACTGGATGAATTTCACCACTGTATAATGAAACAAGATAAGCAGTCAAGTAATATGGTGAGGTGAATGTT
Source organism: Xanthoceras sorbifolium (assembly GCA_003430845.1). NCBI lineage: Eukaryota > Viridiplantae > Streptophyta > Magnoliopsida > Sapindales > Sapindaceae > Xanthoceras > Xanthoceras sorbifolium. The sequence continues at coordinate 12,583,016 of CM010621.1, forward strand.
GTATAATGTAAACGTCGATGTTTTATGGCAGCTAAAGCATGTGCACATGGAATCTGATCAAGATCGAATTCTTTACAACTGCATGTACGGTTTTCTAAATCAACTATTCCATTTTGTTTTCCATCGTACACCTCAAACTGATACAATGTAATTGGGGACAGCTTCATATGTTGCGCAGATTCATCCCTAACCCCAATAAGTGCCTCAACCATTTGTCAATTGTGTATGATAAGAACCTACCATTGTACGTTGATCATGAAACTAACGTTGCATCATATCTCAAATACAGTCAATCATAGCAATAATGGGTAACTCTCGAAAATCTTTCACTGCATTATTCATCGACTCAGCAATAGTAGTTGTCATAGTATTGTACCTTTTTCTCGGATAGAAGACTCGCGACCATCGCTCTTGTCCAACATCAACAACGTATTTATAAGCTCCAACATTAATGTTCGAAAACTGTTGCATGTAAAATACGTGATCATTAACTCAATAGGCCTTAGCCATGCCTTCCTAAATGGTATGAAAAGATTTTTGTTCTTATAAATAGAAATCATATTTCGTTCTAAATGCATGAAACAAGCACTGTGGTACGCATTTGGAAAAACCGTTGAAATCACTTTGACAATACTATTTTTCCTGTCAAATACAAAAACAAGGCCTTCAACATCTCTAATGATGCAAATAAGATAAAAGCCAACTCCATGCAGCATTATTCTCGGAATCCGCAACACCAAATGCCAATGGGAATATTTGGTCATCCCCGTCCTGACATACAGCCACAAACAAGATGCCACCATATGAACTCTTCAAAAATATGGCATTAATTGCAATAACTGATCTAATGGCAGCATTAAAACCATCTATGTACGCTTTCATGGAAAAGATCATATATACGAACCTATTTTCAGCATCAGTTTTAATGTTCATAATCGTCCCTGGGTTTGTTTTCTCTAGCATGTGACAATAATAAGGTAACATAATAAAAGAAACTTCAGCTGATCCGTGTACCTCTTCAATAGCAATATGTTTAGCCCGATATCCTTTGTGGTAATTTAATGTAATACCCAATTCATTTTAGATATCTGTTATAATTTGCTTTGGTCTGTAGATATGACCATCACGAAATTTCTCCTTAATATGTTGTCCAATAAATTGTGCACTACCCTTTCTATTCCATGAAAACCTTTTCTCCATTGAGTAATTGTGTTTGTGGTCAAATTTTGTAATCCGGAAAAAATCAGTGCTTGTAACCTTGAATACATGTTGCCGCCATTTGCATTCTTCAACAGCACAATGTACCTCAAAATGTGAAGTATTTGACTTCCATACTTTTAAATTGAAACGATTTATAGCAGCATACCTTTTTAATTGGGAGTGCGACTTTTTTTTACTGTCAAAGACTTCCCCATTTGTAATTAAAATTGACGTTGGTCTCGAAGTAACTTCAACATCATCAATTGAACACATTACAGAGATGGCTGAAACCAACTCTTTGTTACTGTTTTAAACACCCTGAACATCTTTTGACTTGTCACTTTCTCTACCTTTGTTACTAAAATCATCAATAAATTGAACTTGATCATGAACTATAACATCATTGAAATTTGGTGTGTAGCCCTCCTGAATATTATCTGCATAGATGTGTGATTGAGAACAATTGTTGTAACATCCCGGATTTCGAATTATTAATTTTGCATATATGGATATAAAAATTTATGTTATGAGGGGTGCAAAACGTAATTAAATGTATGTTTATTTTATGGTTTCCAGGTGGACCAAATTGAACGGTCGAAAAAGATGTACGAAGGGAAGAGTGAAAAACTGAGACAGTGAGTATCGCGACCACAAATCGCGATGAGCTGCTCGCAATGAAAAATGGTGATTCTTGGCAGTGAGCACCGCGACTTGGTCACCGCGACCACAGGTCGCGATGAACTGCTCGCGATGAAAAAGTGAAATTCGGGCAGTGAGCATGGCGACCATCATCGCGACCAAGATACCGCGACGTGTGATCGCGATGAAGGCGGTGAAGTTGCTCCAGTGAGCAACGCGACCTGGTGGCGCGACCACAGGTCGCGACGACGGTCTTGACGACCGAAAAATTTTAAAAAAAATAAGCTTGTCGAGGAAGCCACTTGAAAAAGACAGACAGAAAAATAGAAAGGGAAGAGAGAGACTGAGAGAGAGATAGAGAAAAAGAAGAAGAAAAGAAGAGGAAGAAGAAGAAGAAGAAGAAGAGAATAGGAAGGAAAGAGAGAAGGAAAGGAGAGAAAAGGTGAAAGAGAAAGAGAAAGAGAAAGGAAAAGAAAGAAACCTAGAAACGCGATTTGTCGAAAGGAAACGGTATCCAGGTTGGTGTACACCCGTTTTCGAATTTTTTTACAAAATGCATTAAGTAATTTTAGTTTGCATCTGCGATTTATTTGAAGAATATTGTTATTATGTGTTTATAATATTTTTCTTGGAATAATTTTATGTTTTTGATCGTATTTCGATCGTATTTCGATTATCATGATTTTATTGAAATTACTCGAGTTAGAATATTGTATGAATATTGTTTACTTTTCATGAAATCATATATGTATATTTTAAGAATATCGTTTGAATTGTATATATATATATATATATATATATATATATATATATCGTTATTGAGTTGCCCATGGATTTGTAAATTACAGTGAATATTTGAAAATGTTTTATCGAAACGGCCCTAGGATACTTAGACATAGAAATGGATATAGGAGGTTGGTATACCAGCTGGGTTCAGTGAGCAGTACTGCACCAACATTGACATTGCTATTGATGATTTATTATGTACCTCCTCATTGATTCGTCCAGGGGTAGGGAGACACGTACCTCCTCACGGATTCGTCCTGGGGTAGGGAGACACGTACCTTCCTAAGGATTCGTTCCTGGGATAGGGAGATATGTACCTCTCTAGGGTCCGAATCCTCGGTCCTAGGGTAGGGAGATACATACCACTCTTAGGATTCGTCATAGGGTGGGAGTTATGTTCGACAGACAGTCACTGTGGTCGAACGACCCATATTCCAGTCCTGGTTTATGTTGAGTATTCTAGAGGGCCAGAATGGAAGTGATTTGAATAATATGTTTATAAGTGAATTTCGGAATTGATTTTTATACGTTTATGATTATAATATTTCCTGGATTATGAATTGTGATGAGTTGTTTATATAGAATTGATTTCATCAGTTTTAGTTCTGTAAATGATTTGCATCGTAATGTGTATATATCTGATTATATTGTGCCATTTTGTTTATTAAGAACAGCTGTTTATGATTTTAATATTTGAGTTTAGTGTACACCCACTAAGAAATATTGCTTAGCGCGTTTGTTTTGTTTCTAACGCGTAGGTAATAAAGATACCGAGGACGGAAAAGACTGAAGAGGCACCAGCTGCAGAGGAGAGTTCAGAGTCATACTCACCATCTTTGGGGTAGTTACTTATATAGATAGTTCTGTAGAATGTAACTTGATATGCATGCATATATAGAGAGTTTGTAATTATGTTTTGTAATTATGTACTGTACTTAATTATTTTATGCTTTCTGTTTTACATTTTTCGAAGGACTGTAATTAATGAAATGTTTTATAAACTGTTTGAAAGTCGCACTAAACGGCATAGTGCGCATTGGTTTGAAAGTTGATATATAAGTGTTGTTATTAAATTGTGTTGGATTTATTTAATTGAAAACAGGTTTTGGGAAATCCGAAAAACAAAGGAAACTCTGCCGAAATTTTTAAAAATATGATTTGATGGGCTCACTCGAAAATGTTTCTAAATTATAAATTGATACGATTTTCAATGGTTTGAAATGTATATAGTGAATTTAGAAAGTATTTGGAAACCCGGTAGCGCTCTCTGGGTCGATCCAGTCGGGTCGGGTCAGGGGGTGTTACAATTGTTTGCTTTAGTGATCGAAATAAAAGTATAACTATGATTACTTCCCTTTGATGAAGGAAACTGAAAATTGATGGGATGGTGTTGTTGATTAGATGACTCTGGAAAACATTTCTACTTCGATTATGGGTGACTATGCTCAACCTTAAACTAAAGGGTCAACATTCTTTTGACGCAATAATAATACATCATCATTATCATCACTTATCTCTACAGACATGCTTAAGCGGATAGTATGAGCAACCGTCTTTATTATAACTCGATAATTGTTTCTGTCAATCCCAATGACATCGTACACTTTATCTAATAGTCGAGCAAAAGTTAAATCTCTTAGAAATAACAATCATTTTGATCTCTTGCCATCATACCAATAAACCCCTTGTTCACATACCCAATATTCATCCCAATTAATTATCAATTGTACATTAACCATACTCATTCCTACAAAAAAAATAGAAAATTAAATTAAATTTTGCATCACGCTGACCCGATAGTATCAATCATCGGGAAGACATGGCCCGACAAAACTAAATATCGGGTCTTCTCAACCCGATGGTAACAATTATCGGGTAGGATCGACCTGATGTTCTTCATTTCTTTAATGGAAGATTAACAAATGTAAAACCAACGAAAATTAATTAAAAACCTAGAAAGATGGACATTAACAAATTAAAACCATTATAGTAAAAATAAAAGTTGAACACTAACCTTACGATTTTTCAATAGTAAGAGTTTGTGAGATGGTTTGAATAATTTTATAATGGTGAAAGTTTAGGGAGATGAGAAAGAGAGATTTTGTTGGCTTAGGTTTGGTAAGAGGTCTGTGGAGAAGAGAAGAGAGAAAAAATGCAGATGGACTTAAAGAGATGAGAGAACAAATGTGACGAAGAAGGAAAAAAAAAAAGAACTATGAGAAGACATTTCAGTGGGGGGTAGGCAGCGTGAAGAACAAGAAGATGAGTGAAAAAAAGAATGTGGGAAGTAGTAAAATGGGAGGGCATTTTTGTCTCAAATAAATGTTTTGGTAATCAATGCAAAAATTAGTGTGGGGTGGGTAGATTTACAATTTTCATTTATTTTTTGGGTATTTTTACTAAATTCCCATAAAACAATTCACTTTTACTATCATAAACGTCGTTGTCACATATAAACTGAAATTAAAAATTGACTTTATGATTTGGGTTTATTATACTTTTTAGATTTTATGAATTGAATTTCTCTACTTGAAGATTCCATCTCATGTCATTATAACTTTGTAGACTTGCCTTTGATTTCACTCTCTTATATGGAATTCTCATTTTGTCAGGTAATTATTATTATTTAGTTTGATATAATTTTAAACCTAAAAATAAAATTATTTTATTAAGTCTCTTTTGAATTTCATTATAGTATGTAATTAGTGAATGAGGATTGTTAATCCCCGCATACACTTGTAAATTGTAATTAATAATTAGTTGGGTTTTTAAAACTCTTTAATTTGAACTTAATAATGTTTCGTGGATTTATACCTTTTTTAAGGGAAAAATTACAAGATTAACAACTGTTGAGATCTGCCGAGACTAATCACTAAACGCGCGATCTACTCCCATAAGGGGAGACATCTACTCCCACAATAAGAGGAGAAAACTACCCATACATGCTGCTAAATGCGCAATGTAGGACTTGAGTCCTCCCCTCAATATGGGGGGACTTGAACTTTTACCATTGAGGTGAGAGTAAGGTGCACTAATCACTTGAACTATAAGTGGTTGTTCTGCATTTATATTGATTGTTGTTATTGTCTTATTGACTTTTTAGGTTAAATTGACATTTTGAGTTTAGAGGTTGTGATAAGTAGTATTAGTTTGATACTGATAATAAATTAGTCCAATTCAATCAATCAACCAGAATTAAAAAACAACAAAGGAAAGCCATCGAGTTAAAGTCAGTTTGGTAGAGCTTTAATCAAATATAAAATGATTAAAATGGACAAAGTAAAATTAAATTATTTAATTTGTTAATGAAAATTGTATTTATATACATTACGTATATTGAAATGTTTTTACTTTAGTTAAAATATGAAAATATATTTAATTAAATTTATTAATTATCTTATAAAAGTAATTATAAAAACTAATTTTTAATTAAAAAATAAATACTAGTAATATTTTTATTTATTTATTTTTCAAATATTTGAAGATAAAAAAATTTTTCTAGTTAAATTATTTTTTTTTATCTGAAAATATTGAAGATAAAAAATATTAATTATTTTTAATTAATTATTCAAATTTTTTTCTAATTTTTAATGTTTAAGGTTAAGGTTTTTTTTTTTTTTTTGTAATTTTAATTTAAGATGAAGACTAATTTGGTCAAAAAAATTTAATTAAAAGTTATGATCAACTTTCCGCTTAAGTTAGAAGCTGAAGTTGGGTTGAGCCACCTTTAACTTTTTCGCTGTAACTTTTAACTAGATTCTTCAATAAGTCATTTTCGGGAGGTTAACCCAACAATTTTTGGACCCTAACCTTTTGAAAAAGTTAAAAAATGCTTTAAAAGAAGTTGCCCAAAACAGGCCCTTAACCTGCCAAGGCTTCTTAGATGGACCGACTCTGAAAAAACTTGAACGAATAATCAAAGAAGCTAAAGAAGAATTTGAAATGGATCATACATGACACAAGTAGGCTTGGCGAAATAAGGGTTCAAACTCAGTCCACATCCAAACCCGTAAAAAGCCCATAAATTTCAAAAGGGCTCAAACTCGGCCCTAAATCCTTTATATGGGCTTTTGGTGTGAATTTGAACCCGGCCTACAAAATATGCGAGTTTTACCTGCCGAACATGATACATTAACTACAACAAGTGTGCAAAAATACCAGAAGTGTGAACGATACAATAATAAAGGGGAAAAAGAGGAAAATAACCCGAAAAAATATCAAAACAAGAGGAGCCTAGGCCCTGTCCATTGGAAATGAATTCATTTTCCCATGCTGTATTCTTGGACTTGATCTTCCTATAGTTCATCGTCCTTATCCAGTGACTTATATGTTCTCTGTATTGCTGCAGTGAACACAGACAACAACAACTTATGTAAGATCCAAATAAACCAAAAAGGAAAACAACGTAAAAGAATTAAAGGTTAATCATACCTCTCATTGGCGACCACTTTTATCTTTTGACATGTAAATACCTTCCTCTCTAGCCAAGCCACATAAACTGCAATGGTCACAAAGAGCTTATCTTTAATCTCATCCACAAACCTAAAATATGCATGTCTCCAGGATTTTTTAATCGTCAAAGTGCCACAGACAGCCCAAAATCCTACGATGAATCCCATTGCCATGCTAACGTAGAACCAAAACCTTTCAGATCCATCTTCATCTTCCACTTCTAATTCATTCTTGTCTTCTGGATCCCCGTGCCTTGATGAGCAGTTTGTAGTCAATGGAACACCACAAAGGTAAGCGTTACCCTCATAAATGGATGGATCTGTCCAGGTATTGAACTGATTCCCTGAAGGAATTTGTCCTGACAGGTTATTATAAGACAAGTTCAAGTGGCTTAAAAAGGTCATAGAAGACATGCTTGGAGGAATGGGCCCAAAAAGATGGTTAGATGAGAGATCAAGACTTTCTAACTGTTTCAAGTTTCCAATACTATCCGGTATCTTCCCCGTCAGTTGGTTCCATGATAGGTTTAAGGTATTTAAGGGCCAGAGATTTGATATTTCTTCTGGTATCTCACCCATTAAATTATTGCCAGAGAGATCTATGACATTAAGAAGAAAAATTATTGATGTGTATTCATTTCGTCTTCCTTTCACAACAACCTCAATATGCTCTGAGAAATCTATAACCCTGAAGGAATGCAATGGTTCAGTGTAAAAGCCTGCGTCTGCCATACCTTCCAAACTGCCCAAACATTTAGGGATGCCACCGGACAAATTATTTTGTGCAAGGTCTAAGATCTGAAGATAAGGTGATTGACAGAGTTGTTCAGGAATATTTCCAGTCAACTTGTTAGCCCGTAGTCCTAAATATGACACAAACAAGAGGCCATCCGAAACTGGTATGGTACCAAAGAATTTATTTTCTCCCAGATCAAGTCCAAACAAGCTTATACTGCAATTCTGCAATGATATAGAGAGCTCTCCAGAAAGATTGTTGCTATTAAGTTTCAACCATCTAAGAGAAGGCAATGAGCATATAGAGCTTGGAATGCCTCCACTGAATGTGTTGTTTGATAGATCTATAAAAGTCAATCCCTTTAGACCCTGCCAGTTTGAAGGGATTTCTCCTGAGAGATGATTGCTTGATAAGTCAAGAAAATACAGATTCCCCATTTCACTTATGGATTGTGGAATGCTACCGATTAGAAGGTTCCTAGAAAGATCTAGGTTTTCCAATATTGGCATCTCTTGTCCAATGTTTAAGGGAATTGTTCCGGAAAGTAAATTATTCCTTAATGAGAGACTTGTCACGTTTGACCAACTGACTGGGGGTGAACCCTCCAAATGGTTGAATCCCAAATTAATCTCTGCTCTAACATCAACAATTATTGACTTTGGAAGCTCTCCTCTTAACTGATTATGAGAAAGATCCAACCTCCAAATCTGTGGTAGTAATCTCCAAAACCAATCAGGTATAGCATCTGAAATGGAAGCATTTGAGAGAAATAACTCATAGAGTTGAGTTTGAGTTCTAAGCCAATAAGGAAATGCAGGACCTAATTGGCAATCGTTGATTATTAAGCTATACAGATTGAAGGGAGCTATCCAATCGTGTCCAACATTGAAAACCAAAGAGCCGCTTGTACATGACAAGGAAAGTTCATACAATTTTGTGAGATTCTGTAAATGATTTTCAGTGATTACATCGTTCCATGAATTGTTGTAGAGTTCCAATGCATTTAACTTTGTAAGTTGTCCAATTGTTTCTGATATTGGCCCATTAATCAGGTTAGAAGATAGATCCAGGACAGCCAAAAGCGATAAGTTTCTTATAGACAATGGAAGTGGACCTAAAAATGAGTCCTCGGATAGTTCAAGATTCTCCAAATAATTGAAGTGACCCAAGGAGTCAGGTAAAATACCACCAAGTCTATTTGAACTCATATCTAAGACCTTCAAGGTAGCGTTATTGCACCCAGACAACCTGTCTAAGAACTCTTTAATTCCACCACTAATATCATTATCAGAAATATAAAATTCATGCAAGTTACACAGGTTTCCCTGTGGAACCTCAGGAATGGAACCTGATAGTTCACAAAGCTTAAGGTTGACTATTTCAAGGGTACTTATATTGAATAACCAATTAGGTATTGGAGAGCTGAAATTGTTACGGGAGAGATCGAGAACGGAAAGAGATGTAAAATTGATTGATGATGGAAGAGACTGAGGGAAATGGTGAAGTTCACAGCTCTGCAAATGCAACTCTTTAAGTGAAGGAAGCATATTCAAACCCTGCAGCCAATTATTTGTTGTCTTGAAGAATCTTTAAGACCTTCTCTGAATTTAAGCAGAGCATCCCTCTCCATCTCAATACAAGCTGTGTTGAGATTGCCAGCACTGGAGTTGGACGATGTGGCTTCAAGTAACACAGATTCAGTTAATAAAAGAAAGTAAAGAAGAATAACAAGTTGATCAAAAGAGGAAATTTTGCTAGCCATTTCTATTTTCAAGATAGCATAGACATCAAACAACAGATGCTACTTATTAACATGAAGGATTGACTCTTTCTTCACCTTTATTTATTAAACACAATTAATGTCATACGAATCAGATAATGAACAATTAAAATCTAATGAGTCCCATCAGATGGTATATATATATAGGAAAAATAGTATTAAATTAGTTTGCGTAAGTAGTTTTAAGCTTGAATCGATTAATATTCAATTTGCCAATCTTAAATTTTTCGTTAACTATCTAAAAATTTACGCGTTATATAACAATTTATAGTCTAGTCAATGTGCCGAGGCCCTATCATATGTTGGCTTCATATAGCTGTTTTTTATGTGTTATTTTTTATTGAAAGGCCAAAGCTATCCACCTGTGTAACTCTCTTACGATTCACATGTATAATATAATTGAAGTTGTGGAAAGTTGAAACAGGAAAACAGTGCGAAATTTCGTCACTTTTAAGTCTAACGTATAGTATTCTTTAGTACAGATATTTGAATTTATTTCCATCAAATTACCAAATCACAGCTGACAACAGTCAATCAAATGAATTATTATTTATCCATTTTCATATATAATTAAATAAAGAATTCATTGAACTTTTGACAAGCTCACAATGTATATAACCTGAGTCTGCCACTCTACGCATGACATGGCACTACAAGAAATTAGGCCTGTTGGGACCAACATTTATGGTCCCTATAGTAAGAAACTGGTCACTACAGCATCTAGGGACTGAAAAATATTCGTCCCTAATTCGGTCCCAATAGGTGGGTCGCAATATATGTTTTGGGACCAAAACTAAAATTGGTCTCAATAAAAACGCGATAGCGACAAATCTACAGATCTTGAAATATAGGGACCAAAAACTTTTCGTCCTTATAAAACGTTTATTGGGACGAGTTTTTGGTCCCTATAGATGATGCATTATGACCAATTATTTTTGGTCCCTATATGCGATATATTGGGACTAACTTTAACCGTCCCTATAGGTATTGTATAGAGACGGAAAACTATTTGCTCGCTATATGTATTGTATAGGGACCAATTTTTGTCCGTCCCTATAGGTGTTCTGTTGCAACTAAACATATTTGGTCCCTATATGCGACATATTGGGACTAATTGTAACTGTCCCTATAGGTATTGTATAGAGACAAAAATCATTTACTCGCTATATGTATTATAGAGGGACCAATTTCTAACCGTCCCTATAGGTGTTGGGTTGCAACGAAACTATTTTCGTCCCTATATGCGATATATTGGGACTAATTTTAACCGTCCCTATAGGTATTGTAAAGAGACGCAACATTGTTTGCTCGCTATATGTATTGTAGAGGGACCAATTTTTAACCGTCCCTCTAGGTTCTGTGTTGAGACCTAACCATTTTGGTCCCTATATGCGATATATTGGAACTAATTTTAACCGTCCCTATAGGTGTTGTGTTACAACTAAACTAGTTTGGTCCCTATATGCGATATATTGGGACTAATTTTAACCGTCCCTATAGGTTCTGTGTTGAGACCAAACAAAGTTGGTCTCTATAAGTGACATATGGGGACCAATTTTTAACTGTCTCTATAAATACTGTGTTGAGACCAAAGTATCTAGTCGCTATATTGGTCCCTATAGATTATATTTTGGTATATTGAGACCAAATTTTTTTTGGTCCTGTAGACATCTTAATAGATTTTATTTTGGTATATTGGGACCAGATTGTTTTTGATCCTGTAGACATCTTAGAGGGACTAATTATTTAGCCTCTATCTTGATCCCAATTGTTCGGTTACTGTATATTTATTTTTTAAAAATTTTATTTGTTATTACATTTTGCTATTATAATATGTAATTATTTTTATTCCCTACAGTTCAAAATAAAAAAAAAATTAAAGATGTATCAACATATATTACTTTATATATATATATATATATATATATATATATATATATATATATATATATATTCAACATCAAAATAGTAATCTACATAAGTTTTTTATATAGCAACATATAACATTTTTACATCTATGAGAAACCATATAAATATGTGCAAAAAATATTATACATGTCACTAACATTCAAATATACAAAACACGCACATACCACCACTGTAATGTGCAAAAGATGTTAAAGAGTATTACCACAAAATAAAAGATAAAAAGGTCATTGATTACAAAGATATACTCGAACTAAATCCTCCATTTGAGATAATCGATCCTCCATACTTACTATCTTTTCTTTATTACTGCAAAGTTCTGTTCCTTGAGCTGCCAATTTTTCTTCTTGCTCTTGTAATACTTTTTCTTGTGCCTCTAATTTTTCTTCTTGTGCTGCTAATTGTGCTTGTTGTGTTTTGATCAGATGTTGCATCTTGTTTGTTTCTTCTATTGTTTGTGTCAAATGTATTGGGACAGGTTTTGGACCGAAACCTAAACCCTTGACATAGCCCGATCTCTCTCCAAGCACTTGATCACATATTTCTCTTTGACTGACACGCTCCTCCTCTGGAACCTTTTCTTGCTCTTCTAAGATTATTATCATTTGCTCCTACACATATAATTTACCAATTTAACTATAAAACATAAATAAGAATTGAATAAAATTAATCAAGATTAAAACCTACATGTGCTGCTTTTGCATTTTCGTGAACCCATTGCTTCTTCTGCTTGTTATAATGGGTATTTTTAAATAATTGTATGTCTCCCATGGTTGGATCATCCTCAAGATGATTGATAAATGGCTTTGAACCTCCACAATGACTGAACTTCAGTTTACTCCGATTTTCAGTGTTCTTTTTTTACTTGTCCTATAATTTGAAACAATAAAACTTATAAACAAATAAAAAAAATGAAATGAATTAAAGCTGTTATGGATTTTTAAACCTAGAATCCAAATCAAATTAATTAAATTTTCTATTGACAGAATAAAAGGTAATTGTCATACAACTTATAGGAAGCAACAAGCCTTCTATATTTTTATGAATTTATGTTTCTACATTACAGCTTATACCAATTGATAAGCAGACACCACTTATCCTTTCATTTCACTGTCCCCTAATCATCTAGTAAATTGGACAAAGCAATAATATCATACATCTAGTAAATTGGACAAAGTAATAATATCATCGTGGTTTGTACATATAATCCAGTGAATCTATATTGACATGTGATACTTTTCCCATCATCCCTTAACAATAATAAACATCTTTAAGCTATTAAATTATGTACCAAAACAAACATCATTCACATACTTCAATTGCAGTAGATTACAAGCATGAGGCATGCTTTATTGCCTTACCATTTGTATTTAATTACAGGTAATTAAATAAATACATTTGCCACAACAGATAACTAGAAAACTTAAATAAATTGACAAGATAATGTAATATACCTGATACCATTGAGTACTGAAGATGTTTCGACAAAGCCAATCCCAATCATCCTGACGAACGTTCTCGAAAGGCTCTTTTATAGCTGCTTCCATGGATGAAAACTTTTTATAATAGACATTCATATCATATCGCCAATCTTTGTATCTCTCTCCAGCAATATGATTCAATAGAACTCGAACACGAGGACATTCTAATTGAAGTTCAAACTTCGCTTATGTTTATACAAACTATCAGTTTATTTATTCATAATTTATTAGACAATAAAATTTAACAAAGTATAAATGTATCAGTATACCAGAAGACGTTGATAGACAACTTGTTTTTCTGCCTCAGGAATTTGTTTCCATCCTCTATACCTCAAAGGAGCAAATTTTCAGACAACATAACCAACATCACGAGCAAGCCACCCTGCTTTTGTTGTACCAACTACACGACCCAGTAGTTGTGAAACTTCTATTTCAATCTTCCCAAATGCTTCAACAATGACATCTGTATTTTTACCTCGACCGAGGCCCCGTTTTCTTTTTTTGGGTTGTTCTAAAAACAATAGATACAATACAAAATCAATATGATATTATTAGAAGATTAAATGAATTGGAATGTTGTTTTGTATCATATGACCAAAAACATATTGTTCTTCCAAAATATTGAAAAAGAAAACAAATACGTAAAACAACTACACTAATAAAAATTGAGGTCTATCCTCAAACCATTCACAATATTAGGGTAGCAAGAAAAAAGATCATGAAATAAAATAATAAAGTATGAATTCAATTACATTTAACTCACCAGTAGAAGTTACCGGTATGGACTCCAATACTAATTCGTTACTACTCAATGTTGGAGAGCATCGAGTAAGACCATTAGGGGATTGGGTTGTAGATATTAAAGGATTTTGACGTCGTCCAGGTGCCATCTGTAAAAATAAGAAACAGTTTATACAACTTCTGTCCATGATTAAAACCTAGTTTATACCTAGTTTATGATTAAAACCTAGTTGATACAATCAGATGAGAAATAGTTATAATATAATAAAAATATGGGAACTACTATATAAACTTTTGAAATATAATTCAACATAGAAGTTCAAAATCATAGTTTTTTTTTTTTTTCTTGCTTGCATCAAATTTCTCTTTAACCAAATTAATGAACATAAAATAAATAAATATATAAAGCCACAGCCATATAACCCAAAAATTAAAAGACAATTAACATAAATAACAAAGGCTAATAGTTATGTAACATGAAAGTAGGCAAGTAACAAGTACTGTGAATTGAATTCTAATAGCTAGACTATAAAACTTTTCCAAGAGTAAAGAGTTTATTGGCAAAGACTGTTTGCATTTCCTACAACTTCCATTAATAAAGCTTATATGCATACAAATCCATTTACATAAACTACAATAGCTACAACAATGGTTAGTTAAAAATCCTTCTATCATGCCGTAGTAGCGTCTTTAAGTAAATAGAGTGTTGTTAATTCAACTGATAAAGGCCATGCACATCAGAAACTTGATTATCCATTGCCATCTCAAGAGCACACTTTTCTCAACACACCAGTGGGGGGCCATAAAAGTAGGACTCTTCAGATACCACAGCTTTGTATTCATGATCAAGTACAAAAACAATCTTAGTCTGACAGTAATACATCTCTACAATACTAGTACTAAGTGCAGAAAAAATAAAAATTATCACCATGTTCACTTGTTTAAGCCCATATTTGTAACACAGTTCTTAGGTGCCCATTATAGATTCTTCCACACACTTCAACAATTCATCACAACCAATTACATATAACACCAAAAGGACTATGAGAACAATTCATCACAACAATTCATTAAAAATGACTATGAGAACAGTTTAGAATGAAAGCATTAAAAATGAATACAAGCCCACCTTCAAAAATGCCGTCCAATCACCAACACTCCAACAGCACAGACGGGCCTTGGGGAGTTCAATTTCTGGCCAAAAAGAAAAAATCAAAGAAAAAAAAAAACCAAGACAATAAAAGAATATTTCAGCATACTTGTCAACCATATGAAGCAAGCATGACAAATATGCATGTGAGGTAATTATCACAAGGCATGACATGTTTGGCTTGGAGGTTAATTTAACAGGTATCAAAATGCTTTACAAGCAGTAAAGTTTGACAAGAAGGAAAACGAAATTATGAAAATTATAGTGCTAGCAAATGGCTTCATTTATGGTTACACTAAATATTACAATGACATAATCATAATAATAAAAACTTCAACAATGTATAGAAACTACATAAAATTCATTCTCCGAGCAGAAAAATAAAGCTTGTGATGGATGAAAGGACCGATTGAGAAGATCTTAAAACTGTCTCACTCTAAGCTGGTCCTGTTAAAAAATTAATACAAATTCACTCCATAAGATTACATCAACAGGAAAGACACAAAAACTAAAATGTCAAGTGACCCTAGCTAGGGCCATACCCAAGAAACCCAAGCAGAAGTCACTAAGGCATTTAAATGTGAGTTTAGCATCTTAAATTTTATTTTTTTTCCAATTATTTTTCAGGCAAGAACTGGCATTTGGTATGCTTGAACACATACCAAAGAGTTTTAGCATCGTATATTTTTATCAAAACTACTTTACTACAACATACAAATCACTAGAACTTTTTAACAGATCAAGTGCAACTAATAAACAAAGCAAAAAAAAAAAAAAATACAATCAAGAATAATTATATGAATAAACAAAGATTATTTACCTTTAGTTTGGAGTAAGAAGTGTTATTTAGAGTCTAAAAGCTTGAAGCAAAACCTATAAAGATAGAAATAAGGAGTTGCTTGAACGGGTCTTCTTCCTTGAAAAACCAAGAAAAAACTAAAACGTTTTTGTATTTTTGCAATTTTTGACTAAAATAAGTGGCTCTTCAACTGGAAAAATCCAAGTTTGCTATAAGTTATTACGAGCTATTTAGTATATATAAAATCATGATGTAGATGACCAAAAAGAAAAAAATGTTAAAATTTGTACATTAAAAAACCACATCATTACCATTATTACCATCTCTCTCTATAATTCACCTTCCATCGTATCTCATTAATGTTTTTTTAAAAAAAAATTATTGCTTTGGTAAAAATTGGGTTGCTTCTTACCACTCTTTTTTAAACATTGCATCATTACCATAAATCTGGGTTCGCGGTCGAACCCAGAAGCTGGGTTCGATCGCGAACCCAGCAACTGGGTTCGTATTCTTCGAAAAAGTTTTCAAAAATTTTTTTTTATTTGGTTTTTTAAAAAATATTTTTTAAAATTAATTAAAATATGACGTGGCATGTTCTTATTGGTTGGATAATCATCAATTAATTCCTCTGCATGCTCTTATACCACACCATATATGATCAACAATTAATTCCTCCCACTTGAATGTGAAGAGCGCAAATGGTACCCGCCTGATAAAAAATCAAGAGTTTTCAGTCATTAATTTGATGACACAAATAACTATTACAAATAATTATTAATTTGGTGTCATTGATAAATAAACAATAATTTAATTATTAATTAAACATTTAAAAGTGCTTATTAATTAAACACAAGTAAAATGTTTTTATCATATTTTCAAATTTTAATTTACTTTTACATTGTTGCAGAATTTAAATTTTGTTATATTTTCAAATAATTTTTTATAATTACTGCTGATACAGAATTTTTATAATGCTGCTGTTCCAGAATATCATACTACTGTTTCCAGAATTTTTATTCTGCTGTTCCAGAATTTTAAAACAGTCCAGAATATGCTAAAAACATTCCAGCTATTAAAACAATCCAGCTAAAATAAAATAAACAGTTCAGAATTTTCAATATTCCAAAACAGTTAAACAGCTAAAATTTTAAAACAAATAAAACAGTCCAAATTTTGCTCCTATTGGGCTGCTCCTTTGATGTGTCCTTATTCTCCATCTATTATCATCAAAATAAATAATAAAATTAAAACAATCCTACAATAAGCATACTAATCAATAAAACATTAACTAAAAACAGTTTATTATCTAACCAAACAACTACAAAACAGTTTCAAACCAAACAAACACAAAAAATTTATTATCAACACAACTTAATAGTCAAAACATAAATCACACCAAAAGTTATTTAAAACACAAATCAACTATTCGGCCACAATACATGGTTACAAATTCTAACTATATACAAATGCTAATACAATTTATTATGAATATTTATATATATATATATATATATATATATATATATATATATATATATCCCAAATACCCATATTCTCACGCATGATTTTTATCTCAATAACACCTCTTTTTTTCTTTCAGTTTCTCATAAACTAAACATACCCCAACAAAACACAAACACATCTTCCACTTGCAATCCAATACTCTTATTTTTATCTCAAAAACACCTCATTTTTTTGTCTCACTTTCCAGGAAACTAAACAATACCCTAGATGACACAAAGACAAATCACTTGTCACAGACTAATCTTTCATTTTCACTCCAAAACTCAATTTTTATCTCAAAACACCTCAATTTTTTCCTTCCACCTTCCCGTAAACCAAACAAAACCCAAGATAACATATATTAGAACGGTGTAAGAAACACAATTACATGTGTATTTTTATTACCTATTACGAAATATTGTGATCCAAATCGCTATCATCTTCAGATTGCAACTCATTTGTCTCATCTGAACAGTAATCCTCAATTGTTTCATCTTCTTCATTTTCATCACAAATGTAATGGTCCATATTTTGGGTTGTTACCATCATTTCTTCATGCAAACTTGGATCTTGAATTACATCTGCATTAACATCATCTCTATGGAACAATTGTGATTCAAGATTATCGTGTTGAACCTTCAAGACAGTATCACATGATTCATTTTGTTGGTAAAATACATGTTCATATTGTACTTCTACTACATCCTTCTCTTGAATATCCCACAACCCCCTGTGATGCATTTCTTCAACAACTTTCCAGTTTAATCCCAACTTGGGATCATCCACATAAAATACTTGTTTTGCTTGTATGGCAAGGATAAATGGATCTTCTTGGTACCATGTATGAGCAACATTGATGGAAGTAAGATGATAATCATGTTGAATTCATTTTTTCTTCGGATTAGTGTCAAACCATTTACACTTAAACAATATCACACGATGACCGAGTAAATATACTAACTCAACAATTGAAATCAAAACACCATAGAAAGAAATTTCAAGGTTGTCATGCTCACTCAGCACCATTACTCCACTATTTTGAGTTGTTCGTTGTGCATCACGATTTGTGACAAGATATCGTACTCCATTAACAACACATCCAGGATAGTAACACACCCTAAAATCAGGTCCATTTGATAAAGAATACAATTCATCACTTGCTTCAGCAGATCCATTTTCTCTTAATTGTCTCATCTGTGTCGTAATAGCATTCTTGTTATGTCATCAGCATATAATCATACTAAGAGAATTAAAATTGAATATATATATATATATATATATATATAAGATCATACATGTGATTCAAACCATTTGGGAAAAAGTTGTTGTTGCATTAGATCCACATTGTTAGTGTTGTGTTCTCGTTTTAGCATCTCTCTATGCTTACTACATATACAATGAACAAAATATAAGTATTAACAATGAATGATAATGGAAGAAAATATAAATAAATTATCAGCAATTAAGAAAAATAATGAGCTACTAAATGAATATTTAAAGATTTAGTAGTACTGTAATGATATTTACTCTAGAAAAGGTTGCACTTCTTGACAATTGTTGAGGACATACCAATGAGCACATTCAATCTCTGACCGTGACAGCTCTGATCGATGGACACCACCAAAAGGTTGAGCTTGTTGGGAGAAAATAGATAAACTTTGTGTTCTTAGACCTCCATCGTCATTTCGATGAATACGATTGAACTGAGTTTCAATTGAATGCAAATACATTGAACAAAAGGTCAATGATTCATTAACAATGTAGGCCTCTGCAATAGATCCTTCTGGGCGAGCTTTATTCTTCACGTAAGTCTTATATCGATGTAAGACTCTATATATTAACTATCATAAGTAAATGAAATAATAGATTCAATATAACAATGAAAAGTAGAAATTAAAAAGTCATATAATTACCTTTCAATTGGATACATCCATCTCAATCCAACTGGACCAGCATATTTTGCCTCTTTTGGCAAATGCACCGCTAAATGCACCATAACATCAAAGAAAGCTGGAGGGAAAATCCGTTCAAGCTTGCAAAGAATAATTACAATACTTTCTTGTAAGTCATCCAACTCTTTCATATGTAATGTCTCTGCACATAACTGGCGAAAAAAGTTACAAAGTTCTACAATAGCTGTACAAACGTCTTTTCGTAGATACTTTCGAATGCCAATTGGAAGGAGTCTTTGTAACATAATATGACAGTCGTGACTTTTCAAACCGCACACCTTACCCTCCTTGTCATTTACACACTTCGAAATGTTAGATGCATAACCATCTGGAAATTTCACTGACTTGAGAAATTGACAAAACTCTTTTCTTTCTTTCAAGGTTAATGTATATGTGGCAGGAGGCTTTAAAAATCCATTTCCTTGTCGTTGTAAATGCAACTCACGTCTAATTTTCAAATCAGCAAGATCAAGTCTAGCCTTCAGAGTATCTTTTGATTTCCCTTCAATGTTCAACAAAGTGCCAATAACATTATCACAAATGTTTTTCTCTACATGCATAACATCTAAATTATGTCTAATCTTTAATTTGGACCAGTAATCTAACTCAAAGAAAATGCTTTTTTTTGTCCAATTTAACTCCTCTGCGCCACGTTTTCTTTTTCTGTCTACATTATATGGACTTTTCCCAGGTCTTGCATTTTTAACTCGTTCTAATTGCTTTAATATATCTTCGCCTGAATATTCTTTAGGTGCAGGCCTCATTTCATATTTTCCATCATGCTGCTTATTTTTTCTCCATGGATGATTAGATGGCAAATATCTCCGATGACCCATATAACAAATCTTACTTCTAAGTGGTTGTGATGATGTTTCTTCATTACAAACGGGACACGCCTTATAACCTTTTGTGCTCCATCCAGATAAGTTACCATATGCTGGAAAATCATTTATTGTCCACATTATAGCTGCACACATTTGAAAACATTGTTGTGATGCGGCATCATAAGTTTTCACACCATACTCCCATAACTCTTTTAACTCTTCAATCAAAGGTCTTAAATAGACATCAATGTCTTTGCTCGGTGCATGTGGTCCAAGTATGAGTAAGGATAGCATCATGAAAGGCTCTTTCATACATTTCCAAGCTGGCAAGTTGTAAGGTACTAATATGACCGGCCACAAACTATAAGAGTTATGCATGTTGCCAAAAGGATTAAAACCATCTGATGCTAGACTCATCCTAACATTGCGTGGATCTTGTGAAAATGATGGATATAATTGATCAAATTCTTTCCATGCTTGCCCATCAGCAGGATGTCGTAAAACACCTTCTGTGGCTACTCTTTTCTCATGGTGCCAACGCATATCCCTTGCAGTGTGCCTAGACAAAAATAATCGTTGCAATCTTTGCTTTAATGGAAAATATCTCAACACCTTTTGGGGCACTTTCTTTTTACCACTATTAAACTTATAACGAGATTCATTACAATAAGGACATCTATCACATAACTCATGCTCTCTCCAAAATAATGCACAATCATATTTACATGCATGGATGACCTCATACCCCAAGCCTAAGTCCTTTAACATTTTCTTCGCATCGTAGGTAGAACATGGTATGTTCGTACCTTCAGGAAGTGTTGATTTCAATAAATCAAGAAGCATATCCATTGACTTGTTAGTCCATTGGTTAAGAACTTTTAAATGCATCAATTTTACAATAAAATTCAATGAAGTCAACTTACAGCCGAGAAACAAATTTCTTCTTCCTTCACTAAACAGTGTACTCAAAGTTTCAATATTTTCCTCATCAGTGGCTGACATAGGATTAGCATCATACTCTGGTAATGTCTCTGTGCACACTCTGTCATTTGAAGTTGACCCTAACATGTCATGCATTAAGCCATACATCTCATCATCGCCCTCATCTTCAATATTTGTTTCATTTTCATGATTCATGTGCAGTCCACCCACATTAAAACCACCAGTGTCGACAAACTCATATTCTTCACCATGGAAAATCCATTTGTCGTATGATACTGCAATCCCAAATTCATATAGGTGGGCTTGCACTACGCTTAGTGGTTTAAAGAAGGCATTTTGGCAATCCCGACATGGACAACGAACACAATTATTCTCATCTTTACATCCTTTTGCAGTATCCATAAACGACTTAACACCAGCAACATATTCTTTACACAATCTATTGCGTAGTCGCATCCAACTTCTGTCCATGATTACAACCTAGTTGATACAATCAGATGAGAAATAGTTATAATATAATAAAAATATGGGAACTACTATATAAACTTTTAAAATATAATTCAACATAGAAGTTTAAAATCATAGTTTTTTTTTTCTTGCTTGCATCAAATTTCTCTTTAACCAAATTAATGAACATGAAATAAATAAATATATAAAGCCACAGCCATATAACCCAAAAATTAAAAGACAATTAACATAAATAACAAAGGCTAATAGTTTTTTTTTTTTTTTATTTCAATAAAAGCTTCTATTACAGAAGACCAACAAGAAAGTTAGGTTCAGGATTGAACCAACAAAAATCCTCCTTAGAGGAAAAGGCTAGGGAAGCAAGAGAGTGTGCCATTCCATTCCCTGAACGAGGAATGGCATGACAGTTGGAAACTTCCACAGCCCTAAATAGAGCCTTAACATAAAAAAAAATAGGGTCCATAACAGAACTAGGAAGAGAGTTAGACACCCTAGCCACAACATTAACAGCATCTAACTCAACCCACTCAATAATCAGGTTGAACTCCTTCGCCAGCAGTAACCCCTCACGCAAGGCCAGCAGCTCACCAAGCTCAGCAGGAAAAAACCCCAAGAGGGGCTTGGCAGAAGCTGCAACAACCTTGCCCTGAGAATCACGCACCACTGCACCAGAACCCATCACAGAACAACCAGGCTTCACTGCTGCATCGGTATTCAACTTCAAGGAGCCTGTGGGGGGAGGCGACCACGGAGAAGAGCGAGGCTGCCTGGGGGGCTGGAGAGGAGAGCCAAAGATCTTCTGGGTACCCTGAAATTCACGAAGCAAAGAGAGAGACCAAGAAACCAAATCAGCACTAAACCTGGGGGATTTAGAATGACAGACAGCATTCCTTTCAAACCAAACCCCCCACAGGATCATGCAGAACTCCTCGAACTCTGCTCTCTTAGCCCTAACAAAAACCCACAAGATCAAATCAAAACAAGAAATATGGCACTGTAAATTGAGAATGTCCCAGAAAACAATGGACTGTCAAATAGGGCGTACAGAGCTGCACCAAAAAAGGGCATGGGCTGAACTCTCGGGAGCATCACCGCATCTAGAACAACACGGGTCAACCACAATCTTCCTAGAGCAAAGATTACAAAGAGACGGAAGGGCATTGAGGCAAACTCTCCATATGAAAATTTTAATTTTGGGGGGGATGTTGAGATTCCAAAGTGCAAGCCACCATTTCGAATCCGGACACGAGGAGGAACCTTTGAGGGAGAGTTTTTCCTGCGCTGCAACTCTATACCCACTCTTCACAGAATACTCCCCATTCTTATCAAAATGCCAGATTAAGGAATCAGTACAATCACCAAAACTCAGAGGAATCTCCAGAATAGAATCCCTATCCGCTGCCACAAAGACCTGATCAAGCTTAGCCAAATCCCAAGAATGGGACGAAGGGGAAATGAGAGATGCGACCATAAGATCATCCACAGGGGCATTCGAGAAGGGTCTGAAAGTGGACGCCCTTGGTATCCAAGGGTCCTGAAAAGCACTGATATTCTTACCATTACTTACCCTCCAACGAAGGCCTTTAATAAGAAGACTCCTACCCCAAACCAAACTCCTCCAAAGATGATAACTCCCCTGTTTCAGCGAGACAGATAAGAAATCCTCCTACCTGAAATACTTTGCCTTAAGAACTCTAGAAACCAACGAGTCTTTATTCATAACAATTCTCCAAGCCTGCTTGCCCAGAAGAGCTTGGTTAAAAAGAGATAAATCTTTAAACCCAAGCCCCCCACAAATTTTCGAAGCGCACAACTTGTCTCTAGAGACCCAGCAAATTTTCTTATTACCATCTGAGGCACCCCACCAAAAGCCCATAATCATAGAGCACAGCTCATTACACAGAGCAGAAGGCAACTGGAAAATACTCATTGTGAAGGTAGGGATAGCTTGCGCCACTGCTTTGATAAGAACTTCTTTCTCGCCCATCGAGAAGAGATTGCCCTTCCACCCTCTGATCTTACGCCATACCCTCTCCTTAATGTCACTGAAGGTTTTCCTTTTATTTTTCCCTACCATGGTTGGAAGGCCAAGATATTTGTCATGAGCTTGGGCATTAACTAGACCCAGGCAATTCAAGATACTAGAACTGCAGACATCTTCCACATTTGGACTAAAGGTGATGTTGGACTTTTGCAAATTAATCCGCTGGCCAGAGGCTTTCTCATAGACATTTAGGATCTGTTTCAACTTCTCACAATTCTGAACTGAAGCCCTGCAAAAAACAATACTGTCATCTGCAAAAAACAAATGACTCACTAGTGGACTCCCACGACAACATCTCATGCCCAGAGATTGCCCATTAGATTCGTTGCCTTTGATAAGAGAAGATAAAACTTCTGCACAGAGAAGGAAGAGATAAGGAGACAAAGGGCATCCCTGCCTTAACCCTCTTTGCGGAGTGACTTCCCCCACAGACTTCCCATTTATCAGGAAGGAAAGTCTGGAGGTCGACACACAATCCATAACAAGGGCACTAAACTGATTAGGAAACCCTAGTTTCTCAATAATAAGCTCCAGAAAGCCCCACTCCACACGGTCGTAAGCCTTACGCATGTCCAGTTTGATAGCTGCATACCCTCTTTTACCCTTTTTCTGTTTCTTGATAGAATGGAGAAGCTCAAAAGCTACCATAATGTTATCAAAAATTAACCGCTCTGGTACAAAAGCACTCTGCTCCGAAGATATAATGTGGGGCAGAATTTCTTTCAACCTATTTGCCATAACCTTGGAAACAGTCTTATAAATAACACTGCAAAGGCTGATGGGCCTAAAATCGATCATACGCTCCGGGTTTTTCACCTTAGGGATCAGGACAACATTAGTAGCATTGAACTCCTTGATTGAACAACCACCATTAAGAACATTAAGACATACACTAGAAACATCCTCTCCAACCACATTCCAAAATTTCTGAAAAAAGAGAGCATGGAAGCCATCGGGGCCAGGGGCCTTATTTGGACCCATTTCAAAAACTGCAGCACGCACCTCTGATCGGGTGAAAGCCTTTCCAAGTCTGCCTGCCATATGGGCATCAACTTTACGCTCAAGAAAAGAGGAGGCAGCAGAGAAATCGGAGGATGATGGCTGGATAGACTTGAACAAGTCTGAGAAATAATCCAAAACCACACTAGACATACCCTACTCAGATTCCCTACGGATCCCTCTACCATCCACCAGCGAGCTAATCATATTCTTCTTCTTTCTGGCCGTCGCTCTTCTGTGAAAAAATTTAGAGTTCTTGTCCCCTGCGAGTAGCCAATCCACCCTCGACCGCTGTTTCCAATATAATTCCTCCTTGGAGATGAGGCTTTCCAATTCTCGTTCCCTAAGCTTGATATCGTTAAGAACCTGTTCAGATTGCTGCCTATCATAGAGAAGATTGAGCTCACATCTTTTCCTATCAATGGCTTTCCTCAAAGATCCGAACTTGACTTTACTCCAGTTTTCCAGCTGATCAGCACACACAACCAGCTTATCTCTTAAGCCTCTACCAGAAGTATCACTGTCAAACCCTCCCCAGGCCGAGCAAATCACAGAATAGCACTCTTCATCTTTAAGCCAAAAAGGCTCAAATTTGAACTTCCGATCTCTATCACCACTAATGTTGGGACCACCATGCACAAACTTGGCCGAAATCGGCCTATGATCAGAAAACATAAAACCTAAATGCTCAACTTTAATCCCCGAAAACAAATTAACCCAATGACTGGTAGCAAAAAAGCGATCCAATCTTTCTTGAACATTTCTAGCACCCCCCCTTTTATTATTCCAGGTAAACAAAGGCCCTGAAAAACCCAAATCAACAAAATCACGCAACTCAACAATACTACGAAAATTAAACATACCCGGACCAGTTCGTTCATTCCCGCCAGACTTCTCCTCAATATGAAGGAGCTCGTTGAAGTCACCGCCACACAACCAATGAAGTCTGTTGACTGCCTTCAGACGTCGAAGGAGCTCCCACGAGTCGGTTCTATGGTTAGGGACAGGACACCCATAGAACCCAGTGAACCTCCATTTGAGGTTATTCTCCATTTTAATCACCACATCAATATGGCCCCTGGAGAAGGACAATACTGAAACATCCCACACATCGTTCCACAGTAACATCAATCCTCCACTCTTTCCCACACAATCCACATGCAAACCCCCAGAAAAATCCAACTGAGTCTTAATCTTTGCCGCCCACTCACCTTTTAATCTAGTTTCCGAGAGGAAAACTAGATTAGGGGATTGTTTCCGGATAACCTTCCGGAGCGCCAAGAACGCCCGAGGACTCCCCAATCCTCGAACATTCCAACAAATGATACTCATGGCCCCCGGCGGGCTTGCTCCGCAGACTCCGCCGATAAATCAGTCTCTAGCAGTTTCTGTTTCTTCCCAGCCAGGTTCTCCCCAGCAACTTCAACACCTTTATGCTTCCCACCAGGATCTATAACAATCGCTTCAGAAGGGGGTATACCAGCATAAATACCAGAAAACTTCTAGTTAAGGGATCTCTTCACTGGCTTTCGACCCCTCCTGGCATAATGCCTAGCTAGTAACATCTTCTAGATTGGGCTTGGACAGCCTGGAATAAGCTTCTGTAAAGGATTCCCCCGAATTAGTCTTTTCCATTTCTTAGAAGTAGGCTTACCAAGAGAAGACCCAAACATAACTACGTCTCCTTCATTACATAAATTTGACCCCACTATTTCCTCATCCATTCTTGCCAACGCCTCTGAGTGACCATCTTCAATCGGTGCTACTGCAAGGACCTCCCTAGATGGGTGATCTACCGGCTGGATATCCTGAATCAAAATACCACCCTTTTGTCTCACTGCACTATTCAGGGCTGATGAGGAGGCCTCAATATCCCGATTAGATTTACCTTCACGTTTGTCAGAAGATGTTGGAGCAGTAATAACAATTCTTCTGGAACCCTCTGCACCTGCTCCGACAACATCCTCAATGTCTGCATGGGCCTTCGGTTTAGCTGCTGATGTCTCCTCTCCCCGTTGCCTAGGCTTTGAACGATCTAGAGGTGATGCTCTAAGCCACACCCCGAATTTTGGCTCAACCCCCTCCATAATACTCTTCCTCACCTCACTATTATGACACTCCCTGACAGAATGACCGATATACCCACAACCATAACAGAAATCTGGAAGTCTCTCATATTTGATCAAAGCCGTAATCATAGTCTCAAAATTCTCCAACCTCATCCGGATACCCCTTTTCAAAGGTTTAGTAATGTCAATTCTAACTTTAATTCTCAAGAATTTACCCCACAAATCTTTCGAGTCCATAGGGAACTCAACAATGGTCCCAACTTCCTCTGCTATTAATCTTGCCACTTTACAGTTCATACACGCCAGAGGAATATTGTAAATGTGAATCCAGAATTCCGAGAATTGGAATCGAAGTTGAGAAATTGCATCAGGCCCCACCGGTTTCTCGAGAACAATAAGATTTTTGTCAAAATGCCAGGGACCCCTGGACCAGACCATCGCTTTATCCTCAAGGGATTGGAAATGGAAGACAAACACATTATCACCTACCATTTCAATTTCTATTCGGCCCACGGTACCCCAGATTTGTTCAATAGTGCCACGGAAGGCCTCTCGGTTCACCTTTCTACGAGAAAGGATCTTCCCTACCAAGCAGTACTCAACGCTTCTAATGCCATCAGCTTGAACATCCCCTGCTATGTCTAAGACTGGGCCATCTTCCTCTGATAAGGACAGGGCCTCGCAAAGCCTCAAAATTTCATCTGTAGCCATTATAAGTACTACTGCAGCTACAACACCACAGGCATCCACTACCATATCCGCACCTACTCAATACACAGACCCAGATCCACAGAGTGGCTCCCACAACAAAGCCAAAAAAAAACCCCAGAACCTGAGAAATCACAGACTGCCAATTTTGACCGCCCAATCTGAATGAATCCCAAACAAAAATGCAACTGAACCCAATCCAACTGCACCACCTATAATCTGCCCAGATCAGCACTGCCCAATTTCAATCTACTCTGTTAAGGCACCAGTACCCGAACAAAGCCACCAAAACACCCAAATAAAAATTAGATCTGAGTAAAAAATCAATATTCCACCATCATGACAAGCAGCCCTACACCAAACCCCACAAAACCAAACAACCACAACAATTAATTCAACTCAACCCACACACAAACAAGGCAGCTATTTCCACACACAAACAAGGCCGCAGCAAACAAGGCCGCAGCACCTCAAGAACCCCCAGACCCCGTACTGCCCAGATCGGCTAACTAGGCCCTGATTCAGGCCCCCTCCACAACAGCCCTCACAGCTCCACCAGATCACTGGGTGACCGCTCCACCCAGCTACAATCAAACCTGATCGCTACAGCGCCAAGATCGAACACCACAGCAGCTCCAAACCACCCGATCCGAAGACTCCATCACCACCGCTCACTGCTAGAAGTAGATCGAGAAAGAAGACCCCGATCGGATCCCCCCTGTAACAGATCACAAGCCCGATCTGAGCACACCAACAGCTCCAAATGCTTCAGACAGCTGATCGAAAGAGGCACCAGCAGCTCGAAAGCACCCCAACTCTGCCCCGAGCACAACCCACACAGGAGAGGGAGGGAAAGGGAGATCGGGGAAGAAAAATCTAGACACCCATACCCGCCAGGTCGCCTCTGATCAGCAAGAACAAAAGGAGAGCAAGGAGAAGAAATGGAAATTTAGACAAAGGCTGTCTTTACAGAGGAAGAGGATCTACCCGAAGGAAGGCTGCTTTTACGCTCTTGTTACTTTAGAGAAGGAACGAGAGGAAAAGACTATAACATGTTCATTTTCGTTTTCGAATTCAAAAACAAAGGCTAATAGTTATGTAACATAAAAATAGGCAAGTAACAAGTACTGTGAATTAAATTCTAATAGCTAGACTATAAAACATTTCCAAAAATTAATAGCTAGACTATAAAACATTTCCAAAAATAAAGAGTTTATTGGCAAAGACTGTTTGCATTTCCTACAACTTCCATTAATAAAGCTTATATGCATACAAATCCATTTACATAAACTACAATAGCTACAACAATGGTTAGTTAAAAATCCTTCTATCATGTCATAGCAGCGTCTTTAAGTAAATAGAGTGTTATTAATTCAACTGATAAAGGCCATGCACATCAGAAACTTGATTATCCATTGCCATCTCAAGAGCACACTTTTCTCAACACACCAGTTGGGGGCCATAAAAGTAGGACTCTTCAGATACCACAGCTTTGTATACATGATCAAATACAAAAATAATCTTAGTCTGACAGTAATACATCTCTACAATACTAGTACTAAGTGCAGAAAAAATAAAAATTATCACCATGTTCACTTGTTTAAGCCCATATTTGTAACACAGTTCTTAGGTGCCCATTACAGATTTTTCCACACACTTCAACAATTCATCACAACCAATTACATATAACACCAAAAGGACTATGAGAACAATTCATCACAACAATTCATTAAAAATGACTATGAGAACAGTTTAGAATGAAAGCATTAAAAATGAATACAAGCCCACCTTCAAAAATGCCATCCAATCACCAACACTCCAACAGCACAGACGGACCTTGGGGAGTTCAATTTCTGGCCAAAAAGAAAAAATCAAAGAAAAAAAAACCAAGACAGTAAAAGAATATTTCAGCATACTTGTCAACCATATGAAACAAGCATGACAAACATGCATGTGAGGTAATTATCACAAGGCATGAAATGTTTGGCTTGGAGGTTAATTTAACAGGTATCAAAATGCTTTACAAGCAGTAAAGTTCGACAAGAAGGAAAACGAAATTATGAAAATTATAGTGCTAGCAAATGGCTTCATTTATGATTACACTAAATATTACAATGACATAATCATAATAATAAAAACTTCAACAATATATAAATAAATAATCATAGAAATGTACAAAAAAAGAGATTGATGTCTGTATTAGTGGCACACCCTTTTTTGACTATATATTTTTTTTTACTAAAGCAAGCAATAAAGGTTATTAGGTGCCAACATTATTAGACATTCTCAAGTAAAGCACATGCAGCATGCACCTAAGTCATTATTTTTCAGCCCCACAGTCCCGACCTTTCCTCAATCTTCAGCATAATTTCCCGGTCCTTCGTGACTCGATCATTGCAAATTTAGACTTTCTATAAGAAGAGATCAATCGGGGACAAAAATTCAGTGCCCATTAACATACAGAACCGATTTCTTGCTTTGCAACATTTCTCTGATGGCTTTTTTAGCGAAACGCCTTGCTTTTTTGTTCTTCCTAGTGCTTGTTACTTTTCTCTAAGTTCAAGCTAGAGACAGCAAGTTTTTTACAAGTTCACCCATTTTAGTACCAATAACAAGCTTGCCAATAACAACAATGGTTATACCACCAACTACGATACAAATTATGAGACACAGAAGCAAGGAATGAGCGGCACAAGGTTTGTCGAAAACAATCAAAACAACAACTACAACAACAATGGTTACACCACCAACTACAACACAGATGAGTATGCGAGAGACAAGCAAGGAATGAGCGACACAAGGTTTGTGGAAACTATCAAAACATCAACAACAACGGCTACACCACCAACTACAACACAAATCAGTACGAGATAGAGAAGCAAGGAATGAGCGACACAAGGTTTGCAGAAAACTATCAAAACATCAACTACAACAAAAACGATGGCTACACCAGCAATTACAATACAAATGGATATGAGGATGAGAAGCTTGCTGCCATCCCAACAGACTGGCAATTGTGTCACACAAACCCTATGGCTGCCATGTCAGCCAAAGGTGCTAATCTATGTAAAATTCTGTGCATAAATAGGATTGTTTTACTGTAAATCAAAAATACAAGAAATACAAAAAGAATAGCTAAGATTCAAATTGAATCTAGTGCATACCTGTTGTTTTTCCTTTGCCTGTTTTCCTTCTCTTCTTGTCTCCGCCCTTGTGAAAACACAAAAGCAAATAATACTCAACAATCAACATATATACGGCACACCAAAGTAAATGAACATTATCAACGACAGTACCTTGAGAATGTGTGGGATGTCTTTCACAGACTTCAGATTTTCATGGAAAGACGAGAGGAAGACGAAAGGACGACTAGCGGCCGACGAGAGGAAGAGGACGAAAGCTGCGGCAACAGTACTAGCGAGGTGCAGATGCCGGTGAGGAAGAGTGGAAGATGACGAAGGTTGTGGCGACAGGGTGCGGGGCTCCGGGCTATGGCGACTGACGATGAAAATTGGCTGCAACAGTACCGGCGAGGGCAGGGCAAGGCAAAGCAGTGCGAAGAGCGGCGCAAGGGCTGGGAATAGGGGCGGGAGGCACGGCTGCTGTGTTGCAAGGCGGTGAGCAGCGAGAGAGGTGAGGTTTGACAGTGATGAGCGGCGCCGGTGAGTGGTGCAGTGCGAAAAATTTGAGGAATAAATGAAAGAAAAATTTAGGTTTGTTTTTTTTCCTTTATATAGGACGGGTCAAAATATATGAAGCTTTATAGGGATGATTTAAATTTCGTCCCTATATCCTATTCGTGCTAAAATTTTGGTTGGTAAAAGAAAGTCATTATTGCTTTTAGGGACAATTTTTATTTCGTCCCTATATGTTGTTGGGACCAAATATTTAGTTGCTAAAAGCATTGAACCAGAAGAGGAGTTGAGAATTATCATTGCTTTTAGGGACGACTCACATTTCGTCCCCTATATTTTATTGGGACTAAATTTTTGGTTGCTAAAGATATTGTACAGGATAAGGACTTTATAGTTACCATTTCAATTTTGGTCCCAATAGACCATTTTTAGGGACAAATTTATTTGGTCCCAAAAAATTTAGTCCCTACAGACCCAATTTCTTGTAGTGTGGGTCATGAGCTCATGGTAGCGCCAGTTTGGGAAGGTGCCGGCCTTAGAAAGGTCTACATTATGATTTTTGAAACAAATTATATAGATTCAGGTCGTCAAATTCAATCTGATAAAAATATAAAAGAGCATCCATCAATGGAAGTCAAGTCATATTTAGTAACAAATTTAATTGCCAAATGTCTGACTTAGTACACAGTTTACGGGATATATAACCGACAAAAACTACTATTACATGCAGTTTCTAAGAAACGCATAAGGATAATTGCAATGTAGTACCCTGACGTTTGGCTATATTGCAATGAAATCGTGAGTTTAGCCTTAATTGCATGTTAGTACCCTTGACCAAGTTGACCGGTATGTTGACTTTGATTTTTTTGGTAAAAAGACAAAATTGCCCCTGATTTAAAAAAAATAAATTAAATAAAAATTTAAAAAAATTTTAAAAATTAAAAATTTTAAAAATGGATCTCCACCGTCCATCAAGATTGATGGACGGTGGAGATACATTTAAAATATAAAATAAAAATTTAAAACTAAATAATTAAAAAAAAATTAAAAAAATATTTTATATTAAAAAAAAACATTAGTGTTCTTGGTGGAGATCCAGATTGGATCTCCACCAAGAACATCAAGAACAAAAAAAAAAAATAAAAAAAAAATTGTTCAAACGCGAACCCAGATCTGGGTTCGCGTTCGAACCCAGATCTGGGTTCGCGTTCGAACCCAGCAGCTGGGTTCGAAGGCGAACCCAGCAGCTGGGTTCGAAGTCGAACCCAGCTGCTGGGTTCGCCTTCGAACCCAACTCTGGGTTCGAAGTCGAACCCAGAAATCTGGGTTCGAAGGCGAACCCAGATTTCTGGGTTCGAAGTCGAACCCAGAACTGGGTTCGCCTTCGAACCCAGTTTCTGGGTTCGAAGTCGAACCCAGATTTCTGGGTTCGAAGTCGAACCCAGTTTCTGGGTTCGACTTCGAACCCAGAATCTGGGTTCGCCTTCGAACCCAGAAATCTGGGTTCGCCTTCGAACCCAGCTCTGGGTTCGAAGTCGAACCCAGAAACTGGGTTCGAAGTCGAACCCAGATTTCTGGGTTCGAAGTCGAACCCAGCAGTTTCTGGGTTCGACTTCGAACCCAGAGCTGGGTTCGCCGAGCTGGGTTCGAAGGCGAACCCAGCTGCTGGGTTCGCCTTCGAACCCAGCTGCTGGGTTCGCCTTCGAACCCAGCTGCTGGGTTCGAACGCGAACCCAGATCTGGGTTCGCGTTTAAACAATTTTTTTTTTTTTTTGTTCTTGATGTTCTTGGTGGAGATCCAATCTGGATCTCCACCAAGAACACTAATTTTTTTTTTAATATAAAATATTTTTTTAATTTTTTTTAATTATTTAGTTTTAAATTTTTATTTTATATTTTAAATGTATCTCCACCGTCCATCAAGATTGATGGACGATGGAGATCCATTTTTTAAATTTTTAATTTTTAAAATTTTTTAAAATTTTTATTTAATTTATTTTTTTTAAACCAGGGGCAATTTTGTCTTTTTACCAAAAAAGTCAAAGTCAACATACCGGTCAACTTGGTCAAGGGTACTAACATGCAATTAAGGCTAAACTCACGATTTCATTGCAATATAGCCAAACGTCAGGGTACTTCATTGCAATTATCCCAAACGTATATTGATGCTACCCGTATACACTGTCAATCACTTACTATTCCCACCCTTACTACTACTAGTCTGCAACAAACTAGTGTCACAAAGGATACAAATTACAATGATAGAGTAGAAAAAACCACAAAAAAAAAAAAAAAAAAGCATCAAAACGGAGGTGCCTGATCAATGAAAATGAATTCATCATCTTCCGTCCAGTAATATTCTTCACGCTAAAGTTCATCGTTCCTTTGCTATTTTACTTGTAATGTTCACAATATTACTGCAGGGAACACACAATAACTAACCATTGGCGACCACTTTTGTCTTTTTGTCATTTCCATACCTTCCTCAATTTAACAAGTTGAGAATATTAAAGAGCAATATGCATTGGAATATAATGTGTATAAACAATAATTGTGCCGCAAGAAAATCTAACTTCCATTTATTTCTTAAAAGATACAATACATAAGATAAGGATTCGAATAAGTTGACGGATAATTCCAGCCAAACAGAAAAAGAACATTAATGTTCGCATGCAGCTATTCACGTGTTCAAATAAATACTAGTATGCTTATTCCATAAAATCCTACAAGCTAGCTTTTCCCTTAGACACTTTAGAGCTCAAGAACCTATTAATAAATCCTATAAATTAATTAAAATGCTAAATAGCTTATAACATTGCTATCATTTGATCAAATCAAACTTGGAAGAAAATAAAAAATTAATTTGACTTCGGTCATAATTTTTTTACTTTAATTCGCAAAAGGTTTCCCAAAGATACTTATAGCATCGACATTATAACCAATAAGCCAACACACTCATGAAAGCCAACAATCTCCCCGCCTTTCATAGAAATTAAAAAAAAAGAAAAAAAAGTCATCCGTCCTACTATAAAGTCCATACTTATTCCGATTAATATGAAAACACAGACATTCAATAACTTCATCCCAACCCAATCATTTATGGTCCCACTTATCACGGTAAGATATTCTCCAAGCTGGTCAAATGTAATCTACATGCAGAAATTCAAAGTTTAAAAAAAAATAAAAAAGCTAATAAAACAAAATCAAAGCCTCATAAAACAGAAAAAAAATGGAAAAAAAAAAGTATGTACTTACCTTATCAGTAGTTCCATCATCACCACCAAATTTATCAGAAAACTGAGTTTGTCCAGTTGCATCGACACTTTTGAAGGAGATGGAATCCACAACTCTACCATGATTGATTACAATTTCTTTAAGAGCACTACCACTTCCTCGGTTATAGCTCCAATCCGACCCTCATGTATCACCCAAGGCTAGCTCATAGCTTTTTGTGGCTCTGGGCAAAAAAAAATATTGCGCTCTCAAGATTAAATATAAATATATATATATATATATATATATATATATATATATATATATATAATGCATGTAAAAATGTTAGACCCTTAAGATTAGTAATATGTACTTTTAAGATTGTTGAGCCCTGAGCGACTGTCTCATTTTTCCTAGGCCAGTGCTGGGCCTGGTACCACCCCATGATCCTAGCTTCATAGTTCCTTGCACCAAAATATATATAATACAATAATAAGTTACAAAAAACGAATATATAAACCTAGAGTGCCATTTGCTTTCTAAGAGTTTTGTAAAGATATATGGTGATATATGGTGATATTTGAATATGCAATTCAAGGTTGGCTGCTTTTCGTATATATATTTATACGGAAGTAGTTGTTCGGGCCGTTGGTTCCGATAGTTCTTGTCTCTCGTTGCTGGGAATAGTTGTCTGCACTGTACTTATATGATTTAATCTCGATTGATCCTAGTAATCCTCTAACCCAGAAGGTGTCAGATTTCCAACAAAAAAAAAATCGAGCCTTGAAATTAAGATTCACGAATTTCACACCCCATCACCTGCTGCTCTAGTTGCTATCAAGCAACTCAAAGGGCGCGCGGCCACTTTCACATTTTTGGCACCACCCACCTGCTTGATTAGGTGTAGTAGTGTTTTTCATATAAGATCAACACTAAGAGCCATCGGTTCACTAGAATATCCTTGGTAATTTTGATTTTTGACTAAATATTCAACTCAAGTTTATTTAAATGATAAATTTAACATGGTACGATACAAAATTTGTACACTTTTTTTTTTCTTATACACGAGTGTTGACGTGCGATTTTGCTTAACGTAATAAAACAGTAATTATAATTATGGAGCAATAAAAGAAGATTAAATAAGAAGATTTTTAAAATAGTTCGGCATGAGAATCAATGCCTACATCCATTGTTATTGTATTATTCACGAGCTCTCACCAAGTGTTTCTCTCATAATTTTTGTAACCCTTGTACTAGTAATAATCTTTCATTTTTATAGTGTGAATGGATGGAGTCATTCTGGTTTATATGGAATCAAATTCCTTAATTTTAGGAATCAATTAATATCCTTAATTATTACAATTTAATCATAATATAATCACTAAAAATCAGGAAGTTAATACAAATTTAAATTGGATCAACTGGTGTGATTATATCCCTAAAATCATGGGATTTTTCCTTATCTGGAATATACGTTTAAAGCTGAGTATCTTGCGAGCTGAAGCCAAACTGGTAACGAGAAGTGACGTGACAAGGCCTTCTTTGTCGCTGGGGTGTTGTAGCGCACATAGAGCTTCCGGTTTTTTTCTTCACTTCTCTTCGTTGGGTTTTGTCTGTCATATGGGCTTTGTCAGCTTCCTAATTCATTGTGCTTTGTTGACTTCTTCAGGCCCGTTGCGCTTAGTCGACTTTTCTGGGCCTATTGGGCTTAATAAAATTATACTCATAACAACGAGTTATA
This sequence comes from Xanthoceras sorbifolium, assembly GCA_003430845.1. Taxonomy (NCBI): domain Eukaryota; kingdom Viridiplantae; phylum Streptophyta; class Magnoliopsida; order Sapindales; family Sapindaceae; genus Xanthoceras; species Xanthoceras sorbifolium. The sequence continues at coordinate 12,618,803 of CM010621.1, forward strand.
TCAAAGTACGTACTATCTATGTAATAGGGGCTCAAATCTTGTCATTTTTATTTATTTTATTTTATTTTTTATCTGCTTTGACGGACAACTGTTTAGAAGTTTTTTTTTTTTTTTGGAAATAACTATTGCTTGAAGTTAGAACAAGTACATTCTTAAAAAAGCTAAGATTGGCTTTCATTGGTGCCGCTATTTGCGAGGCCTAAAAATTTGTATATAATGGCTCTTGACTCTTGAGGCCGAGTTTTAGCCTTTTAGTTACCTGCAAGTATACGTACGGGATTGGCACAAATAATATAATGATAGTAAGATATTGTTCCAACGAGGATACACTAGGTATTGAATACTAAAATTAACTAAGTCTATATCTATTTAAAAAACCGTAAGATTGTTTGTGAAAGTTATCTAAATAAAACTAATCAAATCAAGAGATTAAACAAATTAAAAAGTGAATTAAATCAATATGAGAAAAAGAGCTAGGAATTCCAACTTCGTTTATTATGTTTTAATGAATGAGATTACAATGAATGAGATTGAATTATTACCAGTTGACAATCGTGTTAAATCTAATTTATCCAAAGTTCTCTCTTGAGCTAAATTGAACCTATTCTCACATACACTAATATCACATCTCTCGATGAATATCCAAACGTAATGAAAACGCATTAATCACACATTAACACAACCGAGGATCACACAAGATAAGTCAATATATCTCTATTTAACTCTAATTTATGGTGGGTATTTTATTGAACACGTTGTGAGCGTCACCTCTCGGTTCTTAACTCATAGCAACAAAACATATTAAGGGGTAATCAATCACTTAACATTCATCTAATCATAAAATATCCACTCAACCATTTAAATAATCAATCTCAAACATATATTATAATAAAATCCATCATCACTCCTAACATACACAATTAGTTCATAATCAAAGAAAAAAAACTAATCATGATATTCGAATAAAGAGTCATCAATACAAGCATGAAAGAAATAAACATGCAGGAAAGAAGAACTATTTTGGATGAATGCCTGTGTCTTCTTCTGTTGGTGAGAGTTTCTTCCGCCAATGTCTTTCGGATTTCTTACTTAATGTAGAGAGGATGACGAATGAATCGAAGGCCACGCCCCTAGTCTCCTAGTTGTCGTTTCTTTTTTCTTCTTTTCTGTGCTCTCTTTTTCTCCCTAAGAACCAATGCCCTCTGTTTTTCCACTCTGTTTCTTTTAAAACGAGGCTGATGGTAGGGCGACAAATGGATTTCCACAACCTGGGGATCATGCCACAAGTCATGGAACTCATTGGAATTTTTAGGATATTCGAATTGCCGCGACTTGTGCCACGAACTAGGGATTGCGCCACACGTCGCGACAGCTTTGAAAATTACACTTTTGCTCTGAAATCTACTAAAACATCAACTTGGACTCTTATTACCTGCACATTAAAGAAAACCATTAAAAATAACTGATAATCACTCCGGAATGGACAAAAGTAGGTAAAGATGGGGTCAATTTTAGGTCAATAAATGGTGCCAATAAATACCCTTAAACCTAGCTTTTGCTCGTCCTGTAGCAAAAATCGGAACAAAAACAACACGCAAACAAAAACAAAAAAGAAAACTAAAACAAGACAAAAACAAACAACTACCCTAAATCACTTTCGTAGGTAAACATAATGGCACTTAGCATGTGCCACAAGCCATTAAACCCCTAGGTGTCCTTAGTGGACGAGTTATAATCTCATAAATGTTTACCAGTAACAATACCTACAATCAGAGATCAATTAAATTGCCAAATGAAACACAATCCATTAAGATAAAAGCTAGCAAAACCAAAAAAGTAAAATTTGAAAGTATCCGCTCACAGATTTTTGCACCACTTGCCACGCACATTCCAACACTCTAAGAATCTTAAAATGAAAACAATTATGTTCAAATAACTAAGAATTTTAAGATGAAAATAATTGTGTTCAAATAACTGGGATAGAATTCGCCTCGACTCTATACCTCTCGGGATAATTTTCTCAAAAATCTCTCTGAACCTAGGCAGCACACTCATCTAACACATGCGCAAGGATTTTACGCTCAAAGAAACAAAAGTATACATCGCATGTGAAAATCAATTCGAAAAATGCTAATTTTTCGTAAGTAAATCTCAGTAAAAGAATCAAACATTAGAAACAAGATACCAACATGTACACCTCTACATTAAATCTAGACTCGCTAAAAGATCACATGTCTTAAAATAGGTTGTAATGGGGCTATTGGGTGATGGGTTTAAGAAAAAAATGGAGAAAGAAATGCAAAGAGCTTTCGATCACTTAAGAGATTACTTTCATTTTCAATACATGGACAAGTTTCTTTTATTAGCTTTTCTTATGCAATAAGGCTTGCACAATTCCCTTCTTTTATCTTTTTTTTTTTTCTTAAATCATCACCACAGTAACAACAGCAACCTTGGTATATTTATTATGAAATTCACCCATGTACTTCATTTCTTTTCTTATCATCTTAAAATGATCCAACCTTTAAAAGGTAAGCACATTTATTACAAAGCTTGGTTATGGATTTATGTAGGTGATGAAAGAGAAGGCTTCTAAGTGTTTGACTTCAAAATGGTTATTGGGGCACATATAAGGGCACGATAAATTGGGCTTTTTAATAGTTCAATATGCATAGCTTACATCACTTCTTAAATAGATAACCAACTTAACAAAAGGTAAACACATGATATCTTAGACGTTGTTCAAAAATGTTCAATGCAAAACCTAATTAAATCAATTTAATCAATCAAATTGAAGAAAAATGTGTGAAAAGTAGAAAAGAAAATACCCTCTCAAACAATGACATTTAGGCTCAAAAACTCACTGGGTAAATCTCCACTATTTATTCTAGTCGTTCAAATATAGCATGTTTTCTAAAAAAGATAAACAGAGTGCAACACAATTGTGGTGCAAAACAATAGCACAAAAAAATCTGAGTGGTCCCAAACAAATTAAGACTTGTTGAAAATGCTAGCAATTATGTTTCAACAGAAAGCGCACACTAAAAAATAAATACTAAATTAAAAACAACTAAAAATCACCCCCAAACTTAAGATAAACATTGTCCCCACTGTTTTAGAATATTATGCTCAAGAATAAGAGGGTACTAAATAAATAAATAAAAATTAAAAACAATAAAAAACAAACAAAAGAAAAAGGTTTAAGCATAAAGAAAGCAATCTCTAATGTATGGGTCTCGGCTATGCTCTAGATGCTGACTAGCCTACTGGGCAACGGACAACTAAACCATCCTCCCGTCGAGGATATCTAAACCAACAAAAAGCTCCTCATTCAATCCATCAATGCGCTCATGCATCTAATCCATGCTAGCCTCCATAAAAGCTCTCATATCACTTATAGCCGCAAGTAGTCTACCATCGGCATGCGGGACTGGAATCTAAGCCTATGGCTCTGGGTTCTGACCCTGTAGGATTGACTCTTGATCATCCCCTCCAACGGATCCGTCTGGTGACTGGTCAACCCTCTGCCTGACCTTACAACCTAGAAGTCCTGGTATATTTTTGAAATTTGCTAGCGCATTGTAAGCTCTATGGCTCAAAGGTCCTTTTGGCACTAATGTCTTTCCTCCCACTGCAAATCTGTCAATCCCAGCCATCTCACAGAAATGTGTGATCAAGCATGGGAATGGCAGTACCCCTGAAATCTGCTGGCCAGTTGCACATATTTCCTGAATCACTATCTGGCCCGATATTCAATTTTAAGTTCTACTGAATACTGAACAACACTTCAGCTACTAGCAGTGTCAGTGTAGTCCAGTGTGTGTTCGATATAATAGAGTGATCGTAGAAGATGTGCTAGAATGCTGACAGAAGATCTAACTCTGAATAGAAAAGGTCGTGCTTGCTGTAGTTGTTCCAATGTCTACTTCCATCCATTATGAGGCTACCGGCAAGGTCCGTGTAACACCCCCTGACCCGACCCGTCTGGATCGACCTAGGGAGCGCTACCCAGTTTTCAAAACTTTTCTTAATTCTGTTTATAATTTGAAAATCAAATAATTTATAATTTAAAATCCTTTCTATAGTGAGCCCATCAAAATTTATTTTTAAAAATTTTGGCAAAGTTTCCTCTGTTTTTCTGATTTCCCAAAATTCCTGTTTCAAATAAAAACTCAAATAATATAAAATCAACACTTCAAATCTCTTTCTCAATCAAATGCGCACTCTGCCGTTTAGTGCGACTTTCCAAACATTTTCAAATAGAACAATTAATAATTCAATATTTACAAACCTTTGAAAATGAAAACATAAACAATAAAACAATTATTTACAAACCATAAAACACTTATTTACCAAAACATATATATAACACAATTACAAATTTCTGTATATGCATGAGTATCTGACTATATTATACAATAATATATATATATATATATATATATATATATATATATATATATATATCTACCCAAAAGTATAGTGACTCTACTCCTCTGTCTGCAGCTATCACCTCTTCAATCTTTTCCTTCCTCGGTATCTCTGTTACCTACGCGTGATAAACATCAACGCGCTAAGCATATCGCTTAGTGGGTGTACACTATAATAAATTTCAATATAATATAAAACAATAAAACTAAAGTTCAAAAATATTATAAAGCAACAATTTAAATATCCAATACTGAAATTAGGCTCATTAACTAAAGTTCAAATGTTTGTGGGTTTCAATCTCAATAAAATTTCCTTATTTACACATCATTTTCTAACTGTCAATTCTTAATTGGGCCTCTGATATACATAACAGGGTTTACAGGACTGGATTACGGGTTTTACAGTCGGTTTCCCATTTCAAATGAAATGGTATCCGTATTTTTTTCACAGTCGGTTTCCCATTTCAGAATGAAATGGTATCCGTATTTCACAGTCGGTTTTCCATTTCAGATGAAATGGTATCCGTAGAATCATCATCATAATCATCAGGAATTTCAGTGTAGTACTGCTAAATATACCCAATTGATATGTCAATCTCTTATATCCATTTTTCCCCTTATACATATATAAGAACCATAAAATCAAAATTCAGAGTTTACAGATATTGCAAAAATTTCATATCACCAAAAATTCTCTCAATCAATCCAAAATCAATATTCATCAACATTTGTAAAACAAGATATTCAAAAACATATCAAATAACAGAAAACGGAACGTAATCATAATATAAATCATAAATTAAAATCATTAAACTCAGCATAAATTACGTTTCTAGAATTTAAAAATCAATTTCAAGAATTATTCACAATAAATTCAATCAAAACTATTTGTGTGTACACCAACCTGGATACCAGTTTTCCGACAGTTTCTTTTCTGAATTTCTTTTTTCCTTTCCTTTTCCCTTTCCTCTTTTCCTTTTCTTTCTTCCTTTCTTCTTCTTCCTTTTCTCTTCTTCTTCTTCTTTTCTTCTTCTTCTTCTTCTTCTTCTTCTTTCTCTCTCTTCCTTTCTCTCTCTTTTCTTTCTCTTTTTCTTTCTTTCTTTCTCCTCTCCCGTTCTCTCTCTTTCTCTTTCTGTTTTCTGGATTGCTTCTTCTTGAAGCTTCCACCGCCAGCGTTTTTTTTATAAAATTTCGGTCATCGCGACCTATGGTCGCGCCACCTGGTCGCGTTGCTCACTGGAGTGATTTCACTGCTTTCATCGCAATCAACCATCGCGGTGTCTAGTCGCGACATTGGTCGCCATCCTCACTGCCCAAAATCCACATTTTCATCGCAAGCTACTCAGCGAGATCTCTGGTCGCGGTGACTGGTCGCGGTGACTGGTCGCAGTGCTCACTGCCAACTTTTTCCTTCTCTTTCACGCATTCTTTCTGGACCGCTCCATCTGGTCCACCTGAAAACCTAAAAAATATAAATACATTTAATTATATTTTCCACCCCTCAAATCATAAATATCATATTCATATACTCAAAATTAATTATTTGAAATTAGGGATGTTACAGTCCGGGTTACGTCTAGTAGATAACCAATGCCTCTCCATACCACTTTGCATCTGAATCAAATTTAGCATCCCATAGTAGTCGTTTACAATTTCTGGTGTGATAATTATTTAACACCCTTGAACTACCAGTGGACCACCTGTAAAGAAATCTTTCGGAACCATGGAGGCATAAAACTCCCTAACCAATCTTTCATTGGCATCATTGTGGTGCTGCACAAACTGTAGCCACTATCTCGTCCTTACTACCTTCGGAATCCCCGTGCCTTCCAAGGCCTCTACATTAATTTCCCCATTCCAACTGAATATGCCTCTTTTCTCACTTTTTCAACCTCTCGGCAAAAACGGAATTCATAATAACTGGTATTCCTCTTATTCTACTTTGGGTAGCCCTGGAACTCTCTGGATTACCCTCCATCATGATCATTGTACGTGCTTATGCTTTCTCAACAGAACAGAACAAATTTGCAAGACAATCTGCACTTTTTTATCTTTTTTTATTATTATTTTCTTTTATTAAAAATACAATAAGGTCCTGATAAGCCAACAAAGTCCATACAGGTTAAAAAGAGCCAACAAGGTCCAATAGGAGAAAGAAGCCAATAAAGCCCAGTACAACAGACAAGCCCACTCCAACAAAAGTAAAGAAAAAAGCTCTACGCGAGCTTCCGCTCCAAAACTACCTAAAAGAGTCAAGCACCACCTGTCATCGACAGCTTAACTCCAGCTCGCGTAACAACCAGCTCGAAGCTCCAATTAGAAAAGGAATCCCAAGAATAAGGGGATTCGATTGAGTCAACTAGTAAAATTTCAGTCAGACTCAATCTCTTTAAATTTAGCAATCTTGTTTCAATTAGAAGATAATTCTTAAAGATAAAGTTTAACCCCTAATTTCTTGTAATTAGATTCCATATAAAACAGAATGACTTCACCCCTTCACACTATAAAAGGGGTGGATCATCACTATTATAAAGGTTACTAATTTTTTCAGAAAACACATATAGCGAGCTATGTATACCTACTCCGCGAACTCGACTTGAATACAAAAAACAGTGAATATAGGCATTCCTCTAAGCCAAATCACTTTAAAAATCTTTTGTGTCAATCTTATTTCCTTATTTTTGCCATTGAATTCGTTGTTATTTATCTTGACCAAATTTACACGTCAATAACAGTAAAAAGAAAAACAAAACTACTAAACAAAACAAAACTTCAAACAAAAACTTAACAAACCTAAAAACCTAAAACAATCAATCAAAATTTAAAATCAAACACAAAATTATCAAACAAAATTCAAAAACAAAAACCAAAACAATCAAACAAAGTCCAAACACTTCAAATATATTCAAATTCAACCAAACTTTCTCCAAACTTCTAATAAATCAACCCAAGGCATGCACTTCAAATAATTTCTCCACAAACCACCCCTAGCTCATCTAAGATACGAAAATGAAAGAGAATAGGAAAGAAAGAATAATTTACCTTGCCAATCTTGAGAGTAAATGATTCGGCCGAGAGAGAGCAATGTTCTTGAGGTGTTTTTGAAGAAATTTGAGAGCTTGTGTGCAAAATGAAGACCTTTGAAGAGAAATGAATAGGGCTACTGCTCTTAGCTGGACATTCTGATTTCCACAACTTGTTTTGAGAATTGGGGATCGCGCAGCAAGTCACGCGTATTTCTTTTTTTCAGGCACCTCAAGCCAAAACGCATTGTTTCATTTAAGGGGCTATAGACTTTTACGACTTGTGGCGCGATCTGGGGATCATGTCATAAGTCGCGACAATTTGTAATATTATCACAACCAGTGTCTCAACTCTTCAATTTGCACATCATTTCTTCTCAACTTGGACCATGTTTCAACTAAGACAATAAAACACAAACAAAAACAAACACAAAAATTATGAGTTCAAAACAACACAAAAAAACAACAGACTTTCAAAAACAAAAATAAAAAAACACACCACAAAACAAAATATAAACTCAAATGTTCAAAAAACTTGGGTTGTCTCCCAAGAAGCGATTGTTCATAGTCTTAGTTGGACTATGGAGTTCTTCATGGTGGACTACATAAAGTAACCGAAGTTTGAGGTTACATGAAAGCTCTCTCAATGTATGGTTTCAATCTCTGCCCATTTACTTTAAAAATCTCTCCATTCTTGTTCTGAATATCTACAGCTCCATAGGAATACACCTTGATCACTTCGAAAGGAGTGGACCATCGAGACTTAAGCTTTCCAGGAAAAAGCTTCAAACGGGAGTTGAATAATAACACTTTCTGCCCAATTGCAAACTCCGCCTTCACAATATGCCTATCATGCCATCTTTTTGTCCGCTACTTGTAAATCTGGGCATTTTCGTACGCATCCTACCTAAATTTCTCTAACTCTTTAAGTTGCAAAAAGCACTTTTCTCTTGATTTTGTATATCAAAATTTAGTGCCTTCACTGTCCAATAAGCCTTATGCTGAAGTTCAACTCGAAGATGACAAGATTTTCCATCTAGCAAGCAATAAGAAGACATACCAATGGGGGTTTTGAAGGCTGTCCTGTAAGCCCATAAATCATCGTCTAATTTTGTAGGTTAATCGTCTGAGGGTGGTATATGGTAGCTACCTGATGAGTTACTACATGCTTCTTGAGAAGTGCTTCAAACTGCTGATTACAAAAATGCGATTCCCCGTCACTGACTATAGCGTTATTTGTCGGAGTGGCTACGGCTTCCACCCATTTTGAAACACAGTCAACCGCCACCAAAATGTTCTGATTGTGGAAGGACTTGGGAAAAGATCCCATAAAATCAACCCCCCATAGATCAAAGAGCTCAATTTCAAGAATCGTGTTCATGGTATCTCATTTCTTCTACTGATGTTCCCTATCCTCTGACACCGATCACAGGAATTCATAAATCTCCGGGTGTCATGAAAGATAGATGGCCAAAAAAAAAAACCGACTGCATGACTTTTGTTATCGTCTTCAAAGCGCTGAAATGCCCTTCATATTCCAAACCAAGACAATGTATGAGAATGTCATTTACCTCTACTTTCGGAGTACATCTCCTGATAATCCCATCCGCACAGTATTTGAACAAATATGGCTCCTCCCACATATAATATTTCACATCTGCAAAGAATTTCTTTTGTTGATGGGAAGATAATTTTGGAGGAACAATATTACTCACGAGATAGTTCACAAAGTCTGCATACCAAGGAGCCATGAGGGCCTGTAATGCAAAAAGCTGTTCATCCAGAAACGAATCATCAATAGGAGCTTCTTCCTTGTCTTCTTGGTCTTTTTGCCCTAAATAGGATAAGTGGTCCGCCACTAAATTCTCCATGCCCTTCTTATCCTTGATCTCTAAGTCAAACTCTTGTAGGAGTAAAACTCATCTTATCAGCCTAAGTTTAGCATATTTCTTCGCCATCAAGTACTTGATCACTGAGTGATCAGTGTACACAATCACCTTGGCCGTAACTGGATAGGATCGAAATTTGTCGAAGGCGAACACAATAGCCAACAGTTTTTTTTTTTTCCGTGGTTGCATAGTTCATTTAAGCATCTGTCAAAGTACGGCTAGCATAGTAGATTACATGAAATCTCTTGTCTATCCTCTGACCCAAAACTGCTCCCATGGCATAATCACTCGCATTACACATAAGCTCGAAAGGTAGATCCCAATTCGGTGCAGTGATGATTGGAGCAGATGTGAGCTCCTTCTTCAAACTCTGAAAAACGATCATACACTCCTCTGTGAACTCAAAGGCAACATCATTTGCAAACAGATTGCATAATGGCTTGATTATTTTGAAGAAGTCTTTGTTAAAGCGACGATAAAAATCGGCATGGCCCAAGAAGTTTTGTACCCCTCTCACGAATGTAGGAGGTTGTAGCTTCTCTATAACTTCAATATTCGCCCTATCTACCTCAATGCCTTCTACTGAGATCCTATGCCCCAAATTATCCCTTCATTTACCATGAAATGGCACTTCTCCCAATTCAGTACCAAATTCGTTTCTTCACAACTTTTCAACACCAGGGCCAAATTTGCCAAGCAGGCATCAAAAGATGAACCAAAAACTGAAACGTCATCCATGAATATCTCAATGAATCACTTTACTATATCTGAGAAGATAGTTATCATACACCTCTAAAAAGTTGTCGGTGCATTACGCAAACCAAAGGGCATCCTTCTATAGGCAAATGTGCTATAAGGACAAGTAAACGTCGTCTTCTCCGGATCCTCTAGTGAAATAGGTATTTGATTATACCTTGAGTAGCTGTCCAGAAAATAGTAATATGCATGCCCAGCTAGTCTCTCCAACATCTGATCAATAAAGGGAAGTGGAAAATGGTCATTTTTGGTCACGGTGTTCAGCTTTCGGTAATCTATGCAGACCCTTCAACTTGTGAATGTTCTTGAATGAATCAACTTGCTGTTGTCATTCTGCACTACTGTGATCCCCTCTTTCTTCGGCACATGTTGAACCGGGCTCACCCAAGAACTGTCTGAAATCGCATAAATTATACTTGTTTCAAGCAACTTGAGGACCTCTACTTTGACCACTTCCTCATGATGGGATTCAATCTCCACTAATGTTCCAGTAAAGGCTTGTAATTTTTCTCTGTCAATATTTTGTGCATACACAAAGATGGACTGATTCTCTTAATATCTGAAATCGACCACCCTAAAGTTGTCTTGTGTTCTTTCAACACCCTTGTCTTCTTTTGTCTCACTCAAAGAGGCTGAAATGATCACAGGTAGAGATAAAGACTCCCCCAAATAAACATATCTCATGTGAGATGGCAGCTGCTTCAATTCTAGCTATGGAGGCTTCTCACTAGATGGTAGGAGCTTCGGCTTCCCCTATTTGAGTTCTTCAAAGTACTTCCTGCCTCCATGTGAATTTAGAAATGATGAATCTAAGCGAAGTGCAAAATCTGTTATGTCATGATCTTCATCTCCCTTTGTAGAACTATGGACAATGCAATCTTCAAGCGGCTCTTCTAGATGAAATTTTTTGAAAACCTCTGCCACTATGGGATCAACCACATCTACTCTGAAATATGTGTCAGCTGAAGTAGAGAACTTGGTAACCTTGAACACATTAAACACTGCTTCTTCACTCCCCACTCTCAATGTCAACTTCCCTAGTTTTACATCTATTAGTGCTCCTTCGGTAGCTAGGAATGGTCTCCCCAATATAGGAGGAATGTCAGCATCACCCTCCATCTCAAGCACGATAAAGTCCACCAGAAAATAGAACTTATCCACCTTCACCAACACATCTTCAATCACTCCGTATGGATACTTGACAGAACGGTCTGCCAGTTGGAGTGTTATACTTGTTGGTTTCACTTCTCCTAAACCTAATTTCTAAAAACAGAAAAATGCATTAAGTTAATGTTAGCACCTAAATTACATAAAACTTTAACAAATTTATAATTGCCTATAGTAGAAAGGATAGTAAAACTCCCTGGATCTTTTAGTTTCTGAGGCAACTTGTTTTTGAATAATTGTGCTGCATTCTTCGGTTAGAGCCACTGTTTCATGATCTTCTAGCTTCCTCTTCTTGAAAAGGATTTCCTTCAGAAATTTCACATAGGTAGGCATCTAAGCTAGAGCCTCTGTAGAATGAATATTGATGTGCAGCTTATTGAAGATCTCTAAAAATTTGGAGAAGTTCTTTATATCTTTGTGCTTCTTGAGCCTTTGTGGAAAAGGAACAGGAGGCACATATGCCTTAACTTCTAGAGACGATGGTAGTGACTCATATTTCTTCTCTTCTTGATCATCTTAAACCTGTGAAGTGGTGGGTACATCAACTTGTGACTCATTTTCTTCCAACTCTAGCTGAAGTTGATTTCTCTCTACTACATTTTCAATAAGTTTCCTACTTCTCAATGTGATCGCCTTGCACTACTCCTTTGAATTGATCACCGTATTGCTTGGTAATGCTCCTTGATCTCTACCGTGATTACCCTTAACTAATTGACCAATTTGCACTTCTAAGTTCTGAATTGCGGCATACGTATACTGAGGGACTTGATCAACCTTTACATCTAGCTTCTTCATTGCACTACCTTGATTTTTCATACTGGTATCCATCTTTGCCATAAATTTGACCAACATGTCTTCTAAAGTAGGCTTCTTCTCTTGATACCTTGATTTCCTTAGAAGCTTGCTTGATGATTTTGAAAACCATGTGGAGGTCTCACATTGCTTAATTGTTGCTGATTATTCTAGGAGAAATTTGGGTAGCTCCTTCATCCAGGGTTGTAGGTGTTCGAGTATGGGTTATTCGTATTTTGCCTATTGAAGTTCTGCACATACTGAACTTGCTCTGAACTACACCCTGCAAATGGATTTCCAACCTGACAATCTGTACTCACACGTGCCTCTCCATATAAATCACACCCTAGTGTAGAAGCTTGCACTGCATTGACATTTCATTTGCTCATTTGATTGGTCAGTGTAGCTACATATGCCTTTACTACAGTGATCTCATCCAATTCAAATACACATGCCATTCCCACTGGTCTCTTTGGTACTGCTCTCTCATTTGCCCACTAATAACTGGTTGTGGACATCGCTTCAATGCGATCATACGCAATATCAATGGACTTGCTTATAAGGGCACCACCAGAAGCTACATCTATCATACTCTGGTTCGGCTGCGTGAGCCCATTGTAAAAAGTCTGCACTACTAGCCACTTTAGTAGCCCATGATGTAGGTATTTCCTCATCAGATCCTTGTACCTCTCCTAGGCTTTATGTAAAGTCTCAGTCTCAAACTGCATGAACTATGTGATGTCGTTTCTGATCTTGGTTGTCTTTCCTGAAGGGAAATACTTGGCTAAAAATGCTTGAGCAAGTGCATCTCAATTAGTGAATGTGTTGGGCGGCAGAGAATGCAACCATAGCTTGGCTCGGTCCTTAAGGAGAAAGGGAATATCTTCAGCCGAATTGCATCATCTAACACTTCATTCTGCTTGAAAGTATCACAAATCTCCAGAAAATTCTTCAGGTGAGTGTTTGGATCATCATTAGGCAACCCCCCAAACTAAACATGATTATGGATCATCTGAATGATAGTCGGCTTAATCTTGAAGTTGTTTGCAGTGACTGTGGGTCTTCGGATACTGGACTGGCTCCCCTCCATTGTTGGAATAGCATAGTCATGCAAAGCCCTGGCATTTTCTGGCTCTTGAGGTGGAGGTTCTTGTGATGGTTCCATGTTGAGCTGTTCTCTTGTTTCTCTTCTTCTCTATCTCAGAGTTCGCTCAATTTCTGTATCCAAATCTTCAAGGGGTGATGATTCAACACGCCTTGTACTTCTCATACAAGGAATAAACTATCTACAAAGAAGATAGAACAAACAAGTAAAATAAAATAAAATGAAAAATAAATAAGAAAATAAAATCCAAATTAGCAATATACCTAATCGGTATTAATTTTAACTCAAATAAAAATATTCCGGCAACAGCGCCAAAAACTTGTTAAGCCTTTTAGTTAACCGCAAGTATACGGGATTAGCACAAGTAATATAATAATAGTAAGATATTGTTCCTGTAACATCCCAAATTTTGAGGAAATTAATTTTGAATATGTGAATATAAATTTTGTGAATTGAGGGGTGTAAATGTAATTAAAAGTTATGGTTTCCAAGTGGACCAAATTGAACGGTCGAAAATGATGCACGAAGAGAGAGTGAAAAACTGAGACAGTGAGCATCGCGACCTGGCCATCGCGACCACAGATCGCGATGAGCTGCTCGCGATGAAGAATGTTGATTCTTGGCAGTGAGCACCGCGACCACAGATCGCGATGACTGGCTCGCGATGAAAAAGTGAAAATCCTGGCAGTGAGCATCGCGACCACCCGCGCGACAAAAGCACCGCGAGGTGTGCTCGCGATGAAGGCGGTGGAGTTGCTCCAGAGAGCAACACGACCAAGTCACCGCGACCACAGGTCGCAACGACCGAAATTTTATAAAAAAAAATAAGCCATCGCAGAAATCTCCAGAAAAACAGAAAGAGACGAGAAAATAGAGAGAAGAGAGACCGAGAAAAACCGAGAAAGAAAGAAGAAAAAGAAGAAGAAGAAGAAGAAGAAGAAGAAGAGAAAGAGAAGAAGAGAAAGAGAAGAAGAGAAAGAGAAGAAGAGAAGAGAAAGAAGAAGAAAAGAAAGAAAAGGAAAAGAAAAGAGAAAGGGAAAAGGAAATCCAGAAGAAAAACTGTGTGGAAAACGAAATCCAAGTTGGTGTACACTGATTTCTGAATTTGTTATAATTTTCATTATATATTTTCAGTTGAATTTCTATATTTCGGCAAATTGAGTATTAAATTTATTTATGGATTTTGTATAATTATGTTTTATTTACGAAAATTGTTAGAAACTGTTTGAAAATAATTAGGGAATATGATAGTATAATGGAATTTCTATGTTTTCAAATAAATTGTTTTGCGAGTAATGTTTGGAAACGATTTTGGAAAAATCGTATATAATTATTGTGTCGTAAATACTATTTGAAAATAATTTGAGAATCTATTGATATGAGAATTGTTGATTTTTGAACGTTTGATTTGTGAATAACTGTTGATTAATTGGAAAACGAATATAAAGTGATGATTACTGCATCTCGCGGGGCAAACCTGGCATGGTCCAGTTTAGGCGAATTCCGGAGATAGATATTGCACTGAGATTGATGACTATTGTATCTCGCGGGGCAAACCTGGTATAATGCAGTTTAGGCGAATCCTGGAAATAAATATTGCACTGATGATATTGATGACTGTTGCATCTCGCGGGGCAAACCTGGCAAGGTCCAGTTTAGGCGAATCCCGGAGATAGCCATTTTACTGTAGGCGTGACTGTTGCATCTCGCGGGGCAAACCTGGCAAGTCCAGTTTAGGCGAATCCCGGAGATAGCCATTTCACTGTATCTATGATTGTTGCATTTCGCGGGGCAGTTTAGGCGAATCCCGGAGATAGCCATTGTACTGATAGTGATGATTGCTGCATCTCGCGGGGCAAACCTGGCTGAGTCCAGTTTAGTCGAATCCCGGAGACAGTTAGTGCACTGTATCTCTGACTGTTATATCTCGCGGGGCAAACCTGGTATAATCCAGTTTAGACGAATCCCGGAGGTGAACGTTACACTGATGTTACAGAAATAAAAATGTATGATGAGTGTATGGCCAGAATAGAGAATGAAAGTGAATAAAATGTTTATATTAATAAAATGAGTATAAAATAAGTGAAAACTGAATTTTGTATGCTTTACTGATTGAATTTTTATGCTTTTATTAAACTGTTTTTATATGATTATTTATTTTGATACTTGAGTTAAGTGTACACCCACTAGGCATTATTGCTTAGCGCGTTGGATTTAATCACGCGCAGGTATCAGAGACACCGGGAGAAATAAAGGATAGAGAAGAAGTAACAGCAGATTGAAGGTCCAGAGTCACAGTTTCTTTTGAGTAGTTATAAGTAAATATTATTTGTATATTGTATTTAGTGAAGCATGCATATACAGAAATCTGTAATTTGATATGTATAGATATGTTTTGTAATACGTGTTTTATGATTTAACTTTTGTTCAAATGTTTGTAAATACTATTTATATATGTTTTATATGAAAACGATTGGAAGTCGCACTAAACGGCAGAGTGCGCAATGATTTGAAAAATTGGATATATAAGTGTTGAAATGATATTGTATTATATTGGTTTTATTGAAAACAGGTTTTTGGAAAATCCGAAAAATAGAGGAAACTCTGCCGAAATTTTTAAAAATAATGATTTGATGGGCTCACTAGAAATATATTTTAAATTAGTAATTGATACGATTTTCAATGGTTTGTAATATATAAAGTGAATTTGGAAAGTTTTGAAAACCCGGTAGCGCTCCCTGGGTCGATCCAGTCGGGTCGGGTCGGGGGTGTTACAGTTCCCACGAGGATACTCTGGGTATTGAATACTAAAATTAACTAAGTCTATCTATTTAAAAAATTTTAAGATGGTTTGTGAAAGTTATCTATTTAAAACTAATCAAACCAAGAGATTAAACAAATTAAAAAGTGAATTAAATCAATATGAGAAAAAGAGCTAGGAATTTCGACTTCATTTATTATGTCCTAATGAATAAGATTACAATGACTAAGATTGAATTATTACCGGTTGACAATCGTGTTAAACCTAATTTATCCAAGTTCTCTCTCGAGCTAAATTGAACATAATCTCATATATGCTAATATTCTATCTCTCGATGAATATCTAAATGTAATGAAAACGCATTAATCACACATTAACACTGTTGAAATATGTGTATTCAATGGTTGGTGAGTGTTGAAATATGAGTAGTCAATGGTTGGTGTATGTTGAAATATAAGTAGTCAATGGTTGGTGAGTTAGGTGGTAAATTAGTGGTTGGTGAGTTAGGTGAGTTAGGTGGTTAATTAGTCAATAGTTTTTTCTATTTTTTAGGGATTATGTTTTTCCCTTCTTTGTATATATATTCATTGTTTTGTATTAATGAAATAGAAGAGTATTCACTCTTTTCTCTCAAATTCTTCATGGTATCAGAGCGTCTCTCAATTTGAGATTTTTTTCCGACAGCCACCATCGTCCTCGCTGCTTATTCCAGCGATTTCCGCTGCTCATTCCGGCAGCCAGAATCCGAAGCTTTGTATGCTTCGTCATCACTTCCGCGAAAGAAATCATCAGCAAGCGGAGTATTATTTTGGTGATAACAGATTTGTTCTCCTCTCTTGGTGGTTTCCGAGACAAATCAGCCATCAAACCAGTATTTTTCGGCCTAAATCCGAGCCGATCTGTTTTCTTCTTCACAGATCGGAGGATTCCGAAACAGTACTATTCACGCGCGTACTGTTCACGGGCTACTGCGAGTCGGTTGACACCACCGGCACCAGAAAGTAAGAACAGTACCGATTAGCAAAATCTTTCAAAGGCTCGTCGCCAACGGAGGCCGTTTGAGTAATCAAAAGGCTAATCGAAGTTTGCAAAAGGTGTTTTGCCACCTCTGCCGTTTCTCCTCCGATCTCGCCTATTGCCAGCGAATATCTTCTGTTTAATTACAGTATTACCCTCAGTTGATTAATTACAGTTTCCGCCTCTGTTTTAAAAAAAAAAAATTCAGCATGTCTCACGAATCCTCTTCCGAACTTGTCTCTGATTTAGATCCGATCAACTCAAACAACAATGGGGATACAGAGGAAAAAGGTTACACGGCCAGTGGAAAAAACGATGTTGGAACAGATTCAGTTGCACACATTCATGAGCAATTGGATCAGCTACAAAAACCGTTTTCTGGTTTAAATACCTTAGTGTTTGGTGTTGGGTCTGTTGCTACTAAAGGTACCTTCTCCACTGTTTTGAATGTGCAAAAGGAGATATCAGGAACATGGATTGTGGATTCCGGAGCAACTGACCACATGACAGGTGATGCTAGGGTGTTTAGTACCTTTGAGCCGAGTCAAGGTAACTATAATGTCAAAATTGCAGATGGTTCTCTGTCCAAGGTCACAGGGTGTGGTACTGTTATTATTTCAAAAACTCTAACCCTGCAGTCTGTGTTATATGTTCCCACTTTAGATTGTAATCTTCTATCTATCTCCAAACTCACTTATGATGAAAAGTGCGTGTTTAAATTTTTTCCCACTTATTGTGTGTTTCAGGACATGATTTCGGGAAAGATGATTGGAACTGCTGAGATACAATCTGGTCTCTATGTCATCAAGGCCGAAGCTTCAAAGGGTATACAAGGTCATTCTACTAAGTCCAATAATTTTTCTCTTGAGTCAATGTTTGAGTCTATGTCTAAGTCCAATAAAGAGAATTCTATTATGCGTTGGCACTATAGGTTAGGACATCCTAGTTTCCTATATCTAGAAAAACTGTTTCCTGACTTATTTCTTAATCACAGTCCAAAAGATTTTCATTGTGATTTCTGCGAGTTATCAAAACATACTCGTTCTGTGTTCCATCCTATTAGTTACAAAGCCTCCAAACCATTTGCTTTGATTCATAGTGATGTTTGGGGCCCTTCCAGAGTCCCTAATATTACTGGGGCAAAATGGTTTGTTTCATTTATTGACGATCATACCAGAGTCACATGGGTCTTTCTCATGAAAGAAAAGTCTGAGGTCACCAATATCTTCAAAAATTTTCATTCTTTGATCAAAAATCAGTTTCAAACAAATATTCAAGTATTCAGATCAGATAATGTGAGAGAATTTGTAAACCAAGGGTTGAGAGAGTATCTTTGTAGTGAGGGGATTGTCCACCAAACCTCATGTGTTGACACACCTCAACAAAATGGGATTTCTGAGAGGAAAAACCGTCACCTATTAGAGGTTACTAGATCTTTGTTGTTTTGTATGAGGGTGCCAAGGCGTTTTTGGGGTGAAGCTGTCCTCACTGCTGTACATCTGATTAATAGGCAACCTTCTCGAGTATTACACTTCAAAAGTCCATGTCAAACCCTACTTGAAACTTATCCTCATACCAAACTTATATCCACTATTCCTCTCCGCGTCTTCGGTTGCACAGTGTTTGTGCATGTTCAACCACATTACAGGGGTAAACTTGATCCTAGAGCTGTTAGGTGTTTGTTTTTGGGTTATTCTCCTACTCAAAAAGGATATCGATGCTACAACCCAGACACCCGAAAGATTCATATTTCTCTAGATGTTACCTTTGTTGAAGATCAACCTTTTTTCCCACAAACTCAAATTCAGAGGGGGAGTGAGAATGAATTTCAGTTTTTTGATCATAGCCATAGTCACGTTTTTCATGAAATTCCTCATTATGAGTCTTCTAGTCCCAACAGTAAGTCCCATCATCCTAATGTGCTTGAAATTCCTCATTGTGAGTCAAATGTGTCTCCTTCTGACCCTCCAGACATGACAAATAAATTCAAAGCAGAACCTATTGTATACTCGAGGAAGCCGATTGCAACTAAAGATGGACCAGACAAGATTGTACCTCAACAAGACCAGGAGTCTCAACCGGAATTGGTCCACATATCTGATCCAAACACTGAACCCCTGAGTGATCCTAGCACCAGCCCAGATACTAACCAGACAAGTGAGGAAGTTCCTTCAGATACTGAAATACCTATCGCCCTGAGGAGACCGGTAAGAATGTGTAGAGAGAGACCCCTTTACCCTTTGAGTAAGTATATATCCTATGAGGGTCTTTCATCTAGTTACAAAACTTTTGCTCACAATATTTTACTAGTATCTGTTCCAGCAAACATCCAAGAGGCCATGTCAATTCTAGAGTGGAAAAATGCAGTTATGGAGGAGTTAGGAGCCCTTTAGAGAAATAAAACCTGGGATATCACAGAATTGCCAAAGGGTAAGCAGGCTGTGGGGTGCAAATGGGTCTTCACAGTGAAGCATAAAGCGGATGGCAGTGTAGAACGTTACAAGGCCAGACTGGTGGCTAAAGGATTTACACAGACTTATGGGATCGACTACGAGGAGACTTTTGCTCCTGTTGCTAAACTGAATACAATCAGAGTTCTTCTGTCCCTAGCAGTTAATCTCAACTGGAAGCTTCACCAAATGGATGTAAAGAATGCTTTCCTGAATGGAGAGTTAGCTGAGGAAGTTTATATGAAAGGTCCTCCAGGTTTGGAAAATGATTATGGAGACAAAGTCTGTAAGTTGAAAAAGTCTCTCTATGGGTTAAAACAGTCTCCCAGAGCATGGTTTGAAAGGTTCACGAAAGCCGTAAAAAGGTTTGGTTATACTCAATGTCAAGCTGACCATACCTTGTTTGTTCATCATGCCACAGGTGTTATTACTATACTCATTGTGTATGTGGATGATATAATTATGACTGGTAACAGTGAGGAGGAAATTCAGAAGTTAAAATCCTTTCTAGCCAAGGAATTTGAAATCAAGGATCTAGGAAGTATGAAATACTTCTTAGGAATGGAAGTTGCAAGATCAAAAGCAGGGATTTGCATAAATCAGAGGAAATATATCCTGGATCTTCTCAAAGAAACTGGGATGACAGAATGTAAGCCGGCTGATACACCCATGGACTATACGACGAAGTTGGGTCTCATAGAAGAAAGTCCACCTGTAGACAAAGGAAGGTATCAACGGTTGGTGGGGAAACTGATCTATTTATCCCACACCAGACCGAATATTGCATTCCCCGTGAGCACTGTTAGTCAATTCATGAACAGTCCGAATGAAGAACATATGGGAGCAGTTTTGAGAATTCTAAGGTATTTGAAGATGACACCAGGACAAGGTATATGCTTCAAGAAAAGTGAGGATAGAGATGTTAGAATCTTCATAGATGCAGATTGGGCTGGTTCAGTGGTAGACATGAGGTCTACATCAGGGTACTGTTCTTATGTTTGGGGTAATTTGGTCACTTGGCGGAGCAAGAAACAGTCGGTGGTCTCTCGTAGCAGTGCTGAAGCGGAATTTCGAGCAATGGCTCATGGAATTTGTGAGGGAATTTGGTTGCAAAGACTACTAAATGAACTCAAAGTTCCTATGGTTAAGCCAATCGAACTGTTGTGCGATAATCAAGCCACCATTAGCATCGCAAAGAATCCAGTTCACCATGACAGAACAAAACATGTGGAGATAGATTGGCATTTTATCAAAGAAAAAATAGAAGCAGGGTCTGTTAAGATAAGTTACACACCTACCAATTCTCAAACAGCTGATGTGTTTACTAAGGCTCTACCTAGAGCATCTTTTGAAGGATTGTGTTCCAAGTTGGGTATGATCAACATATACTGCCCAGCTTGAGGGGGGGTGTTGAAATATGTGTATTCAATGGTTGGTGAGTATTGAAATATGAGTAGTCAATGGTTGGTGTATGTTGAAATATAAGTAGTCAATGGTTGGTGAGTTAGGTGGTAAATTAGTGGTTGGTGAGTTAGGTGAGTTAGGTGGTTAATTAGTCAATAGTTTTTTCTATTTTTTAGGGATTATGTTTTTACCTTCTTTGTATATATATTCATTGTTTTGTATTAATGAAATAGAAGAGTATTCACTCTTTTCTCTCAAATTCTTCAAACACAACCAAGGATCACATAAGATAAGTTAATAAATCTCTATTTAGCTCTAACTTGTGGTGGACATTTTATCAAACACGTTGTGAGCGTTACCTCTCTATTCTTAACTCACAATAACAAAATATATTAAAGGGTGATCAATACATAAAATATCCACTCAACCGTGTAAATAATCAATCTCAAACATATATTAATCTATTCAAAATTTTATAATAAAATTCATCATCATTCCTAACATACACAATTAGTTCATAATCAAAGAAACAAGACTAATCATAATATTCGAATAAGGAGTCATCGATACAAGCATGAAAGAAATAAACATGAAGGAAATAAGAACTCTTTTGGATGAATGACTGTCGTCTTCTTCCATTGGTTAGAGTTTCTTCCGCCAATGTCTTTTGGATTTCTTGCTTGATGTAGAGAGGATGACGAAAGAATCAAAGGTCACGCCCCTAGTCTCCTAGATGTCGTTTCTTCTTCTTCTTCTTTTATGTGCTCTCTTTTTTTGTCCCCAAGACCCAATGCCGTATGTTTTTCCACTCTTTTTCTTTTTAAATGCGGCTGATGGTAAGGCGACAGATGCATTTTTGCGACCTAGGGATCGCACCACAAGTCAAGAAACTCACTGGAATTTTTAGGATATTCGAATTGCCGTGACTTGTGCCGTGACCTGGGAATCACGCCACAAGTCTCGACAACTTTAAAAATTACACTTTTGCCCTGAAATCCTTTGAGACATCAACTTGGACCCCTATTAGCTGCACATTAAAAAAAAACCATTAAAGACAACTGGTAGTCACCCGGAAACGAACAAAAGTAGATAAAGATGGGGGCCAACTTCAGGTCAAGAAATGGTGCCAACACGGGATTTTATCCTGAGGAGCAAGGCCCAGCTACATACAATGCACCTCCATTTCCTTCGTCGAGTCATTATTTTCACTTTAGGAATCACCGAATCAGGACAGTGACTTTTCAGTCATTAACACAAATGACAACTATATTAAAACAAAAATTTCCTTTGATTTTACTCGAACAAATTTGTTTAAATCTGCTGATCATCTTGCCTTCATGTAGATAAATCAGATGGAAGCTCGGGCGTCTTTTATTCTTATAAGCACAAAGAAGAAAAAGAAACGTAATTCATTTAACTAATTAACTGCAAATACAAAATTTTACAGGAAGACGAAAGATATAATAATTACATGCAATTTCTAATATGTATTGGGATGCCACCGATACATAATTAACTATTCATCAAATCACCAACACGATATATTTACTCATATATTATGTAATATCCGTAATTTTCAGTAATTACAAAAAATACTCTTAATTGTTGTTAATTATGTGAAAATGATGTAATGTATTTATTTGGATTAATTTTTAGGTAAACAAGTGGACCAGGTGGAGCGTTCCAAAAAGAGTGCATGAAGGAAAAGGAAAAAGCTGACAGCGAGTACCACGATCGGGGATCGCGGTGTGCAGCTCACGGTGAAAAATGATGATTTTGGGCAGTGAGCATCGCGCCCAGACACCGCGGTGGCTGATCACGATGAAGGCGGTAAAAATACCCCAGTGAGCACCGCGACCAGGTGGCGCAACCACAGATCGCGACACACGATCGCGATGACCAAAATTTTATAAAAAAATAAGATGGCGGTGGAAGCTTCACGAAGAAGCAAACAGAAAATAGAGAGAGACCGAGAGAAGAGAAAGAAAAAGAAAAAGAAAGAGAAAGAAAGAAGAAGAAGAAAGAGAAAGGAAAAAGAAAGGAAGAAGGAGAAGAGAAGGAGAATGAGAAGAAGAAAAAGGGAAGAAAAAAAAGGAGAAGGAAAAGAGGAGGAAGAAAGAGAAAAAGAAAAAAGAGGAAAAAGGAAATCTAGAAAAGAAAGTGTCGGAAAAACGGTATCCAAGTTGGTGTACACATATTTCTGAAAATTGTTATGATTTTAGTTATGTGTTTTAACTCAAAGAGTTTAGAAACATATTTACGAATCTCATATAATCGTATTTCATTTTCAGATATTGTTTGAATTAATTGTAGAATACTTTAGTATTGTTAAATTTCTATAGTTTTGTATGTGTTTCAAATCTGATTTACGAATATTGTTTGGTATTATATTTATTGATTTTGATTGAATTTATAATTATTGATTCTCGAAAGGAATAAATTGATTTGATATGAAATATAATACCTGAATAATGGCCCTCATATATGTATAGGGAAATATGGATATAGGAGGTTGACATGTCAATTAGGTGCACTTAGCAGTACTGCACTAAGATTCCTGATTATTATAATGATATACGGATAACATGTCATTTAGAAATGAGAAACCGACTGTGAAAATACGGATACCATTTCATTTTGAAATGGGAAACCGACTGTGTATATAGGGATACCATTTCATTTTGAGATGGGAAACCCGACTGTATAAACCCGTAATCCAGTCCTGTAAACCCTGTTATGTGTATCAGAGGCCCAATTAAGAACTGAAAATTATGAAATGATATTGAAATAAAGAAATGTTATAGAGACTTCAACCCAAAAATATTTGAAAATGTTTTTAATTAACATAGTTTCAATATTTGATTTATATTGTTTGTTTTATATGTATTTCTGAAAATTAGTTCCATTGTTTTATATTCTATTGAAATTATCTTGGTGTACACCTACTAAGCATTATTGCTTAGCGCGTTGATTTTATAACGCGTAGGTAATAGAGATACCAGCGGAAAAAAAGACTAAAGAGGAGGTAGCTATAGACAAAGGTTCAGAGTCACATCACTTGGGTAGTTTCATTTAAACTTGTTGGATAATTGTTAATTACAGCATGCATATACAGAAGATTGTAAAGTTTGTAATATATGAGTTTTGTAAATATTTAGATAATAATTTATGTTTTTTTTTTAGATTTGTAATTATAACTGATGCTTGGGAAAGTCGCACTATATGGAAGAGTGCGCATATATTTGAGAAATGAATTTGAAGTGTTGATTTACATATTATTTGAGTTTTTGTTGAAAACAGGATTTTTGGAAAGTCCGAAAAACAGAGGAAACTCTGGCGAAATTTTTCAAACAGTTTTGATAGGCTCACTATAAAAGATTTCAAAATACAAGTGAATTGGTTTTACAAAGATTTCAAATTATAAACTAATTTTAGAAAAGTTTTGAAATCGAATAGCGCTCTTTGGATCGATCCAGACGGGTCGGATCAGAGGGTGTTACATATTAACTACGATTAAATATTCTAATTTACATCTCATTCAATAATGTGACAACTAACAACTGATTACATACATTTTACTGGTCACTTCTTTTTATCTTTTGACATCTGCATATATATCTTCCTTAATTTGTATATAAACGAGCCGCAGAAACTGCAACGGTCACATAGAGCTTATCTTTTATCTCTTCCACGAATCTAAAATAGGTAGGTCTCCACGATTTTTTTATCATCAAAGTGCCGCAGACATCCCAAAATCCCACTATGAATCCCAATTCCCTGTTAATGTAGAACCAGAACTTTTCAGATCCATCTTCGTGATCATCTTCCACTTCTTCGTTCTTGTCTTTTGAATCCCCATGGCCTAATGAGCAGTTAGTTGTCAAGGGAGGACCACAAAGATAAGGGTTACTCTCATAAATGGATGGATCAGTCCACGTATTAAACTGATTGCTCGTAGGAATTCGTACGGACAAGTTATTGTAAGACAAGTTCAAGTAGCTCAAAAATGTCATAGAAGACATGCTTGGAGGAATAAGGCCAGAAAGATGGTTGCGTGAGATGTCAAGAGTTTCCAAATGTTGCAAGATTGCGATATTCTCTGGCATCTTTCTAGTCAATTGGTTCCAAGATAGATTTAGGCTACCCAAACCTGAAAGATATGTTATCTCTTCTGGTATTTCCCCAGTAAAGTTGTTGCTTGAGAGGTCTATGACACTAAGAAGTGATCTCTTCTGGTATTTCCCCAGTAAAGTTGTTGCTTGAGTGGTCTATGACACTAAGAAGTGAAATTATCTTTGTATATTCATTTTTCTTCCTCTCACAACCAAATGCACTTGCTGGGTTGAAGGAAATGATTCAAAATAAGTGTGTGCATATTTCAAAGCTTCCAAACTGCCAAGACATTTAGGGATGACCCTGACAAATTATTATATGCGAGGTCCAAGATGTGGAGATCAGGGAATCGACATAGTTGTTCAGAAATTTTTTTCGGTTAACATGTTGGCTCGAAGTCCTAAATATATTAGAAAGAATAGGTTTTTTGTGACCGATATGGTCCCAAAGAATCTATTTTCTCCAAGATCAAGTGCAAACAAGCTCGTGCAACTTTTCAAAGATTTAAAGAGCTCCCCAAAAAGATTATTGCTTCTCAAGTTCAACCAAAGAAGTGAAGGTAGTGAGCAGACAGATTGGATACCCCTAAACAATTTATTATTTGAAAGATCTAAAACCAACAACCTTTTTAGACCCTGCAAGTTTGAAGGAATTTCTTCGGACAAATAATTGTTTGATAAGTCAAGAAAAGATAATGTCAACATTTTACTCATGGATAGAGGAATGCTACCATTTAAGAGGTTTCCAGAAAGATCTAGGTTCTGGAGTATTGCCATTTCATAGCCAACGTATAAGGGAATTGGCCCGGCAAGTAAATTGTTTCTTAATGAGAGATGTGTCACATTCGACCAGAGTGGGAGTGAACCCTCCAAATAGTGGAACCCTAAATCAATCCATGCATTAGGACAGACATTATTGACTTGGGAAGCTCTCCTCTTAATTGATTACCTGAAAGATCCAATCACCAAACTTTTGGTGATAATGATCTCCAAAACCAGTCAGGTATAATGTCTGAAATGGCAACACTTGAGAGTATGAATTGAGAAAAACTCACTTGAGTTCTAAGCCAATAAGGAAATACAGGACCCAATTTGCAATCATTGATTGCTATGTTATACAAATTAAAGGGAGCAATCCAAATGTGACTCACATTGAAAACCAAAGAGTTATTTATAGATGACAAGAAGAGAAAACTTAAACGTGTGAGATTCTGTAAATGACTCTTAGTGATGACACTTTCCCATGCATGAGTTTCCATAGAGATTCAAATCATACAACTTTGTAAGTTGTCCAATATTCTCTGATATCATCCCATTCATCTTATTAAATGATAGGTCCAATGATCCCAAAAGTGACAAATTTCCTATAGAAGTTGGAAGTGAACCTGAAAATGAGTTTTGAGAGAGTCGAAGATATTTCAAATACTTAAAGTACACCAAGGAACTAGGTAAACCACCACTGACTCTATTTGAACTCAAATCTAAGGTCTCCAAGGTACTGTTATTGCATCCAGACAAAGCCTCTATGAACTGTTTATTTTACCATTGATCTTGTTATATGAAAGATCTAAAATACGCAAGTTACACAAGTTTCCTCCTAGAACCGTACTGGGAATAGAACCTGAAAGTTCACAGTCGCCAAGTAGGACAGTCTTAAGAGTAGTTATATTGAATAACCACATAGGTATTGGAGAGCTGAAGTTAAGAAGAGAGATCAATGGTGGAAAGTGAAGCGAAATTAACAACTGGAAGAGAATAAGGGAAACTCTGAAGTTCACTGCTAGACAATCTCAATTCCTAAAGTAAAGGAAGCATGTTTACAACTTGCAGCCAATTATAAGTTGTTGCTTTACTAAGGTCCATGCCTCCTAAAGTGAGGTATTGCATGGAAGAGAGACCAGAAAGCAAAATTAAATCTGAGGCCAACGGCTTGTTATTATAGGAATACATAATAAGATCAAGATATTGCAAGTTTGACAGATTACCAAGAGTAGACGGAACCATTCCAGTGAAAGATGCTTGGGAGATGTCAAGGTCAGGCCGGCATTGACCAAGGGCAAACAGGGCAGTTGCCCAGGCCCAACAATCTTGGGGGCACCAACAAACTTTTGAGTGTATAGTTTCTAAATGTACTCGCAATAATTTAAAGGATTCCTTGGAAATTTTACGATCTAATTTTTTTTACGTTCTTAGGCCCTAGCAAACTCTGAAAGGACACAAATTTTTTAAAAACTCCTTTAGATATTTTAATATCTTCCGCACGAATCTTGGGTCCAACAAATTTTGAAAGGGCACAAATTTTTTTAGAACTCCTTTGGAGATTTTAATATCTCCCCCACGAATCTTGGACCCAACAAATTGCACAAATAATTTTTTTATCCGGGGCCACAAAAAGCTATAAGCCGGCCCTGGTCAAGGTCCCTCAAATTCTTAAGTGATCCTATAAATTGTGGAATAGAAATTCTTTGAAAGTTGTTGAAGCTGAGATCCAAGTAATTTAAATATGTCGATCAGAAAAAAAAAAACTTAACGTCCCGCCCAGGCATAAGTTCTTGTAAGGTGCTGCTTCATTCCCTCAAACAGGATCACAGCTCTCTAGGGTCTTGAGGTCGATCCTTACATCATTGCCTGCTTATTGCTGCAGCCCACACCAACCCAGTTGCAGCAGTCATCACCAATCTGAAGGATCTTTAAGACCTTCTTTAAATTTCAAGAGTGCTTCCCTCTCCTTCTCAAAAAAACTGATTTCTTGAGATTCCCAGTACTGGAATTGGACCATATGGCTTCAAGGAATATAGACTCAGTTAACAGAAGAAAAATAAGAAGTTGAAATTGGAATTCCTGCTAGCCATTTCTGTTTACAAGATAGTATAGACATCAAACAGATGCTACTTATTAACATAAAAGGATTGACTTTCCTTTTTTATCACTTCATTAATTTAGTTCAACTTTCAATTCTAGTTTCTAAGATTCTCATTTTTTTTTCTCTCATTTTCTAAAAGATTGACACATAGCACTCAATTTAACCAAGTCTCTGCCTGTTTTATAGTCAACAACTCAATCCGGCTGCCGCCCTTGAAACAATCCATATCATGGCTTTTGAGATCAATTATATGCCAAATGAGGCCATCTAGTCTCTGGATAATAAAAAACTACAAAAGAATCCATCAAGTCAAATCATTACCTGGAAAAATCAAATGGAAAATGTTTATAAAGCTGAGAAAAGAAAAACTAAACTTTTAAGTCATCAAACCTTCAAAACCTGTACAAGCAATAGGACCATGTTTTTTAGCTCTTACATCATTTTTTTTTTTTTCCAAAAGCCTGACATTGGTTATACGACTCATACGAGATTAACTTTACGCTTGGTTCCTTTCCAGGATTTAACTTCTTGTTATTTTTTTTTAAAAAGAGCAGACTAATAACGTCATGAAGCAGAATATGCAAAAACCTGTCTACTTTGATTGATCTTTTTGGCTTTTATCACGAAAAATTCTTTAGTTTAGAGTAGAGAAAAAATAATTGAGATCTTTTTGAGCAACATAGTCAAAAATATTTAAATTTATTTTAAATAAAATACAATTATTTAAAATCAAATAAAAAAAACATTTTAAATTTTTTTTTATTTTAAAATAACTTTATAATAATAAATAATTTTTTATTATATATTTTAATAAAATTACATACCCTGCTGGCAACGGCAATCCTTATTTAAAAGTAGGATTGGACTTAAATGGAAACCGAAGCACTACTAGCAGGAAATCGAAACTCAAACCAAATAGGAAAAGGAGTTGTCTTCTACGGATATGGAAACCCAAACCAAATAAGCAAATAGGAAATTCTTATGTGTTATCTTCTACGGATATGGAAACCCAAACCAAATAGGAAAATTTCTGTAAATATAACCTATGCTGTAAGTTAGAGCATTTTAACTATTCTCAAAAAAAAAATACCAAAATGGTTGCAGTGATCCCCGCTAGTCCACTTAAATTAACCCTTCATCGCAAAATTTCACCCACATCAGCCCTCCATCGGAAATTAGGTTTGGGGCCATGTTCGTACAATAAGGTTCCGGACCTTTGCTTGAAAATAGACAGTAAGTCGATTTCTCTTATCGTGGATTGTAAGCATTCCACGGTCATCAATGGATCAGTGTGCCTGCAATGCGATTAGCCAGTGGCTGGCGATCATGGTGTTACAACTATTTTGCAGATCACGATCATAATCGTAAATCACATGGCCAGTTGAAGACTGATAGAGTGAGAATGATAAAGGGCTCGTTTGGGAAAACTTTTACTTATGACTTTTGACAGTAGAAAAAGAGAAGTAAAAGCCTGAACTTCTAATTTACTGTTTGGATGATGTATTTCAGAAGAGCTTTTATATACATAAGAGCTTTTGAGACTGTTTGGCTGAAATATTTAAAAAAATCTATAAATTATGGTAGGACATTTTTGCCCTTCAATAAAAGCTTTTAATACTGTTTGGCTATGAACATTTTATTATAATCTCTACTCAACATAATTTCAACTTTGTAACAAAAAATATAAGTAAAATTATTAATAAATATTTAATTTATATGGGATAATATAATATATCTAAATTTATATTTTATGAAAAAAAATAATTAAAATTCATTTACAATTTTAAATACACACATGCATAATAATTTAGGAAACCGATTTGAACCAGAAAATCCAAATTGGGTCGATTCAATAAAGAATCCCCAAAACAAGCATCAAAGAAATACAATAGAAGAAAACAAAAGAAGCCCCAAAATAAGCAGGGCCCCCAAATAGGAAATCCAAAAAATAAAGGGAATGGAGAATTCTTGAATGGAAGGATAGGTATGAGAAATTAAAAGGCTAGGACATGGAAGGAATTGAAAATTTGTTATTTAGTAAAATAAGGTCAAAATGGGAATTATAAAACTTTCATTAAAAAAATTTGGCTTCCCGGCCATTGGTCCAAAAGCTCTTTTGGAAAAAACCACAAATTTTAGCTTATAGTGGAATAGCTTTTATAAGTCCAAAGCCCTTTTATTGAACCATCCAAACAAGCTTAGAAGTGGTTTTTGGATCCAAAAAGCCGAAAAGCCACTTCTATAAGCCATCCCAAATAAGGCCAAAGAGTTGGTGAATATTCTTGGAGCTTTGAGAAGAATCCATGGAAACAGATATCAAAGACATTTGGGGTGTGTTTGGTATATGGGACAAGACAAGACAACGTGGAACAGTCTGTTTCTGTCCCATGTTTGACGCGACATGGACGTGGGACAACGTGAAATAAAAAACTCAAAAACTTGTCTCATCTCAGACCCTCGGACAAGTAGTCCCATGACATAGGATAAGCCTGGAAATGACCAATATACCTTTAATTCTTTCAAAAATTACAATTAAAATTATGGGGAATTGCAATAACTCCATGTGTATATAGGCATAATTACATAAAAATCTAAAAATGTATGATAATAGCAATAACTTCCCTTTGACCAGTGGACTAACCGTTGACCACAGTTATTCACTAACGGTCAAAGGGGTAAAATCATCTTTTTAAAAAATTTCAAAAAAAATTAAAAAATGGACCAGGTGAGATCTGGTCCATTAGATGAGATAAAAATATCTTCATCCAATGGACCATGCTAAAAGAAAAAAAAAATTAAACCAATTTTTCTCTTCTTTTTTTTTCCAATTCTTTATTCATCATCAACTCAACCACCATCAATTCAATTTTTTTACTAAATCTTTTTCTTTTAAAATTTTTTTTTTCCAATTTCTTTATTCATCATCAAACTAACAACCATCCAAAAACCTTCAATTTATTTTTTTATTTTTCATTCTTCTTCTTCTTTCTTTTTTTTTTCCAGAATTTTTTTTTTTAGTTCTTCCTTTTCTTTCTTCTTCTTCTTCTTCTTCTTCTTCTTTTCTTTTTTTTTTTCTAGAATTTTTTTTTGTTCTTCCTCTTCTTCTTCCTCTTCTTTCTCTTCTTCTTCCTCTTCTTCCTCTTCTTCCTCTTCCTCTTCTTTTTCCTCTTCTTCTTCTTCTTCTTCTTCCTCTTCTTCTTCATCTTACTCCTCTTCTTCTTCCTCTTCCTCTTCTTCTTCTTCTTCCTCTTCTTCTTCTTCCTCTTATTCCTCTTCTTCCTCTTCCTCTTCCTCTTCTTCTTCTTTTTCTTCTTCTTCCTCTTCTTCTTCTTTTTCTTCTTCTTTTTCTTCTTCTTCCTCTTCTTCTTCTTCTTCCTCTTCTTCTTTTCTTTTTTTTTTCAGAATATTTTTTTAGTTCTTTCTCTTCTTTCTTCTTCTCCTTCTCTCCTTCTTCTTCTTCTTTTTTTCTTTTTTTCCAGAATTTTTTTTTTTATTCTTCCTCTTCTTTCTTCTTCTTCTTCTTCTTCTTTTTTTTTTTTTTCAAATTTATTTTTGGAATTTTTGAGAAAGACAATTTTACCTCTTTAATTGTTAGTGACTAACTGTGGTCAACGGTTAGTCAACTGGTCAAAAGAAAATTATTGTTATTATCATATATTTTTATATTTTTGTGTAATTATGCCTATATACACGGGTGTTATTGTAATTCCCCCTTAAAACTAATATAAATTAGGGGAATTGTTGGATGGTGTAGATTTTAGTGAAATGACATATCTACCCCTAGTTAAAAATTTAAAATATATATTTAAAAATATTTTAAAAATAAATTAAATTACAAAATTAAAAAAAATTAGTTGGATCTCTACCGTTCATCAAAATTGTTGGTTGGTGTAGATTATATAGGAATTTTTGTAAAAAAAATTGAAAATTAAAATTTTAATTTTTTTTAATTTTTTTTTTGTTCTTGGTGGAGATCTAGATCATCAAAAAAAAAGTAAAACCAGATCTGGGTTCTGAACCCAAATATGGGTCGAAGAACCCAGATCGGGACAGAGAACCCATCGAAGAACCCATTTGGGTTCTCCCCTTTTTTTTCTGTTTTTTTTTTTTTTTTTTTTTTTTATATGTTGGTGAAGATCCACCAAGAACAGTTTTAATTTTTTTTTTTTTTTTTTTTTTTGTTCTTGGTAGGATCCAGACTGGATACAAGAATAGTTTCAATATTTTGTTAAAAAAAATTAAATTTTTAGTTTCTATTTTTTTTTTAAAAAAATTCCAATATAATCTCTACCATCCATCAATCTTGATGAACGGTGAAAATCAATTTTAAAAATATTTTACTTTTTACTTTTTACTTTTAAAAAAAAATTCTAATATAATAGACATTGTCCATCAATTTTGATAGACGGTAGAGATTCATTTAAAAAAATTTAAATTTTATTTTTAAAATATTAATTTAAAATGACTATATTACCCTTGTAAATATTAATAATATTTTTAAATATTAATTTGTTCGATTTTTTATTTATTTATTTATTTTGTGATGATTGGTATATATATATATATATAAAATGTAAGAAAAATTATAAATAGAGTGATTATTTTCCCCATAGAGATATGGAAGTTAATTAAACTGTACTTACCACATTTGCTAGGGATTATATTTTGATAGGGATTCCATATTCTTTTCCTATGGATTATATTTAATAAAAATTATTAATCACACTTTTTTTAATTATATTATATAAAAAAAATTATTTAATAAAAACATTCAAATTTTGTTTTGTCCTGTCTCATTTATCACTAATATGTTGTAACAAATATTACACATGACAAGAAGGGTACTCTGGTCATTTAAACCTCTTGTACTGTCATGTTCCAGCCATACCAAATGCATAACCGTATAGTACACAGTTATGTCCTAGACATATCAAACACAATATGGAACAGTTGTCCTATTCTGTCCCGTCCCACCCTGTCATGTCCCGTCCACGTACCAAACTCACCGTAGGTATTTAGACTTTTAGATTTTGCTTCACATTTTCATATTTTTTTTGTAGTGTATTTTTTTTCCTTTTTTGAATTGTATTGAATATTTGATGTGTCAAAAACTTCAAACAACAATTTATCCTCCTCTAAAAACAAAGCAAAAATTTATCTCCTCGATGGCTTGAGAGTTGTATATTACAATTAAAAAAAAAGTAAATAACAGTTAGACCCCTAAAATTTATTCATTTACAATTAGAATCAACATTTGAATTTATCGACAAAGATCCCCCAATTATTAGTCAAACTCTATCCAATTTAACAGTCGATCATATCTTATTGTTAAAATGACCAAAATACTCTCAAAAAATATATATAATTACTAATATTAATTAATAAAAAATGTTTAAAAAAATAAAATGGACGGTAAAGATTTTAATCTTTTTTTAGCTTTTTTATTTAATAAATATTAGTAATTATATATATTATTTAAAGATATTTTGATTTTTTTAAGAATTAAATATAATTTACCATTAAATTAAATAGAATTTACCTAATAGCAGAAAATTTTTTTAATAATAAATCTAAAAATTAATTAGCTTGTAGATAAGTAAATATTAAGAGTTTAAGTATTACTTGTCCTAAAAAGTAATAAAGCTACAATCCGCTTTTTACAGCCTACATCCTCAAAGGCCTTAAAAATTTCTGAACATTAAAATTGGGCCCTGGACCGGGCCCATCAACCAAGCCCATCAACGACTCACCACTCACCAGCTGACCTGCATTTCCATTGTCGTCGACTCGTCATTTCAGTTGCAGCAGGGCTGACTTTAGTCAGTTCCAGTGGAAAAGGACTGAAGAAACAAACCATTTCTACACTGTCAAAAATGGCCGGAGGCGGCCGACGAAGTGCTCGAAGCAGAGTCAAATCCTCCACAGATGCCGAGGAAGACGAGCCTCTCCGTAACCGTAACTCAAGGATCAATTCGAAGAACCGTAGATATAATAGCAGCTCACTTCGGATTTTCAACGTCAAACTTGAAATCATATTAGGCTTTTGCATTTTGTTATCCTTGATCATTTTCTTCCTGATTCATCGCCTCGTAAATCCTGTCGAAGAAACTCAGAGACCTAGAGTTGTCACGCCGTTTCCTGCTCCGAAACTCATGGACCTTCCTATGGTAAACTCAATTTTGCTTTTTGAATTCGTGTGTATGTGTATGTGCTCATGTTTGATTCACATTTGTTTTTTTTTTTTTTGACAAATACGTGAATTGGTTTTATAACAGTTTCAAGGTGATCATAAAGAGAGCTTGTACTGGGGAACTTATCGTCCTCATGTTTATTTCGGAGTTCGCGCCAGGTTTCTCTTTTGATTACTTAGAATTCATTTCGTCTTCTGTTGGAAATGTTTGCTATGATATTTGAAACTCTAGAATAAAATTGAATGGTAGCCAATCAAAGTGAAAACAAAGAACTTGAAGATTGGAGTGTTTATTATATATAGTGTAGAAACTGAGTTACGATTTGCATGTGGTGGTAATTAGTTATGGTAACTGGCAGGACTCCTCAATCTTTGGTTGCTGGTTTGATGTGGCTTGGTGTCAAGGATGGGACATATTACATGCGCCATGTTTGCCAAGATTCTGATGAGTTGAGCAAATACGGATGGACACAACATAACGGTCTTGATTTTGGACACCAAGTGCTGGTTGACCAAGACATGACTTTGGCAACGAGTTTCGTGAAAACCAAAGGAGAGGGCAGTAGCTATGGAGGGGATTGGGCAGTTCGAATTGGTGTACAAAATGAGGAGTAAGTAGCCTCATATGCAGTTTAGTATCTGCTCTCTCAGTTGCATACAATGTGTAACACATTATGTGTTTAGTATAATATTATTAGAAAATCATTTGCAGTATGTAACATGAGTTTAGTTATCATGGTCAACCACAGGTCTCAGTGGGATAACCAAATGCAGAGAAGTGGATATCTTTTCTTCTATTTGGCTGATGAAGATGGAAATGCTCTGAGTTTGAGTAAGGATAGATTAGATATTCATGAGAGTTCCCTCTTGGCATTTGGTTCACGGCTGGACATCGGTGATTGGCAGCTACACTTGAAAGCAAAGGTAACTCTAGCAATGGACTGCCATGGTCAAGAAACAAAAAATTATCCAGTATTGGTATTAGTAAATTAAAATTTTCACCTAGCCTCTCCAGGACGTGTATCAGTTTTCCTCTCTAATTAGTTATTTAATAGTTATCGCCATAAGAGTATAATTTTCTGTAATACATTCTCTTTTTCTTTTGGTGCTGACTTGCAGCCAACTTCTACATGTTACTCCTTTTTGCAGGATGATTTGGAAGTCCATTATTCTGGTTTCAGGACTCCTCACATTCACAACTTATCTGATCTTGTGCAGGAAGAACTTGCAGTCCAAGTATGTTTGACATTCATCAGCATCTCAGATTTGAATACCATGATTATGTTCTAATGTTAGAGGAACTATGATTTGTTAAGTTTCTGTTGTGATCCTTGTCTTAATTTCTCTGTTTACGCGCCAGGCAAGAATGTTCAATCGACTGCAGCTATCGGACACATCTGATGATTCTTCAAACATTTTTATTTTTCAGGTAAGTGATCATGAAAAGGATGGGTGTTAGTTACTTTATACTGTTCAAGTGTCTTGATTCTTGAGTATTTCAGAATCATTATTTTTCACCTCTGGTTTCACTTCTCACCTACCTGTTCTTGAGGGTTGTTAATTCTTATGCAGATATCTGCCAGAATTCCATTGGAAGCTGATATTGCTTTTGTATCTGGAACTGGTACAAAAAGTTCAAGAGTAGAAGAACGAGTAAGCAGCCTTACAGGTTTTTTCTGCATCCATTTAATATCAATAATGAATTCAGGCTTGGTTAACCAGAATTCCAAAATATTGATGTCCTCTCGTTATAGCAATCTTTCTCTCTTCTGAGGCTTCATAACTTCATGTTAGTTTTTACCTTTTATTATTTAGGTACCTCACTGACCAGTCTACTGAAGGAGAAGCAAAGTCATTTTGACTCCAAATTTGAGAAGTGCTTTAACCTGGCTGACAAGGTAACAACCTTTGGAATTTAATTACATTGCTCTGTCATCTTTCTTTACTGTAAACTGCATATCTAATAAACTTTGGCAGCATTGTTAACTTTTGAAATTCTGTCACCACCCAGATGTTCACACCCAATGATGTGGGACAAGATGTATGCTTTCAGTATGAGTCTATTATCCTGTTATTTTTTGTGATATGCTAAAATGAGAATGTATAGTGCTGATTCAAATTGGCAATTGGTTTTTGGTTGAATTGAGAGTGCACAGAGGTCACCCATGGATTTTATGTTCGTTAAGGCTTTCTCTTCTCATTCATGCCTTTACCACATCTTCCCATAAATTAAATATTTAAGGTCTATAATTCAAGCTAAATACTTTGATTGGAGAGGGGTTCTTGTTAGCTTCCAAAAGTTTATACAAGCTCTAGAAGATATATCCTTCACTAGGAATTGACCATTATTCCAGTCACAGTTAAAACTCTTCTTTTTCTTGAAGTGGCATATTAACGATCTTTATTCTTCTGCATATAATGATTCTGATATAATGTTTATGTATTCAGCTTGATTCTGAATCTGTAATTGTCGGAAAGGCTGCTATTGGGAATATGTTAGGTGGCATTGGCTACTTTTATGGCCAGTCAAAAATTTCACTACCCCGAAGTTCTAAGGTAATTCATTTCATCTGATGTATTGAATTACTTATTAGAGTATCATTTTTTTTTTCTTTTTCTTTTTTTTTTCATTGGAGAACAAAAGTGCTTTAAAGGAGACTAGGAATACTAGGAGAAAGTGAAAAAGTGGCCCACAAAACAAACCTAATAAAAATTTAAAGGCAGACTGCTGCACCAACTGTAGAACCTAACGGGAGACAGTCATCCTAGTTGGTATTTGTCAGTTGACTCGTTTGTTCAATTTCCAAGAATAATCTTGACTGAACCACAATCTGGAAATTTATGAGAATGATAGAATATAATTGAATAGGATTTGAGATCCCGTTCATGGATTCCTAGTTGGACTGGAAATAGAGGAAAATCCCTACAGCCTATTTCCTCTTTTGATTAGAAAATGCCCAAAAAAAAAAGATTATTAAAAAAAATAAAGATGCTTTCAGCCCTTATATTCCCTTTCACATGCTCTTTTTCCATATAATGAAATATTACTGAATTGCTGTATGGTATCTATCATAAGCTCACCTAATTTCTGAATTCCATTTGATTTTGAATTTAGTGTTGTAAATATAAAGGAAAGGATAAATAAGCAGCAAAACTATTTAATAGTAGTTCTCAGACTGTCTTTTAAAAGATATATATATATATATATATATAAAGGAAAAACAAAAACTGTTAAATTAAGTCTTTTACTTATAGTTAGTGATAATATGTAAAAATAAAAAACTAATGCAAGTAAGTCAGATAATTGATTCCTCTATGCCGTTTCCATTACGTTATAAGCCTATATACAGGCAATTTAAACAACATGAGTCATCCTTTCAACTCATAAGAAACTTTCAAGTGGTGAACACATGTCAATTGATCGTATACAAATGCTAAGTTTGTTTTGGTGGCTTAGTAATATGACATAGTTTTACATATGTATACTACTTGGCAATTTCTTATTAGTTGCATCGATAACTCGTGTCTTGTAGATTGCCTATATAGTACATATAGGCTTACAATGTAACGAAAATGACATAGTGAAATCAATTCTTTAACTTGCATTAGTTTTAGTAGTTTGCTATATTTTGTTTTTGTTTTATAACATGTTATACTATTTATATCTGACTAAGTCATGATTCATGAAATGAGCCATTTTTGCTTGCAGGTTAAGAGTCATGAAAATTTTGTTTCATATTGGCCAGCCGAGCTTTATACAGCCGTGCCAAGTCGACCCTTTTTTCCAAGAGGATTTCTTTGGGATGAAGGTTTTCATCAACTGTTAATCTGGTTGGTTACCTAATATTCGTAGGTCACATATTGTTACAATTCTTTCAAGTTCAAATGTTCATTGCCTGCATATTTAGTAAATAATTGCGCAAATTTCTCAAATAATATACAGTTAAATCACTAATTTAGTCGTGGTAACTGATCGCTTGTATGGGGTCATGGCATGGATATGGGTGTGGGGATTTATGTTTGTTCAAATTTTTGTGTAGGCGCTGGGATGTCCGTATATGCTTGGATATTATTGGACACTGGTTAGATCTGATGAATGTTGATGGATGGATTCCACGAGAGCAAATTTTAGGTGCTGAAGCTTTAAGGTAATATAGTGTATCTCATTCAAGTATGTGCAATAAATATATAGTTTTAGGCTTGTCAGGGAAGTAATTTACAAGGTAATATCTGGTTTAATTGCAGTAAGGTCCCAGATGAATTTGTTCTTCAGCATCCAACGAATGGAAACCCACCAACTCTGTTTTTGGTTTTACGTGGTATTGTTTTTTTCTATAAAATTGTTCTATGATTCTGCCTGACTATATAATTGCTCCTAGAATTTTAGTGCATTTGTTTACTCATTTTATTTATTGAGATGCTTCTATTAATGCGGGTAACTTTGAGGTGCGAGCAACCCATCATGTCTCTCATGTTCAATGTAGGCTAGCAGAATCATGAATAATAAGGCTATTTTGACCATTAGCTGTAAGATTCTTTTAACTAGTGATAAAATTCTATATTGGAATCTTTACAATTGAAATAGTTCCATTGGGTATTGGGTAGAAATGTTTGATATAGAATCTCAGATTTTAGGGGGTCTATATGGAGTTAAATTGCTAAGCTTGGGACACGAGTTGAAAATCATTTTGGCAGTGTAAACCTTGTTGTATATTGTTCATTATAGCATGGATCTTATAACTTGTATCAGTGTATCATTAACAGGGATACCCTTCTAAACAATTATAACAGAGATGTATTGTGATCATATTGAAGTCAGTGGCCTTTAAATACGTATAGAAAATATTGTTTTCCTAGTATCTTATCGGAATATATGCTGAAATGTTTTGGGGAATTCACTTATATGAAATGTGTTTTGTTTTTCTTGTTCAGTTATGAACTTATGATTATTACTAGAATTTGAACAATTCTATATTCTATTTCTTTTCTGTACTCTCCACATCCAGAAATTGTCTGGAAAAATATTTCACATTTATTGTCATACTCTATACATGTCTGAAATGGAATGTGAAACTTTGTTTCTTTTAGAATTAGTATATGGCGTAAAGGAAAACAAATTTACTGTCACCGAGAGCAATGAGATTTCTTCCTTTCTAGAGCGGGCTCTTGTTCGCCTTGAAGCATGGTTCCAATGGTTCAACACTACTCAGTCAGGTATGTCAGTGCTTTTATTTAACGATTTGTGGCTTTTAGTAGAAAGACAGGTGTTGCGCCACGGTACATGTGAATGTAGTTTCATTAGAGGATATGAACACCATAATGTACTTGCTGTCATGATAATGTATGTATATGTGCACATAGGTAGTGTAAAGCTTTACCTTTGTTCTAACCAGTGTTTTAACATGACACTGCAGATGCCATCAGCTGAATATCAGAATAAGCAAATACATTCATGCCCATTACATGTTTCTTCCTTTCACATTTAAAATTTTAGCTTCTATAAAGCCATTCTAAATGCAGGGAATAATATTGTTTGTCGAGGTTTCAAGTGTAGAAATTGCTGGTGGAATTCATATTGGTATAAACTCAGAGGTTCTTGAAACTTGTATTTAACTATTTATAAATATGAACAAATTTTTTTTCTGGTGGAATATTGGTGAAGGATTCACATAAACCACCCAAAATAGTTGGGCTTAGCCTTTGATGAGTTCAGTACAAGAGTGAAAAACTCTTTAGCTGTTAAGTTACTAATGATTAGAGGTTTTCTGATCTGTTTGATTGCCTTATCAATTATGATATTTGGTGAATACATGTTGAATAGTGTGGGTCGAGATTAAATTATTTCCAAGCTATATTTAATTTTGTCATCACCTTTGTAAAACAGGAAAGGACATGAGCACCTACTTTTGGCATGGAAGAGACAACTCTACAACACGTGAACTGAATCCAAAGGTGTTATTCTACATATTTCTATATTTTGAGGTCCTCAATTTTTTTCACCTTTTAATTCCTTTAAGTTTTTTGCAGAATATGGTTTTAGTTTTCAGTGTTGTACTTAGAAGTTATAATTGTGGTATAATTTTCTGTAAACTTGTTGAATTTTGTTGGGATTTAGTTTATTGCGTATATAACAATATATATAGGGTCTTTTCTTTTATAAGGGATTTAGGTCTTTTAGCTTTCCTACTCTAAATAGGAAACATGTTCTTTGTATAAAGTAGGGTTTACTGTGCAGTATTAAAATATTCAGAAATAGAAAAATATACAATCCACATGGTATCAGAGCAACCCTAGCCGCTGCTACTCTTTCCGGCCGCCGTTCGTTCCCTATCGCTGCTTATTCCGACGCCTCTACTCCTTCTGGCCGCTGTTCGTTCCCCACCGCTGCTTATTCTTGCAGCCTCCTTCACCTTTCTAAGCCGCTGCTCATTTCGACAGCCATCCCAGCCGTTCGAACCCCTTGCCGCACCGTCCTCCTCAACAGTCTGTTCGAAACCAATCCAGCAGTCGCCCAAAACCCTAGCCAACCTCAACAACTCGGTCACAACCGCCCGAAACCCTTACAACCGACCTCCACAAGCGCACAAAACCCTAGCCGAACTCCACAACTCGGTCACAGCCGCCCAAAACACTTGCAGTCGTCCTCCACAGCCGCACAAAACCCTAGCCGACCTCAACAACCCTGTCAGCAGTTCTTCAAAAACCATAGTTGTTCTTCAACTCTGTCAGCAGCTTGCAAAAACCATAGTCGTCCTCCACAGCCACTCAAAACCTTAACCCAAAACCCTAGCCTTCCGAAACCCTAAATGGAGAAAATAGGTAGCAGTTCAAATTTTGTCGCAGAAGCTACTTCCGATTCTGCCATCACCGCTGCTGGTTTCAGTGGAAACAATTCTGACCTACCCCACTTCCCATATCTTTCCATCACCGGCCACAAACTCAATAGTCAAAATTACCGACAATGGTCGCAATCTGTATCGATGTACATCAAGGGCAAAGGAAAGGTTGATTATCTTCTCGTTGATGTTGCAACACTGGAAGAAACGGATCCTGGATACAAGAGATGGATGACCGAGAATAACATGATCATGTCATAGCTGGTCAATTCAATGACAACCAACATTGAAGAAAATTTTATGCTTTATTGCACAGCAAAAGAAATATGGGATGCAGCGAAGGAAATATACCCAAACAAAGATAATTCATCTGAGTTGATGGCAATCGAAGGGGTCCTCCATGATCTTCGGCAAGGCGACTCCAATGTCACTCAATATTTTAACGTTTTTCACAAAAATTGGCAACAAGTAGATGTGTTTGAAAAATACAATTGGGCATACCCTACTGATGCAGTCTTGTACAAGAAGATCATTGAACAGAAGCGAGTGTTTAAGTTTTTTCTTGGGCCTTAACAATGATCTCGATGAAGTAAGAGGGCGGATTCTTGGTATGAAGCCTATCCCGAGCCTGCGTGAGGCATCTTGGAAGTCAGGAGAGAGGAAAGTTGCAAGAAACTCATGATGGGCCCTAGAACTGCTACTCCAGCCGCTTCCTCCACTGAAGCTTCTGCTCTTACCGTGAAAAACATACATTTTTCAAACCAGCGCAGAGTTGGCAGGCCTTGGTGCGATCACTGCAAGCGTCCAAGTCACACGAAAGAAACATGCTAGAAGATACATGGAAAACCAGCCGATTGGAAGCCAAAGAATGCCATTGTCGAGAAAGAAAGCCGGGGACACATGGCTGTCTTTACTGATTCAGTGATGTCACTTAGCCGAGAGGAATTTGATGCACTTCGACGACTACTACAGCCTCAAACCTCGGTAATTGGGTCAAGTTCCCTTGCCTTTCTTGTATGTCTTACTTGCCAAACAAGAACAAAATAAGGTTTGGATTATCGATTCCGAAGCTACTGACCATATGATAGGGAATAAAAGTGTATTTTATACATTTATTCCTTGCACACAAAACATGAATGTACAGATTGCAAATGGTTCCTTGTCTAAAGTGGCTGGAACAGGAATTGTAGTACTGCAAGGGGGTTTAAGTCTTCATCATGTCCTATTTGTCCCAAAGCTAAATTGTTGTCTCCTATCTATAAGCAAACTAACTCTAGATAATAACTGTATGGTTAAATTTTTTTTCCCTCCATGTGTAAATTTCAGGATTTGGATTTGGGGAAGATGATTGGCAGTAATAAAGGGCAGACTGGACTTTATTCTCTTCATGTTCAACCATCGTCTCCAAAGTCAATGGCAGTGAGTGGACCTTCAATACATGAGATCAATTCCTCTATTACAAATGCATCCCATTGTGAAACTAGGACTGATAGTGATAGGGCTATTATGATGTGGCACTATAGATTAGGTCATCCAAATTTCATGTATTTGTCAAAAATGTTTCCAACTTTATTCACCAATAAAACTCCTATGTTATTTCAATATGAAATGTGTCAATTTTCTAAACATATTCGTGTTTCTTATCCAAATCAAACTTATAAATCTTCCAAACCGTTTTCAATGATTCACAGTGATGTATGGGGTCCTTCTAAGATTCTAACTATCGCTGGCGCTCGATGGTTTGTCACCTTCATTGATGATCACACGAGGCTCGCCTGGATTTTTCTCATGAAAAGTAAAGCAAAGGTGTTACAAATCTTTAAAAATTTTAACACTATGATTCAAACTCAATTCAATACAAAAGTTTAAATCTTTAGAACGGACAATGGAAAAGAATTGTTTAATTCAACTCTTGGCTATTACCTATCTGGTAAGGGCATCGTACACCAAAATTCATGTGTTGATACTCCTCAACAGAACGGAATAGCCAAGAGGAAGAATAGACATCTCCTTGATGTTACCCAAGCTTTGTTGTTTTCTGCAAATGCACCACATCGTTTTTGGGGTGATGTTGTCTTAACTGCAGCTTATCTCATCAATAGACTCCCTTTAAAAGTGTTAAAATTTTTATTTCCAAATCAGCTTCTTCTTAAAAATTTTCCCCAATGTCAACTTGTGTCAAATTTTCCTCCCAAGATCTTTGGATGCACTGCATTTGTGCATATTCACGCACATCAAAGAAACAAGTTAGATCCTAGGTCACTCAAATGCATATTTGTTGGATACTCTCCATCTCAAAAAGGATATAAATGTTTTTGTCCTTACACAAACAAATTTTATCATACTATGGAGATAACATTTTTTTAAGCCCAACCATTTTTTCACAAAACTTCTATTCATGGGGAGAAAGTGAGACCAAATGAGTTAGAATATCAGTTTTTGAATGACACAAGTGTTTTATGTCCTTGTCAAAGTGCCTATCATGAGTCTAGCTACTATCAATCTCAAGATTTCACACTTTTGCCCACTAAAATCACCTCAACAGCAACTGATGTACCAAACTCACTCACAAATCAACCCAACTCTCAAAATCAAAGTCTACCAAACACCTTAAACCAGTCAAATGTAACTC
Source organism: Xanthoceras sorbifolium (assembly GCA_003430845.1). Taxonomy (NCBI): domain Eukaryota; kingdom Viridiplantae; phylum Streptophyta; class Magnoliopsida; order Sapindales; family Sapindaceae; genus Xanthoceras; species Xanthoceras sorbifolium. Next base: position 12,662,230 of record CM010621.1, read on the forward strand.
AATCAATTCTTGTTTATCAAAGAGGAAAGGGGAAACAGAAAGAGAATGGAGCCCCAATGCTCGAGCCTGTTCAATCAACCGAACCAGAAATTCAAATGCCTGAATCAGACTTAGAGAGTGAAACAGTCAATCCTATAGCCGAGTCTAGCAGTGACAGTGAGGATACATATGATGGTAACCTTCCAATTGCTATTCGAAAAGGAGTAAGAGAGTGTAGAAGTCGGCCTCTTTATCCAATCAGCAAGTATGTGAGTGATGAAGGTTTGTTTCCTAATTTCAGAGCTTTTACTGTCAATTTATTAAATTTCAGTTCCTAGTACTGTTTATAAAGCATTGAAACATTCAAAGTGGAAGGAAGCAGTAGAAGCAAAAATTTCAGCCCTTATGAAGAATCAAACATGGGACATATTTGAGCTACCTAAAGAGAAGTCACCAATAGGTTGTAAGTGGATTTTCACTATAAAAGCCAAGGCTGATGGGAGTATTGACAAGTATAAGGCAAGATTGATTGCTAAGGGCTTTACCCAGTCATATGGTATAAATTACTAAGAGACTTTTGCACCAGTTGCAAAACTCAATACTATTAAGGTGCTTCTGTCTCTTGCAACAAACCTTGACTGGCCACTCTACCAACTTGATGTCAAGAATGCTTTCCATATCAGTTGCAAAACTCAATACTATTAGGGTGCTTTTGTCTCTTACAGCAAACCTTGACTAGCCACTCTACCAACTTGATGTCAAGAATGCTCTCCTTAATGGAAACTTGGGTGAGGAAGTTTATATGGAAATTCCTCAAGGCTTGGAAGATACATCTAATAGTAATGAAGTGTGCAGATTGAAGAAATCTTTGTATGGCCAGAAACAGTCTCCTAGGGCATGGTTTGAGAGATTCACAAAAATGCTGAAGAAACATGAGTATATGCAGGGACAGGCAGATCATACAATATTTGTGAAACAGTCAATTCATGGGCAATTAGCTATATTGATAGTTTATGTTGATGATATTGTCATTACAGGTGACTTTGCAGAGGAGATTCCCAGAATCAAACAGTTTCTGGCTCCAGAATTTGAAATTAAGGATCTGGGAGAACTCAAGTACTTTCTTGGCATGGAAATGGCTAGATATAAAAAAGGGGATTGTTGTTTCTCGAAGGAAGTATGTGTTGGATCTTCTCAAAGAAGCAACAATGGTGAATTGCAAGCCAGCTGAAACTCCAATGGACTATACTACAAAGGTTGGTTTTAGTCAAGAGAATGCTCCGATTGAAAAGGGAAGATATCAAAGACTTGTTCGTAAGGTGATATACCTCTCTCATACAAGGCCAGACATAGCCTTTACAGTTAGTGTTATAAGTCAGTTTATGAACAACCCTACCGAGGAACACATGACTGTTGTCCATAGAATTTTGAGGTATCTCAAGATGACACCCGGTGAGGGATTGTTTTTCCAAAAGTCAACAAGAAGAGAGGTGGAAGTTTTTTCAGATGCAAATTGGGCTGGTTCGATCACTGATCGCAGATCTACCTCTAGGTACTGCACTTATGTTTGGGGGAACTTGACAACATGACAAATAAAAAGCAGGCTGTAGTTGCAATTAGTGCAAGAGGCAAAGTTTAGAGCCACGGCTCAGGTGAAGGAATTTGGTTGAAAAGGCTTCTAGCAGAGTTAAAGGTTCCTTCTGATGGTTCTATCAAGCTTCAAAGTGACAGCCAAGCTGCAATTAGCATAGCAAAGAACCCTGTTCACCATGATCGTACTAAACATGTTGAAATAGATAGGCATTTCATCAAAGAAAAGGTGGAAGGGAGAGTTATATTTCTTGTCTATACTCCATCAGCTTTGCAAACTGCAGATGTTTTGACAAAAACTCTCCCTAGAGCTAACTTTAAAGATATGTATTGCAAGTTAGGTTTAGTGAATATCTACAACCCAACTTGAGGGGTAATGTTGGGATTTAGTTTATTGTGTATATAACAATATATATATAGGGTCTTTTCTTTTATAAGGGTATTTAGGTCTTTTAGGTTTCCTACTCTAAATAGGAAACATGTTCTTTGTATAAAGTAGGGTTTACTGTGCCGTATTAAAATATTCAGAAATAGAAAAATATACAATCCACAAATCCAAAACAATATTTTCATTGGTACAAGGTTCAATCATGGTCATTTAACAGTATGTAAAGTGTTTGGTCAGTATATAGGTAGGATTCACTTGAGGTAGGTTTGGTCTCAATTCATAAGGGGAGTACTACTATGTGTGTACTGGACTAATTAGTCGAAGAGTAACAACCACAAAACGTCTGCATTTTCACCTTTGATAACCAATAAACTGTGTAACTTTTTGGGAAGTAACAAACTCTAGGCAAATAAGTACGCATAGTAATGCAATTGAAAGAGGACAAAATAAAATGATTATGGATAATTGTGCAAGCATCATCACAGTACTTGTGTAACCTAGATGTACAATGTGAGGTAACATTGAAGTGTCATCTTTTCAGACCTGCTTTTGGTGGTTTTGGTGGTCTCAGAAGCAATGCTTTCATTGTCTTTATTTCCAGAAAAATATTTACTTTATTATCAGAAACACTAAAAAGTTCCAAATAAGAAATAAGGTATAAAGGAAAAGTGAATGAGACCAAATCAAAGGTTAAGACCTAGACAGCCATGAGATGATGAAGCAGCCGCAGGACCTAACAAAAACTTCCCTCCAAAAACTGAAAATGAATTAGATACAAAACAGACTCTCAATATACAAATGTTATCCTCTATATAAATAAAAATAAGATTCCAAACAACTAGAAACCAGTAAGTTCACTCTCCTCAACCACTGCTTCACAACTCTCCTGCATCACATTAATTGATAACTTTTATCCGTTGAAAATATGGGTGGTTGATTAACATAGTTTCTGGCATCTCCAGACTCTGTCTTCTGGGCTGGATGATTACCCCCGTGCTTCACATCCAAGTGAAGAAGAATGTCACTTGGATCTGAGATGCTGGATGCTACTTGCAGCAGATTCCTTGCATGCCATTACTGAGTTGTGTGAGAGCGGAAGTGAACGTAAAAAGGTATGGTAATGAGAAAGCCTATTTAAATATTAGAATCCATCTTTTATTTAATAGAACTTGACAATGAGATGTATGCAGAGATATGGTTCAACAGCTAAGCTGCTTTCAGATTTTGAAATTCTGAATCAGGTTTGTTCATCTTCATTATGCTGTCTAGAATTGGTTCTTTTTCCTTAATGCTGTAATGGTTTTCAATTGGTGATAGGTACTACCTAGGAATTATTTAGCCATACATACAAACAATTTTCCCTGCACAATAATATTCTAGAGAATTTGATATTTCCATTGAGCAGTCGAAGTAATCACTGTCACAATCAAACATTTTATGTCATTTGCACTGATGTTTTGTCAGATTCACTTTGATCCAGCTTATGGAGCTTATTTTGATTTCGGAAATCATACAGAAAAGGTATGCCACTTGTTGCTATTACTCCCTAAGACTTTCCCTTTGTGATGGACTCACACTCACTAATTTGAATTTTACATGCGACTTCATGATTTGTGCAACAATATTTGAGATGATGTCACTGATATTCAGATTTCAAGGCATCTTAGTAGTTGTCATTGATCAAGTGTACATTTGACAATTGCTCTACCTGTTGATGTACTTGTTTCATTCTGTTTCATTGATCAAATCATTCTTGGAATGAACTTGATTAAATTGGAAAAATATCTATGCTTATTTGTATAAATGTTAGATATATCTCTTTCCTTTATGTGATGGATTTAATATCTGTTCTTAAGCAGACAGCGATTTATCTAGGGCCTAAAATTTGCTAGGCCTATTAGCGCATTTAGTGAAGTGTAAAAATGTATGTCTCACATGCTAGAATGTCTTGTTGTTCCATCAATAGGGATAAGATGGTCATCTGTTATAGTATTTTTATGCCATTGAATTGAATATTTGATTTCTGAACGTATATTTATGAAATTTGCTCACTGGTACTGATTGTTGGTTCAATCATTCTAGGTTCGTTTAAGTTGGAAAGAGAAGAAAGTAGGGAATAATTACCCAACTCGAGAACTTATCCGGGAAGTATTAGAAAGGCCAGAGTTGAGATTGGTTCCTCATATTGGTTATGTGAGCCTTTTTCCGTTTATGGGAAAGATCATTCCACCTGTAAGTTGCATAGATGATCTAATAATGAAAATGAAAATAATGTTATCAGATTGATAAAGCTTCTATCTTAGTTAACCTCATGCAACATTGTGTTAGACCTCTTATATTTATTCATTGTCACAGGAATCATGGATTCTGGATAAACAACTTGACCTCATTTCAAACAGAAGCATCTTGTGGACTGATTACGGACTCCGCTCTCTTGCCAAAACAAGGTGATTGTGTATGACTGCCTTTGCTCATTCATTATCTTATATTTATATGATTGTCATAATATGAATTTGTGGGTTGATGCTGGTTTTTGAATTACTAAATCGAAGATGTCATTTGATTGCCTCAGCACCTTGTACATGAAACGCAACACACAGCATGACCCACCTTATTGGAGAGGTCCTATTTGGATGAACATGAATTATAGGATTCTATCTGCACTCCACCATTACTCAAAAGGTATAAGCCCCTCCCCCCTAGATGTCACATACGCAGATTATCACTGTGTGCACGCGTGTGTGTGTGTGTGGGTATAAAAATATTATGCATCCTTTATCGTTCAATTTTGTAAATTGAATGATTAAATTCCTGCAGTGAATGGACCCTATAAAGACAGAGCCAAAGTCATCTACAACGAATTAAGGAGTAATTTGATTAGGTATTGTTCACACTGTCCAGATTTGTGTCTCTATTTGCTTGTGCCTGATCTGCACTTGTAACTCAGTTCCAACAATTTCACTGCCTTGATGCAGAAATGTGGTTCACAACTACCATCGAACCGGGTTTCTATGGGAACAGTATGAACAGAGGAAGGGTAAGGGAAAAGGCGCACGTCTATTCACTGGTTGGACTTCGCTTGTGCTATTAATCATGGCCGAGGCCTATGCTGAAGGTTAAGATGAAGTCGGTAGAGTAGCTTTTGCCAGCAAAAGGAGAAACAAAGTTCATGTTTCAGTTCATGACAAACCCTGTAACACTATTTATTGATGCGCTAATGCAGACTGGTCTTGGCATTTGTACAAAATTTTGAGTAAAATAATTATCTTTATAGAAGATAATCAGTAGGTATAATTACAGATAAGATAGTATATGTCTCATTTCTCCATGCTTTCGGTATCTGCCACCCATTACGTATTACATCAGCATGCCTTGTGCTTTCAGTTGGTAAATATATGCATATATCCAGGTGCATTCCTCACCAGAACTATCCTTTGGTTATAGGGTGGAAGAGCACTCACCAGCACTATCCTTTGGTTAGAGGGTGGATGAGCAACAAGTATGATTATATGTTGAGGATAATTTAACATGTTTGGTATGTGGTTTTGGCAATTAGGAAGACACGAAATTTTGCAAAAGTTCTAGTTGAATAACAAGCAATTTTTTTTCGAACAAAACAATAAACTAGTTAAATGGTAGCATCTCTTTTAAGCGCTTATAGTCAAGATTCTCTCTACATCACAAAATCACTATTTTCCCAGTAATGCCCACATACAAAATATGATTTATTGTGGTGCAAGACAACACTCTTTCAGCAATAAAATGCAAAAAGTTCTTTACTCATTCAATAACTTTGGACTCCTATCACCGTCATCCCTCCTTTGAGTGGGAGAGAAACGAAGAAGAAAAAAAAAAAAAAAAGCGAGGCTCGTCTTTTGAGTTACAATTTTCTATACCGCTGAAGCTGAGTTAGAAGAAGCAGTTGATTTCTGAATCAATCCAAGTCTGCAAAATCTAAAACACGTAAAAGAATCTTCATCGATGGTGCATCAACAATTCTCACCATTTCAGCTTCACTAGTTCACATCTTCTGCCATCTCTGTGTCTTCGGCCATTATAATCTCCATGTCCCTGACATCTCGCTTCAACACATTACCGAGCCTTGCAATGGCCTCTGTCTGTTGATGTAAGACCTGTAACCATATAAAGGATCCTTAATTTCCACTTGAATGCACGTCCGGCTATGCCAAAATCCACGAATTCCGGATATCGTGAATTGCAAAGATAACATATAGCTTTTCTTACTACCGATGATAAAGACAGATTACTTCAAATTTGTCACTCTTACCTCCTGCATATCAGCAAGGCTCTGTTCATGTATTTTGGATGATCCCGGAAGGTAAACAGAACCACCAGCACCAATGCCATTTGCTTGAACATGAGATACCGTGAGCAGATTTTGAACCCTCCTTGAGAGTTCTGCTCCAGATCCTTTCAGCTGAAGTTGTGTATGCTTGTCAGTAAAAACCCTGATAACAGCCCAACAAAGCGGGAAGCATAGGAAGAAGATCATGGGAAAGTAAGACCTACCTGTCGCGTTATTGCAGCTAATTTCTCAGCCAATTCAGCTTCCCCTTTCATCAAGGGCAATCGGCAACCTTTACCCTCCAATGCTTCAATAATTCTCATCACCTGTATACGTACCCACAATACCAGAAGTCGAAATGAGTAGACTATGCACTAAATGCATACAGTACCCACACATGAACGACTCAAGTGCCCTAAAAGACACAGCTATGATCAGCCTGACCGACATCTAATGGCAATCAGACACCAGATAGGTCAACTTTAAAAATAAATAAGGGATAAAAGAAGGCCATCCCACAACCATGCTTCAGTACAATAGCATGGTTACCATAGCATAGTGACCACTAACACGGGCACACCGGAACTGATTAAGTACTGATACAATCCGGAACTGATTAAGTACTGATACAATAGCATGGTGACCACTAGCACAGGCACACCGGAACTGATTAAGTACTGATACACACAATGTGTTCAAGAATGTGCTAAGGCCGCCTAGGCACCGATTAGTCAGCGACTAGGCGGTTCCTCGGTGGGTCAACGGTCAATGTGTTGATCGCACCGTTGACCACCTAAAAAAATATCATGTATAACCTGTATTTAACAATTTATATGTAAATGCACCTAAAACAAAAATAAATAAGTCATTCCAAACAATTTTCTCATGAATAAACATGTTCCAAATAATCCAAATATGTTGCAAACATATCCAAAGGATTAAAACATTCAAAACATAATATAAATATGAGAAAGAGTCAAAGACAATCATAAGTTCCGAAATCCAAATATGAGCAAGAGAGACCCATAGTGACATAGAACATAGAACATAATCCAAAATCTAAACAATTCATGACGTCGTTTTGGGTGTTTTGGTGCAAAAAAAAGAAATCGTCTCCACGGCGCCTAGGCGGCAGCCTAGGGCCCTCTATGCGGGTGGCTGAATTGGCCGTATTCGGCTCAGCCAGTGGCCGCCAAGCGCCTAGGCGGCCGCCTAGGCCGAGTTTTAGAACACACACACAGAGAGCAGAAACTGTTCCTACCCTTAAAAGACGCCTTTGAAGACTTTGCTCCTTTTGTCTCATTCTTTGAATCCATGGGAGAGTTTCAGCTTGAAAATGTCTTTGTAGCTGCAAAAGTTTATGAGATATGAAAAGCATATTCTAAATCTATGATCAAGTAGATACAGGAAGACCTTAGATTACCATTTTCACATTGCTTTGAGTGATTCGCAATCTCTCAGCATCGGAAACAATGACATCATCTTGGAGCTGCATTAAACACGGTATATCAATGTCAACTACAGGTCATTAATAAAATATGCAAACTAAAAGGAATAAGCAATTAATCCTCTAAAGATACAGCCCCAAGTTACATGCTTGAAACTATACTTGCCATCCTATATCTTTCCTTAGGAGTGAAAACCACAAAACCTAAAACAATGGGATAATGGGATAATTTCAAGAGCTGAACTTAACAAGTCTGTATCCTACAATGGGATAGTCTTCACCCTGTCATTATATTTTCTTTGTCCAGTAATATGACTCACCTCGCTAATGTAAAATTTATAACTTGCATTATTGCTTCACTCTGGGAGAATTCAAAAGAACCAATACTTTTGACTGAGCTAAACATGACTTCCCATCAATGTTAGCGGCCACTATTTCACTTGAACATTTAAAATTCAAATACCGGTTAAACCATTTATAAAAAACAATTCCCTCAAACTCAATACCGCGTCCTCAAAGTTTAATATTATCTTCAGCAAATGGCAGGTCATGGGACCACCTAGATGTGCATGAATATATTATTTGGAAGAACCTAAACGAATGAACTTGGCAGCAGAGGCACCAAGATTTAAGTTCAATTGACTGGGATAACCATCGACAGATAATCTAAGAATATCTATCTCTATCCTAAATGTCACTGAAACAACCACAATAATATCACAAGTCAATTTCTGCACCATAGATAATACAATATTTCCCTTCAACTTAGCAGGTGTATTTCTGCCAGTTGAAACTTGAAAGACATTATGTGACTAAAATGCAGCTCACCAAACTCCAATTAAAAGAGCACCACTGTTTTTATCAGCTTATAAAAAAAAGTTTGCTAATTCATCATGCCAATATTATTTATGTTAGTAACATTATGAGAAAAGTTGGTATATAACTTAACACAGTTTTCTAGTACAGCTTCCTATAGTTATTCCGTAGTATGAAAAAAAAAAAAAAAAAAGCAAGTGAACATCGTTGTGGATATATAACAAAATACTTCGTGCCTCAAATCAAGAATAAAAACCTTTAACCGGTGTGACAAATCCTTGAATCCCTGAACAAGCTGAGGCCACAAACGTTCCCGGTCAGTATTATCCATACCCTCCAGTTTCCCCATAGCCTCTGCCCACATGATCTGACAATGTAAACTACCCTCCATAGTTAGCAAAAGTGAACTCAAGAATACAACAATACAAGCTTCAAAAATGAAATAACAGCACTCACTAAATGAGAGCGAAACAAATCTCTGAACCAGTAAAAAATTCAAAAAAGAGAAGGAAATGAAGAAAAGAACAAACTCACATCTGAAACACCAGCTGGCTTCACCCGAAATTGCGGGTCCGTAACACTGAACAATAAATGCTGCAAAATTAACACATCAAGTAAACATACAATCCACAAAATCACGATTCGAAAACGTCGAACAAATCGAAATGTCGACAAAGCAGAAGTGAAACGAACCTTAAAAGCATATTTAGGGTTTGTAGGCTCGTCCTTATAAGCGTCAACAATCGCCTAAAATTATACCACAGAAGGTAAATCAAAACGAAAATTCCCAATTCTAGGGTAAAGTTCTAATAAATGATGTTAAAAAGAAAAGAAAAAAGACGGGAACAAACTTGAATGTCGCGATCGGCGAGAGAAAACGGAAGTGGCGCAACAGGAGCCATCTGAGTAGTCAATTGAGCATTTGGAAAGGGACTTGGCTGCTGCTGCGGCTGCGGCGTCGCCGATGGAGTCTGAAATCCGAATCCAGTGAATGGAGTCGCAGGCTGTTGAAAACCAGGAGTCTGTTGCTGTTGCTGTTGCTGTTGCTGCGGTTGGGAAGAGAACGGAGTGGAAAACAGAGAGGAACCAAAAGAAGACGTGGACGGAGTGCCGAACGCAGGCGTCGAAGACGGCGCCCCGAAAGCCGGCGTCGAAGATGGCGTCCCGAACGCCGGTGTCGCAGACGGAGTCCCGAACGCCGGCGTTGACGACGGTGTGCCGAATGACGGCGTCCCGAAGGCAGGCGTAGAGGCTTGAGCTCCGAACATGGTGAGGTGTCTAGTGTTCGAAGCGAGTAGATAAATCCCGGGAGTGCTTGGGGTTTTAAGCAGCAGAAGGAGGAGCTGCCATTATTTTATGGGTTTTGGGGTTTCAGTTTCGCAGCTCTTGTATCAGTGTGTTTGGTTTGGTTTGGTTGATTGGGTGTTTGAGGGCATGTGCGAGTCAATATTAGTTTTTGAATTTACCGGCCCGCCGCGCGGTCACTAACTATTTTGTATTTGCTACCACACAAGATCTGGTTTTTACAAGATTTTTTTTTTTTTTTTTTTAAAAGAATGAATATATTTAAATAAATGAAAAAAGTTGAAAATAGATTATGAACTCTGTATTAACTATTGTTGTGGGGTAGCAAGAGGTATCATGAGTAATAGTACTGATTACTTTGTCAAATAATATTATATTAAAAATAGTATATAATGAACTATTCATTAATGACTACATACACAATTTGTTGATAAACATTGTTTTAATGAACCAACTTTTAAGTCGTTTGATGCATGTAAATGGTCAAAACATGTTAAGATAGGACTTGAAGCAAAATAGGAAATGCAGGCGAAAATTGCTAACCAGAATACAGTATAGAATGAAACTAAAATCCAATGATTAGGTCAAGTCCTAAAAAAAGATTACCCAAAGTCATTCAAACAAATAAAAGATGCCCTATCAAATTTATTTGCACAAGCATTCTTGAATTTAGGAAGTGAAAGGTCCTCAATTACTTGCCAGCTATGAACCCTTTTTCATGCTTTGATTGTAACACTGCATAAGCACAAACCAGACGGCTTTATCTTGGAGGTCTGCCATTCGGATCCCGGAGCTGCTTCTGGATCATATAACAAGGTCCTGTAACCAGGTTCTTCTTCCAGTGAGAAAAACAAGAGTTTTCCGTCCAGTATCCCGAATCGAAACCCAATGGAGGAGCTACCAGTCAAGGGAACAGGCACCATGTTCCATGAATTGTCCTCCGGGTTGAATATAGCCAGTTTCCTCTGGTTCTTCCACTCCATACAGAAGAGCTTCTTTCCAAGCACAGCATGAGCAGTGACCATAACGCAACCGTTCTTCATTTGGCACCAGGTGTGCCTCTCAGGGTGGTAAACATCAACAAACCTCGAGTTTCCAATCGTGAAGCTTGACCTTCCACCCATGACATAGAGTTTTCCATCAACCCCACAAGCAAAGCATCCCCACCGAGGTCTACGAAGACTCTCTATCAGGGTCCACTTGTCAGTATCAGGGTCATACGCCTCAGCACTGGAGAGACTCTCTCCATCTATCCCGTAGCCACCAACCGCATAAATTATGCCATTCACCTCAGCACAGGCAAAGTCATAACGGGCCACATTCATGCTTGCTAATTTGCTCCAACTATATAATTACAAACAAATGTGTTACGAAGTTAATAAAAGAATTCTACTTTGAAGAATTATAGAAGAAAAAGAGTACTACAGGTAAAAGACAAAAGCAAAATTACAGAGATGCAATCCCTGGTTGGTTAAATTCAGACAATACTATTTATCAGATCAGTTGGGGGAGGTGACCTTCAACAGAGTTAAGTGATAGAGGCCGGTGATATTATCAGATTATTAACTATTCAATTAACTGAATTTGTAAATAGTAAAGTTGATCAGCTGGCTGGACAATTAACATCCACAGCCTTTTCAAATTTAAGAAATCATAAATTCAGCTTTGATTAGAATGGAGAGTCCCTGTTTGTAAGCAGTAATTAATAGTAATTTTTGAAAGGGAGATATCAAGTTTCTTTACATCCACTAGGCTAAGATATCAGTCATAAATCGCAAAAGATCTAGAACAATTTAATAATTGATCAACTTTCCTAGTCCTGAGTCCTGACTAGTAGAGATTGTCCAGTAAACTTACACAAAAAAAATTAAAAATCCTAAGCTTGTTAGAAACAAACCTGTTGAGGCAAGAATCATATTCGTAAACATCTGAAGTGGCGGAGGCAGTCCCATCAGGAACTGAATAGCCAGCCATGACAAGCAGCTTTCCATCAATGACAACCACCCCAAAACCAGCCTTAACTGGACCAGGCATCAGTGGAAGAAGCCGATGCTTATTTCCTGCACAATCCAAAACTTCCCACTGGCTTTGCTTTCCTTCAGCATCCATGGTCAAGATATAGAGCCATTCCTCAAGCAATCCAAGTAATTTTCGAACAATGATAAATTCTTTGCTTCGGATAAATGACCTCCATTTCTTGCAGACAGCACCCATAGATGGGAAATTGGAACGAGGAACAAGTGCAAGGCAAAGCTTTGCAACATCATCAGGAAGCCCCGGTAGTAAGGGGCTGTCAAAATCATTAGCAACCTGAGTAGTTAAGTGAGGATTGCTTTTCGAATGTGTTAATTTACCTTGCTCACCCAACAGAGAGAAACAATGATTCGGGCCTGTGATTCTCTTCTTTTCACTCACAAACCCGGGCATTTTGAATATTGGAAGATAAGGAGATGCTTATGATCCTTGTATTCGAACAATTATATCTCCCAGTAAACCTATCTATCTGTTGTTTTGAATGACAAAAAATTGATTAAAGAAATTCATGGTATCCATCTCCTATGGGAATTTTACAGGACCAAGGCATAAAAGATGTAGCAGAACGAATCACTTTAGCAGTAAATGCTGATGATTTTCTGTGTGTCGTCCAGTCTGATTCATATTCCATACCAGAACTTCTACTCTTGAAGTAATTTCTTCCTATTTTGCCTAAATTAGTATTAGTTACACTTACACCTCTAGAATTGCCTCTCCCGCAATACATTTCCCGTATATCTACACAAAGAAGAGCAGAAAATCACAAAGTAGTTTCAAAAATAAGACTGGGACCACTAGTATTTATATAGAGAATCACAGAGTTACTTGAATCAAAACACAAATAATATTAAAAAAAAATATACCAGTCAAGGCCATAAAATTTAGCAAGTTCTAGCCCCCTTTAACCTCCATTTTTGGAATTCACACCCTGAATTAATCACATAGCAGAAAAAAAAAAAAGTCAATTAAGATTTTACCAGAACTATATTATCAGAGCAAAAATAACAAAACAAAATCAATTATAATATCATATTCAAATATCCCAGGAAAAAGTAGATAAGTCCTCCCATAAGTTTTGACGTTCAAAGGCCGGCACCTAAAACCTACTACACAGAACACTATAATTGCCAAAAAAAAAAAAAGAAATCAAAGTGCCCATCTTATTTCTATTATTCTATACATTATTTTAACCCAAATAACTTGAGCACTACTTTATGTACACAATAAACAACCCAAAATCCTTTTTAATATTCCTCTTCAACCATTAAAAGCATAAATTTCAAGCTCACCCACCCGCCTACCTACCAAAACCAATAATAATTCAAGAAGAAAATATAGATATTCCAAACTTTTCCACTAAAACCAATATCACTCTAGCATCAAAATTTTGAAGAAAACAAGCAAAAGTCTTTCCGTAAAATAGTAAGCCCTATTTAGCAAGGCTTTTAGTTGAACTTTTGCCTTCTTGAAAGTTATTCCTGTAAAAATTATATATTTTGACTTTAACTAGAAGAGTTTTTAAAGTTTAAAAGCTCTTCTGCGGGAACATCCAAACGAGCCCAAAAGTGACTTTTAGACCCAAAAAGTCAATAAGCCACTTTTATAAGCATTCCCAAACAGGCCCTAAATCCAGTATGATAACCGCCAGATCCAGTAAATCAGGAAATCCAATGAACAGATCCGGATCATAAAAGAGTTCTATAAGATGATAAAATGGAACTCCAAATCCTAATCTCAGCTGATGAACACTAAAACAGCCAAATCAGATCTGAAATCGAATGCAAAACATACCCAGATAAGCCGATCCCATTCATATTAATACAATTATCAGAAATGCCAAAACCCAAAAACCAAAAAAACAAATAATAAATGATAACTCTACGTTGAGTTTCAAAGCTTTACATACGTGAAACAAAAATAAAAGTTTAACAAACTAACAGATTGTAGTAAAGCATCAACTAAGTGTGAATAAAAAAAAGTAAAAAGTAAGCAACATAGTCTGTAAACACACCAAGAATCGACAAAACAGATGGAATCGGAATATCAGCTGAAAATTTTACAATACTATGGATATATAAACTTATCCAGGTTGGTTCAAATAATGTTGACAGATCCGAACCATAGATTCAAAGATAAAAGAGAGATGAGAAGTAAAAAAATTACCTGAAGACAACGAAGTAACCCGAAAAGCTTCAAAAAAAAATCTGTAGAAATATATATGTAGAGGGAGAGAGAGAGAGATAGAGAGATGGGTGTATTTTGAGTGAAGATGAGCTAAAAGAGGAGGATGGACACTACTTATAGAGTCTCAGAAAAGATGGGAGGAAGCCGAAGATAAACCTGACAGAGCACGACCACGTCAATATGAGATTTCTACTCAACCGGTAATAACACAGGCGAGAGAGTACTCCTGTATTGTCTTTGTTTTCTATCTTCTGTTCTTTTCTCTCCTAATAAAGAGATTTGCAAATATTTCATTTTTTTTTTTTTAATTGCTTTGTCAAAATTGGACTCGTGGGGTTATTTTAAAATATGGTTGTTTTAATGGTATGATCTGTGGGTTTGGTTTTTCGGTCGTTGAATTGTTTTTTTTTTTAATAAGAAAAGTGGGACCCTTATAAGTGGTGGGACGTGGACCACTCCCGGTGCTTTGTGATGATTAAAAAATCAGTTTTAGATAGATAAAATGATACCACGGAGTCATTTTTACCCTTTGTTTTGTTCGTTTACTGGTTAGCAGCGTGGACGACGTATTGCGGTTTGATTGTTTTTTTGGGTAATAATGTGCTAACAGCGAGTGGGATTAGCTAATTAAACACTATCATTAAATGATGCTATTTTCTTTTGAATTTATCTCAACTTGTTTAATTTACGTGATCAATTGTTAACAAAAAAAATTAGAAAACTTAAAATAAATTATCATCTATTGTTTTTAATATGATTAATTTTGATATTTGTTATTCATTATCTTTTCTTTATTCAAGATAGGTGAGATTAGTAATAACCTCGTAGATTTACCGTTATATATGTGTATAATATTGGTATCTGACCGTACCAATCAGTCAGTGAAGATGACACTACGATGCTCTTAGACCCACCCACAGTACTTATAGACGCGGGACTCAACGCTGTTAAGAATATAAAAAAATAAAATAATCGTTTAAATTTTAACACATTTATAATAATTTGTCCTAACAATTTGTATTATATCAATGTTGATGATTTAAGTCTTATTAAGGGGAAGATTGTTGACCTTATGAGAGATCAGCTATCATTCTATGAATTTACTGTCATGTATAAATATAATATCGATATCAAACCGCATGAACCAGTGGTATCATATGACATTGCAAAGTCCCATAATCCTTAGGCGGCTTGAGCTTTTGACATAATGATAAATGATTAACGTACTAACAGGAAAATAATAACATGGATCCCATATTTTTCAAATTCTCTTCTATTTAGCTTTTTTTTTTTTTTTTTTTTTGAAGGGTACTCTTATTTAGTATTTGTTGCCTGGCTTTATTATTTAATATATATATATAGCATAAAAATACAATCACGAATAACATGATCTATTTTCAAATTCCTATTTATTGTTGTTTTTCATTTATTTGCAATATTTTATTTTGTTCTTTAACTTCTCATTGCTTTTATTAGTATTGACGTGAATGATTTGCTTAATTTAATATTAATATAAGATAATACCAATATTTTGACTTGAAATTTTATCGTATATATTTATAGTAAATTAATAATACTCAACTTACATTAGTTTGTTAAATTATATTTAAAATTAAAGTTTGTATAAATTGACACTGACATTCCCTCTTATTAAGTTTGATCGTTAAAAATAATGGTTGACCGTTTAAAAATAGTAAAATAACTAAAATATTCCTAGTTAAAAAATTAAAAATTTTGTAAAATAATAAATAGAGATTTATAAAAAAAAAATATTCAAATCCAATATAGACCATTCATCAGATCTGATAAACGGTTCAGATTTAATTTTAAATAAAAATTAAAAAAATTCAAATCAAATCTAGACCGCCTTGTCTCTACCATGGAGAGATCTCCATGGAGTTCCCCCGTCACCGAAAGGCCGAGGCGAGGAGGCTCGGCAGGGAGGTCGAGCCTCCCCCGATCGTTGTGGTGACGCCTCCCCGTTGACAAAATGGGGTGACGCCTCCCAATTCTCCCTTCCTGTTCGGTGAACGGGGAGGTGAGGAGGTAGACCTCCCTTTCCCCCGTTCGCGGAACGGGAAGAGTCCATCTATGGAAATCTCTCTATAGATGGAGACGGTTCAAATATGATCTGGACTTTTTCAATTTTTTTAGATATTTTTAAAAATTGGCTAGATTCTTTTTTTTAGATAAATTTTTTTTTATTTTTTATTTATATAATTGTCATTTTTTTATATTTTTATTTTTTTAATTAAGAGTATTTTGGTCTTTTTACTGTTTTTAGACGGTCAACCATTATTTTTAACGGTCAAACTTAACAGGAGGGGAAATCAGTGTCACTTTATGCAAACTTTAATTTTGAGTATAATTTAATAAAACTCAGGTAGATTGAATGTTATTAATTTATTTATAAATTGTTAAATTATTTAAATTTGAAGCTATAATATTATTACGTTTATTTACCATTAAACTGTATTGGACGTTAGTAACTTATTCTTAATCTTTTTTTTCTTTTTTTTTTAACTTATTCTTAATCTTAATCACAGAAGTCACTAATAACTGAGCCTTAAAAAATCAATAATTTCCATTGCTGATATTTCATATCTTACTGAAAGAAAAATCAAAATCTCTACCCCCAAATGCAGCAAAAGTTTGTGGAGACAAGCATTTGTTCTTATGGGCATCAATCATCAACCACTACCACAAAGAAGTCTAGTGGTGCACTAAATCGTAAATGTCAAGTTCGACTAGACTCATTATCGGACCTCTCAACCCATTGCACGCGTCTGGTTAAAGACTAGTCCTGCCATCTGGGATGTTGGATTTATTGATTGTAAACACAGAAAAATCCTGTGTCTCTGTATATCAATATCAATGCGTTCGTGGCTGCCACACCTCGTCGACTTTTGATTTTTTTGCATAAAGCCGGGCTGTAAATTAATAATTGTCATGGAAAATTGAAAAACAGGAGATCTATTCCCCAATTGGCTTGGTGTTGTAGAATCTAAAAAATTTCACTAGAGTTTTTGTGTGTGGTTCTCTAAATTTAGAAATGCAAATTTAATTTTGGTAATTGATATTTTTATTTTATCCTTATACCTATAGTTATAAAATAAAGTAGTGGATATTAATATACTTTTTATTTTTTTAATTAATATATAATAAAATTTAATTTATAAATTCTATTATTATAAAAATTATAGAACTCACAATCTTCAAAGTATAAGTGTGAAGAATAAATTATTTAGCCAATCTAATCTTATATATATCATTTATTCTTATACTTTATATCGTTTATCAATTCTTACTTATTATTCTTATACTTTATATTATTCCTATACTTTATATTATAGACACATTCTTATTAGTTCATAAATGCGAAAAAATTTAGATAAGCAAGGTTATGTTAGAAAATTTATCTAAAAAATTAAGTGAAAATGTAAATTAAAAAATTATATAATAAATTTATACCCTAATAAAATTGTAGATAAAAGTTAAAAAAATTAAAAATAATACTTATAAAAAATTAGTTCAAAAGTAAAGTCTTATGAAAAATAATTTAGTGAGAGAGGGTAAAAAAGGATAATAAAAGTATAAGATTTTTTTAGATTGAAATAGGAATAGAGTGACGTTGGAGTGAGAAATTTTAAGAGGTTAAATATAAAGAGAATATTTGACTTGGACTCTCCAAGATAGAGAGATAATGGTCTCTCGTTAGAAATGCTTTGATAGTATCTACACGTGGCACTGATGTGAATTCTATTCCGGGATACTTTCTGGAGATGTTAATGTCTTCGGTTGTGGGTCCACTGTGGAGTCGGGTCGAAGTTGACGGCAGGATGGGCCGTGGAATCTTGTGGGGGCCCACCGTGAATGGGGAAGATGGACGGTTGGGGGCAGATTAGACTGCCCGTTCGGGCAGCTTGGTTGGGTCTTCATTTGAAGAAAAAAGGACACGTGCGGGGCACAGTCCATGATGGGACTCACTACACAAGTCACAAGTGACAACTCAACTCTGCCTTTCATATATATTTTTTCCTTTATTATTTTTATTTATTTATTATTTATTAATAATTATTAAATTAATCCTTAACTTTTGAAGAATTATCAATTTATTAATATAATTTTATTTATTAGTATCCTTAGTTCCTAACTTTCTGAAAATGTATAATTTTAGTCCATTTAATAAATTTTCTAACGATCAAATCTTACAGAATTGGTAAAAAAACTAATTTACACTCGACTCTATTTAAATGAGTCAAAATTATAATTTTAACCTCAAATTTTAGAAAAGTTATTAATAATTAAAAAGGTAATATGGTTATTTTAGATTAAATTTTTTTAAAAATAAAATTTTATAAATTTTAAAATATTTTTTAAATGCCCTTAAAAAAAATTAAATGGATCTCCACCATTCATCAAGATTAATGGACGGTGAGGATCATATTAAATTTTTTAATGGACATCCAAGAAAAAAAAATCAATTTTCAATTTTTTTTCTGTTCTTAGTGTGGAGATCCAATTCCCCAAGAACAGTACCAAAAAAAAAAATTTTGAAACTCAAAATGGTGGAGATCCAGTAAGAACACAAAAAAAAAATGGAAAGCTTGAATCTTCAGCGAAAGAGATTGATCTCCATCGCTGGAGAGGAAGTGACCTTTATTGGAGGTCGCTGGGTCTCCAGCCAGTCTCCATCGCTGGAGATCTGGGTTCGTCCCAAAAAATAAAAATAAAAATGAAAACGTAGGATTCGTCTTCGAATCCAATTTTGGGTCCGTCTTCATCTGGGTTCACTTTGAATCAAGAAAACTGGGTTCGAGACGAACCTAGTTCCAAGTTTATTTGAATATTTATTATTATTATTATTATTTTTTGTGGAGATCCAATCTGAAGATTGAATCTCCCTTAACAATGATTTTTTTTTTTTGATTCTTCATTCATAATTTTTTAATAAAAAAGATTTCAATATAATTTCCACCGTCCATCAATCTTGATGGACGGTGAAGATTAATTTAATTTATTTTAAATTTTTAACTAAGAGTAGTTATGTCATTTCACTAAAAAATTTACCGTTGACCCATAAATAGGTTGAAAGACAAAAATACCCTTAAAAAGTTAAGTTTGATTAACGGTTGACTCATACAAGGACCAAATTGATACATTTTCAGAAAGTTAGGATTCAAGGATACCAATAAACGAAACTGCGTTAAAAATTAATGATTTTTCAAAAGTTAGGGACCAAATTAATAATTGCTCTTTATTTTTTAAAAGATCTAATTACACCGACCTCCCCTGAGGTTTTGCCAACTACAAGCGTAGTCAACTTTATCATTTATTGACAATGATCTCCTCTACCGTTAGTTGACTTTAGTCAAACTTAATAGAGTCAGGGGTATTTTCGTCTTTTCAAACTTTTTAAAATTTATTTTATTAAATAAAAATTAAAAAATTAAGAAAAAATATCATTCCTCCGTCTTTAAAACGGTGGATGGTTAGGATTTATTTAAAAAAATTAAAAAAATAATAAAATTATTAAAAATAAAAAATAAATCTTAATTAATGGAGATCCATTCTCCATGTTGATGGACGGTGGAGATCCAATCTGGAGAATGGATCTCTACCAAGAATTTTTTTTTTTTGAAAGAATCCATTCTTCGAAGACAAAAAAAAAATTAAAAAAAAATAAATTTGCTGGCGCGTGATGAACTTAGAAGGGTTCGTCAACGAAGACAAACTCATTTGAATTCGTCACTAAGGCAAACCCAAATTTTTCTGGGTTCGCCTTCAAAGGCAAAACCAGTGACGAACTCAAATAAGGCTATGTATGAGATCTTTTTTTTTTTTTGTAAAAAAAAAAATTATATTATTACAGCATTTTTGTATCCAATGAATTTTAGGTCTGCCTTTGTGTTTATTATAATAAGCTTATCCACACGTGTCTGGCCACGTGTAACTGTTTTTTATTGGGTCTTCACAGTGCAGAGTACACCAACTTTAAAACGTTATCTATCTATCTTTCTTGCAAACTGCAGCAGATTCAAATATTATATGTTTCTCTCGGCTCTTAACGGCTGCTATTTTCCCGCAACAGCTGTTACATGAAACAAAGTGGGCAGAGCTTGTCGTGTTTTGATAAGGGAATTTAGCAAAATTGTCCAAAAATAAGTCAACAATTGCAAAACTACCCAGGCTCCACTAATTTTTGCAACGTCTACCCAAAATTTTTTGTTGGACAAAATTGCCCTTAGTTTTACATTTGACCCACTGTATTCACGTTTTCACTTTACCATTTTTTGACCAAATTGTTTTTACTGTTGTTCATTTCAACTGCTGTTCATCGCCGGAGCTGTGCTGTTTATCTTCTTCGTTTGTATTCTGCTCTTCTGTTCGTCCGTCGCGTCTTTGTTTGCACCGGAGTCGCTTTCTTCTTCGACCACAGCAAGAAAATCGTCTTCTTCTTCCGCCGTAATATTCCAGAGCGATTCAAAGTAAGGAAAAAATTTCTAGATTTGATTATTTGTTTACAAATCATTGTTTTGGGCATTGGGCCACGTCTGGCCGATGGTTTTGTTTCATCGGGCCACTGTGTCTAAGTGGCCCGATGAAATAAAACCATCGGCTAGCTGAGACCCGATAATTTTTTCATCGGGTCACAGTAACGAAATCGTCTCCTTCTTCCGTGGTAACATTCCACAGCGATTGAAAGTAAGGAAAAAAATTTCTTCATTGATTTATCTTCTGATTTTTTGTTTAGAAATTTGTGTTTTGAGCATCGGGCCACGGCTGACCGATGGTTTTATTTCATTGGGCCACTGAGACCTGACGAAACAAAAACATTCACCAGCTGAGACCCGATGAGTTTCATCGGGTCTCAGCTGACGGATGGTTTTGTTTCGTCGGGCCACTGAGACAGTGGCCCGACGAAACAAAACCATCGGCCAGCCGTGGCCCGATGGTTAAATGTCATCGGGCCACCGCGACCCGATGGTTTTGTTTCATCGAGGCCACTGTGTCTCAGTGGCCCGATGAAACTAAACCATCGGCCAGCCTGCAACCGTCACCATGAAACAAAACCAGATGAAATAAAATTATCGGGCCACTGCGACCCGATGAAATGAAATCATCGGGCCAATGCGACCCGATGAAATGAAATCATCGGGCCAGTCTGGTTTCATGAAATAAAATTGAAATACTATTTTTAATTCGACCCTTTTTCCTTGTATCTTCGTTTTATAACTATTAATATTTATGTTATGTATTTGTAGATATTGGTATGTAGATTACGATTGAATTGTTTATGTTACTTGGTTAATCTCATTATTGTAATCTATATTTGTAAGCGTTATATTTTTTAGTTTGTTGATGAATTCGAAATTTTTTTTTTCAGGCTAATAATCAATGGCAAGTCTCAAGTTGATTGACACTACGAAAATCAAGGAAATTTTTTTTTTCCATGTCAAAATGACGACGTATTGTAAATGGGGTTGCATCGGATTGATTAAGATTAAGCTGACGGAACGACAACAACAAAAACTAAGAGGAATGTGCTTTGGACATTTTTTAGATGTTAATGAAATGTCCTTCACGGGTCAATTTTGTTATCACATTCTGTTGCGGGAGTGCCATGTGGAAAATGCTGAAAATGAAATGTGGTTTCTGATTGGTGGGAATAAAATACGGTTCAGTGCAAACGAGTTTTGTCTCGTCAGCGGTTTACGTCTTGGGGATACAATTGTCCCTACTACAAAGGAAGATGATCCATGTAGAATTCAAAACAAATATTTTAAGGGAGCAAAAAAAGTGACTGGAACCAAATTGCAAAGTGTGTTCGAACATCGTCTGGAGGAAGAAAATGATGATGATGATGATGCTATTAAATTAGTTTTGTTGCTCATCTTAGAGATGATATTGCTTGGAAAGGACTTGAGGACTAAGGTTGAATATTGGGCAATGAAGTTAGTGGATAATTTAGAAGAATTCAATCGGTTCCCATGGGGTTCCTATGTATATTCAAGGACAGGTAGAGATAAGAAGTTTATGAAAAAGGCTAAAAAGGATCCGAGCCATACAGCAGAGAAGATCAACCTGTATGGATTTGTCTATGTTTGTCAGGTAATATTATGTGTTTAACATTTTTTACCCTTAAATTCTTTAAAACTCTTATTGAAATATTGTTTTGTTTTATTTGGTAGGTGTGGGCTATTGAATTATGCTACCAGGGTGTCTCGTACAGCCCCTCGTATTCTGAATTGGGAAGTCAAAACGAGTCCTAGATATGAGGCTTTGAGAACTGAGATTTTCATAAGGCGAAATGTATGAATTAAATTAACAGAGTTTTTGGCTTGTATATAAAATTTATTATAACTCTATGTTGTTTGTTTTTCTTTTTTGTTGGTTAGATTTCAATGTTTGAAACTTTGAAACCCACGGGTGAAGAATTGAAGTTGTCATATTTGACGGGGTTGGAGAATGCTAGCATCTCAAATGATCCGTCTGCCCCAGATATAGAGATTGGTGATAAGGAAAATGATGAGTATTGTGATGACAATTAGAGTGATGATATTGATGAAGAAGAGCAACGACAATCGAAAGATAAGCAAGCTGAAATACAAGAAGAGCTGCCTATTAGACGGAGTCCATCGGTATGTAGCCAATATTGTCCCTTAATTGTATTATTCAGTAAATAATATGTAAATGTTAATTTAACTTAACTTTTTACTGGACATTATGCTAGGACTCACAAGATCTCCATAGAAAAATGGATGGCCTGCACACAGAATTAAAGTGTCTACAGACTTCTATGATCGCACTCCATGACAAAGTTGACAAAGGGTTTACAACCCTATAAACAGAACTGGATGAGATGCGGAAAGGAGTTGAAAAATTGATTGAAGTTATTTGCAAGACAGCAGGCAGTAATGAACAATTTCAAGTTGGAAAGAAGGTGATAGAGGTAATTTTTGTTTTATTATACAATGTCGAACTTTGTTATTTCCTTTTTGACATTGTATTAACCGTATACTGTTGTATTCACTTCATCAGAGTGACGACTTCTTTGATACAACCTACAACGTGGACGATGCCACCAATGTTAAAAATGAGGAGGCAAAGGAACCCGATCAATGACTAGAGCTTACTATTTACTCTCCCTTGCCGAATATTGTAAGTGCCATAGGTAATTAGAGTGTCGTTGCTCTTGAAAAGAAAGCATTCGGCGTAAGATATGGTGCAAGGAGGCGTAAGCGTTCTGCATTCGTATCTAGCCCGTACGTGGACCCCACTAGGCCAAAAAAGCAAAGGACACGGACTACAAATCCTATGAAGTTCGAGCCTTTAAAACCGGTTCACTTGGAAGTACAGTCGGAGTACGAGACTTTTAAAAAAAATAACAAAGCTAGGTAAACATATATAATTTAAGTTCATCAGCTATTTTCAGACTTCGTTAACTCTTGTGATGTTTAATGTCATTTACTCTTAATATTATACCGTATATGCAGGTGCTACATTAGGCAACCAATGGATGCGACTCCGGATTTTTTCAAGACGTTTGAGAGTGCGACCGACTGGTTGGACAGCTGGGTAAGTAAATAAATTGAAATTATTTTGTTAATTTCATGCTAATGTCATTAAGTTGCACTGTTACTTATGATGAGTTTTCAATGGCAATATTTTGTTCATGATCTAATCAAAAAACAGCACATTAAGGCTTATCTGGCAGTACTACGGAGGTGCCAGCTTTCGCATCCGACAATTTTTTCGCAAAATTACAACTTGATTGATCCATCATTCTTTGTAAGTTATAATTGAAATCAAAATTATTTAAATGTTTTCCATCAATTACTTATAAATAACATACTGATATTTTAAATTATTGTAGATAACCCTTCAACACATATGGAAAAAACTTCCGCAAGACCCGGATGGAACCATATCGAAAGAGGCCTACGATCCCCTTACCTTCAAATGGGAGGATTTTTTCCTTGGGCATGTTCGCAGAGAACGACCCGAAGGGTCTCGTCCATGGTGGGAGATCGATAATGTAAGTGTAATCATGCACCTATTTAACAATTCAATATCTATATAAGTTAAATGACAATTATGTATTGAATGTAGTTATTGATGCCTGTAAATGTGGATGGTTATCACTGGGTCTTGGCGGCTGTTAATCTTGTTGAAAGAAAAGTACGGATCTATGATTCTTTATGTCAGGAGACTGATCCGTCTTTTCGGGAGCAATATGTCTCCCCACTATCACATCTTTTGCCGTCCCTTATGTATAACGGAGGCTATTTTGAACATAAGGGGAGACAAGTACAAGCCACTTCATTTGCTTGCAAAAGACTAGGTCCTGATACTATTCCACAACAACGCGGGGCGTAAGTCAAATTAAACTTTATATTTTTATATTGATTGTTATTTTAATTGATTCAATAATTGACTATGTTATTATATTGAAATTATTGCAGTGGTCACTGTGGTGCATTTACCCTTGTGTTTGCTGAATACATCGTTGCACACAGACAGAAGTTTGATTTCAATGCCAAGCAAATGAAAGCTCTCAGGAAGAAAATGTCCATTGACATATTTGCAAACTTGACACGGTTGGACGATGAAGATTGACCTGTACTTTTTTTGAAATTGTGATTTATGTTAATATTATTGATTATTGAAGAATAACATTGACATTATTGAGAAAATGATTGTAAATTTTGGAAACGTTAATTTTTTTTCTTTGATAAAATTATTGGAAAAGTCGCATCGAACGGAAGGATGCGCAAATGATTCAGAAATGTGATTTGAAGTGTATACATATGTTGTTAAATGCCTAGATTTCGTAAATCAGGTTTTGGATAGTTATAAAAACAGAGGAAACTCTGACAAAATTTTCATAAGTTAATTGATTAAAATGTCTTCCAAAAACCAAATCAAAATGTTAATTACATACAACAAAACAACAATTTCAAATAGTACAGTTGTTGTCTTCCAAATTGTACAATAATGTTAATTATATTGTCCATGTCCTGCAATGATTAAAATAAAAATGCAATTACATACAACAAAACAGAAAATCATAAATAAAACAACATCATATCTTGCATATCCTCATCACCCAGATGGTTCAGCTACTTTATGATTCTTGCATGTTTGGCTGTTGTGGCCGTGGCGCCAACAATTTCTACACCTTCTACGTACAACCTCTTCTCCAATCAAAGGTATACGTTGTTTCTTTGGTAGACCTGGTGGGCACCTCTTCTCCAATCAAAGGTATACGTTGTTTCTTTAGTAGACCTGGTGGGCGTCGGCAACTGGTGGAAGAACAATTGTATTTGCAACCTCAGCTGGGACCAACTAGTTACCTTGATGGCCACTGTATGCTGAAAGCATATAAGCAGTCGAGTAGTAGGGTGAGGTGAATGTTGTGTAATGCAATCCTCTATATTTTATGGCAGCTAAAACATGTGCATATGGAATCTGATCAAGATCGAATTCTCTACAACTGTATGTACGGTTTTCTAAATCAACAATTCCATTCTGTTTTTCATCGTGCACCTCAAACTGGTACAATGCAATTGGGGACACCTTCATATGTTGCGCAGATTCATCACTAACCCTAATAAGTGCCTCAACCCTTTCTGTCAACTGTGTATCATAAGAAGTAGCCACTGTACGTCGATAATGAAATCAACGTTGTATCATATCTCGGATACGGTCAATCATAGCAACAATGGGTAACTCTCGAAAATCTTTCACTGCATTATTCATCGACTCAGCAATATTAGTAGTCATAATGTTGTACTTTTTTCTCGGACAAAAGGCTCGGAACCACCTCTCTTCTCCAACATCAACAACGTACTGATGAGCTCCAACACTAATGTCGGACAATTGTAGCATGTAAAATGAGTGATCATTAACACTGTAGACCTTGGCTACCTTCCGAAATGATATGGAAAGATCTTTGTTCTTATAAATGGAAATCATATTTCGTTCTAAATGCATGAAACAAGCACCGTGGTATGTATTTGGAAAAACTGTTGCAATAGCTTTGACAATACTGTTTTTCCTATCAGATATAAAAACAAGATCTTCAACATCTCCAATGGTATCATGCAGAGAAGATAGAAACCAACTCCATGCAGCATCATTCTCGAAATCCCAACACCAAATGCCAAAGGAAATATTTGGTCGTTCCCGTCCTAACATACAGCGACAAACAAGATGCCACCATATGAATCCTTCAGAAACGTGGCATCAATTGCAATAACTGGTCTAATGGCAGCATTAAAACCATCTATGCACGCTTTCATGGAGAAGAACATATACATGAACCTATTTTCATCATCAGTCTTAATGTTCGTCATCGTCCCTAGGTTTGTTTCCTCTAACATGTGACAATAATAAGGTAACATACTAAAAGAAACTTCAGCTGATCTGTGTACCTCTTCTATAGCAATATGTTTAGCCCGATATCCTTTATGGTAATTTACTGTAATGCCCAATTCATTTTGGATATCTCTTATGATTTGCTTTGGTCTGTAGATACGACCATCACAAAATTTCTCCTTGATATGTTGTCCAATAAACTGTGCACTAGCCTTTCTATTCCATGAAAACTTTTTCTCTATTGAGCAACTATGTTTGTCATCAAATCTTGTAATTCGAAAAAAATCAGTGTTTGTAACCTTGAATGCATGTATCCGCCATTTGCATTCTCCAACAGCACAACGTACCTCAAAACGTGAAGTATCCAACTTCCACACTTTCAAATTGAAACGATTTGCAGCAGCATACCTTCTTAGTTGGGAGTGCAACTCTTTTTTACCGTCAAAGACTTCCCCATTTGCAATCAGAATCGGCATAGCTCTTGAAGCTACTTCAACATCATTAATTGAACACATTACAGACGTGGCTCAAACCAACTCTTCATTACTGTTTCCAACACCCTGAACATCTTGGGACTTCTTACTATCTCTGGCTTCGTTACTGAAATCATCAACAAATTGAACTCTATTATCAACCGTACCATCATTTAAATTTCGTGTGTAGCCCTCCCAAATGTAGTTACTTCCCTTCGATGAAGGAAACTGAAAATTGATGGGATGGTGTTGTTAATTAGATGACTCTGGAAAACATTGCTGCTTCAATTGTCGGTCATTATGCTCAATCTCAAACACGGTTATACAAACTAAAAAGTCAACATTCTTTTGACGTAATAATATTACAACATCATCATCATCACTTATCTCTACAGGCATGCTTGGGCGGATGGTATGAGCAACCGTCTTTATAATGACTCGAAAGCAGTTTCTGTCAATCCTTGTGACGGCATACACTTTATCTAATAGTTGAGCAAAAGTTGCATCTCTTGGAAATAACACCCATTTTGATCTCTTGCCATCATACCAATAAACCTCTTGTTCACATACCCAATGTCCATCCCAGTTAATTATCAACTGCACATCATCCATGCTCATTCCCACATTAAAAAAAATTTTAAATAAAACTTAAATTCAATTAAAGTATCAAAACTGTCGGGCCGGCATGAACAAAAATCATCGGGCCGCCATGATGAAAATACAATTTGAAAACCATCAGGACAAAAACCATCGGGCCAAGGCCATCAGGTCAAAAATGATGAAAATACAATTTGAAAACCATCGAGACAAAAACCATCGAGCCGCCATGATGAAAATACATGATGAAAACCATCGGGCCGCCATGATAAAAATACATGATGAAAACCATCGGGACAAAAACTATGGCCGCCATGATGAAAATCATTGGGACAAAAACTATCGGGCCAAAAACGATGAAAAAACATGAAGAAAAACCATCGGGCCGGCATGATGAAAAATTTTTTTATAAAAATTCGTTCTTCATTTTTTTGATGGAGGATTAACAAATGTGAAATGCCTACAACTAATTCAAAACCCATAAAAGTATGCATTGACTAAAAAAAAAAGTTTAACACTAACCTTAGAATTTTGAAGAGAGAACTTTGTGAGATGAATCTTCTTTTATTTGCAAGAGATAACTTGAGATTTTCTTGGCTTAGGTTGGGTAAGAGATTTATGGAGAAGAGAACCGGGTGAAAAAAAAAACAAAATGTGAAGAAGAGAAGAGAAGAAGACAAGAACCAGGTGAAGAAGAAAGTGAAGAAGATGAAGAAGAAGATAGTGAAATAGAGCCAAATGTAAATGAGATTTTCTTATCTTAGGTTGGGTAAGAGATTTATGGAGAAGAAAAGAGAGGAAAAATAAAAAAATATAAAGAAAAGAAGAAAAGAAGAGAAGAAAAGAGAACCGGGTGAAGAAACCTTGACTAGATTAAGAAGAAGAAGAAGACAGTGATATGTAAAGTAAGAGCAATTTTATCAAAAAAAAGGCTTTGGGTAGAGATTACAAAAATTAGTAGAGTCTAGGTAGTTTTGCAATTGTTGACTTATTTTTTAACAATTTTACTAAATTTCCTTTCGATAATATCACCAAGAATATTTCAAGCTAAATGAAATAAATAAAAAAGTCCTTATCGTGTTAATTAATTGAAAGATTCCCCTATCACAATGCGATCAAATCTTTGGTCTGTACAATAATGACCACAAAACACGAGCATCACATTTTAAGCACTACTGTTGCATTAAAAGAACCAGTGAAGGTCGTTGCCATGTAGCTTCCATTTCGCCTTCTCATCCATCGATTTTGACAAGTTCCATTCTTGCGATTAATTATTTATAATTGTATCTACTAACTAAACAACTTTTTTATTTTATCCCTTTCTTTTGAAGGATGCGGGAACCTTAAAAAAAAAATAGAAATAAAATCATATCAAGATATGGAACTTGAAAAATATCATGTTATGTCATTTTCGAATCATATTTATTTATTTTTTATTTAAAAAAATAGGTAATCATAAATAAAAAAAATTAAGTAAATTATTCCATAAGATGCATCTCCCAGTAAGATAAACACAGTTTCGTCATGAATACTCAACAATTTTAATCAAATTTGGGTCAAGAAGGCCAACAATAATTCAACAGATAATCAAGTTAGAGTAGAACTGCAAATAATAATAATAATAATAAAAACCCGATTAAAAACTACTAAATATATCTTCAACTCTATTTTCACTTGGAAAAATGTCCTCGTAGTTCTTTCGACACAAAAATTCTTCAGCGATGGTGAATTTGATTCTATCCTGTGAAGAGGCAAGAGAAAATTATGGTAGACCAATTTTTGTCCAACCGTTCTTGACTACTCTCCAACGCAATATTTGTTTTCTTCTTTTTGTTCTAAAAGGCGACCGCGCCATGTCTCCGTATCTTAAGAAGAGAATTTCTCGATTTGCAAGTTGCAACCCTAATTAATACACTGTTGCAGTGATCAAAACTTTCATAAAGATAACGTCATATCTATGAAAGAGTTATGATATGGAAGGGTATAAATTAGAATAAATTACAGCTTGTCTATCTAGGATTTATTATTTTACATACATAAATAATTTTATGGAAAATTGATAGAGAATATCCCGCCGTTATCGTTGACCGTTAAGTACTAACAGTTGATCCTAACTAAAAGGGTAGAATGTTCATTATGCCATTTAAATTAAGACAAATAGCCAATCTACTTAGAGTTTGCTATTTTACAGGCGGAATCGACTTATTAAAAAACTAACAGTTAACACCCCCGTTATTAGTCAATCATTATAAAATGTTAGTCAACAATGGTCAAAGTCAACTATTCCAAAGGCATTTTAATATTTTTAATTTATTTTAAAAATATTTTAAAATATAAAAAATTTTAAAACCTCCATCGTCCACCTCATTTGTCCATGGGATGGACGGTTGAGATTTATTTAAAAAAAATAAAAATAAAACACTTAAGATCTTCACCGTCCATCCATCCATCCCAAATAAACGGCGGAGATTAAAAAAATTAAAAAAAAAAATGTGTTTCATAGATGGGAGATTCATGGAGATCAGTGAACCTGAGGAAGCGAAGAGCTTCCACTGGTTCAACCTGGTGCGACGACAGAAAGGGGAAGAGCCTCCCCTTTGTCGCTAAGAGGAGGCTCTTTTCATCCTCAAGTGCGACGACCTTCGTGCAAGACGAATAGGAGGTTAGCCCCCCCCGCGTGGTCTCCCATGGAGAACCTCCGTGGATCTTTAATGGATGCTAATTTTTTTTTTCAATCTTAAGTGATTTTTAATTATTTTTTTTAATTTAGTTAATTTTAAATATGGGTATTTTGGTCATTTTACACTTTTGAAACGGTCAACGATCATCTTTAACGGTCAATTCTAATGACATGAAAATTAACTATTAGTTTTTTAATAAGTTGATTCTGCCTATAAAAGGGTGAATTGCACTCAAGTATCCTGACATTTATCATAATTGCACGTTTAATGCCAGTTTTGCCATAATTGCACTCGAATACCCTGTAATTCGTTGACCACCGTTAAAGTAACGGTTGACCAAACGGATTCAGGGGCAAATTGGTCTTTTACGTTTAAATTCATTTTTAAAAAATTTAAAAAATCATCCAACCAATAAGAACGTGTCGCGTCATATTAAAAATATTTTTTAAAAAAATTTAAAAAAACAGGTGGAAGAGATCTGAGATCTCTTCCACCACATCAAAAAAAAAAAAAATTTAAAAAAATTCTGATCGCGAACCCAGAAATCTGAGTTCGCGATCGAACCCAGTTGCTGGGTTCACGTTCGAACCCAGTTCCTGGGTTCGATTGCGAACCCAGATCTGGGTTCGTGTAACGCCCCTAATTTTTCGTAATTATGAAAAGTATATTATTTTCATGGTGCATTTGGATGATAATGAATCCAATAGAATATTGGTGAAGTCAATTTGGTAATTGGTTACATGTGAAATATTTTTGGAATAATTGTTGAGATGGAATGTGATTAAGAGTTAATTTGTGCCATTGTAGAATTTTAAGAAGTTCAAGGGAGCAAATGGTAATTAGAAAGATATTTATATATGTATATGAATATGTGTGTGAGTGTTTACACACAAGAAAAATAATAAAAAAAAAAAAAGAGAAAACTTTGATTGGCACAGCAAAGACAGCAAAGAGACAAGAAATGCATTCTAAAAAAAACAAATGAAAAACAAGAGAGACAGAGAGTGGCGAAGACAGAAGATAGAAGAGAGAAGAGGAGAGATCGCGTGAGAGGAGAGAGAAAGAAGAGAGAGAAAGGAAAGAGAAGAAGAAGGAGAAGGAAATTGGCCTTGGTCCAGAAGAGTTTTGTGCATTATCGATATTTATTATGTTTTCATAAGATATTTATTCTGATTTCCGATGGATTTATCGATACTTGCTTCAATATGATATTTGTTTCAGTTTTCTGATGGATTTGTATATTCGAAATGTTATGTGATTTGAAACGTATTTTATATTGAGGAGTGATTTACGAATATTTGACTTGACTTATTGTTAATGTGAATATCTGCTTTGACTCGTATTTGATTTGAATTGAGCCCCAAATTGATTATTTATTTGTCAGTATATTTTTGATATTGATTTAAATGTTATTACAATGTAAGTGGAAATATAGTTTTCTGTACACCCACTAAGCTATATGCTTAGCGTGTTGAGTTTTCTCACACGCAGGTAAAAGAATTGTTGAAGGGGATAAGGATCAGAAAGAGTAGAATCTGCTGGGATAGTGATCAGAGTCACATCACTCCTGCATTTTTGGTAGCCACTACATATTTGATGTTTTATATGTATTATATCGGCATGCATGGACAAGAATGTTTTTGTAAATATTTGAAATGGTATTTAGTTTTATGTGTGTTTTGTAAAATATGGGCCCATGGAGTTTAATGTTTTTGAAGTTGAATATTTAAAAGTATTTTTATATAATTTGTTTTGGTAAGTCGCACTGGATATGGAAGGGTGCGCAATTTGATTTGCGATTATAGAAGTGTGGATTTTATGAATTGTGAAAACAAGTTTTGGAAAGTTAGAAAAACAGAGGAAACCCTGGCGAAATTTTTAGAAAATCTTTTTGGACCATAATTTTCAAGTATTTATTTGGATCATTACTTAAAGTTTCTGTTTTGAAATTTGTTTTCCGTATATGGTAGCGCTCCCGATTCGGTCCGAGCGGATTCGGGTCGGGGGATGTTACAGTTCGATTGCGAACCCAGATATGGGTTCGATCGCGAACCTAGATCTGGGTTCGATCGCGAACCCAGCAACTGGGTTCGCGTTCGAACCCAGCAACTGGGTTCGCGTTCGAACCCAAATCTAGGTTTGAACGCGAACCCAGCAACTGGGTTAGCTTTCGAACCCAGTTCTTGGGTTCGATCGCAAACCCAGCAATCTGGGTTCGCGTTCGAACCCAGATCATCTGAGTTCGAACGCGAACCCAGATTATCTGACTTTTCAAAAAAAAAATTTTGTTTTTTCCTTTGCAGGGGCAGTCTCGTCATTTTACCTGAATCGGTTTGGTCAACTGTTACTTTAACGGTGGTCAACGGATTACAGGGTATTCAAGTGCAATTATGATAAAACTGGCATTAAACGTGCAATTATGATAAACGTTAGGGTACTTGAGTGCAATTCACCCCCTATAAAAAGCTAAAATTCAGATGGGTTGACTGTAATTTATTCATTTTTATGTTAGTTTTTAAAATTTTAATTTTTTTAATTTGGGATATTTGGTCTTTTTGCACTTTTAAAACGATTAATGATCATCTTTAATATCAATGGTAATGGTAAGAGGGTTTGCTGTTAATTTTTCATAAAGTTCCGTGTGTAAAAGGGTAAACCTCATATAGAGTGGCTGTAATTTGTCCTATAAATTATATTTATATACCACAATTTCATATATCTTGATATGATCCTCGTTGATTGTATCAAGATTGATGCCAATATTCGTTCTAACCTCTGGTTCGGATGGAAACCGCGACCCAACACCTATATCGAGATGTGAACCTTGGTATAAAGGAGGACGCCACAATCAAGGATGAAATACTCGATTGATAAGTCAAGGAGGAACGCCACAGAGAATTCTGATAAGTTCCAGTTAGTTCTCAAAGAACAAAGAGAAAACTCTCTCAAATTTCATTCAAAATCAATAATTACCCTTCTTACATCCATCAATATCCTTATATAATGAAACCCTAAAACAAAGGAAAGAAAACAAGATAGCCATTAAGGCCTTACAAATAGAAAACTAGAATGGTCATAATTGCCTTACAAATGGACCCAAACTAAAACAAACAACTATTAAATCAAGCCCAAACCGAAATTATGCCAAGCTTTCTCTTATTCAGCCCACTCAATTGCCTTGATGATGTTAATCAAGCCTTGGTCTTCATGTGGGTTCATCTTGGGCTTTAATAATTCAGAATCAGCCCATGTATCTTGGATTAGGCCATTGAGTGCTTCTTTGAATCTCTTAGCCCTTGCCCTTGTTATTGGCCCAATCGGAACATGCAATGGATCCCTTGGTGCAGCTCCCTTATTCTTATCATTCCCTCCCTCTTGAAAAGGATTTGTCCTCAAATCGTCACCTACATCAAAATGAGACAAATCAGAAACATTGAAGCTTGCACTAACATTATACTCACCTGGAAGATCTAACTTGTAGGCATTGTCATTGATCCTTTCAATCACTTGAAATGGGCCATCTCCCCGTGGAAGTAGTTTAGAACGCCTCTGGACTGGAAACCGTTCCTTCCTCATATGCAACCACACCCAATCACCGGGTTCAAACACAACTTTCTTGCGCCCTTTATTAGCTTGGTTGGCATATTGCTCAGTTCTCCTCTCGATGTTTTGCCTAGTCTTTTCATGGATTTGCTTAACAAACTCTGCCTTTTTCTTTCCATCCAAGTTAACATGCTCAGTCACAGGTAAAGGAAGTAAATCCAAAGGAGTCAATGGGTTAAAACCATACACAATTTCAAAAGGCGAAAAATGAGTTGCAGAATGCACACTCCTATTATAAGCAAACTCTACATGCGGCAAACAATCTTCCCATGTTTTCAAGTTCTTTTGTATTATAGTACGCAACAAGGCAGATAAAGTCCTATTAACTACTTCAGTTTGACCATCAGTTTGTGGATGACAAGTAGTAGAAAACAAAAGTTTAGTTCCTAACTTGCCCCATAAAGTTTTCCAAAAGTAGCTTAAGAACTTGGCATCTCTATCCGAAACAATGGTTTTAGGCATGCCGTGCAATCTAACAATTTCTTTGAAAAACAAATCAGCAATATGTGATGCATCATCAGTTTTATGACAAGGAATGAAATGTGCCATTTTAGAAAACCTATCAACAACCACATATATAGAATCCCTACCCCTCTTTGACCTAGGCAAACCCAGCACAAAATCCATAGAAATATCAATCCAAGGTCCACTAGGTATAGGTAAAGGAGTATACAAACCATGAGGCTTAATCCTAGACTTAGCTTGTCTACACGTAATGCATTTCTCACAAATTCTTTCTACATCACGTTTCATATGAGGCCAAAAGAAGTGTTCATGCAAAACATCTAGGGTCTTGGCTATACCAAAATGCCCCATCAAACCACCCCCATGAGCTTCCCTCACAAGCAATTCACGCAGAGAACTCTTAGGCACGCATAATTTAGTCTCTCTAAACAAAAATCCATCATGCCTATAAAACTTGCCAAATGCAACCTTTTCACATGCATTGAATACATTGCCAAAATCAGCATCTTCCACATACAATTCTTTAATGTAGTCAAAACCAAACAATCTCGCATCCAAAGTAGAAAGTAAAACATACCTTCTGGACAGAGCATCAGCGACTACGTTTTCCTTACCTTTTTTGTACTTGATCACGTATGGAAATGTTTCTATGAACTCCACCCACTTGGCATGCCGCTTATTTAACTTGTGCTGCCCCTTTAGATGCTTCAAGGACTCATGATCCGTGTGAATCACAAATTCTTTCGGCCAAAGGTAATGTTGCCAAGTTTCCAATGCCCTAACCAAAGCATACATCTCCTTGTCATAGGTAGGATAATTCAAGGCTGCTCCACTTATTTTCTCACTAAAAAATGCAATGGGACGTCCTTCTTGCATTAGAACAGCTCCCATACCTATTCCTGAAACATCACACTCAATCTCAAAAACTTTAGCAAAGTTAGGCAAAGCAAGCAAAGGTGCATTAGTTAATTTTTCCTTAATCAAGTTAAATGCCTTTTCTTGTTCATTACCCCACTTAAAACCCACATTCTTTTTGATAACTTCAGTTAAAGGTGCAGCTAGACTACTAAAGTCTTTCACAAACCTCCTATAGAAACTAGCCAACCCATGAAAACTTCTCACTTGTCCCACAGTTGTAGGTTTCGGCCACTCCTTAATTGCCTTAACCTTTTCTTCATCAACCCCAATTCCTTTAGCACTAACAACAAAACCCAAAAATACCAACCTATCCGTGCAAAAGGTACACTTTTTAAAATTAGCAAACAACTTTTCGGTTCTTAAAACACCTAAAACAAGTTTTAAATGTTCAACATGCTCATCCAAGTTTTTGCTATAAATCAGAATGTCATCAAAGTAAACAACCACAAATCTTCCAATAAAAGCACGCAAAACATGGTTCATTAATCTCATGAAAGTACTTGGTGCATTAGTTAACCCAAAGGGCATAACTAACCACTCATATAACCCATATTTTGTTTTGAAAGCAGTTTTCCACTCATCACCTTCTTTCATCCTAATTTGATGATATCCACTTTTAAGATCAATTTTAGTGAAAACAATAGAACCATGCAATTCATCAAGCATATCATCTAATCTAGGAATAGGATGTCGATACTTTACAGTGATATTGTTGATGGCACGACAATCAACACACATCCTCCATGTTCCATCCTTCTTAGGCACAAGCAATACGGGAACCGCACAGGGACTCATACTCTCACGAACATACCCCTTCTCCATGAGCTCATCAACCTGCCTTTGAAGTTCCTTTGTCTCCTCGGGATTACTTCGGTATGCTGGTCTATTTGGAATTGGTGCTCCGGGGACAAAGTCAATTTGGTGTTCAATCCCCCTTATTGGTGGTAAACCAATGGGCATCTCTTCGGGAAACACTTCATCAAAGTCCTGCAAAAGTGAAACAACAACACTAGGCAAAGAAGAGTTAATTTCATTAGTACTAAAACAAGCCTCTTTGTACAAAAGTACAATCATTGGCTGGTTTGAAAACAAAGCCCTTTTGATCTCACTGTCTCTTGCATAAAAGCTCACTTGTTTTGTCTCTCTTTTTTTCTCTTCAACCTCTTTTTCTTTTGAACTCTCACTCTCATTTTTAACATCCCTCTCATCTTTTAACCTCACTTGATCTTCATATACTTGTCTTGGGGTTAAAGGTACAAGGGTGATTGGCCTTTTATGGAGCACAAAGGAGTATCTATTAGTGTATCCATCATGAGTCACATGCCTATCAAACTGCCACGGTCTTCCTAAAAGGATATGACCCGCATTCATTGGTACCACATCACAAACAACTTCATCTTTGTATTTGCCAATTGAAAATGACACCAACACCTGTTTATTCACCCTAACTTCCCCACTATCATTCAACCATTGTAGCTTATAAGGTTTTGGGTGCTTCAAAGTTTTCAAATTCAATTTTTTTACCAAAGTAGTGCTCGCCACATTAGTACAACTCCCCCCATCAATAATCACACTACATACCTTGTCATTAACATGGCAGCGGGTATGAAAAATGTTTTCACGTTGTACCTCATCATCTTCCTTTGCTTGAGTACTAAGAGCTCGTCTTGCAACCAAAAGCTCTCCACCCACCGGATACTCAAAGTCACCGGCATCCTCCAATGGTGGCATGGACTCACCATCAGATTCACCCTCTGATTCGATACCACCATCATCCTTCAAAACCATTACTCTCTTGTTTGGGCATTGTGATGCAATATGACCTGCTCCCAAACACTTAAAGCACTTAATGTCACGATTTCTAGTAGGTTGAGAATCTGGTTTACCTTGGTTTATTGTGCCTCCGGCCTTATGATCTCTGGAAGGTTCGGCCTTGGCCTTGAAACTAGGCTGGTCCTCCCTCTTGCTCCAATTCGGTTTCCATGTTGATGAAGAACCCGAATTTTGCCCAACCCGTGTGGAACCCTTCCTCTTCAATTGTTGTTCCACTTTAATGGCCATATGTACCATGTCAGTCAATTCAACATAATGCTGCAACTCCACTACATTTGCAATGTCTCGGTGTAGTCCATTGAGAAACCTAGCCATAGTCGCCTCTCTGTCCTCCTGTACATCAGCTCGAATCATGGCTATTTCCATCTCTTTGTAGTAGTCTTCAACACACTTGGACCCCTGAGTAAGAGTTTGCAATTTTTGGAACAAACCCCTATAATAGTGACTTGGAATGAATCTCCTCCTCATAACAGTCTTCATCTCCTCCCATGTCTCAATAGGTCTTTCTCCATTCCGTCTCCTACTCACAATCAGTTGATCCCACCAAACAATAGCATAATCGGTGAATTCTATGGCTGCCAATTTCACCTTCTTCATTTCGGAATATTCATGGCAGTCAAACACCAGCTCTATTCTTTTCTCCCACTCCAAATAAGCTTCAGGATCAGTTTTACCTTGGAAGGTTGGAATCTTCACCTTTATACTACCCAAATTATTATCAACCCTCTCTACATTCCTATCTCCTCTGTTCCCATACCTATCTTCTCTATTCCCATACCTATCTTCTCTATCCCCATACCTAACTCCTCTACCTCCCATTCCACGTCTAAATCTCCTCGCACCCACACTGGACATGCGATCATCCTCCTCTATGTCATTATCATCCCCGTAGTAATCATGAACTTCTTCTCTAACCGGAA
The DNA here is from genome assembly GCA_003430845.1 of Xanthoceras sorbifolium. NCBI lineage: Eukaryota > Viridiplantae > Streptophyta > Magnoliopsida > Sapindales > Sapindaceae > Xanthoceras > Xanthoceras sorbifolium. The sequence continues at coordinate 12,700,150 of CM010621.1, forward strand.
CCCTCTCTCTCCTACGTGCTTGGGGAACGGGTGGTGGCTGTTCCGCACGTGTATTTTCTACCCGATCTAATCGTTCATGAATCGGTTCCATTTCAGCCCTTAACAATCTCCCCATCTCCCTCATCAATGCTTCCATTATAAACTTTGTATCTACCTTTCCCAACACCTCATCCGAAGCACTTTCTTTAGACATATTCGCTGCAAAGAAAACGTTAGTAAAAAAAATAAAAAATAAATAAATAAAAGAAGCTCCTCACTTCACTCCCTCACGTGTTTCCCTCAAACAATAATTCACTCAGTTCCACTCCTGTTTCACACAATATATTCGGCTTTTACCCTCAGTATGTCCTCACCTCTCTTGCCTTTTTCCACTCGTAATTTTTTTCTCAAAAGTTCTTTTCAAACTAACCAAACAATAATCAGGATTTCTTAGCCACGTTCACACGAAACAAAAAGTTCTTAGGTTCACAGGAAACGAATCACAACGAAACTGATATTTTTTTTTTTATTTTTATAATCACTGCACGAATCAAGAAGAGAAATAACAATAGTTGATATGAATTCAACTACACGATCGGCCAAAAATAAAATTTTGTACTTTTTTTTTTTTTTTTTTTTTTTTTTTTCTCTCTCTCTCTTAGATCTGGAAAGAAATGCACAAACAAGAATATAACAGAATATACAACTTCGATCTGGATCAATGAAATCAAAAACAAGACTAACGCAGACTTAGATCTGGTTCAACGAAACCAAGAACAAGAATAATACAGACAGATAACTTCTCTCTGGATCAACGAAATCAAGAACACAGATAGATACTTAGATTTGGATCTACGAAATCAAGAACAAGTATAACACAGACAGATACTTAGATTTGGATCTACGAAATCAAGAACAAGAATATCACATACAGATACTTAGATTTGGATCTACGAAATCAAGAACAAGAATATCACAGACAGATACTTAGATTTGGATCTACGAAATCAAGAACAAGAACAAGAATAACACAGATAGATAACTTAGATCTGGACACTAACAAGAAGTTCTGGAAATAAGATATAATTCATTGATCAACGAAATCAAAGAAGAAGAAGATAGAATAACCTGATGTTAGAGCCCTAAGCTCTGATACCAAATGATATGATCCTCGTTGATTGTATCAAGATTGATGCCAATATTCGTTCTAACCTCTGGTTCGGATGGAAACCGCGACCCAACACCTATATCGAGATGTGAACCTTGGTATAAAGGAGGACGCCACAATCAAGGATGAAATACTCGATTGATAAGTCAAGGAGGAACGCCACAGAGAATTCTGATAAGTTCCAGTTAGTTCTCAAAGAACAAAGAGAAAACTCTCTCAAATTTCATTCAAAATCAATAATTACCCTTCTTACATCCATCAATATCCTTATATAATGAAACCCTAAAACAAAGGAAAGAAAACAAGATAGCCATTAAGGCCTTACAAATAGAAAACTAGAATGGTCATAATTGCCTTACAAATGGACCCAAACTAAAACAAACAACTATTAAATCAAGCCCAAACCGAAATTATGCCAAGCTTTCTCTTATTCAGCCCACTCAATTGCCTTGATGATGTTAATCAAGCCTTGGTCTTCATGTGGGTTCATCTTGGGCTTTAATAATTCAGAATCAGCCCATGTATCTTGGATTAGGCCATTGAGTGCTTCTTTGAATCTCTTAGCCCTTGCCCTTGTTATTGGCCCAATCGGAACATGCAATGGATCCCTTGGTGCAGCTCCCTTATTCTCATCATATCTTTTCTTTTATTGTTATTATTTCATTTAACTCATTTGACAATTAAATGTTAGTAAATGCCCCTAATATTTGCTTTTCTATAAGTAAAAATAATTTTTTGATTTATGGGCAAAGATCTTCCTTACCATTAGTCAAATTCCATCCAATTTAACAGTTGACCAGGTTTGATTATAAAAAATATCAAAATATCCCAAAAAAATATTTAAAATTACTAAAATTTATTAAATAAAAAATAAAAAATAGTTAAGATTTCTACCGTCTTCTCAACTATTTTTTATTTTTATTTAATGAATTTTAAAGATATTATATATTATATTAGGAGCATTTTGGTCTTTTTTACAGTCAAACCTGATTGACTATTAAATTAAATGGAATTTGACTAACAATACGGGAGGTCTTTGCCAATAAAAAGCTGTTTCCACTTAGTATTGGCCACGGTTCTGTTTGAACGAACCGCCGGTTTTGAAACGGGACCGGCGGTCTTCAGAACCAGTTTCAAATGTCCCGGTTTCGATTTTTTATTTTTTGGAACCGGAACTGCCGATTCAAAACCAAAGGGGAACTGGAACCACTAGTTCCAGTTTCTTTTTATTAAAAAAATATTGAAAATTTTTTTTGTGTCTTAAAGTAAAAACAAAACAAAAAAAAATTGATTATGCTTTCGGGACCGGCATGGAACCGTCGGTTCCAAGAACCGGAACCCCTCCGATTCCGAAATTGGAACCGAAACAGGTACCCCACAGTTCCAGTTCTGGTTCCGTCCTTGGGGAAACTGGAACTGCCGATTTTGAAATCGGAACCAGCGGTTTCAGAACCGTAATCATGACTATTTCTACTTGTAGAAGAGCAAACCTCGGGTTTGGGTGTTATTTGCTCTTATTTTAAAAGTGAATAGCAATGAAGTATCCTGACCCATTACAATTTATCCTATTTTAATACCTTCATCATGGGTGAGCTTAGAAGTAATTGGGGTGCAGTTAGTTGTTCTCTATAATCTGACAATCATAAAGCTCAAAAAGGATTGCTCAATAATCATATTTAGAACATCTCCAGTATAACTCTAAAATCTTTAACGTTCCGTTTAATGCGCGAGAATAATTAGACTATTTTTATGAGAAGAATAAAATTAGATTAGATTGAATTGGATTGAACTAAATTTATATTGTGATGTATTTGGTACAATATAGATTTGACTAAAAATATTATTGTATCTTATTTGATGTAGTATAAGATGAGATAAAATTATAATTGATTAAATTAATTTTCATATAAAATAAAATTATTTTAAAGTAAATTAAATTTATTTTAACTTAAATAAAAAATAAAGTTAATTTTAAATCAAATAAAATATATATTTAAATTAAATTAAATTAATAAATATATTTTTGAATAAACAAAATATTTTATTTTTTAAAATAAATAAAATTATTTTAAATTAATAAGATGATTTTAAATTAAATATAAATTAAATTATTAAATTAAATTTAGTTAAAAAATATTTTTTTGAATAAAATCAAATATTGTTTCAAAAAAATAATTTAAATATTTAAATTATTTTTTTAAATAAATAAAATTATTTAAAATTAAAATAAAATAAAATTAATTTTAAATAAAATAAAATTATTTTTTATTTATATTAAATATTATATTATATTAAAAGGTAAAAAAAAAAAAGACGGGATAAAATTGTCTCATCTCTTTAGGTGGGACTAAATAGTCCCACTAAAATGGGATAAGATGGGATTGTTGGGATTGGACAATCCCAACATATCCCAAACACAGGATTGGACAAAAATTATTTTTTAAAATTAGTCAAATCCTGTCCTTATACCATTAAACAAATACACTACAAAATAAATTAATTTGTGCTCCAACGTAACTTCAAATGAAAACTTTAAGGGCTCGTTTGGCAGGCAGGACTAGCTTGGACTGAATTAAATCTTGGAATTAGACTAAGACTGGACTGGACTGGCTTGAATTGGACTGGAACTAAGTCCTGACTTATGTTTGGTATGCATCGGACTAAGAGCTGGACTATTAAAATAGTCTATCAGTTATTTAGACATAATGGTTTGAACTAAAACTAGCAATATCTCTTGTTTGTTATTAAATGAGATTGAAAAAATGATAATTGTATTTTATATTTGATATATCATTTAAAATCAATTAAAAGAAAAATATAATTATTTAAATATTTTAAATTAAAATAAAATTGGTTAAAAATTAAATTTATATTAAATTAAATTAAATCAAAATTGTTAAAATTTTAAATTAAATTATTATATATAGTATGAAAATATTTAATTTTTCAATAAAATAAAAAATAAATAAAACTATTTAGATTTGGACAAATGTGGAGGAGACTATATTAGACCCAAGTTTTTGGCGGGTCAAGATAGTGAGGTTTTGGGCAATTTTTTGTGTGGGCCCGGAATAATTAGTCCCATTTTTTTTAGTCCAGAGAAGCACCAAACATGGGACTAAAATTTAGTCCAGTCTAGACCAGTTCCATGTACCAAACGTGGCCTAAAATTTTAAAAATATAAGGTTTTGTATAGTACAACTTCATATTTGGTGTAACTTCAAATGAAAACTCTAAAACTTCATAATATTTTTTTTATTTTTTTAAACAATCCAAAAGTTTTGATTAATTATTACTTTACCATATTCAATAAATTTTATATCAATTATATTCCTTTTATATTAAATAAATTTTATTTATACCCTTATCCAATCTAATTTATTCCAATTGTATCCCCTTTTATTATTTAATTTATATTTATTTTAAAATAATTATTATTTATTTTAATATTTATAATAAACTAAAGTTAAATATTTATTTAAAAAACACTAATTTAAAAAATATATAAATTAAAGCAAAATATAATATTGATAAAAATATAAAAAACTTCATACAAACTTGAGATAGTGGTCAGATGAAAATACCAAATTTTAAGAATTACTAGCTCGACATAGACAAATCAAGGATAAAGAGGGTTACATTGCACTCCGAAATGCTTTAATTAATTATTTATTGGATAAATATACTAATTCAGAAAATTAAATGATGATCAATTTGTAATATTATTTTTAATTTTTTTCTTTTATGAATGTAATGTAAAATTTAATAATAAGTGTAATATTTTAATTAATTAAATTTAATATTTTAATTTACTATTTGTAGTTAATTGTTATTTAAGTTACTAAATATAATCTATTATTATAAATTATGTTTATTAAGGATAAAATGTTAATTATTAATAAATAATAAAAAAAGAAAAAAAAAGAATATAAGAGGAAATATTCTTTTAGAGTAAGATTTAAAGTTATAAATTGAATATGAAAATTTTTTTGGTGTAAACGTTGAACCAAAATAGAGGAAAACTACACCATTTTGAAGTTATATACTAGAGGGATGCCTTTACACTTCGAATTTTGTATGGGCTCACTCCAATAAATAAAAGCCCTAACAACCTCTTCCGATCAGTCCGTGATTTATTTTGTTGCGTGGGGTAAAAAAACGGCGTCGTTTCTAGCTTGTAAGCGGTAATTGTTTGTTACTCTGTCACTACATGGCAAGCCGGCAAGTCATCGTTTTCTCAAGAAACTACTGGACACTAACGCTACCAGTTCTATATGTAATATGCTCCTTAAAAATGGATAAAACGAAGAACAAATTCGTGACGATGAACTTCCTCCAGTTCTCTCTCAGTTCAAGAAATTAGATCCAAAATTATCGTCAATTCGATGCCGATACCTTCAATTTCTCTTCTCCGTCACCGGTCACCGATCTTTACCAACATCCTCCGCCACGTCTCCACCGTCCACCGCCGTCACCTCCCGATCGTATTCGTCGCCGCCGCATCCAAACACCAGCAGCAAAAACCCTACAACGCGAACAAGAACCTCCTCAGAGCCAAACAGCACACCTCGAAAGAGTACTCCTCTCTCGCTCCGGTTCTCTCACCGGAAGAAAAGCCGGACCTCACGGAGTCGCAGGCCATCGGCACCGTTGCCGCCTCGCAAGCGAACTTCATGCGCGTCATCGTCCAGTCGGAGCCTTCTAGAAGCGGAGTGGAGCTGCTGTGCGTGGTGAGGGCTTTATTGAAGAAGATAAAACGGAGAGTTTTGGTTGGGGACAAGGTGGTCGTGGGGTCTATCGATTGGGTGGATCGCAGGGGCATGATCGAGAATGTGTTTCAGCGGAGCACGGAGATTCTGGACCCTCCGGTGGCGAATGTGGACCATCTGCTTGTGCTTTTCTCCATGGAACAACCCAGGCTCGAGCCGTTCACGCTCACGAGGTTCTTGGTCGAGGCTGAGTCCACTCGGATTCCGCTCACGCTCGCTTTGAATAAAGTAGAGCTTGTTGATGAAGAGGTCAGATTCTCTAATGCTAATTGATTTTCTTGTGCGAGTCAAGCCGAATATTGTCATGTCTCGACAGCGAGTCAAGCAGAGTCTAACCCAGTCTCCCGAGTCCCGGGTAAAGCCATTGACTCGACAATCGAGTCATATTAACATTTTCATGCACACTTTCTGACTTGATTTATTTTAATTCTAAATGATACATAAGAAGAGAGATTATATTTCTTGTTTTCATGCCTGACAGTTTCGAAGATTTTCAAGAATCTGTTATAAATTTAGGGGCAGATTACCATGGCATGACTGTATAACATTCACCGTAGTTGAACTAAACTTTTCGGATCACACATCTGTAAATGGTCAAATGTTTTGAGTATAAGATTACATACTATCCAGTTATGGTGGTATTTTTGTTCTTCTATTGTAATTCATGTTCATGTTTCTCGCTTTCTATTCCAGTAGCGTTGATACAAATCGTTTGTCTCTGCAGACATTGGTTGCATGGAAGTCTAGGCTGCAGAGCTGGGGCTATGAACCGCTCTTCTGCAGTGTAGAATCGAACCAGGGACTTGATTCTCTTGCATCAAATTTGAGAGATCAAACGACTGTAATCGTGGGTCCAAGCGGAGTAGGAAAGTCTAGTCTCATCAATGCTTTGAGGAGCAACCCCTGTGCCTCTGATGTTGCAGAAGCAGAAGGGGAGAATTCGTTCGAACCCGTGGGTTTTTCCTCATCCTGCCCCTCGTTTGCGTTTGAATCAAGTTGTATTTTTTACTTTTCTATTGTAAATTTCTCTTTTCAGATTTTAGGAAGCAAGTGGTTTGAAGATCAGCGGGTCGGGGAAGTTTCAACGAGGAGTGGCAGAGGGAAACACACTACCCGCCATGTTTCTTTGCTTCCATTAAGTGGAGGAGGTTATCTCGCCGATACGCCTGGGTTTAACCAGCCTAGTTTAATGAAAGTAACAAAGCAATCGCTTGCACAAGCTTTCCCAGAGGTTTGTGATGCCTTGAATGACCTTATCATTACTTGTTATTTCTTCAGCTGATGATTTTCTCCCTTTTTTTTCATCTCTTTCTCGTCAGACTCAGAAAATGCTAAATGAGAATGAGCCTGTGAAATGTGCGTTCAATGATTGCTTGCATGTTGGTGAGCCAGGATGCATTGTGAAAGGGGATTGGGAGAGATATCAATACTATTTTCAACTTCTTGATGAGATCAGAATCAGAGAGGAGTTTCAGTTAAGGACATTTGGAACTAAAAGAGAGGGCGATGTAAGGTATGTCATATTAGATGCGGCATACATGTAGGAATACTATAGTATACATATTTTTTTTAGAAATTTAGAAAACAATATGGTTAAAGAACTTCCTCCTTCCCATAAATGGTTAAGGTTCGATAGTTGAATACTGATTATTAATTTTGCATGTAGGTTTAAGGTGGGAGATATGGGTGTCCAGCAAGCCGAACCACGATTAGAGCCGAAGAAGCACAGGAGACAGTCTCGCAAGAGGATAAATCAGTCAATACTAGATGAGTTGGATGATGACGAAGAAGACTTGGACTTGGAAAATGATCCCGTTTTGAGAGCTTTAAGAAACGAAAACCAGTAAAAAGTTCCTTGGTTCCCAGCAGTCGTTGTACATGAGTAGTTTTTTTAACTGACTCTTTTGTTTTCCCTTTTTTCTGCGGTTAAAGTGAATTTACCAGTACAGAGTGCAATCTGATACTAGATCAGATTTGTACACGTTCTTACTTGAATGAAGACTAAATCCCGGATTATACCTGCTAATCGGGGTTGAAAAAGCTAATGTCAATGTCTGAAGACATTTTCATGGTTAAATCTTGATACAGTGTTCTTGTCCACACTATGCTGGGCTGTAAAATTGACTAAACAGAATTTTTTAACTAGTAAAACTACTGATGACTCAGTAAAGAAAATAGTGAGAATTCTATACCAATATCCATATAACTATGCTGAACTTTGAGGGCTGAATTTGTGCCGTACATTTCATGGATGTCAAACATTGCAGTTGTCAGTAATAGTTTGTTCGCATGTAGGATCAATTGGTGTAGCTTTATATAAAGGCTCTATTTGAGATCATCATCAAGTCAACCGGTGAACTGTCATTTCCAAGGCGAAGAAGAACATCTTGGTGCAATTATCGTATGGAATCAACTGACTTGCAAACTATTTTGCCCATCAGATACCCATCTTTTTAATCAATGGTGGTTGCAGAAACTGAAAAGTGTTCTTTTAGTCCTTTGCCATCAGTTAGGACAGTCTCCAACCAGACTCAAGTGTTTTCCAGAGAGCATACACTTATTAGTCATTTCATCCAACAAAATTTGCCAGGAGAACTCTGAAAAATCTAACACAGGCTGAGGAGTGAAGACATCGGTATAAAATATGGCCAGAATTTTAATTACAATGAACGGCCAATTGACATCAGAAAATAGTCTCTAACAAGGAGCTCAAAGCTTCTACATGTTAATATAAGATTGATTTGCATAAAATCATCGTTCTCTATAATTTATTGTTAATATCTAACAAGAATTACTGAAATGCTACTTCTCTGTCTTGATCTGTAAACAAGACTCTCAAAGAATGTTTGAAGAACCAATACCAGAAACTGAAAAATCAGATATAGGCAAAGCTATATAAAACTATAACATTTGATTGCTATTCTAACTATCAAGAATCACTTTCCATGGTCCATAATACTAATGTTTCAGAGATGTTTTTACCATCATTCACATCAAAAATTACAACAACTTTTCAACAACCAAGCAATCTAACCTCTAAGAGCAGAGAAACCATCACATAATCACCTGCAATGCATTATTACAAGGATCAAATGAGATCCTCTTAATGTCATTAACAGGACGGCAAAATCTTTATGCTGTCATAAATGGAAAGGCTTCTAATATAATTCACAGGAAGACGATGATTTCCTCTCCCAAGATTACGAAAAAAAAAATGGAAAGAGAGTAGTAATAAGAACCGCAAGCATAGGACACACAATAAATCAAGGTTGTGAAAGCTCTTTTTAATCGTTGTCTATAAAGTTTCGAATATTTGGGCAAGCAAAGCAAGCGCATTGTATTATCCTTTCATAAGAACCTCAATGCCAAAGCCTAAGTCATAAAAATCCTAGTAAATGCTAATATCAGATCGATCGCATTTACTTCTTGGAGGGTTTTTTCTTTGAAGAAACAGCCAGCTGTGGCTTGGGGTGCTTTTCGGCCACACTTGGATCCAACCACTTGAGAGGGTTGCGATTGAAGAAAGGCCAGTTAGGGACAGTAATCAATGTGGTGAGAACCACGCCACTTGCATATACCAAAACCATCATCTGAAATGACCCCAGCACGTATCCAGCACCCAATGCCACAACAGCGAATGCCAACAACAGTATCTGCATCAGCTGCTCTGCTAATTTTTGCCCTTGCCAATCCATCTACAATTGAAATGTTTAAGATCATCAATTTAAATAATGAATTACCAGATAAAGCTATCAACAAACACAGTACCTTTAGGCTTTAGCTTTGCATCTTAATCAAGACAACCCTACTTTAGACAACAAGAAGTCAAAACAAGACATTCATAATAAAAATCTTAGATTCATAGGATATTTGAAATCTATTAGAAATCTCATTCACATCATATAGACATATACACAAACATAAACAACACAAACACATGAAAAGCAATAGAGATTAGAGAGAGGCACTCGCGGCGGAGAAACCTCAAGCCAGTGTGAGGAGAGACAGGCGAAGACCGGCGGCGGACACCCAAACTGGCTGGGTGAGGCGGCAGAGAGACACGGGTGACCGGGGAGTGAGAGAGAGAGAGGAAGATGGCTCAGATGGGTTTGTCGCGCGGTGATGTTGGTGGAAATTCAGAGAGAGTGCGGCTGTGAGAGAAAAAATTGTGGAAAAATCTTAGATTTTGGGTTTTTTTTTTTTTTTCGCATTATATATTACGGGTTCAGTTAGGTTCAGTTACGCCGACGAGATCTTCTCTCTTACTCTAAAAGCATATAAAAATAACAAACAAATACCGATTCAATTTGTATTTTCATTCTCGGTTTCTAATTAACCAAACAGAGTCGTAACCAAAACAAATGTCAAAACGAGCTATTAAAAAACAATGAAAATTATTAAAAATTTGACTGATCAATAGAGTTACAAAATCGAGGACATGTAAATGCAGAGCAGACGATAGAGAGAGAGAGAGAGAGATGGAAAGCTTGAACACACCTTGACGAGAGAGTTTCAGCGAAGCGAGGAACGATGTCTGAACGTGAACCAACTAATCGCGAAGTTCAATTTCAGATCTCAAATTTGTAAGCTGTGGATGTTTATCAGCCGCAGGATTCGATTACTAAATGCACTTTGGGGTCAAACGGGATTGCACACCGTTGGATTAGATTCATAACGCTGATTAAATTGACTGCAAGGATTAGGTGGATGAGCCGTCTGTAATTTATACATTTGCCGTGAGGATTGGGATTTGGGAAGGTTATTATTATTATTATTTTATTTATTTTAACGTTACAGGGGAAGAACGCAAATTGAAAAATTATTTAATTTTAATTCGTTTTAATTTTAAACTGAGTTTTAAAATTGAATAGGATTAATTTTCTTTTTTGATTCCTTACAATTAATTTAGAATTTTGGGAAGAGGGACATGACTCGAATTTACAATATCATAATATAAGTGTGAAAGGCATACATTGTACTAATCTCATCTTGTCATGATTAATTTTTTTTAACTTTTTAAATTTGTCCTTAAACTCTACAAAATTTTGTTGGCTAAATAATACTTATATAACTTAAAACTATCGTCGAATGTATTTTGGTGATAAAAATGATAATTCGGCATGATAATGTTTTATGTGGTTCGGTGATAAAGGTGATAATTCATCGATAATATTTTAAATTCGAATCACTATCACTACAATAAATGAATATGTCAAAAAATAAAAAATAATAGTCTGTTGATGCCTAAAATGCATCGTCTCCTGATCGTTAAAACTTCAAGGGGCGTGTAGCTGCAAAAGAAAATAACAGCTATAAGGAATTACGACGGAGAGTCGGAGTAACCCTCGGACGCTCAAATTAGTATTCCTGTAATTGAGGGAAGACCTGAGGGTGAGGGGATGAAAAAACACGGTAAATATCAGAAGTAATTTTGTTGTGTTTGGATAAAAAAGTGTGTTCTCTCCTTCATTTTTTTATCTTTTATAGTGATTGTACGGGGGGATTCCGTTCTTAATGTGACTGATTTGATTGATGAACCGGTAAATATGTGATTGATAAGATGTTGACATTCCCTTGTCTTCCGAAGGTCGTAGTCTCCCGATCTCCTTCGTTCCAGGTCCACATTTGGGCAAGGATCGAAGGCTGGAATACATAGCAGTCCATTGACATGTGGCTCCTAATTATTGGGGACAGGGTGGCCAATATGAAGGTACCATCATAGTCCTTTTTTTTTTTTTTTTTTTTTTATAACACTAAATTGGATTGAGTTTATAGAAATAGGACCGAGTTAGTAAATTGAGTGGAAATAATAATATCCTTCAAAATTAAATTTGAAAAAAAACAAAAAAAAATTTTAAAAAAAGTACCGAGGGAGAAAAAATTTTATACTTTGCCGAGATCTACAGTGAACACATAAAACTAGATAAACAAAATATATTTTTACTTATAGATCATTGAAAAAAAAGTAGAACTACGCAAATAAATAATTTTTTTTTAAATAAATTTTTCTTTTGCCGTGATCTAATTTTATTTAATCGTAATCTATTTACTTTAACCGTAATATAATTTCCTTACAATGTAGCTCTACTTCTCTTTTTTTTTTTTTTTTTTTTTTTTACAAAAGAGATTAATAAAAATTACTTTATAAGAGTAAAATTGAATTTTTATAAAAAATGGTGATATTTCTTAAATTTTTGTTAACTTAGCTAAGTTGATTTTAACTAATCTCTCGGAATAATATTACAAGTGTGGTCCAATATTTCTAACATATCTGATTTCTCACTAGTCTCTTTATATTCTAAATATGAAACAAATAAAAAACACAGTAACCAGTTTTAAACAGCTTTTGCATTTTAGAAAATACCAAGATTCTTGTGTATAATAAAAAGCCTAAAGTCATGTTATCATTTTTACTAAATCTCTTGGTCCCATACCAGAGTTACAAGTAAATTCGATCTTTGTAGATTCAATTTTACTTTTACATAACTTAAAAAGCGAAAAGTTTGGCCGAGGATGGAAATTTGTTTGGCCATCAAAAATAATTCCAAGAACACGGTTGATGTCCATATTAAATTCAATTAATTTTTTTTATAATCAACAAAAAATCTAACAGAACCATAAACTAAACATAATATTGAAAAGAAACAAAATCTGATGTCTGATTCATCAACTAAATAACAGCTCAGTCACTAATAAAAGTAACAAAACTCCCTTCATAAAAAACACAAAAGAAAAGAGTGAAGTGCAATCCTTGACTTTGCTGACTAAAGCTGTGACCATCACTCACTCAAGAGAATGCAGCGCTCACTTCTTCGATTTGCTGGTTGCCAACTGGGACTCGGGCTACAAAACAAACAAACCCAAGCAAAAATATAAAACCAAAATAAACATGGACAAGTAATTTACACTTCTCAATCAATCAAGCTTGTTAAAGATTTATACCTCCTTCTTTACTGATTCTTCCTTTTCAGACAAGGTCAGTTCAATATGGCAAGGGGACGACATATAAGCTGCATTTGTTTTTTGGGTTTAATAGTTAGTTAACATAAACAATGCATGTCCAGAATGTAAAGATGAATCAAAGATAGACGATTCGATATATTACGGTTAATTCTTCCATGAGCACGGTAGGTTCGGCGCCTTTGCTTTTGGGCCTGGTTCACCTGAATGTGAGAAATGTAGAGTGTGTCGACATCCAAACCTTTCACCTGGAAATAATTTGACAGATATTAGAAAAATAAAAATTACGAAAATGCCAATAAATTAGTAAAAAACCATAAGGGATAACATACTTCAGCATTACTCTCAGCATTCTTAAGCAAATCCAAAATGAACTTAGCAGATTTGACAGGCCAGCGTCCTTGGCCATTTGGATGCCTGTTCTTTGCCTGAGCAGTGCGTCCGACACCACGACAGAAGCGTGTGAAGGGTATGGCCTGCTTATGAACCATAACATCCTCCAAATATCTCTTTGCCTTGGTCAAAGGCAACTTCCTGATGGCATGCGCTGTCTCTCTTGTGTTCTGTAGTGAGTAAAGAGGAACTAGACATTAAGAGTCGACAACAGTAAAAACAAAAGGGCTAATATTTAAGATGAGCATTATCTTCAATTACAAAATTATGCCAAATATTGAAACAACAGTCACAAGCAAAATAAAACAGAGACACTCAAACTCCTTAGCCTTATTAATCACTCTTAACTGAATGAATTTTCAGTGAAGTACTATTACTAGTTGCACAAACAAGGAGGTAAATAAAAAACCAATATCATAGAGGCAAATTGTGCTTTGAGGTAAGTGTTGCATCATTTACTGAACCTTCAGTCACAAATAACTACATAGGTTCACCCAATAACAATGCAGGTAATTTTCCTGAAGTTTACAAGAGCCGTGTTCACAAGAGGTAACAAGACCCTGCTTTTTCAATCAGGTTTTTGAATCAGAATCAATCAAAATCTTATTAATGGCAGCAAGAGATAAACCGCCAAACTATGCAGGAAGTTTCCTGAAGTATAAAGGAAATTGTTCACAAGAAGCAACATAGGCATTAACAACTTCAAAAGAAGCACCAACCCTTCAAACAAGAAGGGAAGGAAAAGTCACCATGATATAAATGTGTCATCATTTACTGAACCTTCAGCCACCAATAAAAACAGAGGTTCACCCAATAACAATGAATGTAATTTTCCTGAAGTAAACGAGAGCCAAGTTCACAAGTGACAACAAGACACTGCTTTTTTCATCAGGTTTCAGTTGAACAGCGAATCTAACTTTAGCCTATTAACTCTATCAAAACAAAATAGGCTAAAATGAGTCTCAAATCTTAAGTTCACCTCAAATAACCAGCACAACCATATCCAAGCTATCCTAACACGAACCCTTCAAACGAGGGAAGAAAAACTCAGAACCAAGCATATTTCTCACTAAGATATAAATGTTACATCGTTTACTGAACCTTCAGCCACCAATAACAACAGAGGTTCACCCAATAACAATGAATGTAATTTTCCTGAAGTTTACGAGAGCCAAGTTCGCAAGAGACAACAAGACACTGCTTTTCTCATCAGGTTTCAGTCTAAAATTAGTCTCTTATGTTCAACTCAAATAACCAACACAACCATATCCAAGCTATCCTAACACAAACCCTTCAAACAAGGGAAAAAAAACTCAGAACCAAGCATATTTCTCACTAAGATATAAATGTTACATCGTTTACTGAACCTTCAGCCACCAATAACAACAGAGGTTCACCCAATAACAATGAATGTAATTTTCCTGAAGTTTACAAGAGCCAAGTTCACAAGAGACAACAGGACACTGTGTTTTTCATCAGGTTTCAGTTGGACAGCGTTTCAAGATTTAACCTATTAACTCTATTAAAATAAAATAGGCTCAAACGAGTCTCACTTTTATGTCCACCTCAAATAACCAATACAACCAAACCAAGGTATCCTAGTCAACTCAGCAAGGTAAAGACATAATATCTTGATCATACACATCAGAACATCCTTTAGAGAGAACCCCTTGTTACAATATATTAGAATGCTCTTCACTCAAAACAAACAAATACGAAATGTAAACTATAACAGAGAAGAGAGGCAAATCAGATAATAATCAATTATCACATATATGTGACATCGTTTACTGAACCATCAGCCACAAAAAACAAACAGTGGTTCACCCAATAACAATGCATCTGATTTCCCTGAAGTTTACGAGAGCCCTGTTCACAAAGGCAACAGATCCCTGCTTTTTTCATCAGGTTTTCTCACACCCAAATAATTACAATTGAAATTTTTTTTTTTTGCAACCTAATAGCAGTAAATTAACACGATAACAAATACAATTTCGACACATAAATGGACTCGCACAACGACATCACACAAATTAAACCTATAAATCGTGTATAAACCAGTCTCAATACTTATCAAGAGAAAAATATACCTTGAAATGAACCCTAAGATCAGAGCCCCTAGCCTTGCAAGCTGCAATATACAAGATAAAACACTGTTTAGGTAATAATAAAAAAGAAAAATATGCAAAAAAAAAAAAAAATGGAGTTATGATACAGAGAAAAACAGATCCACTTAGAACGAAAAATGAAACTTACACTTGGTGGGGTTGTCAGGCTCTTTTGAGTACTTCACCTGGAAACAAAATTTTATAATTAGAGGGATGAACACCACAACAAATAAATAAGCAAACTATTAGCACATGAGAGAGAGAGAGAGGGATCAGCGTAGAAGTACCATGGCGGCTGTTGAGAGAAGCTGCTTCTGTGAAAGTGAAGTTGATTCGCTTCGTTTGGTTCGAGCAGCAGAGATTAAGAGACGCGATAGGGTTTCTTTTTATAAGCGAAAGCAAAATACGAAAACCCTAGCTCTCCTCGTCACCGGACCTAAATGGTGATCCGGATCTTAACTTGGTTTGGGCTTTGAATGGCCCACTAGTAATTTGATTGGGCTCTGCGATGTGGCTGTTTATAAGGCAATAAAATTTCGCTAACACGATGTCGTTCTCTTATTGGCTCTTATGGATGCCGGATGGGCTTTTTGTCACTGCCTGTGCCTGATACCGTAATGCGGCCCATATAATTCCAATGTTATTTTGGCACCCCCGTTTATTTGAATTTGTTCAATTATTGAATATAATAATAAGGAATTATATTGGATGTAGTAACCAACATTGGTCAGGCCCAAGATGTCAGAACCTACGTAAAAAGTCCAGTCCAAGTTGGCTAAACATTTCTTTTGTAGGCCTAGAGCCCCGTCAATTGAACCGTGACCCTTTTCAAAAACCCAAGGCTTAGTAGAGTCTTTACTGGGACTAACACATGGTCCAAGCCCAAATGCTCAACAATCTGGAATGCTAGTGAAGACCCAAAGATGCGAGGTCTATAACGTCGACCTATAAAGTCGACCTACATGTCGAACGATTTGTCAACTGACATGCCGACTTACATGTCGAACCACACATTAGCCCACATTTCGATTCATATTTTGACCTACATGTCGTCCGACATGTCGACCCGTACGTCGACCCGACACCCACGAATCGACTCTTGACCAGTGTACTGCCCTTGTAACACCCTCTGACCCAACCCATCTGGATCGATTCAGGGAGCACTACTGGGTTTTCAAAACTTGATTTAACTCTGTTTATAATTTAAAACTTGACTTGACTCACTTTATAATTTGAAAACTAATGAAAACTAAATAAATTATATTTTAAAATCCCTTTTCATAGTGAGCCCATTCAAAACTGTTTTGAAAAATTTTGCCAGAGTATCCTCTATTTTTCTGATTTTCCAAAAATCCTGTTTACGTCAAAAACTCAAACAATATAATATTAACACTTCAAAACTCATTTCTCAATCAAATGCGTACTCTACCATATAGTGCGACTTTCCAAACATTTTCAAATAAAACAATTCATAATTTAATATTTACAAACTTTGAAAACATAAACCATTAAACAACTATTTACAAAACATATATATATATATATATATATATATATGTCAAATTTACAAATTTCTGTATATGCATGCATAACTGAATATAATATACAAAACTATATAACTACCCAAAGGTATGGTGACTCTGAACCTCAGTCTACAGCTATCAGTTCTTCAGTCATTTCCTCCGCTGGTATCTCTATTACGTACGCGTGATAAAATCAACGCGTTAAGTAATAATGCTTAGTGGGTGTACACTAAAATATTTTAAATAAAACATAAAACAATAGAACTAGTTTCCAGAATATAAATATCAATATATATATATATATATATATATATATATATATATATATATATATCCAATACTGAAACTACGTTAATTAACATATTTTCAAATGTTTCTGGGTTTCAATTTCAACAACATTTCTTTATTTCCACAACATTTTCTAACTTTCAGTTCTTAATTGGGCCTCTGATACACATAACAGGGTTTACAGGACTGGATTACGGGTTTACAGTCGGGTTTCCCATTTCAAAATGAAATGGTATCCCTATATACACAGTCGGTTTCCCATTTCAAAATGGAATGGTATCCGCATATTCACAGTCGGTTTCCCATTTCAAAATGAAATGGTATCCGTAGAATCATCATAATTATCAAGAATATTAGTGCAGTACTGCTAAATATACCCAATTGACATGTCAATCTCCTATATCATATTTCCCTATACATATATTAGAGCCGTTATTCAGAGATTTCAGATAATGTTTCAACAATCTAATAACTTTTTATAAGACAGAAATTCTCTTAATTATTTCAAAATCAAAATCAATCACTACGTGTAAAACAAAATATTCAAAATATATAAAGTAACAGAAAACAGAGCATAATCAGTATATTGCGGAAATTAAAATCATTAAATTCAACATAAATTACATTTCTAGAATTAAAAATCATTTTCAAGAATTATTCACAAATAGATTCAATCAAAACTATTTGTGTGTACACCAATCAGGATACCAGTTTTACGAACTTTTCTTTCCTGGAGTTCCTTTTTCTTTTCTCCTTCTCTTTTTCCCTCTTCTTTTCCTTTTCTTTCTTCTTCTTCTTCCTTTCCTCTTCTCTTCTTCTTCTTCTCTTCTTCTCTTCTTTCTCTTCTTCTTCTTCTTCTTCTTCTTCTTTCTTTCTCTTCTTCTTTCTCTTCTTTCTCTTTCTTTTTTTCTTTTTCTTTCTCTTCTCTCGTTCTCCCTCTATTTTTCTGTGTTGCTTCCTCGTGAAGCTTCTACCGCTATCTTATTTTTTTATAAAATTTTGGTCATCGCGACCGCTCCTCGCGACCTGTGGTCGTGCCACCTGGTTGCGTTGCTCACTGGAGTGATTTCACTGCTTTCATCGCGATCAACCATCGCGGTGTCTGGTCGCGATGTTGGTCGCATTGCTCACTGCCCAAAATCAACATTTTTACCGCGAGCTGCTCATCGCGATCCCTGGTCGCGGTGCTTACTGCCTCAAATCATCATTTTCACCGCGAGCTGCTTATCGCGATTCCGGGTCGCGGTACTCACTGCCAACATTTTCCTTTTCTTTTATGTATTCTTTCTGGACCGCTCCACCTGGAAACCTTAAAAATATACATACATTTAATTACATTTTTCACCCCTTAAATCATAAATATCATATTCACATATTCAAAATTAATTCAACCATACTTTTCATATTTATTTGAAATTAGGAATGTTACAATTCTTCCCCTCTTAAGAAATTTCGTCCTCGAAATTTACCTATAGTTGATGATCTAAGCCCACAACCATCAAACTTCAAATTTGAAGTCTGATAGACCAAGTCAATGAGGCAATCAAGTCCTCATTGATCTTGGTTGAGATACTAGGGGAGTGATCCATCCTCCAACGGGTGGATCACATGTCTATAAATAATAACACCCTCACTTAAAGAAGGGTTCACATTTTTAAACTTTCTTAATCATCGAAGTTGATAATAACCCGCATTGTTCATCGTTTACCTAAGACCATCAACTTCGACCGCCATGAACTGCCTCATACTTACAACTTCGATCACCATACAATCATAATTAGTATTCATTCGCGACCACGACTAACAATAATCGAATCACCAATACTCAGGAATTATTTTTATTTGTTTTATTTCGTGTTCTTATTATATTCGTATATAATCAATTGACTTGAGCGTCGAAGTGTATTTGGCCGGCATTGCCCCGGTGACCAAGCATTCAATTGACCTCGTGCCTCTAGTTTTGCAAGTTGTAGTGCTCTGATCTTCGTCCTATCATTTTCGTGGTCAACAATTTGACGCCTACCGTGGGACAAGATGATCATTGAACGAGCAAAACTAGAGCTCTACGTCCTTATGCTACAATGTCGAATGACGATTCATGCCATGGTGCAATGGAGGCCCAACTACAACTCCTTATCTCGCAGATGCATGAAAACACTTAAATTCTCCAAGCTCTCGAGGAGAAGAACCAATAAGTTAGGGCAGAGAACCAATAGTTCCAAAGCAAGGTTCGCTCCCTCTCGACCACTCGACAATTTGGGAATATGTCGACCTCCTATGCACCACCGCTCGACCAAGTTGTTCCCGTTGTGTACTATAAGACTGTTCGATCGGAGGATCAAGGTATAACTACTAGTGACCTTCACCACATCCATGTTGGTGGAGAGTATGGCTCAGAACCAGCGGGAGCAGTTAACCTCATTCTCCCACCGATGTCGAACCCGTAAGTTGGAGCGACGACGACCCAATGAGACGACCTACCATGAGCAACCTAGGAGGTGCAGCCTGTGTCAACCCCTAATGTGACCAACGATGGTTCAACACTGACCATCCTACCACATGGGATGCCATTAACTCCATCACATTCGACCCCATCGAACTCGAAGATGGTAAGCTCTAATCTTGCCTTTGCTAACACTGATCTAGTTCGCAGGTTCACTGAGATGAAGGCTCTTATTCAACGCATTCTTGGAATGTCGGCCCCGATAAAGAAAAGTGCAGCGAACAACTTGGTTGTCTCACATTTCATTGACCCGATAGCCCTGATGGAGATGTCTATGAAGTTCAGCTTTCCCAACATGAAGCACTACGACGGCACAACCGATTCGGATGACCATATAGCACAGTATCGCCAGCAGATGTTCATGTAGTGACCAAAAACAGTCTAAGCCGAACAACGCTTAAGCCTGCATCAAGGCCCGGCCCAAAGCCAAGATTATAAGACATATGAGCCCAACATTCAGACAAACATACCACGTCTAAGGCCCAAGAGACAAATTACGCAGTGATGGTGTCGCTCGAACGTGGTAACATGGTTCGACCATATCATTCGACCATAGAGCCACGTATCGACCATATTGTCCAAACTTGGATTTGGCAGCTCAATGATGTTGATTCGACCAAAATAGACATGGCTTGACCATGTCGTTCGCCAAAGACCCTTAGCCTGAACATGACCATCTTGGATCATTGCCACACCATCAAGACTCACGACTCTAACGTGTCGTTCGACCATAGCACCTTTGATTGGTCACGACTATCGAAGCTCATGAGTCCTTATGTCGCTCGACAGTTCCCCATGGTTGAACCTTATCATTAAGTTGAGGGCCGTCGTTCGACCATCATAACCATCTACTTCATGAGCAGTACTTCGACCTTAACTACTAAGTCAAACCTCATCTATCAAACTTTGAATTTAAAGTCTGATGGACCCAGTCAAGGAGGTTATCACATCCTCTTTGATTTGGGCCAAAAAATCAGGGAGGCTAATCCACCCACTAACTGGTGGATCACCCCTTATAAAACCCAACCCCCATTTAGAGTGAGGGTTCACGAAATTCTACTCACTCACAGGTATTAAGAGCAATAATTCAACATTATTGACTTTCCAAGTTGTACGATTCCCGAGAATCACCGTTTCTAAGCAAATTTTGGCCACCGATGTACGTTGTTCATATACGATTCCGACCACCTCTAGTTCGTACTTTCTACCATTATCGATTCATACTCAGGAAGTATATTTTACTGTTCATTCGTTATTTCTATTTAATTTATTACAATTGGACTAACTTGATCATCGGAGTGTATTTGGCTGGCATCGCCTCGGTGTCCAAGTACTACAGTCGACCTTTCGACTTTGATTTTGCAGGTTGTAGTGCCTCGATCCTCGTCCCACTATTTTTCGTGGTTTACAGTTTACAGCGACAATCCCAAGCAACCTGAGGGAGGCATGCATGTGCAAGGGTTTAGATCGAGTTTGGTAGGACCAGCTTTACAATGGTATACCAATCTTCCTAATGTCTCCATCAGCTTCTTTGCTCAACTCACAGATACCTTCGTGGAGCAATTTGCTAGTAGCAGGAAATTGGATAAATAGTCGGACGACCTCTACACCATTAGCCAGAGGCGAGAAGAGCGCCTACGCGACTATGTAGGGCGCTTCAACAAGGAGAAGGCCTTCATTCCTCACTGCAACCCGGCAACAGCTATATCAGCCTTCCCGAAGGGCTTGCTAAATGACTCAAACTTATACAAGGACCTGACTAAGTATTTGTGCAAGACTATGAAGGACGTCTTAGTTAAGGTATGGGCACAAATCAAGTGGAAAGAAGATGAGGTAAACTACCAACCTGTCAAGTCGAGTAGAACCGATGGTAAAGCCAACAGCAGAGTCGAGCGTCGCTTGAGTGACCATAGATCAGAACCTTACCCCACTACATCCCGCAGAGATGGAAGGAACATAGAAGTACGTCGACCCATTTATCGACTAACTCGACCAATCGACCAATCTAAGAGTAGGTGTAACATCCCGGATTTCGGGTAATTAATTTTATATGTGTGAAAATAAATTTTACTATTTGAGGGGGTGTAAATGTAATTAAATGTATTTTATGATTTCCAGCGGACCAGATTGAATAGTGAAAAAAATAAAAAATTGAAAACTGGACCAGAGAGCATCGCGACCTGGTCACCGCGACCACAGGTCGCGATAGCTCGTTCGCGGTGAAAAACGCAATTTTGGGCAGTGAGCATCGTGACCAGTCACCGCGACCACAGGTCGCGATGAAATTGTCAAAAGTTGGCAGAGAGCAACGCGATCTCTCGCGCGACCAAGGCGCGCTCGCGATGAAGGCGGTGCGCGCACTCCAGTGAGCATCGCGACCTGGTGTCGCGACCACAGGTCGCGACGGCGGTCGCGGTAGCGAAAAAAATATAAAAAAAAAGAGAAGCTTCTTGCAGAAGCCAGAGAAAACAGAACAGCGAGAAAAGAAAGAAAAGAGCCGAAAAAAGAAAGAAGAAGAAAGAAAAGAAAGAAGAAGAAGAAGGAGAGAGAAGAGAAAAGGAAGGGTAGGTAAAAAGGAAAGACGAAACCGTAGAACCACGATTTACCGAAAAGAAAAGGATTCCAGGTTGGTGTACTTTTGTTTTCGGAACCATTACAAAAAGTCTTTCGTTATTGTTTTGTTTTCGTTTTCGTTCGTTTTCGATTTCGTTAAAAGTTTTCGATTTCGATTATTCGTATGAAAAGTGTTTATCTATATGTAAAATTGATGATTTGTAGATTTATGATTGATTTCGGACCGATTTTATGATAGATTATATTTCGATTGTAATTTCGAACATTTCGATTTCGTTAAAATACTTGATTTTGATTTTCGTAAAATTATTGAATATGTTTCTTGAAGAATATTATGTGATTTGTATGTTTATTGAGTAATTATTGTTATTGAGTAATTATTGTGACATTTCTTGCGAATTTGGTTTATCGGAAACGGCCCTAGGATACGTAGACATAGAAATGGATATAGGAGGTTGGTATACCAGCTGGGTTTTACTGAGCAGTACTGCGCCGATACTGATTGATTGATACTGATGATTCTGATGTACCTCCTCTTGGATTCGTCCAGAGGCTGGGAGATACGTACCTCCTCAGGATTCGTCCTGGGGGTTGGGAGTTAATGTACCTTCCCAAGGATTCGTTCCTGGGATAGGGAGCTATGTACCTCTCTAGGTTCCGTACCCACGGTCCTAGAGTTGGGAGACATGTACCTCCTCAGGATTCGTCCTGGGGGTTGGGAGCTTGACCCATATTCCAGTCCTAATATGTTTAGTATTCTAGCGGGCCAGAATTGAATGGAATTGAAAAGTGAACCGAACGATTCTATTGATAGCATTCGTATATTGACTGCAGTATTGAAATTAAAGTGATTGAAATAGTTTAATGCTCTGATTTTGAAATTTATTTGATTTTGAAATGGATTCGAAATGAATTATATATATATATATTGTGATTTATTTAATTGAGTTTGTAGTACACCCACTAAGCTATATGCTTAGCGCGTTAGTTTGTTTCTAACGCGTAGGTACCAGGGATCCGGAAGAGGCTAAGGACTGAAGAGATAAAGAGTTGCGGACAGAGTCTCAGAGATTTGTATAGTTGGGTAGCTATATTGTGTTATGTATTTATATATTCTGAAAGCATGCATATACAGGGGAGTTGTAAATATGTTTTGTAAATATGTTTTTAATTAATCACTTTATGATTTCTGAATGTCTATATATATATAAAAGTTTGAACTGTTTTCTTTTATAAATTGTGATAAACTGTTTTGATAAGTCGCACTAAACGGCAGAGTGCGCAACTGTTTGAAAGTGTTATAGAAGTGTTTGTGAAAATATGAATTTGATTTGATTTGTGGAAAACAGGTTTTGGGAAGTCCGAAAAACAAACGGTACTCTGCCGAATTTTCGTGAAAAATTTATTTATTGTTATAGGCTCACTTGAAAATGATTTTTATCTGTCTTAAGGATTTCTATCTGTTTTATGGGCTCACAATGATTTTGAAATGTAAAATTGAAGTTTTGAAAAATTTAGAAAGTCCGAGTAGCGCTTCCCGGGTCGGTCCGGCCGGATCGGGTCGGGGGGTGTTACAGTAGGTACCCGAGTACAACTTAAGCATCAAACCAGAGGAGGTAATAATCGTCCTCAAGGAAATAGAAGGCTCAGTGAGATGGCCCGCAAAGATTAAGAGCCCGGCTGATTAGCGAGATAACTCAAAGTGGTGCGAGTTCTATGGCAATTAAGGCCACATAACAGAAGATTGTATCGCCCTTCGACTGGAAGTAACGAAGCTCTTTAAGAGGGGACATCTCAAGGAGTTCTTGACAGACAAAGGTAAGAACACCATGGCTCTACGTGACAAAAGGCAGCGCGACAGTCGTGCGATACCACACCTAGAACTCATCGACATGAAATGACATATAATGTTATCTCGAGCGGGTCCGAAGTAAGGGAGTTACATTCTCAGAAGCCAAATGTAACACGCTCGACAAGCTGGGAACCTAGAGGTCTGACTACATCGACCAGTCGACTAGACATTTGACTATCCCATTAGCTTTAGCAGCGACGAACACACAGACCTACTCAACCCCTATCATGACGCCATTGTCATCTATTTGATAGTAGTCAACTGCCTAATCAAGACGATATTAGTCGACAATATTAGCTCGACCAATGTTCTCTTTTTCGATGCCTCGAGGGAGATACAGATTGACGAAGCCAACATAACTCGACGGTCGACCGTCCTAGTAGGCTTCAACAGCGAGCACAAGAACACTGTCAGAGAGATCGTTCTACCAGCCTATGCTGATGGAGTTAACATGAACACCCGGTTCATGATACTCGACTGCTCCTCCTCCTACAACATCATCATGGGTCAACCATGGATTCATGAGATGAGGGCCATTCCATCAACTTAGCACCAAGTGATATGCGTTCCAATAAGTGGGGAGTTCGTGAAATCTGGGGGCAATAAAAGATATCGCGCAACTGCTATAAAAATACCTTAAAGACTAAGCCAGCCGACTTATAGCAATTATAGAGCTGAAGTTCTACAGTCGACAAGGACAAGCCTAAAATGGAAGAGCTCGACGAAGTACGCATACATCCGCACTACCCGGATCATAAGGCCAATATAAGGTTCTGATTTACACTTAACCTTAAAGTCAAGCTCATCGACTTCCTATCAACACGTACGACAGCTTCACCTGGTCGTATGCAGACATGACAGACATCTATTATGAAGTAATGGTCCACAAGTTACAGGTAGATTCGGACTACCCTACCGTGAAGCAAAAAAGACGGAAGTTTGCGCCCGACAGCAACAGAGTCATCAACGAGGAGATTCAAAAGCTGATCTACATCGGATCAGTAAGTCAACTATCCCGACTGGTTAGCTAATGTTGTAGTCGTGAAGAAAAAGAATTGGAAATGACGAGTATGCATAGACTTTACTGACTTAAAAAAAGCATGTCCTAAGGACTCATTCCTTCTACCACACATCGACATGATGGTAGATGTCATAATCGGACATGACCTATTGAGCTTCATGGATGCGATCTCGGGCTATAATCAAATCCTAATGCATCCGGACAACCAAGAGAAGTCTTCCTTCATCACTGAGCGAGGGATCTTCTGCTACAAGATAATGCCCTTCGGCCTTAAGAACGCAGGGGCAATCTATCAAAGGCTAGTCAACAAAATTTTCGCCAATATGCTAGGTCAAACCATGGAGGTCTACATCGACAATATTTTAGTTAAGTCCCTCGTGGCAGAGCAACACCTCGACCATCTACAACAGTCATTCAATATGATCGACAAGTATAATATAAAGCTCAACCCTACCAAGTGTTCCTTCAGGGTCTAATTCAAAAAATTCATTGTCTACCTTATAACCAAGAGGGGCATTGAGGCCAATCCCGAGCATATTCAATCCGTCATAGGACTACAATCTCCAAAATGCATCAAGGACGTCCAAAAACTAACCGATCGACTCGCGGCTCTAAATCGCTTAATCTCCAAGTCATCATAACGGTGCCGACCATTCTTTGATACTCTAAGGAAAATCAAGTCGCTCGAATTGACTCAGCCATGTGAGGAAGCCTTCCAAAGTATCAAAGAATACTTGGTCAACCTTTCACTTCTGTCGAAACCTAAGGTCGGGGAGACCTTGCTACTCTACCTAGTGGTATTCGAGACAGCCGTTAACGCTGTACTGATCAGGGAAGAAGATGGAAAGCAACTATCGGTATACTACGTGAGAAAGTCTCTACTCGACACAGAGACACGCTACAATCAGTTAGAGAAGTTAGCCTTTGCACTCGTTACAGCCGCAAGGAAATTGAAACCTTATTGCCAATGTCACACCATCAGTGTGATGATTACCTTCCCATTTAAGAACATATTGGACAAGCCCGAGCTATTCGGTCGACTAGTCAAGTGGGCTATAGAATTGAGTGAGCACGACATCAACTACCAACTGTGCACTACAATCAAGTCGCAAGTAGTAGCCGACTTCATCGCTAACTTCACACCAAGTACGTATCCTCAAGCTGAGAAAGAACTACTTACCTTAACGTATGACTTTATGGAAGGCGAATGGACCTTCGCAGTCGACGGCTTCAGCAACGCTAAGGGTAGTGGGCTCGACATAGTACTCATCTTACCCAATGGACACGTATTTTAACGATCCATCCGAGGTGGATTCAAGATAACAAACAATGAAGCTGAATATGAAGCTCTTATAGTCAGGCTAACCTTAGCCAAAGGCTTGAAGGTTAAGCAACTTAAGGTCCGAAGTGACTCACAGCTGATAGTGAGACAATTGCAAGGGTCCTACCATGACAGGGACTTGAAGATGACATCCTACCTTACATGTAACGCCCCTAATTTTTCGTAATTATGAAAAGTATATTATTTTTATGGTGCATTTGGATGATAATGAGTCCAATTGAATATTGGTGAAGTCAATTTGGTAATTGGATAAGTGTGGAATATTTTTGAACTAATTATTGAGATGGAATGTGATTATGAATAAATTTGTGCCATTGGAGAATTTTAAGAAGTTCAAGGGAGCAAATGGTAATTAGGAAGATATTTGTATATGTATGTGAGTATGTGTGTGAGTGTTTACACACAAGAAAATTTATTAAAAAAAAAAAAAGATTGGACAGCACATCAAATAGTAATCTCAAATATCAAAAATAAAACAAATGAAGACCAGAGAATGAAATTGGCGAGAGAGAAGAAAGAAAGAGGAGAGATGGCGTGAGAGAGGAGAGAGAAAGAAGAGAGAGAAAGGAAAAAGGAAGAAGAAGAGAAGGAAATTGATATGGGTCCAGAAGAGTTTTGTGTTCAAAATAGCATTTCAGGTTTGGTGGTATTTTTTTTTCGTATTTTTCAGATTTTTCAGAAATTTTCGGAATTGTTAT
Organism: Xanthoceras sorbifolium; assembly: GCA_003430845.1. Taxonomy (NCBI): domain Eukaryota; kingdom Viridiplantae; phylum Streptophyta; class Magnoliopsida; order Sapindales; family Sapindaceae; genus Xanthoceras; species Xanthoceras sorbifolium. The sequence continues at coordinate 12,727,328 of CM010621.1, forward strand.
ATTATATTAATTTTTAATTTATTTGAGATACATGAATTATGATCTGTTGTTTGAAATTGATTTTGGGATAATTTGGTATATATATTGTTTGTAATAAATTAATTTCGAATATATATATATATATATTGTTATATATATATATATTATTTATAATGATTTTAATTATATATATATTGTTATATATATATTATTTATAATGATATTGGTTATATATATATATATATATATATTGTGGTAATAAAAGTAATGATTTTGATTATATATATATTGTGACAATAAATTAATTGTGAATATATATATATATATATATTGTTACTGATTTAGATTATATGTATTTGGAATATTCTGGATCCGTAATATTGTTTACGAAAAATATTTTGAATTGATTTTTCGATATGTTTTGATTATAGTAATATTACGGAGAATAATATTAAAATATATATATTATTTTGCGATATGTTTCGAAAAGTTATTCGGGGCATTTGGATTTACTATGGATTTATGATATATAATTGCACGTGATTTTAAATGTGATTTGAAGCGATTTCTGGATTCAGAAATATTTTCGGAAACGATTTTGTAAGTTGCTTGTATATGTATTTTGATGCGATTCAAATTCTGGAAATGTTTATACTGATTTGGATATGATTTCAGAATGTAAATTGATGATTCTGTTCTGAACGAATTATTTGATATTCGAAAAGTGATTTGGCTCTGATATATGTAGACATAGATATGGATATAGAAGATTGACATGTCAATTGGGTTATCTGAGTAGTACTACGCCTATATATTATGATAGAGGTACCACCCTTGCGGGTTGGAAAATTTGATCTGGGATACGCAGCGGCTTACCCGTTGGAATCCAACTCTGATATGTATATGGGATACGCAGTGGCTCACCCGTTGGTATCCAACTCTGATCTGTATAGCCAGTAATCCAGTCCGAAAAGTATGTTTAGTATATCAGGAGCCCGAAATGGAATTAAAAATGTGATATGATCTGTATATGATTTGAGATGAGAAATTATTTGATTTGGTATTATTATGTTTTCATAAGATATTTATTCTGATTTCCGATGGATTTATTGATAATTGCTTCAATAAGATATTTGTTTCAGTTTTCCGATGGATTTGTATATTCGAAATGTTATTTGATTTGAGACGTATTTTATATTGAGAAGTGATTTACGAATATTTGACTTGACTTGTTGTTAATGTGAATATCTGCTTTGACTCGTATTTGATTTGAATTGAGCCCCAAATTGATTATTTATTTGTCAATATATTTTTGATATTGATTTAAATGATATTACAACGTAAGTGGAAATATAGTTTTTTGTACACCCACTAAGCTATATGCTTAGCGTGTTGAGTTTTCTCACACGCAGGTAAAAGAATTGTTGAAGGGGACAAGGATCAGAAAGAGTAGAATCTGCTGGGATAGTGATCAGAGTCACATCACTCCTGCATTTTGGTAGCCCACTACATATTTGATATTTTATATGTATTATATCGGCATGCATGGACAAGAATGTTTTTGTAAATATTTGAAATGGTATTTAGTTTTTATGTGTGTTTTGTAATATTTGGGCGCATGGATTTTAATGTTTTTTTAAGTTGAAAAGTTATAAGTATTTTGATATAATTTATTTTGGTAAGTCGCACTGGATATGGAAGGGTGCGCAATTTGATTTGAGATTATAGAAGTGTGGATTTTATGAGTTGTGAAAACAGATTTTGGAAAGTCAAAAAAACAGGGAAAATTCTGTCGAAGTTTTTAGAAAATCTTTTTGGACCATAATTTTTAAATATTTATTTGGATTATTACTTAAAGTTTATGTTCTGAAATTTGTTTTCCGTATCCGGTAGCGCTTCCCGATTCGGTCCGAGCGGATTTGGGTCGGGGGGTGTTACATTACACTTATGAAGCAACTACAAGCTTTATTCGAGTTGTTCAACATTGACTAGGTCCCACGTTCAGAAAACTCACACGCTGACACATTGGCGAACCTATGGTTAGCACTTGACACGACCAATGAACGATCCATCCCTATGGTATTCGTACAATGGCTATGTAACATCCCGGATTTCGGGTGATGAATTTTTGGTATATATGAAATATGTGAAAAATAAATTTTTACTATTTGAGGGGGTGTAAATGTAATTAAATGTATGGTTATTTTATGATTTCCAGCGGACCGGATTGAATAGTGAAAAATGGAAAAAAATGAAAAATTGGAAAACTGGACCAGAGAGCATCGCGACCTGGTCACCGCGACCACAGGTCGCGACAGCTCGCTCGCGGTGAAAAACGCAAAATCTGGCAGTGAGTACCGCGACCAGTCACCGCGACCACAGGTCGCGATGGCTTGCTCGCGATGAAAATGGCAAAACCTGGCAGTGAGCAACGCGACCAGCCACCGCGACCACAGGTCGCGATGGACTGCTCGCGATGAAAGTGTCAAAAACAGGCAGAGAGCAGCGCGACCACTCGCGCGACCAGGGCGCGCTCGCGACGAAGGCGGTGCGCGCACTCCAGTGAGTGTCGCAACCTGGTGCCGCGACTACAGGTCGCGACGGCGGTCGCGATGGCGAAAAAAATATAAAAAAAATAGAAGCTTCTCGCAGAAGCGAGAAGCCAGAACAGAGAGAGGAAGAACCGAGAAAAAAGAGAGAAAAGGAGAAGAAAAAGAAGAAGAAGAAGAGAGAAGAAGAAGAAAGAAAAGAAAAGAAAAAGAAGAAGAAGAAGAGAGAAGAAGAAGAAAGAAAAGAAAAGAAAAAGAGGAAGAAGGAGAAAGGAAAGGGAAAGGAAAACAAAATCGTGGAACCGCGATTCTCGAACGAAAAGACGGTACCGAGGTAGGTGTACGTTTGTTTTCGAAATCGTTACGCAAAGACTTTCGTTAGTGTTTTCGTTTTCGATTTCGTTTTCAGTTTCGTTCAAAGTTTTCGTTATCGATTTTCCGTAAGTAAAGTGTTTATTTATATGTACTTGCTACATCTATTGTCGATTTTGGAATACTTTTATATTAGATCGCATCTTGATTTTCTTTCGATTTTGTCGATTTCGTAAATATTACATGATTTATATTTTGTACGATTATTGTTGACTTTGGACTGATTTGTGATAGATTGTATTTCAATTTCGTTTTCGAACATTTCGACTGTTGTGATTTGTAAAAAATATTGCTCGCATGACTATTGTTCATGATTTACACTATATTGTGATTCTTGTGAAAATAGTTTATTGAAACGGCCCTAGGATACGTAGACATAGAAGTGGATATAGGAGGTTGGTATACCAGCTGGGTTTTATTGAGCAGTACTGCGCCGATATTGATTGATTGATATTGATGATATTGATGTACCTCCTCTTGGATTCGTCCAGAGGCTGGGAGATATGTACCTCCTCAGGATTCGTCCTGGGGGTTGGGAGTTAATGTACCTTCCCAAGGATTCGTTCCTGGGATAGGGAGTTATGTACCTCTCTAGGTTCCGTACCCACGGTCCTAGAGTTGGGAGACACGTACCTCCTCAGAATTCGTTCTGGGGGTTGGGAGCTTGACCCATATTCCAGTCCGTATATGTTTAGTATTCTAGTGGGCCAGAATTGATTGGAATTGAAAAGTGTATTGAATGTTTTTATTGATCGAAAATTATATATTGACCTCATTATTGAAGTTCAAGTGCTTGAAATTATTATATACTTGATTTTGCAATTTAATTGTTTTGATACATGATTTGAATTGATATGTATATATTGTGAATTGTTATTATTAAAAGATTTATATATGTTTCCTTATTGAGATTTTAGTACACCCACTAAGCTTTATGCTTAGCGCGTTAGTTTTGTGTCTAACGCGTAGGTACCAGGAATCCGGGCGAAGGTAAAGACTGAAGAACTGGAAGAATTGCAGACCGAGTCACAGGATTGTACAGTTGGGTAGCTATACTTTTGTTATGTGTATATATTCTGAAAGCATGCATATACAGGGAATTTGTAAATAAGCTTTGTAAAACGTTTTGTAATTAAGTATTTTATAATTTCTGTCTTTTATTATTTAAATGTACATAGTAAAGTCTGATTTGTTTTATTTTATAAATTGTGATGAAAGATTTTGATAAGTCGCACTAAACGGCAGAGTGCGCAATTGTTTGATTGATATTGAAGTGTTTGGAAAATGTGAATTTGAATTGATTTGTGCAAAAACAGGTTTTGGAAAGTCCGAAAAACAAACGGTACTCTGCCGGATTTTCGTGAAAAGTTTATTTACTGTTTTATGGGCTCACTCGAAAATGATTTTTAAACTATAATCACAATGATTTTTTTTTTTTTTAAAAAAAAAAATGAGTTATGGAAAAGATGTGAAAGTCCGAGTAGCGCTCCCCGGATCGGGTCGGGGGGTGCTACAGGCTAGCCGTATAGAAACAAGCAGCAGTAGAGGTCACTCCCATTACGGTCGAACCAACATGGATGACCCACATATAAGACTATCTCGTCGACGACACGCTACAGTCCGATCGAAATGAAGCACGTAAAGTCAAGATTAAGGCAGCTAGATTCTCAATCGTAGATGGAAAACTTTATAAGAGGTCTTATTTCGGTCCCTACTTCAAATGTGTCGACTTAACCGAATCTCAACAAATCCTCAAAGACCTTCATGAGGGCGAGTGTAGGAACCACTCAGTTGGTAGAAGCTTAGCCAATCGTGCCCTCACAGCTGGATACTACTGGCCTATTATGCCCGACTTGTATGACTACGTGAAGCGATGCAACCCATGTCAATGCTTTGCTCAAGTGTTGCACCTACCACTTGAACAACTCCACCCTATCACTTCTTCATGGCCCTTCATGAAATGAGGGATGGACATAGTGGAGAAGATGCCGATCGCGACAAGTGAAAAAGTATTCATGCTTGCCGTGACAGACTACTTTACGGAGTGGGTTGAAGCTGAGTCATAGCAAAAAGTCAAAGACTAAGAAGTCATCAGTTTCATATGGAAAAAATGTGATCTGTAGCTACGGTGTACCAAAGGAGATCGTGACAGATAATTGACCACAGTTCATCAAAGCTATACTACTCTAGTCTTCCGTATCCCCAAGCAAACGGCCAAGCCGAGTCAACAAACAATACAATCATTTCGACCCTTAAGAAGCAACTCGACCGATGTAAGGGCAAATGGGCAGATGAGCTACAAGACGTTCTATGGTCCTACCGTACGACACTAGAACTTAAACTGGCGAGACTCCTTTGTCCTTTGCCTATGGATCAGAAGCCATGATTGCCACTGAGGTCGACTTCCTTTCTTACAGAGTCGAACACGCAAATGAGGAACAAAATAACGAAGAGCTAACAAAGGAACTTGACACCATCAATGAAAGAAGAGATAAAGCCTCCCTACGACTCGCGATCTACTAGCAGAGGATCGCTCGACACTACAATAAAAATCTTCGCATGAGAACCTTTAAGATTGGAGATTGGGTTCTACGTCGAGTATTCCAAAGCATTAAAGAAAAAGAAGCAGACAAACTTGGTCCTACGTGAGAAGACGCTTATAAGTTACGTTGCATAGATGATATGTAAATCAACAACAGTTGGAATGCTATTAATCTCAAACTGTATCATTTCTAAAACCTTTGTTGTTAAATACTTTATTTTTGATTTTATTATTGAAAAAATGAAATTGACTTCAGCATCGGAGGGCCGTTGGTCAACCTTAACCCTACTCTACGCAGGTTGATGTAGTACGACACTCAGGCATTCAAGGAATATGTCTCGTATCAGTCACTACACAAGGTTGAAACAAACTGCTCGACTACAAGACCTGCGCTCAAGGTCCGAGTCTCTCTCGATTGACTCGACATAACAGTTTACGTGTGAAACCGAATGATCCACACTTCAACTGGGGGCAACAAGATATAACCCTACGTGGACTCGACCAATTCGACAGTCAACACTCGACGTGATCGATATTTGACACTCAAATTATTTACAATTCTCAAGTATTTGATTCAATGAAAAAGTTATCTCAAGTTTTTAAAATACCATGTATTAATTCTATTTGCTCAACCATGTCGAATGCTTATCAAATTATTATTTAATTTTTCATCAATAAAAGCCTTTTTGGTTCCATCTATGTATACTCGACCAAGTCGAATATTTATTACTAATCGGTCGTACGACCAAGCATGAGAACTTTAAACTTTACTCCACATTGGTTCAACCTCAACGAACCCCAAAATTGGCTCAACCAAGTCGAACCCATATTGTCTTGACATCAATACTCACTGTCACTCGACCGCTCGACATACAAAAAATAGGAAAATATGTACAATCATATGAAAGGCAAACACTTGAGAAATTTACTTAGTATGGAAAACAAAAGTAAACAACATTTAAAGTATTTGACAGCTCTCCATGGGTAAAAAATTAAAATTCAAAAACAAATTTCACAAATTCAACTGTTACAACCGTTAAAGGGCAAACTACTCATTATGTTGTTGCTGCTCCTTCTCTTGATTCTCTCATTCACCTTGACCATCTTTGGCCGCTCGACCATCCTTTTCATCCAAGGACGCTTTTATCGGCTGAGCTTCAAGGCCAAATACAATTATGCCCTCCTTAGATAGCTCGACAGGACCATCCTTATTGGTTCCCTCTGTCTCCTTGACCTCAGCGACCCTCGTCCCATCGACCCACATCATATTCTCGAAGTTGGCGATCCAAACATCTGGCTTCCATTCGCTCGTCCTGCTATCCTTATATTGTCACATTCGGTTAGCTCGACTCTGGATAATGGCATTGCATATATTGTCGTCCATCTAGTCATAAAGCGAGTCATAATCGGCCTCCTTAGCACTAAGCTTGGCTCTAAGCAATTCGACTTCAGACTTCAAAGTGTTGTTCTCGACCAAAGCTACGATGGCGCAAGTAAAAGCCTCATCAGCTTTCTTTTTGGCCTCGACATTCGCCACACTGATTCGTTCAACATTTGACCTGAGGGAAGTATTACTCGACTTCAGTTCACGAACCCTTTTCTGGACTAATGATAGTTCGTACTTGACAAAGATCTAGGACCGCAAAGCCTAAAAAAACACAAACACTTAGAAAATTCTCAAAGTTAAAATGTCAATGATGAAGGTGGTCACACGACATTATAACTGGAAGAGGTGGCCCATGCCCCAGTCGATCATATTGGTTTAAGACATCTCCTTCATACTACTAGCGTTTTCAGGGAAGAGGAGTCCTTTAACTTGAGGAATGAGAGACCTAAATTTCAAGTAAGCCGATGCATTATGGGGTAACGAGAGAGCACCGATGCCTTGCTCTCACTAGCAGAGTCCTCCCCTATCCTCTTCTGACAAGTTGAAGTTGGCTAGACAATTGCTTTGCCTCGACCTACCGAAGGTGGAGGAGGCGGTGTCATAATCGGCTCGACCTCGATAGCCGCCTTAGTCGACTTCTTTGTGCTTCGCTTCCTCCTCTTCTGCTGCCGCTTCAGAGCCTCGTCAGCATCAGAAATGTTGAAAGTTATAGCAATTAGAGCTGCTGCAAAAGTTCACTCGACATCAAAGATTGGACTTAAAAACTAAGCCGCGCACAGTCGCTTGACACTTTGCCTGACCCTAACAAATTCCACCAAATGCTTAAGCAGTGGATAAGGTGTACCTGATTCGTTGATGATATAATTTCTATAGCTTGCTTGACTTGAGACTCTCCTCCACCAAGAACGACTTCCAGCTCAAAAATTGAGTCCCTTAATGGCTTGAGCCCGAATGATATTGCATGCTAAGATAGAATGTAAACTACATAAGCAACCAAAGTAAGACATAATGTGAGACATTACATAGTTAGTAACGACTTGACAAATGACCACCAGCCTTCGACCACATAGAGTTCATAGTCGAGCCTCCCATCGGTCACTTGACCACGAGTCCACGAGCGAAGAAATATATGTCTTTCCACTGACAGACGTTGGTGGTTAGCTTAGTAATCAGGTGCTCGCGGTTGTTACGAAGGACGAAAGTGTATCGACCTTTCTCTGTGACATCCCGGATTTCAGATAATTAAGTTAATATATGTGAATATAAATTTTGTAATTGGAAGGGGGTGTAAATGTAATTAAAAGTATGTTTATTTTTATGATTTCCAGGTGGACCAGATTGAACTGTCGAAACCGATGCTTGAAGATTGAAAAACTGAAGCAGAGAGCATCGCGACCTGGTCACCGCGACCACAGGTCGCGATGGCTTGCTCGCGGTGGAAAATGAGATTTTTGGCAGTGAGCATCGCGACCAGTCACCGCGACCACAGGTCGCGATGAACTGCTCGCGATGAAAATGTCAAAATCTGGCAGTGAGCAACGCGACCACCAGCGCGACCAAGGTACCGCGAGGTGTGCTCGCGATGAAGGCGGTGCAAACGCTCCAGTAAGTACCGCGACCTGGTGGCGCGACCACAGGTCGCGACGACGGTCGCGACAGCCGAAAAATATAAAAAAACAATTCGGCTTCCGCGAGAAGCCACAAACACACAGAACAGAAAGAAGAGAGAGGAGAGACCGAGAAAGAAAGAAAGAAGAAGAAAGAAAGAAGAAGAAAGAAAGAAGAAAGAAGAAGAAAGAAGAAGAAGAGGAAGAAGAAAAAGAAGAGAAGAAGAGAAGAGAAGGAAAAGGAGGAAGAGAAAAGGGAAGGAAAAGGAAAAAGGAAATCTTGAAAACGCGATTCGTCGAAGGGAAACGATATCCAGGTTGGTGTACACACGATTTCGAACTTATTTTGATAAAAAAGTTTTGATTTAGTATGTTAAAAATATTGTTATGGATTTTATATATATTCGTATTGATTTGTGAATATACTCGTATTGCATTTTGCTTATATATTGTTGAGTGATTGTGCCTTATTTTATTATTGTGAAAAGTTGAATAAAATTTTGTGTTTCAAAACCCTGATTTCCAGTTGTTGTTTGATTTTCTCATTTATGGATTTTGATTTAAAATAGTTTTCATCGATCTCTGAAACCAAAGAATCGTTTTGTTATGAGTTTTAAAGGCCCTGATATATGTATAGGGATATTTGGATATAGGAGATTGACATGTCAATTGGGTGAATTTATAGCAGTACTGCACCGTATTGTCTCTGATCATTGATTACGGATACCATTTCTTCGTGAAATGGGAAATCGACTGTTTACCACGGATACCATTTCCTCGTGAAATGGGAAACCGACTGTGAGAATACCCGGATACCATTTCTTCGTGAAATGGGAAACCGACTGTTTATATAGGGATACCATTTCTTATGAAATGGGAAACCCGACTGTAAAACCCGTAATCCAGTCTTGTACACCCTGTTATGTGTATCACGGGCCAAATTTAGAATTTATGGGCAGAAAGTGTCTGGAAATAAAGAAATGATATTGAACTGAATTCCATAAAGTTTTGACATATTGTATGTTTATAAAGTTTTAGTATTTGAGAAATGTTTGTTTTATACAGATATTTATATTTATGAACAATTCTGTTTATAAGCTTTACTGTCTAATTACATTTCTGAATTTCTGATGTACGAGATATTGTTTTAGCTATACTGTTTTATATTATATTGTCATTTATGTTAAGTGTACACCCACTAGGCAGTTTTGCTTAGCGCGTTAGTTTTGTTTCTAACGCATAGGTACCAGGGGTCCTGAAGAAGCTAAAGACTGAAGAGAGAGAGATTTGCTGACCGAGTCCCAGAGTTATCACAGTTGGGTAGCTATATTGTTGTTATATGTATATATTCTGAAAGCATGCATATACGGAGGATTTGTAAATATGTTTCGTACTATATTTTGTAATTATGTCCTGTAATTAATTATTTTATGATTTCTGTCTTTTGTTATTAGAATGTTTGTAAATATTAAAGTCTGAATCATTTTATTTTATAAACTGTGTTGGAAAGTCGCACTAAACGGCAGAGTACGCAAATGTTTGAAATGATATTTGAAGTGTTTTTGTGCATTGTTGTGATTTGGGATTTTATTTGAAAAACAGGTTTTGGGAAATCCGAAAAACAAACAGAACTCTGCCGAAATTTTATAAAAATTTTATTGATTGGGCTCACTCAAAAATGATTTTCAAAATAATAAACTCTATGGTTTTCAATGCTTTGAAAATTTATTCTATGGGCTCACAATGATTTTGGAAATGTTTATGAATTTAGAAATTTTTGAAAACCGGTAGCGCTCCCGGGGTCGATCCAGTCGGGTCGGGTCGGGGGGTGTTACATTCTCGGTGTCGTGCTCCCTTAGAGAGTAAGTGTAGAACAGGTTTGGTAAATCGAACTCAATTGACTCTCTTTTGCAAAAATGCTCGAGGGCGAGCTATATGCTCCAATAGTTAGGCATCAGTTAGCCCGGCACTATCTCAAAGTAGTCGAGCGTCTTCCTAGTCGAAGCCTAATCTTCTGGAACAGAAGCTCATAGAAACATATCCACCCCGATATGTCTAAGTTTGTTCTCTTCTTCTTTAAAGGGATCCTGAGCTCGACCTTCTCAGGTATACCATAGTAGAACCTGATTCGACTCACATCCTCCTCCCTAAGCTTGCTTGCGGGGTTAATTAGAAGTAAACCCAAAGGTCTATTTGGTCCTATTGGACAAGGTCCCAAAGAACCTACTCATGCTCTCGACCCACTCGGTCAATCGACGAGTCTTATACCTAATGGTGGCTCGACCACTGTTGTTGAAGGTCCTTCATAGAAAGACAAGGGGATCGGCTCTATCCTAGCAATTACTAGCGTGACCTCACCACTTCCAGTCATTGACTCTACTCACGAGTCGGATGATAAGTTTATCTGGTCGATATCCTCGCGACCTGACGTGCTAGGGTCACTATTGTCTCCTCAACTCGACATGTTACCTACAAGGTCGATCGACCAAAACTGGACACTAAGTTAGTAAAGAGATTCAACAAACCTACTCTCGACTCCACACGAATACCCTACTTCCAACCGTTCAACTTATCCTTGAAGTGCAAGCGAGTTGATCTTTAGTTCCATTCACTCGACATCAAGAGTGAAGTGTCAGTATGAGACATCACTCGACGCGACTTGCTCATGTGGCATCAGGAGTAAAGTGCCAATACAAGATCGTACGACACCTCAACTGCCTGATGTCGTTCGACACATACTTACAAACAACAATAACAAGAATCCTAAGAGTTTCTAAGGATCAAGTTCAGTAAAAAGTTAAGATTTTTTCTTTTTCTTTTCAAAGAACACCATGAATAGCAAAAAGCAAAAACAAAGAAACTTTGAATACGAAAGTGAAACTGAAAAAACTTACCAAAATAAAACCAGAATTGAAGAAAGCTTATCGGTAAACACCATAAAATTGCCTGAAAAAGCCTAAATTGTCGCCGGAGATGAAAGGTTCGATTGTACTTCATTGAAACTTAGTGAGAGAAAAAGAAAAGTTTGGAAACGGAAAGTGATGAAAATGAAGAGAGAGAAAAGGAAGCGAGAAATATATGGAGATGTGGTAGTGATGTGTCACCTAGCTGTTGGTCACCTATCCCCATAACCGCCAACACGAAACATGAAGAGTCTCGAGTCTTTCCAATGTAAAAGCAATGACTGCAAATGCTAACTCTCAAGCAAACGAACAGTCAATCACTTCGACGTTCTTACTTGACATGGTCGCTCGACATATGTGGAGCCTTGAGCAGCATGACCTTTTGAAATACAAGAACCTTCATGCTGGTCGTCTCGACATTAATTATCTACTCAACGCATTTGAGCGATGTCCAGATCTTCCACTCTACTCGACATTGTCGAGCCACATAATTGATCCAGTGACGACACTTTGATCCTATTCGACACAGTCGAACCAAGTTTCCCCCATTTTGTGGAACGACTATCACCAGGTCTCCAACTTGATCCATACAACCTCACGGATATATGCTACGTTTCTACACGACATGTCGTACGACATCTCTACATGACATAGTCGAACAGTGAACAAACGTAGCTATTCGATGACTGACATGGCCCCATGTTACTTGAAACATTCACACTCGACGATTATCGAATGACTCATTAGTCTAACCAATATATAAGTTTTCCGCTCGACTCGACAATACATAGATTTCCTATACGATGTGGTCGGATAAGCATGAAAAACTCTTTAACATTTGCTCAATGCAAGAAGTTTGGGGGCAAACTGTAGTGACCAAAATTGCTTAGGCCTAAGATGTCAGAGCCCAAGCAAAGAGTCCAGCCCAAGTTCTTAGGCTAAACATTTCTCATGTAGGCTTAGAGTCCTATTAATTGAACTTTGACCCTCTCTAAAAGCCCAAGGCAGTAGAGTTTCTACTTGGACCAATACATGGTCTAAGCCCAAATGCTCAACACTCTGAAAGGCTATTGAAGACCTAAAGATGCGAGGTCTACAACGTTGACCTACAAAGTTGACCTATAATATCGACCTACATGTTGAACCACACATCAACCCACATGTCGATCCATATCTTGACTGTCGTCCGACATGTCGACCCGATCACATGTCGACCCAATACCCACGAGTTGACCTTTGACCCATGTACCTACCCATAGTTGATGATCTAAGCCCGCAACCATCAGGCTTCAAATTTGAAGTTTGATAGACCAAGTGAATGAGGCAATCAAGTCCTCTTTGATCTTGGCCGAGATACTAGGGGAGTGATCCACCCTCAAACGGGTGGATCACACACCTATAAATAACAACACCCTCACTCAAAGTGAGGGTTCGCATATTTAAACCTTTCTTAATCATCGAAGTTGATAATAACTGATACTGTTCATCGTCTACCTGAGACCATCAACTTCGATTGCCATTCACCGCCTCATACTCACAACTCCAATCACCATACAATCATAATTACTATTCATTCGCGACCATAACTAATAATAATCGAATCACCGATACTTAGGAAGTATTTTTATTTGTTTTATTCAATGTTCTTATTATATTTGTATATAATCAATTGACTTGGGCGTCAGAGTGTATTTGGCCAACACTGCCCTGGTGACCAAGCATTCAATCGACCCCGTGCCTTTAGTTTTGCAGGTTATATTGTCCCAATCTTCGTCTTACCATTTTCTTGGTCAACATTGGACTGTTCAAAGTTTTTAATCCAAATTATACTTAAATATATTATATTTAAATGACGTAGTACGTGAGTTATATATTAAAGTCCTGTTTGGTAGAGCTTTTACTTTGAGCTTTTGGCGTCTTGGAAGCTTTTCCTGTAAAAGCCAGATATTTTGACTTTATTTCAAAGAACTTTTAAAGTTTAAAAGCACTTTTATGAAAACATCCAAACACTTACAAAATGGCTTTTGGGCTTAAAAAGTTAAAAGCAGACTTCCAAAAGCCCTGCTAAACAGGCGCCAAGTAAATTATGAGATAATGTGCAAGTTATAATTCGTTTGACATTATTTATGTATAAATTTGAATAAATAATTTAGACATTGAAACATTATTAGATTATAAAATGGGTGTTGAGATAAAATTGGTGGTATGCAATTTTGGACCTTAAAATTCAATTTTTGAACTTTTAAACCCAAAAATGATCTTTTGCGGTGTTTGGTTGAACTATGTGGGGTTTTCAAAGCTATTTTAAGCAAAGCATTCTAAAGAGTATTTCGACCGACCATTCTTCTCTCGAAAAAAGTTTCCTTGGACAAATCATTTTTCCTCTGTTATGAAATTTTTATTATTTATATTTCTATCCTTTAATAAAAAAAACAAAACTAAAATTTCCCTCATATCCCTATATGGCTAATATACAACAACACAAGCTTTACTAAAATACTCTACTTGTGTCCCTCCACACGGAGATGCTCATATGATAGCTAACTACAACACCGTTACTCGTTCAACAAGTTGCACAATGCAAAAGCACAGATCTAACTTGTAATCTGCAAGAAAATATCCAAATATGCATAGCGATAATAGTAAATCTACTGTCACGATAATGTTATCGGGAGAACTGGTAGCCATTGAATTGCATTCATGTAATTAAATATAATTCAAAGATTTGGAACTTGAATTTATATTGTTTTTACTAATAAGCCCATCTTTTACAAAATTGATTTTAGAACAATGGAGGAGCACTCAACAATTTTGTCAGGGTTGCAAAACGGATCTGAGAGTATACAAAGCTAGAAGAGATAGCTGGATATGAAGGAAGAATAAGCAGTAACATCAACCCAGTTTGGGAAAAGGCCCTTCAATTTCTTTGCTTCATCAACCAAAACTTGGTCTAGTACAGCAACATCCACTCTTAAATGATCAGTACTATTCGCCTGAAATTCGAAAATAAAATTTAGCCAAGTTAAGAGTAGAAAATTACATACGTATTAGAATCTATTACTTTTTCAACAATACGGTTCTCAGGTGGTCAAACAAGAATTTTATTGGTTTTCAACACTATCAGGCTGCATCAAAATGGACAAAAGCATTTTTGTATGTCAATTGCAATAAAAATTGAAAGATAGTAGTGCCAACTACCAATAAGAATTAAACTTTTACCTCTAACCAGAAAGTCCAATTTTCATGGCTGGATCCACTAAGCCGCAATATGTATGATGGTGGACCACCGTTAATCGTCTCTGGAGCTGTACAATTTCAAATTGATAGACAATCAAGGAAACATACTTCTACTGACAACCAAGTTGGAAGCTAAAGATATTACACATACGTGCAAGTTTATTGTCTGCAAATGACCAATTTGATAAAGGACCGGTAATGTTAAGGACTGCAACCCAAACTTCTTGCAATGAGCTGAAAAAACAATACACAAGCTGTAAAACCCTACAAGCCTAATAGAAAATCTTAAAATCCTTATAGAAGTATTACTTTTTCATCCATAACCTACTAGTAGAGGTATAAATTGGGTCGGGCCAGTACGATCACGGTACAACGTAACATGACTCTCGGACTGGTCCAAGGTTGCTATTTTACCCTTATATTAATCAATAAATGATTGTATGGGTAAAATAGTTATTTCTACCTTAATTTTTTGCCCAAAACAATGAAAATAAATAAATAAAGATACCCGGCTCACAGGCCATGCTGGCTGTGGCATGACATAGCCCATAGCCTGTTTACATGTCTACTTGCAAGCATAACTCTCCAATAATGGTGCCAAGTCAAAACATTTATGCATGTCAAAGTGCGATGCATGTGTATGCTGATAAGATAACAATTCTTTGTCGATGACATGTAAAATTTAAATTACTCACCCCAAGGAAAGATCTAAATAAACTTTTCGATATCCATCACCAGTTGTTGTAACCGGTTTATAATTAGACAAATGGGGGAAGTATTTGTATTGCTTCAAAATCTCATCACTTCTAGCAGGGAACTTCAAGGTTCTTGAGAACAAAAATGATACCGGAAAAAGTGCCTGCAAAAGTATAAATAGACAATTCACCATGACTTCCATTAACTGTAATTTAATATTTTAAAATCATGAATTTGACGATATTGATTGCCAGAAACATACATACCAACCAATTTTCCTGCTTTGACAGATTAGCAACTTTGTAAGAGAATTCTGAATCAATGTTCAACTGCTTCGCCACTTCAGGTGCGTGTTTAAAAACAAACATTAAAGGATTGGAATCCACCACGGAAAAATCATAACTAGAGTCCATGACCTGATTTGCATCTGTCAATCCCATATAAGACAAAAACTTCTTTAATAAAAATAGATGAGGAACTCTTAATTTGATAAAGAATCATGCTGTGACCACTTCATCCCTTCATCTGGTCAAGCAGCTCCTTATTAGACTGAAATTTTAAAATCATTAGTCTTAAATGGTTTTTTAATATTTTTTTAATATTAACTTTATTATTATTCAATACCTGTAGTAATGAATGTATGTTGAAAAACAACCCTCTTGGGTGCAGCTGTACTGTATGGAAAGAATTGTGATGAAAGAGCCAAGGAAAGGACACTGAGATGCAGCAGAAACTGCAACATAGATGACTTGGCTAGCCAATGACCGCAAATCGGCAAGAGAGGACCCACACACCAACCAATTACAAGTCCAATAACTGCAGCCACTACAGCATCTTGAACGTAATACCCTGCAAGTAAATATCTAAAAAAATCATGACAATCCTTTTGAATATTTATAAACACAAGGGTAATAAAATTACTTTAGCATGACAAAAGATAAAAGCCCAGAAACACTGACCATAGGGGGGTGGAACGGCACCCATCATACTCAGCTTCTCAATCAAAAAGAGGATAAGAAAACCACTAAAATAGACAGCATATGTAAGGCATGGAATGAGAGGTACCATGTACAAGATTGTTGCCCTGAGGAAACAACTTTAATCAGACCACAATGTTTGATTTTGTCACACTTTAATATCTTTTACTATAAGAAACAGAAAGAGAAATAATTATAAGTAAAAGAAATGTACGTAAAGAAACTTTACCCTAGCGACAAAGGAAAGACAGAATACTTCAGTGTCTAAGTCTTAAGGTTTGCTACAACAGTTTGTTGCAAGAATCACAAACCATTAAAACTAATACCTTATTGATTGATGGCCATAAAGTTTGGTTGACAGGCGATAGAAGATCCACGCAGGAAGCATAGCAGCAGATAATATAAAAGTCAAGAAACCTCCACTCAATCCAGCTGCAAGATAAGCCTGCATTCACCAAAATTGTTTCCATAATACCAAATTTTAAAATTATCGAAAGTTTAAAGAAATATAATTAGGTTGCACAAGTCAAGTTTTGACATGTAAAAAAGGACTGACACTGGCCCATTTTACCATGGCCCAAACAGGCTGTGGGCCATACCATGCCGCGGCCCAATTTTTAGAGCCATGGCCCAAAAGGGTCTGCAACGTGGCATGGCCAACCCCAAATTGTGCCTATTCATGTTGGCCGACATCATTTTTCCCTTTTTCTTTTCAAAACATGAATGTGAAATTACTATTTTACCATTATAGTTATATATTAATTAATTAAAAGCAAAGGTGGAAATGTCTTTTCACATCAAAATTTAAGAATAGTTTTATAAAGAAATATATAATTGTGTGTTGTGTGCCTATCATGCCCAGCACCTCGGTTCAACCAGGCCCATATATACTGTCGTGCCATACAAAAATAGTGTTGGGTCAAACTAACACAACAACTTTAGTTAGTTTTGTCCCAAAGTAAAAGAAATTGAATTGCATTGTGATAGAACTTCATTTGAAAAATAGTGATCACAGTACATACCATAGTAAACAAAGCATAATACCCGAATGCTCCCCAAAACCTTGCTTCATCGGATAGGTCCTGCAAGAGCAAGGTCATGTCACATGTTTGCTAACTTTCAGTGGTATATAAATAAATTTTTTCAAGTCTTATAATTTAGATCATAGAAAAGATGATGTTCCACCATCTAAATCAAGTTACTACTGAGATTCATATTTGGTTTTTCTATAGACTTAATATGGTCAACAGAAGGAGCAGATGATCAGCATAAGTTCATCGCTAGCATAAAGAAGAATCAAGCCTCGTAAAACATAATGCAAATGAAATTTTCAAGGAATGTGTTGAGGACCTAGGTCGAAGTCCAACAACAAGCCTAACTTCACTAACAAGCAACCACAAATGCACTTCAACTTTCAATTTTTCCCCAAATCATAAAGACCCACAAACCCTAATTTCACCCAACAAGAAGAAAGTAACAAGATAGAGTTTTGAGCTTGGTTACCTTATTAAGGATTTCCTTGCTCTCTAGTACTTAGGGTATTAGCTCAAGCCCTAGCCAAGTTGATTTCACACACGGAATGGCAAGAGCAAACGATTGATCTTTGGAGAATGATCCCAAAGAGAAGAGAGAAAGCTCTCAATTTAGTGTTTTGATTGATAGATGATAATAAGATAGCTTCAAACCCTAACATTAATGTTCTATTTATACTAGGAATGAAAAGAGCACGAAATGACTAAAATACCCCTAAGGTTACAAATTAAAAAAATGCAGGAAAAAACCCATTTTAGCCATACCAGAGGGTGCCGCGACTTGCCCAAGTCGCGGGCCATGTAGCGACTCAAGTCGCAACAATCTCGACGTGGAACCTTCAATATGCCGCGGCGACTTGGCCAAGTCGCGGGCCATGTTACGCCTCATGTCGCGACAGTCTCGGCCTGTTGTTAGAATTATAAGGCCGCGACTTGCACCACTAGCGACACGAGTCGCGGGTTCCTCCTTTGCCGCGTACTCCTCCTAACTCGGTTCTCATCATTCCCCCTCTCTTCAAGAATGCCCTTGCCCTCAAAAGGAAATTCCAGAAATCTCGAACCCATTTCTTCATAATCTTCCCAAGTAGCCTCGTCTTGGGAAGACCCCTCCAATGCACAAGCACTTACCAAACCTTCTCTTTTGGCCTATTCCGTTGCCAACATCTATATTGAAGCGCTTCCTTCGGTTTAAGTAGCATTTTTCCCTCATCATCAAATGATGGCAACTCTTCCACAATCAAATCCGGACTCCCAACCCTTTGCTTCAACGCTGAAACATGAAAAACCGGATGCAACCGTGACGTTGGTGGTAAGTCTAACCGGTATGCGACCTCTCCGATGCGCTCTAATACCTTGAAAGGCCCATAGTATCGCTGCGATAACTTCACATTAAATCTTTTCTTCAATGATTTCTGCCTATATGGTTGAAGCTTGAGGTACACAAAGTTCCCCAGTTCAAAGGACACGTCCCTCCGACTTTGGTCATAATATTTCTTCATCCTCCCCTGAGCCTTTTCAAGCTCTCTTCACTTTCGCCAAAATCTTGTCTCAAGTCATCAGCTCCTCCTCGACTTCATTATTGGGTGCGGTACCCTTCTCATACGTGTTCAAGCTTGGTAGTGTTCTGCCATATATTACCTCAAAAGGACTCATGTTGATTGCAGCCTGATGAGTCGTTGTACCAATATTCAGCCCAAGGGATGTATTCCTTCCACCTTGCTTGTTCATGGTGGCAGTAGCACCTCAAATATTGCTCCAGAGTCCGATTCACTACCTTCATCTGTCCGTTTGTCTGCGGGCGATAGGACGAACTCGCCTTAAGCTTACTACCCTACAATGTAAATCACTCCTTCCAAAAAGAACTCATAAATAATTTCCCCCTGTCAGTAATAATACTCCGAGGAAAACCATGTAGTTTAACCACATTCTCAACAAACGCGTGGCTACACTACTGGCGGTAAAAAGATGCTTCAATGGAATGAAGTGGGCACCCTTACTCAACCTGCTCAAAACCCTTACTACTTGGTAGCCCTTCAACAAAGTCCATGGTTAAATCCTCCCAAATATTCTCCGGAATGAGTAGAGGTTGTAGTAGCCCCATTGGACGCCTTGAGTCATACTTGACCTTCTAACATGTATCACATTCTGCTACCTTTTTCTTCACTTCACTCTCGAGCCTGTCCCAGTAGAAGAAGTGTTTTACTTTCACGTACGTCCTCAACCAACCCGAGTGACCGCCTTCTTTGCTTTCATGGAAGTGAGCAAGAATCTCCTCCCGTAATCCCGGTACATTGGGCACGTATACATACGATTTGCAATATACAAGCCCATTCTTTTCTTTGAACCTCTCGACCCCATCTTCTCGATTTTCTAATTTCTGACAAATCTCCTGGGTCCTGGCATCCATTTTCACGGCCTCGTGGATTTTATCCCATACCATTCACACACTCAAGGCTAGTAGCTCTGAATCTCCCTCTGCATACACAGTCCATATAATCAGACTACCCTCTTTTCTAGAAAGTGCATTGGCTACTTTGTTTTCCTTTCCGGGTTGGTAGACGGTGTCATATTCAAACCCAAGTAACTTCACCATAAATTTTTGCTGTTTTGGGGTCACTATCTTTTGCTGTAGTAAGTGTCTCAATGCCTGTTGATCAGTAACAATGGTGAACTTTCTTCCCAACAAGTACGGTCTCCACACCTTTACTGCATGAATCACGGTGAGCATCTCTCGCGCGTACGTGCTCCAAGCCTTCTTCATTGGCCCTAAGGCCTTAGAGATGAATGCTAATGGCCTCTTTTCTTGGACCAAAACTGCCCTTATGCCCTTACCACTAGCATCCGTGTACACCTCAAAAGTCTTCTCAAAATTCGGCAAAACTAAAACGAGGGTTTGAGTCATTGCTCGTTTTAGGTCTTCGAAAGCAAGTTGGACCTCCTCAGTCCACTTGAAGTTATCCTTCTTTAACATACCGGTCAACGGCCTTGCAATCAACCCGTAATGCTTGACAAACCTCCGGTAGTATCCTGTTAACCCCAGAAAACCCCTCAAGGCGGACACATCCTTGGGCAATGGCCAATCCACCATGGCCTCTATTTTTCGTGCATCAACTCTCACCCCATTCTCAAAGATGAAGTGCCCCAGATACTCCAACTCTTCTTTGACAAATTCACACTTGGACATCTTAATATGAAATTGATGTTGCCCAAGTACCCTCAACACTACCTCCAAGTGAGATAAGTGCTCCTACATCGATCTCAAGTAGATCAATATGTCATCGAAGAAGACTAGCACAAACTTCCTCAAGTGCGGTCGGAAGATTTCATTCATTGTGGCTTGGAAGGTCGACGGTGCATTACACAACCCAAACGACATCACCAAGTACTCATAAAGTCCCGAATAAGTTCGGAAAGCCGTCTTGTGCACATCTTGCTCTCTCATGCGGATTTGATGATAACCCGCCCGAAGATCAAGCTTGGTGAAAACACATGCACCGTGTAACTCGTCTAACATCTCATCCACCGTCGGAATGGGGAACCTGTCCTTCACCGTTGCCTCATTCAGAGCCCTGTAATCTGTGCAGAAACGCCAAGTACCATATTTTTTTCTAACCAATAAAACCAGTGACGAGAACGGGCTAGTGCTTTGCCTAATCAACCCACTACTAAGCATCTCTCCTACCTGTTTCTCAATCTTTGTCTTCTGGAAGTAGGCATAATGGTACGGAGGCACATTAATGGGCTTCGACTCATCCTTCAATGTGATGCGATGATCAAAGTCCCTAACCGGTGTTAGTGCGGTCGGAACCTCTAAAACTCACATGTGTCGAGCCAACAACCCTCTCACCTCCTCGGGTTGCCCTAACATCTCCTCTTCCACCGATTCCGCCTCGGTCTCCATTGCTTGACTATCACAAGTGTTGATAATAGCAAAGCATTGGGCACCACCCTTGCACAACCTCTCCATAACATGTGCTTCACATTACTCAACTTCTTTGGTTGATATTGCAGTCCAAGATCTCTTCTTACCGCCCAATTTAAATTTTATGGTCATTGTTTCAAAGTTGGTGACCACCTCCCCAATGCTTTTCAACCAAGCACTCCCAAGGACCACATCAAGTCCCACCAATGCTAAGACATGTAGCTCGGCTGTTATCCGTACACCTTGCACATTCATTTTGACACTCCGGTGCACTTCTTCACATTTCAACTGTTCCCCATTAGCTACTTTAACATCAAAAGGCTCTATGGCGACCCCTTTCAACCCTAGCTTCCTCACGGTGTTCACATTGATGAAGTTGTGTGACGACCCGGAATCCACTAGCAAGGGCACTTCGGAACTCCCAATCCAAGCTATGAGTCTCATAGTAGATGGCCTAGGTGTCCCCGATATTGCATTGAGGGATAACTCGGCCATCCCCATATCTAGTCCCAATTCTGCTACTCTAAGCTCCCCCTCATCACTAGAGGTCTCATCTTCCTCGACGGCCTCCAAATCGGACTCATCGGATTCTAAAATCATGAGCAGCTTGCCCTTTTGGCATTGGTGACCCCTTGCCCATTTCTCTCCACATTTGAAGCACAAGCCCTTTTTAATGTAGTCTTGCACCTCTTCCCGTGACAACTTCTTGACGTCTTTAGTCTTACCCCTCAAGGTGCCCTCATCCGTGGGGTTGCCTTTCCAAGAAGTCCCGGGTTGCAAGGGTTTTGTGAACTTGCTCCCCGACTTATCTTTGAGTGGCCTTCACTCACTATAACTCCCCTCTAAGATTTCCGCCATTCTCATTGCCTCACGCAAGCTCGGAGGTTGCTTCAATTTCACCTCCCTCGCCAACCATGGCTTAAGACCCTCCGTGAACATCCTTATCAAGTGGGTCTCCGTCCACCCCCTCGTCATAGTTTGCAATCGCCGAAATTCATCAATGTAAGTTTGAATTTTACCCTCTTGGCGAAGCTTTGCAAGTTGGCCACGGTGATCTGTAACCGGTGATGGTCCCCATTGAGCTAGGAATTCGTGCTCAAATGCCGTCCAACCCATACGCCGATGCTCTTGGTCGTATTGAGCTCTAAGCCACCTCTACCAACTATTTGCCCGACCATCTAAGTACATGACAGCAATTGGCACCTTGTCGGCTCTAGAAGTCTCATAAACTTGAAAGTAGCGGCCAGCTTTGTCCAACCACTCGTATGGATCGCCTCCGCATCTACCTTCGGCTTCCTTGGCCCTTGATTCCCCCGCCGACCCATATCATAGTCCACCTCATCAATGTGTCGTTGTCTAGGACGATCAAAGTTCGGTTCACCCCTATAATCCCTCTGGTCATCTTTCCAGACTTCATCTTCACTACTTGACCCGAAATCTTCGGATTCCCTTTCGATCCCCCTCCTTTGTCTCTCATGATGCGGTTCAACCCATCTCTCGGCAACCGGGTTACCCCGTTCTACTCTTCCTCCATGTCTAACATGATTCGGAGCCCTTTTTTGCCTAATGAACCCTTCATTAACAACATGTAAAGGATTCACCGGTGGTGTCCTAATCCCATGAGTTCGCCCGGTGTTTTGATCTACCTCCCCTTCTGTTCCTATCCCCAGAACAACATCCCCCTCTACCGGTAGCCGTTCTATCCGTGCCGCAACGCGTTCTAACATTCCCATCATCCTTGTCATATCCGCCCGTATCTCACGTTGGCCGACATCCAAGGCTTCAATGCGGCCTTGGTTAGTTGGAGGAAGTGATTGGGATTGCTTATTGTCGCTATTCGACATCTTAAAACTACTATTGTTCACTTGGAAATTTTATCAAACACCTTGTGTGCACCTCTCAATAAAAGCACCAAATTGTTGAGGACCTAGGTCAAAGTCTAACAACAAGCCTAACTTCACTAACAAGCAACCACAAATGCACTACAACCTTCAATTTTTCCCCAAATCATAAAGACTCACAAACCCTAATTTCACCCAACAAGAAGAAAGTAACAAGATAGAGTTTTGAGCTTGGTTACCTTATTAGGGATTTCCTTGCTCTTAGGGTATTAGCCCAAGCCCTAGCCTAAGTCGATCTCACACACGGAATGGCAAGACCAACCGATTGATCTTTGGAGAATGATCCCAAAGAGAAGAGAGAAAGCTCTCAATTTAGTATTTTGATTGATAGATGATAATAAGATAGCTTCCAAACCCTAACATTAGTGTTCTATTTATACTAGGAATGAAAAGAGCACGAAATGACTAAAATACCCCTAAAATTACAAATTAGAAAAATGTAGGAAAAAAACCCATTTCAACCCGACCAAAGGGTGCAGCGACTTGCCCAAGTCACGGGCCATGTCGCGACTCAAGTCGCAACAGTCTCGGCCTGGAACCTTCAATATACCATCGCGACTTGGCCAAGTCGCGGGCCATGTCACGCTCCATGTCGTGACAGTCTCGGCCTGTTGTTGGAATTACAAGGCCGCGACTTGCACCACTCACGACACAAGTCACGAGTCAAGTCGCGGGTTCATCCTATGCCGCGTGCTCCTCCTAACTCGGTTCTCATCAGAATGTAAATACAATAATAAAATATGTAGATTACCAACAATGATTTTAAGAGGAATGAACAAAGATTTAAGAAAGCTGTAGACATAGAACAGACTGAATAAGCGGACTACGAGGCTGCTGCAATCCAAGGAACAACTTCACTAACTTCGTTGATGTTCTTGGGAATAATTAAAATAATGATACTGAAGGTTAACACTACTAGTACTAATCATTCTGCATTAACTAAAGACAGTTTATATTATGGGTGAGTTCAGGCCGTGCACGAACTACAGAACTAATCATCATCTTACTACTGTACTGAAACAATAAACTAAACATATGAAAGATTTCCTCTAATCTTTTGCACATCAAATGGGTTCA
Organism: Xanthoceras sorbifolium; assembly: GCA_003430845.1. Taxonomy (NCBI): domain Eukaryota; kingdom Viridiplantae; phylum Streptophyta; class Magnoliopsida; order Sapindales; family Sapindaceae; genus Xanthoceras; species Xanthoceras sorbifolium. The sequence goes on from CM010621.1 coordinate 12,751,508, forward strand.
TCTTGCTCAGGATAAGACAAGAGGTGCAGCTCCATTCATGAAATTAAGAAGTTACTGGAATATGCATACACTATTTAGTATTTAATTGATTTTTAACTGGAAACTATAGTTGCAACTAGTATGGATGTAAAGCCAGAAAAATTCCAGCATTTTCGAGGTTCTATACACTGCAGAGCATTAAATCACTAACTTAAACTATAAACTCAATCAAACTGATGAGGTCCATACTTGGAAAAGAAAGCCGCGACTTCACGCGCTTGTAATTCCAGAAGCAGACAGAGATGGTCGCGACTTGGGCAAGTCGCGGCAGTGCAGTGTTGTAAAATTCGGTTTGTGTGGCCGCCTCGGCGCTAGGCGGCCGCTGGCCGCACCGAACAACCCCTAGTCGGCGATGCTAGGCGGCGGGGCGCACAAGATCGTTCAGTCGGCCGCCTAGGCTGTCTAGGCGGTCTAGACGACCGCGTAGCCGCCTAGACCGAGACCGCCTAGGCGGCGAATTTCGTCTCCGCGGCCGCACAGCCGCGGAGACGAGTTAATTTTTTTTGTTTTTGACAAGCCCAAAACGGTGTCGTTTTGGGCTTGTCAAAAAATATAAAACAGAAATTGGTGGAGGGGCACAGGGCAGTAGACAGCATTCTTTAGAAAGCCAACCTTTTTTTTAGTTTTTGACTCAGCAGCAAGGACTTTGCAAGCCATCGACAATTTTTTTTCCCCTCTTTAGAAAGCCAACGTAACCTAGCCCTAATTAATCTTCTTCTTCCCCATTTCAACCCTTTTTCATCATCATTATCATCTACAAAGGTATGATACTTCTCAATTTTAGTATTTTAAAGATTTTTAGTAATAATAAATATAATTTTATATATGCAATCCAAGTGTTGGATTAAATACCTAAATGAATATTTTTTTGTAAAATTGTGAATATTTTTGGTTAAATCTTCATTGTTGATTACCATAATGTTATATTAAACAATTTAAACTTGAAAATTAAATTATGATAAAAATTTTACTATTTTAGTAATTTAGATTTTTAGTATTTTGAATTTGTAAATTGTAATTAATATGTTGTAGTTGTAGTATGTCTTTCATTTCAGTCCATAGATAAGACTGAGTTTCAACCCATACCCATGATAAAAAAATCGAAATTTCTCAAAAAGCATTTACAATTACCATCATACTAAGGATGATTGAAGCAATTTAGTTTACCCTTATTTTTATGAGAAAATCCTACCCTGCCTTCAACCGATCCCACTAATTCTCATGACATATCTTGGACTTCTACCAAAGATTAAAGTATATATTAATTAAATCCTTTTAATTAACTCCCTTTAGTATTTCAATTAAGCAGATTGAATAGACTGCTACTTTCAATAGACTGCTCCCTTTAGATTGTATCATTGTAGTACTAGTTGTATAGTTCAATAGTTGTAATGTTGATTTATTTTATTTATGTCTTTATGATAAAAATAAAATAAATCATAAATGTTTGTTAACTTTTCTAGGTTATATTTCTAATGGCTTCCTCGGCAGCCTCAATGGACCATACGGTCCAATCTTCAGCCGAATCGGTGCTTAAAAGGAAGTCAAATGATGTTGGATGGGAGTTTGGGGTGTTAGTGGATGCGAAGAATTTGGACAAGATTAAATGTATCCTCTGTGGAAAAGTGATGTCAGGAGGAGCTTATATAATGAAAGAGCATGTAGGCCAAATATCAGGAAATGTTACAGCTTGTCCAAAAGCAACACCGGAAGAGCAAGCCAAGTGTAGAAATGCCATTATGGAGGGTAAAAATAAGAAGAGGGGTAAGAGGAAGGAAGAGTTGTTGTTGAGATCACAAGTAAATGTGGTTGATACAACAACCGAGGAAGAAGATGCGATGGCGACAGAATTAGGGGTGATGAGAGAGCCCCGTTCTCTTGGCCCCATGGATCGATTTGTATCGGAAATCAATCCTGATTGTTCATTGAGTGGTGGAAGTGGAACTAAGAGACAACCAAACATCTCCGAAGCACTTTTTAAAGAAATGACTCATAAAATGCACCAGTATGTAGCTAAATGGGTGTACGAAGCAGAGGTTCCTTTCAATGCAATTGCTAATGACAGTTTTAAGCAAGTGGTGGAGGCAATTGGTCAATTTGGCCCAGGATACAAACCGCCAAGTCAATACCAATTGAGGGAACCATTGCTAAGGGAGGAGGTTCAGAAAACAAAAGATGTACTCAAGAAGCAAGAAGCTGAGTGGGCTTTGAATGGGTGCTCCATTATGACGGACGCTTGGTCCGATAGAAAAAGGAGGAGCATAATGAACTTGTGTGTGAATTGCAAAATAGGAACCACTTTTCTTTCCTCAAAAGAGTCTTCAGAATAGGCACACACGGGGGAGCACATTTTTCAGCATGTGGATGGGTGCATTGAACAAGTTGGACCAAAGAATGTCATTCAAGTGGTCACGGATAATGCCACCAACAACATGGCAGCGGCAAAATTACTCAAGGTGAAGAGACCCCATATATTTTGGACTTCATGTGCAACTCATAGCATCAATCTCATGCTTGAAAGCATTGGTAAGATCCAGAAGTATAAAAAAACCATTGACCAAGCCAAGACGTTTACCGTCTTCATCTATGCACACCACAAGACCTTATCCTTAATAAGGTCTTTTACAAAAAAGAGAGACATAGTGAGGCCGGGAGTCACTAGATTTGCCTCTTCATTTCTTACGTTGCAAAGTCTGATGGAGAAGAAAGTTCAATTGAGGTCAATGCTTTGTAGTGAAGTATGGGAGCAATGCAAATGGTCTACCTCTACTAAGGGGAAAGCGGCATTCGCTACTGTTATGAGTATGAGCTTTGGGAATGGTGTGACCACTTGCTTGAAGGTATTTGCACCTTTGGTGAAGGTGCTTAGACTTGTTGATGGGGATAGAAAGCCAGCAATGGGGTTTGTATATGGAGAGCTGCTGCTAGCAAAAGAAGAAATCAAAGTGGCATTGAACAATTTTGAAAGAAACTATCAACCGATCTTGGACATTATTGATGTAAGAATTAAAGGTCGGCTTGATAGTTCATTGCACTTGGTGGCCTATTTCCTCAACCCCTATTACTACTTTAAAGATGTAACAATTCAATATGACGATGATGTGAATAATGCAATATTTGAATGTGTGGAGGCGTTTTGTGGTGACAATTTTGATTTGCAAAATCATATTGTCAATGTTGAAACTATAAAGTATAGGGAGAGGAAAGGATCTTTTAGCAAATTATTTGCGGAAAAAGGATGTGAAACAAATCATGAGAGTTATAATCCGGGTACTATTTTAAACTTATAAACTTATAGTGCTTTATTTATTTTTTTATTATTATTATGTTCTATATGTTCAAAACTTAAAATATCTATCTTTATGATTGTAGCTTCATGGTGGGCTATGTATGGAGGTAGCACACCCAATCTCCAAAGAATGGTGATAAGAATCCTATCATTAACCACGAGTTCCTCCGGATGTGAACGAAATTAGAGCACTTTTGAAGGAGTGTGATGAAGACCACATTAGGATAAGCGAGAGACTGATCCGTAAACAGTAATTTCGTGCGTGAACAGTAATTCTGTGCGTGAACAGTGATTCCGTGACCATTGGCACTTCGTGTCCCAATCAGTTTCCTATTTTTTAGGCTTTTGACTTTATCTTAATTTCCTATTCTAGTTTAGTTTAATTACTATTTGTTTTAGGAGTTTTATTCCTTTTACTATTTTGTTTTCCTAGTGCTTTTATTAGGAGGATTCTATCTCCTATATATAGCTTATCATCATTAGGGTTGTAAGTTATCAGATTTATCAAAGTACTATTCAGTTTTCTCTGTCTTTTGGCTAAACAACCATAGACATTATTTCGGCTTTTCTTGAGCGTTATACTTAGGATTGGCTTGGGCTAGGGCTAGGGCAAAGGCTAAATAACCTGCGTTCTAGAGAATTGGGAATCCCTAAATAAGGTGACCTAATTCAAAATCTATCGTGTGTGTGCGTTACTTGTTTTGCAAGTTAGGGCTTGTTGTTAGATCTAGACCTAGGTCCTCAACAGAGTGGCACTAGGCCACTAGCTTATTTTAATTTTTAATAAAGTAACTAACTCACTACTAACTAATAATTTATTATCATTCTCATTGTGTAGATACATACAAAGAAAAGAAATAGACTAGATGTGAGCCGGTTGAATAATCTAGTCTATGTCCAATTCAATGCCAAGTTGAGTAACAAGCAAAAAAGAGCTAAGGAAAAGGATCTAGATGTCATTCTTGCTAAGGATGTCGAAGCCACCAATGCACAAGAATGGATTGTTGAAGGTGGTGGTGGTGATGAAGTAGAGCCCGGAACAGGGCTAACTTGGCAAATGGTGGACGAAGCAACTGGTGTAGATGATATTCTACAACCTAGGAGGAGTTCAAGAGTGACAGAGAGAGATCTTCATGAAGATGACTTCGTTTCGGAGGATGAGGAGGAAGAGGAAAATGATGTTGATGTTGATGTGGAATATGAATCCGATGGAGAGCGTGTAATGGAAGATTATGGAGAAGAGGAGTTTGATCATGATCATGATGTTGTTTAGTTTAGGATTTTGTATTATCATTTCATCATATTTTCATGCTTTCATAATTTCATTAGTTTCATCTTGTTTGGAATGTTTGGAATGTTTTATTTGTTTACAATGACTTAGTTATTAATTTCATATTGTTTGGAATGTTTTTGGAATGACTTTTTTGTTTGGAATGACCTAGTTCCATATTGTTTGAAATATTTGGAATGACATATCATATATATATATATATATATATATATATATATATATAGAAAACATTTTTAGGTGGTCAACTGTGAGGTCAACACATTGACCGTTGACTTTCCGAGGATCCGCCTAGGCGCTAGGCCGCCGAACGCCTAGCGCATTTTAGAACACTGCGGCAATGTATTGCAGATTCAAGGCCGAGGCTGTTGCGACTTGGCTCGCGACTTGGGCAAGTCGCCAGCGTATTTTCCAGCCAGTTTTCATATTGGATTTTATTTTATATTCTTTCCTTTTCTAGTTATTATTCATTACCTAGAGTTTAGGAGTTAATTAACTATTGTTTTAGGAGTTTTTAATTACTTCCCTAGTTCTTTTGTTAGTAAGATTCTTTTTATTTATTTGTTATTAGAATTATTTTAGGTTTTTATATTTGTTTCCTATTAGGATTAGGTTAGGTTAAATGAGTTATTATAAATAGACTAAGTTTGTATTATTCAAATTATGAATTGAGTTATCAATAAAATTGAGAGGTTTATCTCTATTCGGCTTTTCTAAAGTTTAGGAAGCTTGGGCTAGTGCAAGGGCTAATATCCCGAGATCTAAATTTATCGGATTTTTCCAAGACCAAAACCTTGGAAATCGCTTGGACTAGGGTTAGTTCTCCAACAAGGGCTAATTCTAGAGGTTTCGTTAGTCGAACCTTCGATTAATCAAACCAAAACTCCCTAATCTTAGAATTCTATTTCTAGAATTAGGGTTTCAATTTGGGGATTTGGGTAATTTTGACCTAGGTCCCCAACACAAACCTAAATTAGCTATTGTGGCCTGACAGTTTACAAACTCACAAAGTTTAGATCTTAATTTTACCAGCGTATGTTTTAAAAGTAAAATTATCATGATAACCAGTAGTGATAAACTTTCCCTCAAACAAAATTACTCAGATAATCTTCTTTCTTTTATTTTATTTTTTTTCCTTTTTTGAAGAAGACGACAACTAAGAGAATATGTAAAACATTAAATTTACCTCCTTTGATGTCTTAAGAATTGTAGCATCTTGAGAAAGGGGAAAACGACTCCAAACAACTCTTGGAATCAAAAGACCAGCAAGAGAGCATGGGATGAACATCATGAAAGCCAAGTATGGATAAGCAAACCTGTAATTAAGTCCAGCTTGTCAAAAACAGAAATTCTGAATATGTTGCGATTGAAATCTATGAGCACAAATTGCAGGAGGAGGAAGGCAGAAAATCATCTATGAAATAGTTTTCTTCCCACTGTATGCTTCAATAATGACATCAAACCCAGACAAGCTACATGTATCACCTAAAAATGAAGATCATGTACTAAGCTACCCCATTGTAATACAAAAAGATGTAATTTGTGCATAAACATTGTGACATAGCAATAGTTGATAGATCAGTAAACCAAAAAGATGTAAAACCCACCAGTTCATTGCATAACTAGAGAAAAGCAATCTTAAAATTGAAAAGGTAATTGGGATAATAATTGCCAGTATAACCCCAGCAGCATGGAGCATAGTTCCTGCAAAACTAACAAATTGGACAGCATTACAAAAAATCATTGACAAGCGTTGAATTCAATACAGATATCTTGTTTAAAGCAGAAAATATGGAAAACAATGGATAGTTACAAGATTGCCTTTAAATAAATTGAACAAGAAATGACCACTTTACCTTTCACAAAATCTTTGGATGTTGCAAACCAAAAGCACAGCCCAGGATTCAACAAACGCAAAAAGAATGGGGAAGCAACAAAGATGATAATGGGAATCCTATGAAGTACCATAGATGTGTTTCTTGAATAGAATATCTGAAAGATTCATAACAAAAGTAAAAGTAATAACATTATTCATCACTTAAGATCAGTTGTTACATTACTAGAGAATGAAGCGTTATTGCTGCAGCTTACCATGAACCAAGTTAAGAAATCAAAGAAAACATCAAATTCATCCTTGTTTCCATAGGCAGTAGCCGCAAGAGATTCTCTTTCATGGGCATTTCGTAGCTCAGAAGAATTGCTAAAGGCCTTAAGTAGGCTGAACAAATTTTCTCCTCGTACTTGCAGACTTCCCGGTCTGTTAGGAGAAAACTTAAATATATCAGAGAAAGTGCTCAAGGATAAAACAAAACAGAAGTTTCAATCAAGTAAATCTATACCAAAATAGCAGATGTAATGCATACAATAATCTGTCCACTGTATCATAGGAGGTATGGTAATAACCACCACCAATGAGAAAAATAATATCCAGGCCAGGAATGTTTCCATAATCTTGAGAAAATATTCTGTAATCTGTATCTCCAGGGATAACAGGAAAAACATCCTGCATATGGAAGAAAGAAGCCTCATTATGGATGTATATTTGCAGTAAATTGTAAAAGGAACTGGAACATCATATATTTTTCCAGATCATCTCCGTTTGAAATCGTGAAGTAAGCCAATACAATATGCTCCTTCATGTATAATCACTGTTGGAAATCACGTGTGGAAACAAAATACCACATTGACAAAGAAAACATTAGAAGAACGGTTAACATGCAAATAGGACTTGCAACATAATAAGCTAGCTTTATGAGTTGTACATTGATTGAATAAAAATTGACTCATTTCAAATATTATTTTCTAAAATGGTATCAGAAAAAGTTTGTTTTAGTAGGAAAATGTTAACATATGCCCTTAAGGATGAAAAAATTAATGTTTAGTTTTTCAAGAAACAGAAAATTGTGTATTGATGTATTGAAATAATAAATATGAATTGTTTATTTAACTTTAGGATCCTTATATATATATATATAGAAGAAAACCAACTCTTCAAAGACAAGACAACTCCTCAAACACTGTGCCGAATGCAACACTTTAAACAAACTCTATCAAAAAAGGCAACTGAAAAAAGGATGGTAAAGCAAACCCAACTCGCACATGAGAGGGAGTGCCGAAAATCATGGGTGTTATTTATAAAAAAAACCAAATCCTACACTGAAAAAAAATATATATGGTTAACATGATAATTGGACTTGTATCTTAATAAGCTAGCTTTAAGAGTTGTAACATTGATCCAATAAATATTTACCCATTCCATACTGTTAATTTCTAACAATCACAAATGAATATGCTCACTAGATTATTAGGAATTTAAACTTGAAGAATAGATAAATTAATAAATAAGAAATACCTGAGCTGCGCTATTTCCCATGGGGTATATTGCTGACTGAGCATAGACTTGAGAAGGCCAAGAACTGGGCCCAGATTGGCAAACTAAATCTGAATAATTTAACAATATACAGATCAGAAAGAGTGCTGCAACACCATAAAGGGAAATTTCAATACAAAAAGAGGTTCAGGTCCTCTATGAACACGGGTCACTTAAGAGACCACATGGATTGAAAATGTCATGACATAGTGATATAAATTGATAACCCTGAGAAAGAAGTGGTATATTTTGTAGATCACCGCATGCTCTCTACTTACCCACTCAAAGAAAACTACCTTTTGTTATTACTATAGCATATCATTACAACATGCACTTTTCAGTTAGAAAGAAAATATATTAACATTGGATTACATCCTACCAAGACCTCCAGTCCCAGAAGCTTCGACATTTATAGAAGCTCCAATTGAATCACGCCATTTATGTGTCTTCATGAAGCCATGTGCACCCTGATACAGCACCAGCAGAATACATCTTAAATGCTCAGTCTGGGAAGTTCAAAATAAATGGATTTTCATGACAATGAACTAATCCATTTAAATAGCTTAAGGATTGGCCTTCTCTCTATACCTTTTCTTTATCTTTTTCTTTTCATTTTGTTTATTCAGTTTTGAATAAGTTAAAATTTTCATAAAAGATAAATAACGGTCACCATTAGTGCGGTTTCCGATTCATCCTTTCTGCTGCTGCTCATTTATGAAAATCCATATGATCACTGATCAGGCACCTATTTCACTATATCATAGAATATTTAACTTGAAATCTTGATGACATAACCACAGACTTCTAACTTTGAGAATATCATTAAAAGTATTGTTTAACATAATAAACAGGTGACAAGTAGGAGAATCTTATAAAATAAAAATGTGACAAGCAGGAAAGCCTGAACTTTTAAGTCCCTATGAATATCTGGCAGCACTAATAGAAGACAAATTCAAACTGCATAAATAAAATTGGTATTCAAACCAAGTACTATATTGGTTCTTACCAACATAAAAAGTTCTTCTGCACCGTTGAAAAGAAATATAATAGGGCGAGGTGGAACCCAGCCAGAATCTACAATAAGTCTAGCCACTTCCAGCATTGATGCTGCAGAAGTGAAAAACACAGAAAAAGATTAAATGATCAAGCAACAGTACTCTATAAAATGTCTTCAGTTAAGTGGAAATGTCTAGTGTACCCACCAACACATGAACCACAATCTCCAGCACCTGGGGAACCAAGTGGACCATCAAAATGGCCATTCACTAAAACTGATGGATCACTCTCCTGTAAATTTGCTGATGATATCCTGTCAGTGAATACAAGTTAACTCACAATGTCATTGAGTAAGATGTTGTAAGATCAATAAGTAATTCTATTCTATCTTATAAGACGTACACATTGATCAACTTGCTTTCACAGTTTCACCTGAATACAAGAAATCTCAAACATAATAAATACTCTATCATTATCATTGGGAGTTGGGACGTTAATACGATACTGCGATAACTCCTACTTTTCTTCCTGTAGATTATTTTCGAGTTAACTGCAAGAAAAAACATAAAATTTTCCCTTATTAACTTTCCATTTTCTGTCTACAGGTCAACCTTCAAACACTGAACTTTTCCATCTATTTTCCACCTTTCCATTTCTAACCAGATTACATGGAACAAAACCAAAGGCCTTAATCTCTAGTAAATGAAATGGACCCAGTACTTTACTGGAGAATTAGAATTCTTCAGATTACTACCCCATGTCTGAAGAAATGTTTTGGCAGTAAAGCTAGCTGAGTTGGGTGCTCTGGAAGCACTGATTGCTGTTGCTATCACAAGTTTATCCAACTCTAAAGTGTGGCCCTCACTTTGATGCACAAGTGGAGGTGAAAAATCAAATCATTCCCTAAATGATCTATTCACTATTTCATAAATCAGTTCAATAAATAAATTTTTTATAAAAAAAAAAAAAGTTAAAGTCCAAATTCAAAATTGCAAGCTGTACCTCATGACTATATTTGTATGGTTTCTGTATCCCAGTGATATACTGCGAGTTAAAAAAATCATATTGAAGGAGCCATTCACAGCAGTCTCTTCAATCTCAATTCTGCAAGTTTAACAACCAAGACATGTGAGTAAATCAACAAAACACAATATAGAACTGGAACTCAATATTTTAGCATTTAAGGAAGAAAATCCCCTAGACAACTATATACCAACCTCATGTTTGATCCAGCTCTCTTCTTTATCATTTCCAGCTGCATTTTGATATACTCAGCAGCTTCGCTCAAACCAGGTCGCCCTTCCTATCAAAAAATTGAATAATTCAAAATTAAATTTTATAATATTATTGCTCAACTAATTATAAGTATATGGTCTCTATGAGAAACTAATATATAATCAAAATTTCGATTTCTTTCTCATATTATATCTTTTCCTGGCAATACAAGATTTAATTTCTCTTTTTTTGTCAAAAACAAAAATCTTCATTTCCCGTAATAAAATTTTATACGAGTAATATGAAGAGACAGTTTATCTTATGTTATATAGACTCACTTGACGACCATCGATCTCTTGAGACAAAACGCGAACATGTTCAACGGCTCTAGCTTCAGAGAAGCGATCAGCAGGCGCGTCGATATCGAGCGGCTTCACGAACCTCATGTTAATAGCGGCGTAAGCGAGGATCGACATGACTCCATAGACGACTGCAAGAAACAGCAAGAATTTGAATCCGGACACATCTCTGGAATCGAACCCGAACGCCATTACCACAAACGATAATACCAAGAAACCTCGATCTCTCTCTCTCTCTCTCGCCTTGTCTTGGTTTCTGGAAATTCTAAACACGCGAACTGCGAAATGCGAATACGCGTCCGTTATATGTAGGGATTGGAAGAGCGTGTTTGTTCGAAGATGGGGACGAAAGGTGAAGAAAAAACCAAAACAAGCGAGCTTCCTTCAGTACTGTAATCCTGTCACTTAGTCGACGACTTGCCATTTGTACGTTTGCTTTAATTAATCGGCCGAGGACAAGGACGAGGAGGATCCGAATTGGGCCCATTGGATTTTATTTATTTATTATTATTTTGACTGGTCGTGCGTTGGGCCGCGAAAATCGAAATTATTACGTTTGAATTATAGAGTGGATATACCTACACCCATACCGCCATACGTGCACCCAAAATCCAAAAAATTATTTAATTTTTTTTAATTTATAATTATGACTTACAAAAAATATTACTTTTGTTGTAAATGTGCTAAATTTACACTACACATGTAAAGATATTTGTGGATCATAAATTATCAATATATATGGTCACTCTCCATTATAAATTTAGAGTCAATTTTAGCAAAGAAATAAAAAGAAAACTTTTCATTTTGTTGATTCTTCTTCTGGCTTCTCCTCCTTTTTTACTTATTCTATTTTATATTATTATTTAGTTTGATTTTAATTTATTTTATAATACATTATCAATATAATTAGTTTATTATTATACTATGTAATTATTGCTCTGTTCGATTTTTCACATCAGAAAAAATAAATATACTTTTATTTATATTTATAATATTACAACCTGAAAATTGTAAAATAAAAAAAAGAGTTAGAAGCTCTAAATATTAAGAGTTTTTAATCCAGTAAGACCCTAAAATTCTGAATCTGATGATATTCATTTAATTTACTATTATGTTTTACTAATATAGTACTGAAGTTTTGGATTTAATAATATTTATTTAATTTACTGTTTATACATATTTACTGCATTTGATTTATTGTTATATATTTTATTTTAATGTTCTTTTCTTTAATTAAATTTTACGTAAATATATGATATATATATATATATATATATATATATTAAATTTTAAAATTTATTATATCAGATCAGAAGTCTGCTTATATATGTGATTTTCAGACAAGAAGTTCTGATTCATTTTTTATTATATATATAAAATTCAGATCTAGAAGATCTACAATATTCCCAGAAGTAAATACTAACACATACAAAAGAATTGAAAAACAAGATGGAGATATATGTCTTGCTGACAATGTAATGACACATACAATTCCGCGAAACAAAAAATGTTTCTTGAATTTGACTTTACTTAATACAAAAGTTAATACCGTATCAGGTTTAGCAGATCTGAATGAAGGCTCTAGAAGAGCCACAATCTTTTTACCAAATGATACTAAATTATGTATAGCCGATGCTATGTATTCAAGCAGATCCAAAAGAAATCTGCTTAGTTTTAAAGATATACGATGTAATGGATATCATATTGAGACAACAACTGATGAAGATATTGAATATCTGTGAATTACTTCCAATGATTCGGGTCAAAAGCTCATCGTTGAGAAGTTGCGTGCTTTTTCATATGGATTATATTATACAATTATAAAAAATATAGATATTTATGCAGTTATGAACCAGAAGTTCTCAGATCCTAAAATATTTATACTTTGTCATGATCGTCTTGGTTACCCAGGATCTACAATGTGCATAGAGTCATTGAAATTTCTCATAAACACCCATTAAAGAATCATAAGATTCTTTTGTTTCATAAAAACATATGTACTTCATATTTATAAGGAAAGTTGGAAACCAGACCATCAAATTCTAAAGTTGGTTTTGAATCCCCATCATTCTTACAAAGAATTCAAGGGGATATATGCGGACCTATTCATCTACTAAGTGGACCATTCCTCTATTTTATGGTTCTAATTGATGCATCTGCAAGGTAGTCACATGTCTGTTTATTATATACTTATAATGTTATTTTTGTCAGATTACTTGCATAGGTTATCAGGCTTCGAGCACATTTTTTAGATTATTCAATAAAATCAATATGCCTTGATAATGCTAAACGAATTAACAGAATCATAGATCAAATGTCACCAGGTAATTGTGAGAACTTTAATATTATGATATTAATTACTAATTTTTGTATGGGGACATGCTATTTTACTTGCTGCTAATGTACCAGTACAGGTGATTGTTCTAGAAGAACGATCTAAACAGTTGGCAGCAAATCAATCATCTGTTGCACGCCAAAAGCATGGCAGATTACTTAGATTTAAAGATATAGTTCCTAAGAAGAGGAAAGTAAATTATCCGGATTTTGATGTAAATAAAATTTGACTTGTAAATAAATCCTTGAAGTGACAAAAGCCCCTGAAGTGACAGAAGTCCCTGAAGAGGCAAAAGTCCTTAAAGCGATAAGTCTCTGAAGAGGCAGAAGTCCTTGAAGCGGTAGAAGTCCCTGAAGCGGTAGAAGTCCCTGAAGCGACACAAGTCCCTGAAGTGACACAAGTCCCTAAGAAACAAGTTCCCGGAGTGACATAAGTTCCTAAAGTGACACAAGTCCCTGAAGTGGTAGAGATCCCTAAAGGATTTAAAATGTCATAAGCATATAATCGAGATCTCGTAATTTGTATTCGATAAAGTAACAAAAATCCCTATATGGATTAAAACAATCTAGACGAATGTGGTATAACCGTCTCAGTGAATATCTAATTAAAGAATGGTATATTAATGATCTAATATGCCCATGTGTTTTTATTAAGAAATCAGAATCTGGATTCTTAATTGTATCAGTATATGTTGATGATATGAATTTAATTGGAACTCCTGAAGAGCTATTAAAAACTGTTGAATATTGTCTCGACATGGAGATCTAGTATAAATGAAACAAAATACTTAATGCGATTGATGTTTTATTATATCTTGCATTTTAAAAAATATGGGGAAAATGTCGATAATTGAAATATATTATTCATTATATCTAAGGTAAATACAAGTTCCCTTCCGCTACAGAAATATAGAAAAAATTGATGGAGACAATAGTGCTTGTATTTCTCAAGTCAGAGAATAAAATCTAAATAATTTTGTAAATTTATATTAATAATTACATTTTGTTGTATGACATGGGTATACATCAATCCTACAAAGTAACAGATTGATTAGAAGATTTTTATCAGGGAGAGCATCCAATCAAGGGGAGCAAGTTTTTTTCAAGAAAACATTAATACTGGACATATGTGCACTGTACTATTTTTCCCTTTGACCGGATTTTGTCCCATTGGGTTTTACCAGCTAAGGTTTTTAATGAGGCAGTTTAAGCACATGAAATACCATTTATAATTCAGAAGATCATGATATATATTTTAAAAAATGATCCAGAATATCATTGTATATATTTTAAAGATGATCCAGAATATCGTTATATATAATTTGTTAAGGTTTTTATCCCACTAGGTATTTCCTAGCAAATTTTAAATACAATAAAGTGGTGAAAATTTAAGGGGAAGTGTTGTAAATGTGTGTGAATTTACACACCACACTTGTCATGATTTGAAAACATCCCACTTTACACATGTAAGACATTTGTGGATCATGAGGTCACTCTCCTGTATAAATCAAGGGTCAATTTTAGCATAGAAATAAAAAGAAGGCTTTTCGTTTTGTTGATTCTTCTTCTTGCTTCTCCTCTTCTTTTACTTATTCTATTTTATATTATTATTTAGTTTAATTTTAATTTATTTATAACAATTTTTTAATTTTATTGTATATATTGTGTAAATAAATCTTATAGACCTATTTTTTTTTTTTAAATAAACTATAATTTTTTTAAGCTTATTTAATGGGGTGTAATTATTAAAGAGGTTTTGTAAAAAATTAAAAAGGTACAATTTTTGAGGAGTGCAAATATAGTAGCTCATAATATTTTTTTTCAAAAAAAATAATTTGACACTAATTGGATCAAAAATTTATCAAGATTTGACAAAATTAAACGCTACAGGTTCGATCCAGAATCCAAAATGATAACTTTTGTAGTGGTAAAAAATAGCCCAAAAGACTTAAACCCATATGCCTGGCTTAAAATAAATGGAATACAATCCAAAAGGCTAAGCAAATCCAAAAACGAGCCCAATTGACTTTCTAAACCCATCAGTCGCACACACGCGGACTAAGTCAAGCTTTTGATTAAGTTTGCAACAGAGTCCACGGTGACTCAACCAACTCGAGATATTAGGGATTCTTGATATCTCGGAACGAGATTCTTTCGACCACTTCTAACCGTCACTTCCCATCCCCTATAAATTTAAACCTAAACTTCATAAGCGAGGTCACACATATTACATAAGAGATTTGTCACTATACTCAATACAATCCAGCCATAACTCAACATTATCGACCCCAGGTCCACACAGTATTACGTTCGACAGCCTTAACGATCGGTAGTTACAGTGAACTCACAAACTATCAGCAAGTATACTATGCTCGACGTACCCATCATTACTGAAGACATTGCACTAACAAAGGCATGGTTATATATCTCTTGTGATTCAATTGTTGGTAATAATAATAAAAAAAATGGCGAATTGCAATGGAGTACCCTAACGTTTGGCTATATTACAATGAAATCGTAAGTTTTGCCTTAATCACACATTAGTACCCTACCGTTAGTTGACTCAGTTAAAAACAAAGGCTTGACTAAAAATTTTACCTGAAATGATAAAAATACCTCAGATAAAAAATAAAAATAATATTAATTTTTGAAATTGAAAAATTAAAAAAATAATTTAAATGGATCCGTCCATTTAAAAAAATTAATTTTATTTAATTTTTAAATTTTAATAATTAATATTTTTTTAACTAGGGGTATTTTTGTCATTTTGGATAAAAATTATGGTCAAATCTTTACTTTTGACTGAGTCAACTAACGGTAGGGTACTAATGTGTAATTAAGGCTAAATTCACGATTTTATTGCAATATAATCAAATGTCAGGGTATTCCGTTGCAATTCGCCCAATAAAAAAACTGAAACGTGGTGGAACCGTATCGTCAAGGCTTGGAAGGAGAACACGGGGTTATGTGACGACGCAAGAAACACTAGTGTCTTAGTGCAACGTTGGCAAAGAATATAATCCGCAGTAAACAAATTCCACAGCTTTTATGAACAATTGGAGAGGCATCCCAAAAGTGGAACCACTCCCAATGATATGGTAATTAATATATTATTGTTGGATAGTTCTTATTTTTTTTGTCTTTAGCTTTTTTATCTTCGTTACTTTATAGTTTGTTTGATCTTACTTGTTTCATTTGTAGAAGAGTTGCGTTTCAAATGTATAATGATTTTACTAGCAAACCATTCAAATTTGAACATTATTGGGATATTTTGAAAAACCATCCAAAGTGGTGTTCAGGAGAACTCACTAAGCAATGGGGGTCTAAGAAACAAAAGATAGTTGATGGTAACTTCCATGACAATCCATCTCCGCCAATATTAACTACACCGGGGTCTTTTGATACTATTGATCTAGATAGTCCCGTGAATGAAGATACTAATTCTAATGGGCTTGTACGCCCACAAGGGAGAAAGGCCGCTAAAGATAAAAAGAGGAGGATGACTGATGATAAAGGTGTGATCGATGTATTAAATAATTTACATTGCACTATAGAAAGAAAAATTGATTTTAATAGAGAGGAATTGGAATTGAAGAGAGAAACAATAAAAATGAAGTAGAAATTCAGAGAGAAAAACCAAAGAATGAAGGAGCGAAAAAACCAGGAACGCATTATAAACAGACCTCAACAAACTTCAACCTGCTTTACGAGTGGCGAATGAGAAGATGCGAGCTTAAATAATGAAGGAATGGGAAAGAGATGGCCTTGTTGGGGATGTTTTCCACAGTGATAATGCAGAATTGTAATTTCATTTTGCAGTAATTTTTTGTGAATGATTTTGAATATTTACTTTGTTTCTTGAAATGCTTTTAAAAAATATATGCACATTTGAATTTAGCTTTAAATTTAATGTTCTAATAGACTATGTATGTAACTCCATTGATGAGTTATGTATGCAATACAGGGTTGCTCATCTTTTCACTGAATTGATGCATTTTGAGAACATAGAACCTCACCTGACACTGAACATCAATTCCTTTTTCCTTGTATTCCATATAGATAGATCTTGAGAGCATTACAAGTTATGTGTGACAAAGATATGTTATTTTATCTAAAAAATATGAAGGGCAGTTCTTCACCAAGGCTCAACATAAATCATTCACCAATTGGGGATCTATCATGCTACACAAATTGTGGAGAGATATAAGATAAGTGATTAATGAGATCCCATAAGTGATAATTATGTTCAGATCGTTGTGCCTCCTTGTTGACCACCATAATTATCTACCAGTACATTAAGTTTGTTGACCACCATAATTATCTCATAAGTGATTAATGAGATCCATCTTCAAATCTTTGTGCCTCCTTGTATTTTGCACTTGTTTCATTCGATTGATCATTTTAGACACATGAAATGTATAATCATGTTCTATATCAACTTGATCAACCATTTCATCTGTATGAGGCTCCCAAGATTCAGGATTAATTCCTTGATGATGCTCACTATCTATGATCATATTATGTAAAATAATACATGTTTTCATAATCTTCCCAAGATCCTTTACATTCCACATATGTGCCGGACCTTTAACAATATGCCACCGACTTTGCAACACTCCAAAGGCTTGTTCCATATCTTTTCTCACAACTTCTTGACGTTCAGCAAATAATTTTTCTTTAATAGATATCGGTTGAGAGATTGTTTGTATCAAAGTAGCATATGAAGGGTAAATTCCATCGGAGAGATAATACCCTATATTGTATTGGTAGCCATGTACTACAAAATCATATGGGGGCACACTTTCATTTATAAGATCATCAAACAATGGAGATCCATCTAAAACATTGATATCATTGTTAGTACCAGCCATATCAAAGAATACATACCAAATCCACAAATCTTGTGATGTTACAACCTCTAAAATGAGAGTTGGGACTTTTTTAAAGCCATTGGTATGCGTACCATGCCATGCCGTGGGACAATTCTTCCAATGCCAATGCATACAATCAAGACTACCAAGCATTTCAGGGAAACCTCGATCATCTCCTTATTTGCGTAACCTTGCAATGTCACTCGTGTTAGGTTTCCTTAAATATTGTGTCTCAATTACAGCATCACAAAAATGCTTGAGGCTTTCAATTGCAGTACTCTCACCAATTTGAACATATTCATTAAAGAAATCAGCTAGACAACTGTATGCAAGCATTCGTACATCTGCCACCATATTTTGTAACAGACTTAAACCAAGTTTCTCAACTGCATCAATCTTTTGTGTAAAATAATCATCATTAGTCTCAATTGCACGTAAGATGCGACTGAATAGTGTAAATGATAGGATCTACTGGTAGGATTTGGGACCTACGGTAGGGTTGAGATGAGACCTACAACCTGCAAAATGAGATCAACAAGGTCGAGTTCTATAGGACACTGGGTTGGTGCCAGCCAAATAGCCTTTGACACCCAAGTTATGAGATATATCTGAGTGAAGGAAAGTAATGACAGTATTAAGTATAATACCTGAAATAATCTGAATGTCGAGCGTAATGATGGATACGTCGAACGTAATGTACTTGTCGACAGATCGTATGTTCAACACCAGAATGCACTGATTGTCAAGACTGTCGAGCATAGTACTGAGGACTTAAGGTTGACAATATTGAGGAATGGCTGGATCGTATTGAGTACAGTGAACTTATGTGTAATGTGCGTGACCCAACTTATGAAGCATAGGTTAATATTTATAGGGGATGGGTAGTAACTGTTGAAGGCGGTCGAGAGAATCTCTTTCCAAGATATCAGGAATCTTTGATATCTCGGGCTATTTCAGTCGTAGTGGACTCCGTCATAGACTTGGTCAAAAGCTAACTTAGTCTATGCATGTGTGGCTGATGGGCCTTAAAGGTAATTAGGCCCGCTTTTGGATTTTGCTTAGCCTCTTAGACCGTATTTCATTTATTTTGGGCTAGGCTTTTGGGTCTAAGCCTTTTGGGCTATCTTTGACCACTACAGTTTGCCCCCTACTCTTTTAGATTTTTCTAGAAGCTTAGGGAGTAGAATGAGAGAGATCGTCTATAATCGGACGCGTTGATTGAATTATCTTATATAAGCACAGGACAATAACGTAAGATTGGACGAGAAAGACCGACATTGTGTATCGTGTCTTATCACATTGGCGAGATTAACATGTGTTGATCGTAACTTATTACGCTGGGCGACAATCACACAAGGTGATGTCAAAAAGATCGACATGTGTCGATCGTAATTTATCACACTGGATGATCTAATCATACAAGGTGATCTTAGAGATATCGAAATGTGTCGATCGCAATTTATCACACTGGATGACTTAATCATAAGGTGATTTTAGAGAGATCGACATGTGTCGATCGTAATTTATCACACTGGGTGATCTAATCACACAAGGTGATCTTAGAAAGATCGACACATGTCGATTCCAATTTATCACACTGGGTGACTTAATCATAAGGTGATTTTAGAGAGATCGACATGTGACAATCGTAATTTATCACACTAGGTGACTTAATCACAAAAGGTGATCTTAGAGAGATCGACGTGTGTCGTGTGTAATTTATCACATTGGGTGACTTAATCACACATGGTTATCTTAGAGAGATCAACATGTGTCGATCGTAATTTATCACACTAGGTGACCTAATTACACAGGGTGATCTTAGAAAGATCGACATGTGTCGATCATGTTACTTTTTTGATGGCGTCATTTGGGATACTCAAGGTTATGGCATAATAATTATAGCGGCAGTTGGCAGTTCCAGACGAAGGGTCATTTGGGGGGACGAGATGTTTGAAGTGACTGAGAATCTCTTCGTTTTCCCGCTTTGGTGCGCTATCTCTTTCTTTATTTCTTTCATTTTTTTCTCTTTTCTTCTTTTTCTTCTTAGCAGAGTGAGAAGCAAGTCCCAGGCGAGAGAAAGAAATGTTTGTACGGCTTTCAGTGACTGTTTTTCGACGTGTTTTTCCTTTTCTTGCAACTGTATTAGTCTTTTTCCTATAGTTCTTGCACGATTCTTGCATTTGTCAATTTCTTCGTTTTTATTTAAAATGAAACTGCTGTATTTCTTGCAATTATGTTCTTAGCGCTTTGTTAGTCAAACTAGGAAATTTCTGTCTTTAGATCTAGATAGGATTAGGTAAACAATAGAAACTATTTCTTGACAAGATAGGTGTGTTTGAACTTTAGTTAGGAAAAATGTGAACTTATCTGGATGTCGAGCGAGTTTAGTAGGACTCGGTGTCGAGCGAGATAGTGGATTATTGTTTATGGTCGAGCGTAGGTTGTATGAATTTTAACATAGCTTTCTTGAGGTAAATATCTTTGATCTCCCTTATATTGATTTGAATTTTTTTTGCTCGACAGTGTTTGGTGCCACGTCGAGCCCGGACGAAGATTTGATCATGAGAGAGATCGAAGACTACGCCGACTGACCTATGACGAGTGGTGAATCAACGGATAGCGAGCCTCTACCCTTGTCGACCGTAAAGGTTAAAGGCTTCTTGGAACAAAGGGATCCTGGTGCTCAGCCTGAGATTTGGGGGATGGAAACTGGGAAGACCAGGGTGGTCGACGAGGTTAGGCTTGCTAACCAAGTAATCGACGTCGTGCCTTTGACGTCGAGGCCATTAGGATTGCTACAGACTAACCCTGCCTTTAAGCTCAATAAATCTAATCTGAAAAGGATTAGATTTCAATATGGGATACCGGAGTCTGTTGAGCTCAAGCTCCTAGCTTTCGTCGAACGCCCTGACTGGGACATCCCAGGATGAATATACTTCTACGAGCTGTTGTTTCGCCAAGGGCTGAGATTTCCAATGCCCTTTCTATGACGGCTTATCCTGTGTTTCTTTGACTTGGCGCCGAGCCAACTGATGCTAAACGGGTGGAGACTCTTGTTGGCTATCGAGGTGTTCCACGAGAAGAGAGGGAAGCCCTTCATGCTGGAGAACCTGTTTTACTCGTACTACCTCAATGAGCATGAGAATGATACTGGTCGGTATGTCTTGGCTGCTCGTCTGCACCGTCATCATCTGATTTTCGAGCTCACGACCAATGATCGTGGTTGGAAGGATAAGTACTTCTTGGCGAAGGGCAAGTTAGTAATAGGGCCTTTCGAGGATGTACTCATATTCTTTTGACTTGGAAAATTGCTGGTAGAATTTCGATGTAGAGTGTATGTGTTCTTCTCTTTGCTTCTCATTGTGTTTTTTGACCTTATTTTTATTTATTGTACAGAATGAGTGACCCGCTCTCAAGCTGTGGAAGGTTTGGACAGTGTCGTGCGGACTAAAGCTAATCCTCTCGATCGATCCTATCAAGCGGAGTTGGAAGAATCTGTTAAGCGATGAGAGCTTAAGGCCAAGCCACTTATGGAGATACGTCGAGTTGAACTCGAGAGGTACTCTCTACCCCAAGCTCAAAGATTTAATTTGTTACGGTTGGGCTTGATATAGCTTTGAGCTGCTCTGTGCAGCCAAGTTTCTCATGCCTATCTTTGAAGTCGAATGAAAATTTGCCACAGATTCGATGTCGAACGTGAAGATAACCATCCCCCTGCTGAAGAAGTGTTGAGGAAGCGTCGAGAGAAGGCGGTGGCTTCATCTCAGAAAATGAAGCAATCACAGGCGAGCTCGTCTACCCTGACCATAGTGACTCAAAGCCAACCTGCTCTAACCTTGGTGATGTCGATCCCAGCTGCTGCCTCGATCCCTACACTAGCAAAGAAGAAGCAAAAGGTATACGATGTCAATACACCTAAGTCCGACATTAACTTCTCATTTCCAGCTGGATCTTCGCCCATCTCAGATCTGAAGTCGTTGCTCGATGGGGTCGACCAGTTCTTGATTCTTGAAGACGTTGCACGTTTGAAGGACATGGGGGCGTCGAAGGTGCTCGAGTGGAGGCTCTCCAGTTCTTTCTACGTAAATCTTGAATTTGTTATGTTTGCTTATTTCGATTTGTCAATTCCGTGCAGTCTAACGATCAATCTTATAGGCTCTTGAAGCTCAGCTTTATCTGAAGAAGAAGTTGGCGTCGAGCGCACGGAAGCTGAGGGATTTTAAAGAGGCAATTTTCTCTCTTAGGAAAGAGAACGACTCATTGAAGCTCTCTGAAGCTAGGGCAAATATGGCATAGCAAGAGAGCGCAACGCGTGTTGAGGAGCTCAGTCGATGTGTAGTGGTGCTGGAGGCCAATGTCAAGCAACTTTAAAAGGATCGAAAAGTCGAGGTCAGCTTCCTAGCTGAGCAGGTCGATGAGCTAGTGGAAAGGCTAGAGACTATCGCTGGTGACACGTTTGTCAATACCAAGGTCGAGCTCATGGCAGAATATAAGGAGGGCAAGGTCGACCACTGGCTCCGAGACGAGGACATAGCCACATGGGAAGAGCTCAAGACCTTAGCTGCTGTTGAAGCTGGGGAGGTAGAGCTGTCGATTAGAGATGGAGCACAGGTATCGTCGACCGCTGATGACGCACAAGACAAGCAAAATGAGGCAGGCCAAGAGCTACAAAATGAAGACCAACAGTAATCTCTAATCTTATAATAGCTTAGTTTAAATTTGGCTAAGTGCCGTGATTTGACGAACAGGGTCTTCATGCCCATATTGTTTTCTTTGAGCTGAGAATTGCCCTTTTGAACTTGGTCTTTTGTATGGATACTATTTTTGTCGAGCTAAATATATTTTTTTTGAATTTTGGCTAATCCATTTATATATGTCGATCGAACTAGTCGATTTTTACTTTGTTTTTTAAACCAAGTAGCTCCGTCGACCTACTAAAGAAGTGTCGAACATAATTCATGTCGTGCATAATCAATGTAAGAATCTGATTAGCTAAAGCAAAGAGCGCAGTACGTCGAGTAAAAGATGTTCAGACATAATAAGTTGAATGTGTACAGCGAAATAAGTATTTGACAACTGTGCATATATCTTAAAATGCTCGTATGTGGAGCGTAACATGTCGAACGAAAGAATGCTTGACAATTTGTTCATCCGTTAAAGGCTCATGTATAGAGCGTAATATGTCTAATGAAAAAATGCTTGACAATTTGTTCATTCGTTAAAGGCTCATGTGTAGAGTGTAAACAATTTATTCATCTATTAAAAGCTCATGTGTAGAGCGTAACATGTCGAACAAAATACACTTGACAAGTTATTAAAAGCTTATGTTAGAGCGTAACATGTCGAACAAAATACACTTGACAAGTTATTAAAAGCTTATGTTAGAGCGTAACATGTCGGATGAAATAGTTTGCTCAAATCCAACTGCTTATATTTTCGTAACATGTAGAGTAAATTGCATATGTTCGAATGTCGATGTAATCTGAAAGGTTGGTAAGACTCGTGTAAATTGTTTGGTCGACATGTCGAGTCAAATGTGTAGTTGTAAAGGTTGTTGCCCCTAGTCTTTAAGTCTATGTTTGCCATAGGATTGAAGACTATTCTCATACTCTATCGTCTTCGAGGATGCTTGTGTAGGGCATAGATTTGTCGATGAGCGTAATTTGGTCGACCTTATTTAGCTTCCTGTGAGTGCAGGGTTGCTGTAGAGGCTTTAATCTGTTGGTCATTGTTAAATCTGCTATTGGCCGTTGTGGCCAACGACTCTCTGACGCTCAAGTCAGTAACATGTTTGAAATAAAAACAAGGAAAAAGTAGAAGGGTTTAGAAATGATAATGCTTTAGGAGTATGGTGTTCCAGATGTTGTTGATTTCTTTGTTGTCGACGTAACGCAGTTTGTATACTCCTTGCCCAACTACTTTCCTGATCTAGTAGGGATCTTCCCATGTAGGGCCAATTTTGCCTGTGCATTGTTCTTTGGTATTCTGGAATACTCGACGGAGAAGCCAATCTCCTTCTTTGAACACTCGTATACGTACCTTCTTGTTATAGTGTCGAGCGACCATCTGTTGATAACTGGCTAACCGGAGTGACACTTGGTCTCGACGTTCTTCTAGTGTGTCAAGCTCACATGAGAGTGCATGTGAGTTCTCTGCCTCTATCGTATGTTCATATCTGGTGGTGTGAAGTTTGATTTCGATTGGTAGTACGGCTTCAGCTCCATAGGTGAGTGAGAATGGGGTCTGTCAGATCAACACTCGTAGAGTGATTCTATACGAGCAGAGGACTTCGAGAAGCATGTCGACCCAGAGGGCCTTTGCTGCTTCGAGCTTTTTCTTAAGTGCACCCACAATCATTTTGTTGGTCGACTCCGCTTGTCCATTCAACTGTGCGTAGTGGGGCGTCGAAAAACTCAGCTTAATCTCATACTTTTTGCAGAAATCTGCAAATGATGTATTACCCGTTATTGGTGACTATTTCCTTCGGTATGCCGAATCTGCAGATGATGTTCTTCCATATGAAACTTTTTACTTCGAAGTCTTGGATCCTCTAGTAGGCCCCGGCTTTAACCTACTTGCTAAAGTAATCTATAAGGACAAACATGTAGACCTTTCCAGCTGCTGCGATCAGTATTTTGCCGATGACATCCATCCCCCACTTTATGAAGGGCCATGGTGAGGTGACAGAGTTGAGTCGATCGAGAGGTTGGTGTAAGACGTGTGTGAATTTCTGACACTTGTCGCATTTCTTGACATAATTTGCTGAGTCAGATCTCGTAGTTGGCCAGTAGTATCCCACTGTAAGGGCTCGACTTGTGAGGCTTCTGGCTCCAGAGTTATTTTCGTAGTTGCCTTTATTGATTTCTTAGAGCACAAGGCTAGCTTCTGTTGGGTCAACACATCGTAGATAAGGTCCAGAGAACGACCTTTTATAGAGTTTGCCTTCGATGACGCTTAAGCAGGCAGCTTTGGCTCTGAGTTTGTGAGTTTCATTTCAGTCGGCTGGAAGTGTGTCGTTTAAGAGATAATCCAACAGAGGTGTCATCCAGTTTTTGTCGACGTCGATTGGGACGACTTCTTCTTTATTAGCACAGACTACTGGTCATTGTAGGGAGACCAGGGGTATACTCCTAGACTCGACAGTTTGGATGGCTGAACTTAGATTGGCTAAGGCGTCTGCATGTGCGTTTTCTGATCTTGGTACCTGTTCAAGTTCGAAGTGCTCGAATGTCGAGCGGAGCTGTGTGGCTACGGCTAAGTAAGCGATCATCTTTGGGTCTTTAGTTTGATACGACTTGTCGAGCTATCTGGTTATCAGTTGAGAGTTGAACCTCACTTTTATTTGCTTGACATTCATACTCTTGGCGAGTGTAAGCCCAGCTATGAGTGCTTCGTACTCGGCCTCATTATTCGTGGCCTTAAAGTCGCACTGGATCGACTGTTTGATGATATCGTTTTCGGGCAACTAGAGTATTAAGCCTAATCTGTTACCCTTGGAGTTGCTGGACTCATCGATCGAGAGTGTCCAAGTAGATGTTGGCCCCTCTGTTAGGGAAAATAACTCTTGTTCTGCTAGTGGAAGAGTGCTCGGGGTGAAATCAGCGACAAAATCTGTTAGGAACTGAGACTCAATGGCTATCCGGGGTCGATATGATATGTCGTGCTCACTGAGTTCTACCACCTACTTGGTTAGTCGTCCATAGAGCTCGGGTTTGTGAAGTATATTCTTCAAAGGGAACGTCGTGAGTACCACGATGGGGTGGCATTGGAAATAAGGCCGAAGCTTTCTGACGACTGATGTAAGTGCTAAAGCCAATTTCTCCGTTTGACTATATCGTTTTTTTGCGTCGAGCAGAGACTTGCTAGTGTAGTACACTGGTAGTTGTTTTTGCTCGACTTCTTGGACTAGTACCGTACTGACTGCTATATCTGATAATGCTAGGTAGATGTAGAGCGTCTCCCCGTTGCTGATACCTTTAGGGTGTCGAAGAAAAAGTGGTACCTTTATGAGGATTTTGAGATGAAACAATTGAGCGCGGTGACTCGACTAGTGAGTTTTTGGACTTCTTTCATTGATCGAGGGGAAGGGATGTAACATCCCTAATTTTGAATAATTAAGTTTGAATATGTGAATATAAATTTTGTGATTTGAGGGGTGTAAAACATAATTAAAAGTATGTTTATTTTTATGGTTTTCAGATGGAGCGGTCCAGAAAGATTGCATGAAGTGAAGGAAAAAGTGGACAGTGAGTACCGCGACCTCTCACGGCGACCGGAGATAGCGATGAGCTGCTCGCGGTAAAAAATAGAATTTCTGACAGTGAGCACCGCGACCACAGATCGCGCTGACTAGCTCGCGATGAAAAATATCAAATTCGGGCAGTGAGCAACGCGACTACCAGCGCGACCATGGTACCGCGATGGGTGATCGCGATGAAAGCAGTGGAAGTCTACCAGTGTGTACCACGACTAGGTGGCGCGACCACAGGTCGCGATGACCGAATTTGTATAAAAAAAGAAAGCTTCTCGCGGAAGCCAAAAACAGAAGAAAAAGAGAAGAGAAGAGAAGGAAGAAGAGAAGAAAAAGGAAAAGAAGGAAAGAGAAAGGAAGAGAAGTGGAAAGAAAAAGGAAAAAGAAAAAGGTGAAACCCAGAAGGAAAAAGTGTAGGAACGGTATCCAGGTTGGTGTACACTTGATTTTGACGTTTTTATGTGTTTTGATTTACATTTGAGTTTTGGATAATTTAGTCAATATATGTTTATATTATTTTTCTATTGATTAATTTCTATTTAATTGTATTTATCGTATTTTGATTATTGATTAGGTTGAAATCAATTGTTTCGGAAGTTCGAATGATCGAATCGTTGAATTATTTTATGATATTGTGTATATATGTTTTCCGAATATTGATCGATATTTTTATTATAGTTGCGTTTAAATTCGATTTGTGAATTTCAGTTGTTATATGAAAATAGTGTACTGAAATGGCCCTAGGATACGTAGACATAGAAATGGATATCGGAGGTTGGTATACCAGCTGGGTTCAGTGAGCAGTACTGCACCGACATTGATATTGATATTGATGATTGATTATGTACCTCATCATGGATTCGTCCAGGGGTAGGGAGACACGTACCTCTTCACGGATTCGTCCTGGGGTAGGGAGACATGTACCTTCCTAAGGATTCGTTCCTGGGTTAGGGAGATATGTACCTCTCTAGGGTCCGAACCCTCGGTCCTAGGGTAGGGAGATACGTACCACTCTTAGGATTCGTCCTAGGGTGGGAGTTATGTTCGACAGACAGCCACTGTGGTCGAACGACCCATATTCCAGTCCTGGTTTATGTTGAGTATTCCAGAGGGCCAGAATTGAAACAAATTGAATAATATGTTTATAAGTGAAGTTAGAAATTAATTTTATTTATCCGTTTAATATAGTAAGTGAAATTGATTGTAAAAGAAAGTTTTAGTAATTGTAAAAGAAAGTGAGAATTTCATTTAGTACGAATTATGAAATTGATTTAGTTGTTTTTATTACATAGATTTCATATGATTTAAATTCATAATTGAATTGAATATGGTATTGTTTTATTTAAGTACAGTGAGATTTATAGTATGCCAATTATATTATGACTTTTATAAATGAGTTTAGTGTACACCCACTAAGCTATATGCTTAGTGCGTCGGTTTTTATCGCGTGTAGGTCACAGGGATACTGAAGAGGCTAAAGATTGAAGAGAGAGTCGCTAACAGAGAACCAGAGTCACTACATTTGGGTAGATATATAAATATATTGTTGTATAATATGTGTAGATTGCATGCATATACAGAGATTTGTAATTTTGGTTTATATTTGTGTTTTGTAATTAAATTGTTTTATGATTTCTGCTTTTCATTTTTAAAGGTTGTTAAAGGTTTGTAACTATTGAATTCTGAATTATTTTATTTTAAAACTGTTGGAAAGTCGCATTAAACGGCAGAGGGCACATTTGATTGGAAGTGATATTTGAAGTGTTTTTGTGAATTTTATTTGATTTGAGTTTTGTGGAAAACAGGTTTTGGGAAATCAGAAAAACAGAGGGAACTCTGCCGAAATTTTTAAAACTGAATTTTGATGGGCTCACTCGATAAGGTTTTTAAATTATAAATTATATGGTTTCAGTTTATAAACAGAATTCAGTAAAGTTTTGAAAACTCGGTAACGCTCCTGGGTCGATCCAGACGGGTCGGGTCAGGGGGTGTTACAAGGGATCCCCATGATCGACTGGATATGGTCTGGATTGGCTTCGATTCCTCGGTGTGTGTCCAAATAACCTAGGAATTTTCCTAACAATACTCCGAATGAATATTTAGTTGGGTTAAGCTTCATACCATATTTTCGAAGTGTGTCGAATGCTTGCTGTAAATGCTCCAAATGTCGCTCAACTTGGAGAGATTTAACAAGAATGTCGTCGATGTAGACTTTCACTGTCGAGTCAGGCATTTTTCTGAACATCTTATTGACCAGTTGTTGATAAGTTGCCCTGGCATTTTTAAGTCTGAATGACATTACTTTATAGCAGAAGATGCCATGCTCGGTTACGAATGCTGTTTTCTCTTATTGTCTAGGTGAATCAAAATTTGGTTGTACCCTGAGAAAGCATCCATGAAGCTGAGTAATTCGTGCTCTGTCATAGCGTCTACCAACATGTCGATGTGAGGTAGAGGAAATAAATCCTTAGAATAAGCTTTGTTGAGATCTATGAAGTCAATGCAGACCCTCAATTTTCCATTCTTCTTTTGCACAACTACGACGTTCGTTAGCCAATCAGGGTAGTAGACTTCTCTTACAGAATTGATGTCGATCAACTTATGTATTTCTTTATTAATCACTTTGTTCCATTCGGGAGCGAATTTTCTCCGCTTCTGTCTTACTAGTTTGACGTTCGGGTCGACTTGGAGCTCATGGACTGTAGCACCCCCCGACCCGACCCGGCCGGACCGACCCGGGGAGCGCTACTCGGACTTTCAGAACTTTTAAAAATTCATTTTGTAAACAGAAAACCATAAAAATTATAGTTTAAAAATCGTTTTCGAGTGAGCCCATTCAATACAAACTTTTTACAAAAATTCGGCAGAGTACCGTTTGTTTTTCAGACTTCCCAAAACCTGTTTTAACACAATTCAATTCAAAAACAATTCTCAATAACACTTCAATATCTTATATTCATATAGTTGCGCACTCTGCCGTTTAGTGCGACTTATCAAAACCTTTCATCACAATTTATAAAATAAAACAAATCAGACTTTACTATTTACATTTAAATAATAAAAGACAGAAATCATACAATAATTAATTACGAAACGTTTTACAAAACGTATTTACAAATTCCCTGTATATGCATGCTTTCAGAATATATATACACATAACATAAATATAGCTACCCAACTGTACAATCTCTGTAACTCGGTCTGCAACTTGCTCTTCCTTCAGTCTCTAGCCTCCTCTGGATTCCTGGTACCTACGCGTTAGAAACAAACTAACGCGCTAAGCATAAAGCTTAGTGGGTGTACTAAAAACTCATTTAAATAAATCACAATATAAATATTTCAAAACAATTCCATTTCTATTGCATTTCAAAACAATTAAATTTCGAAAATCAAAGCATTAAACAATTCCAATTACCTTAATTTCAATAATGAAGTCGATAATGAATGCTATCAATAAAATCATTCGGTTCACTTTTCAATTTCAATCAATTATGGCCCACTAGAATACTAAACATTTTAGGACTGGAATATGGGTCAATGTGACGTCCGGGGTTGCCCCGCAACAACAGTCACTGATATCACGTGATTGTCCGAGATTGCCCCGCAACAACAATCACTAATATCATCGCGATTGTCCGAGATTGCCCCGCAACAACAATCGCTAGTATCATTGTGATCGTCCGAGATTGCCCCGCAACAACGATCACTAAAATCGGTGTGATTGTCCGAGATTGCCCCGCAACAACAATCACACAATAATAACGGCGCAGTACTGCTCAGTAAAACCCAGCTGGTATACCAACCTCCTATATCCATTTCTATGTCTAAGTATCCTAGGGCCGTTACAATAAACGATTTTCAAGTATTCGCAATAAATTACAAATCATAAACAATAGTCATGCAAGCAACTAAATCAAGTATTCCTCACAAATCGTAACAATCGGAATATTCGAAAACACGATCCAAATACGATCTATCATAAAATCATTCCAAATCAACAATAGATATATATAAATCATTAATTTTTCATATAAATAAACAAGTTTCTTACGAAAATCGAAAACGTGAAACTTCAACGAAATCGAAAACGAAAACGGAGACGAAAACGAAAACAATAACGAGATACTTTTCGTAAAGATTTCGAAATCGAAAGTACACCAACCTCGGTACCGTTTTTCGTTCGACCAACCGCGGTTCCACGATTTCTTTCCCTTCTCCTTTCCTTTCTCCTTCTTCCTCTTCTTCCTCTTTTTCTTTTCTTTTCTTTCTTCTTCTTCTCTCTTCTTCTTCTTTCTTTTCTCTCCTTTTCTCTCTTTTTCTCGGCTCTTTCTCTCTCTTTCTCTTCTGTTCTGTTTTCTCGCTTCTGCGAGAAACTTCTTCTTTTTTTTATATTTTTTTCGCTATCGCGACCGCCGTCGCGACCTGTGGTCGCGACACCAGGTCGCGATGCTCACTGGAATGCGCGCACCGCCTTCCTCGCGAGCGCGCCTTGGTCGCGCGAGTGGTCGCGCTGCTCTCTGCCCGATTTTGGCAATTTCATCGCGAGCAGTCCATCGCGACCTGTGGTCGCGATGCTCACTGCCTGATTTTTCCATTTTCATCGCGAGCGAGCTGTCGCGACCTATGGTCGCGGTGACCAGGTCGCGATACTCACTGGTCCAGTTTTCACTTTTTCATTTTTCACTATTCAATCTGATCCGCTGGAAATCATAAAATAAACATACATTTAATTACATTTATACCCCCTCAAATAGTAAAAATTTATTTTCACATATTTCATATATATCAAAAATTCATTACCCGAAATCCGGGATGTTTCATGGACCATGATGTTGGGGTCGATGCTTGTCATGTCAGCGTGTGACCAAGTGAAGTAGTCATAGTTTCAAACTAAGAACTTGATCAGTCGAGCTCTGATATTCGATTTAAGAAGTGACCCGATCTGGACTTTGTGCTCGGGGTATTCCGGATGGATTTGAACTTTGTCGAGCTATTACATCTTCGGATAATGTTGTTCGAGCCCAAGGGTCGATTGCTGTAATTGCTATAATGTCGATGGCTTGCTCTTTAGGTTGTTTGTGTAACACTCTCTTGAAACTCGTTGTTCCCCTCGGATCTCTCGTACTCCCCATATGGTTGGGAAGCAAAGTGTTTGGTGATATGTTGGAGGTATTGCTATTATGTCGTGTATCCATGGTCGACTCATGATAATGTTGTACACTAAAGGGCAGTCGAGCACTATGAACTTGATGTTAAGATTAATACCTTCTACGTAGACCAGGAGAGTGATCTCCCCTATGTTATTCTTGTGTTCACCACTAAATCTGACTAGTACGCTCAAGCATCGCACTATGTTTGATTCGTCGATCTGCATTTCCCGTAAAGCTTCAAAGAATAAGACATTGGTCGAGCTTCCGTTGTCTATTAGGATATGCTTTATCAAGCAATTAGCAACATGTAGAGAGATCACGAGTGTGTTGTGATGTGGGTTTAGCAGTTCTGTATGCTCGTTGTTGTTGAAGTTGATGGTCTGGTCGAACACAGGGTCGAGTGTTCCGTTGGGATGGACCTCGGGGTTGCCAAATTGTCGAGTGTGGCGCTTGGCCGCCGAATGTGAGACTTCATTAATCTTTGATCCCACGGTGATAACAATCACGATCCTATCATGTTGAGGGGGTTCTGGTGGTGACATGTCATATTCTTGCTGACGCTCGTCATGTCGAGCCAACGTATTTTTACCCTTATAAGTGAGATATTCCTTCATATGCCCCTTTTTAGGAGTTCAATGACTTCGAATTTAAAGGCGATACAGTCCTCAATTCGGTGTCCGTGATCTCCGTAAAAATCGTACCATTTGGTCGAGTCTTTCTTATCTGTTGAGCTCGACATCTTCCCAAGCCACTTTACCGAGCTGTCTAGGTTCTTTATCACAGCGACGATTTTGACAGGCGTGATGCTCAGGTTGTATTCAGGGATTCCAGTCCCCGGCTTCTCTAATTGTCGAGTTTGTCTGTTGCGTGGAGCGCGGTTGTCACGTGACCTATCATTTCTATGACCTTATATAGGATAGGGCTCTGTTCTACACTCTGCTGATCTCCGTTCGACACGTCGATTGTGTCGATCGTCATTTCTATTATGCTTCGATAGAGTGTAGTTGACTTGGTCTTCTTCCCACTTGATTTGGGCCGAGGTTTTGGCGAGGACATCTTCCATTGTCTTGCAAGGGTATTTTGTCAGCTTCTTTTAAAGGTCAGAATCATGGAAGAGCCCTTTTCTGAAAGTAGAAATGGCTATGGTTTAATTGCAGTGAGGAATCGACATTTTCTCCTTGTTGAATCGTCCGATGAAATCTCGCAGCAATTCTCCTCGATGCTAACTAATCATGTATATGTCGTCAGACTGCTTCTCCAGCTTACGACTGCTTGCAAATTGCTCGACTAATGTGTCGCTAAGCTGAGCAAAAGAGACTATCGAGTTGTTCAGCATATTAGTGTACCACTGTAGAGTCGGTCCTACAAGGCTCATTTACATATACAGGCTTCGTGCTGATCCCTCGGTATGGCTGCCATGAACATGTGCTGTCGGTATTGAACAATATGGTCATCAGGATCTATCGTACCATCGTAGTATTTCATGTTGAGGAAAATGAACTTCCTCGGCAACTCTACGAGCATGATGGTATCGACAAACGGTAAGCCCGCGAAGCTGTTAATTGCACTTTTCTTAAGTAGTGTCGACATTCTGATCAGTCATTTATTATTATGTATTCATGACCCTTGGATTGTCTCTTTTGATTGTATTCTTGAGTATTTTTGGTACTTTTGATGTGTTTGTTAAGCGTGAGATGAAATCAAGCAATCCAGATAGCATGGCGACCAAGCCAGCGTGACCGCAGGTCGCGACGAGGCAATTCTAGCAGCCCTAATGTGTCTCTTTAAATAGAAAGAGAAGAGAGAGAAAGGGGATCCAGAAAATTTTAAAGATCAGAAGAAAGAGAGAAAGAAGGAGGAAGAAGAAGAGAGAAGAAGGTCTAGGAGACTAGCTATCAGATCGATTCTCCGGACGACTTCAATCGCTCTTAGGCCACAGATTTGTGCACGGAGAAGCTCTACCGAATCGGTTTCTACAATAGTCAAGCCATTAGGAGTTTTTCTTTCATACTCTTTCCTTTAATCTTGTGTTATTCATGTTATTTTTTATTAGTAATATTATGTATTTGTATATCCTAGCTATGAATTAATTTCCTACACTAGAGATGATGATGGAACTTACTATGAATTTTAATTGAGATTAATGAATGTTTGGATGATTTGAGTTATATGATTGAGTGTTGATTTAATGTTTTATTGATTGTATATTGATTGATCACCAATATTCAATATCTTGTTGTTGTGGATTAACTACCGAAAGGAGACGCCCACCACGTGTTCGATAAATTGATACAATAGCCTAGGAACCAATAGATATATATTGGTATAGGTTGTGTGATCTAATTTGTTTCCATGTTTAATGCAGTCTCGTATATTTGACATTCATCGAGAGATAGGGTATTAGTATGTATTGCATAGGTTCGATCTACCTTGAGAGAGGATTTCGGATAACTAGTTAACATGATCATCAATCATTAGCTTGAACATTAATACATAATTATCTCATATCATTAGCATTAGTTAGTGAAATCGGATTCCCTAGTTCCCATTACTATTGATAAAAAGATCTTTTAATTTCAAGTTATAGACCATTTAGATTATAAGTTACAAATTACAATAATTGAATTAGTTGTCTAGATAGTGTTAGACTTGGTTAATTTCAGTACTCAATATCTAAACGTCCTCGTGGGAACGATATTCGGAACTCACAATTCTATATTACTTGTGTCGACCCCGTATACTTACGGGTACACAAAAGGCGTAACACATTCCAAGAATGCATTGAATCAGTGTTTCCATTTTTGTAAACCTTCGAACCAATTCAAAGTCAGTTAGTGTAGAGATCGTGCCTAACGTACCTGTCGACGATGGGGTCGGTAAGGTCTGTGGAGCATCTATCATGGTTGGAGTCGGCAATGTAGTGGCTTCCGCATTCACTGGTTGGACCTACGCCAGCCCAAGTAGTGCTGGGGTTACAGTCGGAGCTACGGTCGACTCTATTAGCAGTTGTCCTACTGGGTTGATCGCAGCTGGTTCTGGTACCGAGCCGCCTTCAAGAATCTTTAGGTTCGGATTGTCTGCGATAGATCTAAGCTCGAAGATTGGGCGTCGAGCACTGGAAGTTAGTGTTGCAGGTGTCGCTTACCCTAGAGCAGATGTCGAGTTGGCGTTGATTTCATATTGAACTTATCTGAACCCGGGCAGTGGTGTGGTAGTCATCGTCAGCGACTCTACTTTATTCTCAGCACGCACGGCCTTATTTTCTGCTTCCAAGATCTGGAGGCGTTCAGAGTTCTCGTTCCTTTGGGCTACGAGCAGTACGAGTTGAGCCTCAAGAGTTGCATGGTTCGATTCATCGACCATGTTGTCTTAACGTTGATCCGAATTCTGCTGTTTTGTAGTTGTCGACCCCGGGGTGGGTGCCAAATTATAGATGCTAGGATCTACTGATAGGATCCGGGACCTATGATCGAGTTGAGATGGGACCTACAACCTGTAAAATGAGATCAACAAGGTCGAGCTCTCTAGGATAACGGGTTGGTGTCAACGCCTCCAATGCCCAAGTTAGGAGATATATCCGAGTGAAGGAAAGTAACGAAAGTATAATACCTTGAATAATTTGAATGTCGAGCGTAATGATGGATACGTCGAGCGTAATGTACTTGTGACGGGTCATATGTTCAACACCAGAATGCACTGATTGTCAAGACTGTCGAGCGTAGTACTGAGGACTTGGGGTCGACAATGTCGAGGGATGGCTGGATTGTATTGAATATAGTGATAGTTCTTATGTGTAATGCGCGTGTCTCAACTTTTGAAGCTTGGGTTAATATTTATAGGGGATGGGTAGTGACTGTTGGAGGTCGAGAGAATCTCATTCCGAGATATTAGGAATCTTTGATATCTCGGGCTAGTTCAGTCGTCGTGGACTCCATTATAGAAGCTGACTTAGTCTCTCTGTGTGTGGCTGATGAGCCTTAAAGGTAATTGGGCACGCTTTTGAATTTTGCTCAACCTCTTAAATCGTGTTTCATTTATTTTGGACCAGGCTTTTGGGTCTAAGCCTTTTGCGCTATTTTTGACCACTACAAATAGTTCCACATTCATTTGAAACCTACGACGAAAATGCTCTCTCGTATACTTTGATTACTCTCCTTTGAAGTAGTCATTAATAATTTGGTCATGCCGTTCTTTCCTGTCACGACGAATATAGCATCTACCGAGAGTAGAGCCACCATGAAGTCGTTTTTTACACATCAGTGTTGTTGAAATTATGATAGGAATATGAAATGCAACAGTTTGAACCAAATCCCGACTCATTTTAGTAGAGTTTATATTATCAGCTAATAAATCTTTGGTGATAGAAAATGACTCGTCGCGTGAAGATGAGCTACCGGAATTATGTTCCATACTTGATGAAAACATTGACCTATCAAATATGCATTTTTTATATTGGATGTATATGTTTACGTAAATAAAAAATTACTTTACACACTTTTGTGACTACACATCAGTCTTTTCAATTCTGGAATCTCTGTTTTTCTTTTTCTTCTATTAATCTATTTGGTTGCTAAGAAAATTGAGGAAAATTAAGTTATCATTTTGCCTTCATTTTTATTTAGGAATGTAATCAAACACTTGATATGCAAAATACAAACTTCTTTTCTCTTTCCTAAGAGTAGAAAACAACAACAAATGAAGAATCGTTGTTGTTTTTAGAGCTTTACGGTCCAAAATATCCATAAGTCAGTATGATTTATTTACTAACAACATCATTATATATCTAATTTCAAAAGGCATATTTCCTCAACAAGTAGTAACTCGAATTATTAATTGAATCGACCACAATGCATATATTTATATGAAAAAGGATGAAACCTACAACTTCCAAGATTTTATTTTGATACAATAAAGAACATTCAGAGAGCCTGCAAAGTTCTATAGAAGAACAATGTGCATACAATTTCAAGAAAACACTTTAATTTACTCATAACTCATGCGTGGTTGCCAAAATATTACGACAAGGGTTAGAGAAAACAACAACAAATGAAGAAAAGGAAATCCAATTGAGAAATTAAAGAAATAAAAGAACATTTAAATTTAAACAAATAATCTTACCAGAATTGGAAAGAGGTTACAGGAGAAAATGGTTGGCTGGATAAAGAAAAGAAGAGAACTGGTGTTTTTAACTGTCATATTGAATTGGAGAACGTGTGTGTATAATGGCTTGTGATGATTGATTCAAAATTACTATTTAGATACTTGTATTGGTAAGTGAATATGCATTTCTATAAATTTTTTGACAAGATGGATCCATATTATCTAGAAATGCTAATGTAACACTATTTAAATATTTAAAAGGAGAAATTACGCTGAACCTACCTGAGGTTTACAATTCTACAGGTAGAAACAACTTTATTAAAAATTGACAGCGAACCCCCCTCCAGTTAAGTTTGACCGTTAAAAATTGACAGTTGACCAGCTTGAACAGTGAAAAGACGAAAATACCCCTAGAAAAAGACAAGGTCAGGGGTATTTTTGTCTTTTTAGATTTTTTAAATTTAATTTTATTAAATAATAATTAAAAAAATTAAGAAAAAATCTCATCCCTCCATCTTTAAAATAATGGACGGTTAAGATTTATTTAAAAAATTAAAATAATAATAATAAAATTAATTAAAAATAAAAAATTAATTATAATTATATAAAATTTTTTTCAGATTGAATCTCAATCGTCCATCAAGATTAGTGGATGGTGGAGATCCGATCTAAAAAATAGATCTTAAAAAAAAAAAAAAAAAAAAAAATTGAAAACGAAGAACCCAGAAACCATGTCTCTGGGTTCTTCGTTTTCAACGAAGAAGAAGAACCCAATCTGGGTTCTTCGCCGAAGAACCCATCTGGGTTCTTCACCGAAGAACTCATCTGGGTTCTTCGGCGAACCACAGAACCCAGATTGGAGGGAATTAGAAAAAAAAAAAAAAAAAATTTGAAGAACCCAGTTTCTGGGTTTCTTCGAAGAACCCAGAAACTGGGTTCTTCAATTAGTTCTTCAATTGAAGAACCCAGTTTCTGGGTTCTTCGAAGAACCCTTCTGGGTTCTTCGAACGAACCCAAAGAACCCAGAAACTGGGTTCTTCAATTGAAGAACCCTTCTGGGTTCGTCGAACGAACCCAGAAGGGTTCGAATTAGAAAAAAAAAAAAAAAGAAATTGAAGAACCCAGTTTCTGGGTTCTTCGAAGAACCCAGAAACTGGGTTCTTCGAAGAACCCTTCTGGGTTCTTCGAACGAACCCAGAAGGGTTCGATTCAAATCAGTAAAACACTGCCCACGAACTCACGCACCCAGAAAACAAAACAAAACCAGACAAAAAAACAGCTCTACAAAAGATTTGATTTCGCCCCAATCAGAAAAGATAGATTGCTTGCTTGCTTGCTAGATCGAAACGAAGCCAAAAGATAGATAGAGAAATGGAAGGATGGATTTATATGAAGGTGGTGTGAATAGAAGGTGAAAAAATTAAAATTTTTTTTTTTTGAAGAACCCAGAAATGGGTTCTATGGGTTCTTCGAAGAACCCAGATCTTCGTTTTCAAATTTTTTTTTTTTTTTTAGATTTATTTTTTAGATTGGATCTCCACCGTCCACTAATCTTGATGGACGATTGAGATTCAATCTGAAAAATAAATTTATATAATTATAATTAATTTTTTATTTTTAATTAATTTTATTATTATTATTATTTTAATTTTTTAAATAAATCTTAACCGCCCGTTATTTTAAAGATGGAGGGATGAGATTTTTTCTTAATTTTTTTAATTATTATTTAATAAAATTAAAATTAAAAAATCTAAAAAGACAAAAATACCCCTGACCTTGTCTTTTTCTAGGGGTATTTTCGTCTTTTCACTGTTCAAGCTGGTCAACTGTCAATTTTTAACGGTCAAACTTAACTGGAGGGGGGTTCGCTGTCAATTTTTGATAAAGTTGTTTCTAGCTGTAGAATTGCAAACCTCAGGTAGGTTCAGCGTAATTTCTCATATTTAAAAATATATATTTACATTGAAGATGCTCTAAGATTAATGTATAATGGAGATTCATTTAATTTTTTTTTTAAAAATAATAAAAAAAAATAATCATATTACCCTTCTGACTATTAGTTGACCGTCAACTCTATCGGTTAACTAAGATACTAATATATTATTAAAGTTAAAGGTATGATTTTAATTTGCCCTCAGAAGAAAAGAATTAATACTGAATAATGTTTTTGATATACTGTGCTTAAAAACATTTAATGCCATCTCAACGCAGGATTGGTGAGAGAGAAATCCCATCTCTTTGTCCAGTCCGGTTGTTTAACCTGGTTTTTGAAACATCAAGCAAGGCACTGTTGAATCATTCATTTTTTTTGGTCCCACCAAACGGCGGTAGCCGCTATTACAACAAATCTAACTACAACAGAGCCTCTCTTCATGTTTGAATCATCAACGGCCAGAGATCCTCCAACATGTTTGGAAAAACCGTACTCTGCCTCACCTTCGTCCTCCTCCTTGCAATCACCTACTCGATCTTCATAGGCTCTGTCGATCTCCGATCCGCCTTCTTCCCTCTGCTGCAGCCACCCTCCGCCGCGAACGCCACCTGCGCCACCGCCGCCGGCCCTATCAGGGTCTACATGTACGATCTCCCGAGGAGGTTCAATGTGGGCATGATGGACCACCAGAGCCCCGACAATTTGCCGGTCACGAGCGAAAATCTGCCGCCCTGGCCGAAAAATTGGGGGCTGAAACAGCAGCATAGTGTGGAGTACTGGCTAATGGCTTCACTTTTGTACGGGGGCGGTGGTGAAGAGAGAGAGGCGGTTAGGGTTTTGGATCCGGAAACTGCGGAGGCGTTTTTCTTGCCCTTTTTTTCTTCGTTGAGCTTTAATACCCACGGCCACAACATGACGGATCCGGCTACCGAGATTGACCACCAATTGCAGGTCATTATTTAAATTGTATGGTTCGGGCATTGGTTGATATGCCAGAACCCGACCCATCTAGATTTGGGGCTGTTTCATTTATTCATTTCAGTTTATTTTACAGTTGCATATTGGATGGTGGTTTATAATTTTTTTTTTCTTAAAAATTAACACATTGAATTTTGCTGCTTACAGTTAACTTTTGTGGAATTAAGAGCTGAAAAGTAAAGCAGATTGTAGGATTGCAAGTATTTATTTTTTCTCACTTTGGGAGCAAGTGGATAGTTGATGAATTGAAAAGTGAAAACTCTGTATAGATTCTATTACTATAGGTAAATGATTTACAAATTATATGAATAATATCATGCATATAAGGAATTTCTAATGGAGATATCCCCCAAGTAGTATATGATAGACTTCAAGTTTAGGTGAATAATTGAACTGCTCTTTCTACTTAGTTGCCATGTACTGCAATGGTCATTTTTTAGTGATTGGTTTGGTTGGTTATAAATTTATAGTTACTTAGAGGATGGTAAGTAAATGAGCTCTTTTGTTAGGTAATATTTTTAGCTTCTATTTGAACATTGACAAGCAAGCATATAAGAGTTTGGTAATTATATGATCTCTGAAATACAAAGCTGCTTTGGTAAATTGCATGTCTTTCATTAAAATGCTTCACCATAAGCTAATCTAGTGTTTCTGGAAATTCACGCATTCTTTAATTTTTTCTTTCTTTTATCCACCTTCTTCACCATTTCTTTTTACCTTTTTGAATTAGTTCATATTCTACACTCCCTGTTATCTGTATTTTTTTCCTTTGGAAGTTACGTATTTCCATCATGGTTAACTATTGGTTGCTTCTAATTTCAGATTGAATTACTGGACTTCCTGCGGAAATCCATTTACTGGCAGAGGTCTGGAGGCAGAGACCATGTAATTCCTATGACACATCCGAATGCTTTCAGATTTCTTCGAGAACAAGTGAATGCATCAATTCTTATTGTTGCAGATTTTGGCCGCTACTCTAGGAGCATGTCAAATCTAAGCAAAGATGTGGTGGCCCCATACGTACACGTTGTGGAATCCTTTACTGATGATGACCTTCCAGACCCATTTGAGAATCGCACGACACTTCTGTTCTTCCGGGGAAATACAGTCAGAAAAGATGTATTCTCGCTGAACTGTCAAATATCTCTTTTGAAAACCTCTATTTGGAACTAGAGTTGATTACTCATGAACCTGTTATGCTGCAGGAAGGCAAAGTTCGTGCTAAATTGGCAAAGATATTAGTTGGTTACAATGATGTTCTCTATGAGCGTAGCTTAGCAACAACAAAAAGCATTCAAGAGGTATGTACGGGAGTGAAAGGATTGTGCAAAATCATTATTATTGATTTGCCCCAAAAAATTATATAGAAGATCTAGAATTCTCCGTCCTCGTCAAAATATTTGTGATGTTATAAGGATTTGATCTTGTTGAAACATATTGTGGCTTTCTGATTTAGGAGTGTTCATTTTCAAGACACTATATACATGTATCTACATCATGAAATGCTTGCAACAAATAAGTCTCTTTCCATGGCTTTGCGTAGAAAACATTGTTGTGGAAGAATCGTTATAACTACACATACAAGAAGCTTCATCTTTTGGCTGTTGTTATAGTTAACAGCTTTATCCTACAATAAATAAAGGGAGGCCTTTTTGTCCAGGCAATTCATTCAGTAACTCTGAGATTCTATACATGTTGTGTTGAAGCAAATCTTTTTAACCAGAAATTTCCTTTTATTTGGTCTGATTTTTTTTCCTTTTTTTGTCATACCAGTCTACACAAGGGATGCGTTCATCGAAGTTCTGTCTGCATCCTGCAGGAGACACTCCCTCATCTTGCCGCCTGTTTGATGCTATAGTGAGCCACTGTGTTCCTGTCATTGTGAGTGATCGGATTGAGCTTCCCTTTGAGGATGAAATCGACTATAGCCAGTTCTCAGTTTTCTTTTCTGTAAAAGAGGCAGTGCAACCTGGTTACATGGTTGAGCAGCTCCGTAAAATTCCAAAAGAGAGATGGATTGAAATGTGGAGGCGTCTGAAGAACATCTCGCATCACTACGAATTCCAGTACCCGCCGAAGAAGGAAGATGCTGCCAATATGTTATGGAGACAGGTAAAGCACAAACTTCCTAGTGTCGAGCTCACTGTACATAGACAAAA
The DNA here is from genome assembly GCA_003430845.1 of Xanthoceras sorbifolium. NCBI lineage: Eukaryota > Viridiplantae > Streptophyta > Magnoliopsida > Sapindales > Sapindaceae > Xanthoceras > Xanthoceras sorbifolium. The sequence continues at coordinate 12,792,843 of CM010621.1, forward strand.
GAGGTTGAAAGTTCCAGATTGGTGGGGCAGAAGAAGATGATGACTTAATGATATTTTTGCTTACATGACACTGTACATTCACAATCTTTTCATCATTCATGATGGCAAGGCAACCCCTATTGAGGGCTATAAGCAGAGATAGTCACAAGTTTGTAGTCGCCATGGTTGCTCACTTCAATTCACTGGGCTTTACAGTTCATATAACATAGAGGCTTATTTGATGGTGATTGAATTTGATGAGGAAGACAAGAGTGCAGAAACTGTCAAACTGAGTACTTAATAACATAACCATGTGGACCTAATACACCTACAGAATTCAGTGAGTATTGTCCCAGCCGGATGTAATAAGAATGATCATTGTTTTTAATGAAAGTGATCGCTTTTGCATATTTTCTTTGTATCTCTATCTTCTCTCTATTTGATCTGTTTACTGTTTTTCTTGCTGCTAACTCCTTTCCAACTGAATTCCTTCTAAGTTATGCTAGTATCTCACAGCCCACGCTGAGATTTCATGAAAGGATATGTTGGCTCCTGAAGGCCCAATTAAGGAACCATTGACCTTTCAGAGCGTCCAAGTCGTACAAATTCGAATTGGGCCCTTGAAAGAGGATATAAGGGATTTACCATTAAACCATTTTAACTTCTGTTCTCAATTAAATATTCTTTTTTAGTTAAGAGAGGAGTTATATTTGAATCAATAGTTTCATTAATTAATTTTTTTAAAAAAAACTACAAAATTGAGAATTTTGAGGGAAATATGAATTGAATCCACAAACTCATTAATATGGAAGAATTAAAGTTGTAAATTGTGTTCTCTTATATATTCTTTAACTTTATAACAGAGTAAAAACAATTCTTAAAAATGACACTGAATGAGTTCTAATTTGGTCGGTTGTGGATAGCATTTTCAAATAACTTAAGAATTTGTTTTTTTTTTTTTTGTTTAATAAAGAGCTGAAAAGGATACACATTGTAAATTTGTTACAATAATAACCAAGTCAGTAGAAAAGGGCAGTTTTGAGGAGTAAGTAGGAAAGATGTGGCGTGGGTGACATCCATGATTCTTGTTGGCCTGTTGCCTCGCTTTTAAGGCTCAGGGGAAAAAAAAAAAAAAAAGAAGTCTTAAAAACTCTGATTGCCTTTTCGATTTGGCAATTACTTCCACCTGGCAGTCATATCAAATCTAATTGACTAAAAACTCTCTAATAGAGGACCAATAGACAACGACATTACAGTAAACTGCGTAGCTAACTCCAAAAGACACACAGGCACACACTAGCATTTTTTATCTCAGCTTTTGTCGTCTTCTTTTTTTTTAGTAAAATTCCATGTATCAGTTCCACCACCTTCTCTTCTCACTCACTACATCACCAGCGCGTGTATAAGCTCTCCTCAACCGCGGTTTTATCTTTGACTTATGATTTTTGAAGATTTGGACTTTTTTAATTCATAATAGAAGAGAAAACTCATGGACGTGTCCTTCACTCTCTGGGAAGAGAGTGGTAAATACTAATATACAAGTTAAAAAAGCATCGCGGACTCTGATTAGATTACTAAAATTTCACAAGAAGGCCTGCAATGTGGAATCTAATACTGAAGGCAGTTTTGGACGTAGTTGTCACAGATCACAGTTACAAACATGTCTACTCAACTAAACAAAAAATTGGTGCGTGTAAGGAAATGCATGGTGAATCTTCTACTCCTTTGTTGCCACGTGATAAATTTGATCACATCGACACTAGCAACCAAATATATGTATGGTAGATTCCTTTCAAATAAGCACAAAAACCACAAACTGCTCTAAAAAGTCCAGATTACCCTTTATTTTTTACAATACTGTTTTTTTTTTCTGTAAATCGTGTTTTGTCAGGCGAAGCAATGAGGGGTAGTTTTGACATTTTGTTCCATGACTCACTCACTCACTCTCTCACACACTAGCTCAAAAAAACTCGGACCATGATCATCTCTCATTTTCTCTCTCTTGGCTGGCTCTCTCTCTCTCTCTCTCTCTCTCTCTGTCTCTCACACACACACATTTGGCTTAAAGTTTGGTTTCGTTTGTGGTTGATTGAGTAACTGTGAATGTTATGCGTTTGGAGATGAGCCTAGTGAGGACTCAGGGAAGCTGTGTGGCCATCCGTACTCTCTCTTCTTCCTCTTCTTCTATCAATCGCTGCTCTCACAGCTCTGCTTCCTCTTCTTCAGGTAACTCTCTCTCTCTCTCTCTTCTGTTGAATCTCTTTGTTCGGTTTTCCAAAAAAAACCGATGCGATCTATTGCTTTCGCATTCTTTCTTTAACTTCATGTTCTTGTTTTTCGGCAGTAAATCGGATCCACTGTTATGTCTCGATATTTTTCATATGTTTTTTTTTTTCCATTTTTGCTACTGAAATATAGGTTGCTCTTGCTCAAAGTTTAAAGTCTCCAATATTATTTATGCTTCATTTCAAATTAATAAGTTCAAAAAAAAAAAAAAAAAAATTCCTCGTAGATAATATTCATTCAGTCGATATAATAGAAATTACCGAGTATTATTTTTTGTTTTTTATTTTTAAATTTTCTAATGCTTGTAGTCAAAATCCCGTAGAATCGCGGTGTTTTCATATTCTGAAATTGTGAAAAGAAAACTCGTGCAAAAGTTGTTAATGTTTGTTGATATTAATCAACTACCACCCACCACCAGGTCCACCACTAGGCCGTGAAAATCATTTTCTCAAGTCCCCTGATACGATAGTGCCTTGCCGGAATTTTGATTTTTCAAGTCAATCAATGTCCGTCCATCAACATTACAGTGGACCCTACTTGATGATTTACGGTCCACAATTAAAACTGATGGTATGTTCAGTCCACTGAGTTGGACTGGACAGGTTCCATCATCCATGGAATATTTTTAAAAACCGTAATATAATATATAACTGTTTCACTCACTTACTTGTGTCCAAACAAACTCCGTGACGGGATCGTAGCCACGTAATACAACAGTGACACCTGACATTAGGGTCCCCTCTGTTTTTGGTCTTTACGTGAACAGAACCGTTTTGTACGAAAAGCAACAACAGCCCAATTAATTTTGTATGGAGATTGCAGCTCTATCTACTAACCTCTTACTATTCTTATCTGATAAATTGATTCCTTTTATATCAAAAAGTCCATGTAGTTCACGCCAGCAGGTAGACCAGACAGACCAGACCCTCCTAATTTTTGTACTTATTTATATAATATGATGTCGACCATCTGACCATTTTTGTAAAATTTTAGTGTTACATTTTCCCTGGAAACTGTTCCATGCCTGGAAAAAAATTAATTACGTATTATATTAAAATATGAGTTAAGCTAAACATCTCTATATTAAGAGTTTTGGTTTAAAATATGTAGTTATAAAAAAAAAAATGAAAATTCATAAATCGGATAGCATATATGGCTTTAGCTCGTTTTAAGAAAATATTATATGAATTAACGATTAATGTTACATTTTATGAATATGAATAATACATCAATGTATCAATGTGTCTCTGTTAAAACAATAAATAAAAATACATCAATGTGTTATGTCTTGGGTAAGAATTTGAATATTTTCATTGATTTAGAATGAAAACATTTTCTTGGTTTCGTGAATTTTGTAATCAAATTTAATGCTTTTTCGTTTGACATAATTTTAATGCTATCTTTCAATTTCAAGAAAGAACAAAAAAGACGGACATTTATTCCTTCTTATTCATTATAAGAGGACGAAAATGACCTATATTTAGTTTTCTTATTCTTCTTCATTTTTTTTTTTTTTTTAAGAAAAGGAGTGAATTGTGATACCTAGCTACTTAGGGCCCATGTAATTATATCTGCTCTGAGAAGGGTGAAAAAATATTGGTTACATCCAGTGTACCAATTAGTATATGTATTAGACTACTCAAATATAAATACGTAAAAAATTAATATAAAAAAAATATTTTAGTGGCAGAGAAAAAAAAAAAAAATGTTATGAGAGGGCACGGAAAAGAGTGTCTTACAAATACTTGGATGCACCGGATACAACCAAGATTTTATCGAGGAGGACACATTAACCCTCTCGCTCCTTGACAGCGCCTGCGTTGTCGATGCCGACCACATTGTATCAAGTGTTCACATGGATACCATATGTTCCCATGTGGCTGGAATTGTGGTCACAGCCTCCCAGCTCAGCGCGTGTTCGAAACCTCTAGACTTTATATTTGTCGGGTGCATGAAGACATCACAATTCACACACAACCCGCACAGTGCTTCAATTAGTAAACAACCACACGCAATAAAATAAAATACCCATCTGATCATGTCCTGTCTCCAATCCAATTCGATCATGTACGTATAAACAGTGATGTAAATGTTTTATACGTATGGTGCTTTTGTTCCATAAAGTGGCCCCCATTACTTTTGAAGCAGTGTGGTTTGTTGTAAATTATAATGCTGATATGTCTCATTTCATGTCCAAGAGAAAATCAGACTGGCTGTTAGGTTGTGATCAGAGGGCGGGAAACAATAAACATTCTTGATCTACTGTGGTCTGAGAGGACCACTTCCACTTGAACATGTCTGGTTTGTTTAAGCCTAATTAGAGAGAAATGGTGTTTTTGCTCATTTTGGCTAAGAAATGCTTTGGTGCAGTTCTTGTCCGAGGTTGCTTGAATAATGATGACTATCTGTCTATCTTTGTTCTTCTTGTTTTGGTGGTGTTTCAGTTCTTGTCTGAGCTTCAAATAAATTCTTTGCACATTAAGATTAATTTATTTGAGAACCTCATTGTTTGTATACAGATGATACAACTTGTGGGACTCCTACTTGGATTGGTAAGGGCTTGACTTGTGTTTGCTTCAAGAGAAAAGGAACATATGAGAGGATCTGCATTAACTTGACTCCATTACAGGCAAGTACTCTTGGTGATGATCAATCTATATATATATATATATATATAGAGAGAGAGAGAGAGAGAGAGAGAGAGAGAGAAGAAAATGAAAAAATTACATTGCCACTAATGTGGATATTATTCTTATTGCAAGGTGCTACTATAACATGTACTTTGTTTAATTTTGTGATAATTTTGTTTGAAATTTTTTTAGGAAGAAAGACTGAAAAGGTTGAAGCATCGAATGAAGGTCTACTTTGATGCATCCAGGCATGATCATCAGGTGTGTTCCAACGTTATTTGATCGATATTGGATCATTAATTGATCAATTGAAATATGCAAGATTAAAATGTTCTCTCTTTTTCTTTTCTTTTTTTCCATTTTTAAGCAACTCACAAGAAAATGAATTTCTGTTGAGGACAGGAAGCTTTGAAGGCACTGTGGTCTGCTACATACCCTGACCAGGAGCTCCATGGCTTGATATCTGATCAATGGAAAGAAATGGGATGGCAGGGAAGAGACCCATCTACTGATTTCAGGTTTCTTTTCACCTTGTCATGTTTGCTTTTGTTTTTCTTCCATGATTTCCTGGCTTAAAATTTTCTTGTCTTCTTCGGCTTTTTTTTTTTTTCAATTTTGATTGATGGAACAGAGGGGCTGGATTCATTTCCTTGGAGAATTTGTTGTTCTTTGCCAAGACATTTTCAGTAAGATCCCAATCTCTGTATTCAGTGTAGAACATGATTAAATTCAGAATTTTAGTTCTCCGAAATCCTATTTTAAGGCCACTTAAACTGTCATGTTCGATTTCGATAAACTTGTTTCATTTCTTCTGTCATAACTTCAAATTGATTCGCAAATCGCACTGGAAGGATATGTAGTTATATCCTGGCTGATTGGACTAGTTTCTTGCAAATTTCATGACTCATATATTTGATTTAATATTTTTCAGTTTCTTGTTGCAGATATCATTTCAGCTTTTGTTAAAAAAGCAGGGAGGCAAGAGATCTGCTTGGGAGTATCCATTTGCTGTTGCTGGTGTAAATATCACATTCATGATCATGCAAATGCTTGATCTTGAGGCTAGTAAGTAGCAAATGAGCCCCTTTTTATCCTAGAATTTGAAATATCACACATCACATAAATTTAAATAGACTCGAGGCTCCATCCATCTAAAAGATAATTTGAGCATCAATGATCCTAACACAAGCCAGCTTATCTTTTTCGCAGCGAAACCTAGGACATTTGTCAGATCGGTTTTCTTGCAGATGTTGTCAGGTAACAACCCTGCAACAGCCTCTTAAATATAAGTTGATTGCCAACTTTTCTCAAGAAACAACTTGGCCTAGTTGATAATCATGTTGATGCATTGGTTTCCTCTTACAACATCTCTGAATTGTTATTTTTTTTTTCAATGCGTGTTCCCAGATAACGAGTGGGCATTTGACTTGCTTTATTGTGTTGCATTTGTGGTTATGGACAAGCAATGGCTGGAGAGAAATGCCACCTACATGGAGTTCAACGTGAGAATTCTATACTTTTATCTAATAATTTTTTCATCTAAAAATCTAATATTTCTGATAAATTCTTCTGTATTTCCTCTCACAGGATGTTTTGAAATCGACTCGGGTTCAGCTGGAGAGGGAACTTCTAATGGATGATGTTCTAGGGATAGAAGACATGCCCTCCTACAGTCTTCTCAGTTAGCTACAACCAAGTTATTGGTTCCAATTTCTTGATATATTTGTTTTAACTTTTTTGTAAACGTGTACAATCTCTCTGTGTTCTCTTCCTCGTAAATGAATCAATAACAAAATTTTCTCATACATGGCGGATAGCTCCTGCTTGTTGGTTTGTTGTAAAAGCGTGAGTTTGAGTTTAAGATTGAGTCAACCAGTTAATTTTTTTCATATAAATTCAATTTTTAAATTTTTTAAATTAAATAATTAAATCTGTGAATTACAACAGAGAATTCTAGGAGACAGTTGTTCAAAGTTTTATAAGCACCAGTGTAAAGATGTCTTAAGGCCATTGTTATATAGCAAGATTCTGTTATCATATTTCATATTCTGGTACTCAATTTCTTCTTTTACTTATTAACAATTATTTTGTATTGTAAGTTATTATTATTTATATATACTACAGTATATATACAGATAGTATATACGATATATATATATATACTGTACTTTTTTGTTTTTGCGAAATCCTTCTCCAATTTTTATATATTCAGCACTGTTCATGCGCACACGTTCAAGCCGCTATTTTTACTGTTCACGTATGCAGTACTGTTCATTATATACTATTTACGTGTACGGGTACTATTCACGTATACGGTACTATTCACGGCCGCGTCCAAATCTTCAATTTAATCCACAAAGGTTTCCTCGATAAGGTCATGCGCCTCATAATAAGAATATATGTCCCGATTTTGCCTCGACTCATCGTGTATTCACATTAATTCAAGGGGCTCACCTAATAGCTGCACATACTTACAAAATACATCAAACGTACCAAAAATACTCAAAAATACAATCAAAAGAAACGATCCAATGGTCGTAAATATATAACAATTCTGATGTCCCGATCAGCTATTGACAGCGATTCTGCTGGAGAGAATGTTAGACCACATAACCAAAGAAAAGGAGTGCCTTTTATGTCAGATCTAAGTGGGAAAATACGGTTAGAGGTGTTAGGATTATGCTCAATAGCAAGAGTGTAATAGTGTAATTGACAATCTTTTCATATAAATAAAAGTGATTTCTGATATAACGAATATTATAGCAATTATATTAATTGTTAAAAGTAAATAATCATAAGGTCAAGAGACTATGAGAAACAAAAGAATTGTTCGTACATCTGGATATGTATGAGGTAGATACAATTCTTTAGTTAGTCTCGAATACGCATTCACAACTTAAGATATAAGGTTGGACGCCTTTATCTTGTTAAAGTTGTAAATTCTTTTGTTAGTATTTAAGCGGGATTAAATGTGATATGATGAGTCTAAAATCATCGAAGTGTCTTTGGACAAAAGAATCTAGTGCACTGGGTGCATTGAATAGGATCATTGTAGAAAACTTTATCCGTAACCGTCAGTGGATAAAAGTATTCAACTGAGACAACCGGAGAGTCCATCATATGGATGTTTTGAGGTATTGGATATTTAAATCTTTATGTAAAGTTTTCAATAGTGGTTATTGAAATATAATTTCTGGACAAGTCAAAATATCCAAATTCGAAAACATGGTCATATGAGTAAATATGGTAACTTGGAAAGCTATAGACGGTCTATGAGCTCTTGGCGATTACTGGTATTTTTCACGAGGATACATTTTCTCCATTTAGGTTGTCTAGGGTACGAATTAGTATTCTCACTTATTTTATCTCTATTTAAGAGTTCAATTTTAGTTCTTTAGTGGAATGTACTAAAATTAATGGATCGGACCTAAGTGAATAATTTGTTTATTGTGATTAGGTTGTGTCTATTGGAGCTTAAATTTAAATAGCCCACCAAAATCCCCAATCCACACGAACTTGAATGGATCACTAGTTATATACTACCGGATCATTTCTTTGATCCATCTTATAGAATTATTTTTTGAATTCTTTCCAAAAGTTTTCAGAGGTGCGTTCTTGTATTCGATCAAGACACGCAGTAACTCGTCAAAATACCTGGGATAGGCGGCCAAGGGTGTGTGATCCCTTGGGCGGCCCTAAGGGATGTTTTTAACATTCCGTAAATATATTGATAATATAATTAGCACATTTATTTAAATGGGGCTGTCAAATTATATTAAATATATTTATTTAAAGGCATGCGGACTTGTTTCTTTTTGTAAGAATAGGTCTAGTTCATATGTGGACTTTTTGTGAAGGTCTAATGAAATTAATAAAATAGAAAAATAAAATTTGGCCCATGCCAAAAGGGGTGGGCGGCAATGGCTAGATAAATTAGCCAATTATTTTGTTTTATTTTATTATTTAATTAAATGGTAATTAGTTATTTATTTAATTAATTGTTTAATTAAAAGTCAAATTACTTTTCTACTAAGGAATTGGATTCCTATTTTCATATTATTAATGATAGTATGATAAGTATCAAAAACCTTATTTGACAAGGAGATAAATAAAAGGAATTATTTATCAAATCAAATTAGGAAGTTTTTGATATTTATCAAAACTCTAAAGTTGACTATTAGTCACTTTTAGGAAGTTTTGATAAGTCATTAATTTTCAATTATCCTTTAAGAAAGTTATTGGATAATAGATTCAAGAGATGAGATAGGATTGAACTCTTGGATTGATGGTTTTTGGGTGAAACACAAATCCTCCTTGAGGGAGGATTCGGCCACCTTATATATACCACCATGAGGGTTTGGCCAACACAAGTTCTAGAGGGGGCAAGTTTGAGTTTTTTTGTGAGCTTTGAGAAGTCAAGAAAAAACTCACCATTTCTAGAAAAAAGTGTGAGAATTCGCCCGAGAAAAAAAGAGAGAAAGAACAGCATGTTCTTCGTTTTTCTCATGAGGGTTTTGAGTGACTAACGAAAAAGAAAAGTTTTTTGTTTCTCATCCTCAGGTATACAATTCGAAGAAAGGGAGCCCGCATTCTAAGGTGATCCACATTCGTCAAGGATTGGAAGATCTTGCAGTTCATAATCGACGCAACATCAAGCCTCACGTAATTCAAAAGATATGTTACCTTTTGTTATATATATTTAATTAACTATGAGTTAAGATCTCTTTTGGAAAAATTTTTAAAATGTACCAATGCAAAAATATTTTTTTTTTTTTTTTTTTGCACTTGCCGCTGCGCCGTACTCGCCGTTTTTCCTACAGTTTAGAGACCTAATAGACGCAAATCCAGACATAAAGATTTCATTCTTGCGCAATGAGATACATTGCATTTATGAAGTTTCCCTCCATGTGTGGACACTGTATAGGGCCAAACGCAGAGTGATAGAGAAGACAAAAGTTGTTAATTGCAAGTCGTACAGTATGCTACACACATATAGCAACATAGTTCTTAAAAGGAACCCTGGTTCCATGGTGAAGACGAAGACAATCACACAAGTTCCTGACGGTCCTACGAAGTTCGAAAGGCTTTTCTTAAGCTTCAAGGCACAGAATGATGCTTTTCTGAACGGTTGTAGGCCACTACTGGGGCTAGATGCATGTCTTTTGAAAGGTAAATTTTCAGGGATGTTAATGTCTGCTACCAGGTTGGATACGAATAATGGTGTATACCCGGTGGCATTTTGCATTACTGAAGGGGAATCAAAACAAAGTTAGGGATGGTTTTTGGAACTATTGTATAGGCACATAGGAATGGATGAGATTAGGAGGGTAACATTTATTTCAGATAGGCAAAAAGAGGTTCTGGATGCAGTTAAGCTATATTGGCCAAGAGCAACACACCATTATTGTGTCAGACACATTATTGCCAACATACAAGCCAAATGGAAGGGACAAGTGAATGGACAGTACGTGTGGTGAGTAGTGAACAAGACCACCAAATCTGATTTTTTAGAAGAAATTGAGAAGTTGAAGGTTGTGTCAGTGGATGCGTACAATTACGTCATGGCAATCCCACTGAAGTGTTGGTGTGTACTTGCATTTGACACCTATGTCAAATCAAAACACATCACCAACAACATTTCTGAAAGCTTCAATGGTTGGGTTGACAAGTTGAGGGATCTACCGGCCTTAAAGTTGATAGAGTGTCTTAGGCATAAGTTGATGAAGAGATGTCACATGAGGTTGATAGCAGCAAGGAAGTGGAGTGGATCTATACCTCTAAAAATTTGTTAAAAACTTGCAGAAAGGCAGGATAAGGGGAGATATATAACAATTTTGTGCTCGACCGAGATACTTTTCGAAGTGAAGGATAGTACGACATACTACATTATTGACTTGGAGAAGCAAACTTGTAATTGTCGTTTATTGGAAATAAGTGGAATACCTTGCAAACATGCAATGGCAGTGATAACAACGAAAAGGTTGAACTCCCATGACTACGTCCACAAGTACCTTACTAAAAAGTACTACTTGAAGACGTACAGTCGTACCATTAACCCTATACCATACATGTCATTGTGGCCTGATAATGAAAATGCTGAGCTGCTGCAACCAGAGAAAAAGAGAATGCTTGTGCACTTGCGAGGTATAAAATAAGTACATCATATCACAATTTATTTCCTTGATATAATCATTATTACAATACAGATTGTTACAGCAAACACAAAAGATAGAGTTAAAACTAAATTCAGAAGTTGTAACTGTTTGATATTGTCGTTGGTTTCGTCAATCTTTTGATTTTGCTTATCTATTTTTTCCAATTTCTTAATAACATTTTTCACGTCTTCAATGACTGTTGTCAGTGTGTGGTTTTTCCCATATTTTTCACCACACTTGTGCACTTCATTATCAACTTCATTATCAATTGCTGTAAATTCATCTTCATTAGGACATTAAAATGAATAATAACTGCATCTTTCTTTCTAACAAAAGAAGTATAACTCCGATAGATTTAATCTTAATTATGAAATTCTTACACCGGCCTTTTTTCCACATTTTCACTGCCTATTCTTGAATTTGATCAAGCTGCCATTAACTTCATTGCTAACATTGTAGGATGAAGCTTCCATATTATCTGCAACTGCAACAACTTAATTTGTAAGAAAAAAAATTCAATTGGAAGAAAAATAGTAAAATGAAAAAAAAAAACTCCAGAAGATAAACAATAAAATGAAAAAAATTGATATTTTATTTGTAAGAAATCAGTAACTGAAGAGAAAGAATGAGAAATTGGTTGTCAAAACAACACAATTCAGCCATATATATAACAGTTTGAAGTTACCGTTGGGAGCAAAAACGGTCAATTAAATCCAACGGTTAGATTTAAAACATTTCAATCCAAATGGTGAACTTTCAAAAATTGGTTAAAGGAAATTCCTAATTCTTTAAGGGCATCCACGAAATCAGTAAATTAGTCCTGTCATGTCAACAATTTTTTTAAAACATTAGTGGGACCCACACAAATAGTCACATTAGGGGTAAAAAGGTCTTTCCATATAAAACGTTAACTTCAGGGTTAGTCAACGGTTCGGTTAACATTTTTCAGGAAAGGTTTGTGCAATTAACGGTAAACTTGCCAGCATGTGCAAAAATGCAATAATAGAAGGGATATTAGTGTAATTAACCCTAAATACAAAGCTCGTTCAGTAGCTAAAGGTTACCCACCAAAAAGAGGGACTGAATTATTTTGATACTTATTCTCCAGTATTTCGTATTACCTCAATTAGAATGCTAATTATTATAGCTGCAATTAGAAATTTAGAAATACAACAAATAGATGTAAAAACGGCATTTCTAAAATTTAGAAGAAGAAATTTATATGGAGCAGCCTAAAGGATTCATAATTAAAGGTCAAGAAAATAAAGTATGTAAACTTGTCAGATCCTTGTATGGACTTAAACAAGCTCCAAAGCAATAGCATGAGAATTTTGATCACACAATAATCACAAGTGGTTTTAAAATCAATGAATATGATAAATGTGTTTATGTCAAAAATATGATACTTCGTATGTAATTATATGTTTATACGTTGACGATATGTTAATTATAGGATCTGATAAAAAGATAATAAATAACACCAAACAATTTTTGAAATGTAAGTTTGACATGAAAGACATAGGTCTAGCTGATGTCATTATTGGAATTCAAACAAAAATAAATAATGAGGGATATGTTCTCACACAATCTCATTATGCGAAAAAGGTGTTAAAAAGGTTTGGTCATTTTGATTGCAAACCTTCTGCTACTCCATATGAAATGAATATCAAGTTAAAGAAACACAGTGGTGAGGCTGTATCTCAGCTTGAATATTCACAAGTTATTGGAAGTTTAATGTACTTGATGAATTCAACTAGGCTTGATTTAGCTTATTCCGTAAGTAGGATTATTAGATATACGAGTAATCCTGAAAAAAAACATTGGAATGCACTTGTAAGAGTTTTGAGATATTTAAAGTATACTTGCAATTTTAGGTTGTATTATACGAAATATCCACCGGTGTTAGAGGGTTACAGTGATGAAACTGAATTTCAGATAGTGTAGATTCTAAATTTATCAGTGGATATGTGTTCACAGTAGGAGGAGTAGCAATATCTTGGAAATCCTCTAAACAAACTTGTATAGCAAGATCCACAATGGAGTATGAGTTTATAGCATTTGATAAAGCTACCGAGGAAGCATAATGGCTACGCAATTTTTTAAAGGTTATTCCGCAATGGCTTAAGCCTGTAACTGCTATCTACATACATTGCGATAATTTAGCTACATAAATAAGAGCTAAAAACAATATCTATAATGGTAAATCACAACATATCAGGCGTAGGCATAATACCATTAAACAATTGCTCTCTAATGGAATTATTTCCATTGACTATGTAAGGTCAAAAGAGAGTTTAGCAGATCCGTTGATAAAAGGCCTACCAAAAGAGCAAATAAAGTATACGTCAAAGGGAATTGGTCTGAAGCTAATTGAACAATGAATTGAACTAGGCGGTGTAGACCACGAAAAACATCGGGGTGATGATCGGGGCACTGCAACCTACATAATAAGAACACACGTGACTCATAGAACGTTTGGGACACCGGGGTGGTGTCGGTCAAGGAAACTCTGACGGTCAAGTCAGTGAATCGTAATGAAACTATTGAGGGATGTAAAATGAAAAAGATAGTGATACTTCCTGAGTGTGGCAGATAACCGGAGTAGGTCGTGTAGGATTGATGGTATAAACACAATAGCGGAATCCACTCATTCTTGATTGAAGTAGATGGGTAGTTCCCTTAAGGGTTGATTCAGGACTTGAACGATTATGAGCGCTTTCCTTCTTCCGTGAGGAAGACAGGATTTAATTGTTCATTATAGAATTAACGGTGCTTAAAGGAATAGATATAACTAGAGGGGTATAACAGACATTATGACTCAACTTTAGCTATGCACTACTTATGGCGGATCACACTATATACAAATAGTTATATCAATGGACACTGAGACTTCAGATTGTATAAACACGTCTACAGTTCTGAGAGTGCAGCCTCGAGGTTTTAGTGGAATAACTCCAAGGTTAATAATCATGAAATATTAATTAAAGAGTTAAATTAATATTACAAAGTATTATTGGAGCTCAAAACTGTGGGTCCATTAGGTCCCATTGCTAGCTCTTATGGTTGTTGGTAACGAGGGTCACGGTAAATTAATTGGATGGTCTAATTAATAGTGTTACAAAAGTAAACACAATTTAATTAAGGAGAATTAATTAAATAATATGATTATTTATTTAATAATTTAATAATTAAATAAAAATTATTAATTATTAATTATTAATTATTAATTAATTTAATTATTAAATAGGAGGTTGCAGGTGCAAACCATGATAAGAACAAAAAGAATTAAATAATATAATTATTTAATTGTTCTACTGGTCATAGGTGCAAACTTTAGGGAGACCAAAAATAAAAGGATTTAGAATCCTATTATGGCTTGGTCAAGTTAAAACTCTAGAGCCCTAGTATATATATAATATGTTACTAGGAAAATTGACCTAATACAATTAGTCTAAGAAAAGAAAGGAGCGGCCACCACAAAGAGAGAAAAGTGATTTTTTTTTTTTTTACTTTTCCTGTCTTGCAAGGGGCGGCCGGGCGGCCAAAGGAAGAAGAAGTTTTCTCCACTTTTCTACTACCTCCATCTCTCCATCCGTGAAGTGCCCACACATGCGTTATCAGACAGCGGATCATAGATCAGAAGGCTTGGTGGTGAATCAAGAAGTCAGAAAGTCAATACACAACAAAAGGTAATTGTAGTTATGAATCAACATTCGCATGTATACAGGAACTCGTTCCTAATTGAAAAGTGTTTTCAAATAAAAGAAATTTTTTTTGAAGCCAATTGAACAATGAATTGAATTAGGCGGTGTAGACTACGAAAAACGTTGAGGTGATGATCTGGACACTACAACCTATAAAATAAGAACACACGAGACCCGTAGAACGCTTAGGACACTAGAGTGGTGTCGGCTAAGGAAACTCCGACGGTCAAGTCAGTGAATCATAATGAAACTATCGAGGGATGTAGAATGAAAACGATAGTGATACTTCCTGAGTGTGGCGGATAATCGAAGTAGGTCGCGTAAGATTAATGGTAGACCGAAGTCGAGTTTGAAAAGCAATAGCGATTTATCGGAGCTTGGCCGAAATTTATCTAGGAAAGGATTCGCTTTCTCACAGAGAGTTTTTAGTTGCCTTTTTGGTGCTTAGGATTGCGTGAACCTTCACTTAGAGTGAAGGTCCTCGTTTTATAGAGACTGGTCCACCCGTTGGAGGGGTAGATCACTTTACCTTTGTTTTCGGCCCAAATTAATGAGGGTTTGGCTGGCTCTTTGACTTGGTCCATCGGACTTCAAATTTGAAGTCTGATGGTTTATGGATCGGGTTGAGGATCTAGGGATGGACCATGGGTCGAGTCGTCACGAAGATTGTGAGTCAATGTTGGTACCTATGTCGAGCGACATAGAGGTAGTCTGGGCTAACCCAAACTATAAGAGTTTCGTTCAACCTTAAACCATTGTGTCAACCGATATATGGTTGACCTTCCATGGTATTAATCTATGAATCAGCAGATAGGTGGACAGGTGTCTCACTGTGTTGACCGACATATGGTTCGAGGGTCCATGACACCAAGCCATGAGTCAACAGGTAGGTCGACGTGTTATCCTTTGTGTCGTTCGACTTGATCCATATGTCGTGTGATTTCTCTATAGATCATGTCGCCTCTTGGACCTGGATTGTATGTTGGCCTATGTAGGGAACCCTGCATTGCCTTGGGTTTTAATTTTAACATGATTGGCCCTCACATAGTGTGGATCTAATCATGGGCTGGACTTTTTTTATATTGGTTTGGGCCTGACGAATTTTGGCCACTACAGGCGAAAACCTAACTTAGCTAATTGAAAATCTCATGGTCTAAGTACAATAGGAAAACTAGTTTGGTTTAATTCAAGACCGAACACACATTTGCCTATTTCAGTTGAAAGGTTTATTGTCTACAGAAGTACATAGGATATGGTAATAATCAACCTTCAACTCAAATGTGGGGTATTTTTGTAAAAGCGTGAGTTTAAGTTTAAAATTGAGTCAACCAGTTAGTTTTTGTATTTAAATTCAATTTTTAAAATTTAAAATTGAATAATTAAATATGTGAAGAGTTATATCTGTATTTAGATTCTATAAAAAGTTATGTCTATTCAAAAAGAAACTCTTCAACGTTTATAAATGCAGAACAAATAATATTAGAAAAAAAAAATCATCGATCTTTTTCAATTATTTGCATACATTCTGAAACAGAGATACACATTAAAATTATATAAAATTCAGAAACATTGAGTGCTTGATTTCTGAATTGCAACAGAGGATCTTAGGAGACAGTGGTTCAAAGTTCTATAAGCACCAGTGTAGAGAGCAATTTTTGTTTTAAGGCCATTACTATATAGCAAGACTTTGTTATCATATTCCATATTCTGGTACTCAATCTCTTCTTTTACTTATTAACAATTTTGTTGTACTGTAATTTATTATTATTTTATATATATATATATATATATATATATATTATGTACTTCTTCTGCTTTTGTGAAATCTTTCTCCAATTCTTATATATCTGATTAGTGATTGTTGATTTTCTAACAGGGTTCTGTCATATATACTAGCCCTACCTTTTACATATTAGAATTGTATGTGGATGTTGGAGCTACCAGAAAACTGTGAAATTTATGAGAAGTCTGTGTCTTTTTTTTTTTTTTCGAGTTTACGAGATTCCTCTATTGGCATTATAGAAGTTCTCATTCAAATTAAGATTTAAATCGATGGGGTGAGAATGTGATCCGCAACAAACCACCAATCCTGGTGGTTACTATATACTCCACTTCTTTATATCAAGGCCTTCTCCATCCATGACTTGTATAAAAATCCTACAAGATTATGAAATTTAACAGGGCAAGAAAAAGGAAAGTTTTATCATGTACCTTTGAACTTATCATACTGCTGAGAAAAGTTAAAGACATTGAAGAGAACTAAAAAGTAATCTGGATCAGTGACGATAACATAACAAAAGTAATTAAATCTTTAGTTTCACGAAACATTGTTGGTTAGAATTTTGGATAATTTCTTTTGTCTTTTAAAGCTATGTAGCATAAAAATAAGATGCATAAGACCACACAACAACAGCATGCATCGATAAGTATTTATCAAATCCTCATTATCAAGTGAATGTGAAAACTAAACAACACATTAGAATATCATCTATATGTTGATAAGTGATAACATCATCAATATACTATCATAGTATCACCATCCATTTACAGTATCCAAATATCAATAAAATGCATTGAAACTAAATCAACTAATTTCGGATAAGAATCAAAAAGACATTGCCTTATAGCTCAGCAACGCAACATTATCAAATAATACAAAATCTACTTTGGACTGAAAAAAAAAAAGATATTTCTCTACTTTGAACTGAAGAAAAAAATATTTTTGGAGCAACCATCGAAGATGAAAAGATGAATCGCTTATAGCTTGGCAAAGCAACATTGTCAAACAATAGAAATCTACTTTGAACTGAAGAAAAAGATATTTCTGGCTTTGGTGCAACCATCGAAGATGAAAAGATGAATCCCCGGAAAAAAAAAAAAAAAATGGACCATTTCTAGATTTGTGCGTGTTATCCTTGTGCAGGGGCCATGCTAATCTTCTCTGTATCATTCCAATTTTATCAGATGTCTCCTAAGAGACAATCATGTAGCTGTTGTGATCTGCTAATAGATGCTTGGAAACTAATTTAACTGGACAATGTGGGAAAATACCAGACTTTAGTAGATGACGTCGTGTCTTGCTATCTGTGAACCCTGAACATTGGGTGTAGGTGTGGCATATGGGTGTAGGTGTAGCCCTCTAAGTTAAAACCCTAAACTAGGGTTGGCGCTGGTTCGAATTGTTTGAATCGAACCTGCAGTTCTGAACAGGAACTGAAAGACTAGGTTCCGGTTTCGGTTCAGAACCGAAAATCGAAGGTCTCGATTCAGGTTCTTTAAAAAACGAAACCGAA
Organism: Xanthoceras sorbifolium; assembly: GCA_003430845.1. Lineage (NCBI taxonomy): Eukaryota > Viridiplantae > Streptophyta > Magnoliopsida > Sapindales > Sapindaceae > Xanthoceras > Xanthoceras sorbifolium. The sequence goes on from CM010621.1 coordinate 12,810,890, forward strand.
ATGCCGATTCCAATTCCTTTTATTTAAAAAAAAAGGGTCGTTGACCAGCGGGCAACGACTGACTGGCTGAAAAATTACAGCCAGCCCCCTTTTCCCCCAAATTATAAAAACTTACCCTCCCCTAAAATCTATATAAACCCCCCTTCCTCACTTCATTTTTCACACAATTCACATTTCTCTCTTATTCTTACTCTCAAATTCTCAATTCTTTCAATTATATCATAATTTTCAATTCTCTTCATTTTCTTTCGATTATTAATTTTAATGCTATATTTATTTTTTTTCCAAATTTTAAAATTTCAATGGCAAGTTCTACTCCTTCCAGAAGATCAGTTTCCGCCAGAGGAAAGATTCCTATGAATGTTCAAGAAGAGCCGCGTGATATTTTCTTCAATGAAGCAAATTATCATGACTTTCTACAGCAGCAAGCATTTGAGTAAAAAATATTCGGTAATGAAACTCCTGATCCCCCTCTAAATATTTATGAACCCGGTTTCACTCCTCAAAGCCCCCAAAACCCTTTTAACCATGCAACTAACCAATTTTAAAATATGCCCGATTTGGGTGATGCTGATTTGCGGAAGTATAAATTTGAAATTTTTAAAGTTCATATGAAGAATGTGGAAAAAGAACTAGGAAAATTGGTGGTAACTTACAACTATTATTCCAAAGAGTAAAGTGGAACAAATATGGAGGGTACGGCTCATACTAGAAACACATCAACAACAGTCATCCAGTCGAAGCATCCCGAACACGCAAACAACAACAAATCAGCAGGTACGCATCTCCTAACCATCCATTATTTAAATATAGTGATGCATATAATATGGAAGAATTAACTAAAATGATAGCTAAAGAACATTTTACCGTTTAATTTTTGGTGAAAAAGTGAGTTTTTTAAAATATTATCATAATATCTTAAATTCTGCTGCATGTAGGGTATCTAGAAATACTCTTAAACGTACAATGTGTGAAATTTATAAAAAAAGAGAAGAAAACTTTAGTTAGATATTTTAAAAATTATGTAGGTCATGTTTCCGTTTGTGCTGATATCTGGAGTGATCATTGGTAAAAATATTCATATTTAGGTGTCACATGTCATTATATTGATGAAATATGGGAGTTGCAAAAAAGAATTCTTGCATTTAGAGTTTTTGATGAATCTCATACTACTGATAATATATATAAATTGATGAAAATTATTTTTGAAGAATATTCTATTGAAAATAAAATTTTTGCAATTAGATTTGATAATACTGCAAACTATATTGTCGTCATTCCACAATTATATGAATTATGTAACCTTTATTTTGGCGGTAGATTTTTTCATCAAAGATGTGTATGTCATGTTTTAAATTTATGTGTACAAACTGGTTTGCAAACACTTCAAAATTATATTAAACCAATTAGGGATGCTCTCTATTATTTATGGAAACATCCTAGCACCATGAAATAATGTACTAGGTTTTACAAATCTCATGGGAAGCATCCAATTATATTTTCATGTGATGTTCCAACTCGTTGGAACTCTACGTATAAATTACTGTGTGAAAGTTATAAATATAGGGATTTATTAATTCGTTTTATGTAGTATAATTGCAGTAGTATTAATTTGTATAGTCAGCATCGAAATGTTTGTACACGTATTTGTGAATTGTTAAAAGTTTTTAATAATGCAACTAATAATTTATCTGGTATTTGTTATCCTACTATGCATTTATTTTTTATAGAAGCCCTAAATATTGTTGGTGCACTTTCTGAGTGTGCATAGGATTTTTTTTTTTTTTGAAATCTGACACAGTTACGGGTCAGAAGACTACCGGGACCAACCGAGATTAAATCATACAAGCACGGCCCGGATAACTACTCCCAACAATAGGAGATGAGAACTACTGGGACCAACAGCCTGGACAACTACTCCCAACAACAGGAGGGGTCTACTCCCAACATGGGGAGAGGTCTACCCACACAATTGTAATTTTATGGACAATGGTGGAAATATATATTTATATGGCAATACAAGGATTTGAACCTTGGTGGTTTAGAGAATTTTGAGGCCTCCAACCACCAAGGCAAGGGACATTCATATTATTTATGTAATTGCTTTATGTTTTGACCCTAGGTGTAAAATTAAATAATTTATTTGAATATTACATTGTTTATTATCAATGTTTAGGGATAAATGATATTGAAAATGTTAGTTTATTTAACAATGTTAGAAATTTATTTTATCAATTGAAGAATAACGTGCTATATACGGTCTATTACTGAACATTAATGTTCAATATCTGGAAAAAAGATTCTCAATTTAATGTCTCCTCTACATTAAAGAAGTTAGAGTCCAGTATGTTATCAAAACAAATAAAGAAAATACGGATTGCGTCTTCATTAACCTCTACTTCAGAGGTTGATGTTTACTTAAATACTGCATTTGAGTTTGTGAACGATAACTTCAACCTTTAACATTGGTGGAGGGATCACGAGAGAACTTTTTCAATTTTGGCCATCATCGCCAAATAAATTTTTGGAACCCCTGTCTCGACTATGGTAGTTGAACAAGAATTTAGTGCCAGCGGCAACGTTCTCGACGATAGACGATCGTTGTTGAGTCCAGACTCAATTCAGATCCATGTATGTATTGACAACTAGACCAAGGCGCAATACAGGCAACAGGAAATGGACCAACCATCCAACGACAACGACTTTTTGGACAACAACAATGATATCACGGCCACCGAAGGTACGAGTGATGATTGATGATCAGATAAATAAAAGGTAAGAGCACTACGTGGGCTTTGATTCCTCCTAGAGGATACGTAGGCAGCTTAATTGATGTAAAATTAAGTGTAAGCCCAAATTTCTTATTTATTTCTTTAAATTTTATTTTACTTTTATGATATTATCATAATTTTATTTAAATTTTATCATAGCCTAGGGTTACCCGTTTTTAATTTTTTTAGATTTTTTTAAATAAATTAATTTTTAAAATTTTTTTAAAAAAATATGAGCCGATTCCAGAACCAGAATCGGAACCGGAACCGGAACCTTTTACCTAAGGTTTCGGTTCCGATTCCCCCCTTTAGAGAACCAGAACTGTCGGTTCCAAAATTGAAACCGACGGTTCGGAAACCGTGGCCATTCCTACCCTAAACCCTTTCTTGAAAGAAAGTGCTACTAGGGCTTTCCTTAAGAAATATAATAGACTAATAGAGACGCCCTTGTCTTCGATTCTTATATATATATATATATATATATATATATAAAATTCATTATTCTAAAATAAAAAAAATTAATTACCTTATTAATTAAAATTAGATGTATAATATATTTCTTTTTTATATCATTAAATATGTTATACTTTTTTGCACAAAAACTAATTATATTATTGATAATTTGTAAAAATAATTTAAAGATTTTCTATAGACAATTTCTTATATATGAATAATAGTAAATACATTTATGAAACAGAAAGGTAATTGGTAGGTTTGTATTTAAATGATTTTAAAATTTTAAAAATTGAAATTAAAAATAAAAAAATCAGTTTTTTTTTATAGAACCAATTAAAATAACTGCACATTCACTAATAACTCAAGTAACTAGTACAGAAAGGATAATAACTCAAGTAACTAGTACAGTTTCCTTTCGCATGTGTGTCCAAGTGATCGAATGTGGTTTCTGTTAAATCGGTTTCAAACCAAATAAACCAAATCAAGAAAGATCCCTAAACCACAAGTAAAATAATTATTATTATTTTTTGAAATGGGAAATTTCATGGATAAAAAAGAATTACAAAGTAACCTGAATATCATCCATACAAATTTTACAACAGATGGAGGCACATCCTTAGACCTCAATAGTCAATACAAACCAGCTCACTACCGGAAGAGAGAGCAAACCAGCCAAATCATGAGCTACTTGGTTGGCAAGCCTTCGAACAAAACGAGCTCCATGTGCAGGAAAAGACTCGACCAACTGAACTATATATCGCTGATGATTAAACCAATCTCGGACAGAGGAGGGGACTTGGATAAAATCAGGTCCACCACCAGAGAAGAATCAGTCTCGACACAAGCCAACTGCAACCCCATCAAAACAGATTAAAGCTTCTGCTACTTCAACTGAAACCAAAACTAAGTTTATAACACTAGCTGCCATCACCAGATCATTTCTGTCTCGAATGACAGCACCCAACCCCACCAGACCAGAAGCTGAAACTACTACTGCATCAGAGTTCAATTTATACAGACCAGACACTGGGGGCTGCCAGCAAATTTCCAGTACAGCAAGAGGAACTGCTGGTTTTGAATCTAGTCCAAGTGATTGCTGAGCTTGTTGAAAATAGACCAAAAAGGAGAAACTCCGACGAACCACGTCATCATAAGAGGGAAGGATGCGAGGGTGCAATTTCTTATTTTTGCAAAACCAAATTCACCAACAGATTACAACAAAAACTGCAAAATCAGCATCAGAAATCTGGTCTTGACAGGAAATAATGAAATCAAGAAAATCCAAAGAAGTCTGTAAAGATAATTGCCGCATAAAAACACACTACTCTCGAATCCCTTCAAGCAGGTTACAGTTCCACTTCTGTTAAATTGGTTTCTAATCGAACCCGCATAATACTAATTGCAACTAGACCAAACAATAAATATGTTGTTCTGTGCTTTCTGTCTGTCTCTTCATTGAAAATGAATCCATAACCACAAGGTGGCTCCTGCTTGGTGGGTTTTGTCAATCATACCAATGCTACCTTTCCTTTTTAGAACTGTATCTGGTGGTTAGAGCAACCAGCAACTTGTGAAGTTTTACCCATTTATTGAGTTTATGAGATCTCATATTAGAAATTCTCATACAAAACTCCGGACAAATTATTTTGAATATATGATACCAGCAAACTCTGGACCAAGATGCAACTTGTTTTAATCAGAAGGAACAGGTGTATATATTGAAACAGAAGACAGATACAAAGAAAAGAGAGTGCCAAAAAAGAAAGCGAACAAACTGGAAACAGAAAGCACCCTTTGAAAGCCGACTGGAAAGTCCTTCAAAATAGCCATACAAATACTGACATCAAGGGCTAAACAGCAATGGAAGATAATACATATGCCCATAAAATCATTAATACGCCCTATACCAACATAATATTATCACTTTATAGTTGTTTCTAAATATCAAACAAGTGCATTGAAACTAAATGAACTAGTTTTCACCTAAGGAGTCAAAAGAGACAATCTCTAATTGATTCTCACCAGCTTTGTAATTTATTGTTACCATGATGTACAACAAAAGCACAAGATAGCTCATAACTCAGCAAAGCAACATATATGAAATAGTTACTAAGAAAATTGTTATCAGAACCAAATAGATTCCTTTAAAAAGCTATTTTCTTATATTCTAAATAAATTCCTTCAAAAGTTGCATGTGTTGCTCCCAAAAGCAGTGAATTAGATGCTTTGTTTAACAATACAAGTCTAATACCAACACAGTACCAAATCAAAGAGACCAAAGAAACATACATAGACACGAAGTGCACATAATTCATCGACGGGTTCGGTCCTCTTATTCTATCAACTGCATAAGCAACTATGATGCATACACAAAAAATCATAAATCAGTAATATCTGCAACTTTGAACTGAAACAAAGCAACTGGAACCGCTTGAACACAAAAAAAAATCAATGTCTTAATTTCCAGAAAAAAAAGAACATTGACATCGACATGCATTGAAACGCAGATAAGGAAAACCTCGTCAGACTCCAAATGCTCTGAAATCACCACAAAACTAAGAAAATTTCAGAAAAATTTACCCGAAACAAAAACGAAGAAAACTGCTCAGAAAATTTCAGGCTTGAACACAAAACGAAATCAATGTCTGAATTTCCAGAATAAAAGAACATCGACATGCATTGAAACGCAGATAAGCAAAACCTCGTTAGACTCCAAATGATCTGAAGTCACCACAAAACGAAGAAAATTTCAGGAAAAAAAAAATTTGGACCATTTCTCGATTTGTGCGTGTCATCCTTGCGCAGGGCCATGCTAATCTTCTCTGTATCGTTCCAATTTTATCGGATGTCTCCTAAGAGACAACAAAAGTATTGGGTTTAGCTAATATACCATCGGACCTTGCTTTACCTAGCGATGTGGGAATTGATTTAGGATACGACGCGTTTCGTATATTATTTCTGTCATCAACTATGCTATTTTTATTTCGTAAATAAAACAATTCATGAAAAAAAATTTTATCGGTATTGTATTTAATTTTTGTCCAAAACTTGTTTGAAATTTAATAAAAATCTATCTACAAGTGTGTATATAAATATATATATATATATATTGAAAAAATCTACAAATAATTAAACAACTCATACCTACAGCGAGAAAACATATTAAAGTATGTTTGTTATGTTATAAATATTTAATAAAAATAGTTTATTTATATTAATATATGTATATTTAATTAATTATTATTTAAATTTTAAATATTTTATTAATAGGTGTCTTGAAGAGACACAATTGTTCAGTGTTTTTATTATAAAAAAAACACTTTGTTATCAGATAAGAAAGACAGAAGCTTTAAACGTTCTTTTTCTCTTCCTTCATTAATAGACCAAATGGATCTTTTAAGTGATCCTACAAAAATTCCTTCTTCAAGCAACACTGTGTCAGTGAGTGCAGAATTGATTGAACCTCGAAGAAGCACAAGAACTAGAGTTGAGAAGAATTTTGGTAATGATTTTCTTATTTATTTGGTTGAAGAATATCCATTAACTTTTCAAGCTGCTATGACCTCAGTTGATACTCCTTTTTAGGAGGAGGCCATTAATAGTGAGATTGAATCAATTAGATCCAACAACACTTGGGTGTTAACTGATTTACCTCCTGGCATTAAAACTTTAGGATGTAAATGGATTTTTAAGAAAAAACTTAGACCAGATGGTTCTATTGACAAATTTAAAACTCGATTGGTAGCTAAGGGGTACAAACAACGAGAAGGAATCGACTTCTTCGATACTTATTCCCCTGTCACTATAATTGCAACTATCCGTGTGCTTATAGCAATGGCTGCTATCCATAATTTCGAGATCCATCAAATGGATGTCAAGACCGCTTTTTTAAACGGCGATCTTGAGGAGGAGATATACATGGATCAACCAGAGGGATTTGTAATTCCTGGTCAAGAACATAAGGTCTGTAAATTGGTTAAATCTCTCTATAGACTTAAACAAGCTCCAAAACAGTGGCATGAGAAGTTTGATAATGTCTTGCTATCTGATGGTTTTACCATTAACGATTCTGATAAATGTGTCTATAGTAAAGTTAATGATGGTAAAATTATCATTCTTTGTCTTTATGTAGATGATATTTTATTGTTCAGCAATTGTTTCAATGTCATTTTAAGTACTAAAACATTTTTATCTAGTCACTTTAAAATGACAGATCTTGGTAAAGCTAGTGTTGTTTTGTGTCTCAAACTAGAAAAAACTCTAAATGGATATTCTCTTTCTCAGTCTTATTATGTTGAGAAAATTCTCAAGAAATTTGAGAAATTCTATAGTAAACCTGTATATACTCCATTTGATAATAGTGTCAAACTTGTGAAAAATAATGGAAAGGCTGTTTCTCAACTGAAATACTCATAAATTATAGGTAGTTTGATCTATTTGGCAAATTGCTCCAGGCTTGATATTGCATTTGCCATAAGCAAATTGAGCAGGTTTACTAGTTGCCCAAATGCACATTATTGGAATGCATTAGAAAGAGTTCTCAAGCACTTGAAAGGTACTATGAACTTAGGATTTCATTACTCTAATTATCCAGCTGTATTAGAGGGTTTCAGTGATGCTAACTGGATATCCGAGTCCGATGAGACAAAGGCCACAAGTGGTTATGTCTTTATTTTAGGAAGTGCAGCTGTATCTTGGAAGTCAGCGAAACAGACTTTATTATCTCGGTCCACTATGGAAGCAGAGTTAATTGCTCTAAATTTGGCTGGAGCTGAAGCAAAGTGGATAAGAAATATATTAGCAGATATTCCTTTGGGCGAAAAGCCTATTCCACCTGTATCTATGCGTTGTGACAACTAATCAACCATTGCATTGGTTAAGAATGCTATGTATAATGGAAAGAGACGACATATTCATCTGAGACATAATTCTATTAGACATTTACTTACTCATGGAGTGATATCACTAGATTTTGTCAGATCAGCAAAGAATCTTGCTGATACTTTTACTAAAGGACTAGCTAGAAAATAAATTGAAGAAACATCGAGGGGGATGGGATTGAAGCCCATTAAAAACTAGTTACCATCGGTGGCTACCCAACCTATCTGACTGGAGATCCCAGAAAGTAGGTTCAATGTGGAAACGAGCCGATTGAGTAACTTATATGAGCACTAATTTTAATTACATTAAATTCCTCCCTATGGTGTTGTGCTTATAGGCTATTTGTAGTAGGAAGAGATATATTCTCTTAATGAATTCAAGGACTACGTATCGGGGTATTGCCTACAGTATACCCTTGGAGAATTCACCTATGCGAGTATGATAGTGGGGCCGCTATCTATAGAATAAGGGCTTAATTCCTAGAGTACTCGTGAAAACAGGCTACTGCGCATGGCCAGAAGCGCAAACCCGTTTAGAACTTCCTTGCATTAGCTTGTACAATGCGTGAATTTAATCAAGTATTGCACATAAAGGGTTCAGGTTCAAGACATAGTTCACATCGAACCTGTGTAGACAATAATTATATTCACTAAGTAAAGGTTCAAGTCCGCAAGACACCTTCTACTGAAAACATTATATAATGGTTTGAGATATCTAATGTTTTAAGTTCACTATAAACTTTTTTATTAAACTGGGGGATTATTATAAATATTTAATAAAAATAGTTTATTTATATTAATATATGTATATTTAATTAATTATTATTTAAATTTTAAATATTTTATTAATAAGTGTCTTGAAGAGACACAATTGTTCAGTGTTTTTATTATAAAAAAAACACTTTGTTATCAGATAAGAAAGACAGAAGCTTTAAACGTTCTTTTTTCTCCTCCTTCTATCTGTAAACAAAACAAAAAAATAATTTCTTAAATCATCAGTAGATTTCTCAATCAATTGAAAGAGTGAAAAAGTAGTTCGAGGGCCGATCTTCCTACAATTGAAGAAAAGGCTAGTGGTCGTCGTATCTTGGAAGGAAATCATCAAAAATCCTGTGCAGAGGGGCGAATTTTATTTACGGAAAGCGTTTTCTAACATGCTTTGACCGAGTACATTTTTCTTAATCCCTATTTATCTTTGTTTATATTTGATTATATCTTGTTCTTAAATTTTGAGTAATTACTGTTTTTAATAAAAGTGAATTTTTTGAGTATTTTACTGGGTATATGTATACTGTTTTTATAACATGTTAAAAGTAATTTTTTCTTGTAAAGAACCCATTTTGGTGTTAACACAGCAAAAAAAAACATTATATATCTAGTCAACAGGGCAGATACCTTGGATTACACTGATAAAATGGAAAATATATAAATTTTTTATTGTCATACCACTTAAAATAATACCAGCTGAAAACACTTTTACCACTAAGATGGATTGGACGGTAAAATAGAAGATATTATTGATAAACTAAAATATGTTTGTCAATTTACTTATTCTGCCATAATTAGGACTGTCAAACCAATTCTCGAACAAGTTTCTGTTCATTTCATTTACGTGACTATAGACTTAGATCTTTTCATTCCACAAGCATAGGTCAAAATTTTTTTACCTTCTGATTTATTCATTTCTTTTAGAAAATTTAAAGATTGAAACTCTAATTGTTGATTTAATTATCTATCCTATTTTCATAAATAGTGATATAAGCTGAACTCATTATATTATTAAAATAAATAAATAAATAAATATATATATATATATATATATAGCTGTGCATATAAGCATAGAACACTAGTAACAAATATAGAAAGTAGTCAAGTTACATATTAAAATTTTGCGATCATTTTAACAATCTACATAGTTATATAAAAAGAACAACGCGCGTTAGTATTTAACAGAATTCAAAAGATTTATGAGCTCAGAACAAGTTAACATTTTAAATTAATTTCACCACAATGATCGATTTACCAGAAATTTCCTCACCATTTGTTTTTTTTTCTGTCTGCTATACTGGTAATGGAATCTTCCATGAACATGACAAAGATAAACTCCAGCTTGAATGAATAGTACGGTATATCCGAAAACATGAGTGACAACATTTTGGCAAAACTCAACAAGGTAGTGGAATCTCTCGAGGAAGAAGAGCAGAAGCAGCTTGTGATGGTGCAAATTTCTTACAAGGTTGTGCTATAGCCTTCTTTTTTGAGCAAAATCTTATATGAAGAAACTTGCGCGGTTGCACCTGGTTTTACAATAAATAGCTGCTACATATATATATATACTAAATCAGATGAATAACAAATATAATAAACATGAAAGACAAATCAAACCTAAATCATGGTAATAGTTCTCGTATAAAGTTCGTTAAAGCTTTTGTGGATTTGCATGCAGCTTTACCATCTTCTAAAAGCACTAACAAAGTCATCAACAGAAGTATCAGATCCTAGAAGGCTTACCCACACTACAAAAAAAGTGACACGTAGTGATATATTTTTTAGTGATATATTTTAAATGTATTACTGTAGGTATTAATTATTTTGTGACAGATTTAATTATTTGTCATTATGTTTTTGGACTAAAATCTCCCTTCTAAATTATCTATTAAAAACTCTGTTTCAATTGAGCCTTTTTCTAATAATTTGTCACAATTGAATAAAAATTAAGTAAGTTGTGACAATTAATAAAATTAGTCACAAAATTAACTTGTAAAAAAAGAAATAAAAAATTATTTTGTGACTCATACAAATATAACAGTATTAAAATTAATGGCTCTGACTTTTCTCACAAATTATTGCCTTTTATTTATATATTTTATTTTTATCATGATTACTAAACCTTATTAATCAATTAGGGGCATTCGCACATGTTGAGCTAGTACTATTAACATGTTAATCTTTGAATAGACTTGTTTATTGAATGTCAGGAAAAGAAAAGAAAAGAAAAAATATTTTATCAATTAATTGATAAAAAAAAGTGTGATAAATTAATACAAATTTGATAATCAATCTTGTGACAGATTTTATAATTTTATAATTTGTCACGAAAAATTAAAAAAAATAGATAATTTGTGACAATCAATATCATTAATCAGAAAATTAAATTCTTATAATTTATTTCTTAATTCTTATATTTTTTTAAATTTATTTTTATTGATTTAAATTATTAAATTAAAGTCTTATTAATATAAACCACCATATATAGTAATAGGTTAGCACATACGAACCACAAAATCCTCAACAGTAATTTGCGAGATCCATTATTAATTTTCAAAAGTTTAGAAAAATTATAGGACTGTGTTTTAGTTTTGTTTCTTTTTCATTTTCTTGGCTATATTCATTTTGGCGTTGTTTATCTTTGCAATGACACATTGACAACCTTCATTATAGTCTGTAGCATAGAAAATTTCAAGTTTCATGAATCCGGGTAAACCTTAACATTAGAAATCATTTCTTTTTAATTAAAGTTGAAGTTATTTAACAGTAGATTTCAAATAAATTTTTTATCACAAACTCTTCTTTTCCACCATTATCACATTATTGATTTATCATTTTTCCTAGAAAGTAAAGGAAAATAAGAAGAAATTAACCAAAGCAGTTACAGAGGAATACAGGTATATAAACTTTTTTTTTTCTTTTTTTTTATTAAGACCTATGATTTGTTTTTCTTCTCCCTTCCTTATATTGTAGTCCGTTGTAGATAGTTTTTGCAGTTTGGTGTGAACTGATTGCACACCAACTGTTTGATTAAATGCCTTGGTAGAGTTTTCTTCTTCATATTATTGACTTAGAACTTTTTTTTTTTTTTTCTTTTCTGGATTAGTTTGTCTTTCAATTTTCAAGCTTTCAAAAATTGAGCACTCTGTTTCTTCACTCTCATTTCCCAAAAAGACCACCTGAATGAATGAGTTCTTGTTTCAGATTTTGGGCAAAGTACTAAGTTTGTATCTTTATTTTTTAATTTTTTTGTTTTGTTATAGCAAGTTTCATTGAAGAGAGAGCAGGAAAGATAGGCGAGCCGAAATGTGGTGATGACAACTGACGCAATTAACATGGCAGTAACGGTGGCGATGTCAAACTCCTCGGGCATATTCACAGCCACGACCGCCGCGAAGAAGCCGCTTGTGCCACCTGGTGGTGGGTTCGTTTTGCTCTCTACAAAGAACCTATTGAAGAACCTCAAAATCATTGGAGGAGAGCCAGAGTTAATGCCAGGTTCAAGTCAATAAGAGCCTCCTCACTAAGTTTACATATAAGAAAACTAATTGTATACAATTAACTGTCATTAAAATTGCATACAGTAATATAAATTGCATATGATTAACTGTCACTAAGTTTGTATACAGTGACACAATTTTCAGATGATTAAGTGTCGCTAAGTTTCTGTAAAGTGGCAAATTTTTCCAACGATTAATAGTCACTATATTTGTAAATAGTGACGTAATATTTAAACAGTAAATTGTCGCTAAATATGTGTATAGTGACAAATTTTTAAATAGTTATCTGTCACTAAATTTGTGTATAGTGACACAAATTTTATTTTGTCACTGATTAAGATTCCCTAATAATGAGTCACTAAAAGTCATAGTTTGTGACATATATAAAATTCGGTCACTAGCCATAGTGACGAGATGACTTTAACCCTCACTAATACTTCTAATGACGGGGTCAAATGTGACAATTTTATAGTGACACTTTTTATGTCACAATATTGATATTTTGACAAAATTTTATTTTCTAGTGGCAAATATTTGTTGTCACTACAAGTCACTTTTTTTGTAGTGCCATAATATAATTGTACATGTTTTGTATTCGATCAAATAAAGTTCACTCGTTTATATCTGGGACTAATACGTCCATGCCTCGTATCAAATAGTACAGAATCGTGCAATTCAACAAGGGCGGTAGGTTTTACTCTTCTCGGTGAAGTCCTATGCAGTATTGTGGTGGTCATGGTTTGCAGGAAACTGAAGAAAGATATGATAACGAACCAATGATGCAACTTTTAACAGTATTAGTAAATCTTAATTGTATATTTGACTATTAGGAATTGTTAGGTGAATATTATGTGGGTGTTTGTTGTATACTTGACTTTATGTGTTATTAGGTGAATATTAGGTGAGTGTTTGTTGTACTCTTGACTTTATGTAATGTTAGGTGAATATTATATGAGTGTTTGTTGTACTCTTGACTTTATGTAATGGTAGGTGAATATTATGTGGATGTTAGTTATATGTTAGACTTTATGTGTTATATCTTCATGTATATATACCGCACAAGATTAATGAAAATAATATACATTTTTTCCTCCATTACATTTTCTCTCCATTATATTTTCTATCATTTTCATTATTTTACATGGTATCAGAGCCATAAAACAACATGGCATATGCAAATCAAACACCAATAGAAAAATCAATTTCCAAACACTAATATTACTCCAAATATGGATCCATCCAATCCATATTTCATTCATCATTCGGATTAACCCGGTCACATGCTCGTTCCAACAAAACTCAATGGAGCCAATTATCCATCATGGAGTAAATCCATGATTTTTGCTCTTACAGCCAAAAACAAAATTGGTTTCATTGATGGATCTATTGAGCCACCCTCTGAAATAGAGCATCCAACAGAGTATGCTCTTTGGAATCAATGTAATAGCATGATTCTATCATGGCTCACTCACTCGGTGGAACCTGATTTAGCCAAGGGAGTCGTTTATGCCAAAACGGCTCATCAAGTATGGGAAGATTTCAAAAACCAGTTCTCACATAAAAACGCTCCATCAATTTATCAGATTCAAAAGTCACTTGCCACTCTTTTACAAGACACGATGACAATCTCAGCCTATTTTACAAAACTCAAGAGTCTTTGGAACGAATTAGACACATATCGTCCCATCTCTGCTTGTAACCAGATGAAGGCGCACATTGAACAAAGAGAAGAAGATCGGATGATACAATTCCTCATGGGTCTTAATGACACTTACAATGTTGTTCGTAGCAACATCCTTATGATAACTCCACTGCCAAATGTTCGCCAGGCCTATTCTCTAGTCAACCAAGAAGAAATGCAGCGACAAATGACATCAGAGACAACTGAGAACTTTTCCATCGCTGCGGCAATTCAGAATCATTCAAACAACTTCTCAAACAAATCAAAGAACAAGTACTGTGAACACTGTAACAGAGAAGGACACACGATTGAAAATTATCGAACTTTAAAGTTTCACTGCAAACACTGTGATAGAAAAGGCCATACTGAGGATAGATGCAGATACAAGAATGGCTCGTGGAAACCCAACATTACAAGCAATCGACAAGGTCAACCACAACAACTTGGATTTCGAAAGAATCATTTTCCTGCTACTAATGCAACAAATTCTTCTCAATCTACACATGAAGTCTATCCACGTGACACTAGCAACACAAACCAAGTTTCTTACCCGGACAATGTCTTGCACAGATTTTCCACCGAGCAACTTCAACAGCTTTCTCGTGCTTTATCAATGATGAGTTCAAACCATGGTGCTGGTAATAAAAACACTTATGCAAATGCGGCAGGTCTGTATCCACTTTCTGATACTTCAATTAATTTTGTATTTACAAAGCCATGGATTTTGGATAGTGGAGCCACCAATTATATCACTTCTGATTCCACACTTCTCACCAAAACACAATCATCATCCATACCTATTATTAATTTACTAACAGGATCTACAGCCCAATCACTTCGACTGGCACTGTATCTTTTAATTCTAATATCACTTTAGATTATGTTTTATGTGTTCCTAGTTTTCGCTTAAATCTAATTTCTGTAATCAAACTTATCTCTGCCCTAAATTGTTGTGCCATTTTTTTCCCACCTTTTGTGTCCTACAGGACTTAGTTACGGGAAAGATGATTGGCTCGAGTAAACAACATAGTGGTCTCCATTACATTGTAACACCCCCCGACCCGACCCGGCCGAACCGACCCGGGGAGCGCTACTCGGACTTTCTAAATTTTTCAAAACTTAAATTTTGACATTTCAAAATCATTGCGAGCCCATAAAACAGATAGAAATCCATAAGACAGATAGAAATCATTTTCAAGTGAGCCCATAACAATAAATAAACTTTTCACGAAAATTCGGCAGAGTACCGTTTGTTTTTCAGATTTTCCAAAACCTGTTTTCCACAAATCAAATCAAATTCATATTTTCACAAACACTTCTATAACACTTTCAAACAGTTGCGCACTCTACCGTTTAGTGCGACTTATCAAAACAGTTTATCACAATTTATAAAAGAAAACAAATCAGACTTTACTATTTACAAACATTGAAATAATAAAGGACAGAAATCGCAAAATACTTAATTACAAAACATTTTACAAATTCCCTGTATATGCATGCTTTCGGATTATATATACACATAACAAAATATAGCTACCCAACTGTACAAATCTCTGGGACTCTGTCCGCAACTCTTTATCTCTTCAGTCCTTAGCCTCTTCCGGATTCCTGGTACCTACGCGTTAGAAACAAACTAACGCGCTAAGCATATAGCTTAGTGGGTGTACTATAAACTCAATTAAATAAATCACAATATATATATATATATATATATAATTCATTTCGAATCCATTTCAAAATCAAATAAATTTCAAAATCAGAGCATTAAACTATTTCAATCACTTTAATTTCAATACTGCAGTCAATATACGAATGCTATCAATAGAATCGTTCGGTTCACTTTTCAATTCCAATCAATTCTGGCCCGCTAGAATACTAAACATATTAGGACTGGAATATGGGTCAAGCTCCCAACCCCCAGAACGAATCCTGAGGAGGTACGTGTCTCCCAACTCTAGGACCGTGGGTACGGAACCTAGAGAGGTACATAACTCCCTATCCCAGGAACGAATCCTTGGGAAGGTACATTAACTCCCAACCCCCAGGACGAATCCTGAGGAGGTACGTATCTCCCAGCCTCTGGACGAATCCAAGAGGAGGTACATCAGAATCATCAGTATCAATCAATCAGTATCGGCGCAACACTGCTCGGTAAAACCCAGCTGGTATACCAACCTCCTATATCCATTTCTATGTCTACGTATCCTAGGGCCGTTTCCGATAAACCAAATTCGCAAGAAATGTCACAATAATTACTCAATAACAATAATTACTCAATAAACATACAAATCACATAATATTCTTCAAGAAACATATTCAATAATTTTACGAAAATCAAAATCAAGTATTTTAATGAAATCGAAATGTTCGAAAATACAATCGAAATATAATCTATCATAAAATCGGTCCGAAATCAACCATAGATCTACAAATCATCGATTTACATATAAAATAAACACTTTTCATACGAATAATCGGAATCGAAAACTTTTAACGAAATCGAAAACGAACGAAAACGAAAACAAAACAATAACGAAAGACTTTTCGTAATGGTTTCGAAAACAAAAGTACACCAACCTGGAATCCTTTTCTTTTTGGTAAATCGTGGTTCTACGGTTTCGTCTTTCCTTTTTTACCTACACTTTCTTTTCTCTTCTCTCTCCTTCTTCTTCTTCTTCTTTCTTTTCTTTCTTCTTCTTTCTTTTTCTTCTCTTTTCTTTCTTTTTCTTCTCTTTTCTTTCTTTTCTCGGCTCTTTCTCTCTCTTTCTCTCGCTGTTCTGGTTTCTGTGTGTGTTTTCTCGCTTCTGCGAGAAGCTTCTTCTTTTTTTTATATATTTTTTTCGCTACCGCGACCGCCGTCGCGACCTGTGGTCGCGCCACCAGGTCGCGATGCTCACTGGAGTGCGCACACCGCCTTCATCGCGAGCGCGCCTTGGTCGCGCGAGAGATCGCGTTGCTCACTGCCAAACTTTGACAATTTCATCGCGAGCAAGCCATCGCGACCTGAGGTCGCGGTGACTGGTCGCGATGCTCACTGCCCAAAATTGCGTTTTTCACCGCGAGCGAGCTATCGCGACCTGTGGTCGCGGTGACCAGGTCGCGATGCTCTCTGGTCCAGTTTTCAGTTTTTTTTTTTTTCACTATTCAATCTGGTCGCGATACATTTAATTACATTTACACCCCCTCAAATAGTAAAATTTATTTTCACACATATAAAATTAATTACCCGAAATCCGGGATGTTACATACATGCCTCCGTTGCAAAAGATGTCAATCTGTCATTAAATTTCACACCCTTCCAATCTATGGCATATGCGTCTTGGACATCCATCACCGTCTCGTCTTAAATTAGCTTCTTCTTTATATCTTCAAACAATATTTCTTATGATAATAATTGTGCTGTTTGTCCCATGGCAAAACAAACAAGACTTCCGTTTCCATTAAGTTTCATATCAACTCATGCTCCATTTGATTTATTACATTGTGATATCTGGGGTCCTCACAAAGTTCATACACACTCAGGGGCACGATTTTTTCTTATCATTGTAGATGACTTTACAATATGCACATGGATATTCCTTATGCAACACAAGTCTGAAACTCAAAACATTTAGAAATCTTTCATTGATTTTGCTTATACTCAATTTCATGCTTATGTCAAAGCAGTTAGAATAGACAATGGTTCTGAATTTTTATCTATGCAAAAAAATTTTAGACTTCATGGCATTGAATATCAACGCACTTGTGTTTACACTCCACAGCAAAATGGAGTCGTTGAAAGAAAACATCGTCATATTCTCACTGTGGCACGAGCACTACTTTTTCAATCCCATTTACCTTTAAATTTCTGGGGTGAATGTGTTTTAACTGCATTTTATCTCATTAACCGGTTACCATATAACACCCCCTGACCCGACCCATCTGGATCGACCCAAAGAGCTGTAACACCCCCTGACCCGACCCGACTGGATCGACCCAGGGAGCGTTACCGGGTTTTCAAAAACTTTCTAAATTCACTTTATTTATTTCAAACCATTTAAAATCGTATCGATTTGTAATTCAAAAATATTTTTCTAGTGAGCCCATCAAAATTTCAATTTTAAAAATTTCGGCAGAGTTCCCTCTGTTTTTCTGGTTTCCCAAAACCTGTTTCAAATAAAACTCAAATCACATAAAATTCACAACAACACTTCAAATATCATTCTCAATCAAATGCGCACTCTGCCGTTTAGTGCGACTTTCCAACATTTTTTTTTTAAATAAAATAATTCAGAATTCAATAATTACAAACCTTTATAAAAATGGAAAACAGAAATCAGAAAATTATTTACAAAACATCAATATAATGATCAACATTACAGACTTCTGTATATGCATGCTTACTAATATGAAATACAAAATTTTATAACTACCCAATCAATGCAGTGACTCTGAACTTCAAGCTGCAGGAATCTCCTCTCTACTCCTTATCTGCCTCGGTATCCCTGTGACCTACGCACGATAAAAACCGACGCGCTCAGCATATCGCTTAGTGGGTGTACACTAAACTCATTTATTAAAACTTATAAATAACTTTTCATAATAAACTCATAAATACCTTTTCATAATAAAAATATCACAATATACATATTTCAATTCCAAGCATTTACAGAAATAAAACGGGTGAAATTGATTCAAAGAAACAACTCATTTCAATTTATAATCCATATAAAACCAAATCATAAACTAGGTTATAATCATAAACGTATAGAATCAATTCTGAAATTCACTTATAAACATATTATTCAAATCACTTCAATTCTACCCCTTTAGAATACTCAACATAAACCAGGACTGGAATATGGGTCGTTTGACCACATTGACTGTCTGTCGAACATAACTCCCACCCTAGGACGAATCCTAAAAGTGGTACGTATCTCCCTACCCTAGGACCGAGTGGTCAGAACCTAGAGAGGTACATATCTCCCTATCCTAGGAACGAATCCTTAGGAAGGTACGTGTCTCCCTACCCCAGGACGAATCCGTGAGGAGGTACGTGTCTCCCTACCCCTGGAAGAATCCATGAGAAGGTACATTATAGATCATCAATAGCAATGTCAATGTCGGTGCAGTACTGCTCACTAAACCCAGCTGGTATACCAACCTCCGATATCCATTTCTATGTCTACGTATCCTAGGGCCGTTTCAGTACACTATTTTCATATAACAACTGAAATTCACAAATCGAATTTAAACGCAACTATAATAAAAATATCGATCAATATTCGGAAAACATATATACACAATATCATAAAATAATTCAACGATTCGGTCATTCGAACTTCTGAAACAATTGATTTCAACCTAATCAATAATCAAAATACGATAAAGATACTGAAATCGAAATTATTCAATAGAAA
Organism: Xanthoceras sorbifolium; assembly: GCA_003430845.1. Taxonomy (NCBI): domain Eukaryota; kingdom Viridiplantae; phylum Streptophyta; class Magnoliopsida; order Sapindales; family Sapindaceae; genus Xanthoceras; species Xanthoceras sorbifolium. Next base: position 12,830,345 of record CM010621.1, read on the forward strand.
AACAGTATAAACATACATTTACTAAATTATCCAAAACTCAAATGTAAATCAAAATACATACAAACTTCGAAAACAAGTGTACACCAACCTGGATACCGTTTCCTTTCGACTATCGTTTTTCTAGGTTACTTTTTCCTTCCCTTTCTCTTTCTCCTTCACTTTCCTCTTCTCTTTCCTTCCTCTTTTCTTCTTCTTCTTCTTCTTCTTCTTTCTTCTTCTTCTTCTTCCTCTTCTTTCTTTCTTCTTCTTCTTCTTTCTCTTCTTTCTTTCTCTCGGTCTCTTCCTCTCTCTTTTCTTCTGTTCTGTTTTGATGGCTTCTGTGAGAAGCCAATTTTTTTTTTATATTATTTCGGTCATCGCGACCGTCGTCGCGATCTGTGGTCGCGCCACCAGGTCGCGTTGCTCTTTGGAGCAACTCCACCGTCTTCATCGCGGTACCCTGGTCGCGATGCTCACTGCCTGGATTTTCACTTTTTCATCGCGAGCCAGTCAACGCGATCTGTGGTCGCGGTGACCAGGTCGCGTTGCTCACTGCCTGAAAATGCCATTTTTCACCGCGAGCAGCTCATCGCGATCTGTGGTCGCGGTACACACTGCCCCAGTTTTTCACTCTTCTTTTTCGTCCTGCATCATTCCTGGACCGTTCCATCTGGTCCACCTGGAAACCATAAAAATATTTTATACCCCTCAACTCACAAATATTTTATATCCACATATTCGAAATTAATTATCCGAAATTCGGGATGTTACAAGAGCGCTACCCGACTTTCAAAACTTTTCTAATCTGAGTTTATAATTTGAAATTTTTATAAACACAAATGTAATTGGCTTTCAAAATCGTTTCTAGTGAGCCCATCAAATAATTTGAAAAAAATTTTGCCAGAGTTTCTTCTGTTTTTCTGACTTTCCAAAAATCCTGTTTTCCACAAAACTTAAATATGATAATAAAAAACACTTCAAAATTTTATTTCTCAATCGCATGTGCACTCTTCTCAATAGTGCGACTTTCCCAAGCATTTTCAACAAAACAATACATATTGTATATTTACAAACTTTATAAGACATAATTTGTTATACAAATATTTACAAAACTCTTATATTACAACTTTACAAACTTCTGTATATACATGCTTGATTAAGTAATTAATATACAAAACAGGGTTTAAATAAAACTACCCCAAGTAATGTGACTCCAAATCTTCTTTGCAGCTATCAACTCTTCAGTCATTTATTCACTGGAACCTCTTCTACCTACCCGTGATAAAATCAACGCGCTAAGCATTTCGCTTAGTGGGTGTACACAAATCGAATTTACAAATTTAACATAATCTCATTTATAACGTATATAAAATAAATACAAATCATAGTATATCAAAAACACATTTCAAAGCAAATCAAATTATCATATTAACAAAACGTTTAATTAAACAAAACCTTTCTCTTATAAAGTCAGTATATATTTTCATAAGTAAAATTTCAAATCAACTATATATTAAAATCTAATGATATTCAACTAATTTCAGTAAATCTTATTCATCAATCTTATAAAAGTATTCAAAATTCTTTTCTATAAACTTCATCCATTTCTTTTCAATCCTGGCCCTTTGGTATACTCAACATAATTTTCTGGACTGGAATATGGGCCTAATATCTGTAACATCGGTGTGACGTCCGGGACTGCTTTAGAGACACCCGCCAACAGTCACTAGTATCGGTGTGATGTCCAGGGCTGCTTTAGAGACACCCGCCAACAATCACTAGTATCGGTGCAGTACTGCTAAAATAACCCAACTGGTACCAACCTCCTATATCCATTTTCTATGTTCAAGTATCCTAGGGCCGTTTCACAATCATATCAAATCATTTCATTTATTTTGAACTCAACAACTTAAAGTCGCAAATCTAAATCAGTTTCAATTTTTATTTCAAACAATATTCGTAATCAGTTTCAATTTTTATTTCAAATAATATTCGTAAATGAAATATAATTATACAAAATCCGTAAATAGATTTTCAAACTCGTTTTGTCAAAATATGGAAATTTAAATCAAAACATATAATGAAAATTATAACGATTTCAGATATCAGTGTACACCAACATAATCCAAAAATACCACTCAAACGTCATATTCAAAATCATTCACATCAAAAGCATGAAATTTCTAAGAAAATCATATAAATATAATCACCATCGAATAAAATTTTCAGTTAGTAAATTTTTAAATTCACATAATATATATACAATTATACTTTAAATATTCCATAAACTTTCATCAATAGATTTTATAAATTTTTATTAAATAAAAATATAATTTAGAATCCTCAAATATATATTTTCCAAACCGTTCAGTTTCAATTACAAATTGATATTAATATTTACAGATCCAAAACTTTCATCAATACCATATAAAATAAATATACAAAATCATATTCAGATATATTTCTGAAACCAATAATTGTATCAAATCAATTTCAAACTATAAATTCTAATCAATATAATTCAAATAATTCAAAATCAATATAATTCGATAATTCCAAAATATTCTGGAAAAATTAACACTAGTGTACACCGAACCTGAATTACCCTTTCTTCCTTCTCTTCTTCTCCTTCTCCTTCTCTTTCCTTCTTCTTCTTCTTCTTCTCTTCTTCTTCTTCTTCTTCTTTCTCTCCCGGCTTCCTTCTCCTTCTTTCTCTTCTTTTTTTTTCTCTTCTTTTCTCTTCCTCTCACGCCAATCTGCTCTCTCTTTTGTTTTCTCTCCCGACTTTCTTCTCCTTCTTTCTCTTTTTTTTTTCTCTTCTTTTCTCTTTCTCTCACGCCAATCTGCTCTCTCTTTTGTTTTCTATTTGTTTTGCTTTTGGTTTTTCTGGTTGCTGTGCCAATTTGTTTGACTTTTCAATTTTTTTTTTCTCCACTAATAATATTTTATATATATATATATATATATATATATATATATATTATAAATATCTTCTTAGTTACCAATTGCTCCTTTGAGCTTCTTAAAATCCTACAATGGCACAAATTTACTCTTAATCATATGTGATTTACCAATCCTCCTTTAATTATCAAACTAACCCACCAATCACATTCCATCTCAATAATATTTCAAAAATATTCCACACTTATCCAATTACCAAATTGACTTCACCAATATTCAATTGGACCTATTATTCTCCAAATGCACCATGAAAATAATATCTTTTATGGGAGTTAAATCAGTTAAAATCACTATTCGTTTATACACTATATATCGAATATATATACTTTTCATCAATTTAAATCACATACTTAACTTTTACATACTCAATAATAATTATTAATAATCCAAGGATATTTATTATATTTACGAAAAATTAGGGGCGTTACATACCATCACCACTGCTCTCAAATAATACACCTTTTGAATTGCTATATAATCGCCCGCCATCACTTGATCACCTAAAGGTTTTTGGTTGTCTATGCTATGCAACTGTTGTACACCTCATTCACAAATTTGAATCTCGTGTCAAACATTGCATCTTTGTTGAATATCCGACTGGGCAAAAGGGATACAAACTATATGACATGGAAACTAAGAAATTTTTTATCAATTGTGATGTCAAATTTCATGAAACCATTTTTCCTTTTTCATCTGTCTCACTACTCACTTCTGATTTTGTAGTGCCTAATTTCCTTTCTGAGACCACAAAAATGCAATCTATCACGCCACTATGCCCTTCTAACACCAATCCTCACCCACTCGAGCAAACAGAAACATCTAATACACATGAAGCCATCTCACCTACACCTGTTGTTCCCTCCAACATTGATCAACCTTCCACAAACACACCAGACGCCGAAACCTCACCATCACATTCAGACCCATCAAACATTTCTTCTTAAACTACTACCATTCCACCTCCGAGACAGTCAACACGGCCTAAACGGCCTCCGACATGGCATAGAGACTTCCTAATGTCATCTCAGGCACATCAATCTACCTCTGCACCAAGTCCTATACCAGGTACTCAATATGCACTCTCTAATTTTCTTTCCTACTCACGTTTTTCACCTTCCCATTCTACTTTTCTAGTTAACATCACAGATCACACCGAACCTAAAAATTATGCTCAAGTTGTCCTTAATCCACATTGGTGACAAGCTATGAATACAGAATTAAAAGCCTTGCAGCTCAACAACACATCGAGCTTAATCCCTTTGCCATTGGCCACAAACCAATTGGTTGCAAATGGGTCTACAAAATCAAATACAAATCTGATGGCACCATTGAATGTTACAAGGCTCGTCTTGTTGCTAAAGGATACAATCAATTTGAGGGCATTGACTATCAAGAAACATTTTCTCCAACAGCAAAGCTTACAACACTTCGTTGTCTTCTTACTGTCACTGCTGCTCGCCATTGGCACATCCACCAATTGGACGTTCAAAATGCTTTCCTCCATGAAGTTGTCTACATGGAACCTTCACCTGGTCTCCGCCGACAAGGGGAGAACACTGTATGTCGGCTCAATAAGTCTCTTTATGGACTTAAACAAGCATCCAGAAATTAGTTTTCCACATTTTCAATTACTATCAGAAAAGCCGACTATCAACAATCAAAGGCTGATTATTCCCTTTTCACCAAGGCTCAAGGTACTTCTTTTACAGCAATTCTTATATATGTCGATGACATACTTTTCACAGAAAATGATCTACATGAAATAGAACGTCTCAAAAGATTCCTTCTTAAATGCTTCCGTATCAAAGATCTTGGAAACTTGAAGTACTTTCTCAGTATTGAATTCTCTCGCTCTAGAAAATGTATTTTTATGTCACAAAGAAAGTATGCATTTGACATTTTACAAGATTCTGGACTCCTATACGCATGTCCCAACAATTTTCCAATGGAGCAGAATTTGAAACTTACTCCCACTGATGGAGCATTGCTAAATGATCCAACAAAGTAAAGAAGACTAGTTGGCAGATTGATATATCTTACAGTGACAATACCCGATATAGTTTATTCAGTTCGTACATTAAGCCAGTTTATGCAAGAACCTAGAATGCCTCATTGGGACGCTGTCATTCGAATCCTCAAATACGTCAAAGGTACACCTGGTCAGGGATTATTACTTCCCTCCAAAAACAGTTTAACTTTGAAAGCTTTTTGTGATTCAGATTGGGGAGGTTGTCGCGCCACAAGAAGATCAGTTACGGGCTACTGTATTTTTCTTGGAAGCTCTCTCATATCATGGAAATCTAAGAAGCAAGCCAATATCTCTAGATCATCAGCTGAGACTGAATATCGAGCAATAGCTAACACATGTTTGGAGTTAACTTGGTTGCGTTACATACTACATGACCTAAAGGTTTTTCAAACAACTCCTATACCATTATTTTGTGACAATCAGACAGCTTTACACATTGCTGCGAATCCTGTCTTTCATGAGCGTACAAAACACATTGAGATAAACTGTCATATAATACGAGAAAAAATACAAGCCAGAATAATTAATCCTTCTTTTGTTTCTTCACACTTGCAATTAGCTGATGTATTTACGAAGGCTTTAGGAAAGGATCAGTTTGTGAATTTACGTAACAAGTTGGGACTTCATGATATTCAATCTCCAACTTGAGGGGGAGTATTAGTAAATCTTAATTGTATATTTGACTATTAGAAATTGTTAGGTGAATATTATGTAGGTGTTTGTTGTATGCTTGACTTTATGTTTTATTAGGTGAATATTAGGTGAGTGTTTATTGTACTCTTGACTTTATGTAATGTTAGATGAATATTAGGTGAATATTAGTTATATGTTAGACTTTATGTGTTATATCTTCATGTATATATACCGCACAAAATTAATGAAAATAATATATAATTTTTCCTCCATTACATTTTCTCTCCATTATATTTTCTGTCATTTTTATTATTTTACAAACATAACATATATATATAGTATCTCAAGCATTAGTTAGTTAGAATTTTGGAAAACCTTTGTCTTTTAGGATCCAAATTGCAAGCAAAGCAGCTAAGAAAAACACCAAATAAATAAGTCAGCCTCATGCGTGGCGCCCACAAAAAAGGCCAAAGAAAAAAAAAAAAAAAAAAAAAAACCATACCAACATGCCTTAAAGTGGCACAGAATTTTCAAATCTCTCTCTATTCTCTTTGCAAAATTAAAATTATATGTCAGATGAAGTATTTAAACATTTAATATTTACCAAAAAAATCATAATCAATGTGTTCAAAAACAAGTAATTAGATGCGTTGGCTCAAGTTTGGTTAGAAACAAGAAATACTAACAGGGCATTGCAGGAACCCAATCTCAGCGAGCACACACATTAAATCTATATCAAGGGTGGTAAGTGAAAGGAAACACAAAAGAAGAACAAAACCCACGTGCTGAGCACAATATCACTATGTCCTATTCCAAAAAACATATCATAGTTTCTAGACGTTTCCAAATATCGATTGATTATATGAATTAATTCGCGTAATAAAAAGGAGATAGACACGCACGCACCTTGTATTTCTTACCATAATATAAACATCATGAGAAATGAAGTTAACCAAAACAACATATTCAAAAACAGAATGCGACCTGCCTAGAAAATTGTAATACAACTAATTAGAAGTTTTGTTTTCTTCTTCTCTTAATGATTTCCAAGAGAAGTTCCTTAATGATAATCAGCAAAATATATTGAAAAAGTTATCACGAAAATTTGATGTTTTGAAGAACCCTACTGCAAGGTTGCTTATTCAAAAGCAGATTGATTAAACGAAATCAACACAAAACCATCTATAACTGTGATTCTTAATACGAATTAGTTAGACAACAAGAATATAAAAAACCAACATGGCATCAAATCAAAGAGGCTACTAATGACTGTATATATGTAAATGCAGAAGACATAATACATTAACAGATATGAATTGGTCCCATTATTTTAACATCTCTACAAACACAATTTAAATTTATGTCAAACGGATAAATAAATTGCATGATTAAACGCCACGTGAAACCTTCAAGTAAAAATTGGAGTAAACCCGAAAAAATCTTAAATCGGTAATATCTGTAACTTTAAACTGGAGAAAAGCCATTGCAACAGTCTTGAACCTGAAATATACAAAACAAACGAATGAAGAAAAAATCAACATGAATTGAAAAGCAGATGAGCAAACAAAAAAATAATAATAATAATTTGGACCACTTCTCGATTTGTGCGTGTCATCCTTGCGCAGGGGCCATACTAATCTTCTCTGTATCGTTCCAATTTTATCGGATGTCTCCAAAGAGACAACAACTATGGAGTCGCCTTTTAAATATAAACTCTCGGGTATGCTTTGACTAGGCGATGTGGGATTCGGCTCGATTAAGACAGAGCACCAGAGTGGAGATGACGTCATGCCCACGTTTACGCTTTTATATTTTGAACGTGTGAGCCACGAACAATCGTTGCGCGATTGGAAGTTGGAACCCTAAATTCTTTCTAAACAGAATAAGTGCTACACAGCACTCCGTTCAAAGATAAGTAGATGAACCGTTCTTTTTCTATTAGAGTTAATTACATCAACCTCCCCTGAGGTTTTATCAACTATAAGCGGAGTCAACTTTATCGTTTATTGACAAATATCTCCCCTGCCATTAGTTGACTTCCGTTAGACTTAACGGTTGACCACCTTCAACTGTTAAAAAGACCAAAATACCCCTAAAATAATATTTAAAATTAGAACTAATTGCATGGACCTTCCCTGAGGTTTTGCCTACTACAATCAGAGTCAATTTTATCGTTTATTAACATACACTTCTTCTGCCTTTAGTAAAATTTGATCAAATGTAACAGTTGATCAGGGGAGGTCTTTGTTAAAAACTAGAAAAGTTGGTTGACTCCGCCTGTAATTGAGCAAACCCAAAAGAGGGGAGGTCTTTGTCAATAATCCAAAAGTTAATTCCGTCTGTAATTAAACAAACCTTAGGGGAGGTAGGCGTTATTTACTCTTAAAATTATTAAATAAAAACATAAGGTTAGATCTCAACCCTCCATCTTTGAGATAATGGATGGTTAGGATTTATTTAAATTTTTTAATTTATTTTTAAAAAAAATTGAGTTTGAAAAAAATTTATTAAATCTGATGGACGGTGAAGATCCAATCTGGAGATTGGATCTCCGCCAAGATAAAAAAAAAATTTTTGGTTTGTCGCGCTGGATATCCAACCATGGCTGGATCTCCAACAAAAATTTTTTTTTTCTTTGAAGTTCTTCGAAGAACCATTCTTCCAATTTTTCTTTGTTCTTGGTGGAGATCCATTCTCCAGATTGGATCAGATTGGATCTTCATCGTCTATCAAGATTGATGGACGGTAGAGATCCAATCTGGAGAATGAATCTCCATTAACTAAGATTTATTTTTATTTTTTTTATTATAATATTTTTTAATTTTTTTAAATAAATCCTAACCGTCCATCATTTTAAAGATAAAGAAATGAGATTTTTTCTTAATTATTTAATTTTTATTAATAAAATAAAATTTAAAACGTCTAAAATGACAAAAATGTCCATGAGCCTGTTAAATTTGACTAAAGTCAACTAACAGTAGGGGAGGTCGTTGTCAAAAAACGATAAAGTTAACTCCGTTTGTAGTTGACAAAATCTCAGGGGAGGTCGGTATAATTAGCTCTTTCTATTAACATCTATAAATGACAGTTTGTCCATCTCGCGATGCACAAAATTGTCATGTCGGCTAGGATGAAGTTTTCGTTAAAAAAAAAATTGTTAAATTTTTTAAAAATTTTATCTAAATTCATATATAAATGATGTAGCATGTTAATTGTCAATATAACCCCATCATTTAATAATTTTATATATTATTGACAATTCATATAACATATTATTTAGATATGAATTTAGATAATTTTTTTGCAAAACCTAACATTACTAAAAGAAGAGTAAACAAATCATAAAATCTCCGCTTCGAAAATTTGTGAACAACAAATTATCCCGTTTGAAATATAAAAAGCATAATTAAATTTTCGAGGAATTGTTCTATTTTAAAATAGAATTTAATAATCCTTTTTTACTAAACATAAATAGATATAGATATCTAAATGTCGCATGACAGATTCTAATAGACCCTTAACCCCTAAGGTATCAAATTTCAATAATCTTTTTTAAAAGGCAGAAATAAAACATTATTGTCTTTCCATAGCCTCTATTCTTAAGCTGCAATGCTCTATCGTATAGTGATGGTAAAGACTAAACAAGCTAGGTAACACGAGCTTCAGTATCCTTTTGCCTTCTATAATAAGAATAAACTAACATGATTGAGTTCTTGACACCCTTGGTATCTAATTCTCTCTCTGTGTACAAACCTGAATTGTTTTTAATGAGGGAATTTGCAAAAAGAAAGTGTCTGGTTAATTCTTATCCAATAGTGAGAAAAAAGGTGAATCAGGTAGTGTGTTTTGTTGAAAGTGATTCAGTAGCTGTTCCTATATAATATGATTATGACACGGGCCATGTGACATATTGTGAAAATGTGAACAGGTTATAGGATGATCAATGGCACTAGGGATCTGAAGAAGACCAATGATAATAGATACACATGAAGACTGGGAAAAGAGTTTCAAGAGTCATGATCATGATAATCACTGCACATCAAACTGGATCATCATATCAGATGGCCCATCACCAAAGAGTTATCAGTACTTGTATTTTGCAGCTAGATCAATCCTTGTTTGGAATCTAAAGTTCCCATGAAAAAGCTATTTAACTTGGGCATATATATATATTAGATTGCTTAAGAATCAAGGCCCTTTGTTGAAGGCTTATTTAAGACATTACCTGTTAAATACTCATCTAAGACACAAAGTGTAGTGAAAAACAAGTGGGCAGTGGTACATCCACGAAAAGGAAACTCTAACTTTCTATCTGGAAAATGAAAAAAAAAAAAAAAGATGTCTCTGTTCAAATTCTAAATTATGAGATTAGAAGAGAGAAAGAACAAAACCTGGACAGAACTGGTTGTGGATGATTCTTGAACTCAAAGCTTTAGCAGTACCTAACTCTGCCAGACTTGTCTTTTAAGCAAAAACTCACACCCAAAGCACTCACATCCAAAGCTTACAGCCCATCACTCTTTTCTTTTTTCTTTCTCTCTCAAAATACTTGGTTGCTTATCAATGTACTCAAACTCAAAGCTTCCATCAAAGCTAGAGCTTCCATATTGAAGGAGCCACCAGATGGGTTCCTTCCAATCACCAATCACAATGCGGAGTTCCGCGTTACCAGAAACTTCGTGTGGATATTTACTGCAAGAATTGCAGGTAAGTTTTTTTTTCAACAATTTATATGTGAGTAATGGCTTTAATTGGTTACATTCTACTGCTCTTTTTTTCGTATGTTGGCACAGATGATTTGGGACGAAGTTGGAGAACATCAGTTTGAAAGAGAGAAGGTTCTACTGGATTTAGAACAAGAGTGTTTAGAGGTTTACAGGAGAAAAGTTGACCGTGCTAATATATCAAGAGCTCGCTTGCATCAGGAACTGGCAGAATCAGAAGCTGAATTCACTCACCTTCTTCTGTCTCTCGGTGAACGATCTCTTCCTGGACGGGTACCTTATTCATCAATCTCTGCAGTAATTAAGCATGTGTTAGAAAACATAAATTAAGCATTGCATATAGTATAGAATATCAGTACAAATGTGAAAAGTACTCGGCATATAAATTCAGAATCGTGGCATCTTACATGGAAAAGTGCAATGCATGTAAGTACTAAGACTTACAAACTCAGAACATATTAACATTTCATCAAATTTCATTACAATGGTCAATTGACTAGAAATTTCCCAACAACTCACAAGATTGGGCCTTCTATATGGGTCTGATACAACCAGGAAAATGTTCTAAGTCTATTAAACCATGGTTAGAATTTGAGGTATAGTCCTATTGCAATCTACTTATCCTGAACAAGAAATTCTTTGCATGTGTCAACTCATTATTGTCTTTGCAGCCAGAAAAAATGTCCGGAACCCTAAAGGAGCAGTTAGATTCAATCACACCAGCTCTGAGAGAGATGCGGTTGAGGAAAGAAGAGAGGGTGAATCAGTTCAGAGCTGTGCAAGCACAAATTCAGAAAATTTCTGCTGAAATAGCAGGTCTATCAGAATATGATGATTCATCAACAACAATCATAGTGAATGAGAATGATCTTTCACTGAAGAAACTTGAGGAATATCAAACTGAGCTGCAAAGACTACATAATGAGAAGGTACGTTAACAATTATTTATGATTTGTTTTCAGGATATCAAACAGAATATGCAAAAACTGAGTTCTATAATCTTGTTATTCTTTGGTTGGCTTGAAGAATGACAGACTCCAGAGGGTAGGAAAATATATAGGCACGGTGCATAATCTGTCTGCGATTTTGGGAATGGAGTCTTCCATGATCATAACAAAGGTTCACCCCAGCTTGAATGAATTGTATGGAATATCAAAAAACATAAGTGACAACATTTTAGCAAAACTCAACAGCACAGTGGAATCTCTTGAGGAAGAAAAGCAGAAGCGACTTGAGAAGGTGAAAATTTCTTATGCTGTGTTAACCTTCTGTTTTGCGAAATTCTTATAAGCTGGAGATTCCACCTGGATTCTATAAAACATCAATAGCAGCTATGCACAGTTTCAAGCTTCAAACTTATTAAAGCTAGAATTCATTGGTTACATTAAGTAACAGCATGGAAAATTTCTTCATTTAGCTTTTGTGGTTTGCAGCTTCACCATCTAGGCAAAGCACTGACAAAGTTGTGGAATCTTATGGACACGCCCTATGAAGATCGCCGAAGGTTTTCTCATGTTACCAGTTTATTATCATCCTCATCAATACAAGTATCCAATCCTGGAAGCCTTACCCATAATATAATCGAGCAGGTTAGTATACATGATCCACAGTACTTCAAACTACCAGAAAAAAAAATTAGAATAATAGTTACTTAAAATTGTTCTCAGAGTTTAAGTAGAAATAATATTTATTCAAATTGTCAAGGCGGAGGCTGAAGTCAAGAGACTGGATCAGTTAAAAGCAAGCAAGATGAAAGAACTTTTTCTGAAGAAACAGAATGAGCTAGAGGGGATATGCAATAACTCACACATGGAGATTCCTTCACAATCAGAGATGGACAAACTAATAAACCTTATAACCTCTGGTGGGTAGAATGAATAATTTCCAGTTTCAAGATATGTATTGTCCTTTTATAAATCTAATGTAGCCTACAAATTGACTTCAACACACAAAAGGGGAGATTGATCATGCAGATCTCCTCACGAGCATGGATGAACAGATATCAAGAGCAAAAGAAGAAGCCTCTAGCAGGAAGGCAATAATGGAGAAGGTGGAAAGGTGGATATTGGCACGTGATGAGGAGCGCTGGTTGGAAGAATATAGCACGGTCAGTAAGCCACAACGATTGGTCTAAATGTTTAGCTGGCTCCAAATTTTGCTGCATCTATTTCATGTTTCCTATTTCATGCATTTTTTCAGGATGAGAATCGATATTCAGTCAGCAGAGGTGCTCACAAGAACCTACGCCGGGCTGAAAAGGCCCGAGTAATAGTCAACAAAATCCCAGGTAACAAAAGAGGTTTCTCAACATTGAAATTTAAGCCAGTGGGAAGCAGGAACTTTCAGAGGGCCAATTTGCATTGACCAGTCATAGAAAAAAGAAGAAAATTTTGAAAGGTGCATGACAGAAATATCCTAATATTACTCTCGATAACAAAATTCTTAGGCAAAACAAAGGGGGTAGGACCAAAAAACCATCAACAGAAAATTAATGAGACTGCAGAAAGCCTCACAAATTCTAGCTTGAAAAGTGTTTTGGATTTAGATCATGCAGCATTATGGCCATTGCATATATATTCACAATCACTCACTACTTTAATGCAGCTTTGGTGGACTCCCTTATAGCAAAAACTAAGAGCTGGGAAGAAGAAAGAAACAAAGTTTTCTTGTATGATGAGGTAAGATCAAATAGTGCCGGCTTATATAATAAATACAGCAAAAATATATGAATGGTCTCATGGGTTTGTTTCTGTGTTTTTTGAGTTCTGTTTTTCATTTTAAAAAATGTCTGAAAAATGCTTTTCAAACTTACATTTGAAATAGAACAATAGTTTTGGTTTTATTCAAAAATGTCTGATCTTGAATTAGTGAAAAAGAAAACAGGAAAAATATTGTCTGATCTTGAATTAGTGAAAAAGAAAACAGGAAAAATATTGAACAAAACCCTAAGTTTCAGCCTGTACAAATGTCTAACAGTTTGGAATCCCTATAGAATCAAAATTCCTTCCATAAATTGATCTTGTACTCGCACATTTTCTCATATTATGTCAAGCACTCCTTATTTAACCGATCAATACATAAGGACTCTACATCTGTGGTTATCTAGGTACCTCTGCTGGCAATGTTGGAAGAGTATAACATGCTGAGACAGGAAAGGGAGGAGGAGAAGCAAAGACAAAGGGTTAGTATTATTTAACACACAATAACGAACATATATTCTCTTCTCCAGCTTTCTTAAAACTAGCACATCAACAAAATTGAGCTTTGCCCAGAATGACATTAATATCCGTACCTTCTCTAGACTCTAATGAGGTGGCATTACCCTCGCAGGAAAATAAGAAGGTGCAGATCCAGGTAGTTGTCGAGCAAGAAAATGTGTTTGGGTCCAGGCCAGGCACCAGCAATCGGCATCTTTCAAACAGGAGCTTGAATGGAGGCTTTAACAATGCAATTCCTTTAAACCGGAGAGTTTCTATGAGTATCCAACAGTCAGGATCAAACAGCAGCAATTCAGCAACTCAAGGAATATCCTTCGTGAATGAAGGAAGGAAGATGCGCAGACAGAAGATGTTTGCCCGACCCAGTCTTGTTTCTCAGCTTAGAGATGAAACAGCATCAGTGGTGTCAACATTTTCTGGTCCCTTATCTCCTTGATTAGAAGTCAGAGTTGTAGATCTTGTCTGGAAAAACATAAGATGTCCTGCAGAAGAATAAATTCATTTGTTGTAACGTTTTAAGAAAATACTTGGGTATTTACGTCTTGACCCTGTATATCAGTTGCTTGCCTAGAACCTGAAAAGAACCATGATTGCAATGGAAAATAAAGTTGTAAGTCTTCGTATTCCTACTATTACTAAAGTACATGCACACAGCACAGTTAGTCATACCGCATAACTAAATACTTGGAGCTATGATATATTATCTTGGACTGCAAAATTAAACAGAAACTGCCAACTAGAAAATTAAAAGGCGTGAAGCAGTTAGCCATCACTAATAATACAGACATGCTTTGGTAATCAACAGGGAGTGAGCTCAATTCATCTGTAAGTTTTATACGAACTACTAATTTAAAATAAAAAAAAAGGAAAAAAAAAAACATGTCATTCTTTTAAGTACAATCACTACTTACCATCGGGGGACAACATGGGGATCAAGAAACCAGAGCGCAGCTGAGTTCAACCAGAGTTACTTGCTTTTCTACCCACCATACAATGTTCCAACAAAATTTAATGTTATTACCGAGCACATTTTCTATGCTGCCTTGCTTTTATAAAAACAAATCCTAACATGGAGTAGTTTATGATTGTGATAAACTGAACTTTTGTAATACTAACCATCTTGCAATTTTTTAACCTATTGTTACTCTCAACACTGCACCATGGATAGGTTGTTCTTAAAACCTTACTCGCTTTCTTTGATTTATATCTCACTTCGATTTCAAATGAAAATGAACAAGCATAATTCGGCAATCATAATCAGTAGCATCAATTATGACAACAGTGAAATACTGAAGTTACTTGAAAATCAGGCCATAAGCAAAAGGCAAAATATACAAGGACATAAAATAAACAGCAACTTTGCAATTAATATTTAAATTAATTGGAATCAAAATCAACTGTGGACGTAAATTGATTTCATCTTTGAGCATCTAAATGGGAAAGAATATATTGTCTTGCACGAACAGCAGCATTTAACGAACATGAAATTAAATTCTTGTTGCTATCAAGCAAGTGCTGTGCCATCTAAATATGTAACAAAAACCAGAAACTTTTAACCATTAAAATGTTTAATCCAGATCAAACACCCAACATCTACCAAACCAATATAATTTCTACTACAATTAATATGTTAAAGCCTAAGAATCATTTATCTCAACCGGATCTTCACTATGCGGTTTACGAAAGAAATCGTCGATACGACGAGTGCCAACAGGTAAAGGCTTTTCCGGCACATGATCGGGACGAGTCCGCTCAGTAGCGGTACGATCTAGGGGCTGAGTCGGCAAGGGGAGCGAGTCGAGAAGGAAATCGCTCGTTGGCTGATGCCTTTTGACGGCGATTCGCATGTGTTCGGGCTTTATAATCTTTCGCTTCTTCTCGATTGCGACCTTAGCGGAATTTTCGGCTAGGAATCGGAGGAAAAGTTCGGTGGAGGTCGCGACCACGAACATGGCCTCTGAGGTTACCTTGTTGATGTCTTTGTCGAGTTTCATGATCTTCTTGACCCGGCCGATCGGGAACTCGGGTCGGATCGTCTCCTCGTTGTCCTCTTCTGCCATTAGTGGACGGTGAGATTTCGATATGGAAATGTGAGAGCTGTAGAGGAAAGCGAACAAATTTAGGTTTTCGGATTTTGGCGGGAAAAAGATTGGGGTTTTTTTCGACTGTTTTCAATGTCTCAACTGGACAGGAATGCCCCCCCGATAAGGATTTTGAACAGCAAATGTTTTCGGTCCTTTCTAGGTATTGTTGGGGTAGTTTGGTCTTGATATAATTTGACCCGCCACGTCATATTTTTTTGGCGCCTGCAGCTACAATAACTCAGAGTAACGTATTGATTTAGTTATGAATACAGTTGTACTTCTTATAATTTTAAAACATTATTAGTGGACCATAGATTCCGCGGTTAGAGGAGTGTCAACTCCATCAAATCAGTAAAGTTCAATATCTAAATACTGTATATACTATTGTATCTACTTAATAGGTAATAAAACATTTGTCATTTGTAACAAAGTACTATAAGGTAATAAATACAATAAAACATTTATCGTTTGTAACAAAGTACTATGAGGTAATAAAAGTTAAATACAATGAAACATTTGTCGTTTGTAATACAGAGCATCTTCAACAATATTTTTATCTTTATCTTCAATTTAGAGAGTCAAATAAAAATATTCTCTTAATATTCTATCTCTAAAATATTTTCACTCCAATAACACTCTCTATCTCTATTTTAAAAAAAATCTTATATTTTTGTTATTTATTTGACTTTTTTTAATAAATTATTTTTATATGACTTTATTTTTACATTAATTTACAAATATTATCTTAATATCATTTTAAATTTTATTAAAATTATAATATAATTTCAATAGTGTATGAATTTCTTATATAATTTTTTAATTTATATTCACTTAAATTTTTAGATTAATTTTTCTCACAGTCTTGCTTACCTAATTTTCACATTCATAACCTAATAAAAATGTAATATTTTCTCGTATATTTGAATGACCTTCCAAAATATTAATACATTGAGTATTAGGATTTAGGGATATATATTTAATGTTGCTAGACTTGTTTTTTTTTTTTTATCTTTATTGTAATATTTTTATATCATTCGTAATTTTTATTTTGAATTTTAAGATTAATGTGACTATAATTTTTCGGTCTTTATTTTAGTATTAACTTATAATTATTAATATATAAAGTATAGGAATAATAATTATTCAATTTTTCCTTTGAAAAAA
Source organism: Xanthoceras sorbifolium (assembly GCA_003430845.1). Taxonomy (NCBI): domain Eukaryota; kingdom Viridiplantae; phylum Streptophyta; class Magnoliopsida; order Sapindales; family Sapindaceae; genus Xanthoceras; species Xanthoceras sorbifolium. Next base: position 12,847,137 of record CM010621.1, read on the forward strand.
GAAAAATTATTCAATTTTTATAAAGAAATAAATATTCAATATTAGTCTCATTTTAAAAAATCTAGATGAGAACTTTGTAACGGTATAATTTTTATTGTAATAGGATTTATAAATTACAATTTATTATTGTAACATCCCGGATTTCGGATAATTAATTTTATATATATGTGAAAATAAATTTTGTGATTGGAAGGGGTGTAAATGTAATTAAAAGTACAGCCTTCCATCCGCAGACAGACGGATTGTAACATCCAGGATTTCGGATAATTAATTTTATATATGTGAAAATAAATTTTGTGATTGAAAGGGGTGGAAAATGAGATTTTTGGCAGTGAGCATCGCGACCAGTCACCGCGACCACAGGTCGCGATGAACTGCTCGCGATAAAAATATCAAATTCTGGCAGTGAGCAACGCGACCACCAGCGCGACCAAGGTACCGCGAGGCGTGCTCGCGACGAAGGCGGTGCAAACACTCCAGTGAGTACCGCGACCTGGTGGCGCGACCACAAGTCGCGACGACGGTAGCGATAGCGAAAAAAATATAAATAAAAAAAAAAAAGTGGCTTCTCGCGGAAGCAACAAACAGCACAGAGAAGAGAAAAAGAGAGACAGAGAGCGAGAAAGAAAGAAAAGAAAGAAGAGAGAAAGAGAAAGAAGAAGAAGAAGAAGAAGAAGAAGAAGAAGAAGAAGAGGAAGAAGAGGAAAGTGAAGAGGAAAGTGAAGAGAAAGGGAAAAGGGAAGGAAAAAAAATCGTAGAACCGCGATTTCTCGAACGAAAAACAGTATTGAGGTTGGTGTACTTTCGTTTTTCGGAATCGTTACGAGAAGTATTTTGTTTACGTTTTCGTTTTCGTTTTGTTTACGTTTCTCGTTTTCGTTCGTTTTCGATTTTGTTGAAAGTTTTCGTTTTCGATTTTTGTATGAAAGGTGTTTACTTTATATGTAAAATCGATGAATGATACACTTCTTATTGATTTTGAAAAGATTTTATGATAGATTACATGTTGATTGTATTTCGAAGATTTCGATTTCGTTTTAAATAGTTGATTTAGATATTTATATGACTATTGTTTATGCTTTTGAAGAATATTGTGTAAAATTGTAGATTTACTGAGTAAATATTGATTTGAAACTGATTGTGAACCTAGTTTATCGGAAACGGCCCTAGGATACTTAGACATAGACATGGATATAGGAGGTTGGTATACCAGCTGGGTTTTACTGAGCAGTACTGCGCCGTTATTGATTGCTATTGATGATATTCATGTACCTCCTCATGGATTCGTCCAGAGGCAGGGAGACACGTACCTCCTCAGGATTCGTCCTGGGGGTTGGGAGCCACGTACCTTCCTAAGGATTCGTTCCTGGGATAGGGAGTTATGTACCTCTCTAGGTTCCGTCCCCACGGTCCTAGAGTAGGGAGATACGTACCACTCTTAGGATTCGTCCTAGGGTGGAAGTTCGACCCATATTTCAGTCCTAGTATGTTGAGTATTCTAGCGGGCCAGATTTGAAATGGACTGAAAAGTGAATTGAATGATTTTATTGATCGAATTTATATATTGACCTCATTATTGAAATTAAAGTGATTAAAATTGTTTTATGCTTTGATTTTGAAATTTAATCGTTTTGAAAATGATTAGAAGTGAAAAAGACATATATTTTGTGAGTTGTTTTCCCATTAAGAGTTATTTATGATATTTCATATTTGAGTTTAGTGTACACCCACTAAACTTTATGCTTAGCGCGTTAGTTTTGTTTCTAACGCGTAGGTACCAGGGATCCTGAAGAGGCAAAGGACTGAAGAGAAGCTTCCTGCAGACAGAAGAGTAGAATCACAACTTTTGGGTAGATATTTATGTTTAAGTGTACTATGTTGATAGGCATGCATATACAGAGAAATTGTATATATGTTTGTAATATGTTTTGTAATTAAATTAATTTAATGATTTCTGTTTTTCATTTTAGACGGTTTATAAATATTGACTTTTGAATTATTTTATTTTATTTTATAAACTATTTGTGGAAGTCGCACTAAACGGCAGAGTGCGCAATGGTTTGAAATTGATATTGAAGTGTTGTTGAGAATGTGTATTTGATTTGAATTTGTGAAAAACAGGTTTTGGAAAGTCCGAAAAACAAACGGAACTCTGCCGAATTTTTGGTAAAAAGTATATGTGTTGGGCTCACTTGAACATGAGTTTTAAATTTTAAATTATATGATTTTTCAATGGTTTGAAAATTTATTTTATGGGCTCACAACGATTTTGAAATAAAATGCATTGAGAAAGTTTTGAAAAACAGTGTAGCGCTCCCTGGGTCGGTCCAGCCGGGTCGGGTCAGGGGGTGTTATACGGACAATCAGAAAGGGTGATTCAGGTGCTTGAAGATATGCTCAGGAGTTGTGTAATTGAGTTTGAAGGAAGTTGGGCGGATCATCTTCCATTGATTGAATTCGCCTACAACAACAGTTATCAGTCGAGCATAGCGATGGCACCGTATGAGGCACTGTATGGAAGGAAATGCAGGACTCCAGTATGCTGGACAGAGTTAGGAGAGGACAAGTTAGTAGGCCCAGACTTGATCAGACAGACTGAGGAAAAGGTGAAGATTATCAAGGATAGATTGAAAGTTGCTTCTGACTGACAGAAATCATATGCAGATTTGAAAAGAAAAGAGATAGAATATGACGTCGGTGAGAAAGTGTTTCTGAAAGTATCTCCGTGGAAGAAAGTGCTCCGATTTGGCAGAAAAGGTAAGTTGAGTCAAACTTTGAAACTCAATAATCGAGTCAAGGAAGCACCCATATCTTCCTTGATTTGGGGCAACGAATTAGGGAGATGATTCACCATCTTCAACGAGTGAATCACCACCCCTATATATAATAGTAGTACTCTTCCAAAAAGTCTCATACGGAAACTGGAGAAAAAAACTATCGACTAAGCAACACTTAGTAAACAGAAAGCATTTCCCGACTGAACTTCGCTATCTTCGATCATCCCACGATCACGGTCCGGCCAACTGACGTTACATCGCCTCTGATCACGAAGGTCTTAACCCCCCGGGTTAAGGAAGTATTTCTTACTCTTCTTTGTTTTTAACCTTTATTCATCTACTAGCATTCACTAACTTGACCGTCGGAGTAACTTTGGCCGGCACCACCCCGATGTCCCAGACGTCCTACGGGTCACGTGTGTTCTTCCTTTGCAGGTTCTAATGCCTCGTGTCTTCTAAACGATTTTTTAAAGACTACAATTTGGCGCCCACCATAGGGCACAACGATCCTTAAACCAGTAAAGGTAGAACGCGACACATCCGGCAATGTCATCTGATAACTCTCATCACAACACAATGGAGGCTAGGTTCCAACTCCTCATATCCCAGATGCAGGAGAACACCCAAAGTGTAACATCCCGAATTTCGGATAATTAATTTTATATATGTGAATATAAATTTTATGATTGGAGGGGGTGTAAATGTAATTAAAAGTATGTTTATTTTTATGATTTCCAGGTGGACCAGATGGAACGGTCCAAAAATGATGCAAGAAAAAGGAAAACCGAGGCAGTGAGCATCGCAATCTGGTCACCGCGACCATAGATCGCAATGACCTGCTCGCGGTGGAAAATGTGAATTTTTGGCAGTGAGCAGCGCGACCATGGTACCGCGAGGTGTGCTCGCGATGAAGGCGGTGGAAACGCTCCAGTGAGTACCGCGACCTGGTGGCGCGATCACAGGTCGCGACGACCGAAAAATATATAAAAAAAAAATTTGGCTTCTCGCAGAAGCCACAGAAAAGAGAAAAGAGAAAAGAGAGAGTGAGAGACCGAGAGAAAGAAAGAAAGAAGAAGAAAGAAAGAAGAGAAAGAAGAGGAAGAAGAAGAAGAAGAGAAGAGGAAGGAAAGAGAAAAGGAAAGTGTAGGAGAAAGAGAAAGGGAAAGGAAAAGAAACCTAGAACCGCGATAGTCGAAAGAAAAACGGTATCCAGGTTGGTATACCTTCGTTTTCGAAATCTTTACGAAAAGTATTAAGTATTTTAGTTTGAATCTGAGATTTGTTATAAGACTTTTATTTTTATGTGTTGATTTTATTTTTGTGGAATAATTTTATTATTGATCGTATTTTTATTACTTCGATTTCGTGGAAATTACTTGTTTTCGGTTATCATATGAATATTGTTTATTTTCCATGAAAAATCTATGTTATTGAAATCGAATGTTTCCGTTGTTTGGTAAATACAGTGAACGTTTGAAAATAGTTTATCGAAACGGCCCTAGGATACTTAGACATAGAAATGGATATAGGAGGTTGGTATACCAGCTGGGTTCAGTGAGCAGTACTGCACCGATATTGATATGCTATTGATGATTCTTATGTACCTCCTCATGGATTCGTCCAGGGGCAGGGAGACACATACCTCCTCACGGATTCGTCCTGGGGTAGGGAGATACGTACCTTCCTAAGGATTCGTTCCTGGGATAGGGAGTTATGTGCCTCTCTAGGTTCCGTACCCTCGGTCCTAGAGTAGGGAGATACGTACCACTCTTAGGATTCGTCCTAGGGTGGGAGTTATGTTCGATCGACAGTTACTATGGTCGGACGACTCATATTCCAGTCCTGACTTATGTTAAGTATTCTAGAGGGCCAGAATTGAATTGAAATAAGTGATATGTTTATAAGTGTTTTCGAAATCGATTTGACATGGTTATTTTAGTGTATATATAAAACTGTTTGTAATTGAAATGAGACATATATTGAGTATAATTATTGATTTAGTTGAGTTTACTAATTTGCGTTCATATGTTTTTAATTAGTAATGTTTTCCTTAGATTTGTATTGTGATATTTATTTTATGGCAAGTTATGTTATGATTTTAATATTCGAGTTTAGTGTACACCCACTAAGCTATATGCTTAGCGCGTTAGTTTTGTTTCTAACGCGTAGGTACCAGGGAGACTGAAGAGGCAAAGGACTGAAGAGAAGTTTCCTGCAAACAGAAGAGTAGAATCACATTTCAGGGGTAGATATTTATGTTGATGTGTATTATGATTGATATGCATGCATATACAGAGAGTTTGTAAATATGTTTTGTAATTAATTATTTTATGATTTTTGTCTTTCATTTTCAGAATGTTTGTAAATATTGACTTCTGAATCATTTTTATTTTATAAACTGTTGTTGGAAAGTCGCACTAAACGGCAGAGTGCGCAATTGAGTGAAAATGAGATTGAAGTGTTATTGAATTTGTATTTGATTTGAGTTGTGGAAAAACAGGTTTTGGGAAATCCGAAAAACAGGGGAAACTCTGCCGAATTTTTGTAAAAAGTTTATTTCGAGGGGCTCTCTCGAAAATGGTTTTAAAATTTTAACTATGTGATTTTCCAATGTTTTGCAAAATTGATTCGATGGACTCACTAGAAAAGTCTTTTTGAATTACAAATTGATATGATTTGTAAATGGTTTGAAATTATAAAATGAATTGAGAAAGTTTCGAAAACCCGGTAACGCTCCCTGGGTCGATCCAGCCGGGTCGGGTCAGGGCGTGTTACACAGAGACTCCAAGCGCTCGAATAAGAGAACTAGCGAGTATTGGCGGAGAACCAAGAACTGCAGAACCGGGTCAATTTCTTCACAGTCATCCGCCCGTTTGGAGAAGTCGAGAACCGGGTCAATTTCCCGACCCGTGCCGTTTGACTAAGTCGCCCATGCTGCCTTCTATGCACCAGTTCGCCCGGACGAGCAAGGTATAACGGCGAGTAACCTCGACCCAGTTCTTGCAGGAATGAAGCCGAGCACTCAAGCAGCAGACGGAGCGCCCAATGTCGTGTGACATCCGGTAGGCAACCCGTCGAACAGGACAGGTATGCACCAATCGGAAGGTACGGCAAGGCCGGTGCAGAAGGCGCCACCTATCTCCACCCCCAATGGCAACATCAGTTCAACCCAACAAGTCATTCCGCCACAGGGAATGCCTTCGGGCCCCTCGCATTCAGCCCCGTCGAACTCGAACCTGGTAAACTCTGAACCAGCTTTAGCTAACCCTGACTTGGCATGTAGGTTCGCAGAGATTGAGGCGCTTATCCAACGCATTCCTGGAATGTCGGCTCCTATAAAGAAGAGCGCAACCAACAACTTTGCCGACTTCCCCTTTGTCGACGCGATAGCACTCGTGAAGATGCCGAGGAAGTTCAACTTCCTAAGTATGAAGCAGTACGACGGGACGACCACATCGTGCAGTATTGGCAAAGGATGTTTACAGCCGTAATCCCACGAGACCTGAGGGAGGCATGCATGTGCAAGGGCTTTGGCTCAAGCCTCTTAGGGCCAGCCCTGCAGTGGTACACCAACCTCCCCAACGTCTCCATCAGTTCTTTCGCTCAACTCACGGACACTTTCGTAGAGCAGTTTGCCAGTAGCCGCAAATTGGAAAAGCAGTCCGACGATCTTTACATAATCAGCCAGAGAAAGGGTGAACGCCTGCACGACTTTATGGGCCGCTTCAACAAGGAAAAAGTCTCCATTCCCCACTGCAACCAGGCGACGACCATATTAGCCTTCCGCAAAGGCCTGCTTCATGATTCCGATCTATACAAGGAGCTCACCAAGTACCCATGCAAGACGATGTAAGACGTCCTAGCCACGACGTGGGCACAAACAAAATGGGAAGAGGATGAAGCAAACTGCCAACCCAACAGGTCAAGCGGGAGGGATGACAGGTCGAGTAGTAGGTTCGAACGATGAACAGGTGACAGACAAGCTGAGCCTTACCCGACGTCTTCTCGAAGGGACAGCCGGATGAGAGACAACCGCCGACGTGACGAGAGACCCCCTAGACCAGTTGACCAACCAAAAAACCGGCTGCCGGAGTACAACTTGAACATCGAGCCAGAAGAAGTAATCGTCGTCCTCAAAGGAATTGGTGGATCGATTAGGTGGCCAGCCAAGATCAAGAGCCCACCGGATCAGAGAGACAGCTCCAAGTGGTGCGAGTTCTATGGCGACCACGTACATCGGATAGAAGATTGCATCGCCCTACGACTAGAAGTGGCAGAGCTGCTCAAGATGGGTCACCTCAAAGAATTCCTGACTGACAAAGGTAAGAAGACATTGAATCTGCGTGATGACAGGTCCCACGATAGTGGCTCCACTCCACCACCAAAACCACCTCGGCACGAGAGGACCGTGAACATCATCTCGGGTGGATCCGAAATAAGCGGAGTCACCTATTTAAAAGTTAAACGCCACGTACAACAAGCTGGACGCCCGGAGGTCAAACAGACCCGTCCAGCGGACCTGGCCTACAACTATCCAGTCAGTTTCAGCAGCGACGAGCACACCTCGCGGTACCATGGTCGTGCTGATGGTCGCGTTGCTCACTGCCAGAATTTGACATTTTCATCGCGAGCAGCTCATCGCGATCTGTGGTCGCGGTGACTGATCGTGATGCTCACTGCCAAAAATCACATTTTTCACCGCGAGCAGGTCATCGCGATCTGTGGTCGCGGTGACCAGATCGCGATGCTCACTGCCTCGGTTTTCCTTTTTCTTGCATCATTTTTGGACCGTTCCATCTGGTCCACCTGGAAATCATAAAAATAAACATACTTTTAATTACATTTATACCCCTTCCAATCACAAAAATTTATTTTTACATATATAAAATTAATTATCTGAAATCCGGGATGTTACAATGATGGTCGTACGACTTATGATAAGAGTAACCGTGTGTGAACCAACACGCCAGCTCTACAACTAATTGGGGTCTATATGTTGTACGACGCCCCCAAGCATTCATTCCTAATACATGTCGAACGCCATCAAATAGAACAGCAAACCCCTTAGCGTATTGCATACGTCCAAGGAGTTTGGGGGCAAACTGTAATAGCTAAAATCTGTCAAGCCCAGTCACAAGTGAGGGTCAAGCCCAAAAGCCCATTTACGCGCCAAGGCCCAATCATGTCCCAGCCCAGAGCCAAGGGGACCATCCTACATGGCCCAAAGCTTGGGTAACCAACGGCCCAGGATCCACAAAATCTTCGTCGCACGACATCCACGAGGCCATGGTCGCATGACACTCGAGTAACGACAACCACTTGACTCCACGACGACCCCACACCTCGGGGTCCCCCGTGTCGCACGACACTCATGTCGCTCGACCAGGAACCATCTTGGGCCTATGTAGGCCCAATCATTACCTACCTGAATAGGCCCAGGCCTGCAACCCGGCCCATCAAACTTTGAAACTCAATGACCGAATCAAGGAAGGACCCATATCTTCTTTGATTTGGGGCAACGAATTAGGGAGATGATTTACCATCTTCAACGGGTGAATCATCACCCCTATATATAATAGTAGTACTCTTCCAAAAATTCTCATGCGGAAACTGGAGAGAAAAAATCGACTAAGCAACACTCAGTACACATAAAGCATTTCCCGACTGAACTTCGCTATCTTCGATCGTCCCACGATCGCGGTCCGGCCAACCGACGTTACATCGCCTCCGATCACGAAGGTCTTAACCCCCTGGGTTAAGAAAGTATTTCTTACTCTTCTTTGTTTTTAACCTTTATTCATCTACTAGCACTCGCTAACTTGACCATCGGAGTGACTTTAGCCGGCACCACCTCGATGTCCCAGATGTCCTACGGGTCACGTATGTTCTTTCTTTGCAGGTTGTAGTGCCCCGTGTCTTCCAAACAATATTTTGAGTACTACACTCATCTACACCGATTGCTTCATCTACCAATTTCCAAGTTAGCCCTGTTCCGGGCTCTACTTCATCATCACCACAACCTTCAATAATCCATTCCTGTGCATTGGTGGCTTCGGCATCCGTAGCAAGAAGGACATCCACATCCTTTTCCTTTGCTCTTATTTATTTGTTCCTCAACTTGGAATTGAATTGGATATAGACTAGATTATTCAACCGACTCACATCTAGTCTATTCCTTTTCTTTGTATGTATCTACAAAATCAAAATGACAATAATAAATTATTAGTTAAGAGTTAATTTGTAAATTTACAGTGAACTAGTGTAGTGGTGCACTCACTCCTTCAAAAGTGCTCTAATTTCGTTCACATCCGGAAGAACTCGTGATCAAGTTGAGGATTCTTTTAGCAATGACTTGCAAATTGGGTGTTTGACCTCTATAGTTAGACCACCAAGAAGCTACAATCACGAAGATACATATTTCAAGTTTTCAGGATTTAGAACATAATATTAAAAGAAAAAAAGTAAAGCACTACAACTACAACTTTAAAAATAGTACCTGGATCATATTCCTCCCTATTGTTTTTACATCCTAAGATCGCTAATGGTTTCCCAAAAGATCCTTCCTTCATCTTGTACTTTCGAATTTCAGAATTTACAATTTTATCTTGCATCTCTAATTCTCCACACCACAAAAAACCTCTACACATTCAAACATTGCAAGATTCACATCATTGTTATCTTTAATTATGGCGTTTCTATAGCAGTAGTATGGGTTGAGAAAATAGGCCGTCAAGTGCAATGAACTATCAAGCCGACCCTTAATTCTTGCATCAATAATGTCAATGATTAGTTTGTAGTTCCTTTCAACATTGTTCAATGCTACTTTGATGTCTTCTTTTGCTTGCAGTAGCTCTCCATATACAAAACCCATGGCTAGCTTTTTATCCCCATCAACAAGTCTAAGCACCTTCACCAAAGGTGCAAAGACCTTCAAGCAAGTGGTCACACTATTTCAGAAGCTCGTACTCATAACAGTAGCATATGCCTTTTGCCCCTTGGTAGTGTTAGACCATTTACATTGATCTCATAGTTCACTACAAAACATTGTCTTCAATTGAGATTTTTTTTCTCCATCAGACCCTGCAATGTTAAAAACGAATAGGCAAATCTAGTCACTCATGGCCTTACTATGTCTCTCTTTTTAGTGAAAAACCTCATTAAGAATAATGCATTATGGTGTGCATAGATGAAGACGGTAAAATTCTTGGCTTGGTCAATAGTTTTTTTGAACTTCTGGAGCTTACCAATACTTTCAAGCATGAGATTGATGGTGTGAGTTGAACATGACATCCAAAATATCTTAGGTCTCTTCACCTTGAGCAATTTTGCCGCTGCCATGTTGTTTGTAGCATTATCTATGACCACTTGAATGACATTCTTCGGTCCAACTTGTTCAATGCACCCATCCACATACTGAAAAATGAGCTCAGCCGTGTGTGCCTCATCTAAAGACTCTTTAGAGGAAAGGAAAGTGGTTCCTTCCGAACAATTGACACACAAATTCATTATACTCCTCCTTTTTTCTATCGAACCAAGCATCCGTCATAATGATGCACCCATTCAAAGCCCAATCTTCTTCTTGCTTCTTCAGTAATTCTTTTGTTCTCTGAACTTCCTTCTTCAACAACGGTTCCCTCAATTCGTATTGACTTGGTAGTTTGTATCCCTATCCAAATTGACCAACCGCCTCCATCATCAGCTTGAAATCATCATTATCAATTGCATTGAAAGGAACCCCTGCTCCGTACATCCATCTACTCACATACTGGTGCACATTATGAGTTCTTTTTTAAAAAATTGTTTCATTGATATTTTGTTGTCTCTTAGTTCCACTACCTACTGAAGCTTCAGGATTAATGGCCGATACAAATCGATCCATGGGGCCAAGAGTATGGGGATCTCTCCTCCCCCCTAATTCTTCCATCGCATCTTCTTCCCCAGTTGCATCAACCATATTTACTTGTGGTCTCAACAACAACTCTTTCTTCTTCTTACCTTTAGTCTCCATAACGGCATTTCTACACTTGGCTTACGTGTCCGGTGTTGCTTTTGGACAAGCTGCAACATTTCCTAATATCTGGCCTATGTGTTCTTTTATTCTATAAACTCCTTCGGACATCACTTTTCCACATAGGATACATTTGACCCTGTCCAAATTCTTTGGGTCAATTAACATCTCAAACTCCCATCCGACATCATTTGACCTTCTTTTAAACACTGATTCGGATGTGAATTGGACCGTTTGGTCCACTGAGGCTGCCGAGAACGCCATTATATTTATAACAACCTAAAAAAGTTAACAAACATTTATGATTTATTTAATCATAACATAAATAAAATTATACAATATTACAACTATATAATACAAGTATTAAATCATCTATAAATTAATATATACATTAATATTAATTCCACCATAATACAACTAGTCTAACTGTACAAATATTATATCATCTATAAATTAATATATACATTAATATTAATTCCATAATATAACTATACAACTTACAATAATCAAACCATCTATAAATTTCAAAAACCTCATAGTTCCTACATAAATAATTAAATATTAATTACAACAAATACTAAAAAAATACTACAATAGTAAAATCTAAATCTTTATAACAATTTAATTTTTTTTTTTTTAATTATCATTTCAAGTTCAAATGTTCATAATAACACTATATTAATTAACAATGAAGACTAAACTAAAAATATTCATAATTTTATAAAAAAAAAATTCATCTACACATTTTATCAAACACTTGGATTGCATAATATATTTAACAAGTTTAACAACAATAACTCTTAAAAATAGTAAAACATAGAAGAAAAATACTTTAGAGATGGTTGTTGATGAAGAAAATAGGTTGAAAATGGGCAAAAAATCAAGAAGATGGAGATGATGTTATGTGCTACCGAAGAACAGAGAAGAGAATGGAAAAAAAATTGATTTGGGCCTTCTGATTGCTTCTGCTCACTTTTTAGGTTTTTTTTTTGTTTATATAACATGCCAAAACGTCGTTTTGGCATTGTTATTAAAACAGCCAAAATGACGTCATTTTGACTGTTATTTAAAAAATATATATAACTCTCCGCGGCCAGGCGGCCGTGGTCTATGTTGCTGGGCGATCGCGTAGACCGAATCAGCCACCTAGATGACCGCCTAGAATGTCCGATTTAGCCATTTTTCGGCAACCTAGCGACTAAGCGGCCAATTTGGTCGATTTTTAGAACCATGATACACAATGTGCGAAGCACAGTCAACCACAAAAAAAAACACTCTATAATTAATATATTAAAATTTGAGGAATATTAGATTATTTTAAAGTTCTGTTCAAATATGAATTGTAGGAGAGGTAAAAATCTTGGATAATTTACTATTACTTTTAAATAATAAAATAAACGTGGTAATAAAAGTTAATTATTACTTTTATTTTAGGTGGTACCAAAGCAAGGCTTAGACATAAAAAAAACGACGAGTCTTTTTATCACAAGAGTCTAGGGATGACAAAAATTTCCGATCCGCTTCAATTTACTGGAGCTCTAATCCATTTGGGGTGAATTTACTATGTCGTCAGCTTTAATTACTAAAATATTTTTAACCATTAAATTAAAATTAAATTATATATTAGAGATATATAAAATATTAAATTAAAATATTTTAATTTATAATATTAATGAATTTCTACTGTCCATAATATGATGACATTAGAGATCAAATATAAAATATTAAAAATTAAAAAAATTGGATCTCCGTCGTCCATAGATGGACGGTGGAGATCATAAACACATTTTTTTATTAAAAAAAATTACAAATTTTTTTAAAAAAATAAAAATAAAAAGATGGATTTCCACCGCTCATCTCTATATTATGATGGACATTAGAGATCAAATTTAAAATATTAAAAATTGAAAAAAATTTGGATCTCCACTGTGCATAGATGGACGGTAGAGATCATATATATAACAATTTTAAAAAAAATTACCAAAAAATGAAAAAAAAAATAAAAAGATTGATCTCCACGTCCATGTCCATATTATGATGGACATTAGAGATCAAATCTAAAATATTAAAAAAATTAAAAAACAGTTGGATCTCCACCGTCCATCTCATAAACACAAATTTTCAAAAAAAAAATTAAAAAAAAAAATAATTTAAAATAAAAAGATGGATCTCCACCGTCCATCTTCATATTATGATTAACATTAGAAATTAAATTTAAAATGTTAAAAAAATTAAAAAAAAAAGTTGGATCTCCATCATCTTTAGATGGACGGTGGAAATCATAAACATAAAAAATTTAAAAAAAAATTACCAATTTTTTTTTAATTTTTTTTTTTAAAATGAATCTCCATCGTCCATATCCATAGATGGATAGTAGATATTATAAACACAAAACATTTATAAAAAAAAACACATGAAAAATTAAAAATTAATTAAAAAATGGACCTCCACCGTCCACCATCTCCATAGATTTTAAATTTTTAAATTTTTAAATTGTTTAATATTTTATATTTGATCTCTACTGTCCATCATATGATGGATGGTAGAGATTCATTAATATTATAAATTAAAATATTTTAATTTAATATATATATATATATATATTTACCTTTATACTAAAGTTTTTAACAAAAAAGTTAATAGTTAAAAGTATTTTGGTAATTAAAACTGACGGTATGGGGGAAATTGACTATAAAATGAAACTATAGGGGGAATTTTGACCATAAATAAAACTATGAGGAGATTTTGACTATTACATCAAATTAGAGGGGGATTTTAATAATATTCCTAACTGAAAAGTTAATGGTCAATAGTATTTTAGCAATTAAAACTGACGGTAAGGGGAATTTTAACGAATACATCAAACTAAAGGGAGGATTTTTTAGTCAAAAATAAAACTAAAAGGGGGAATTTTGACGAATACATCAAACTATAAGGAAATTTTAATAGTATTCCTATTTTATATTTAAAATTTGAGTTAATTACACTCAACCTCCCTGAGGTTTGGTTAATTACATTCGGAATCAAAGTTTGTATTAATGAACACTAACCTCCCCTCACGTTAACGTTGACCGTTAAAATGACCGTTGACTTTTTCCAAATTTTTTAAATGACCAAAATACCCCTCTCACAAATTTTGTACTGTTCATTAAAAAAAATTACTGTTCATTAAAAAAAAAATTAATGGTGGAGATCCAGATTGGATCTCCACCGTCCATAATCATTGTTTATGGACGGTGGAGATCCAATCTGGATCTCCACCAAGAAAAAAAAAAAAAAAAAAATTTTTTGAAGTTCATCTTCGTTCTTCGAAGATGAACTTCATCTTCGAAGTTCATCTTCGAAGAACGACGAACCCTCTGGGTTCGAGATCGAACCCAGAGGGTTCGAAGATCGAACCCCTCTGGGTTCGATCTCGAACCCAGACGGGTTCGAAGATCGAACCCTCTGGGTTCGATCTCGAACCCAGAGGGTTCGAAGATCGAACCCTTCTGGGTTCGATCTCGAACCCAGAGGGTTCGAAGATCGAACCCTTCTGGGTTCAATCTCGAACCCAGAAGTAGAAGGGTTCGAGTCTTCGAACCCTTCTGGGTTCGAGATCGAACCCAGAGGGTTCGATCTTTGAACCCTCTGGGTTCCACGAACCCAGAGGGTTCGAAGATCGAACCCTCCTGGGTTCGATGAATCGATCGAACCCAGGAGGGTTCGATCTTCCAACCCTTCTGGGTTCGTGGAACCCAGAGGGTTCGAAGATACGAACCCTTCTGGGTTCGTGGAACCCAGAGGGTTCGAAGATCGAACCCTCTGGGTTCGATCTCGAACCCAGAAGGGTTCGAAGACTCGAACCCTTCTACTTCTGGGTTTGAGATCGAACCCAGAAGGGTTCGATCTTCGAACCCTTCTGGGTTCGAGATCGAACCCAGAGGGGTTCGATCTACGAACCCTCTGGGTTCGATCTCGAACCCAGAGGGTTCGTCGTTCTTCGAAGATGAACTTCGAAGATGAACTTCAAAAATTTTTTTTTTTTTTTTCTTGGTGGAGATCCAATCTCCACCATTAATTTTTTTAATGAGCAGTAAATTTTTTTTTAATGAACAGTACAAAATTTGTGAGAGGGGTATTTTGGTCATTTAAAAAATTTGGAAAAAGTCAACGGTCATTTTAACGGTCAACGTTAACGTGAGGGGAGGTTAGTGTTCATTAATACAAACTTTGATTCCGAATGTAATTAACCAAACCTCAGGGAGGTTAAATGTAATTAGAGGGGGATTTTAATAATATTCCTAACTGAAAAGTTAATGGTCAATAGTATTTTAGTAATTAAAACTGACGGTAAGGGGAATTTTAACGAATACATCAAACTAAAGGGAGAATTTTTTAGTCAAAAATAAAACTAAAAGGGGGAATTTTGACGAATACATCAAACTATAAGGAAATTTTAATAGTATTCCTATTTTATATTTAAAATTTATATATTCATTACTCAATTTAATAACTTTTTTAAATTGAATTTTCTCATATATATATTGCTAATGTTGTAAGAAGTTAATGGATTTGATGTCATTTAGATATTTTGGTGTTTGTACTTTATATTTGAATTTAAAGTTGATTGAACTTAAATATTGTATGGTTTATTAAACTTAAATATTGTATGATTTATTGAATTAAGTATTGTATAATTTATTACAGTTAAATATCGTAACTTTTATAAGTTATACTTGATAATTAATTTTAATTTTATATGAAAATTGATTTAATTAGTAAGTTAAATATTTTTTTCTAAAAAAATATAAATTGAAATGGATCGATTATGGTCGGATATGGATTACCCCGCTCCAAATGGCTTTAGATTTGGAGCGACAGATAAAGAATTTTACCGAACATGGATTGAGTTTAGAGCATCCTATTTAAAATGGGTTTTAAATTTGAAGTATGTTGATTTAAAACTGATCCGATCCGTTATCATCCTAGATGAGTCACGTGAGTAGGCTAAAATCGATGTCTTTCGATTTTAAAAAAGAAAAGAAAAAAGGTTTAATTACTTGCATAACGAGGTAAGATAAATCCCTCGTTCGCAGACGATAATTTGTACACGGAATAATAAATCAAAAGCCACTGGTTTTCACTTCTACCAGAGAGTCCCAATTATCAGACGCAAAGCGAGTTCTTCTTCTTGTAATTCCGGCCAGAAAATTATATATATATAAAACAATGTCTTACAAGTGAGTCACGAGTCATCGATTCTTGATATTCTTTCTTCAGCTATGTAAATAAACAATGTCCAGTTTTAACATGAAATTTCTTTGTTACAGGAGGTCCTCCATCAACCGTCCACCTACCCCAGATGTAGACAAGGATCGTGAAAATCAAGAACCCACCCTTCAAGAAATCATCAACATCAAGGTTCTTTAATAAAGATTTTTTTTTGGGAAATAAATAATTTTTGTTTGTTTTTAAAATTAATTTAATTGTTTTGCTGGTTTACAAGTGTAGTTGATAGAGAGTGGAGAAAAAGAAAGATTGAAGGAGCTTTTGAGGGAAAGGCTTATAGAATGCGGTTGGAGGGATGAGATGAAAGCTCTTTGCAGGTTTTTTTTTTTTTTTTCAGGATTTGTTATTACATGTTTATTTTTTATTTTATTTTTTTACATGGGTTGTTGTTTAATGTGATCATTAATGCAATTGAGTAATTGACTTTAATAAAGAAGACATTTTTGTGTGATAAGTTATTCGATGCTTGACTATGAGAATGGTTTAGCCAAGAAATCCTCAAACTTGTATGTGAATTTTTATTATTAAAAGATAAAGGAGAGATCTTTTTGTAGTATTTTGTGCATAATGGTATATATCAACAAGATATATAGACTTTATAGAACGACGCGGTCTATAGTTTGATCCGACGAATTGATCTAAGGTAGTGTTGAGTTGAAATCAAATGATAAAGCATCAAACTATGTTTGAACTGGATCCTAATCTGTGGTTGCTGATTGATTGTGTTAGATGTATGTGAAACGTGTTACTTTTAAATTCAAGCTTTGTTTTGTAACTAAAGTACTGCATATTGAATGAACTTTTGGGATATGTAATTGGAATCGCTTGCTAGCCTAGTTTGTCGAATCATTTTTATCTTACTTCATGTTTTGTCAGTTTCATGTTGGCATTTCTGCATTTGAGTTTAGAGATGCAGAATGCATGGCTGCTGTTATATACTTTTTGAAAATGAAATTGTTTGAATAAACTAGGGTATATTCTTTTTTTGTAATATCACTGGCCTATATATCGTAGCTTGTTATTGTGTGCAAGAAAAATAGCCTGCCGATCCAGATTACTTGCTTTTATGTTTTGTTTGATGGGGATATTTCCAAAGCCCTCTTCATTGCCTATATGCATTATATACGGAACATTCTTTAAATTATCTGGTTTTAGCTTTCTATTTGTCTCATATCGTAATTCTGCAGATCCGCTTTTGAATTTCTGCTGATAGAGTGACCTTTCTAGCACTATGCAACTTTTTTTTTTATCGTTTACATCTGTATCAGGGCATATACAAGGAAGAAAGGAAGGAGTAATGTTACGGTAGATGACCTAGTACATGTCATTACCCCAAAGGGCAGAGGTGAGTGTTTACTACACTAAAACTTCATCTATATTTTTTTCTTAGTGTTCCTTTTGTTCTCGTCTTTTGTTTGGAGTGCCAACTTTTAGTCGAATTCTTTAGTCGCAATTGTTGTAATTTTAGATTAACCTTGTGTTTAGGGTTGATACTGTGTAACTTATGAGGTCTGAGAGATGATTTTTTCTTTTGGGATTCGGACCTTAATTTGCATTCAAATTAGAAACAATAGAAGGCTAGGTATAAAATAGAACGTGGAAAACGCACAGAGGAAACATTATAGTTGAGAAATCAGAGTTTATTAACTTGAACGGAATTTTGACCAACGTAAATGATAGATCCAACATATCGCCCCATGTTTATGTCATGTGGGCGGATTGATGTCTTCTGATGTACATATATCTGCCATTTAAGCTTTATTTTCTTGCTGCTGAACTATCTTATCTGTAGCTATACTTCTACACTTTACAGTCCTGCCAATTTATTGTCTGCATTGCTTGCCTGTCCGCAGCATCTGTTCCTGATTCAGTGAAGGCCGAGTTATTGCAGCGAATCAGATCATTTCTTGGATCGGCTACTACTTGACAACGGTAGAAGTCAGAAATCAGCAAACTTGCCATATCCAGTTTCTTTGTGAAGTTCTGTTCCCCTGTTATCCGGAAATCTATTTGAAGTATTGTTCCAGTAAATGCTCCCAAATGAAGATATTTTGGTTTCGCGAACGAAACAGCTGTTTTACTCATAGCGAGTGTCCGGTTGTGTGGTAATAGAACAGTTTAAATGATATTGAGCCTATATTTTGTGCTATATGTAAACCCCGTGCTCTTGCTATTCTAAAACTACCCGAGACATGACTGTCCATGTTGTGATTCAGAACTCTTTTATCAGGATAAGTCCGGGATTTTTGCTAATGAAAATGTTTCATGTGGTTGCACAAATATTGTGAGCCTCTATGGTTTTTTAGTGCTGTTAAGCTCAATCAAATCAGACCATTTTTGTTAGAGATATTATTATTTTTCCCCTCATGTTTAAAAATACATCATTTTATCTCTGTTTTTAAATTATTTATCATTTCTCCCTCTGTCTTAAAAATATTTACTATTTTTCACCCTATTTTTTAAAATATTATTTATTCTCCCTTGCCGTTAAAAAAATTAATTTAATCATTAACTTGTAAGGATAAAATGGTAATTAATTAATAGGGGGATTATCAAATTGGTTCCTAACTTTTGGAGAATTATCAGTTTTTTAAATGAGTTTTATTTATTGGTATTTTTGGACCCTAACTTTTTAAAAATGTATCAATTTGGTCCTTCTGTAAGTGCACTGTTAGTAAAATTTAATGGTTCCAGGAATATTTTCGTCTTTAATCTATTTTAATGGTTAACAGTAAAAAATTTTAAGAAAATACCATATCTACCCCTAGTTAAAAATTTAAAATATTTCTTTAAAAAAAATTTAAAAATAAATTAAATTAAAAAAATTAAATTTTTATTAAGATTATTTGACAGTATAGATTATATTAAAAAAAAATTTTATTTTTTTTTCTTGGTGGAGATCCAGATTGGATCTCCATTGCCCATTCATATGGATGGATCTGGATAGACGGTGGAGATCTGGATCTCCACCAGCATCCAAAAATAAAATAGAAAAATCTGGGTCGAACCCAGATCGACGGAGAAGGAGAACCCAGATGGGTTCTCTGTCGAAGAACCCAATCTGGGTTGGAGAACCCGATCTGGGTTGGAGAGCCCAGATCGGGTTCTTCGCTAAAGACCCATTTCTGGGTGCTTCTTCGGCGTTCTTTCTTTTTTGTTTTTTCTATTTTATTTTTTTTATAATGGTGGAGATCCAACCGTCCATCCAGATTGGATGAACGGTGGAGATCCAATCTGGATCTCCATGATGAACAATTTCAATTTTTTTATTGAAAAAAAAATTAAAAAAATTAATTTGAGGTTTCTATTTTTTTTTTTAAAATTCTAATATAATATTTACTATCCATCAATCTTAATGGACGATGGAGATCAATTTTAAAAAAAATTAATATTTATTTTTTATTTTTTAAAAATTTTAATACAATCTCTATCATTTAAAAAATTTTATTTTTTTTAAATATTAATCTGAAATGACTATATTACCCATCAAAATATTAATAATTTTTTTAAAAAATTGAGGTTAAAATTGTAATTTTAATTCATTTAAATATACTTAAGGGTAAATTGGTATTTTTACCAATTATGTTAGGTTTGACCGTTAAAACGTTAGTCAAAAGGACCAAAATGATACATTTTCAAAAAGTTAGGGTCCAATGATACTAATAAAGGAAATTCATTTAAAAAACTGATAATTCTCCAAAAATTAGGAACCAAACTGATAATCCCCCTAATTAATAATCTAATAAGGGATATTATTATTTACCGCCTGAAGTCTGAACAAATATCATTTTACTCGTACTTTTAAAATATTTCTTATTTTCCCCTCTACAGTTAAAAAAAATTAAAATATATACTTTAAAGTGTGTATTAATTTTATTGGGTAAAAATGTAAAAAGTCTACTATAACCTTGATGAAAATAACAAAATAACTATCATCCCATTAAAATATTTAAATAATAATAATTAACCATTGAATTTATTACTAAAAATAAAAAATTTAAAATGCGTCAAATTAAAAAAATCTGGAAATATAAAAATAAAATATTTTTATTTTATTCTTCATCATAATAAAAAAATAAAAATAAATAAATAATAAACAAAACTATTTCTCTTAGTCTATCATCATTACTATTCATCCCTAACACCAAACCCTATGCCAATTATCCATTATTATTATTCATCCCCAATACTGAACCCTAAATCAATTATTATAATTGAAGGAGAGAAATAAATAGTTTTATTTATTATATTTTCTTATATCTTTTTTAGAAATGGATGATGAGAATGATAATAACATGAGGTATTTTAAATTTTTTTACTTTTATTAATAAATTTAATGATTTATTATTATTATTATTTAAATATATTTAGAATATAATAATTATTTTGAGTTTTCATTAAGGGTATATATTTTGAAGCGCTAATTACATCGATTTCTCTTGAGGTTTTGTCAACTACAAGCGGAGTCAACTTTATCGTTTATTGACAAATGACACGCCTTTTGTGTACCCGCAAGTATACGGGGTCGGCTCAAGTAATATAGATTTGTGAAGTCCGAATATCGTTCCCACGAGGACGTTTAGATATTGAGTACTGAAATTAACCAAACTTAATACTATCTATATGATTAATTCAATGGTTGTGATTTGTGATTTATATTCTAAATGAATTAAAACTGAAATTAAAATATCTTTTTATCAATGGAGATGGGAACTAGGGAATCCGATTTCACTTACTAATCCTAATGATATGAGATAATCATGTATGAATGTCCAAGTTGATGATTGATGATCATGTTAACAAATTATCCAAAATCCTCTCTCAAGGCAAATCGAATCTATTCAACACATACTAACACCCTATCTCTCGATGAATGTTAAATAAACGAGAATGCATTAAATATGGAAACATATGAGATCAAATAACCTACACCAATATATCTCTATTTGGTTCCTAGATCATTGTGTCAATTTATCGAACACGTGGTGGGCGTCTCCTTTCGGTACTTAATCCACCACAACAAGATATCGAATATTGGTGATCAATCAATATACAATCAATTAAACATTAAATCAACACTCAATCATATAACTCAAATCATCCAAACATTCATTAATCTCAATCAAAAGTCATAGCAAGTTCCATCATCATCCCTAGTGTAATAAATTAGTTCATCACTAGAAAATAAAAATACATAATATTATAAATCAAGAACAACATGAATAATACAAGATTAAAGGAAATATTGTGATAGAAAAACTCAATGAGGCTTGACTCTCGTCGAAACCGAATCGGTAGAGCTTTTCCGTGCACGAATCTAAATCCTAAGAGCGATTGAAGTCGTCCGGAGAATCAATCCAATGGCTAGCTTCCTAGACCCTCTTCTCTCTTCTTCTTCCTCCTTCTCTCTCTCTTTCTTGTCTTGTTCTGAAAATTCCCGAGATCCCCTTTCTCTCTCCTCACTTTCTATTAATAGAAGCACTTAGGGTTGCTAGAAATTCCTTGCTGCGACCACCACCGCTACCTGTGGTCGCGCTGGCTTGGTCGCCATGCTCTCTGGATTGGCTTGAACTACTACACCGCGAGCTGTACAGCGAGCTGAGGTCGCGCCTCATCATTCAGCGCGATCCCATCACCACGACCACCTTATCTCGACCTGTAGTCGCGGTGAGCGGTCGCGCTGCTCACTGCCAGGATCCACATTTTCCACCGCGATCAGCACAGCGCGACCATAGGTCGCGATGCTCCCTGCCAGAAAATCACGGTTTTGGACCGAGAATTCCAATCTTTGCGCGGTTCCGAGAGAAACACCTAAAACCTACAAACACTTAACAAACACATCAAAAGCACCAAAAATACTCAAGAAAACAATTAAAAGATACGGTTTAAGGGTCGTAATTATATGAAAATAAATGACCGATCAAATACCCCCAAACTTATCTTTTGCTTGTCCTCAAGCAAATCGGAACACACCACAACTAAAAACAAAAGCAAAGATAGCTAACACTAAGAACAAAAACGAACTAAGCTATATCCAATTTCGTATGATGCAATGATGACACTTAGCACGTGCCACAAGCCTTTAAACCCCTAGGTGGCCCTAGTGGACGAGTTATAGTCTCGTGAGGGTTTACCAGCTACGATACCCACAAACATCCTAAGCTAATCACAAACATAGCTACACATCAAATCAAGCATAAACGCACATGCAAAGGCATAAGAGTAGCACAATAATTAGAAATCTAAAATGCTGCCGATAAGTCTACACACCCTATCTCATACAGGAAACTGACATACAATGCATTGATAATCGTGATATCTCCATATCAATACACTGCTGATATAATTCGCCTCGACTCTAGTCTCACCAGTTCTCACTCAATGACACTCAGAACCTAGGTAATCACACCTTCAATTGCATACGACTGGAATTTATGAGCAAATAATTTCAAAATGCGTCGTATGCATCACTATTTAGAAAGAACGCACAGATTTGACAAAGGATCTCATGAAAGATATCAAATGCTAAGAACAGAAAAATTCATGCATATACATGTCAAATATTACAATTGAGTTTCCTAAGGAGATCAACAGGACTTTACATGGTTGTAATGGGGCTTGGGGAGATTGGCTCAAAAAGAACGAAATTCGGGCTCAACGCACTTGGAAACCTACTGAGAGATTTCATGAAAATTTCAATTTGCACAATTTCTCTCATGACCACCAAATTTATTCAACTTGCATTCCAAATCTTTTTCTCACATTTCTCCTTCAACCTCTTTTCAACCCCTTTTTTGACTTTTACTTTGTGCATTCCATTCTTTTTTTTTTTTTTATTTTAGCCAACTCTTTTTATTTTATTTTATTTTTATGTTGGCTAACTTCTTTTTCTGCATATTACCCGTATCCATATTATCTTTTCTACTCCACTCCTTCTTCCTTACTCAACACTTACATATTTTCCTTTTAATTGTCTCTAGTTTCCAAGCGTCAAAGGTAATGTCTTACAATTTTGGCTAGGATTTTTGGACATGTAGGTCATACAATAAAAAGTTAATATGCGAGTGTTTGGCCGCGAATGGGATAGGGAGCATGCAATTACGGATAGGATATCAAGCTATTTAGGAATTCACACACACTGCCTGGATCATATCTCCAAAATCTACTCAATTGACATTCAAAACATATACACAAGATTTTCATAATGCAGTTCATTAACATCCAATGCAAACCTATAGAGATCAATCTATCGACAATAAAGCTCAAGAAAGTGTATAAGAGTAGAAACGAAAAATTCCCTCAGAATAAAATACGCAAAAATCTCAAAATCTCACTAAGGGTAGTCTCCACTATTAATCAGAGCTATTAATTGACAGTTATCACACATTACAATGCAGAGACTTCAGACCTGTATGCTTAGATGTAAAGATACTATCGGCATTATTCTAGCTAACAATTTTGCACACTCACATGAACTAAGCAAATACATATTATTATTCAATTATCTGCGAGGCATGCATATGATTCGCTATTCTACAACAATAAAAACGAAAATACGAAAAAAATCAAAAGTTGGTGTACGTGGCGTTGTTCAACCTAAGTCTTCCAAATGCAGTGCGTATGAGGAAAGTCTAGGTTTCCAGCCTATATACACCAACAAAACACTAAAGACAAACACACCCCCAAACTTAACTCAAACATTGTCCGCAATATTTAAAATTCAAATAAAACAAAACAAAAGCGATAAGCATGAAAGAAATGTAGTAGTACAAAATCCAAATCTAAAACAATATCAGTTTAGTAAATAAAACAAACAGAAAAAATAAAACACAAATGACACAAAAATAAATCATGCTGGTGGAGATGGCAGAGGACTCGAAGCTCTCGAAAATCTGCGAATGTATGACTGAACAGTGAAGCCTCTTCTCCGCAAGTCGGAAGAGATAGTCTGGAGGTACTGACTCATATCATCAATGGCTGCATCCTGCCTGTCCATCCGCTGGTCAACATGCTGTTGTAGCTCCGTCATCCTATAATCCATATGCAGCCGCATATCCATCATCTGCCCCTGAATATCCTCTAAAGCACCCAAAACCTGACCCCATTGAGAACCCTCAGCCTCTCCCTCAGGTCTCGCCCGTGAACTGCCTGTTGCAGATCCTCTAGTGCCCCTAGTGGGTACTCTGGGGGCAGCCTGCTTGTCATCGCCACTGCCATGAAAGCCCTCAATGTCATCATCTCCATCTGCAGGCTGACGCTCCTGCTCGCCAAGTCGGGGCAGTCCTCGCCTCTTGGCCAAATCATTATACGTTGCTCTGTTCAAATTCTGCAGAGGCGAACGGAGGTACTGCTGCTCATCTGCAGCATACACATCAATGCCATGAGAAGCACAAATGTGCGTGATCAAGCACGGAAATGGCAGCACACCTCGCAACCGACGGCCTGCATGGCATATCTCATCCCTGATCAATACCCCAACATCTAAAGCAATGCGCTCCTGATACAGTGCACCAACCGGGCGGTCTCCATGATAAGAGTCGTGCGATGCTGGACTGGCCGCAGTGAAAAGTCAGAGAATATCTGCCAGAAAGCTGCATCTATATAAAGCTCATGATGCTTAATAGGGGCAGTGCCGTCCTGCCAAACTCGCGATCCTGACATCCGCAGACTCCCAGCTAAGTTTGAGTTATGCTCTGAGAACAATGGAAGCTCGGGGTATCCAAGACGAAGGTCTGGCTGAGGAGTGGTGCCGAAATGAGCATTGATCACTTCTGGAGTGATCCTAATCTGTACTCCTCTGACTGGAACTACGTCATAGTTTTGAAAGTACGGCGGATACATCGCGGCATAGAACTCACGGACGATACTCTCATTAGCCCAGTTGGGCATCCGTATAAAATTACCCCAACCCTGCTGGTCAATATGGGCGGGGATAACAGATGAGACCAACTCCTCCACAGTAATACCTCGCTCCAAGAGAAAGGTTCTCCCCTTCTGAGCTGCCAACCGACCGTCGAATTCCGGGTTCGGGTCACCCACATTCTTCGGCTTTTCTTTATCCTAAATTTTTGCCTTTTTAGACCCTTTTTCTTTTTGTTTGCCTTTGCCCTTTGAAGAACAGGATGCAAACCGATCAGGATACTCTTCGTTAAACCGTTTCAACCTCAGCATTGCACCACAACCCACACAATTTCCACCAACTCAACAACAGTTAACACAAATACGGCAACAAAATAACTTCACAACTTCACAACAATCCCAATAACTTTTATTGCAAAAACAATACTAACCAACTTCAACAACACTACAACAACTAATTAATCCCCAACACTTCAACAATCACTACCAATCACAAAAACACCATAGAAATTCAAAAATCTCAACACACCACAAACTTCAATCTATCCTAGGCATTAAATCCACTCAACAAAGTCCAAATTGCTTCTCTACAACTTAATTGAAATTAGAAGAATCGATTACCTTGCACCCAAATGATCATAAGAGTTGAGAGGATTCGGAGTTGAGAGAGTTTGGAAACCAAAAATGTCGCAAGAACTGCTTGAGAGAATGAGGGTTGTCGCGCACGCTAGGGATTTAACCCCCTTTTCATCGTCGCGACCGCTTCACCGCGACCATAGGTCGCGCTACATGGTCGCGGTGGCTGGCTTTTGCTTGAAACGCCACTGTTTGGATAAGTGATGGGTCAGCGCGAGGCATTGCCGCGACCACAGATCGCGTTGGTCTGCTCGCGCTGACCGCTGAACTGCTCTAACAGTGAGCACCGCAACCTTCACACCGCGACCACAGGTCGCGACGAGAGATCGCGTTACTCACTGTGAACTTTGGCAACTTTTCTTCAATGAGGCAGTGAGCAACGCGATTGCGTCACCGCGACCATAGGTCGCGGTGCTCACTGTGATGAGCACAAAAACTCCCTCCTCAGTACCTGTCAACAAAAAAATTTTACAAAAATAAAAATCAACAAAAATTCAACAAAAAGGAATAAACATACAAAAATACAAACACAATTGACAAGAACACAAATTAAAAACTAAAAACTAAGCATCAAAACTAAAAACAATCAAATTAAAGTAGCTTAAACCAAATTCAAAACAATTCCAAAAATTTAAGAACTTGGGTTGCCTCCTAAGAAGCGCTAGTTTATAGTCATAGCTCGACTGTATGCCCTGTCATTTGGAACTTAGCAACTCCACCAAGGTCTTGGGCAGAATGGCAACTCCCTCTATGTATAGCTTGAGTCGTTGGTCATTGACTTTGAACGTTTCTCCACTCGGGTTCTTGATATCCACAGCCCCATGTGGATATACTTTCACAATCTCGAATGGTCCGGACCATCGTGATTTCAACTTTCCGGGGAAGAGTCGTAGGCGAGAGTTAAATAGAAGAACTTTCTGCCCCACCTCCAACTCTCTTCGCACAATATGCTTGTCATGCCATCTTTTGGTGCGCTCTTTGTAGATTCGCGCGTTCTCGTACGCATCCAACCGGAACTCCTCTAATTCATTTAGTTGTAGAAGACGCTTTTCACCTGCTAGCTGCATATCATAATTAAGCGCCTTCTGTAGCACCCCCCGACCCGACCCGGCCGGACCGACCCGGGGCGCGCTACTCGGACTTTTAGAACTTTTAAAAATTCATTTTGTATACAGAAAACCATATAAATTATAGTTTAAAAATCGTTTTCGAGTGAGCCCATTCAATACAAACTTTTTACGAAAATTCGGCAGAGTACCGTTTGTTTTTCGGACTTCCCAAAACCTGTTTCCACAAATCAAATCAAATTCATATTTTCACAAACACTTCTATAACACTTTCAAACAGTTGCGCACTCTGCCGTTTAGTGCGACTTATCAATTCAGTTTATAAAATAAAACAAAACAGACTTAAACATTTACAATCATGTTGATAATAAAATACAGAAATCGTAAACTAGTTAATTACAAAACATTTTACAAAACATATTTACAAATTCCCTGTATATGCATGCTTCCAGATTATATATACACATAACAAAAATATAGCTACCCAACTGTACAATCTCTGTGACTCGGTCTGCAACTTGCTCTTCCTTCAGTCTCTAGCCTCCTCTGGATTCCTGGTACCTACGCGTTAGAAACAAACTAACGCGCTAAGCATAAAGCTTAGTGGGTGTACTAAAAACTCAATTAAATAAATCACAATATAAATATTTCAAAACAATTCCATTTCTATTGCATTTCAAAACAATTAAATTTCGAAAATCAAAGCATTAAACAATTCCAATTACTTTAATTTCAATAATGAAGTCGATAATGAATGCTATCAATAAAATCATTCGATTCACTTTTCAATTTCAATCAATTCTGGCCCACTAGAATACTAAACATTCTAGGACTGGAATATGGGTCAATGTGACGTCCAAGGTTGCCCCGCAACAACAGTCACTGATATCACGTGATTGTCCGAGATTGCCCCGCAACAACAATCACTAATATCATCGCGATTGTCCGAGATTGCCCCGCAACAACAATCGCTAGTATCATTGTGATCGTCCGAGATTGCCCCGCAACAACAATCACACAATAATAACGGCGCAGTACTGCTCAGTAAAACCCAGCTGGTATACCAACCTCCTATATCCATTTCTATGTCTAAGTATCCTAGGGCCGTTACAATAAACGATTTTCACAATCAGTTACAAATCAATATTTACTCAGTCAATCTAAAATTTTACACGATATTCTTCAAACGCATCAACAATAATCATATAAATATCGAAATCAAATATTTAAAACGAAATCGAAATATTCGAAATACAAACAAAATGCGATCTAACATAAAATCTTTCCAAAATCAACCATAGGTATATCAATCATCAATTTAACATATAAAATAAACACTTTTCTTACGAAAATAAAAAAAAAAACGATAACTTTCAACGAAATCGAAAACGAAAACGAAAACGAAAACATAAACGAAATACTTCTCGTAACGATTTCGAAAACAACGTACACCAACCTCGGTACCGTTTTTCGTTCGATCAACCGCGGTTCCACGATTTCTTTCCCTTCTCTTTTTCCTTTTTCCTTCTTCCTCTTCTTCCTCTTTTCTTTTCTTTTCTTTCTTCTTCTTCTCTCTTCTTCTTCTTCTTTTTCTTCTCTCTTTTCTCTCCTTTTTCTCTGCTCTTTCTCTCTCTTTCTCTTCTGTTCTGTTTTCTCGCTTCTGCGAGAAACTTCTTCTTTTTTTTTATATTTTTTTCGCTACCGCGACTGCCGTCGCGACCTGTGGTCGCGGCACTAGGTCGCGATGCTCACTGGAATGCGCGCACCGCCTTCCTCGCGAGCGCGCCTTGGTCGCGCGAGTGGTCGCGCTGCTCTCTGCCCGTTTTTGACACTTTCATCGCGAGCAGTCCATCGCGACCTGTGGTCGCGGTGGCTGGTCGCGTTGCTCACTGCCAGGTTTTGCCATTTTCATCGCGAGCAAGCCATCGCGACCTGTGGTCGCGGTACTCACTGCCAGATTTTGCGTTTTTCACCGCGAGCGAGCCATCGCGACCTGTGGTCGCGGTGACCAGGTCGCGATGCTCTCTGGTTCAGTTTTTCAATTTTTCATTTTTTTTTTTTTCATTTTCATTTTTTTTTTTTCATTTTTCACTATTCAATCCGGTCCGCTGGAAATCATAAAATAAACATACATTTAATTACATTTACTCCCCCTCAAATAGTAAAAATTTATTTTCACATATTTCACATATATCAAAAATTTATTACCCGAAATCCGGGATGTTACACCTTCGTTGCCCAATAAGCCTTGTGCTGGAGCTCGACTGGCAGATGACATGATTTCCCATAAACCAACCTATAGAGAGACATCCCAATAGGGGTTTTGAAAGCTGTCCGGTAAGCCCATAGCGCATCGTCTAGCCGGGCTAACCAATCTTTTCTGGAGCTATTCACCGTTTTCTCCAGAATTTGTTTGATCTCCCTATTCGAAATTTCCACCTGTCCGCTTGTCTGAGGATGGTACGGTGTGGTGATGCGGTGAGTCACTCCATATCGTTTGAGTAGTGCTTCAAACTGCCGGTTGCAGAAGTGCGATCCTCCATCACTGATGACTGCCCGCGGTGTTCCAAACCTGCAAAAAATATTTTTCTTGAAAAACTTCAACACTACCTTTGCATCATTTGTCGGCGTGGCTATGGCTTCCACCCATTTGGAGACATAATCAACCGCAACCAGAATATATTAGTTGTTGAACGACATAGGAAATGGTCCCATGAAATCAACTCCCCACAAATCAAATAGCTCGACCTCAATGATGGGGTTTTGAGGCATTTGGTTTCGGCGGCTGATATTGCCTGTCCTCTGACACCTATCACATGAATCAATGAAGTGGCGGGTGTCTTGAAATATTGAGGGCCTATAGAAGCCTGATTGAAGAACTTTTGCGGACGTCTTTAAAGAGCTGAAGTGCCCTCCACACTCCAAACTGTGACAATGCAGGAGGATATCTCTGATTTCTGTTTCTAGCACACAAAGCCTGATTATGCCATCTGAACAATACTTGAACAAGTATGGTTCCTCCCACATGTAGTATTTCACGTCGACAAAGAACTTCCTCCGCTTATGATAGGTCAAGTCTGGTGGAATGATCTCGCTCACCAAGTAGTTTACAAAGTCAGCATACCATGCGGTCATAAGAGCCTGCAAAACAAAGAGTTGTTCATCAGGAAATGAATCATCGATAGGAATACTTACCTCCTCTTCGTTGCAGCTGCGCTCTAGTCGAGAAAGATGGTCTGCCACCAGGTTTTCTGTTCCCTTCTTGTCCTTGATCTCTAGGTCGAACTCTTGCAGGAGTAAGACCTATCGAATGAGTCTCGGCTTGGCATCCTTCTTTGACTTGAGATACTTGATCGCAGAATGATCAGTGTATACAATTACTTTGGCCCCCACCAAATATGACCTGAATTTTTCGAAAGCAAACACAATTGCCAATAGCTCTTTTTCTGTGGTTGCATAGCTGATTTGAGCATCTGTCAAAGTACGACTAGCATAATAGACAACATGAAGGCGTTTGTCTATTCTCTGACCTAATACTGCCCCCACAGCATAATCACTCGCATCGCACATTAATTCGAATGGTAACTTCCAATTAGGGGCGGTGATAATCGGTGCGGAAGTGAGCTCCTTTTTCAGCTTCTGGAATGCACTATGGCATTCTTTTGTGAACTCAAATGTTACCTCTTTTTACAATAGATTGCAGAGGGGCTTAATGATCTTGGAGAAGTCTTTAATGAACCGGCGATAGAAACCGGCGTGTCCCAGAAAACTGCGAACTCCTCTTACAGAGGTGGGCGGTGGTAATTTCTCAATGACTTCTATTTTCGCCCTGTCCACCTCAATCCCTGTTGATGAGATTCTATGACCCAAGACAATGCCTTCCTTCACCATGAAGTGACATTTCTCCCAATTCAGCACTAGATTCGTCTCTTC
The DNA here is from genome assembly GCA_003430845.1 of Xanthoceras sorbifolium. Lineage (NCBI taxonomy): Eukaryota > Viridiplantae > Streptophyta > Magnoliopsida > Sapindales > Sapindaceae > Xanthoceras > Xanthoceras sorbifolium. The sequence goes on from CM010621.1 coordinate 12,877,688, forward strand.
ACATCTTTTAAGCACTAAGGCCAAATTGGCCAAACACACATCAAAAGACGAACAAAATACAGAAAAATCATCCATGAATATTTCAATGAAACGCTCGACCATATCGGAAAAGATAGCCATCATACATCGCTGAAAGGTCGCTGGAGCATTACAAAGGCCAAACGGCATTCTTCTGTAGGCGAAAGTACCATAAGGGCAGGTGAAGGTTGTCTTCTCTTGATCTTCAGGTGCAATAGGTATCTGATTGTATCCTGAGTAGCCATCTAGGAAACAATAGTACGCGTGCCCTGCCAGTCTCTCTAACATTTGATCAATAAAAGGAAGCGGAAAGTGATCTTTTCTTGTAGCAGTGTTTAGCTTCCTGTAATCAATGCACACTCTCCAACCTGTGACTGTTCTGGTGGGGATCAATTCATTGTTTTCATTTCTCACTACCGTGATCCCCCCTTTCTTTGGCACCACTTGCACCGGACTCACCCATGAACTATCTGAGATGGGGTATATGATTCCAGCATCTAGCAATTTAAGAATCTCTGCTCTGACTACCTCTTTCATAATTGGATTCAGCCTGCGTTGATGTTCTATTGAAGTCTTGAAATTATCCTTCATCAAGATCTTGTGCATGCACATGGTAGGGCTAATTCCCTTTATGTCAGAGATAGTCCACCCCAATGCGGACTTGTGCTGCCGCAACATTCCCAGAAGTTTCTCCTCCTCTGTTTCATTTAAGGTAGCTGAAATTATTACTGGGAGGGAGTTAGATTCCCCCAAATAAGCATACCTCAAATGCTCAGGTAACTGCTTCAATTCGAGTTGAGGAGGCTTCTCGATTGAAGGTAGTATTTTTGGCTTCCCATGGCCTAAGTCTTCAAAATATCTCCTGCCCCCGTATGGCATAGGGGGTGCTGAATCAAGACGGAAAGCATACTCAGCTATGCTATCATTTTCTTCTTCTTTTGTCTCTCCATGAGCCAAACAAGCTTCCAGTGGCTCTTCAGGATTGCTCTTCTCAAAGGCTTCTTCAACTAAAGAGTCTACTGCATCAACTCTAAGGCAAGTGTTTGCAATAGTTGCAAATTTTGTGGCCTTGAACACGTTGAAGACTGCCTCTTCATCACCCACGTGCAGTGTCAACTTCCCTTGCTGCACATCTATTAGTGCACCCCCGGTTGCCAAGAATGGTCTCCCCAATATGAGAGGAATATCAACATCTTCCTCCATCTCTAGAACAATGAAATCCACAGGGAAGTAGAATTTGTCCACCTTGACTAGCACATCTTCTATCACTCCGTAGGGATATTTGACAGAACGGTCTACCAATTGGAGTGTTACACTTGTTGGCTTCACTTCCCCCAAGCCTAGTTTTCTGAAAACAGAAAAAGACATCAAATTAATGCTAGCACCTAAATCGCACAAAGCTTTAACAAATTCAGAACTCCCAATAGTGCAAGGAATAGTAAAGCTCCCTGGATCTTTTAATTTCTGAGGTAATTTGTTCTGAATGATGGCATTGCATTCCTCAGTCAAAGCGACAGTTTCATGATCTTCAAGCCGTCTTTTCTTTGATAGAATTTCTTTCAAGAACTTCACATATGATGGCATCTGAGCTAGTGCCTCTGCAAAAGGAATGTTAATATAAAGTTTCTTAAAAATTTCAAGAAATTTAGTAAAATTCTTATCTTCTTTGTACTTCTGTAGCCTTTGCGGAAAAGGTACAGGTGGCACATATGCCTTGACTACTTGGACAGGCGGAAGTGGTTCATCACTCTTTTCATTGTGACGAACTGGTAGTGTGGAAGGTGATTCAATGCTTGTTTCATTTGCTTCAGCTTCTTGTTGAGAGTGGTTGCTTCCTACAGTATTTTCTATTTCTTTTCCACTCCTCAAAGTGATTGCTTTACAATGCTCCTTGGGATTGACCTCCGTGTTGCTAGGTAGTGTGCCATGAGCTCTGTTTTGTGTATCTCTAGCTATCTGGCCAATCTGCACCTCAAGCTTTTGAATAGCGACTTGATTTTGCTGCGCCACATGGTCAATCTTCCCATCCATCTTTTTCATTGCTGCATCTTGTCCATCCATTCTGGAATCAATTTTTGACATAAATTTAACCAGCATGTCTTCTAGGGCCGGTTTCCTCTCTTGCTGATTTGTTCCTTGGCTCGGATGAACATTGCCTTGATTCTGAAAACCAGGTGGTCCAGGCTTCACATTGCTATTCTGCTGATTATCTCTCCATGAGAAATTTAGGTGATTTCTCCATCCAGGATTGTAAGTGCTTGAGTATGGGTTGTTGTATGGCTTGCTGAAGTTTTGCACATATTGTACCTGTTCAGCACCGCTGGTACCTGCAAAAGAAGAATAACCCATTATGCACTCGGCATTACCGTGTGGTTCTCCACAATTGTCACATCCAGGAGTTGCTGACTGTATGGAATTTACATTCCATTTGTTGATTTGGCTCGACAAAGAAGCAACTTATTCTTTGAGTGATGTGATTTCGTCAACCTCATAAGCTGTAGCTGACTCAACTGCTTTTTTGTGACATGCTCTCTCATATGCCCACATATAGCTATTTGTGGACATTTCCTCAATTAACCGATGAGCTACGTCAGCTGGCTTGCTCATTAAAGCACCTTGAGCGGATGCATCTAGCATGCTTCGGTTTTGTAGTGTGAACCCATTGTAGAATGTCTACACTACAAGCCAATCGGGTAAGCCGTGATGCGGACACTTTCTCAAAGTATCTTTGTATCTCTCCCAGGCTTCATATAACGATTCCATCTCCATTTGGGCGAATAGAGCGATATCGTTTCTAAGCTTTGCAGTTTTCCGTGGTGGAAAATACTTGGTAAGGAAAGCTTGAGCTAGGCCTTCCCATGTAGTGAAAGTGTTCGATGGCAATGAATTCAACCATAATTTAGCTCTGTCCCTTAATAAAAAAGGAAATATCCGCAGCCGAATTGCATCGTCAGACACCCCATTTTGCTTGAAGGTGTCGCATATTTCCATAAATCGCTCCAGGTGGCTATTTGGGTCATCAATTGGCATACCCCCAAATTGAACAGTATTTTGTATCATTTGGATAATTGCAGGCTTGATTTCAAAGTTGTTAGCTGCAACTGGAGGTCGTCGAATGCTCGACTGATTTCCTACCATGGTAGGAATGGCACAATCTCGCAATGCCTTGGCAATTTCTGGAGGTGCTTGTTGCTGCTCATTTTGCTGCTGTTGATGGTCTTCCATTGTAGCTTGCTGTCGTGCTTGCCTCACTCTTTGAATAAGTGTTCGTTCTATTTCAGGGTCAAGGGCTTCGAGAGACTCTAAACTACTACTACATCTTGTTTGTCTCATACACAAATGAAAATTCCTGCACACAAAAAGAATCACACAAGTAAGAAAACAAAAGTAAAAAGAATTTGAAGAAAATAAAGAAAATACCCAGATTAGTACAAGACTAAGTCGGTATCAATATCAATTATGACTAAACCGTCCCCGGCAACAGCGCCAAAAACTTGACACGCCTTTTGTGTACCCGCAAGTATACGGGGTCGGCTCAAGTAATATAGATTTGTGAAGTCCAAATATCGTTCCCACGAGGACGTTTAGATATTGAGTACTGAAATTAACCAAGCTTAATACTATCTAGATGATTAATTCAATGGTTGTGATTTGTGATTTATATTCTAAATGAATTAAAACTGAAATTAAAATATCTTTTTATCAATGGAGATGGGAACTAGGGAATCCGATTTCACTTACTAATCCTAATGATATGAGATAATCATGTATGAATGTCCAAGTTGATGATTGATGATCATGTTAACAAATTATCCGAAATCCTCTCTCAAGGCAAATCGAATCTATTCAACACATACTAACACCCTATCTCTCGATGAATGTTAAATAAACGAGAATGCATTAAACATGGAAACATATGAGATCAAATAACCTACACCAATATATCTCTATTTGGTTCCTAGGTCATTGTGTCAATTTATCGAACACGTGGTGGGCGTCTCCTTTCGGTACTTAATCCACCACAACAAGATATCGAATATTGGTGATCAATCAATATACAATCAATTAAACATTAAATCAACACTCAATCATATAACTCAAATCATCCAAACATTCATTAATCTCAATCAAAAGTCATAGCAAGTTCCATCATCATCCCTAGTGTAATAAATTAGTTCATCACTAGAAAATAAAAATACATAATATTATAAATCAAGAACAACATGAATAATACAAGATTAAAGGAAAGATTGTGATAGAAAAACTCAACGAGGCTTGACTCTCGTCGAAACCGAATAGGTAGAGCTTTTCCGTGCACGAATCCGAATCCTAAGAGCGATTGAAGTCCTCCGGAGAATCGATCCAATGGCTAGCTTCCTAGACCCTCTTCTCTCTTCTTCTTCCTCCTTCTCTCTCTCTTTCTTGTCTTGTTCTGAAAATTCCCGAGATCCCCTTTCTCTCTCCTCACTTTCTATTAATAGAAGCACTTAGAGTTGCTGGAAATTCCTCGCTGCGACCACCACCGCTACTTGTGGTCGCGCTGGCTTGGTCGCCATGCTCTCTGGATTGGCTTGAACTGCTACACCGCGAGCTGAGGTCGCGCTGGCCAGGTCGCGATGCTCACTGCCAAGGCCTCATCATTCAGTGCGATCCCATCACCGCGACCACCTCATCGCGACCTGTGGTCGCGGTGAGCGGTCACGCTGCTCACTGCCAGGATCCACATTTTCCACCGCGATCAGCACAGCACGACCATAGGTCGCGATGCTCCCTGCCAGAAAATCACGGTTTTGGACCGAGAATTCCAATCTTCGCGCGGTTCCGAGAGAAACACCTAAAACCTACAAACACTTAACAAACACATCAAAAGCACTAAAAATACTCAAGAAAACAATTAAAAGATACGGTTTAAGGGTCGTAATTATATGAAAATAAATGACCGATCAACAATCACCTCCCCTGTCGTTAGTTGACTTCCGTTACACTTAACGATTAACCACCTTCAACCGTTAAAAAGACCAAAATACCTCCAAAATAATATTTTCTTTTTGTTAAATAAAAAAAATAAGATTAGATCTCCACAGTCCATCTAAGGTGAGATGGACAGTAGAGATTTTTTTTAAAAAAAAAAATTATTAACAAAAATTAAACTTCAGATCTCCATCGTCCATCTTTGAATGGATGGTAGAGATTTAAAATTTATTTTTTTATTTTTTTTAAAAAAAAGTTTGAGTTTGAAATGTGGAGATCCAACCGTCCATCAAATTAGATTAGATCTCCACCAAGAAAAAAAAATTTGCTGGAGATCTATGGCTGGTTCTCCAGCGCGACAAACCCAGAAGGGTTCTTCAACGAAGATGAATCCAGATTCGCCTTCAAAAGCGAACCCAGATCTGGAAAATTTTTTATAAAAAAAAAAAAAAATTGAACCCTTCTGGATTTTTCGAAGAGCCCATAACCCTTCTTTGGTTCATTCGAAGAATCCATCTACCCAATTTCTGGGTTCTTCGAAGAACCCTTCTTCCAAATTTTTTTTCTTGGTAGAGATCCATTCTCCAAATTGGATCTCCATTAACTAAGATTTATTTATTTATTTTATTATTATTATTTTTTAATTTTTTTTAAATAAATCCTAACCGTCCATCATTTTAAAGATAAAGGGATGAGATTTTTTCTTAATTTCTTAATTTTTATTTAACAAAATAAAATTTAAAAAGTCTAAAAAGAAGAAAATGCCCCTGAACTTGTTAGGTTTGGCTAAAGTAAACTAACAGCAGGGGAGGTCGTTGTCAATAAACGATAAAGTTGACTCCGCTTGTTGTTAGCAAGACCTCAGGGGAGGTCGGTGTAATTAGCTCTATTTTGAAGAATATATTTTAGTTTTTTAACAGTAAGGGAAAAATAAGGAATATTTTAAAAGTAGAAGTAAAATTATATTTTTTTTCAAACCTCAGGGGACAAATAATAATATTCCTTATTAAATTAAAGTTAATTATCATTTTATCTTTGAGAGTTAACAGTTAAATTAGTTTTTTCAATGGTAGGGGGAAAATGGTGAATATTTTAAAAAGTATGGTGAAAAATAGTGAATATTTTTAAGGCAGAGGAAAATGATCTATATTTTAAAAGTATGGGTAAAACGATATATTTTTAAACCTAGAAAGGAAAAATAATAATATCCCTTCTTATAATTAATATACTTCTACTTTATTATAATATGAGGAATTCCATTCTTAATTTCTTATCAATAAGATAACAGGCGAATTGCAATGGAGTAACCTGACGTTTAGTCATATTGTAATAAAATTGTGAGTTTAGCCTTAATTACACATTAATACCTTCATTTAGTTGACTTAGTCAAAAATAAAAATTTGACTAAATTTTTTACCCAAATGACAAAAATACCCTAGTTAAAATAAATAAAATTAATTATTAAAATTAAAAAATTAAAAAAATTTAAATTTTTTAAAATGGATGGATCCATTTAAATTATTTTTTTAATTATTTAATTTTTTTAATTTTAATAATTAATATTATTTTTTATTTTTTAACTATGGGTATTTTTATCATTTTAGGTAAAACTTTTGGTCAAACTCTTATTTTTAATCAAGTCAACTAAAGAAGGGTACTAATGTGTTATTAGACTAAACTCACGATTTTATTGCAATATGATCAAATATCAGGATACTATATTGTAATTTGCCCTAAGATAACAAAGTTTAAAAATTAATTCAAATAATATGGGGAGTGAATAAATGACATGGCTAAGATAAATTACTTACTATTGGCATATCATTTTAGCTTTTCTAGCATTATTGATAAATAAAAAAAATAAAAAATTTGGGTGTTAAAATTATTAAATCAATTTTTACTTAATCTAGAGCAAACTGTTATAATTTTTGTTCTCACAACCTAATTTTGATTCTCAAGAAAATATTTAAATTCCTCTTAGTTATATAAATAACTATTTATATTTAATTTTAGTAAAAATTGTTAAAAATAACCTAAAAATTATTGACAAAATTTTTTTTAACCGCAGATTAAAAAATAATCGTTTTTAGCCAATCAGATAAAAAAATAACATAAACATCTCTCAACCACCCACTTATTGAATAATTACAAACACTCCCGTGAAATTAAAAATTATAAAAAAATCCACTAAAAATTACAAACAAATCCAATCAATTTAACCTAAAAAAAATATAAACTTATTTTATTCTTGTTGTGCCGGTGCTGCCGTACACTCTTACATAAACTTTTTACTTTTTATTATATCTTTCTCTCTCATTATATTCTTTATTATTTTATCTTTTTCATTAAAATCAAAATCTATTTGTCTTTTATTGTCACCTTTATTTGTTTTCATCAACTCAAAACTTGAAGGTAATTTTATGAAATTATTTATATTTTATTTAGAATGTATTTTTAAGTTTTTTTAATTTTTTTATTTTATTTGTATATTATGATTGTTTTGTAGTTGAAAGAATTTAGGTCATATCGGGGTTTAGTTTTGTAAAATTTTAATGGTTATAAAATATATTAGTGAAAAGTTAGTTAATGAAACGTTAGATAGTGAAAGGTTTGCTAGTGAAATCTTTAGTAATAATATTTGTTAGTAAAATATATGTTAATGAAATTTAGGTTAGTGATATGTATGCTAGTAAATTGTAAGTGAGTAAAATGTATATTAGTGAAATGTATATTAGTTGTAACACCCCCCGACCCGACCCGACCCGGCCGGACCGACCCAGGGAGCGCTACACGGACTTTCAAAACTTTCTAAATTCTTTTTGAAACTGAAATCTATACAATTAGTAATTTAAAAATCTTTTTCAAGTGAGCCTAACACTTAAACTTTTTACAAAAATTCGGCAGAGTACCGTTTGTTTTTCGAATTTTCCAAAACATGCTTTTACACAAATCAATTCAAATGCAATTCTCAACAACACTCCTATAACATTTTCAAACAGTTGCGCACTCTGCCGTTTAGTGCGACTTACCATCACAATTTATAAAATAAAACAAATCGGACTTTAATAGTTACAAACATTTTACTAATAAAAGACAGAAATCATAAAATAATTATTTACAATACATATTACAAAACATATTTACAAATCCCCTGTATATGCATGCTTTCAAAATATATATATATATACACATAACAATAGTATAGCTACCCAACTGTGAATATCTCTGAGACTCTGTCAGCAAATCTCTTTCTCTTCAGTCTTTAACGTCTTCGGGATCCCTGGTACCTACGCGTTAGAAACAAAACTAACGCGCTAAGCATATAGCTTAGTGGGTGTACTAAACTCAATAATAAAAATCATATATATAACTTTTAAATGGAAAATATATCACAATATATATATATATATATATATATATATATATTTCAACTCTATAATTTATAATTCCATTTAACTTTAAAATCAAATCGTAAAACAGTTTCCAAGCACTTTAAATTCCACAATATGAGTAACATATAAAATCGATTCATAAATTCATTCAGTTCACTTTCCAATTCACCTCAAATCTGGCCCACTAGAATACTAAACATAACAGGACTGGAATATGGGTCAAACTCCCACCGAGGACGAATCCTACGAGTGGTACGTGTCTCCCAACTCTAGGACCGTGGGTACGGAACCTAGAGAGGTACATAACTCCCTATCCCAGGAACGAATCCTTGGAAAGGTACATGGCTCCCAACCCCCAGGACGAATCCTGAGGAGGTACGTGTCTCCCAGCCTCTGGACGAATCCAAGAGGAGGTACATAATAATCATCAGTATCAATCAGTAGCGGCGCAGTACTGCTCAGTAAAACCCAGCTGGTATACCAACTTCCTATATCCATTTCTATGTCTAAGTATCCTAGGGCCGTTTCCGATAAACTAAATTCACAATCAATTTCGTAATAGTGAATCAATAACCGATAATTACTCAATAAACATATAAGTCACGTAGTATTCTTCAAGAATCATACTCAAAAATTTTACGAAAATCTAAATCAATTATTTTTAACTAAATCGAAATATTCGAAAACGAAATCGAAATACGATCTATCACAAAATCAGTCCAAAATCAACAATAAAGACATCAAACATCGATTTTTCATATACAATAAACAATTTTCATACTAATAATCGAAATCGAAATCTTCCAACGAAATCAAAAACGAAAACGAAAACGAAAACGAAAACGAAAACAAAATAATAACGAAAGACTTTTCGTAACGATTTCGAAAACAAACGTACACCAACCTCGATACCGTTTTTCGTTCGAGAGATCGCGATTCCACGATTTCCTTTTCCTTTTCTCTTCCTTCACTTTCCTTTCTCTTCTTCTTCCTCTTCTTCTTCTTCTTCTTCTTTCTCTTCTTCTTCTTTTCTTCTTTCTTTTCTTTCTTTTCTTTCTCGCTCTCGCTCTCTGCCTCTTTGTTCTCTCTGTTTCTGAGTTTCTGGCTTCTGCGAGAAGCTTCTCTTTTTTTTATATTTTTTTCGCTACCGCGACCGCCTTCGTCGCGAGCGCACCTTGGTCGCGCTGGAGATCGCGTTGCTCACTGCCCGAATTCGACGTTTTCCTCGCGAGCAGCTCATCGCGACCTGTGGTCGCGGTGACTGGTCGCGATGCTCACTGCCAGAAATCGCATTTTCCACCGCGAGCGAGCCATCGCGACCTGTGGTCGCGGTGACCAGGTCGCGATGCTCTCTGGTTCAGTTTTCAATTTTTTTTTATACATTAATTTTCAACCATTCAATCTGGTCCGCTGGAAATCATAAAAATAAACATACATTTAATTACATTTACACCCCTCAAATAGTAAAATTTATTTTCACATATATGAAATTTAATTATCCGAAATCCGGGATGTTACATTAGTGAACTGTAAGTTAGTGAAATGTAGTTAGTGAAATGTTGGATAGTGAAATGTAGGTTAGTGAAATGTATATTAGTGAAACGTTAGTGAAATGTATGTTAGTGAAATATAGGTTAGTGAAATGTATGTTAGTGAAACGTAGGTTAGTGAAATGTATATTAGTTGTTATGGGTAAAATCTCATGAGACCCTTCCACATGTGATGAAAAGACAAGACGTCGACGTATTAGCACTTGTTCATTTCTTCTTCTCCCGCCTAAAAAACCCATAAGATGATGAGAAGTTCTCTACGGCTATGTGTTCTCGCCGCGCAACTTTAAACGCCAACAATAAGAGAAGACTTGACACTGGGGCAGCAGTCTGACACCTAAGACAGTTTTAACAGAGATCGCAGGCCTGTCAGTATGAGTGCCAGGGAAATTAATGCTCTGGTCAAGCAGGTTACCGTTCACTCACCACCTTTTGTCTCATCTACATTGATTCCCCCCAAGGATCAGAGGTTACACGTGTAAGGAAACCTCCTCCTGACCACGCCTCTGTCAAACCTGAACATTCCAATAAAGGATCGAGAACAAGAAGGCTATAAATAAACAGCGTTGACGAAGAAGAGGGTAAGCCATTGAACACTCTAAAAAGCTTGAGAAACATTTCTAACCTATCTCTCTTTTCTCGAAATTACGAATATTGACTTGATCATCGAAGGTGGATCGCCGGCTAAAGTCCGGCACCCCTTACAAGTTTCTTCTTTGCTTTGACAGGTGTCAAGCCACGAAGAACCTGCTTTGAGAGCTCAGTTTCTCCCCGCGAGAACTCTCTCTATTGAATCATAGTCGTTAGCTCAGTTAAGAATCCAACGAACCACTAAATAATCCTATGTGGCCCGTTTGACTCTAGTTGACTAAAGAATCCATTTTTCTACGTCAACAATTTGGCGCTAGAAGGAGGGCTGTGTTATATTCCTCTGAGGAAACCTTGACATGGATTCAGCTAACCCAGGAAAGGAACACAGTCCCCAGCAAATGTTGCCTTTAGAGAACCGATTATCTTCGATAAGGCAGACACCCCTCGGGTTCGTTATACCCGACAACATGCCTACGGTGTCCCAGTCTCCTCCAGTGACACCACCTACGGAGATATCCACTCGAGATGCAGACCAAGCCGGATACCACCTCTAGAAGTTGATAGAGATAATGGGAAGCAGATTCACCCCTCCTGGGGATAAGTATATGAGAAGCACCGGACCCAGCAAGGAAGTCGCCAAGACTAAAGGGAAGGAACCTTTGCCGCTCCCGGAGCCTTTCACGGACGAGTCGTCTTCCTAAAGCACTGATGCTCACAGACGAAAGAGAAGCAACCTCGACGAGAATGGAGGAGTCACCGAAAGGGCAAGAGGAAACGCATCCCCGCCAAAAAGTCAAAAATGACGAGACAAGAGCGATACCAACGTTCTAGTAGCAGGTCCAGCCAGAGTCCGACAATTTCCGCTGAAAGTTACCAAACTAGCACCGATGGAGAGTCGATAAATGGAAAGGAGTCCATGCTAAGGGAAATCTGACAACTGAAAAAAGGACTCGAGCGAGTCCAAAAGGGAGAACTCCTACCCAAGGATTCGACCCATTGCTCTGGAGCCACAGCGAGCAAGTTCACCGATAAAGTATTAGCGAAAAAGTTCTCGAGAAGCTTCAAGATGCCCAGCATAATCGAATACAAGGAGGACAGAGACCTGGTTTAGACCACTCTTATGGGTACCCAAACCAAAGATGACCGATTGATATGCCAAGCCTTCCCAATCACTTTCGGAGATCTCGCAGGAAGCTGGTTCCGACAACTCCCCCCTCGCAGTATCGACAACTTCGAGCAGTTCAACAGAGCATTCTCCTAACAGTTCATGGAAAGTGTGCAGAGAAAGAAGTCCCTATCCCACCTGTCTTCAGTCAAACAGGGAAGGGGAGAATCCATTAGGCATATTTTTCCCGTTTCAACCGAGAAGCTGTTCAGGTGGAAGATTTCAACGACGCCGCTGCAATAAACATATTTACGAATGGGTTACAAAGTGGGGCATTTTCTTTCCAACTAAGGAAGCAGCGACTAAAAACCTACCCGGAGATGGTAGAAGTAGCAGCCGACTACGCCCGCGCCGAGGAAGAAGAAATAGCTCAAGGCGGCCCTCTGGTACATGGCGTACGACCCAACGAACCCGAACGTTCAAAAACTCATCCCAACAAATGAGACAATGATCGCTTCAAGGGGAGAGGACCCCGAAACCATCGCCAAGAAGTCAGAAACCGACTGCGAGAAGTCAAAAGGATGGAAAGAAGATTCGATCGATACATACCCTTAACGCTAGGACAAGAAGAGATATTATCGGTTGCTCAAAGCAAAGGAATTGTAACTTGGCCGGGAAAAATGACCTCAGCGCCCCAAAAATGAGATAAAGATAAGTACTGCCGCTTCCACTGCGACCATGGACATGACACTTCTAAGTGTTTTCAACTCAAAGATCACATCAAAAATCTAATTTGAGATGGACACCTGAAGGAATTCGTAATGAGAAGGGACAGCGACAATGTCCAACACCAGACGAAAGGAACCTTCAACAAGAAATGAGAACGTCCGAGAGGAATGGCACGACAAAACCACCCCCGGAGTCCCAAAAGGCCGAACGAGTTGTCAGAAAGCCTGAGAGCCAGTCCTATCAACACTATACACAGCGGCCCAGGAACTGACACCAGCAATAGGGAACGAAAATCAGAAATCCGAGAGATTTCTAATCGCAGCAAACCTTCAGAAGTATATTTAATACAGAGGGATAACAAAAAACTGCGAGAAGATTGGGACACTATTTCGTTCACCCCAAAGGATAGCGCTAGAGTGGATGCAAAACCAAATAATGTGATAGTCGTAGAACTCCAAATAGTGCACAGAAATGTGCGCAGAATCATGATAGATAACGGAAGTTTAGCCGACATCCTCCACCTCTCAGTATTCGACCAATTAGGATTCCAACGCAAGGACCTGGATCCTTTCAACACTCATCTTCTAGCATTTGGCAGAACAAAGAACAGTAATGCTCCTTGTCAGAATTGGAATCAAACCTTGCCGAAAAATCGTATTACTAGAATTTGTGGTGATCGACCTACCCAATTGGCCTTACAATGCGCTGCTGAGAAGGCCTTTCCTTAATAAGGCGAAAGCAATAACCGCCACTTACTGTCTCAAAGTCAAATTCCCCACAGAGAATAGGGTCTGGGAGATAAACGGTTGTCAAGAAGCTGCGCGGCAGACCAATCTGTCCGCCTTCAAGAACAGAGTAAAAGAAGAAGTATGCCAGATCACCGAAAAGATAAGCCGGAGGAAAGAAAAAAGGGATAGCATGGAGTTATAGCAATTAAAGATAATGGAGGTAGAAGAGTGCGCGGAAGTTCCCAAGGAATTCGCCTTGGACCTGCGAGAACCCACAGCGCAAGAAAGGGATGGTGAAATAGAACCCACCAAGGACGTCGTTCTCAATGAAAATTTCCCCAAAAAGGTTGTCAAGATAGGGGCGAAGCTGAGTCCCAAAATTGGAGAAGATCTGATAAAGCTGCTCCGAGAATTCAAAGATATCTTCGCCTGGAGCCACGCCGACATGCCAGGGATCAATCCTTCAACCATTTCCCATGGATTAGCTGTACATTGCGATGAGAAACCAGTGGTCCAAAAGCGACAGCACTTCAATCCTGAGAGAAACTCCGCTATTTGAGAAGAAGTCGAAAAACGTCTCGCTACAAGGTCCATTCGAGAATCGCATTACCCTTCTTGAATTGCCAACGTAGTCCTGGTCAAAAAAAAGAATAGAAAATGAAGGATGTGCTTGGATTTAACGGATCTAAACAAATCTTGCCCAAAAGATGGTTTCCCACTCCCAAAAATTGACCAACTGGTGGATGCTACAGCGAGCCACGACCTCATCAGCTTCATGGACGCGTATTCAGGGTATAATCAAATCAAGATGCATGCGTCCGACGAAGAGAAAACGACTTTCACCACAGACCAGGGCCTGTATTGTTACACTGTAATGCCTTTCGGATTAAAAAATGCTGGAGCTATCTACCAGAGGTTAGTCAACCAGATGTTTGCTAAACAAATCGGACAAACTATGGAAGTGTACGTCGATGATATGCTAACTAAGAGCTTAACAACTAAAGAACATACCCACAACCTACGAGAAACTTTTAAAGTCCTCAGAGAATACGAAATGAAGTTGAACCCAGATAAATGTGTCTTTAGCGTTGCCTCGGGTAAGTTTCTAGGTTTCTTAGTTCACCAAAAGGGAATCGAAGCCAACCCTAAAAAGATAAACGCCCTCGTCAAAATGAAGCCCCCCAAAGCACTCAAGGAATTCTAGTGCCTCACGGGATGCCTCGCGGCTTTGAATAGGTTCATCGCGAGATCTACTGACAAGTGTCTCCCGTTCTTCAAAGCAATCAAGAAGGGAAAGGGGATCGAATGGACAGAGGAATGCAACAGTGCTTTTCACCATTTGAAAACCTATCTTGGAAAAGCCCCTATACTCTCAAAACCGCTACCAAATGAAACTGTGTACCTCTATCTCTCGATAACCGCCGTCGCGACAAGTTTCGTCCTCATCCGAGAAGAAAAGAATGTGCAAAAACCTGTATATTATGTTAGCAAGGCCCTGATCACCGTCGAGACAAGGTACTCTGATGCAGAAAATATGGCCTTGGCTCTGATTGTAGCCGCACGAAAGCTACGACCATACTTCCAGGCACACAGCATCGAGGTACTCACAAACTACCCTCTGAAACAGATACTGCAGAAACCAGAAGTGTCTGAGAGACTAATCAAATGGGCAATCGCACTGAGTGAATTCGACATAAGCTTCAAACCAAGAACTGCAATCAGGGGACAAGCCATAGCGGATTTCATCGCCGAATTCACCGAACGTAGGTTGTTAATGAAACGTAGGTTAGTGAAATGTATATTAGTTGTTATGGGTAAAATCTCATGAGACCCTACCACGTGTGATGAAAAGACAAGACGTCGACGTATTAGCACTTGTTCATTTCTTCTTCTCCAGCCTAAAAAACCCATAAGATGATGAGAAGTTCTCTACGGCTATGTGTTCTCGCCGCGCAACTTTAAACGCCAACAATAAGAGAAGACTTGACACTGGGGCAGCAGTCTGACACTTGAGATAGTTTTAACAGAGATCGCAGGCCTGTCAGCGTGAGTGCCAAGGGAAATTAATGCTCTGGTCAAGCAGGTTACCGTTCACACACCACCTTTTGTCTCATCTACATTTATTCCCCCCAGGGATCAGAGGTTACACGTTTAAGGAAACCTCCTCCTGATCACGCCTCTGTCAAACCTGAACATTCCAATAAAGGGTCGAGAACAAGGAGGTTATAAATAAACAGCGTTGACAAAGAAAAGGGTAAGCCATTGAACACTCTAAAAAGCTTGAGAAACATTTCTAACATATCTCTCTTTTCTCAAAATTACGAATATTGACTTGATCGTCGGAGGTGGATCGCCGACTAAAGTCCGGCACCCCTTACGAGTTTCTTCTTTGCTTTGACAGGTGTCAAGCCACGAAGAACCTACTCTGAGAGCTCAGTTTCTCCCCGCGAGAACTCTCTCTATTGAATCATAGTCGTTAGCTCAGTTAAGAAATCCAACGAACCACTAAATAATCCTACATGGCCCGTTTGACTCTAGTTGACTAAAAAATCCATTTTTCTACGTCAACATTAGTGAAATGTAGGTTAATGAAATGTATTTTAATGAAATGTAAGTTAGTGAAATATATATTAATAAAATGTAGGTTAGTGAAATGTAGCTTAGTCAAATGTATTTTAGTGAAATGTAGATTAGTGAAATGTATTTTAGTGAAATGTAAGTATTTCAGGAAATGAGTACTCGTAGGCTTGTACTCAACTATAACGGACAATAGGATAGTCTAGATTATGTTGGTGGTTCATCGCTTGGGGTTATGGTTTCTAAAAGGTTGAAACTCACAATCGTTTGGGTTGCCAAGCAATCCTATTAGTGAAGAAGTTCTGGTACGTCGACAAAGGAAATACGATGCTTGCAAGCAGTTAGGACATAACCGCGTGACATGCCAGTTTGTTGATCATTCTCAAACCAATAACGAGACGAGTACTGGTACAGGTGGAAGTGCACAATAGAGATGAACTTTGTTAATTTACTGAAACATTTTATGAAATTATTCTGACTATTTTACAAGTTTATTTAATCCGACACTCCTATATTACTTAAACTCTGTTTCTAGTTATAAATAGTTATGTGTTGAACTTGTATGGCATCAAAGATAACTTTTATGAGAATGTTTGATTCCTTCTGATTCTGTCTGTTTGACATCATGTGAATGAGCATGTTTAACTTAGATTGTTAAGTGATAAAGCAAATGAACTAACAAATATAGAGATTCTAAATGTATTTTACTGTGTTTCATTATTTGTTTGAAATTCAAACTCATAATTTCATGTTCTTTAATGCAGTTTGGTATCTGATAAGAATTTCACATGTATAACTTGCATGCAATTTTGTATTTAGCAGTAATGTTCTTCATATTTCCCTATGTTGCTGGTTTAACAAGTTGTATGGAGTGTTTCATGACCTGGAGAGAGTCATAAATGACAATCATTTTCTTCCTCAATAATATTTTACACAAAACCCAATGGTAATTATCGATACAACATGCAAGAAGGACCTACAATATTGACAATGGGAACTATTTCGTTAAGAAACTCCATTATAGTCCAAAATATTTTACAAGTAAACCAAACACTGTAAGGAAGACTAAACCCAAATCAACAATCAAGAAATGAATACATTTTTCCTACACACAAAATCCACATTCAAAATAAATATACGAATCCCCTACAATAAAATCCATACACAAAATCCAAATAAACATTGTTTCCTACACACAAAATCCACTACAAACCAAACTAACCTCATCAATAAGCCACCATGGCCGAGTTCCATGTTTTCCCCCCTTCACGTACGTTAACCATGAATCTGGACAAACATATGAATTTGATTTAAAATTTTTTACCAGCCCACATTTCACGAAATCACGATTCCAATTATGGCTTAATTCACCCTGCGAATTTAGAATAAAAAAAATAATAAAATTAATAAAATAGATGTGATTAATTATAGCACATTACTAATACCAACTACACTTACGAATAAGCGAACTCAAGAAAAATTAACACATATACAAGTAAAATGTTTCCTTAAAAATATCCACAAAAATACATGCCACAGGAACCATCAACTCAAATGCAAAAACAATGTACACAAAAGATTTAATTATATATTTAAATCATCCAACTAATGACTTCCAAGTTGAATGAGATGAAGATCGCAGCGATGGTTCACCTGCTTCACATAGACACAAAAAGGAAGCATTTTCCTGCAATAATCAATTCAAACACACAATAATTTACAGATGAAAACGAACAGTAAAAAAAATCATAAAATACTTTAACAAACAGAAAAAAAATTCATAAAATACCAATACGAACAGAAAATAAACAAATCACAAAGCCTTATACATATACTTCCTTACTTGTGAATCGGCACTCCAAAAAAATTGGTCCACACAGTAACAAAAATAAAAGGAAAAGCTAGAAACAAAAATAGCCTTGAGGTCAGTGGCATATAATGGCCTCCTTTGTAGTAGTTCCATCAAGTAATACTATAAGCAAAATGATAGGGTTGGAACCTAGAACACTTGGTAGTTTACCGATTCACAAAAATCCAGTTTGAAAATGAGAATAAAAACAAAACCGTATCATCACTTAAATCCAAACTCTCCTACCTTTCAAGTCATCAGGTAACCCCATTAGGCTATTATCCTCATTATTTCCTCTCGAAGCATCACCGGAAACATCAAAAAAACACCAATTAAAAAATCTAGCAAAGATAAACTTCAAATAAGAACAAAAAAATATATAAATTTGCAGATTTACTCGACTAAAATGTAAGTACTAAAGCCTCAAATACTCAATTGAACT
Organism: Xanthoceras sorbifolium; assembly: GCA_003430845.1. Classification (NCBI taxonomy): domain Eukaryota; kingdom Viridiplantae; phylum Streptophyta; class Magnoliopsida; order Sapindales; family Sapindaceae; genus Xanthoceras; species Xanthoceras sorbifolium. The sequence goes on from CM010621.1 coordinate 12,895,640, forward strand.
ATTCGATTACACATTTCTCAAAAAAAAAAAAAAATTGTATCCAACACAAGACAAACAAATTTAAATCAATCAATTAGACAAAGACAAGAACCCTAAATTAACAAAGCTCATGTTTTCAATGGTCAGTGAGTTTCGGGTTAGTCGGGTTTGTCGTTAGCCAAACATTGGGTTTGGCGTCTCACTTCATCAGGTTCATTGGTAGACTTCATCAGGAAGATTTTTGTCTGCGAGGGAAGCCGATGGAAAATGGCGGCGAGTGATGGAGGGAGAGGGAAAATGGCGGCCAGGGAGGGAGGGCAAGGGAAAACAGAGCGTGAAGAAGGGGCTCGGAAAACGCCGGCGACGGCGACGAGGTTGAACAGTAATGTGCGGCGAGGGAGAGAGAGGGAGAAAAACTTTTTATATTCTAGGTTTTTTCTAGAGAAAGAAAATTATGGTTTACTAAAAGACAAAAATTAAATCTGGAAACAAAATGTTGAGCTCAACCGAAATTTTATCTAACTATATATATATATAGTAGGATTAAAAAATAATTTATTAATTTTAAAATGATTAAAAATAATTATTTTTTTTATTTAAGGTTAAAAATAATTTTTTTTATAATTTTTTTTATCACTTTTAATTTTTTTCCCTTAATTTTATGCTATTGAATTATTTAAATAGGTTATTAGTAAATCATTTATGTTCCGTGAAGCAATATAAATAGATTGTAATAAAATTGTAGATTTAAATTATATTTATAAAAAAAAAATATGGATGATTTGATAATAAAGAATGGTCATCTAAATCGAGAAAAAAAAAAAATTATTAAGGGTGGGTCTAGATTGGCCACTTAAAAGTGGTTACATGCGAAAACTTACGTGGTGAGACCGTTTTTTCTCGTGAGCGCAGCGCGACGGTTGATTACAAACGTATATCTATCTATCTACAAGCAGACCTTAAAAACCGAGCTTCTTCAGGCTACAGCCTCTTGGACGGTGTCATTACGACAAATATACAGCAAAATCGCCCGCTTGTTTGGTTCCAGCAAAACCCTAGCGTCGTCGTCATCATCATCTTGGAAACTTAATTGATCTAAAAAAATGGAGTTCTCTCAAGCCGATTTCGACCGGCTTTTGATGTTCGAACACAATCGAAAAGCCGCCGAAGCTAACTACGCTAAGGACCCTCTCGACGCCGATGTTCGTTTCTTTTTCTTCTCCTTATATGACTCAACGCTGTTTTTCTTTTTCTTTTTTTGTATTCAACAATTTTTTGATGCTTATATGCCTCTGTTATATATGTGAATTTTTTTTTTTGAAGCTATTTTGTTAGCTTTATGTGATTTTAATGAATTATAACTTGCTAAATATGCAGAATCTGACCAGGTGGGGAGAAGCATTGCTTGAATTGTCTCAATGTCAAACTGTCTCAGATTCAAGGAAGATGATAACTGGTTTTTCTTTTTCCTTTTTCTTTTAATTTTTTTTTTTCTTCTCTTGAATGATTTGAATTAGCTCTTTCGTGGTAGCTAGTAGTTTTGGTTTTTGTCCATTTATCCTTCTTAACAAAATGATTTCCATCCGTGTATAGATGCCATTGCGAAATTGGAGGAGGCTTTGGTGATAAATCCTGCGAAACATGAGACGTTATGGAGCTTGGGTAATGCTCACACCTCTTGTGGATTTTTGACTCCCGATCCTGCTGAGGCAAAAGTAAATTTCGATTATGCGTTAGAATTTTTTCGAAGCGCAGCAGATGCGGTAATCTCTTAAAAATTTTCAAGCTATGAGAATATACATATCATATGTAAGTTATAGAATCCGAAGAAATTTAATTATAGAGGAGTTTCTGTTGTAGGAACCAGATAATGAGCTCTATCTCAAATCTGTAGAAATCAGCTTGAAGGTATCATATTCTTACTAATCCTTATTTTTGTTTTGAAAGTTCTGATTTTTAGATAGACTCTAGCATGGACATCCTATATGTCAAACCATTAATGCTGTAGAGTTCGCATAGTAATTATATGGAAAGTTAAAATTGAAGCTCGATGAATGTATCATTTTTCAGATTCTATTGTTTTAAGTCTCTTCAATTAAGGCGCTAATTTTTCTCAAGATTGGGGGTTGTCTATTTCAGCGTGCCATGAACTTTTTTAGGGGTCTGAAGGGCTATTGTGACATCTTACTAGCATATGTTTGGGTTTGTGAGTGAATTTTGAAACCGTGTTAGTTTGTGGGTGTAAAGCTTTTAGGTCTTCTCTCTAGAATGAATTTTACATAAAATTAATCTTGTATAATAATATGAACTGAGTGGACCAGGGTTAAAGATATTAAGGATCCCCCATTGGCTCCCACATATGTAAATCGGGTGTAGGCAAATTTGGATAAATGCTGAAGTTAGTAATTTGCTATAGAGAAGTAATCGAGCTTTCTTTCTTTCTAGGCCCCGGAATTGCACATGGAAATACATAAGCATGGAATGACTCAGCAGGCCATGGGTGGAGGAAATTCTGCCTCTTCTAATGTGCAGGTATGCTTTTTAGAGTATATCCATATCCATGCTGATGCTGCAACATAATTTGATTTTCTTTGTCATTTTTAAGGACAAATCAAATATTTGGTTACTAAAATGAAACATATCCTTGTGGTTTATTCTAGAAATAATCTTCTGATGTAAATTTTTTTCCCTTTAAACCTTGTTTGAAATTTCATTCATTTTTTCTGTTTTAATCTATCATTCCTTTTGCCAAGAGAGGACTTGGGATCTATTTGTATTGGATGGTATTACCTCCCATTAAATGAATGCATATATGAATTGAGCGTTAATTGCCTGTCACGGACACATTATTGATTATTTAGATGTAGTGGCGGTTCTGCTCATCAATAGGTTAATGGCTGATGAACTCAAAAATTGCATCTTCTGTTGACCCAATCCTTTTATCCTTTTTAGTTGGAAAAAAAAAAAGTTTCAAATTAGCAGACATCCTTTCGAATTTCTTTTAGATTTCAACTCATAGCTGACAATAGAATCTACATTATATTTGATTCTAGTTTCTGCAGTTATAAATGATGATTCTTCTTGTTCATGACTAGAAGAAAGGCCAAACTTTTTCAATTGTATTTCAGAAAACTTGGTTCTATGATGGGCAAAGGGGCATATGGTTATGGATTTATATCATTACCCTATCCTGCAAACACCCATGTGAGAGGATGTGTGGGGGAGCTAATATATGCTCGGCTACTTTTAAATAACTAAGTTAATTTTGAAATAGTACTTCTTTTGTGTCCATAGGAGTATTCTTCTAAATTGCTTGTTTTATTTCAGAGTTCCAAGAAGAAGAGCAGTGATCTCAAGTATGACATATTTGGATGGATAATCCTTGCAGTCGGAATCTTTGCATGGGTGGGAATGGCGAGGTCTCACATGCCTCCACCTCCTCCAAGATAATCTTTATGTTTGTTCTGTCTTTGAGGTCAAGGTACTGGAGTCTTTTCTGGGAGGTTCAAATTATTAGCAAAGGGTTTGCCAAGGATGAGATACAGTTTATAGACTAGTGCATGTGGTATGCTACCATATGTTGATATTGACTTTATTATGTTATTCATTTGGTTAGGATGATTAGTCATATAAATTGTTCCAATCTTCTAATTATTTATTTTATTTAAAATAGTATCCACTAATTTTAAGCTCTGTTAACGATCTGTATGTGTAATCAATGTGTTTAGTTTTTCTTCAATCATTTATATGCAGGAGGGGTTCTTTTATGGTCACCCTAGTTTTACTGGGGTCAAAGGGATCAAAAGTCTGGTTTCAATGGAAGTAGGTTGGTCAACCAGACATTGCTCTTTCTTTTTTCAGTTAATGGGATTTTTTCAGGACATTTGGGATATTAAATCTTAATAAGAATTACAGATGCTTGATAATGGGATGCAGAGGGGAAAAGAAGAGCACTACCAAAAACTAACTTAAATTTACTCAATTATTAAGAATAGGCAAGCGAATTCATGCCAGTGTATGGTTCTACAATTTCTGTAATTGCTTATTCCAGAAGCTAGGAATATGTTCACATATTAATGTATGAATTATTTTGCCACTGAATGAAATGTTTTTCAATGTAGACTGCAATTTAGATGATTTACCCAATGATGCTCTGGATTTGAACTTCCACCACCAAAGTTCCTGTGCCTCTGGGCCATCTATGCTTATTTTTTTATTAATGGATGTCTTCCCCTTTTTGATATTTTCTGAAAAGGTTTACCTCTAGGTAATCAGGAACCAAGACTGGTTTTCGATTCATATTTGCCATGCAGCTATGGCCTGGCTTTTAATCTCTTGATAGGGATGAATTGCAGTTTCCTTTAATGGCTGAAGTGTGCTGTTCTGTTGTGATGTAAATCTCCACCAGAAGAATTTTTTTCTCATCTCTTGGAAAGATTTGAACGTAAGTACATAATCTTTTTCTTTTTGGAATGCAAGAATGTAGGTTTCTGTACCCATTCTGCTCTATAATGGCTTGGATTTGAGACCTGTATATCTGCATTGACCATTGTGTAACAAAACATATTGCCTGGTAGTGGTCCATTTCTCCCAAATAAAATCCTCTAATCCACATTATAGCCCGTAGTTCCATGGCTAACCAACTTCCTTTTGTTGTACCGTTGTGCACATGTTTCATGCTCCTAGCATAATTATCTTCCCTGGGCCCCTCTTCCTGTTTTTCAATGAGCCCCATACTTTTTGTTGTTGTTGGAACAATATGATGGATTTTAATAGAATAATGATGGATATGAAAAGGAGTGGATGTAATTGTAAGGAGTTAATATCAAGCTGAATGGCCACCAAATTAAGAGGAAATAAAGCTCACATGTTGTGCATCTCTTTTATTGTATATTATGTGTAATGAAATACAGAACATATATAATTGTATTTCTAATTACATGGATCTGGGTATGGACATATTGGGTCCCTGTGATTTCATTAGTAGATGTTATGTTTTCCTTTGGTTCTTCATAAGTGGCTTTTTTCACACGTATGCAGTGCCTTTTCTTTTTTTTTTTATTTGGAAGTGTGATGGTAGGCCCTGTGATTCTGAATATTGATATGCTGTGCTGGATTTGTTACCTTTTCCAATTATTTTGTATGTTTAAATTGTTCAGGGTATCTGTTCTCTTCAGTAAATTCCATGATGTTCCTCAACTATGGGCATCTTGTTAAAAATTCTCCTGCGTCTGCCTTCAACATGTCCTCGCTTAGATTATTCCGTAATATGGAAAGAAGAAAATACTGAGCCTGTTTTGTGAATTTTAGGTGTACATAAATTGAATTCGAACTTGATGATAGTATCGTATGCGGCTGAGCCTGATGCTTAAATCTCTTGGTTAAGAAATCTTGTTGACCACCTGAAAATCTTTTGTTGCTGCCGACATGATTATCCTTCCTAATTCTCCTAGGATTTACTAGAGCATATCTAGTGTCTCGGAATTTTTGTTACAAAAGTACAAAAATCTTTGGGGAATAAAGCATTCCCTATTTAGTAAAGTAAAGCTTTTATGCTGTCCTTGCCTTCTCTCAGGCTTCTGTTTAGGTAACACCACTACTTTCCTATTTTAGAATGACATACATTTAATATCTGATTTTCTTTGTCTTTACTCTTTAGTAACCAAAGATTGGTTTTGCTTGGTTATACATTATTCGATTCCTTAGCTTCCTCAGTTCCAGAAGCTATCTAGTTTCACTGGATCTTGAACTTTTAGACTAAATTGTCACGCAGACCCTCTAATATGTTTTCAATTTGCTGACCGTTATCCAGTTGTTAAATGTTGTGGGTTTAGTTCTGTTTGGATTGAGAAACGGTTTCTATGTATTTGCTTAGAGACGACACACAAATTGAAGAATAAGAAGTAGAGGGAAGTGTTTTTGACAAGGGGATGACCGTATTTGGAAGTAATCTCTCTGTTTACAATTGAGATGATACAGTCACAACCATGTTGCATCTCATAATAATTATTAAAGCCCCTCCACCAGTATCATGATAATTCTTCTACAACAGGCCCACCATTTTCTTCTATTGGTATGAAAGTTGTAGATAAGCTGTCAGATTCTTGATGGACACCTTTCTATTAGCGGAAAGAAATCTAAATCTCACCAGGACAAACTAGAAAAAAATAATGAGAATTTTGTAGTTTTTTATATGTACATGGCTAGAAGTGTGGAGCTAACAAAGCATTCCACTACTTAGTTTAGCTTTTGTGGTTTTCTTCCAACGGATGCTCCCAGAAGCAGCAGGTACCCAATAAATATTTTAGGCTGTAAAGACGTCCAGCTTTTGTCAATTTCATTCAAATTCCTGCTATTTCATTGGCCCTCCCTGTTAATGGCTTTCTGCCCTACAAGTTGCTCTACGGGACCATCTTTGTGGTCCTTTCCTCCAATGGTCACTAGCCTCCTCCAGTGACATAGGACTTAGTGGTGTGTTTTTTATATTACCATTTGGGTACGCTTTCCGCAAAGTAGAGTCTTTGTAATCCTACACAATAAGTGAAGCTTTAGTGAGACGCTATGGATGGAGAGGCGTACACGCGTCCCATCTTTGTTCGCATAGTTTCGTTGCCGACGCATATGAATCTCCAATACCATAAGCTGATTAAGTTATTCGATTGCGAATCGACGATGTGTTGTGATTGAAGGGTGAATGTGGGTTGGTGGTTTGCAGATTTAATTAGTGTTTGATTTGTGAGCTGGTAGACTTGTGGACAAGTGAATTGAATGATGGACTCTTGTACTCTGTTGCTATTCTTGATATTTTTATTACGCTCTTTATTGGCAAAAATATGGAAGTTTTTGATAGATTTTAGAGGTTTTCGTTGAATTTTAAAAGATCAAAAAAATTCTGTCGAACAATATTTCATTTTTTTCTTTAGATGGACTATTGTCATAGACTGGTGATTAAATTGTTGGGGATATGTAATTATCAGAAGATGATGATGAAAACTAATCAAATCTGCATCAGCAAATAGCAAAGCAACGCAAACTTGGCTTTGATAACATCTGGTGCTTGTTAGTGTATGAATAAAATAGTAATATTAGATATTTTGTAGACTTGAATTTATATTTTACTTGTATCCTAACTAATGATATGGTAATTGGACTCTTATAATATGTGATGAGTGAAATAAATCATTATTAATAGATATTCATTCAATAATTATCATATATACGTGGAATATTTAATAATGATAAAACCCCTATAATGATTTAATATTAATGGAGGAATATGACAAACATTAATAAATAATTTTTTTAAAAAAAGTTAGATAAAAAAATAGGATCTGGACCACTTTCTCCATGATTACTATAATTTTTATTGTAATAATGAGGAAATTAAACTCAAAAAAGTTTAATAGGATTTAAATCCTCTATTTTGAAATATGAGTAATACTAGTTATTCGTTGGATGTTAAAATCATCTCTAACGTTACTTTATAACTTCAAAATGAAGTAAAATTTTGCTACAACCTAACTTTAAACGGAAATTATAAACTTTAAAATATGAAGCTATAAATAGTATTACTTCATATTTGGTGTCACTTCAAACGAAAACTCTATAACTTTATAATATTTTTTATCTTTTTAAACAATCCACCAGTTTTAATTAATTATCACTTTACCCTATTCAATAAACTTTATATAAATTATGTCCCTCTTATATTTAATAAATTTTATTTATACCTTTATTCAATATAATTTTTGTATCCCTTTTTATTATTTAATTTATATTTATTTTAACATTTATAATAAACTAAAATTAATTAATTATTTAAAAAATACTAATTTAAAAAAGATAAATTAAAGCAAAATACAATATTAATAAAAATATAAAAAACTTCATACAAACTTTATAATAATAAAATAAAATACCACTTAAACACTTAATTCAGAAAATTAAATGAGGATTAATATGTAATATTATTTTTGTATTTTTTTTTAATGAATGTAATGTAAAACTTAATAATAAATATATTATTTTAGTTAATTAAATTTAATATTTTAATTTACTATTTGTAGTTAATTGTTGTTTAAGTTACCTAAATGTAATATATTATTGTAATATTATGTTGATTAAGGTGTGAAATATTAATTATTGATAAATAAATAAAAAAATAAAAGGGAATATAAAAAGAAATATTCTTTTGGAGTAAGATTTTGAATTATACATTGGAAATGTCCAATACAAAAACTTTTGGTGTGAAAGATAATGTAAAAACTACTCCATTTTGAAGTTACACATTAGAGATGGACTAAGGTTTACTCTTAGAAGGGTTAACTTCAATTTAGTTTATATTTTTTGATGAAATATATTTTTTTTTTTACTTACATTTTCCTTTTAGGTTTGCGTGGTCCCTAACGTTTCCTAAATAGATCGAATTAGTCCTTTTGATAAACTTTTTGATGGTGAACCATCACAAAATTTTATAAAAGATAATTTTACCTTTAAAAAATTCAATTAATAGAATTATAATTTTACCTTCTAATTAAAATATAATAAAAATAATTAAATAGAAAAAATTAATAAAATATTATTAAACTAAATTATATAAACTTAAAAATATAAACTTATTAAAAAATATTCAAATTAAGTTATTTTATTAGAAAAAATAAACATTTACAAAATTAAAGAATAAAATTTTAAAATTTTAAAAAAATATTTAAATTAAGTTATTTTAATAGAATAATTAATATTTAAAAAAATAAAGAACAAAATTTAATTTTTAATTTAATTTATTTATTTTTATTATATTTTAATTAATAGATTAACTTATAATTCTATTAATTCTTCAATAATAAAATTATTAAATAGTAATAATTGAATATTAAATAGTTTATTAAATAATTAATTTAATTTATTTATAAAATGTCAGAATGATACAAATTAAAAAAAATATAAATTAAAAAATAATAATTTATTAAAAATTATATTGGTTAAAGGACTAAATTAAAATTTCTCCCTTAAAGATATTTGATGAAAAGAAAAACAAGAAGCCTATTGGTTACTACATGAGCGAGTTGGAGTCAGGTGACAGGTCTTCATAGGTCTGATTGTCTTTTTCGTTTGTTAGTACCACAGAGATCTTGGGAGATACACCAAAATGAATTGGTTTTTGACACAAAAGTGACGTGTTGGCTCCACAGTGAAAGTAACATATATTTATATAATAATTATTACTATGATGAATGTATGATGTTGGTTTTTGACACAAGTGACGTGTCGACTTTACATGAAGGTAATATATAATAATTATTACTGTGATAAATGCAAGGTGCGAGTAACTTTTAAGGTAATATTCTCTTCAATAGTAGCACGACCCATAATATATTTTAAATTTAATATTATAATGAAACATTTTATGAAGAATAATGTTATTTAATTAATAACGTACATGGTGGTTTGGTGGTAAAAATGTTCATTTAATTTAATAATATTTTAAATTTGAGCCGCTAATACCATAAATAGTATATATAAAAAAATAAGTTAATTACACTCAACCATGCTGAGGTTTGGCTAATTACATTCGAAATCAAAGTTTGCATTAATGGACACTAACCTCCCCTCACGTTAACGTTGACCGTTAAAATAACCTTTGACTTTTTTCAAATTTTTTAAATGAACAAAACACCTTATCAATTTATATTATCAATTTTTTTACTATTCATTAAAAAAATTAATGGTGAGATCCAGATTGGATTTCCACCGTCCATCAACAATGATAAACGGTGGAGATCCAATCTAGATCTCCACCAAGCAAAAAAAAAAAAATATATATATATATATATATATATTGAATGTTCATCGAACCCAGAAGGGTTCGAGGTTCGTTCTTCGAACCCAGAAGGGTTCGAATCGAACCCTTCTGGGTTCGTGGAACCCAGAGGGTTCGAAGAACGAACCCTTCTGGGTTCGATGAATCTCGAACCCAGAAGGGTTCGAATTGAGCCCTCTGGGTTCGTGGAACCCAGAGGGTTCAAAGATCGAACCCAGAACTCGAACCCTTCTGGGTTCGATCTCGAACCCAGAAGGGTTCGAAGAACGAACTCTCTGGGTTCGATCTCGAACCCTACGAACCCTCAGGGTTCGATTAGATGAACATTCAAAAATTTTTTATTTTTTTTTCCTTGGTGGAGATCCAATCTGGATCTCACCATTAATTTTTTTTAATAAATAGTAAAAAATTGATAATATAAATTGATAGGGGTATTTTGGTCATTTAAAATTTTTTAAAAAGTTAACGGTTATTTTGACGGTCAACGTTAACGTGAGGGGAGGTTAGTGTCCATTAATACAAACTTTGATTCCGAATGTAATTAGCCAAACCTCAGGGAGGTAGAGTGTAATTAACTCTAAAAAATGATATTATTCAATTTAAAAATAAATTTAAATTATAAAATAATACAGTGAATAATAAGATAAGAATAAATTATTTGTTATATTTTGGTTAATTTTTAGGTTACGTAATTAGATTGTGTAACATTATTATTCTTTTAAACCGGTTTTATCAATGTGTGAATGACATAATACAGTCTTTGGAGCAAGGCTTTTCTTTCTCTTTTTTTTTAATTAAATAATTATAAAATTAATTATAAGTCTGTTATAACTTACTAACATCAAACATTATATATGTTTACTCTGATATTTATTTTTATAATCGAAAAATATTTAATCCAATAATACAAAGTTCGAGGATGTACAACCTTATTGCTCCAACAATACAAGGATATATATTTCTGATATCTACTTTTATATTCGAAAAACATATATCCTAACAATATAAGGATATGTAATCCTGATATTTACTTTTATATTTGAAAAATATTTATCCTAACAATTTGAGGAGAAAATTTTCAATATTGGAATTTAAATTCTATCACTAAAGTGGATAAAAAAATGCCTTTACTTAAACTATAAATAGATATGAAACGATAATACTTTTCTCCTGTTATTGGTAATGAAAACGAGGTTTCCAATAATAGAAACAGTGAGCCTATTCTTTGTTTTTGAGATACAAAAATAAAAATGATAAGACTGCTAAATTATTTCTTTTATATTCTCTGAACACTTTGGCAGATTTTCATAAACAAAAATAAATAATACTCTTTTCTTTAGCAAGGTTCTCTTGAAAAAAAGACGATGAAGACAGATCGGATCTGCCAGATAGATAGATTATCATCACAAGTGGATTTGATTATCATCACAGGTGGATTTCACATGGTTTCCAAATCAATGCTCATAGAGACAATTGTTTTGACATGGTTTTTGTTTGCTGGTACGGTTCAAGTTTGGATTACAGACAGATATTTCACGACAATTCACCCCCCTTGTATTTTCCTGTTTCACTATAGCATGATTTTGATAGTGTCGGTCTGTCTTGGTCAACCCCAAGTCACGTGACTTCTTATCTCACTCGTATTTTTTATATATATTTTTTTCTTTTATTGCAAATCTAATATATTAAAATCAAAATTAGGTAATAGTTTGATCTAAACATATTAGAAATTATCTTTGTTGTTTTTCTATTAAATGGTATGTGAATTAGACCCTAGATTTTAATAAATAATTTTGAATAACTGAAATATAAAAAAATTATTTCTTATGAACTGTCCTGAGATTTTTACAATCACGACAAGTTTTCTAATTAAAGCGCTAATTAAATATCGTTAGACAGAGATAAATAAATCTAACTACTAATAGTCGGGAAACTTATTAAATTGAAGAGAAAATTAATGCATGTTGGGTGTGGGACGTGAAATGCATGTATCAGTTGCATGTCGGCACAGTTTATCTTTGCAGTGTTTCAGGGAAGAGAGGCTTGGTAGAGTAAAGAGAGACATTACAGGAAAGATATATCAAATAATTTAAAAGCTTGACTTCTTCTGTATCCAGTATCATGGTGGATTAAAGTAAACAGATTTAAAACCTTGGTGCATTCGTCTTTTAGATTTATATATATATATATATATAGTTGGACTATTAAGCCATGTCTACTTCCAATGATCCAATTTATTGTATGAGATAAATAATACAATGGGCTGATTGTGTTGATATCAAATCTTTAGGTCCCTGCTTGAAATCAAGAACAAACCAACTAATAACTAAAATGTTGGAGAGTTTCTCCGTTTTGGAGTAAAATTTAAATTTTTTTATAATATTACTGAAGAAGATATTCAATCTGTGCATAAAATATTTGATCTTGATGAATCAATCTAATCCAATCATCTACATTAATATTAAGTTCTCGCTAGGTTAAGTTTGTAGCATTTGTATTAGATATATTCTTTCATGATTGTATCCTACAATTTAAATGGAAAGTCTAAGAAATTAACTTTATAGTACAACATTTGTTAATTAAGATTTTGATAAGTAGAAAACATATCAATTGAAATGGGAATCCAAAATTGCAGACGTGTGATTCCAGTGCGTGAGAGAACAATAATGATTGTCCAGCTTGCCAAGCATGCCAATAATTATTAATCTGTTTCTTTAATCTAACAAGAGTTAATTATCAATTTATCATTGTACACCAATAACTCTATGAAAAAGTTCCCATTCCACTTTATTTATTTTTATATATACAAGTTCATGATGATTCATCAAAGCTATATGCAGTACATCCACTAATAGTAGAGGAATTGAGCATTTTTCCCTTCACTTTTTTTATAGAGTTCGAATCTCATATTTATTCACTAAATTGTAAAGTGCGGGAAGACCTCTCCATTGATAGTTGTGATTTTAAACCGAACTTGTAGTATTTCATCTTGCCAGATACCAATATACAATTGGTGTATTTCAAAAAAACACTATAAACAAGCAAGCGCGTGTGCTTTAGTCTCTCCCTCCTTCACTTACACAGCACTAATCATGGTTAGCAAAGTAAACCAAGGTTAATCACTTTCCACGTACTATATATAGAATTCCAATTCCTCCCCCATGCTCTCTCCTCAAGACAGACGTCCATCGATCTCTCGACATTTCTCTTTAGCTTTTTCAATCCTATCTTTCGAAGAAACGAAAAAGACCACTCAAAACGATGCAGTTTTATAGTACCTGTCTTATTTTCTCACTCTCAGTCCTTTGTTTTCTCGCTTCATGGCTGTCTTTGAATTTGATCACTCTCGTTCTATTCTCATTTTTAGCTCTTTTACCTTTTTTTCTAAATTTCTGTTTAGTCCCTGGAGGGTTTGCATGGAAAAATTACCACCATGAAAATTACGACACGCCCCTTCGCGGTCCAGTTGGGTGGCCCCTTTTAGGGAACTTGCCTCTAATGGGTTCGCTGGCTCATCGTAAACTGGCATCCATGGCGGCTTCATTGGGTGCAACCAGGCTCATGGCATTCAGTCTGGGCGTGACACGTGTCATCATCAGCAGCCATCCAGACACCGCCCGGGAAATCCTCTCGGGCTCCTCATTCTCCGACCGTCCGATCAAGGAATCCGCGCGTCTGCTGATGTTCGAGCGCGCCATTGGGTTCGCTCCTTCCGGGAAATACTGGCGTCACCTCCGCAGAATAGCGGCAAACCACATGTTCTCGCCTAGGAGAATTTCCGGTCTGGAGGGGATACGACGTCGTGTGGCTGACGAAATGTTGGTTAAAGTGAGCGAAGAGATGGAAAAGAGAGGAGCTGTGGAGATTAGAGGGATATTACAAGAAGGGTCTCTGAGCAACATTTTGGAGAGTGTTTTTGGGCGCTGTGTGTGTTCGTTAAAGGGAGAAAATGAGCTGAGTGATATGGTCAAAGAAGGGTATGCTTTGATTTCAAAATTTAACTTGGAGGATCATTTTCCAAATCTAAGGTTTTTGGACTTTTATGGAGTCAAGAGAAGGTGCCATAAATTGGCAGGTAGGGTTACAACTGTTGTGGGGAATATTGTTCAAGAAAGGAAAAGAAGCCATGCAGAATTTTTCTGTGGTGGAAATGACTTTCTTAGTGCTTTGCTATCTTTGCCTGAAGAAGACCAGTTGACAGACTCAGACATGGTCGCCATTCTATGGGTAAGGACCCTCTCTCTCTCTCTCGTTGGTTAATATAAGATAATCATTTTTCAGCACTGACGTATAAATTTTCTAACATAAAATACGTATAAGAAAAACGTGAATGGATTCCTAAGGAGTTTTTGTAAAAGTCATTTTAACGGTGAAATTTTAAAGTGGATTGATAGTTATAAGATTGAAAAGAAAGAAGAGAAAAAAATAAAGAAGGGATTCAAATGTTTTTTTTATTTGAAAGGAGAAAATTTTAGCTATATATTATATATGCCTATTAATGGCATAGAGTCAACCTCTCAAGAAAGTATATATGCCTATCTTTTGCAGTATTTCATAAAATTTAGAATTCTATTAATATTATTCTATATGAATTATGATCCTCACCCACCCTAAGTTTTTTTTAAATTTTTACATAAAATTTTAACCATTAAATTTACATATCTTTAAATATGTAAAAGCTTTAGTTATTATAAGAGCATCCTAATATATTATATATAGTGTGGAATTAGCATGAGGCACTAGTGTATCCTACCGACAATCCTTGTATAGATAAGAATGGAGTCTTGGTGTGAAGCCTTTCTCATCATTCAGGCAATATCTAAAATCCCCCGTACAGGAAAACAAAAAAAAATCTTTTTCAGAATCTACGACTTTACATGTTTTTTGTTTTTAGTGATGACAAATTGTTAGGTTGATGGGTATATATGAGATCAATATTTCTCTCTTTCCATTTAATTTTTAATTTTAAAATATGATGTGGTAAATGAGTTCTATCTATATATATATATATATATCATTTTATAATTTATTTAATAATTACAACTCATATAACATGTTATTTGAATAAAATTTTAGACAAATATTTTGAACAACTTAACATTACTCCTATACTTCATCCTCCCGCATTATAGATACATATTTCCAAGACATGTTCTCTCGTTTTCATCTAACAAAAGGACTTCACAGTTCACACTAACTACCTTAATTCGTTTTTTCAACTGTCAATTTCTTTTGACAAAATGACTCAAAAGACTTCAAGAATATTAACAAACGTTGACCAAAAGTTATTAAAAAATCAAAGGTCTTGGTTAGATTGACCACACTTGCCCATTTCAATACATGTATCTCACTACAATATACCATATCTTCTTCTGTAACTCTTTTTTAAAATCATTTATTTATTATAAACTATCCAATAATTTATTTGATAACTGTTTTGTTTTTGTTGTGGGATTATATAGGAAATGATATTTCGAGGAACAGACACTATCGCGATACTACTCGAATGGATTATGGCGAGAATTGTATTGCATCAGGACATACAAACAAAACTCCAGCACGAGATTGACACGTGCATCGGCCAACATAGGCACGTGCAGGATTTTGACATCCCAAACCTTCTTTACCTGCAAGCAATAGTCAAAGAAGTTCTGCGAATGCATCCTCCGGGCCCACTGCTATCCTGGGCCCGCCTTGCCATTCACGATGTCCACGTGGACAAGATCTTCGTGCCAGCTGGCACAACAGCAATGGTCAACATGTGGGCCATAACCCATGACCCAACAATCTGGAAGGACCCATGGGCCTTCAAGCCCGAACGGTTCATAGAAGATGACGTGTCCATCTTGGGCTCGGATTTAAGACTTGCACCGTTTGGATCGGGCCGTCGAGCTTGCCCCGGCAAGGCACTTGGACTAGCCACCGTGCACCTCTGGTTTGCGCGGCTTCTCCACCAATATAGGTGGCTGCCGGCAGCGCAGCCCGTGGATCTCTCCGAGACCTTGAGGCTCTCTCTCGAGATGTCGAAACCGCTGGCATGTCGTGCCCTTCCCCGTCTAGCTAGTAGCTCCGTAACATGATTGTAAGTAGAAAAATTTGTGCATACTACGCTGTGCAAGAATACTAAAATGGTGTGTCTCATCCAAAGTTTTGGACCTGGTTGGTAGAGTTTTTAAAAACCTACTTTTAGCTTTTTATGCTCAAAAACACTTTTAGAAATATTTGGATGTTCTCGTAGAAGAGCTTTTAAGTTTTAAAAGTTCTTCCGGACAAAGTCAAAATATATAATTTTTACAAGAAGAACTTCCAATAATTCAAAAGTCCAGCTAAACAGGGCCTTTGCGTAACTATTGCGTGGATAGGAACTAGGAAGGGACTAAATCCTATGCCCTCAACCCAAAATCTCTGTGAGGGCTCCTAAACACCTTAAAGTTTGCTGTTTTTAATAATTAAATCAAGTTCGTTGAGTTTGAAGAATTGTATTTAAAAATCACTGATAATTTAAATGTATGAAATTTATTAGAGAAAAGCCACACATCTTTACAGCTATAAAATATGATCACTTTAATTAATTGCCTTCAAGAATATATATATATATTGTGGAAACTACCATAGCTCCAACTGGTGATATTGCTTTGTAGTGACGGAACAGTTGCATGAGTGTGAAATAAAAATGGAGTAGATAGTGAAGAAGATGACATCAAAATCGTTTTCGAAGCAGACATGGTGGGGCAAGAAAGAATCTTTACAATAGTATTGCACTCAGTTTATAGTGATGATAAGCTTTTGCTTGTAATGTCCCACCACCTAAGATTTAACATTTGTAACGCATAAAAATAACAAGCACTTGATCGCACTATCAATAGAAAGCTTGCATGTGAGAGGGATGTTATCATAAATTGGTAATTGGTATGGATGAAAGTGACTTGTTTAATAATTATATTTATTTTATATTTAAAAAAAAGAAGTTTTTACTTGATAATTTATATATATATATATATATATATCTTATTTTTGTAAAAAATAAAATAAAATATTATCTCTTTTTTTCACACAATAAATTGTCATAATATGAGTAGATGTCTTTTAATTACCTCTTTTTATTATCCGTAATTTCATTAAAGTGCGTATAATTAATATCCATAATAATATTAATATATGTTCCTTGTATCGAGCAATTGAGCTACAAGAAAAAGGTAAAAAGGACTTTATCTATATATTGCATATTATTGACTCATCGTGAGCATTCTTTTTTCCTTTTATTTTACATGCATGACATGATGACTTGCCCAAAAACTTTTGTCAAAAACTAGTCGATGTAAAACAAAACAACTAAACAAGAAGCATACGGATTAATTATTCTCTTTCTTCAGATAAGTAATAGACGATGAATCTGAGTTCAATTTGTTTTATAAAATAAATAATACCTGAAGTGATTTTTAAATAAATACTTAATAGATATGTTTATGAAAATGATGAGTTAATTTGAAATGAAAATACTTTTAAAGGATTTATAAATTACTATGATATGCAGTGTAAACTAATAATTGCTACCACATTTCTAAAAAGATATAGTAAACCGATTTATTCGTAACGATCGCATCTTCTTATAAATTATATAATATTTACTATTAATTTATTACATCATTTGAGATAAATTTTTTTTAAAAAAAAAATGTAACGTTATTGCAAGCCACAATGAGATTTTTATATAAAGTTTGTCGTTTTTGGTTGAGCAATATTGCTTAAATATAAGAAAATGGAACCAATTTTTTTAACAATATATTATTATAAACGACAATGGGATTTTTATAGAAAATTTGTCCTTTTGGGTTGAGCAATATTGTTGCTTAAATATATAAGAGAATTGTCAAGATAAATAATCAAGGCACGAGCCCAAAGTTTTCGGCTTTAAAAAGAGATCGATCCAAACAATCTCATTTACAGCTTGAAAGCTGAACCCCTTTAAGCCTTTTTTTTTTTGTTCCATGCAATTAAACATATTGACACCAACTTTTAATTAAACATGTTAATGCTCCACATATCTTCAGTCTCATTGAATTGGGACCCTCCACGTACCCTCCTTTTTTCAATATCTGCTGTATCATTAGCTTCATAAATATTCAACATTGATTTTGCTTTTTTTTTTTTTTTCTTTTACGTTTCATTAAAAGAGATAGATATATATATATATATATATATTTTAATAGATAAATGGTTCGAATTTAATAGGACTTAAACTCTTATCACTAAAGTACATATAATGTGTATCAACTATTTAAACTATGAATAAATGTTTAAAAAAAAATCAGTACTATTGATATATTTAAATTTGCAACATCAATTCGTGGAAGATTGGTATGCAAATATTGATTTATGAAATTGAACTATATATTTATTTAATTTATCTCAAATTTTATGAATTATAAATTAATATTATTTTTTTGTCACCAAACAATCTATCATTTGATTATTTACCTCCCGAATATAGTTTTCAATTGTGAGTCCCATATAAATCTTATCAATGGCTTGAAGGTATCATTCCATTTCAACATTTTATTTAAATATCATAGTATTTTTTAATGTTCACATATCTAAATTTATTTATTTCACTTATTGAACTAAATATATTTTGTTTTAATTTTATTTTTTTCAATTATGTCAAATAACATAATCAGACTATAGAATCATGAAATCCATAAATAGAGAGAACCGTTGTTATAAATATGGTTATTTTTATTTTTGAAAAGCTAACTTTAGTGATATTGTATGTTGTCATTATCGATAATGATTTAATATAAAAAAAATAATAACAAAATTAATAACTTTATACAAAACTGATTAATGATGAGACAATTTGATGTTGTTTTCTTCATCACCACATCAAGAAGTTGATTACTAAAGAGATCCAAAGATAATAATAAAGCTCCAAAATTTATGATTTGTATGTCGTTTTTGTGTTGAGTGCATTTCACAAGTGTTCTCCATGCAAAACCATATAAAGGTGACTGATTTGTCCACATAATTAAACAAATTAAAAAGTTAGCTACTACTTTCAAGAGTGTATGAATTGATACAATTTACTTTTTTTTTTGGCGAACGCGAATTTTATTGAAATAGATTGCAAATATTGTAATAGATTTTGCTTGAATTTGACATATCTTCTCGTTAAATTCTCAGATATTATCTAGCATGTGTCCATGCTCATTAAAAAAAAAAACATCAAACGGTTAATACGACTCTTATTAAAAAAAAATTAAGAATTTACTTATTACTTAATTTCTCCATGAAATTATTTTTAATTATAAAATAATGAAGAAGATGGACATGCAAGTGAGAAGACAACATGAATATTATTTTGATTTAAACTTTCAATTTAAGTCGTGTCACGTTAGAAGTCAGAAAGGGCCCTAATCACATAGCAATAGGAAACTACACCAACCTATCCTAAAATTACCATTTAAATTCTATTGTTGTGATGGTATTGTATGGGGTAATGGGAGGTTTTGTCCAAAAATAATTTCGATTCCAGGATGATAAAAAGCATAGCAATAATAATCAAACAGTATAATTTGTTCTAAAAAATTTCAGATGACAAAAGTGACTAAATTCATGGGGAAAAAAAATAACTTCTTTAATTAAATGAACAAAATGAATGTCTTAAATCACCATAATTTGCATTTC
The DNA here is from genome assembly GCA_003430845.1 of Xanthoceras sorbifolium. NCBI lineage: Eukaryota > Viridiplantae > Streptophyta > Magnoliopsida > Sapindales > Sapindaceae > Xanthoceras > Xanthoceras sorbifolium. Next base: position 12,915,123 of record CM010621.1, read on the forward strand.
TAGCTTGAACAGGTTGACTTTCGGGAAAATTGGGCTCGAACTCGTTAAAGGGCCCACTTCGTGGATCATTTGGGCCATGATCGAAACAGATCCATATAAGTTGGATCTGGATCCACTTGCTGTTGATCTTGACACGTGGCGCAGGATAAAACTACCACGTTAGGTGCCTGTAGTTTAAATCTTTTTGAGAGCGATAGAATAGTAGCTTTCTAAGCAAATCCACGGAAGGTTTTTGAAGTTCAATTTTCAAAAATTTCAAAAAAGATTCTCCGCACGAGGCACCGTAATAATTGAAACAATAACAGGGTCGGCTGGTCGCAGTAATCTTTACAATTGACCCTTGGAGTTTTGATAATTCATATATCCAACCACATATATTATCTGAAATGTCCCTACATTATATGTATATACATAATATATAATTTGTTCGAAGGGATGTCATCTCATTTTCTATAACTTAAATCTTTTTTATTTAGACAGACAAAGTTATTGCAATAGGGTTATGAATAAAAATTTAATTGATAAAAATATCTATTGATAAGTGAATCCGTTTAGAATTAACGTGATACAAGTATATATCCATCGATGGTATTTTTTTTTTTTTTTTAGTTTCGTTACACTTTTTTTTTTTGGTCGCGTATTGAGTTTTTTTCTTTTAAATATTACCACATGTGGTGTGACGATTCAAACCCGTGATATTGTCAAGTTAAATGAGTGTCCTAGACCACTAAAATATATTGGACAGTGTTTGTCATGTATTAAATTTTAATGATGTGATTTTTTGATATTAGGGTGTAAATCCTTATTGAGTGAGAAAATATATTTAAAATTATGTTATATTGTGTTGAAATTAGTGTGAGGAGTGACAACTGACAACAATATTTATTCTTATCTTATTTTTTTCCTTTCCTCATTAGAAAAAAAAAATCCAATTGAAATTTGACCGAATATTATATTTTTATGCACTAAAATCATTAAACACAGTCAACAAAATTATTATTATAAAGTACAAACTATAATTGTTAATAAAATTCTAAAATATAATCACCGTGTAGAAGTCATAACATTATAAACTATTCAATATTTTTTTATCGTAATTAATACAACACGTTATAATTTATTGCGTAAGTATAGAGCAATTTATTAATATAAGGAAAATGTTAGTATATATCATTAGAGCACATGTTAATGATTAAATGAATAAAACATTATATCTAATTTTTTAAGATACCAACAAATGTGCAATAATATATTAAAAGAATAAATATAAACCGAGTAATTAAGTTTCAAAAGCATGTTAACATGATCTTTAAAATGATTACTTCAAACAATAATATAATTTTCACGATGAATATACTAATAATTAATATTTTTATGATGAATTGTCTAAAATGTGAATTATTAGTAAAAAAAATACACTAAAAATGAGAAAAAAACAAATTAGTTTATCATATTAAACAATAAAATAAAAAGAATGAATATTATAATTATAAATATTATCCTGTCGAGTATAAATTATATGAATAATCGTTCAATCAATGAAAAATATTTAATATTTTTCATAAATATATAAATAAAAGGACCCATACACGTTGAAGTGTAATATAGAATAAAATGAGGGCTTTGGTTACAAAATTCAGAAAATAAAAGGGACACAGCATCAACAGCATCACGGGATAGAAAAACAAATAACAAAAAAATAATTTCTCTCACAGAAATCTTTTCGAACAAATCAATTTATTAACCGACGCCGTTTCAGAGATTAAGCTGAAGAAAATAGAGAAAGGCCGTTGACCACTCTCACATCTCTCAAAGTCATGTGTACTCGCTGCTTTCTACTAAACGTGGGACGTGGCCAAACCTTCCGTATAATTCTGAAACGTGTTGTTCACTAAAGCGAGTACGAAATTTCATTACAGCAAACGCGAGTAGGGAGGGTCTGATAAGCACTTCACTTAAAAAAATTGTAAAATCGGATAATTATTTCCAAACACACGTTATTTTATCATCACAGTCCCTTGATCAGGCAAAAAATAATTTTCGATCCCTCTCTCATTTTCCCTCTCTTTTCCATCTTTGGAGGGAAAAAACAAAAACTCGACCAGAAAACCAAAAAAATTAAAGGAAAAAGAAATCCTGAGCTCTTCTGGCAACTGGTAACGAAGCTAGGGTTTTAATGGACTCGCATTTATTCACTATCAATATTCTTCTTTAAATTTTCACTTCGCTTATTATTATTATTTTTATTTGCTTGATTACAGGGACAGTTCACAGTTACCGTGACCTCAGCTTCTGATTTTCTCCTTTTTTTCGATTTTGTCGGAGGTAAGCATCTTCTAGTTAGTTAACTTTGGTTGTTGAAATTTTTGTATTTCGTCGAGTTTGGGTTTGGTTTTCGTAGGGTTTGATTGTGTAAAAGTTGCATGTTTGATCTAACTTGAATTAAATGCCGTACTTTTGCGGAGTTGGTGTGGTGATTCACATGGGTTTGTTGATTTGTTGACGTTTCGGTGTTTTGTGTGTTTTGACCTTGATTTTGTAGTGTTCAATGTAGGGTCTAGGGTTTGAGCTTTAGATTTTGACTTGGTAATTTTATGAAGTAGAGAGATCATAGAACAACTTGCTTTAATGTCTTGCACTATACCTTTTATTTGGTTTGAAAATGTTAAATGGGGAGCTTGTTGTAGTTGTTGATTGAAAAGCTCGAGTAAGTTCATAATCTTGAAGAAATAGATATTGCTTTTTTATGTTGGTTATTGGTTACTGTTTCTTGGCAGTAATAATAGTGATCCTGTTGAAGTGAATTTGAACACTTTCTGGAAAACTAAGAATCTCTAAATTGAGACCATTTGTTTTCATGCATAAACCAGGTGGAGAAAATTTTGGAGACCCTCGATTAGCTTTTATGATGTAGTATTTAATTGGTGTAAAGAAAAACTCTGTTACAAGAACTTTAATTTGAATTTAAACAAGATATTGCTTTATTTGTTTATTTGTTTTGGTTGCTACTTGCATATTTTTGAATTCTTAGTGAAGCCTGTACTGAAGCTAATTTTATGGAACTTTCCATGGATAACTCCATTTGTTGCTTTGATTTCTGGCAAAGTTTCAAAGCTTAGACTTCCTTGCTCTAGTTAATCATTTCAATCCAATGATTGTTAGTGGTGGTATGTTGGAAGTTCTAAAATGAGCAATTGAATGTTTAAGGATTATTTTAATCTTTTGTGAGTTATACTAATTAGTTAATTATGTATCATTTTAAATAATTGGCTGCTTGTGTCAGTCAAATATTATTTTTAAATTTTATGCTGCAGCCAAGTAGGAAGTGACAGACTTCTGAACATTGGGACATTCTTCTTTGGAAATGCAAACCAAGAAAAAAGTTAATGGAAGAAACGCTTCTCGGTCAGAGCATGCCAATCCCAGGGTTTCAAGAGCATCAAAAAAGGTGTCTGAAAATGGACAAGTTACGGAAAAGAAAGTCACAGAGCTAATTACATCTTCAGTTAGAAAGCAGAAACTGGGTAGGCTATTGTCTTTTCTTGTGCTGGTTTATTATATTTTTGAGAGAATTCCTTCTGTACCAGTTCATTTTGTATGCAACAAACACTTTTTAAGAATACTTTATATGGCATTCTTGATAATTCAGCGTTGACTATAAAAGTTCAATAATTTGACCGAGAGTCCAATTTAACTATGTATCTGCTACCTTAATTGAATATAAAATGTCCATCATCGTTTTTTTTTTGCATTCTTACATGACCTAGAGCTGTTTCCTACATATTGTTTTATTTTGTTAGTTTACTTGTGTTTTCATAGCCACATGTTAATTGTTTGACAGGATTCCAGTGAGAAATTCTTACATTTAGAGTGTTGTTATTTTATCTTTTGTTTAAATTTTGCGTATGAGCCTGAAAAAGAAGTTTTGCAGAACTCTAAGAAGATGATAGTAAAAGGAACCTGTAACAAGTTTCTAGTTGGAGTTGAACCATTACACTTAATTTTTTTTTTGGTTTATCTATTTATCTGAAAAATTATCTTAGAATTAATACTAAGTAACTATTAATATAAATAAGTTTTTCATGCCCATCTTGTGCATTGTAACTATTCTTTTCTGCATCATACTTTGTTATGTTTTTATATACTAAGTCAAGTTAATTGCTTTCTCTCGCAAATAATTCAGTTAGCATTCTTCCAAAGAAAAACGGGCAATCCGTTGCAGCTACCAATTTGAATACTCTATATGGTTCTGTGAATGATGAGACCAGTGGTGCTTGTTTGGGAAATGATCCGTTTAATGGAGCTTCCATGGAGCATAAGGTAATTGTCTAGCTTTAGCAATTCTGCTTGTGTTAGTCAGCATTCTATAGTCATGCCAAGAATAAGCAAAAGACTGTTTTGCAATCTCGAAAATAGAGATTTTTGTTTTCTGCTCCTAGCATATCTTTAATCCAAAGGTTGTTCGTTTATCATGTTGATATCTTTGTGAGGATATTTCTCTTTCAGATATCCTTTGGGTTCAATCTCATGTAAGATAACATTAAAGTCGTTTCTTGTTTTGTGCATTAATTTCTGTGGAGCATGTTTAATGAAAGGATCGTGTGAATTTTAAAGTCATAGAAAAGGAAAAATACACACACTCACACACACATATTCACTATGAAGATTCAGTTGTATAATTTCTTAAATTGTGTTGCAGGGTTCTAATGAAGAAACTGCTCACTGTGCATCTGAAACAATCTTTTCTCCTACCTTTCACATCTCAAAAGTTGCGGCAGGGGAAATTGATGGTGGAGGTAGTTGATAAAATTTACAGTTGTTAGTACAGGTTTTATTGTATCTTTGTTTGTTCTCTCATAATTCTTATATGTAACTCCTATCTAGTTGATTTTGGCAAATTTTTTCGGAATGGAGACCAGACTTTCCATGACGCAAGTGGGATGGAGTGCTCAAAGATTGATATGCTGGATGGTCATATTACTAGAGAGACTTCTGAATCCACTTTTGGCGCGGAGAAGAACTACAGTGAGAACATATTGACTGCAACAAATGCAACATGCCCCGGTAATATTTAAGTAGATACAAGAACATGATCTGAAAATTTGTAAGTCTGGTGAGCAGATGGTTATAAGATAAAAATGTTGTGAATCATGATATAATGCAGAATCAGAAGGGGCCAGCCTTTCCTCCGAAGTTTCAGCCATTTATCTTGCTATGAAGAATTCAAAGCTGGAATGTGTCGATGAGCATGGTCAAGAGTCAATGTCAAGTGATGTTTGTGTGGAGGATGATGAGTATGAGGATTTTGATGATTTTGATCCTTTTTTATTTATAAAGAACTTACCAGACTTATCATCTGTGGTCCCCACTTTTCGGCATATGCTGCTACCTAAACAGACCCGGAGTTGCCCGCCTACCACTCTTGTTCTTGACTTGGATGGTAAGAAATTTTGGGTATAAATATTTCTTAAGTCTCCATCACATGTATGTAAATTTAAATCTGGAAATATTTGTCATATCAGGATTTACACTCCCTAGTCCCTAGTTGGTTATTCATGTTACTTGATTATATTGATTAGAATGTCACATCAAGCTTTTCTATCCTACTCCCTCTGTCACATCGAGCTTTTTATATTTTGATTACTAAACATTTAAAAATAAGGCAACATTTGTTTCTATATATAAATTTCGAGTATGAATTATGCTGATTATTGCTGTATACCGGTGGTTTCTTGGTTTTTGAGTTTCTAGTGTTAAGTCACGAGATGCAAGGTTGTGATTTCTAACTTTTTTTTTTTTTGTTCTTCTTCAGTAGCATGTCATTTCTTATCTTACTGAACAAGTGAATATATGTCATCTCTGTTCTGCTTTTGCAATATAATTTATGAATGCATCTTCAATTGGCATATCAGTCCAAAGACTCACTCTGGTTTTCCTCGTTTCTAGTTCAAGTTTCAGAATTGATGTTCAGAGTAAACTGCATTGTTTGAAAAAATGCTACTCTTTATTTTCCTAATCATGAATAACTTTCCTTCTATCTTGTAATTTTCCTGGTATTGATTAATTTACTTTGATTTGGCAGAAACTCTGGTGCATTCGACATTAGAACCTTGTGGCGATGCAGATTTCACATTCCCTGTAAATTTTAACCTCCAGCAGCATACTGTCTATGTACGATGCCGCCCTCACCTCAGAGATTTTCTGGAGAGAGTTTCCAGTCTTTTTGAGATCATAATATTTACTGCTAGTCAAAGTATTTATGCAGAGCAGCTTCTAAATGTGCTTGATCCAAAGAGAAAATTATTTCGCCACCGTGTTTACCGTGAATCCTGTGTTTTTGTGGAGGGCAACTATCTTAAAGACTTGTCAATTCTTGGCCGTGATCTAGCGCGTGTTATCATAATTGACAACTCTCCACAGGTATTGTCTGGAATTCCTCTGTGTATGAATTTTATATGAATACTTATGCCAGTGGAGACCCTATTCCTTATATCAGCAACAAAAATCTTACATCTTTAGGTTAGTAAACTTTTTTATAATGGCGGGTTACATAAGCATTGTGGCTGAGATTCAGTTTCTTTATTGTGTTAAATAAAAAATCCAGTTTCTGTATCTTCCAGTTAATTGACGATTTCACTCTCTTATTGTTGTGAACGTTTATAATTGCGTATTCCCTTGCCTACTGTTTGGATGAGCATCAGAATAAGTCCAACCTATGGGGCATTTTGGCCATGAATATGAGACTAATTTCTTAATGAGGTTGATGATTTCCTTTCTAGGCATTCGGGTTCCAAGTGGACAATGGAATTCCGATTGAGAGCTGGTTTGATGATCGTTCAGATCAAGAATTACTTTTACTACTACCCTTTTTGGAGAGCTTGGTCGGGGTTGAGGATGTCAGGCCGATGATTGCTAAGAAGTTCAATCTTCGGGAGAAAGTAGCTGCTGCCGCTTATCCTCCTTTCACTTCACATAGAGGAGATCCTTTTGAAAGGTGAGCCTGGATGTGAATCCGGTAACTTCAACTTATATGGACTGATTTTGCCCTGTATTTGTAGACAATTAACGTTTCGAAATTCTCTTTGCTGAGTGAAGTCTTTGCAAGACTGGTTTGAAGTTAAATGGTCTGCTTTCAACTGGAAAAAGCGAAAATTTGATCAACACTGTAATCATGTATAAAACAGTTGAAACCTCTTTATACAAAGAAGATAGCAGCCAAAGTGCTTTATAGGCTATTCTTAGATGAGAGTAGCTTGAAATAATTTTTCTTTTAAATAATTGAGAAATATATGTATAATGTTACAAGTTGGAAGGTGATGAAAATTTTCTCCTTCTCGGAGAACTTGATAGAGAAATCACAGTTGAATTTTTATATATATGATCAAGGATGGTAACTTTCCTGGTACAATAGTAGACAGATGGTAGATATATGATTAAATTCACTTGGTTCTTTTATTGTTATTGGCTAATAGCTTTTTTGTTGTTTAATTGTATTATTTTCAAAATGGAAATGGATTGGAGAGGCTTCTCTTATAACATGTTCTATATATTTTACTCGTTTTCATGTCTTTTTTTAAAAGTTTGTGATTGTTGTTAATAAGTTATAAAAGAAATAAATCTTTATCACGGTATCTATGTTATCTATATTATTACCAAACGCAATTGGACACCCATTTATAACTTAAACGGATAATGTACATTCTTTTTGCCTTGAGAGTTTAAGTCTCACGAGCATTTATCTTGTTGGTTTGAAAGAGTTTATGGGGTTTCAGTCACTAAGGCAAGTGACTTTCGGTAACTATTTTAAAATTATTACTTTTTTTTAGAAAAAAATTACACCTAAACTTTTATTAAAAAAAATTATATAATTATATTATATTTTATATATATATACAGTTCTTAAAAATTACATAAATTGTTACATAATTTATTAATTATTAGATTATAATAAATTGAATGGTTGAAATGCGTTCATAATTTTAATTATAATCACATTAGTTTACTTTAAATAAATGTGTTATCTCTCCTCTCTTGTAATTAATAAATTATTTAATAATTATTTCTCTCTCTTTATTAACTATATTTACTATTCTTTCTCATATTTATCACCTTGCATGAATTCATATTCGTAAATTCATTTTTCTTTCTTTTCTTTCCCCCTAGTATTTTTTTTTTCATTCTTATCTTTCTTACTTCTATTTAGAGTAAATTCATCCCTTAATTCCTATAAATACAATTTTAATGTAGTCAACTCTTTTTTTATTCAAATACTCATCCTAATTTGTTAGAAGAGTAATCATCATACCTTAAAAAACATACAATATCGTATTTTTAAATTTATATTTTAAATTTATAGAAATAAAAATAGATAAAATATTTGTTTCTTTTTTTCTTTTTTTCTTTTTTGAAAGAGGAAAATTCATTACTAGCTTGCATATTTAGGAAAGTTCTTGCTTTTTAAAATTAAAATATAGACTTAACTTAGCACTGATTTTAATTAAAATGGTGCTTTTATGGTTTTATTTTGTTTAACCATATTAAACGTTGGTAAAGAAATACCATAAGTATAAAAATATGAGACAAATGTAAAAAGTGGGAGATAAGAAATATAAATAATTATTAAATATTTTATTAATTATGAGAGAGAAGAGAATAAAGTAAAGGAGGGATAAAAAATAGATATATTAAAGTGATTAAAATTAAAAATATAAGTACATCTCAATTATTTAATTTATTAAATTTAAAAATTAATTAATTATGTAATAATTTATAATTTTTAGGGACTTCCATATATATATATATATATATATATATTTTGAAAGAATCATGGGCTGAAGATTGTCATTCACCCATAGCTATCGAAGTGAAAAGTGCAAATACGTTACAAACTGTATTTCAAGCACATAACAAACCGTGAATCGCCACGTCATTCTCTGTGGACCGAAATACCCTCTTGTGAAATGACAATTTTCACCTTCACTCGTCACGCTATCCGCATTTTTTCACTTAACCACGGTAAGGTTTCCTTCTAACCATAGTTAACTAACGGTCTATTTATACCGGCAAAATCCTTCGCGTCCCGCCACTCGCTCTTGTTTTAATTTTTTTACACAATTCAAATTTTCAAATCAAGCGTTCTTGGTTCTCTCTCAGATTCTCATTTTCAGTGATTTTCAATTTTGTTCAGTCTCCAGCTATGGTGAGCCTAGAATTCTTCGTCTAAATGATATTTTCTTGTTCATTTTTTCATATATTCTTCGTCTCTCTTATTCAATCGATAGTCAATCTCCTTTTTAATCGTGATCGTTTTCAGGTTGTTGCACAGAAAGTGAAGGAAGCGGAGATCACCGAACAGAACTCGCTCCTTCTGGTAATCAACGATTCATATCCGATCACCACACTTTTTTCTGTTTTACATCTTGAACGCTTCAGTTTTAGGCTAAAAAACATTTTTCGATTTTAAATCGTCCACCAAATCACTCTCGTTTGGCGATTTATAGGTGACATTGAGAGAGTAATTTTAAAGGTTTTGAAGAAGAAATGTTTTGTATAATATTAAATGTAGATAATCAAGAAATTGAAGCTCTCGAGTTAACTAGTAGAGATCTAATTTGCTCTTCTTCTATGGAAATGTATTGCGATTAACTGATCATGCACGATGAAGACTCTAAGATTTTTATGTTCAATGTTCATGTTCTTCGTTCTTGTTTTAAATTCTAATGTTCTCTTCTGTCAATTTTGAGAGAAACCTGCTCTGTTACGCGGTTCATTTTAGTTGGTGAAAAACGAGCGGAGCATCCTATTTTTACTATCTGTTTCGAACTTGTTTGTGAAATGATGACATGAAACTAGCAGAGAAATCTCGTTCTAGGTTTTTCTTTTATGTATTTGTGATAGGATCTCAGATCATTTCAATGAATTTATTTTGACAGACAAGGAACCTGCTTCGTATTGCTATATTCAATATTAGCTATATCCGAGGCCTTTTTCCGGAGAAGTACTTCAGTGATAAGTCTGTTCCTGCTTTAGGTAAAGCTTGTTCTTATTGGATCTTCATTGAGTTTTGGTTGATGATTTTGACTATTGACTGCCAAAGTTTCTTTAAAATTTGTGTGATAATCATTAGAGATGAAGATCAAGAAGCTGATGCCGATGGATGGCGAGTCACGTAGACTGATTGATTGGATGGAGAAAGGCATGCTAATTGATTGCATTTATTTATATAAGCTTCTTGTTTTCTCTTTCTTTTCGTTTCTCTTTGTTTATGGAATTGGATATATTTGTTATTATTTCTTTCAGGTGTTTATGATGCGCTGCAGAAAAAATATCTGAGGACACTTTTGTTCTGTGTATGTGAAGCAGTTGAAGGGCCAATGCTTGAGGAATATGCATGTAAACTTCTGGGAGAACACTTAGATTTTTGTGTGTATATGGCTAGTTGCTCATTTTATCATCTGCACATTTTTGTGGTTTGATTGGTCACTATAGAGTAATTCACCCAGCAATCGTGCTTGTCAATAATCATTTCTGTGAATATTTCCATTTGATTCTCTTTTTTTGCCTACATTTTGACAGGATTTATGAATTAGAATATGTCTTCTTTTGCAGTTTCTTTTAGTTACTCCAATTCTGATAGTCAAGAAGTTTCCATGAATATCAATCGGACTGGAAACAAGAAAAAGGGAGAAACATTCAAGTGTAACTCCACAACAGAAATTACTCCCAATCAAATGAGGTAGTTTAAACAAAATTACTGTGTCAAATTATTTTTCACTCTATTGCTGAATGGCTTTAAAACTTGTATAGGGTGTATTATGTTGACTCTTGCCACTATCTTAATATTCAGGAGTTCCGCTTGCAAAATGGTCCGCACACTGGTTCAGCTGATGAGAACTCTAGATAAAATGCCTGAAGAAGTTAGTTAGAGGCTTTCTAAATTTCATTTGGCTATGCTTTTGCATGATTGAACTATGATTTTTTTAACTGATGGGCTTGTTATTTGTTGTCTTTAGCGGACCATACTGATGAAGCTGCTCTATTATGATGATGTGACGGTATGTCTATTAAACTGCTTTCATCAATCTTTGTTTTGTGCATTTTCATGTGAGTTTCTTTTCTGATTATGATTTTTCACAAAATCTTTTAGTTGCTACTCGCTAGATATGAAGCATGGAATATTTGTCTTGGCTGGACTGTACCATGTTTGAGTTGGTATATGCATGCTTGATAATGCATTTCAAATCACATAAGTATGTGCCTTTGCATACAGATTTATGGCTAGTTGACTGATATAAATGGCATGTAAATTTGTCGTATGAGGTCCTTTTGCATCTTTTGAAACTATAGTTTGAGCAATCATTTTAGAATCCTTTCTCTTTTCCCTTTGAGGAACATATTTAACATAATTAAAGATTAGTAACGAGACAATCATATCACCTTGCAGCCAGTTGATTATGAACCTCCATTCTTCAAAAGCTGCACAGAAGAAGAAGCTCATAATTCATGGACGAAAAGTCCTTTGAAAATGGAGGTTGGGAATGTCAACAGCAAGCATTTTGTGTTAGCTCTTAAGGTAAGAGGTAGGAACATTGAGAATGGCTACGATTTAGTTTTGTTTCTTTTTATATTTAAGGTCATGTTTTACACTCCTGGTTATTTGTACAGGTAAAGAGCGTGCTTGATCCTTGTGAGGATAATGATGATATGCAAGATGATGAAGTAAGCCTGGGAGCTGATTCTGTAGAAAGGGACGGGTCTTCAGAATCTGACACCGAGGTTAAGGATGAGGTCATTTTAATTTTTAGAAATTTGATTGTATTGTTCTTTCAGCTAAATGTAGAAACCATTGTACTTATTTCAGGTTAACCCATCACAAGAAAATCAATACATTCTAGCACCAATTGGTAATTAAATCCAACGGTTTTTTCTGTGCTCTTCCTAATATTTCCCTGAGGGGCTGCCACTGCATGTGTGAACTAACTATGGTTATCCGACAGATAAGCAATGTCCAGAGGAAGATGATGGCATGGTCGATGAAGGTACATATCACAGTTAAACACAACACTCTTCATGATAAAACGAGAGGCATACAATAATTGACTATTTTAAGATAGGAATTTGTTAAACTTAGTTTTTGATACTGTTTCCTTGCTTTTTTTTTTTTTACCCCTTTTAGGCGTGTACCTCTTCAAATATTCTATAATTTGCTGGGGCTATAAGATGAATTATTGGGCTGGATCCAATTTTGATTGTGATCTATTATTTATACACCATGCAGGTTGTACTCAAGATGCAGAGGAAGATGAACGACAACTGGCCAGGGTAAAGGACTGGATCAACAGCCGTCGCCTTGATACTGTTGCACTTACTGATGTTCTATCAAATTTCCCAGACATCTCAGTGGTAAGAGCTTCTATTTTTCCTCCTCCAGATTCCTTTCCAATGTCTTCTGACAAAAATGATAATCTTATTTTGATATTTTTTTTAGCTCCAATGGTAATAAGTTTAAATGTTTAATGCAGGCTTTGACTGAAGGTAGATGGAGTCTCTGATTTAATTAAGTTTGAACAAGGAGAGGAGAGATGTGCACTGCCGGATTTTTGAATTCTTTAACAACTTTGCCGCTGTTTTATATTTTTTTCTTTACTCCATTTCAGAAATAATGGACAAGCTTGTGAAAGAAGGTTTATTATCAAAAACTGGAAAGGACACGTACACCATAAACAAGCAAGAGGTTTATTCTTTTTATTTATTTCTTCTTGTATGAATTCTTATGTATGAAATATGAATCAAAATTCTCTCCTTAGCTACCTGTTTTTGGCTCACACTCCTTTTCTTGGTCCGAAACACAATATCAGAAATTTGACTATGAATTCAGCCTGGTGAAGGAAGAAATGGATGGTGTCTCACTTGGTGACATAACTCCTAGGGTAGAAGATTACATATACACGAAGGTAACTGAGATTTATGCTCTTTTTTTTAAGATAAGATCTGTAGTGTTCTAATCTGAATTGTCTTTTAATTCATTGGAGCAGTTCCTGTGTTAATAAATTATTAAATTAACGTTTTGTGTTAAGTTAGTTTGCCTTTCATATTCTAGTGTTCTTTTTATTTTGGGTGGTTTTGTTATTCTCTTTGTATGAGATCCTGTTTTCAAATGTTAGACTAGCTCGTAGTCAATTCCCTCAATTATCGAAACTAAAATCAGCAGTTCAACAGAGCCCATTATGTTTTTATTGCATATGAAAAATGTGTTCATATTACTTCCAATTCAGCAACCCTTTCTATGTGGTTATTATATCTGACATGGCATATCCTGAGTCCTGACGTTGTTATGATATTAGGCCTTATATCATGCTCTTCCTATGACCTATGTAACGGTAGCAAAGCTTCAGAACAAGATGGAAGGAGAAGCCAGTCAATCTACTGTCCGCAAACTAGTTGATAAGATGATCCAAGATGGTTACGTCGAAGCCAAAGGAAATCGCAGGCTAGGTTTGTGCAGCCTAGTTGAAAACTTCTTGCTTGGCATAATCTGAGAGTACTGAATTGTCTCAATTGGTTTCCGGGGTTTATCTTCTGTTGACGCAGGCAAGCGTGTGATCCATTCTAACCGGACTGAACTAAAGCTAATGGAAGTCAAGAAAGCATTGGATGTTGATGATGCTATGGTGACAATTACAATCTTTTTTCTGTGGTTTTAAATAACTCTAGGTTCTTATATTTTTGTCAAATTCTTCTCTAATATATTGATTTTGAACAGGACGTGCATACCAATGAACCGCATAACAAATCCAACAATCAAGAATTCCACAAAATGGGTACCTGATTCTCTTCTAGAATTGTAGTGTAGCATATTTACATGCTAGAAATGACTACTAACACTATGTTTCTTTCAATTATCAGGAGGCAACCACAAGGACATCTCTACATGTGGTGCCCTTCACTCTATTGGATCAGATCTCACTCGCACAAGGGGCAGGTCTGACATTCATCAAAATGGTTCTATTAGGAGTGAGCAGACCATCTCAAAGGCAGGAAACACCCCCACAAGCAGGGCTGAGGTCAGTTTGGTGTTGAACTCTAGCTCCTGACTTCAGGAGATATTTGGCTATGATTTGCAGAGTTTCGCAGCTTATTATATATAATTTACTCTTGGAATTCTGCAGCCAGTAGCTTCAAGAGAGAGTTTTGTACCAGGAAATGAGAACATCAAAGCAAATGGAAACACAAATTATTCTGATGAGGCAGACAATGTCATTGGTAGTAGATCCACCCAGGACAAGAGGTTCAGGAAAACAAGCACGGTATGCTTCAATAAAGCACTGTATATATATATATATATATAAAAGAATTCCTGTGCTTTTTGAAAAAAATACAGTGAAAATCAAAACACCATACTTGTAATATACTAGCTTTGTGAACTTATTTGCCTCGGCAGGTTAAGGAGCCTATACTTCAGTATGTAAAGCGTCAGAAATCTCAACCTGTTGGTGTTTGAAAGGCTTCTCGAGCATATGATGCTTCCTGGTGATCTTTTTTCAGATGCATAAACTTCATTTTCACTTGAATAGAATGCAAGGAAGTAATTAACTTCTTTAAATCAATAGTTGCAGAAGATGTCATTAGCATTAAAGCTTACATATTAATTTCTTTGTAGTCTGATGGGTACTGGAAATTGCATTTTAAGGACTGATTCGTTCATATATATATATATATATATATGGATTACAGAAAGGAAACTTGATCAATGTAATTTTGACTACTTAAAGATTGCTGTAAACACAAGAAGTCAACGATCCCTTTTGATTTAGAGTACCAAAAATAAAGAGTTCAAGACGGTGGGAGACAGAGAAAATGTTTACAATGGTCCCAAGAAAGACTTATGAAAGTGTCCTTGCTTGCCTGTGCCATTGCAGTTATATACGGTATAATTAAATAATAGTAAGAAGTGGATGTGCTGGATTAGTGTTGAATTTACCCGAATGAAGCCTAGCTGGATCGGGGGTTGTCCAGGATATAGCAACCGTCGGTTTGGATGGAGAAAGAATTGATGGATGCCTAGAACGAGCTTTGCTCGGATACTACGTAAACTCACTCCTTATTTTTTAATTAATTAGTCTAACCCAGACGTGAAATCTTACTTGTCTATATGGAGAAAACAAATATTAATAATGTTGGGGTTACATTTTAAAAATGAGTGGTGTTTTGATCCTAGCACAATTGATAAAACCGATCATGTTCGGGTTTGACTAGTATATTTTTATGTCCATTTAGTAAATATGACATTATCGTCGTTTGTGAAGATGACACTATCGTCGTCTGTGAACATGAATTACAACCCACCTCAGGTGAGGAGGGATAGGAAGGTAAGGAAAAGGATTAACAAGGGCATCGTCTTGACAATTTACATCATGATTGTGGAGCAGTTGTAACTTGTAAGTAGTGCAGTTACAAGCTTGAAGTCATTTGCATCGAAAATTGGGCCTTTATTTTGCGAAAGTATCCTGATTCTGAGATGGAGTATGATATCTCACCTTGAATAAAATAGTTAAAGCCTCTTTTTTTTTATAACTATTATTACTGATTTGAAAGTAATTGATGGTAGGTGAGCCACCAACAAGTTGTACAACAAAACAACTCGTAAGTCGTAACCACAAACCATCACTTGAATTGCTGTGGGCGCTCAAATAAGATTTGTTTTGTACTCTCTTTTAATTTGTCCAATTTTATTTATTTTTTTAAATATTATAAATTTAAAATTAGGAGTGACAATGTCTAAAACCCATAATTCTGATGTGTGTTCTTTTAACCGTCCAATCAAAGAAAGGAAAGATTGCAAAGCTTGGATTGAAATAAAGGCCAATTCGAATGTATCATATTATTAAAAAATTAAAAGTTTAGTTTGAATTACAGTTTGACTAATTACTAATTAGTCAACCGTTATAGTTATAATTGACAGTCAATCAATAATTAAAAAGAAATATGGTTATTTTTACTTTAATTTATTTTTTTTAAAAAATAAAAATTATAAAAAATTAAATAAATCTCCACGAATCTCCACTACCAAATACTCAAGAACACCAAAAAAGTAAATCTAACATAAAAATAATTTTTTTTCTTTTTTTAATTATTAGAGTTTTAAAAAAAGAATTTTTAGTAAATTGAATCTACATCGTCCATCAATCTGGATGAATGATGAAAATTCACTTTAAAAAATTATTTTATTTTATATTTAATTTAATTTTTTAATCAAGGGTATTTATATCATTTTACCCATAAGTCATAGTCAAATCATTATTTTTAATTGAGTCAACTAACAGTAGAATACTAACGTATAATCAAGGCTAGAATCACGATTTCATTGTAATATAATCAAACGTCAGGATACTTCATTGCAATTCGCCCTTGAAATAAAAAATTATCAAGATGCTTCTATTTTTTTTAAGTACAATTATAATATTAATCATAAGTCTATTTGGATAAATTATTAAATGCAGGGTTAAATATCTACTTTTAGGATAAAGTTTTAGGTAGCGTAGTACTACTCTTAATGATAATTTACATTTCATAAGAACGTTTTTTAATTATATAATATTATGGGTAATTTCTGTCCATACACCGCCACGTCATCTCAGCCCCAATACACAGCCGTTTAGTTGACGAGTAATCACTTTGACTAAAGGTAGTTTTGACATCGTTTGAAAATGAATCGACGAGAAGGTGGTCGGCTAAAGGAATAATCATCCGCGCATCTTAAATGCTCTAGTAGAATATTAATTGCTTGTCAGCATAGTGTCAACGACAAACGGTACGACCCTAGTCAGCTTAAAGTTTGACCACTTTTAATGCATCTGATAATATTTGTGACAAACCTGACCAAGTTCAAAACCTTGTCATTAAGGAGGTTAGACGCATTAAATATCCTAGTTCTGCAGGTTACCGTTTAACCACTCATCCTGTCTCATCCCTAGACATAGGGTTGGCCGCGGTTCCGGAACCGGCGATTTCGGTCCCCCTAGGAGGGGAACCGGGGGAGGAACCGCTGCTTCGGTTCCTCCACCGGTTCCGGGAACCAGTGGTCCCGGAACCACAGCCTCTTTTTTTTTTAAAAAAAAATACAGAAATTAGGAAAATTTAAAAAATGAATAAACCGAAGGTAATATGGCTTTGATCAGTTTGGATGGGGAATAAAAATTTTAAAAGTGTGTGTGTGTGTGTGTGTATATATATAAATATATAAGCAAAGATAGTTCAAATCTTGTGCACTTTCAATGTGGGATTTAAGAATATAGTTAAAAATTGTGTACACTAGTCCCACATTGAAAGTAAAAGAGGAGTGTAGGAGATGATGTATATATAAAAGTAGTCCCACATTGAAAAGAAAAGCGCAGTGTAGAAGGTTGAGTGCTTATAAACGTTAAGCTACAAAAGAAAAAATAAAGTGAAATATGGTCAAAGTGGTATGTGGCCCAACAATTGTGTTGGGCCAGATACTCATATTTATTTTTAAATTATTTTATACGGCCCAACAGTGTTGGGATATATATATATATATATATATATATATATATATATTTAATTTTTTCAAAAAAAAAATTAGAACCGGAATTGAACAGGAACCGGCGGAATCGGAGATTCCGGTTCCATTTTATGGCTAACCGGAATTAGGATTGGGGGTCACGGTTCCTGTTAGCCGGTTTGTAACCGGTTTTGACCGGATCAAAACCACAGATTCAGTTCGAACCGTCCGATTCAAATCGAACCAGGGCCAACCCTACCTAGACAGGCTCTCCGAAAAAATAGTTATTTCACGTTTAAGGTAACATATGGCTGACCAAGTTTGCAGACAACCTGGACATTCTTAAAATGGAAAAAAATAAGAGGAATGTCTGGTTGACTATAAATAAGGTTATTAAATAAGAAGGAATGTATGCTATTTATGATAACTCACCTACCCAAAAACTTTTTGAATTATCTCATTAATTTTTCTACCATATCTAAATTGACTTGATCGTCGGAGTTTGATAGTCGGAGTTTAATCGCCAACTTAAGTCCAGCACTCCTCATCAATATTACTTTATTTTTAGATATCTGTTCAATAGCTAATACTCGTAAGGTTCTCACCTCAGCCGAGAACTTTATCACAGACCTTAAGAGCTAAAATAAGAGATTATCAACTCAACTGACCACCTAATATTCTTACTTTGTATAGTTGGCGATTGTTGACCACCTAGTCCATTTTTTACCATCAACATATAATTATAAGATTAATTACAATTCTATTTGCACCTATCAAGATCAATCACTACATGCATAACTATACTTGGGATATATACTTTTATAACCAGATTTACTTCCATAATACGATATAAAACTATCTTATATATATGGATAAATGTACTACTTCAACTACTATTTATATTCATGGATGAATTATCTCTTATTTGCTGTAGAAATGCGAATTGAATTTAGTCGGCCAGCTCATGAACTGGCCTTCATAGTCTGACACCTTAGGGCAACGCCAATGTATCACACCAAATATTTCACCATTTTGGTGTTAAAAATGCATCTTTATGGAATATGCTTACACCAAATTTTTTTCCACTCCAATGTTATTAACACCAAATTGGTGTAAAGAGTATCTTTAAAGAATATTCTTTATATAATATTATTAATTTGTATTTGATAACTTATATAAAATTAATTAATTTATTTGATATACTTAAATAATTAATTATATAATATTAAAAAATAATTATTTCATAGTTATTACAAATTTAATTTTAAATAAAAAATTTAGAGATGAGATAAAAAATGAATTACATAAATTAAATATATAATATTGGGTTCATTTTGAAGATCTAGACGAGATCTTTCCAATGGTATATTTTTTATAATATTTTAATTTATAAATTTTATTATTTATCAAAATTTATAAATATATTAAATTGATAAAAATATATAAAAGAAATAAAATTTGTTTGAAATAACTAAAAAAGGGTAAAATAGAAAATTTATAAAAGTAAAAAAAAATTGGTGTGGTGAATAGTATACCAAATTTCATCATCAAATTTGGTGTGGTACTATTCACCACACTAAATTTTTTTTTTTAGAAAGTGGAATTTGCTGCTCTATTGGAACACCAAATTATACCATTTTGGTGTTTTCACACCAAAATGGTGCTACATTAGCCATACTCTTAAGAGCTCAGCGGTGTCCTCCCCCTCATAGTTCCGTCTATGGAGCCTAAACCTTTAATATAATATGAGCTAATTGCACTCACACCCCCTGAGATTTGGCCAACTACAGGTAAAATCAACTTTATCGTTTATTGACAATGACACCCCCTACCGTTAATTGACTTCCGTTAGATTTAGCGGTTGACCAACTGTTACCCTTAAAATGACCAAACTACCTCTCAAACAATATTTTCTTTTTATTAAATAAAAAAAATTATTATAAATTTTTTAATTTTTTTTAAAAAAATAAAAAATTAAAGTGTGGATCTCCACCGTCCATCAAATCTGATGGACGGTGGAGATCCAATCTGGAGATTGGAACTCCACCCAAAAAAAAAAAAAAAAAATTTTTTGGGATCTTCGAAGAACCCAATCTGGGTTCTTCGAAGAACCCAGAAGGGTTCTATCGAAGAACCCTTCTGGGTTCTTCGATCGAACCCAGATGGGTTCTTCGATCGAACCCTCTGGGTTCTTCGATCGAACCCTTTGGGTTCTATCGAACCCAGATGGGTTCGTTCGAAGAACCCTCTGGGTTCGATCGAAGAACCCAGAGGGTTCGAAGAACCCAGAAACTGGGTTCTTCGATCGAACCCAGAGGGTTCTTCGAACGAACCCATCTGGGTTCGATACCCAGATGGGTTCGATCGAAGAACCATCGAACCATGGTTCTTCGTTCGAAGAACCCATCTGGGTTCGATCGAAGAACTTTTCTGGGTTCTTCATTCGAACCCAGATGGGTTCGATCGAAGAACCCAGAAGGGTTCTTCGATCTGAACCCAGAGGGTTCTTCGATCGAACCCTTCTGGGTTCGAATGAAGAACCCAGATTGAATCTCAACCCTTCATTAATCTTGATGGACGGTTGAGATTCGATCTGGAAAATAAATTTAAATTAATTAATTTTTTATTTTTTATTAATTTTATTATTATTTTAATTTTTAAATAATTTTATTATTTTATTTTAATTTTTTGATTTATTATTTAATAAAATAAAATTAAAAATTGAAAAAGACGAAAATACCCCTGATACTGTTAATGTTGACTAAAGTCAACTGACGGTGGGGGTGTCATTGTTAATAAACGATAAAGTTGATTTTACCTGTAGTTAGCCAAACCTCAGGGGTTGTGAGTGCAATTAGCTCATATATATTTACACTACGATTATATTCGACTTTGTAACCTCTGTGTCATAATTGCTTTTTGAGTAGAATAGATATGGCATGCCATACCTTATCTAAAAGTATTCAACTACATAAAAACTTATCATGAAGATAGGAAGTTAATGGAGTCCAATCACATCATAAGCTTCGTA
The DNA here is from genome assembly GCA_003430845.1 of Xanthoceras sorbifolium. Classification (NCBI taxonomy): domain Eukaryota; kingdom Viridiplantae; phylum Streptophyta; class Magnoliopsida; order Sapindales; family Sapindaceae; genus Xanthoceras; species Xanthoceras sorbifolium. Next base: position 12,935,675 of record CM010621.1, read on the forward strand.
TTCAAGTCACATCTCTCTTTTGCCTCTCCAATCTTGTAACGCTGGAATTTTCAACAACATTAATTTACGCAAAAAAAAAAAAAAAAAAAACAATGCGACATGACAAGCAAATTTTCTAATTTTTCATCAATAAACGACTGCAGTAGTCCACAAGCTTCCAACGAGGAAGCTTCCCATGTCAGCAACTTCCACGTGTCCGTCTCGAAGCCTCTACTCTCACCTAGAGAGCTTTTCCTACGGGCCCCACTTTTAACACCATCACGAATCTGCATCTCCAGATAGCAATCTGGTCCCTACATCCACCCACAGATCCAAATAACTCAGATCTCATTCCAACCGTCGGATAACACGTACGACTCAGATTGCTCTTCGTAGATCGTAATATAAGTACAACACTCCCTCCCTCATCTTGAAAAATATGATATTCTGTTACAAAGAGCACTTGAGCTGATCACTAAGGCGAGCTATAGAGCCTTTTTTATTTCTTCAGAGAAACAAGAAACAAGAAACAAGAAACAGAGGTTACTATCTATCTCTCTCTCTCTTTTTTAACTATTGTCTTTGTTATATATTTTTTCGAGTGTGTAGATGGAGACTCAGACTGAGAGCAAGAGACAACGAGAGCTGAAGCACCTAGGATTTATGAGGATAGCGGCGATTCACGCGCTGGTCTGCGTGTCGAGTCTTTACGATTACGCGAAGCGAAACTCGGGGCCGCTGAGATCGACGGTGGGGGCAGTGGAGGGTGCTGTCACCGCCGTTGTGGGACCCGTCTACGAGAAATTGAAGGGCGTCCCTGATGATCTCCTCGTTTTTCTTGATATTCAGGTAATATTATAAATTGCCCCCACAACACCACCCCATCGCCCCCCCCCCCCCCCCCCCCCCCCCCCCCCCCCCCCCAACAAAAAAAAAGGAGAATATTGGGTTCGGGTGTTTCGATGGAATCGGCGGATTTTATCAATTTTTATTTATTTTTTTGCTTTGATTTTTTTGCGCAAATATTAGCTTAAACAAGTTAGGATCTAAGCTGCAAAATTAGTATGTATACTTGTAATAAATTACTAGACTATGTGATGTGATTAAACTTTGAAGTAAGTCAAAGAAGATTCTAAGATTGAATGGTGATGTGATTCTTCAAAATATATATTTGGATTGCTGATCTAGTTAACTGCTAAACTTTCGATTTGACTCTGTAAAAATGAAGGTTATCAATTTATATCTAAAGCAGTGGATTTAGATAAATATGGATTATTATCCATTATGGCACCTTAAATTTGTAGATTGTAACTTTTCTAGTTATTGTAAAACAAATCGATTAGAATTCTGCAATGTTCTAGATTCGATGTACTATTGATGGAAGTCGAATAGTGATTTCAACTTGTTAATTGTTGCAGGTAGATGAAGCTTCACACAAGTTTGATAAGTATGCTCCGTCATTGGCCAAGCGGGTTGTCGGCGAAACCCAAAGCTTAATCGAGAAGGCATCACAGAAAGCTCAAAAACTTGTGAGCGAAGCTCAAGCCGGGGGACCGCGTGCAGCAGCTCATTATGCTGCTGCAGAATCTAAGCACTTTGTGCTGACAAATTCTGTGAAGGCGTGGGATAAACTCAATCACTATGCGTTATTCCACACAATGGCGGAGATTACCGTTCCTACGGCTGCCCACTGGTCGGAGAAGTATAACCATGTTGTCGAGGACATGAACAAGAAGGGTTACACGGTCTTTGGTTATCTCCCTTTGGTTCCCATCGATGAGATAGCCAAGGCGTTTAAGCAACACAAAGCAGCAGTGAAGAGATGTGATGCTATCGAGCATGAAGCAAGCTCAAGTTCAGATTCAGAATGACAAGTTAATTTTTCTTATAATGAGCTTCCTTTGTCTAGTGTTCTGGTTTGCAAAAGCTCTAGTAGCCCTTTGTAGGGGGTGTGGTTGTGGGTAGTGTAATGTGGATAGTAACCTTGTAAATGACTCTCTGAGACTTATCTTACATATGTATCGACTTTTCATAAATCAAGTTTGTTTTGTTTTTGCGGATGCGTGCTCGCGTTGCTTCAAATGAATAGAGAGAATTGACTGAACTCCGTTCCTTGGATTATTCAGTCTGATTTATACATTGTGCAAGATATACTAAAGTTTCATGCATGAACAAACAAAACCCTTGATTCATGTAGTGAAACTCATCTTTGTACGCCAATCTTTGTTTAAGAATTTTCCCACAAAGAACTACTAAGATTTCTGCACCAAGGTGAGCTATGGTTGTGCTTGCATTACATACCTGCTGCAAACAATTGAAACGCAAAATTGTGTCTAAAGGACATCTTTAATCAGAAGATTCAAAACCACCATGCTAATGCCGCGGTGCATGTGGCAATCACCGTGCTGATGTGTGTTGTGTGTGCAATGGTAAAACACAGAACTGGTGAACATTCAATCAAAGAAATACTCAATTCCGCAACCCCAGAATTACATGGACAATTATTCAAACTCGAAAATCAGTCTAGAATACTGAGTCTGCAAACATACATGAACTGTTCAACATTAACAGGAAAAAAATGAAGAAAGGGGAGCTTAAATGGTCCTTCATCATCCTCCCTTATGAAGAAGCTCTACAAAGTATTCTGACTTGGCTTCTGTGCTCACTGCATCAATAAAAAGAAAAAAAATAGTTATATTTTACGTATAGCATACAAACAACCATATAAAACTATTTCCCTTTTCTTCGCCAATACAGCCTTCACTGATATTTTATTCACTTACAGTCCCGTGGTTAATATTTAGTATAGTATAGAAGGTCAAATGGAGTTAAATTCAAAGGGGAATTCTTTTACAAGACAGATGCAACATTTACTTTCCTAGTAGGCAGATACAAGTAGAACTTGACCAAAACCAGTATTATATGCCCATGATGCTGTTATAACAACTAAAAAGAAAGACAGCATATATCTTTTGAGAATATGCTTTCATAAATTTGAAGCTCAAATTAGATGTTATCCTGCCCTAGCGTATGAGCTAAAGGGCATAGAACAGTAGTTAAAAGGGAAGAAAAGGAAAAGGGAGTCGATTCTCCTACATAATCTCTTCAGAGGTTATGTCTTAAGCTAAACGTTAAAGTAATTCAACCAGATATTGTCCAAATCTGCCACGTACAGGAAGAAACCTACATTTAAGGAAGTCACCCTTTAATCTGTCAAATAAAAAGGAAGCTATTATAACAACTTACAAAGTGTTAAATTCACATCACACCTTCATAAGTTCCAGCTACACATATGGTTTTAAATTTTAGTTTTGAAGGAGTCAAATGTCAATTGTGTACACAATCCTTTTTCTTTCAAGGGAAATAAAAATGATGCATATACAATCTAGTATCCAAGGATACGAAGAATATGCATCACATACAGTTCAAAAAATCTTAAAATTCATAGAAAGTATACAAATTAAAAGATGACACACAAAAGAATATGAAGTAAAAAAAAAATTGATACTACATGAAAACCATAAGAGGACCATATGAAATACAATGCTCAAAGCACCGGGAAATTCATTAGCAATAAAAACCTATAGACTTTGCATATACAGATAATTATAGATTGGCGACCATGTATATCCCTAAGTAATGTTTCCTGGCAAAAAACACAGAACCTGTAAAATTCTGTGAGCATGGGATGGAATCAAGGAAGAGATCATGTGAAACAATGAAAATTATCCCAAGCAACATGTCCACGTCTTCAATAGTAGCGCCATCAGAGTCAACATTCTACCATCACAACTTCAACGACCTCATATGTAATTGCTCTAAATACGTAATTCCCTATAGCATTTTCATTTGAGCCACTAAAGGAGCTTCTACTCGTTTACTCGAAAAACCAAATCAATGGAATACAAAAATTACAAAGTTAGACCTCCAAAACATTTACAGAATCTGAAGATCATGAATCAATACAACATAAAGATAACTATTTTCAGTAATCTAGTCATTCTACGACTCATGCACTAAGGTATTTCACATAATTAAAAAAAAAATATGCCCGAATGATGAGAGAAACAATAACCCAAATTTCACAGATCTAAGACATGCGCCAACCACCATCAAACAGACACCATACAAATTAGAGGTAATACTTGTATTATCAAAAATCACAACCAAATCACTGACATCAAGAACATAAAATCCAAATCAATTAGTCAGAAACTAACGCCCGAAATCAAACCTGGCACTCATTCGGAGGTGGAGGTGGTATCATAGCTGTCTTGAAGGAGATCATCATACGGGTCCCTGCGACCGGGCACCTGGCTAATCTGGGCATCCCATCGGAGCTGAGCATTGTGTCGTTCAAAGGTCCAAAACCCGTAAGGACGGAGAGGATAGCTCCACATCTCCTTCGTTTTTTTGCATTTCTCTTTCCTGTCATACAAACGCTCCCTGAACCTCTTGTCCCTCTCTTTCGGATCCTCCATCAACCTCAAAACCAAATTCTCCGCAAACTCCATAATAAATCCCATCTTCACTTCTCTTCCTATCAATCAACTAATCAATTCACAAACCAAACCCTATATATTCAGTCCAAATAATAAAACCTAATTTTTTTTTTTTTACATTAATTATTTCATATATAGTTGACATTGAATCTCTTTGATTTAAAGGGATCGTATAGTTATGAAATGGAAAAACCCTATACTATACAAATATCAAGAAATTCAAAATCTATAAAAAAAAAAAAAAAGAGTGATCTTTACAAAACGATATAGTATATAAATTCCAATATTGATCGTGAAACAAAAGCCTAAAAGAGCATACCTTGTTCAAAACACAGAACTAGCGAAGCAGAGTAGCGACTTCGGTTTACAGATTTTCGATCGAGTCAAGGAAGATGATACCAAGTGTTCAAAGTATGTTAAATTGGGCTCGAGCCCATCACACAACTTTGTTCCTTTGCTGGGCTTGTTATAGAAAGTGTGTCTAGATATATTTATTGTGCTTTTGGGCTTGTTATAGGTGGGTGTCAATATACATTTATTGGGCTTGATGGGCTTGTTATAGTAGGTGGGTGTATAGATACATTTGTTGGGCTTGTTGGGCTTCGGTCAGTGGTTCTACTCTCGAACATTGACTTTGAAAATAACAGCTTCCATTTTCTTTCTTCTTTTAAACAAATTTTATAATTATAATATTAATTATAAATATGTTATCCAAATATCTACTCTCAAAACTAGAAACATATACTCCAATAATAAAGTAAAAAACTACTTATATATTCCGCTAACGAGAAATATTTACTCCAACAATTAGAGTAAAAAACTACTTACATATTCCGGTAAATATACATAATGGGACATCAACTTTCATTTTTATTTGAGCAATTCTGCACATGTTAGGTCAATTTTTTTTTTATCCAAAAATTAAATACAAATCTTTTTCAACAATAATTTCGCTACTTTTCCTGTAAAAGAGACATTTAAAAAGTGCTTATAATAATTTAATAATGTAAAAACAATCACTAATTCAAATTACAAAAGCATTTCTTCTTGCTTTATTAAAACATCACTTGTTAAGATAATAGTTAAAATATGCTGTTAATATTTTCTTTATTCTAAAAACACTTTGATTCATTTCAAATAAAAACTGTGAATATGTCAAAGAATCCCTTCTTCTTTTTTTCTTATGTCAGAAATCAATTTAAATAATATATAAAAAAAAAAAAAAACCTCCCAAAAAGGTGATTCCTTGTTAGCTTTTGAAAATGATATATAGGATATAGCTTTAAGTTGATGTACTTGCGACTGTTGGTCATTATTAATTTTTTTATAAAAATTTTATTTATTAAATTATTTGTGGTTGGAGAAGTCTGGAATCTTATGCGTGAATGGAACTAAAATGGTGGTTATATGATTCTTGTTTATTTTGCTTCTTTTGGTGCAACGTCGTGATAAGATTCCTAATTTTGTTGCTTTGTTTCTTTTTTTCGTCTTTGGACAATTAAGCATTACAATTTACATAAACATAAACAAAAGGCATCATATGTTCATGTAAGGAAATCACAACTTGTTTGGCATCCTAAATTCATTTCCTACCAAAAATCTATTAAAATTTGATGATCGGTTTTGTCAACCCATTTTAAATTTTTAATTATACAAATCCGACTAAATTCATCAAAGTTATCGAAAACTAACCAAAATTAATCAATTAATATTAAATGTTTTCTCTACATTTTTAAATTACCTTTTAAACCAAACAAAACTTTGATGTTAAATGCAAGCACAACCGTTAAAATTTAAGAGACTATGTGAAGAAGAGTTGGTGCACAAATATGGTTGGTTAGGATGTAACAATCTTCCAAGCTGCAAAGCTTAACCTGAATTGTACTTGTGTATTTTTTTTAATTTTAATTTTAAAAAAATAATATTGGTGAGATGTTATATTTTTAAGGTTAATTTGTTAAATTATAAAAAAATAAAAGATAAAATTATATTTTTAACTCGATCAATTAAAATTAAAAATAAAATGGTCAATTCTCAAATTGTATTATATATGACCATTAAAAAATTTAGTCAAAAGTAATAAGTGATGAATTTTTAAAAAGTTAGTGACTACGCGAGTTAAAAAAGAAAATATGAGTAAAAAAGTAATAATTTAAAAAAAATTTGAAACCAAAATAATTTTCACCTGTTAAAGTATATAAAATCAAACAATAATTATATTGATTTTGTACTGGAATTTTATTGTACATTAGATGGATCTTCAACAAAGTCAACCCTTTTAACCAAAAATTAGACGCATAAAAAGTCAACAAACTAGAGTGGCTTTTCCTGCGCAACTAATTGTGCATAAAATTGTTATCAAACCCAGCTGGTATTCCTACCATTGCCTTTAAATGTGTTGAGTTTTTGGACCACCATGGCCCCCATCTAATTTTGGTTACCACTAAATTACACCACCAGAAGATGCTTTTACTTTCTACATAAAATTGTAGTATTTACTCTTTTTTCAATATGAAAATCAAAATCTCTTCTACTGAGATTACAGTAACTGGTGAATATTCACATGATTGATAGGTTGAATTTTAACGATTTCATATTTTATAGAGGTCGGATATGAATACGTACAAATTAAGAGCCGATAATTTCATAGCTCAACTCAAATATCATGAAAAATGTGATAATATTTTTAAAGAATTATAATATTAGTGATAAGTGATAACAACTTAGACCCATATTCACACATGATGGTCCAGTCACACCCCCATTTTATATTCTTATATTGGTTCATTTTTCTTTTCTTTTTAGGTAATGGACATAAAAGCTTTGAAAAAAATCAACAATTCTCCACTAGCAAAAATGCATGTCTCTGCCACTACTTCTACTTTCATGCCTTTTTTTTTTTTTTTTTTTTTTTTCTTTTTCTTTTTCTAAGTTCTCAATTTTTCTTCTGGGTCAAATTCTCTTGATGGTAGAGAGCTTTTTTGACAACCAAAAAGCAAACAAAAAAGATAATAAAAGGACCAGCAAGCAATGAAACAATTGATTACCCAAGACAAGATCCCTAGTGTGCTGCCAATAATACTTCCCAATTTCCCACCTAAAAATAAATAAATATTTTTATAGACAACAATAGTGAGGTGAAGAAGTGAACTGCTTTTGTTGTTTAGAGATTCAATTTTTCTTTTTTTTTAAGTTTTTTGAAATACAAGACAAAAGAACTCCTTACCTTTACCCCAAAGCTAAAGTTCATTTCTTAAACTATAAATGATTTAATACCCTTCGAGTTTGCGTTTTCATCTCATTCCCTCACCTAATTTTGTTACAAATTGTATGAATTCACATGTCTCAGTCTTAATTTGAAACATAGGTAAATCCATTTTAAAAGTTCTAATGGGATCACAGATGCAATTGGTAGGAGTATATGAAACTACATTTCTCAAGTCTAATTCGTGACATAAAAAACTAAAGGAGAAAAGGAATCAAAGAGCAAAGCAAGAAGACAATAGCAAATTTTACCGGATTGAATTTTTAATTTACCGAAATTAAGGTTGGAAGTTGCTCTATAGTACAAAAAAAACTAATTAAGAAAAAAGAGAGAAATAAAAAGTCCCCTGATTTCACCGATTTACCCCTACTATACAAAACAAGGGGAAACAAAACTCTCAACTGCCTCCATGTTGCAACGACCATAATAAAAGTTGAATTAATTTTCCACCAAAACTGGCCTCAATTTTCTCTTCTTTTTTTTTAATTTTCCCTTTTGTCATTTTCATTTTTATATAGGTCTATTTTATCTCCAATATTATGTGCCGTTTGCCGCTACCGTTACCGTTACCCATCACCGTCAGTCCATCCATCCAACGCCTTTTAACTATCACCTATGACGTCGTCATCCCCATCCCCTTCCCCACCTCTTTCGACTTCGATATCGTCACCGTTGGCATTGACGTCGGCTTCGCCGTCCTCGTCGAGCCAACGCTCAGCCGGCGCGCACTCGGCTTTGTGGCGCAGCTTCCAATCAAGCGCCTGACATGCGCGTGAACAGTAATTCACGGCACCGCAAACCGAGCACCGACGAAATTCGTGTCTCCGAGTCTCCGGCCGCCCACAGCCGACATGAGAGCACAACCGCAATCCCGTGCCCGGCGTGCTATCACGAGCTGCGAACCAGTCGGCTAAAAACCGACTCGCCGGATGCGCTTCCGGCGCCGGCACATTGCACCCGAAATCGCTCAGTAACGGACATCCAATCCCGGTCACCTGACCGTTGTTTGGATCCTGAGGGTGAGGAGCTACCGGGTGCGGGAGCGGGTGCGTGAGTGAGTTCCACGTGAGCCAGGAGCGCGTATTGATTCCCTGAAAAGCCGAAGACGAGAGCACGGAAGCCAGCTCGCGGGCGTTGGCTTGGACAAGGAACCGGCGTCCCTCGGCGATGTTTTGGCGGACGCCGTAGCCGTCCTGCAGGCAGTGACCAAGCTCGCGAAGCGCGTCTATGTGGCCGAGAAACGCGGCCCGCGCGCACAGAGCCACACCGGCTCGGAGGTCTTTGTCGTTCTTGGAACCGCCGCTTCCGTTGAACTGAATAACGGCCAGGGAGTACAGTGCCTGCGCGTGTGAGCTAATCGCGGCCTTGGCCATCAACGACGCTCCGCTTCCTCGGTTTTGCAAACAGTAAAATCGAATCTGCGGAAATCGTAAACAAAGCAAGAGACTTTAATAAATTAAAAACCATGCAAAAATTATCATTCGAAGAATGTTCAATGACTTGAACAAGTGAACATAGAATTTAGAACAACGAAAAAACAAAAGAATATATTTTTATTCTAATGAAAAAAAAAAATTATGTTTATACCATGCCGAGAGTGTAACAAGCTTCGACGTTTCCGGCGTCAGCACAGAGTTTCAAGAAACGTTGAGCTGAGTCGGACCAGTTCTTGGCTTTAATGTCAAATGTTTTTTGACAAGCTTTTGATAGTACTAGAGAATTCTGAGCTAACCCGCTTAATCTCTTGCATCTGCATAGAATTTCAACAGATGAAACTACGTCAGTTTGTACTCAAAGCCTTAAAAAATAGATTCAATCACTTGACATCCGGAAAAAAAAATTCCATTGAAATGAAATAAAATTAACTTTTTCCAAACTGAAAGTAGAATTTCCAGATATTTTTAATTTTCCGGTGAAGAGAGAACGAAACAAACAGACTATAGAAGACAGAGGTACGTACGTTATCAAGACGTTGATGAAATCAGCGGGACAACGAGCGGTGGAGCTGAGCTTGCAGAGAATAGAAATGACAAGATCGTCAGGCAGAGAATCAAACAAGTCACTCTCTCCGGCAACCTCCGGCAAGAGTCTCTGCCTTTTCCGGTAAACCGTCTTCTGCTGTTCACCGACGCCGACGACATCCCTCTTCTTCTTCTTCGCTGCTACTCTCTGGTCTAGACAAACATCTACTACTCTAGAATAACAGAGCCCTCTCTTGGTTCTCATTTCTCTCTCTCTCCTCTTCAGAGATAGAAAACAGAGAAATCAAAAAAAGCAAAGCGAGACCTTAAATAAAAAAAAAAAAGGGGAAGCGAGAGCCTTAAAAGAGAGCAGCAGCAACAACAACAACGACAGAACCGAATCATAAAATAAATAACCCTCTGGACAGAGAGTAATGTATGTCCATGTGCAATTACATTCTTAACCCTCAACTTGTTCCCTTTACGGTCAAACGCCGTTGACCCAGATCCGTCCGTTCGTCGTCGATTCTTTTAGTTTTTTAAAATCCACTGAATTAAAAAAAAAAAAACTTGTCTCTTGTCTGCAAGCTTTTAAGCTCTCTTTTTATTTTATTTTTTCTCTTAAAGATGAGACTTGAGAGGCAGCGAGAAACACAGAGAGCTATCCTCATCTTCTTTATTTATTTATTTTTTTAAAAATAAATTATTTAGGTTTATTGGGTACAGATGGACTGTGCCTTTTCTCTCTCCAAAAAAACGTTTGGGTTTGTTTCGAAAAAGCGGTTATATTTGTTGCGAGTAAAAGCACTACATACTAACTAACAACGTTTATTTTCAGTGTTTTGTTTCACTTTTTAACCGCAGTTAAAAAAAAAAAAAAAAAAAAAAACTAAAAATCCAAAACGTGAGGCGCGTGACGGCACGAGTCGTGGAATTCTCGATTTTGTAAGCCACTCACTTGGCGAGTGTGGACACGCGGGTGGAATGAGAATGGGGAAAGTGTCCGGTTTCTAACAAACTCAGGTAGCGAATTCTGGGCTCTCGTAGAAGACCTTAACCACATTGAGGTCAAATAAAATGTATGAATCAGCACTAACAAAGGTTCAGTTACATTTTTGTTTTGTTTCTTTTTATGTCCTCTGATTTTTCCTTTTTAATGTTAGTTTACTATTTAGTGACAATTTTTGCCAACAAATATATCTGACATTTATCCAATTATCCTAAATCCGAATTAATGAATATTAATTATTATAATATTTTTTACTAAAATTTTAATACATTTTTTATTTATAGTTTTGGTATTCATTGTCTAGCATTTTGTATCACATGCGCATTTTAGATTAATAACTAATGGACTCGACTATTACATACTAAATTATTAATCAATTCAATTAGTATTCACTTTAAATCGCGAATAAGGTTGATCGTAAAAGAATTTAGATCATGATTATTACTAATCAAATGTTTAGGACGATGTGTTTGTAATAAAAATTTGGTTAGATATATGAGATCTTGTAGTTACTATTATTTTGATAATTTTCAAAAGATAATTGCAATTGAAGAATGATTGTAATGTAAATTTCCTTATAAAGTAAGGGAGATTTTTGATATCGTAGTTCTATTATTTTGTTATACAATTATATTGTAAAATAAATCAATAGATAATATAAATATCCATACCATTTGCCTACACATATATACAAGTGATTTAATAAAAAATATATATATATAATTATTTTAATAAAATCTCATAAAAATTTAAATTATCAATCAAATTAGCAATGGATACATCTTAATCTAAAATTCCCGAGTACTATTAAAAGGACGAGAAATTTTAGAACTTTTTTTTTAGAAAAAAGAAGTTTTAGAACTTAAAAATATATGCCATGCGTAAAAAAATTTTAAAAAAATTATTTAACTTCCAAAATGCACTGTTTTTATTATATAAAATTGTAATAATACACGGTTCAAAAGTTTATTCAATTTTTATTTTTGTCTAAATAATATAACAAGTTGATTTTATAAAAAAATATATATATAAGAATAGTAGTTTTAAAAATTAATTAATAAAATTTCATAAAACTATTTAATTTAATATAATTAAACAAGCACTCTTACGCAAGTCCATTGATAGTAAAATAATTTAGCAGTTTCCTCTCCACTTATGTGTTAAAGAGTTTAAATTCTGTTTTACTTATTAAATTATAAAATATATAAATTATCATTTTGAAACGAATTTACAAACATTTGATTCCAATAAGTTCCTATACATCTCTCCCCAATCTACTTCAGTTTTTTTCTCACAAATCTAACAGGGCCCATTTCCGCCACTCAAATAAAAAAACCGTACGATAAAGAGAGAGGGATAGAGTAGTGTGAAGAGAAGTGAGCTGCATTGTTACGGCAAAAATCAGAAACGCAATCCTGCGTAGCCAAACCAGGAAAGAAATCAACCACTTCTGGTGGGGCTCTGTTGTTAACATTTTCTAGTCAACTTTAGATTTCTGTGGCCCCACTTTTTTATTGGGCTGTTTCCACTGTAAAAAAAAAATGGAAAAAAAAAAGAAAAAGAAAGAAAGTATGGTTTCCAATTTTCGAGTTTGCGGGAACATTTTATCATGGTATGTGGGACCTCTCACAGCCAACGATATTGTTCTATCATGGGGGCATCTAGATCTTTGATAATTTATTAAAAGCTAAAGTTTTTCCTTCCTTTTTTTTTTTTTTTTTATTTCAGTTTACATCTAGATTGGAATCATCTTAGATTTCCTCAAGACATTTTTCTTTTTAAGATTTATTGTTAAATTTTTGTATAAAACTAGACTACATTAATTTTAACATCCATAGATAAATTATTATAAACATATCTGTATACAAAATTTAGATCGAAATTTGGTAAAAAAAATTTATATAAAATCTTAACGTACCTGTAACATATTTATATTAAAAAAATGTATTCAATATTTAGATTTTTAAAAAATTTTAAATTTTTTATAAAATTAAAAAGTTTGAGTATAATCGATAGACTTTTGAAGAGTGTGTAGAAGTCATATTGTATTCAATAGATTTTTATAGGTTTCAAAAAAATATATAAAAGCCATTAGGTATTTAATATAGACTTTTAACAAGTATACGAAAGTCATACGGTATTCAATCTATAATTTTAATAACTTTAAAAAAGTCTATAAAAATCATTTATATGACTTTCATAGACTTTTAAAATGTTAGACTTTTATAAAATTTTATAGATAATTATTTACAAAATTGCTTAAAATTTGTCTCTCACAATTCTGAAAGACTTTTAAAAATTTTTTAACAAATAATTATTGATAATTTTTATTATCACTTACTTTGAACATATTATTTGAAAAGATTAATTTAAAAAAATATATATAATCACCCTATAACCTATTATGCAGACGAAAAATAATTTAAAAATTAATAAATATTTCTGACAAGATAAAAAAAAATTGCTTAAATTAAAAAGAAAAAACAAAATATGGAATGATTATTTATGAATATATATTATCTCTTTTTGTTATTCAAGACTTTAAAATACACTTTAAGTATTTTATTAACACTTAACAAACCTACAAAAATAAAATTCAATTTTGATATTTTTAAGATTAAAGAAAAAGTTAAAAATATTTTTTTTAAAAAATCTAAAATGCATTAGTAATAGCCGGGTAAAAAATTAGGTCAAACATTAGAGCATCTTCAATGCTATTATGTATTTGGAAAAAATTGAGTGTCACATAGGATTTATATTGAAAAAGTTAAGAAAATATTCTCCAATGCAATTATCTAACTTTAATATTGATATGATGTAGCTAAAAAAAAGTTAGAAAATATCAAGTAGAGTTTCTAATTGTAGATATACTCCTTGATATGCTAACCAAGATTTCTAACTTTTCCCACCAATAAAATTTTAGCATTTTGTCAATGCATTTAATTATCATATTGAATGGAGAGAGAATGTAACAAATGACTTGTGGTGATTGATTTAAAATTACTATTTAGATATTCACATTGGAGAAGTGAACATGCATTTCTATATTTTTTTTTACAAGGTAGATCAATATTATTTAGAAATGATGATGTGGCACTATTTAGATACTCAAAAATACATATTTGCATTGGAGATGCTCTTATATATAATTAGTTGCCTTATAAACAACTTAAATAATTTAATTATATTATGATACATATAAAATTTGAATAGATTGATATAATGTATTTATTTATTTATTTTCGTCTTTTCATATTAAGACGTTATTTTATTGATAATAAGGGAGATTAATGGTTTTTTTTTCATTAAAGACATTAAACATATGCTGAGTAATAAATGTTTAAAAACATAAGATCTCTTGCCTTGGTGGTTGGACGTCTCAAATTCCTCCAAACCACCAAGATTCAACACCTTGTGTAGCCATTTAAATATATATTCGCACCAATACCCATAAAAACGCAATTGTGTGGAAGTTAATGAAAATCTCCAAAAGTTTATAAAAGTCTATCAAAATTTATGAAAGTCATATAAATGAGAGTCGATAAAAGTCTACGAAAGTCGTTCATAAATCTTATAAAGTCTATAAAAGCTATTAAAAATTCATGAACTTTACAAAAGTATTCATTTAAAAAAAAATCATTAAAAGTCATTCAAAATTTAAATTGAATACACTTCTCTAAATCACAATATTGTTATTAAAAAAATCAATGAAAATTTTAACGGTTAGTATAATCAATTGATACCAATAATTATTAAGTTATAACTTGAAAAATAATAATAAAATAATTTAATTATAAACCTAAACACCGTCACTTTTGTTTTTCTACAATTTTTTTTTTTTTGAAGTAGATAGAAACTTCAAGAATTGGTAGCTGGCAATTATGGGAGTGAACAAGAACGAGTTACTAGTAAGGTAAGTTATTTGTTTTGGTGGGGCAGTTAAAGATTTGAAGTTATAAATACCAATATTAAGTAAAAATTATTGTAGAAACCAAACCCTAAGCCTAATCTGGAAAATCCACTCTAGAAAGTGCTAGTTATAAGTAGTGTACTAGTGTGGAATTTTCTTCTTTCGAGTAAGTAAAATAATTGGCGGATAGGTTGACCGCTTCACCAGCAGAGAACATTGCGTCCTATGCACCCACATAATTTGGCTCATCCCCACCGCACCTATGTCAGGAATAAAACTTAAGAATTTTTACCACGAGTGGAGTCTGAGGACATAAATATACCACCTCTCTAAGGGCCAGCAGTAGGGCGCTTCGAACTTGGAGCTCCCAAGGTTTGAACCCAGGACCTCCAAGTTGAATGAAGCGCTCCTTGTAATGTTCAGAAATTGAATTATGAAAACTAACACCTACAATTCGAAACTCATTCTCAAATTAATTAATATTTTATTTAATATTATCGGCCACGAACCGTGAGATAAGGCATTGTTCGCTTTAGCCATAGGGCTTATAGTCTTACCCTTAGGTCATGTTTCTAAGCTACACAGTTCATCATTAGCTTAATGATGTGGGAGGATTCAAAATCCATTATCAACGGCTCTCGTTCAAAGGTGAGTATGTGCATAGACACTCCAGCAGTACTAATTGTTGATATATAGATTTTGTTATGGGTATGCCGTGACCCTACCTTTTCTTTACAATACGTCTTTTAAGGATAAAATAGTAAGGCACGCGTTCAAAGCAGATAATACTTCATGACAAAATAAGAACAAGGTCACGGTGTATACATGGCGAAATTCAGGTGTTAACAAATTTAATTCTCTTCCAATTTGTAAATTTCTTATCAAATTCTAAATATATTCTACCAAAGACATGTAATATATGGACCAGTAATTATTTATCAAAATATAATTTAATAATTCAAATAAATCAGGATTCAGGAGCTCTAGGTTGAAACGTGACATGGTCTAGTTTAAAAGGTAATCCCATTCTCCAATAACTTGTTCTGTTATTGGATAGAAATCAATCATTATCATGTTTAATCACATTATTGAGTTAAACCATTTCATTTTCATGTATTTGATATCAAATGGTCATCCTGCTAGTCAAAATTTTCGCTTCCTCTAGCAAAAAGTAATTTTAGCTGACCAAATAATTATTATTGTCTCACTCTCACTACAAATTCAATTATCACTTCTTACAAAAACAAACGTCGGCTCGCTGATGCTGTCGCATCGCCGTAAAATTAAACAATTACCGTCATATCCAACGTTGATGTGCATCTTAATATAGTCTCAAAGCCTATTTTTATTATAAAAAAAATTGCAACATTCGACATATTGATTACTGTTTTTAATCGAAACTTTGCTCCTTTTACCTGTCTGTGAAGTTCAAAAACGTCACCGATAGAAAATAGAATCAGATAAAAGATAAAATTTTAATTTTATATCTAAAAGATTGAACAATACAAAATTTATTTTACTGAATTAGTACGGCGGTACAAACAACACGTTCTAACGAAATCAAGTCAGCAACCATGTGCATGACAGGCGGGTGAGGCTATCACAGCCGCTAATAATAATAGTTTAGTGCGAAAGGCAGGCAATTGAGAGAAGCAAAGGCAAGGCAGCTAGACTGGAGATAAGTTGAGACTAGAGAGGGTGGTGACGTGGATATCAAGGAGTGGTAGAGACCACTCATGTCATTCAAAGGAGGGTCCCACGTGTCCCCCTACGGCTGCTGCTGTTGCAATCTAATGTGATCGCACTTGTTTCACTTCTGGAAGATAAACCGGAAACGTCGTCGTATTTTCGTACTCCTTTATAGAGGAGGGACCCACAAAACATTTATTTGTAGTTGAATCGGTTGGGACCACGTTCTCGATATGGCCCCCGCAATCAACGTAGCCGATTTTGGTTCCTAATTTTTGCTACTTCGAATTTTCACTTGCTTTGCTTCACTAATAAATGTGAATTGCGTGCTTCACTGCTAGCCAATAAATAGATAATGGAATAAAGATGTTTTTATTTTTTATTATATAAATATATATATATAAAATATAAATATTATATCATTATAAATTTTAGAGAATATATTCATAAATATATATATTTTATTATTTCATTAAAACTTGTATAGTTGTATATTAATTTTTTGGTAAAAATGCAAACTAGGTTTTTTTTTATTATATATAATTAGAATGTGGACCCTAATTTATGAAATTAGAAGCAATTACAGCTATTAATTAATGACAACAGGATAGGCCATTCATTTTACAAAAGGAAGAAAACTGAAAAAAAAAAACACTTTCTGTATGTTATTTTAAATATTTAATTATCCTCTCATTGGTATTTTTATTATTTTAACCATGTATCTTAATAAAAAATATGAAAATTTTTACAAAATTAAATAAATAATAAATTCACCATCATTTTTATTTTGGTTAAAGAAAAGGTAAAATTGTAAAGGTAAAAAGAAGAAAAAGATAGACAGCTGTATCATCTTGCAGATAAATATAAATAATTTTTTTTTTAGCCGGCAAATACAAGCAAATATGATTTGACATTAAATAACATACTTTAATTATTGATTTGCCATATAACATATTTATATTTTTCTGAGATTGACTAAGTTACATATGTGATAAACATAGATTTAATAATTGTTAGAATATATATATATTTCTTTTGTCGTCAGTTCAGGAGAGGAGGCAAGAGTTCTATTCTTTTTTCATTTTTTATACATCTCTCTCTCTACAAAATATGTGATTTATTAACAGTCAAACACGTATTAAAATTTAGTATCTCATTTTCTTAAGTTCAATTATTTTAATTCCGTAAAGAGGATCTCATTCTTGATATTGTTTTAATTTTCTGTCCCTTCGATTTGATCGCTTTTGGCCTCTTTATCATTTCAATTTTTTTTTTTTATTCTCATCTCTCAATTTGTTTCCTGACGACAGTGTAAATTCCGTAAACGTAATTACCAATAATTATCAATAAAATAATATTTTTAAAGTAGTATGATTTAAAGACACTATCTACCTCTACTGTTCTTTTATTATTATTAAACTTGTTATATATGTTTTGTCTCAAAATATTTACAACTCTAAAATCATTTTATTTTATATAGAATTTAATTATTGGAAATCAGAAATCAAATTAAATCACTAAAAATTATATTTTAATTAAAATACAATAAAAAATTTAATACAAATTATAACTCTGTCACTTAACCAGATCAAATTCCTATATTCATGGGATTTTTTTTATTTAAAATATGTGCTCTGAACTGGGTGCATTACTGACTGGAACTAAATTATTGATGCGAGATGATGTGGTAAGGTTTTCTGAGTCGTTGGGCCGTTGTAGCTCGTATAGAGCTTTCAGGTTTTTTTCTTCACTTCACGTTGTTATGATGGATTTGTCTATTGCATTAGACCTTATCAATTTTTTCAATTCGTTGAACCTTTTTGACTTCCTCAAGTTCGATGGATCTAATTGGCTTATCCAAGCTACTTGAGCTTTATTGATATTTTTGAGTTTATTAGGTTTAATAAAATTAGGTACATATCAGTTTCTGAGACATATCAGTTCTTGAGACTATTAATTATTTTAAAATTTAAATTTAAGAATCAAATTAGCAAATCAGAATACCAAATTTATTAAGTTTTAGCTGATTGGGTCCCATAGTGAATGGCAATAAAACAGAAGTAATATAGATTTCTACTTTGTCCAATAGCTCTTAAAAAGGAATTTATAGAGTATGTTTAAAGCAACATTATAACGGTATAAAATAACTCTACCGTCTCAAATTTATTTATTATTTTTTTGTAATTACAAAATATTATTTAAATTATTACAATTAATTTAAAATTTAAAGGGAGAGGGGTCAATCTCATCTTTTCATAAAATATTATTTAATTAAAAATATTGGATCATATTTAATGGCACTAACACAATCGAATTACTCAAACTGAACTAAATAGTAATTTCGTCCTGGTTGGTTAGTTCCATTATATATTATTTAGTACATGCATGACTTTTGACGTGGACACTTCTAGCGATATTGTGTAGCTATAGCAAAAATAAACCAATAGATATTTCAACAGAGTTTTGGATGAGGCAGTACACCAGCTGACACGTGTTGCGATACGTTGCTCCCTCGTCTGATATAACAATGGTAATTGGATTTGGAAGCAAAGGTGGAGAAGTAGGTGTGTGTCAAGTGGCCTCCCTTCTACTCTGATTCTTTCTCCAAATTTTGGATAAAGTAAAAATGAATCTCTCTTTCTCTTTTTAAAATTTGGGCTTATCTTTCCATTAATTACTCAACACTTTCTTGTGATTGTCAGATGCTATGGAGGTTGAAAGAAGCAATTAGGCCACGAATTGACAAAGAAAATACTAAAAATAAAATCTCAACTGTTAAGTAGCTATCCATATTGTATTCATATTTTATAATTTCCAAACTAGACCCGTAATTTCTGTCGGTGTTAATTTTAAAAAATTTCAACTCATAAAAAATATATAAAACTGTCAAAATTGAATCATTATAAATCCATTGTATATAGAATCATGTAAATTTAGGTATTATTATTTTATTTTTTGAGAGATATATAGATGAAAAATCAATCAATCACATTCATTATAATTTCAATAAAATAGTAAAGAGTGTAATTTAAATTTCCTATAAATTCTATTAAAAACAAAGGCAAAAAATTTATATAATAAAAAAAAAATATATAAAAATAACACATTTATTCAGTTTAATTTTCAACATTTATATATATTAGTATATATATTGATAATCTTCCCCTCTTATTACAGGACTAGAGAAAAAAAAAAAAAAAAAAGTTAGTGCTGTTCAAAAGTTTGAAGCAGAACTTCAATAAGTTAAAAAAGATGACGTTATAATACAGACGCCGTTAAAGAAGTGCATGAGCATGCGAGAGGCAAAAAGCGGGTCACGTGATAGCTTTGTCTTCCCGGTATCATTAGCGTAATGGCGCTACAAAAAATGGGGTAGGGGGTGAACGTACGGTAACTAACACACTCTCAATGCACGCTATCTAACACCACACACGCCCATTTCATTGTTTTAATTTTCACTCTTGCTTGCCTTGGCGTGCTTTATTTTCATTTTGGAGTACATTTCAAGAGTAAAATCACGTGCCATTGATTTCTAGTAATATTTTTTGAAATAATTACTAATCACCTTTTAAAGCAAAATTTTAAATAATCTGCACCAACTTTTGTTCCACAAAAAGATCCTCAATTTTTTTTGGTGTACTATTTAACTGGTAAAATACATTTTCAGTTACAGTTCTATTTAAACTTCTAGAGTGTTTATAATAAAATTTTAAGTAAAAATAAAAATTTTATTTCTTTAAAATATAAGAGTTTTTTGAATTTATATATATTATCAATACAGATCTTCAAAATTGTATTTTTATTTTTATTTTTTGGGTTTCGAAACTTGATGATGGGGGTCAGAGAGATGCGATTGATGAGGTAGGCTCCAAGTATAACTCCAAAAGAAGAGACTGAGAGCGAACGTTTTCGCCTAAATTTGGACAGAATCTGTTAAAGAAAGCTGTTACAGGGAAGGGGATGGAGGAAGGGACCCACTTTTTGTTGGGACGTTTAGAGACAGGTGAGTTGTTCCCTCTAAGTGGTGCACGGCTCTTTTCTATACGTGCCACGTGGCAGAATCGTCGGCTCTCTCTGTATTTGATTTGTGAGCAGCTGCCACCTACCCCTCGTATGCCGCGTAAGACAACCTTGAAGCCCAATCTACACACACAATGAGGTGTCGCTCGTTTTGCATGTCCATAGATTTGTTTTTTTTATGACATGCAATGCAAAACAACACAAGAGTGCGAGTCTCTTTTCGTTTTATTAGCTTTACGTCACTTTTGCTAAGTTTAGACAAGTCCTTGTACTACTGTACTGTTCCCATACAAGTTACTTGTTTGTTTTTGTATCGTGTTTGTTTTCAATTTTATTCACACTTGCATGCATCTATCGACTCTTTTTTTGGATTAGAAATGTAGACGTTACATTTTTATTCTAATTTTTGGAAATGAATTTGTGACTTATGGTTCAAGTAAAATGTGGAACAATTATACAGTACTTCTCCATTATCACTACTAAAAGTTTTTTATCCCAACAGGTACTGTCACATTTGAATCAACATCGATACATCACTTTGTATCTAATTGAAAAAAATAAGAGACAAATTAGGTAATACTGTAATAGTAGTAGTGTTAGCTATATACTTTTTTTGTTGACGAAATATGTTTTAGAAGATTTCAATGAATATTTTCTGTTAATTTTAAAATATTTCTAATGAAAGAAGTCTCTCATATTTACACTAAAAAGAACCCATCATTGAGTTGATATATATATATATATATATATATATATATGTATATTTCTATAAAGGTTTGGTTTATTGTGGGACTTTTCATCTAATGATCAATCTTCCAGCGAGATCTTTTGCCATTACCAGCACCCACTGTACCTTTTTAAGGTGGGTGTTAGGTGCTAACTCTTCAGGCAATTATGTGCAGTGGTTGTGGCGCCTGTACGTATCATCACCATTTCCCTGAAAAAAACAAAAGCATACACTGATCAACCCCTGTACAAATATCCCAAGCTAGGCTGGAGTAAAATGGAATGTTGCATATAAGAATTAGTTGGAATAAAAAATTCTAAATAAAATAAATAAAGCAGAAGCATGTGAGATATTTTCAATAGCAAGGGAATTTTAATTAAGTTAATGATCCAGTTTGGCAACGAGTCATGGAACTTGTTAACGTAGAATTATATCAATCTATCTATCTTCTCTCAAATTCCTCTCTCTCTACGTTGGGATTCGAAAGGATTTAGCTTGACAAACACAAACTAATATCATCTTTTTTTAATATTTTGAGTCAGTGACTGATTAATTAGACAGAGAATGTGAAGAGAGACAATCCAGAGGATGTTGCTTGACGCATTTGCCATTCATTAGCTATATGTATATATATTTTGTTCTGCATACGTGAGCACGTGATGGTATGGCCAGGGTTGAGTATTCTCCAAGCCAAATTTCGCCTCTGTTAAATTAAAATGAATTCAAAAGGCTTCAAAATATTTATCATCTTTTGACTGTGATTAAAGTGAAGCAAAGGTACACGGAAAAGATGATAAAAAAGGTGACCGTATTTGTACTGGACAACAGTCTTGTATGCTGGTGTTACTGTTGATGTACAATATAATGAGTTAATTACACTCAACCTCCCTGAGGTTTGGCTAATTACATTCGGAATCAAAGTTTGCATTAATGAACACTAACCTCCCCTCACGTTAACGTTGACCGTTAAAATGACCGTTGACTTTTTCCAAATTTTTTAAATGACCAAAATACCCCTCTAACAAAGGTTTTTACTGTTCATTAAAATTTTTTACTGTTCATTTTCACAAAATTAATGGTGGAGATTGGATCTCCACCGTCCATCATTGTTGATGGACGGTGGAGATCCAATCTGGATCTCCACCAAGAAAAAAAAAAAAAAAAAAAAAAATTTTTTTGAAGTTCGAAGATGAACTTCATCTTCGAAGTTCATCTTCGAAGAACGACGAACCCTCTGGGTTTGAGATCGAACCCAGAGGGTTCGAAGATCGAACCCTTCTGGGTTCGATCTCGAACCCAGAAGGGTTCGAAGAACGACGAACCCTCTGGGTTCGATCTCGAACCCAGAGGGTTCGAAGATCGAACCCAGAGGGGTTCGATCTCGAACCCAGAAGGGTTCGAAGAACGACGAACCCTCTGGGTTCGAGATCGAACCCAGAGGGTTCGAAGATCGAACCCTTCTGGGTTCGTGTCTTCGAACCCAGAAGGGTTCATGTCTTCGAACCCTTCTGAGTTCGATCTCGAACCCAGAAGATCGAACCCTTCTGGGTTCGAGATCGAACCCTTCTGGGTTCGAGATCGAACCCTTCTGGGTTCGAGATCGAACCCTCTGGGTTCCACGAACCCAGAGGGTTCGTTCTTCGAACCCTCTGGGTTCCACGAACCCAGAAGGGTTCGTATCTTCGAACCCTTCTGGGTTCGAGATCGAACCCTCTGGGTTCCACGAACCCAGAGGGTTCGTTCTTCGAACCCAGAGGGTTCGAGATCGAACCCTTCTGGGTTCGAAGATCGAACCCTTCTGGGTTTCGAACCCAGAAGGGTTCGAAGATCGAACCCTCCTGGGTTCGAGATGGAACCCAGCAGGGTTCGATCTTCGAACCCTCCTGGGTTCGAGATCGAACCCAGGAGGGTTCGATCTTCGAACCCTCTGGGTTCGAGATCGAACCCAGAAGGGTTCGATCTTCGAACCCTCTGGGTTCGATCTCGAACCCAGAGGGTTCGTGGTTCTTCGAAGATGAACTTCGAAGATGAAGTTCATCTTCGAAGAACGAAGATGAACTTCAAAAAAAAATTTTTTTTTTTTTTTTTTTTTTCTTGGTGGAGATCCAGATTGGATCTCCACCGTCCATCAACAATGATGGACGGTGGAGATCCAATCTGGATCTCCACCATTAATTTTGTGAAAATGAACAGTAAAAAATTTTAATGAACAGTAAAAACCTTTGTTAGAGGGGTATTTTGGTCATTTAAAAAATTTGGAAAAAGTCAACGGTCATTTTAACGGTCAACGTTAACGTGAGGGGAGGTTAGTGTTCATTAATGCAAACTTTGATTCCGAATGTAATTAGCCAAACCTCAGGGAGGTTGAGTGTAATTAACTCACAATATAATATAGGGAGATAGAGAGAGAGAGAAAAGTACTTGTAAGACTAATATGCCCTCCAGTCTTTATAATGTGATTCGGCTGCATAATACCGTGATCATGCACGCAGACAATGGATTATCTGAACCGTTTGATGTAAGTACTACACGTGACTGGGTGCTCGAAAAGTTAAATAGATTGATAGAAGTTTGACCGGTCCTTTTTTTTTTTTTTTTTTTTTCACATAATTGAATTTCGCTTTGCTTTTTTTAGTTCTTACTTTGCTGGCCAAAGAGTGGACGGATTGACCCGCCACATCATCACTCCTGTACTTTGGCCTGTAATTACGTTAAAAAAAAAAATTTCAACATTTTGTCTTTCTCTGCCACACTGTGACTGTCCTCTTGGTGATCATGTATTCACACTGAAGAGACTTTTTGGCAAAATGAGTTGAAAAATTGACGATTCTTCAAAATGACAGAAACATCCTCTGAAAACCGCAGTTTCAACGGCAGGTGTTAGGGTTTTTATTGGCCTTTCACTTCCATCACTCGCTGCTTGGCCGTGCAAGCAAAACAAATTAGGTTGCTTTTTGCTTCCCAGTTTTGGGACAAGACAAGCTCAATCTAAGTTTGCCTTTACGTGCATGGTACGTGACCTTCAAGCTTCAACAAAAAAAATAACAGAGGCAAGGCAAAGCAACCACATCACCACCACCACCACCACACTTGTGATTGATTATATATGATGCATGCATGTGTAAGCGAGCGTATTGGCAGTCGCTAAATCTTCTGGGGTCATCGCCTTTTTCTTCTGTGATCACGGTAACCAATCGGATTACGCCACCTATATATAAAATGATAACAATAATAGTGGAATTTGAAGTTTTATTTATTACCCTTGAATTTTAAGAAATTATTTTGTAAGGGAAGTGTCATTTAATTTATTTTCTTTTTTTAAAAAAAATCCTGGACAAGAAGAAGATTTGGTGGATGTAGGGAAAAAGAGATAAGGTTTAAGATGTGGAGTGGGTGGAATACAATTATACAGATCTTACCATTTCTCACCTCATGAAGCGTTGATGGATTTTTTGTTGTGGAAAACTAGTCCATTTTGTATAATATTTAATCAAATTATAAGTGGCATATAACAAAACACACATATATATATTAGATTAATTTAAGATATTATTTTTTTTCTACAAAGATAATAAAAATATACGAGTCGAATTCAATAATAAAGGTAATTAATGAATGCAAGGAATTTTTATATATTAACGTCCTAAATTTCATATATTATAAATTATATATATGTGCTTGAATTACATAAATACAAATTAAACCTTAGTCTTGGTTCTAAAATACAATGACCCTCTGTAAATTGACCACCGTGACTTGATAATTAAAATTATAGAGTAGACAATATATATATATATATATATTTTTGAAACAGAGTAGACAATATTTTAATATGGTAAAAATAGTTAACATGTTGATTGTCCATGAGTAATTTCATAAAATTTTAAAAAAAATTAAGAGATTGCTAATCACATGCACAGAACTCATATTTAATGATTTGTCACAATATATATGCATGGTCGGTGACTAACCCTAACTAAAGATCATGCAAGGGTGCGGTGTGATCTTAAATAATACATTTAAATTTTTATTTAATAAGCGGACACGCATATATGAGTCAATGATGATAACAAACGACATGTCACTCTTCTAACAACTGTTGTCTCTTATTCACGTTTCTATATATATCCATTACAATTAACTATATAAGTACATTTCTAAGCATCCTACATCCAACTACTATTAATTTTGATGAGCATCCTTCAAATAAATTAAAAAAAAATCGATAAATACTGTAAATTTGTGATATGGGAATATATGATATATGTTTCAATATTAACTAGGATATATTTTTTATTCTTCTAATTTCCTTTTTCTTTTTTCAACCAATCAACAAGGATTTACAGGTATTTAGATAAAAAAATATATTTTATTTATTAATGTATTTTAGATTGACATCACTGTTTAATGTTCTGTATTTCCAAAAAAGCAATATATTCTAGGATTGCTTTCTCAATCATTTTTATAATGTTTGCATAAAAATAAAAGAATATACTCTAAATAAAATAAAATTTCTATTATATTTTCAAAACCTATTCAAAGATTTTAAAATATAATTAGATGGTAACTATATTTCTCAATGAATATTGAGATCACAAGATAAATTCTCTTTATCCTAAATCACATACACGGCGTTATGATAAGAGGAGATTGGTCCATGATATGCCCCTCACACTTATACCTTAAAGTTATGAGTTCGAGTCATGTCTTACTTCCTTAAACACCAAATTAAATTGTAATAGGTAAAAAAAATACATTAACAAACGATAAAAGGTGTTATAATGCTGTATAGTTGGAAAGACACACCACATAGGGAGTCCTTAATCTTTTTTTTTTTAAAGGGTACAATTACAGCAGATTAATCATTAAATGCGTGGTTCGGATATATATTCTCATAACGGGAGAATACTACTCCCATAATAAGGGAAGAAAACTATCCACACATGCATATGGTGGGAATCGAACCCCTCACCATTGAGGTGGAAAGGAGTTACGCTAACTACTTTACTAGAAATAGATGTGCTGGGAGTCCTTAATCATTGTAATTGGAAGAAGTAAAAGTGTTTAATCACGAGCCAAAAATGGCAGCTATAGGTACCATAAATTCTGTCATTTCGAGTCGGATCCGGTTTGGTATCCGAATCGAATAATCCAAGCGACAATAATTAATTTTAAAATAAAAATAAACGGGAAATTAATAGGGATTTGTGAGAATTTAGCGTAACGAACCATAAATGGCGTTTAATGAGAAGGAACTAAAGATGTTGCTTAACGCATTTGGCATCCCATTTTTATTATTTTTTTTAATAATTTGGAAGGAAAAAAAAAATTTGGGGCCCTCCGCAAAAGCATTTTTTGCGTCTCGTGTGTTGTGCAGAAAAAATAAAAATCCCAGTAAGCGTGCACACGTGCTGGCCCAAGTGCTCGATCGCTTGAGTGATTTTCAAGCCATCCTAACATTCTCTGTTCCTTTTTTTTTTTTTTTTTTTTTAATATAAAATATTTATATTATTTTTTTACAAGGAATTTCTTTAATAAAAAAAAATAATATTTTTGGCATATAATTAAAGAAAAAAGAAAAAGTGAGCTAGAGCTTTTTAACAGGAGTCGTGTGTTTATCAAAGTCAAAGAGACAAAGCTTAGTTGTTTTGGGGACTTTTAGGTCATCTGCACCCACTTATGTTTATCTTTTTTCTTAAAATTTTAATATTATAGTTTTAATTGCAAATAATCTTAGGTCTTTTTCTATGATTTCTTTTTATTATCTCCACTAATGTCATGCTATATAATACTACAAAGACAAGGAGTCTAAGAAAAGAAAAATGTGTGAAAGTTATAAGTAAACTTATAAATTTTGTATAATTTTATTGTTTAGCTTATATTAACAAAATATTAAATCCAATATATTTTCAATTTATAATTAGATAGAATTTTGAAAAGTTATTTTAATTTGTAAAAAAATAATAATTATTTGAGATAATGAGTCGGAAATTGGAGGGGGTTGAATTGAAGTTTTACTAAAAAAATCCAAGTTAAAAGTACCTAAAGATTGCTTAGTGCCTCCTAGTTTTGGGACACCCGTAACGTGCATGGTAAGTGAAGTTAACCAAACCGCAGCACAAGCCACCCTAACTAGTTATTATTGTACATATAATCTCCCACAGATAAACTCAAATATGAACTAAAGTAACTTTTGAGCAAAATACCAGCACAATTTGACCAGTACGATGAGTAAAGAAAAAATGATCCAATGTGTTACTACTATACATAGGTTGGAAAGTGACTTTTCTTGCTATGTTTGGATAAAAATTGTATAATTGTTATTTAGTGTGGACCCTCCTAGATAAATAACGTTTATATTTATTAATACGTTTCTCATAAATAAAATAAAATGAAATATTATTACTCATATATACTACGGATATTTTTTATAAAATATGGAGAAACAATTGATAAATATTTAATTTCACATATTTGTGTTTTATGTTTATGAATCAAAGTTTATGAGATGAAAAAGAAGAAGAAATATTTGACGTCTACTCTATTTTAACAAGCTTTGAGTTTTTATAAATTGAATCTGATTAAAATAATAATTAAAATTATTTCATACTTATCTCCTTATAGTTTAAAAAATTGTACACTTTTTCCCTATATATGTAATAGAGGTTTGACTTACACATTCTTTTATAAGATTATAAAGTAAGGGCAGACTCCTCCCTCATAATGGCAGTTGTTTTCTAAACCGTGTTTATGATGTAACGGAAAAAAAGGAACTTGATACGAAAAAGATTATAAGACTCATTTTAAAAAAGAAAAGAAAAGAAAGATCATGACGATAAGCTTCTAGAACTCAGCTGTAAATTTTAATTGAAGTCAAATTCTAAGCTTACAAAATTGATATAGACATTAATAATTTTTAATCACCATGGATTGAATGCTTGCATGTATAATTAGGCATTAAAATCCACCTAAAAGTATTTCATTTTTATTAGCACTTTTTAATCTTCTTCGGATGTAACATGTTCTAGAAGAAGCGAGTTCAAAATAGACAAGAAGAACAATTGCAACCCCCAAAATAAAAAATTAAAATTAAAAAATTACAAAAATGTTTCACTTTCAACACTGCGTTTTGTAGCATAAAACCATTACGTCGTTTACAAAAAGTGCGATTTTTTTCCAACCTAATTTAAACTCGAAAGAATAATTCATTAATAATTACAAAGAAATTAATAGTAAACAAATAATGAATGACACAAACATTTGGCACATCAAATTATTAACATATGTTCGCAAAACTCGGCTGTGAAATTAATTATACCAATAATATAACAACAGGCGTGACAATTTTTATATATATTATAGAGATCTTAACTTAATGCATGAATCTTGGCAGAAACTAGCCAGTGAAACGTCATCGTTGAGAGCTCCATTTCATCTAACTTGCTCGCTTAGTTTTTCAGTTGACATACAATTTTTTTAAAACCGTCACCAATCATGCAGTATCTATAACTATAAAAATTAATTTTTTTTTTTTGAAGGGATGGCTATAAAAATTAATTTATTATCAGGTATAAACTGTTTGCATATTTAAAAAAAAAAACACCGTAACTTTTTACGTATAAAGTTGTTTTGATGTTGGAAAATCAAAATGTTAAATAATTGGGTACAAACTTTTTACCGGCCGTGTTTAAGAAATTTTGCAAGCGTCTGTATCAGATAAGATAAGGATAGGAGGTACATTTAACGTAAAGGGCAATTATCGAACGATTATAATAAAGTTGATTGCGATGGAACGTATTGATAATGTGGTGATGGTATGTGGCCGTCCAAAAAACCGACATGACAATATTCTTGAGAAGAAATTGATCTAAGGGTCGTATTAGGTTTGGATTAGCATGAAATGGTTGCATCATGCCATTTATTAAAAACAAAATCCTGATGCCTGGTCGGCATCTAATCTTGATCAATATGCACCTAATTAATCAACTATGATTGATGATCCAAATTCGATTACGGTATATAATATTTTCTATTTTTTGGGTTTTTTTATAATGATTTTTCTTTAATAATGAAAGGTCAAATAATTATTTAAAACAAGTGGGTATGAATGAGGAGTTCTCATGAAGGAGAGAGTTCAATGTGTGGATGATTTACGCAAATTATTGAAAAGAAAATGCGATTCATGCCAGTTTTAGGCACGGAATTTTATATGTTTTTATTTATGAAATTTTCTATTTATACTGTTAATAAATTGAAAATTTCGCAATGTAAACACGTACAAAATTCTGCACATGATAATTATTATATATATAAATTTATGTATATATTCAAAATAGCTGAAAGTGTTTTCGTATCTAATAATTTATAATACTTAGCTAAAAATAGATTAAAGCGTTTTTCTAGAAAATGAAAAGAAAACTTAAAAGTATTGTCTAGAAAAATAATTAAAATTTATTTTTTTTAGATTTAAGTATTGTAAATTAAGTTGCTTTCTTGTTGTTATAGACGGCAATTTTATATACATTAAACCCCTAAAATTATTTTACATGTGTAGTGAATTTGGTAAAATGTATATCCACTTTTGTTTGGATGCCGAGAAAAAGTAATAAAAAGAAAGAATGGAAAATTGTGAACCATGCATTTTTTCAATTCAAGCTTAGCCCCACTTTTTTTTTTTTTTTTAATTTCAATAAATAAAAAAAGGGTTTATTGACGTTAAAGAAAAAAAGTAAAAATATAAAGTGAAGAA
Organism: Xanthoceras sorbifolium; assembly: GCA_003430845.1. Lineage (NCBI taxonomy): Eukaryota > Viridiplantae > Streptophyta > Magnoliopsida > Sapindales > Sapindaceae > Xanthoceras > Xanthoceras sorbifolium. The sequence continues at coordinate 12,965,486 of CM010621.1, forward strand.
TATATGTTATGGGAGGCAGGATAACACATTTTTTCGTAGTGAAATTTTAAATTATAGTATTTGAAAATTAATTATCAAACACAATAATCTAAGATTCGTAATGAAAAAATGTACACAATTTCGAACCTGATAATTTTTACATGTAATCGACGGTTGAGTTTAGTTGTATAATAATAAGTTAAATTAAAATTCAAGATATTGCTTACGCGTTCTATGATAAGTAAATAATTGATGTAGTCACATATGGGTCTACAATGCTGTATCTAATTTGGCAATCGTCATGATTAATTAATTTAATTGAAAGCAAAAGATCACGAAATAATTAATTTTCTATTAATTACCTTTCTTAATCATGACGTGTAATTCGAACTTGTCCTCACTTTTTCTCTATATTTTAAATTTTGACTTCATCTTTAAAACTTATGTCACCACAAGAATATGATTATTTTTTAATTTGTGGCATTTTCATTGACTAATTACTATATAATAAGAATTATAATTTTTTTTTATAATTTAGGTTAAGAAAGTGTCAACAAATATGTTATTATTATTATTATTTTTCTTTCTGGAATAGCAATAATTTGATAGTTTTAAATTAGAATCTTTTAAACTTGCAAGCACGTATGTTAGATATCAATATCTTTTTGATGCATTTAGAAGTAATTTTAGAGAAAACTGTTTTATATTTACAATAATACTTTAATATTCTATTTTTTTTAATATTTCACGAAATTTAAATTATTTTTATCATATATTACATATTTTCAAACTACTTATATTTAGTGTTGGATGTTCATATTTTTTTTAACTATTTTTTTAATACATTTCAATACAATGCAATGGGTTGCTTTTTCAACAAAGGGTTTCGATAATCAATTTTTGAAATCTCTTTGATTTGATTTAATAACTAAGGCTCTGTTTTGTAGAACTTTTACTTTTGACTTTTAGCTTATTGAAAGCTTTTTCTATAAAAGTCGTATATTTATAGACACTCCCAAAAGAACTTTTAGACTCAAAAAGTTAAAATCAGGTTTCAAAAAGCACTGCCAAATAAATCCTAAGACTATTTAGATTGTCCAAAATTTTCAGCATTAGTTTTTTTTATGATTAATGTTTTCATGAATCATAATTACACAATTTCTACTAAATAAACATCGCTCTACTTGGCAGTAAAATTATTATAATTTTAAAAGATGTTTTGAGATCTCACTACATGGTGAGACGTATATTCAAGTTATATTTTCTTATAATTTCGAAATAAAAAAAGTTGAACATTTAATTATTTCAAAAAGTTACGTACTTAATTAAACATGTTTTGCTTTCACAATTTTAAAAATTTTACAACCAAATGCATGTCATTGTAGTGAAATATCAAATTCTATTTCTGATTTTCATTTTACAAATTCGTTTTATCGGAAAACATGCATTTTTTATTTATTTTAATTATAAAGCAATAATAATAATAATGAAGGAGCCTTAATATCCCAACAATCCCATAATAAGAGATCTTGCAATGCACTCATAATTTTGCAGATTTGTCACTAATGGCATCAAATCGCAATCACAACTGGATACACAATAACATTTTAATGTATAGTAAACCTACCAGCATGTGAGGATTATAATTGAGTGGTAGTAAATAAAAGAACACAAGAAGAGAAGCTGATCATAATAAAAACAGCATCATCATGATAATAATTTTTGACGACCAACACATGAATATGAAATATCCGACACAATAATCCTTACTTTTTGAGGTTTTGGCAAAGTTGTTATAGTAATTATAGCAACCAAACGCTGCCATATTTAGTACTATCAGAACAGGGAAAAAAAAATGAATAGAAAAAACTGCTTTTTCTTCCTCACAAGTCAATGATGCCATAGACTTGCTCTTCGCTTGTTGACTCCGCAACTAAGCAAAGTGAGAAAAAAACCCCACTTGCTTTTTTGTGTATCAGAAAACAGTCTTCTAATAATTCTCATGTAGAAATTAATTATTAGAAGACTGTTTTCTGATATAATTCTTGTAAGACATAATTTCAGTACTAATAGCTAGCACATGCCTGCATGAAAACCAAAGAATAAGCACAAATGAGAATCCAAAGTGTGCTTTTTTTTTTTTTTTTTTTTGAGTGAAATTGAAAAAAAGCTCAAAAAAAGCAGAAGCAGAAAGCAATTTTTTCATAATCCTACACATATCAAACATGCTTTCATGTTGTTGTCAGACCTCAAACTTCCACTAATTACATTAGATTTTGTGAAACAACTAATTAACAGCCAATTAAAAAAAAAAAAATCTAATAAGCTTATAGATTAATGCAGTGATTAGCATATCCACTTGATTATATACTAATGGTGCTGGTAAGGCTAGCTACCAAACTCCGATTTCACACGGTCGGTTCTTTATCGGATTAATTAGCAGACTGTTGATGATTTTGTATATCTAATTGGATTGGATACATAATTAATTTGTTATCTTTACAACTTAAAAGCACAATTATGGCTCTGTTAAAATTATGTTCACCTGCCTTTGCTGGGAAGATACTATACGACTATTTCCTTTTTATATATTCAATTTGGTCATTATATAGTAGATAGACATTAATTCAAACTTTGCTTCGTATATGTAATTAAAAATTGGTTAAATTTATGATAAATTGTTTAAAGAATTATGAATACTAATTAGTTGGTTTAAATGGCAAGGTTTCAGGTTGTTTTGTAGGAGATCTTGGGACTGAATCTAACTTATAAATATACTTTTTGATATCGTAAAATTTAGGATAATTATTAAAATTTTCCGTCTAGTTTGAGGTAATGGCTAAAATCCCTCTTATAATTTTATTTTTTTCCCAATTTCCTCCCTAACGTTAAGTTCTGTTAACTTAAAAGTAAAATTACTCATTTATCCTTAAGAAAAAAAGAAGACATATAGGGATTTAACTTACGACTAAAGGACTACAAGGAATTTTAATAATTACCCTAAAATTTATTGAACTTCTATAATATTATGAAATTTGTCCAAAAACTCCTTTAAAATTCATCAAAAGCCTTCATAGCGGTAAGAGAGGTCATTAATGAAAAACTAATTAAGCAACCATTTTAAACTAAATTCGTGAGAGTTTAAATTTTTTAGTATAGGACTTTCTATGATACTTTGAAATTTGTTTGGAATATCTTCTAAAATTTATAGAAAACCATTCTAGAAGTAAGAGAGACTATTGATGAAAAACTAGACCAACCCTAGCATTGAATATCGAACAAGGTCTCCCGAGATTCATTAGGGTCGGCTAAACCTAGTTGTATTGTACATTATTATTTGCCCAACAAAGGGAGTTGAAAGTGGTGAAAAAGACAATACATATATAGACAACACACACATATAGGGATGTTTAAAGCTTTGAATGCTATTATAACATGTGCAAAAACATATGATTTTCTCATCCTATAGAATGGCTAAGACAAGTTGACAAGTTGATAGATAAAAGACACAAGAGTTTGTGGGTGTCGACCTTAAGTTTATCTACTTCAAAGTTGTGCAAAATGGCGCTCGGGTGAAGCTAGAAAATTTTTATTAGATGAGCTAATCTAAATTTTATTTTTCTATTTAAAAGTTTTACTATTTTATAAAAAAAATAAAATTATATTTTATAATAGTCAAATTTCAATGGTACGAGAAATTTTTTATTAATAATAATAAAGAATACATAATTTTCAACACATTATAACAATATATCTAATATTTTTTTAAAAAAAAGGTAAACTTCTAAATAGTAGAGTGAACCATTAGGAGATCACACAATAAGATTTTTCAATATATATAAAATAGAAATTTAAGTTTCACTCATAAAATACAAGACCTAAAACTAAGTACATTATCCTTAAAAAAAAAAACTAAATACATTATAGATAATTAAATAAAGAAAAATAAAAATAGTTATATTTGAAGCTTCAAATAGAAAAAAAAGTAATATTTAAAGTCTGAAGAGTGAAAAGTTAAAGAAAAGAATGTGTTTGTCGGGTGAGAAATTATTTTTTTTGAAAAGTGAGATGTTGAAAGAGTAAAAAAAAAAAGTAAAATGGAGAGATAAGTGATTGTTTATTTTAATTAATTTTATTTATATTTGGACTTATTAGGCCCTTGAACTAATTTAAAAAAATATCATCTTATTAAAATTTTTAATTTATTGGACTGAATTTATTTATTAGTAGACACATGAATCTTATTAAAAAAAATTTCTAAAATTTAATATAATAAATATTTTTTTTTATGTAAAAAAAAAATATATTTTTTTTCAAAGAAGCCCAGCCAAGCCAAGCCATAGCCTCCCTCCGCCCATGAAAATGGGTGTGTTATGATTTGCTTCAAATATGAAGATAAGAACTAAGTTGTGGCAACCATGTTCATATATATACACATTTTCCCTTACCAAACAAAGCGGTTCACACAAGAATCTAAACAATAATTAATTTTTTTTTTATAATCACAATAAGAAGGATTAACAAATCTCTACAGACGTTTAGATTTTGTTAAAATTTGGACTTTAACTTCTCAATCTTTAGAACCATACCACGGATTATATATTATGTTTGTCTAATGCATCAAATGCCTGAGATTTAATATCCATATTTAACACATTCTAGTGGTTGAATACTTCCCCCTTCACTTCTATAATAAGGATTCGAGTCTCACCTCTACAAATTAAATCGTAAAGTGTGGGAGACCCTTCTCATGTAGTAGGAGTTGTTATTCTGAGCCGCACTTGTAGCGTTTGATTTTGCCAAACCCCGAAAGACCCTTAACCTAATTAGTGTATGATTTAAAAAAAAATAAAAAAGAAATCCATATTTAAATTGGACATGGGGCCGTTAACTGTTAATGAGTCCCCGTGAGATGCCCATGATCACACTATATGGGCCCAAATGCAGCCTAAATACAAGTTAATGTGTCTTCGGGCTCGTTGTCTGTTAACAGTTATTGGGTTTGGGCTTGGCCTAAACTCAAATCTCCAATTGTACTTGAGTTTGTGTTAGTCCAATTAATTGGACCCACGACTTATGGGGCCCCAATAATACAAATTCATCAGCCTGATTGGTTGTGACTGATTTTTTTGAAGCATCAGCCACACGAACTTCAAATGTGAACCACCAAATTGAGATCAATCCAAGTAAGCAGAAGAAGAGGAGGTGGAGGGACATGATATCAGATTCGGTATGCCACGTGGCAATGCAGAAACCAATTGGATATCTACTCTCCTATCCTTTAAGATAAGCCCCTGCATACATTAACAGATTTCCATCTTTTGACTTGCATTGCATGCACCAGTCATATACACCATATAGTCTTTGAAGATAAAAAAAAGCAGAAAAAGAACAAAAAAAAATTGGTTAAAAGCCTGAAATAATGGCTTCTGTTTGTGCTTCCTCTGCCATTGCAGCCATCTCCTACCCCAGGCAAGTTCTCTCCACACCCAAATGCGCTGATAAATGATAATAATGGGAAATATTTTAGAGAAAATGAGAATATTTTTTGATGAAATTTTTGTGGTGATCATAATGGAATAGTTTTTTGATACTGCAGTTCCCAAAAGACTGGCTCTGTTGTTGGAGCAACAAAGGCTTCTTTTCTTAGTGGGAAGAAGCTGAAATTGAAGAAGTTTTCATCAACATCAGCTGGAACGAGATCGTTTTCAGTGAGTGCGGCTGCAGCTGAACCTGAGAGGCCACTCTGGTTCCCAGGCAGCACTCCTCCTCCATGGCTCGATGGCAGGTTCTATATAGTATATCTACTCTTCTGTTTTTCTTTGTTTTTGTTGCCCTGTATTTTCCGTCTTTGGCTCCATACAATGATTCCAATATAAAATACAAGTGCTACCCAAGTAGTGCATGTTCAAATCTTAGCTTGTAATGTGCTATTTTGTCATTTTCATTCAAATACAAAGCTTCTAAGAAGTTTTACTTGAATCCTGTAATGCAGCCTCCCTGGAGACTTCGGTTTTGATCCACTAGGTCTTGGTAAGTTATTGAAAACTAACATAGATAAGAAATCATGCTAGTTTTTATGTAATAAATTGTTCTTGTAATTGATCTTTTAACAGGATCTGATCCCGAGACTCTGAGGTGGAACGTGCAAGCAGAACTTGTACACTGCAGATGGGCAATGTTGGGGGCAGCTGGGATTTTCATCCCAGAATTTTTGACAAAGATTGGGATCCTAAACACTCCTTCATGGTACACTGCTGGAGAGCAGGAATACTTCACTGACACCACCACCCTCTTCATTGTTGAGCTGATCTTCATCGGCTGGGCCGAGGGGAGACGGTGGGCTGACATTCTCAAGCCAGGGTGTGTTAATACTGACCCAATTTTCCCCAACAACAAGCTCACTGGAACTGATGTGGGTTACCCAGGTGGGCTCTGGTTCGACCCTCTTGGATGGGGAAGCGGTTCGCCTGAGAAGATCAAGGAGTTGAGGACTAAGGAGATCAAGAATGGTAGGCTAGCGATGTTGGCTGTTATGGGTGCATGGTTCCAACACATTTACACTGGTACAGGACCCATTGACAACCTCTTCGCCCACCTTGCTGATCCTGGTCATGCCACCATTTTTGCTGTAAGTACTGCAGCTACCCCTTCCTATACTGTTGGAGCTTAATAATACTAATCGTTTAGGCTTGCAATTCGAATGCTTTCATGTGCATAAGTATTTAATATCTGAATTTGTATTTATATTTGGGTTTAGTCCATAGCCATAAGACTAGCCTACTAGTCTTGTACAGGGTGTGTTGAAGTGTTGTACTAATTTTTCGTTTCGAATTCTAATGGCTTGCTTGCTACGGTTCATTTCAGGCCTTCACACCCAAGTGAGCTAAGCAAGGGACGAGAAGCCCTTTATGCGTGGGAGAAATTTGGTGGAAGTTTGAGCTAAGGGAGTTGATATTGAAAAGACTTGTGTATTTTCTAGGGAAGTTTGTATTTTCTAGGGAAATCTGGTGAAAGAAGCTTGTGTTGTCTCTGTCTATGTGTTCTATAGAATGCTCCTGCGATGTACAAATACCTCTCTGAATTTAGATGCCATGAATATAAATTCTGGTAGAAACCAAAGTTGTCTATAGATGCATGCATCCTCGTGTATAATCGTTGAAATTTAACACACGAGGAGAACTAATTCGATCTCGATGGAACAAAAAGACACTTTTCAATTGTGTCTATGGAATCATTTTCTATATAAGAAAATTGCACAACAATATCACAGTAAAAGAAAATAAAAAATTATTGTACAATTTTGTATTGATAGGAATGAAAAGTGTACAATATTTCAGACTCAGCAAGTCAATTAATGCATACATGATAATATAATATATTCAGTTTCATTAAAGACTTTTATGGTCATCGTGTTCTAACAATAAAACTCTCCATCTTCTGAATCCAAAAGCATCTTTTTTGGCTAAAGATGGCTTACAACTTCGTTTTCTTTATTCAATCTTATATGCAATACAATAAACATGTAATTTCCTTACTGGCACAAAATGACCCAATATTCCCTTCTCTAAAGTTGAAAGTGGCAATTAACATCAGATTCAATAATTGTTATATTTGTGGTCACCGCACCGCACCTGATTTCAATTTAAGTCCTACCACACGTATTTATTAATTTATATATATAGTTTTTTTTAATATATTTAGTGATTAATTTAATAATTAATCTCGGCAGGTTCCACAAACTTATTATTAATATTGTAATCCTAATGTTAAAAAAATAAAATAAATTGATATCTCTCTTAACTTGGATTTCGGCCAGAAAAGTGCAAGTTGAGTACCCATTTAATTTGTTATATTATTAATCAATTAACAATTTATTAAGATTTAACAGGTCAATCAATTGATTGGACACCAGCTAACATGCATAATATACAATACTAGACATCATAAACTAAATTTTTTTAATTAATTTAGCACTTTTAAACATATAAGCTAAAAGATTAATGTTCTGTTTATGAGCCAAGAAATGATAATACTTAGAGAAGGATCATATATTGTTAATACATCTACTACTCAAAGTTCTACCATTTGTTAACTTCGATTGTCTACAATGGAGCCAATTTCTCCCAAGAGAGAAGAACAAGAATTCTTTAAAGTTTTAACCATGCAAGTTTGAATCTATATTCAAAATCTCATTATTTAATTATCAACACCATTATTATGATTGATAGCCTGTTAAAAAATGTATACATAATAATATTTTATCATTAAATTAATATATCACGTAGATATGATTACGTGATATACCCGTCTCATGGAAGACTTTATTTGTCTCAATGAATATTTTTTTCATGATAATTATGTTCAAAATGAAAACATAAGTTGACGACTCGAATCTGAAACATTATCAGGTTGAATGAACGTCTTTATCACCGCATCACATTCATAATAATATAAAATTATAAAATTAGAACATAAGATTGCTAGATTTCTAATAAATCTCCAATCATTTAATTTTTTTAATAAAAGGTAACGTGGACAGACTAATACAGCATCATGTGTGGAGAAACTACAAAACATGCTTTGTATTAGAGTTATTTTATAGTTAGTTTGTTGGTTAAGTTAATTAACCATAGTTAGTGATTAGTTGACTAGTTAGATGCTTTAGTTTACTTGAGCTACTTTTTTGTATATAAACATTTTTCATTCTTGTCTTTGTAATTAGATGAATTGATTGAAGTAATGAATAAAATCTCTTTTCTTCTTTCATTCATTTTTCTCTCGTTTTACAACTCAATATGGTATTAGAGCTGAATCAGTCTGATTCGCCGTGAAATCGATTGTTAGCTTCAATTGAGCTTTTTTTCTTCTTCAAGCTCTGTCACAACAAGTAATTTTCTTGTTTGATTGCCATGGAAGCTTCGTCAATTAGGAATGAAAGTGATTCTATGTTTTCGGCAAAGAGGTCCAACCTTGAAGATGCTTCAAGTTCATTCTTCTTACAACATTCAGATAATCCAGGTCTTGTTCTTGTTTATCAGACATTGACAGGAGATAACTATGCCTATTGGATCAGAGCAATGTTGATTATTGTTGCTGCAGATTACTATTTACAAAACAAATGCTGTTATAATAGTACAATAAATAAATACTAAACTTGGGTTGAGTCGCAGACTAGGTCGCTTTCTTTAAGACGTTTTGCGGCTCTGCCCAAATTTTGTACAAACAGTATACATCCCCGTCGTCCCTAGGATAAGATAGGCCAGAATCATCTCTGTCTCGGAATTCTTTGTACTGAAGAAAACCGGAATACTAACACCTCAAAAATTTCTCGGAATCGATAACACAAAAAAATTGTATAAAACATAATTTTTTTTCTTTGTTGTAACTTGAACCCAGAAATAGAAGAAGAATACAAAAAGAATAAAAGCAGTACTGATTGCTTGAATATGACTATGAATCTCCTAGTTATAGTAGCTGTGTGTTTGACTTAATATAGAATAAAAGAAATAGAGAAGCAAACGGAAACAAGTAGCTTGTGATATGAGAATACAAATAAAACAAAAGGAAAACACAAAGCTAGCTTTAGTACTGCTCATAAAAACCAAAAGCTTTTTTGTTTTTCACTTTTCAGAGAATGTATCAGTGTGTGTAAAATAAACCACCATGTCGTTTTATATAGCAAAAGGAATGAATAACGTTAGAAGCAAATGGACGTGTGCATGGTGCGGAGGAATAATAGGCATGAGACTAGGTCTCATATATAACTACTTTTACCATTTCAAAAGCACATGTTTTTATTATTTTAAAATTCACACTATTTTCAATAATCCCCCACTTGAATTTTAAAAAATATTTTCCATCGAGCAATATAATATAGTATAAGACTGTGCATAAACAAAAGTGTTTATCGACTTGAACTTTTGCATAGTGTAGATGATTTAGATTATACTAGAGTAACTCGTAGTTTTGGACTCTATCTCTAACAAATATCTCGCACACAACCCTACTAGGGTGAAGTCAAAAAACCCGTGCTTTATGGCCATGCACGTGTATTCCAGTATAGTGAATGCTCTAGAGAATTTGCCCAAAATTCCATAAAAAGTGGCCACACTTTCACATTCACTTAGGTGAGTCTATCAAGAGTACTCCTGTAGCTGGGTATGTAACATCCCGGATTTCGGATAATTAATTTCATATATGTGAAAATAAATTTTGTAATTGGAAGGGGTGTTAATGTAATTAAAAGTATGTATATTTTTATGGTTTCCAGGTGGATCAGATTGAAGGATCGAAAATGATGCAAGAAAAAAATTGAAAACTGAAGCAGAGAGCATCGCGACCTGGTCACCGCGACCACAGGTCGCGATGAACTGCTCGCGATGAAAATGTCAAAATTTGGCAGTGAGCAACGCGACTACTAGCGCGACCAAGGGACCGCGAGGAGTGCTCGCGAGGAAGGCGGTGCAAACGCTCCAGTGAGTACCGCAACCTGGTGGCGCGACCACAGGTCGCGACGACGGTCGCGGCAGCCGAAAAATATATAAAAAAAGAAGCTTCTCGCAGAAGCCAGAAAACACACAGAACACAGAAAAGAGAGAGGAGAGGCCGAGAGAAAGAGCGAGAAAGGAGAAAAAGAAAAGAAGAAAGAAGAAGAGAAAGAAGAAGAAAGAAGAAAGAGAAAGAAGAAGAAGAGGAAGAGGAAGAAGAAGAAGAAAAGAGGAAGGAAAGAGAAAAGGGAAAGGAAAAGGAAAAGGAAAAGAAAATCGTGGAATCGCGATTTCTCGAACGAAAAATGAATTCCAGGTTGGTGTACTTTCAATTTCGGAATCTTTACGAAAAGTAATTCGTTATCGTTTTCGTTTTCAATTTCGTTGAACTTGCTCGTTTTCGATTTTCGTATGAAAATTGTTTATTTGATATGAAAAATTGATGATTGATATACCTATTGTTGATTTTGGAATGATTTTATGTTAGATCTCATTTGATCATGCTTTCGAATATTTCGATTTCGTTAGAAATACTTGATTTAGATTTTCGTATAACTATTGATTATGTTTCTTGAAGAATATTGTGTGAATTGTATGTTTATTGAGCAACTATTGTTTACTGAGTAACTATTGTGAAATTTATTGCGAATATAGTTTATCGGAAACGGCTCTAGGATACGTAGACATAGAAATGGATATAGGAGGTTGGTATACCAGCTGGGTTTACTGAGCAGTACTGCGCCGCTATTGATTGCTATTGATGATTATTATGTACCTCCTCATGGATTCGTTCAGAGGCAGGGAGACACGTACCTCCTCAGGATTCATCCTGGGGGTTGGGAGCCACGTACCTTCCTAAGGATTCGTTCCTGGGATAGGGAGTTATGTACCTCTCTAGGTTCCGTACCCACAGTCCTAGAGTAGGGAAATACGTACCACTCTTAGGATTCGTCCTAGGGTGGGAGTTTGACCCATATTCCAGTCCTAGTATGTTGAGTATTCTAGCGGGCCAGATTTGAAGTGAATTGAGAAATTAATTGAATAACTTTATTGACCGATTTTATACATTGATCTTATTGTTGAAATGAAAGTGATTAAAACTGTTTTATGGTTTGATTTTGGAAGTTAAATTGATTTTGTAAATGATTCGAATTGAAATATGTATATATATATATATATATATATATATATATATATATATTGTGATTTGTTTATTATTAAAAGTTATTTATGATTTTCATATTTGAGTTTATTGTACACCCACTAAGCTATATGCTTAGCGCGTTAGTTTTGTTCTAACGCGTAGGTACCGGGGATCCCGAAGAAGCTAAAGACTGAAGAGAGAGAGATTTGCTGACAGAGCACCCAGAGTTATCACAGTTGGGTAGCTATATTGTTGTTATATGTATATATTCTGAAAGCATGCATATACAGAGAATTTGTAATATGTTTGTAATTAATTATTTATAGCTTTCTGTTTCTCATTTTAGAATATTTGTAAATATTGACTTTTGATTTATTTTATTTATAAACTGTATTGGAAAGTCGCACTAAACGGCAGAGTGCGCAATGGTTTGAAAATGATATTGAAGTGTTGATATTGAATTTGTAATTGCATTGTTTTATGGAAAAATAGGTTTTGGAAAATCCGAAAAACAAACGGAACTCTGCCGAATTTTTGTAAAAAGTGTGATTTCGATGGGCTCACGAGAAAAGTCTTTTTGGAATTTCAAATTGATTTGATTTTTAAATGGTTTGAGATTATAAAATGAATTTGGAAAGTTTTGAAAGTCCAAGTAGCGCTCCCTGGATCGGTCCAGTCGGGTCGGGTCAGGGGGTGTTACAGGGTACTCCACTCCACATAGAGTATATAACTCATTAAGAGTTTAAAATAAACTGATTCTTATATCGCTACAGGATATCATGCTTCACGTAGTATATAATATAGATTTATATAATAGCATGATTCACTACTAATCACTTCATAACTTGTTATTACCCATTGAACCTAGTTCTTGGGATCTCGAATCTTTAGGTTGAGTTACCATTATGAGTGAGCCATCATTCTAAGGGCATTAGTCCCATTCCTTTCGAGGTTTTGAAAACTTTCTCTCTAGCTAATCCTTTCGTCAAAGGATCAGCCAAGTTATCATCAGTACGTACATGATCCACTCTAACAGCTCCAGTAGAGAGAAATTCTCTAACAGTACTGTGTTTGCGACGTATTTGTCTCCTTTTTCCGTTATAATAACGGTTCTGAATCATTGCAATAGCTGCGGTACTATCGCAATGGATCAAGACTGCTGGTATCGGTCTTTCCCATAAAGGGATTTCAGATAAGAGACTTCTTAACCAACCTGCTTCTTCACTAGCTGATGCTAGTGCAATCATTTCTGACTTCATTGTTGATTTAGCCAAAATAGTCTGTTTCTTAGACTTCCAAGAAACAGCACCTCCAGCTATACTAAATATATAGCTACTTGTAATGCCCCTAATTTTCCATAATTATGAAAAATATTATTATTATTTATTATTAAGCATGCAACAGTTAAGTATGTGATTTAAATTGGTGGATTAGTTTGATATTCAAAAGATTTTTGATTAAATTCATGTGATTAAATTTTTATTGGTGGTCACTTTATGATTTAGACTAGTCAAGGGGTATATTGCAATTAGTCAAGGGGGTATATTGCAATTAGTATAAAAATAAATAAATAAATAAGGTTGCAATGGTGTAGTGAAATGACACATAAAAAGCAAATTATACCAAAGCATTACACCTAGCAAACACTCAGCATTTTACATGCAAAATGGTTTGACTAAGTGAATTTGAGTGTGTGAGTGTGAGAGAGGACGTGAGAAATAGAGAGAGAGAGAGAGATTCTAGTAAGAGAAAGAGCTAGAAGAAGAAGAAGAAGAAGAAAGGTGAAGTTGGTCAAGAAGAGTCTTGTGTAAATAATAGCATTTCAGGTTTGGTAATACCGTTTTCGTATTTTTTAGATTTTTCAGAATATTTCGGAATCGTTATATTATATTGTTTTTAGTTTATTTGAGCTATATTGATTATGATATATTGTTTGAAATTGATTTTGGGATGTTTTGGATTACGTATATTTGGAATATATTCTGGATCCGTAATATTATTTACGAAAAATATTCTGAATTGATTTTCGATATGTTTTGATTATAGTAATATTACGAAGAATATTATTAAAAGCGATTTCGTATATATTGTTTTACGATTTGTTTCGAAAAGTGATTCGGGGCATTTGGATTTACTATAGATTTACGATATATGATCGCATGTGATTTGAAGCGATTTCTGGATTCAGAAATATTTTCGGAAACGATTTTGTAATTTGCTTGTATATGTATATTGATGCGATTCAAATTCCGGAAATGTGTATACTGATTTGGATATGATTTCAGAATTTAAATTGACGATTCTGTTCGGAATGAATTATATGATTTTCGAAAAGTGAGTTGGCTCTGATATATGTAAACATAGATATGGATATAGGAGATTGACATGTCAATTGGGTTTTCTGAGTAGTACTACGCCTATTCTGATATGTATATGGGATATGCAGCGGGTCCTTCGTTGGTGTCCAATTCTGATATGTATATGGGATACGCAGCGGGTCCTCCGTTGGTATCCAACTCTGTTCTGTATAGCTCGTAATCCAGTCCGAAAAATATGTTTAGTATATCAGGAGTCCGAAATGGAATTAGAAATGTGATATGATCTGTATATGATTTGAGATGAGAAATGATTTGATTTGTTATTATTATGTTTTCATAATGTATTTATTCTGATTTTCGATGGATTTATTGATATTTGCTTCGATATGATATTTGTTTCAGTTTTTCGATGGATTTGTATGTTCGAAATATTATTTGATATATTCGATTTACATGGGCCCTATATGTTGATATTAAATGTTATTTTGCATATTTGAAAAGTTATTATACTATTTGCACATTTGACTTTTGGGTACACCCACTAAGAGTTATACTTAACGTGTTGAGTTTCTCACACGCAGGTAAAAGAATTGTCGAAGGAACAAGAATCAGAAAGAGTAGAATCTGCAGGGATAGTGTTCAGAGTCACATCACTCCTGCATTTTTGGTAGCCCACTACGTATTTGATGTTTTATATGTATTATATCGACATGCATGGATATAAATGTTTTTTTTTGTAAATATAGGTAATGGATATTTAGTTTTATGTATGTTTATAAATATTTGTGATAATTAGGCCCATGGACTTTAATGCTTTTGAAGTTGAATGTTTATAAATATTTTGTATGAATTGTGTTTACGAAATTGTTGAAAACAGGTTTTTGGAAAGTCAGAAAAACAGAGGAAACTTTGGCGAAAATTTCAAAAAATCTTTTTCGACCATAATTTTAAATATTTATTTGGATCATTACTTAAAGTTCCTGTTCTAAAATTTATTTTCCGTATACGGTAGTGCTTCCCGATTCGGTCCGAGCGGGTTCGGATCGGGGGGTGTTACACCACTGGTTGCCTTGGAGTCTTCTGAAAGGGTATTCCAATCAGCATCGCTGTATCCTTCTAGGACAGCGGGAAACTTCTGATAATGTAATCCAAGGTTCATAATCCTTTTAAGGTACCTCATGATCCTTTCAATAGCATGCCAATGCTCAATACTAGGTCTACTAGTAAACCTGCATAGTAATCCCACAGCATAAGCTATGTCTGGCCTAGTGCAATTAGTAGCATATCGTAGACTACCAATGATGCTCGCATACTCAGTTTGTCTAACACCGTCTTCGGTGTTCTTGAACAACTTAACACTAGGATCATAAGGAGTACATGCTGGTTTACAGTTAAAGTAATTATATTTCTTTAAGATCTTTTCAATGTAATGAGATTGATCTAAAGAAATTCCCTTTTCAGACCTAGTGATTTTAATTCCTAAAATTACATTTGCTTCCCGAGATATTTCATGTCAAAATTAGCACAAAGCATAGATTTCATATTATTCACGATATGAATATTAGAACAAAAAATAAGCAAGTCATCCACATAAAGACATAAAATAGTGCACATGTTATTTTCTGATTTATAATAAATACATTTATCACTTTCATTCACTTTGAAACCATGTGAGATAA
The DNA here is from genome assembly GCA_003430845.1 of Xanthoceras sorbifolium. Taxonomy (NCBI): domain Eukaryota; kingdom Viridiplantae; phylum Streptophyta; class Magnoliopsida; order Sapindales; family Sapindaceae; genus Xanthoceras; species Xanthoceras sorbifolium. The sequence continues at coordinate 12,981,096 of CM010621.1, forward strand.
TAAGATTATCGAATTTTTCATGCCACTGTTTAGGTGTCTGTTTCAAACCATAAAGAGATTTATCAAATTTACAGACTTTGTTTTCTTGACCAGGAATAACAAAACCTTCAGGTTAATCCATATAAATCTCTTCTTCCAATTTACCATTTAAGAAAGCAGTTTTAATATCCATTTGGTGCACAACAAGATTATGTATAGCAGCAAGAGAAAATAGCACACGAATAGATATAATTCTAGTAACAGGTGAAAGGTATCAAAGAAATCTAAATTTTCTCTTTGTCTAAATCCTTTGGCTACAAGACCAGCCTTATATTTATCAACCGTGCCATCAGGTTTCAGTTTCTTTTTAAGAATCCACTTACAATCAATTGTTTTACAACCTGGAGGTAAGTTAGTTAAGTGCCAAGTCCTATTAGACTCAAGCGAGTCCATTTTATTATCAATAACCTCTTGTCATAAGTTGGCATCTAAAGAAGATAAAGCTTCCTGGAGAGTATTATGATCCTCTTCTAAAGTATATGCATACCATAATCTTTAATAGTTCGGGCTCATTTACTTCTCCTAGGTTCAGTATCTACTTCCTCATTAACTCTAACCATAGGCACATTACTAGATGTTGAGCCCCCACTATTCTTCAATATAAAAGGAAATCTATGTTCATAAAAATCAGCATAATTCGATTCAATAATAACATGATTATTCAAATAAAAAAATCTATAAGCTTTGTTATTCACAGCATAACTAATAAATACACATTCATATGCTCTACTAGCAAGTTTATTCCTTTTAAGACCAGGAATCCGAATATAGGCTAAACAACCCCAAGTCTTAAAATAAGATAAATTAGGTTTTTTTATTTTTAAACACTTCAAAAGGAGATATTTTACTTTTTAATTTGGGAACCCTATTTAATACATAACAAACAGTCAATAAAATTTCTCCCCACCAATGAGAAGCAGCACCAGAGTTAAGTAAAATAGCAACTATATACTCAGTAAAAGTTCTATTTTTTCTTTCAGCCTTACCATTCATTTCAGGAGATAAGGTGCAGTTTTTTCATGTATGATTCCGTGAGTTTTATAAAATTCATTAAAAATACTATATTCAGTGTCTCTAGCACTGCGAAATCTCTTTATTTTTCTATTAAATTGATTTTCAATTTCTGTAAAAAAAAAAAAACAATTTAAACATATCAAAGGCTTCACTTTTATTTTTCATAAGATATACAAATGTATAATCAGAGCAGTCATCAATAAAAATAATAAAATATAGTTTTCTATTTCTAGTCAAAACACCATCAAGTTCACAAATATCAGAATGTATCAAATCAAGTGGTTCAGATTCTCTAAGAACTGATTTATGTGGGGTTTTGGTAATTTTAGCTTGACTACAAAATTCACATTTATCAAAATCATTTATAGACAATTTAGGAATCAGTTCTAAATTACTAATATTATTAATTATGCGTTTGTTAACATGACAAAGTCTAGCATGCTAAGTATTAAAATAACACAACATATAAGCAGAATGACCAATTTTATTCATCTCAACATTCAATTTGAACATACCATAAGTTGCATACCCTTTCCCAACAAATACATTATTTTTAGTAATGGTATACAAATCAGCCCCAATAGTTTGAGTAAACCTAGCCTTATTAAGAAGGTAGCCCGAGATTAAGTTCTTCCTCATCTCTGGAGTATACAGTACATCCTTAAGAATGACAACCTTTCTAGAGGTAAACTTCAATTCCATCTCACCAGTACCAGCAACAATAGTGGAGTGAGAATCACCCAACAACACTTTCAGAATATGATTTAAACATTGCACGATCATAGCAAACATGGCGAGAAGTGCTAGTGTCTACCCATCACCCCTCGGATCCACCAATAATATTGATTTCAAAAATCATAGCAATAAGTTACTCTTCGGTAAGGTTCGTCTGCGGTGCAGGACGACGCCTATTCCGACAATTCCGAGCCAAATGGTTTGGCTTGTTACAGTTATAACATGTAAACTGTCCCGAATCATTTCTTGAGGGCGGTTGTTGTCTATTTTGATTCTGTGGATTATTCTTATTCTGATTGTTGCGATTCTGGTTGTTACGATTTTGATAGTTACGATTCTGATTCTTCATATTTTTTCCTTTGAATTTCAGAATAACAGAGGTGAAATTATTTTTAGTATTATTATTAGAAATAATAAGTACTTCATCTTTTTTATCTTGTTTACGGGCTTCTTCTTCAATCCCAAGACGAGTAATCAAACTCTCTAAGGAAAAATCTTTGGTTTTGTGCCTAAGTACACTTTTAAAGTCTTTCCAGCTAGGGGACAATTTATCAATCAGAACAGCAATTTGAAATTGTTCATCGAGAGACATACCTTCAAAGATAATTTCGTGTGCAATCTTTTGTAGCTCATGTGATTGGACTTCTATAGATTTGTCATCAGTTATTTGATATTTCATGTACCGACTGACGGCATATTTCTTTGCTCCAGTCTTCTTTGTGTCGTATTTTTTCTGAAGTGCATCCCAAATTTCCTTGGCAGATTTGTTAGAATTGTAGTAGTCATATAGATCATCAGACAAATCATTCAGAATACAATTCTTGCATAAAAAATCATTTTCAACCTAAGATACATGTTCTTTTGGTGCAGCAGGAGGAAGAGGCAGAATTGGTTTTTCAGTTGTGAGAATATAAGCAACTTTTTTTTTGTGGTTAAGAAAAATAACATTTTTTGCCTCCATCTTTTAAAATGAGTCCCCTCAAAACGGAAAGATTTGTTTAGATCAGTTGAAGTTTTGATAATCTTAGAAGTCATGGCAGAAGAATTCGTCTTAAAATTGTTGCTGCAGATTACTATTTACAAAACAAATGTTGTTATAATAGTACAGTAAATAAATATCACACTTGGATTGAGTCGCGGATTAGGTCGCTTTCTTTAAGACGTTTCGCGGCTCTGTCCAAATTTTGTACAAACAGTATACAGCCCGTCGTCCCCAGGATAAAACAGCCCAGAATCATCTCTGTCTCATAATTCTTTATACTGAAGAAAACCGGAATACTAACACCCCAAAAATTTCTCTGAATCGATAACACAAAAAAATTGTATAGAACATAATTTTTTTTCTTTGTTGTAACTTGAACCCAGAAATAGAAGAAGAACACAAAAAGAATAGAAGCAGTACTGATTGCTTGAATATGGCTATGAATCTCCTAGTTATAGTAGCTGTGTGTTTGATTTAATATAGAATAAAAGAAATAGAGAAGAAAACGAAAACAAGTAGCTTGTGATATGCGAATACAAATAAAACAAAAGGAAAACACAAAGCTAACTTTAGTACTGCTCATAAAAATCAAAAGCTTTTTTTGTTTTTTACTTTTCAGAGAATGTATCAATGTGTGTAAAATAAAGCACCATGTCGCTTTATATAGCAAAAGGAATGAATAACGTTAGAAGCAAATGGACGAGTGTATGGTGTGGAGGAATAATAGGCATGAGACCAAGTCTCATATATAACTACTTTTACCATTTCAAAATAGAGATGGCCCCGGTTCGGTTTGAACCGCCCGGTTCAAACCGAACCGGCGGTTTTGAACCGGAACCTAAGGTTTCGGTTCAAAACAGGTTCCGGAACCGGTAACCGGAACCGGGACACCCGGTCCCGGTTCCGATTTTTTATTTTTTGGAACTGGAACCGTCGGTTCAAAACCGGCTAGGAATCGGAACCGGCGGTTTCGCCGGTTCCGGTTCCATTTTTTAAAAAAAAATTGAAAAAAAAAAATTTTGTTTCTTAAAAGTAAAAAAAACAAAAAAAAAAAAGGAACCGCCGATTCCGGTTCCGATTCCGGAACCGGCGGTTCCACACCGGATCTAAGAACCGGTTGAAGAACCGAACCGGCGGAGAACCGCTGGTTCAAAACCGGAACCGAAACCGAGACCCCTACGGTTCCGGTTCCGGTTCCGGTTAGGCCAAAAATGGAACCGGAACCGGCAGTTCCAAAACCGGAACCGCCTGTTCCGGAACCTTGACCATGTCTATTTCAAAAGCATATGTTTTTATTATTTTAAAATTCACATTATTTTCAACAGCTTTATCAGTCAAGAACATGCTCGGTTTTGTTAATGGAACCATTAACAAATCAGAAGGTACTGATCCCAGCCTTCTTAATTTTTGGACAAGAAATAATAATGTTGTTATTTCATAGATTCTGAACTCTATAATGTTGTTATTTCATGGATTCTGAACTCTATCTCTTTTAGAGATATCTGTTAGTGTAATTTTTGCTGATTTAGCTTGTGAAATATGAAATGATATAAGGGATAGGTTTCAACAAAGAAATGGACTTAGGATATTTCAATTGAGACATGAATTGATGAATTTGTCTCAAGACCAAAACTCTGTTAATGTATAATTCACTAAGCTGAAAACTATTTGGGAAGAATTGAACAATTATAGGCCCTATGTACCTGTGGAAAGTGCTCTTGTGGTGAAGTTAAAGACCTAAATTCTTACTATCAAATGAAATACATTGTGTCTTTTCTCAGGGGACTTAATGATTTCTTTACACAAGTTAGGGGTCAATTCTTGCTTATGGATCCTTTACCTCCCATAAATAGAGTTTTTTCATTGGTGTCGCAAGAAGAACATTGAAGGAAAGTCAGTACTTTGGGTATGTCTAGTGCAGATTCGACTTCTAGCAATGTTGCTTTTGCTGTTAAGGCTGATTATGGGAAGGGATCTAGCAATTTTAAGAACAATTATAGTGCTAGTAATACCAATCAAAAGGGACAGAAAAGAGAGGCCCTTTTACACCCATTGTAATTTCCATGGACATACTGTTGATATATGTTTTAAACTACATGATTATCCCCCTGGTTATAAATCGAAACATAGGAAAAATTTTGTCAACACATCACCTGTTAATCAAGTGGTTGCAGAGGTTAAGAATGATTAAGTTGGTATTGGGAATTTTATTCAGACATTAAATCCTGACCAATATCAAAGTCTTCTTTCTATGTTCACCAACCATTTGTCTAGTACATCTAAGGTAGTCAATGATCAGCAACACAGTGTTCAATCTACTTCCAGCAACACTCCTTCTACTTCATATGCGGCAGCAGCTTTTTTTACTACAGGTATATACTTCTCAGTTTCCTTGAATCCTATATTTGCATCTACTCAATATTAGATAGTGGATTCAAGAGCTACTCGGCATATTTGTTCCAGTGCTAGTGTTTTTGATTCTATGAAGCCTATGTTGAATGCCACGGTTACTTTGTCAAATCATACTCAAATACCTGTTCAATTTTGTGGTGATGTTAGGATAAATTCTGACCTTATTCTCAAGGATATTTTGTTCATCCCTCAGTTCAAGTTTAACTTAATTTCGGTGAGTGCTCTCACTCTTGACTCTCAGTATACTGTCCATTTTCTCCAAAATTGCTTTATGATTCAGGACATCAATACTAAGAGGATGATTGGCAAGGGTAACAAAATGGATGAACTCTATGTTTCAGGCACAAAGGAGTTGGATGCTGCAGATAATACTGCTCTTTTAAATATTGTTTCTGCTGATGTATGACATAATAGGTTAGGTAACATTTTTTTCAAGAGATTACTTGGATTAAAAGATCATTTGCTTTGTGATATTTCAAAATTTAATAAAGAGGGTCCTTGTTGTATTTGTCCTTTAGCAAAACTAAGGAGATTGAGTTTTGTTTCTCATAATCATATGTCTAAAGTTCCATTTGAATTGGTGCATTGTGACATATGGGGACTATATCATACTTTGTCTAATAATGATTTTTTATTTTTATTAACATTGGTGGATGATTGTACATGGTTTATATGGGTTTATCTCCTTAAACACAAGTATGAAGCTACTGTTATTATTCCTCGGTTCTTCAAGCTTCTTAATTAAGCTTTTTCGATCAGATAATGCCCTTGAATTAGCTTTTACTGATTTTTTCCACACCAAAGAAGTATTACATCAATGTTCTTGTGTAAAGAGACCTTAACAAAATTCTGTGGTTGAAAGGAAGCATCAACATCTTCTCAATGTAGCTAGAGCTCTATTTTTTCAGTCAAAGGTTCCTATTCAGTTTTGGTCTGAATGTATAATGACTGCTACTTTTCTTATTAATCGAACTCCTTCTCCTTTGCTTGCTCACAAATCTCCTTATGACAAATTGTATAATGCTTCACCTGATTACTTTCACTTCAAGGTTTTTGGTTATCTTGCTTTTGCCTCTACATTATCATCCCACCGCACCAAGTTTCAACCTCGGTCTCGTATGTGTGTGTTTATTGGTTATCCTCCAGGCATGAAGGTTTACAGGTTGTATGATATTATCACCAAACAATTTTTTATTTCTCGAGATGTTATTTTTCATGAAGACATATTTCCATTTCATACCATCAACAGTTCTGCATCTATTTTGGTTGATCCAATTCCATATTTGGTGTTGCCTGTTACATCTTTGGATATTGCCTATTTTGCTGATGTATCTTTGGACTTTGATCTTCCTACACCTGTTACTTCTGATTTGGAATTGGATGCTAATCTTAACAGTTTTGGTTCTCATGACAGTGCAGTTTTGGTTGATAATCTTGATAGTGCAGTTGTTCCTCTTCGGCGATCCTCTCGCATTGTCAAGCCTTCTAGTTATCTCCAAGATTTTTATTGCAATTTGTTATGTCAAAATAATTTTCAATTTACTGCAGCAACTGTTCTTGTTACTCTATATCCTATTTCTGATTTGGGCTAATTGCAATGACATCCTCCAAGGTTTGACATAATTACACAGATAAAAAAGGTTTGAGCATATCAACACTAATTTACCCTAAAGTTTTAATGTTGTTACACAAACTTCCTCTGCCATTAGTGTCAATCCGTTAAAGTTATAGTGTTAGTGTAAAAGTAAGGGTAAAAGACTAAAATGTCCCTAAAAAGTTAAAAATCAGCCCGCCACTCCGATTGCCACCTTTTTTGTTTCCTAAACCTAAATTCTATTCCTATTTTTCCCTTGGAGTATTTTACAAATGACAATTAAAAAATTGAAAAAAAAAATGAAAGTGGAGGCTATGCATAATTCATGACCTTTGAAAAGGAGAGGTATACGATGTATACTGTAAAAAATAGTTAAGTGTTTGACTAAAATAATGAAGAAAAAAGACAGTAAAATAAATAAATAAATAAAAACTGAAGAATGTGATAGAGAATAGTGGAAGCAATATCCAGAAAAAAAAATAGAAATCTTCATCAGTGGAATAAAAAAAAAAAAATGAAGCATCACCAGAATCTTCATTACTGGAACAATCTCCATCTTCTCCATTTTCTCATCAAACATCACAATTTCATCGCATTTGAAGTATCATCAGAAAAAAAAAAAATTGAAGCATCACTAGAAATTAAAAAAAAAATTAAAGAATATGATGGAGCACTGTGAAAACAAAATATCCAGACAAAAAAATGGATTTATACAAATAACAATCTTCATCTGTGGAACAAAAAAAAAAAATGAAGCATCACCAGAACCTTCATCAATGGAACAATCTCCATCTTCTCCATTTTCTCATCAAATATTACAATTTCATCGCATTTTAAGCATCACAAAAAAAAAAAAAAAAAAAAAAAAAAAATTGAAGCGTCACTAGAAATAAAAAAAGAAAAATTGAAGAATATGATGGAGCACTGTGAAAGCAATACCTAGACAAAAAATAGATTTATACAAATAACAATCTTCATCAATGGAACAAAAAAAAAAAAAAATGAAGCATCACCAGAATCTTCATCAGTGGACCAATCTCCATCTTCTCCATTTTCTCATCAAACATCACAATTTCATCGCATTTGAAGCATCATCGGGGAAAAAAAAATTGAAGCATCACTATAAATAAATAAAAAATTGAAGAATATGATGGAGCACTGTGAAAGCAATATCCACAAAAAAAAAAAAAAAATAGATTTATACAAATAACAATAATACAATTAAAACAAATATTCCAATTTATCAACATCGTGTATACCAAAATTACAAAAAAATAAAAAATAAAAAAATCCAACAACAGAAGCTCAATCAGAGTGAGATTCATGTTGTGGTTTCCAAACAAGAAAGAGATCTGTCTGTTGGTATAGGGGCGGCAATGGTAGTAGGAGCTAAGCAGCAACAGAAGAAAAGAGAGGATGAGAGAAATAGGCGAGCAGTTGGGCTTATTGGAAATCTTGTCACAGTTCGAAGAGTTGAGGGCAAGCCACAACCATAGCCAAAGCCACAGGTCTAGAGAGAAAAAGTTGCAGACCTGGTCGCTTGGAAGAGATACTTCCAGAGAGAAAGAGAAAGAGAGCTACACAATTAGTGGAGAGGAAGGTGGAGAGATAAGTATGGGAGATTAAATTAATTTTTTTAATAAATTAATTTTTTCTTTTAATTATTTAATAATATAATATCTGTAGAAGTATTAATTGAGTCTGACATCTCTTGTAAGTTTACCATTTTACCCTTATTGTTGCATTGATATACTAACTTTAACGGATTGACACTAACGGTAGGGGGATGTTTGTGTAACAACTTTAAAACTTCAGGGTAAGTTAGTGTTGATATGCCCAAACCTTGTTTATTTGTATAATTATGCCAAACCTTAGGGGATGTCATTGTAATTAGCCATTCTAATTTTGTATCTTATGATAGCTTATCTTCTTCACATAAGTTTTTTGTGCTGAATGTCTCTTCTCACAGTGAGCCTCAATTTTATCATCAAACTGTTAAGTTTCCTCAATGGCAAGCCGCAATGAAGGCCGAGTTGGATGCTATGGAGCAGAATCACACTTGGACAGTTGTACCTTTACCTCAAGGTAAGCATTTTATTGGCTGCAAATGGATTTTTAAGATCAAATATAGATCGGATGGTTCAATTGATAGACATAAGACCCATTTAGTGGCTAAGGGGTATACTCAACATGAAGGTTTAGATTTTTTTTGAGACTTTTTCTCATGTATTTAAGTTAGTGACTGGTAAGGTGTTGTTAGCTCTTGTCACTAGTCATAAATGGAGTTTGGCTCAACTTGATATTAACAACACTTTTCTAAATGGGGATTTGTTTAAAGAGGTGTATATGGATCTTCCTCTTGGTTATTGTAAACAGGGGGAGCGTTTTTCTCATGAGGGCATATTGGTGTGTAAATTACATAAGTCCATCTATGGTCTCAAACAAGCCTCCAGACAATGGTACTCAAAGCTCTCTTATGCTCTTGTTCAATTTGGTTTTGTACAGTCCAAGTCTGATTATTCTCTTTTTACTAAAGGTTCTGCTTCTAATTTTGTTACTCTTTTAGTTTATGTTGATGATATCATCATCACTGGTCCAAATGTCCAACTCATTAACTCTTGAAGCTTTTCTTGCATTCTCAGTTCAAGTTTAAGGATTTGGGTTCTCTCAAATATTTTCTTGGTTTAAAAATAGTCTATTCTTCCAAGGGTATTGTTTTTCCTCAAAGGCATTACACTCTTCAACTTCTTGAAGATACATGTTTTTTGGCTTGTAAGCGTGCTTCTACGCCTATGGATCATAAGCTTCATTTGTTATCCTCCGATGGTGACTTATTACCTGATGCTTCTCAGTATTGCAGATTTATTGGCCGTATTCTTTATTTGATATTGTCTTGGCTTGATATTACTTTTGCTGTGCATAAATTGAGCCAGTTTTTGGCACATCTTTGACATTCACATTTGTAGGCTGTTAATCATCTCCTGCGATATCTTAAGAGCTGCCCTAGTCAAGGTTTATTCTTTTTTGTAACTTCCTCAGTTCAGCTTTATGCCTTTAGTGATGCTGATTGGGGTTCTTGTCCAGATTCTTGTGTTTCCGTTACTAGTTTTTGTGTTTTTCTTGGTGACTCCTTGGTTTCTTGGAAAGCAAAGAAACATGCTGCTGTTTCTCGTTCTTCCGCTGAGGCTGAATATCGTGCCTTAGCTTCCACTGCAAGTGAGTTGGTTTGGTTGCAACAATTACTCAAGAATTTTCAAGTTGATAGTTCATCTCCTGCTCTCTTATTTTGTGATAATCAAGCTGCTGTTCATATTGTGACAAATTCTATCTTTCATGAACGCACAAAGCATATTGCAGTTGATTGTCATTTTATTCGTGACAAAGTTTCGGCTGGTGTCATCAAACTTCTTACTATTCGTACTCATCATCAGTTAGCCGATATGTTTACTGTAGCTTTACCATCTACTTTGCTTCTTCCTCTACTGTCCAAGATGAATGTTCAGAATACTCATCATCCTCGACATCCATCTTGAGGGGGAGTATTAGAGTTATTTTATAGTTAGTTAGTTGGTTAAGTTAATTAACTATAGTTAGTCATTAGTTGACTAGTTTTTTTTTTTTTGTTGAAAAGCATTAGTTGACTAGTTAGATACTTTAGTTTACTTGAGGTACTGTTTTGTATATAAACATTTTTCATTTTTCTCTTTATAATTTGATAAATTGATTGAAGTAATGAATAAAATCTCTCTTCTTCTTTCATTCATTTTTCTCTCGTTTTATACCTCGATACTTTGTGGGGTTGTGTCTCAAGAACATTCGCCTGGCTTGCGATTTCATGTGTGGAGTTCAAGGTGTGTTCCAGCTGACTTTCCTGGACCAGACGCTATTGTGTAAAACTCGCTTGCGTGATGACGAAATGGAGCTGTTGTAATTATTTTCTGGCGGGACTGGTTTTGACTAAACCGAGCGGTGCGTGGTGCTCAAGTTTGAAGAGGTGGTGTGTTTTTCTCGTTCTAATTTGTTTGATTTTTATCGGAAAAATTTAATATTTAATCCTAATGTTATATTAGAAAGAATTTCCCTAATTAATAAACATGTAATTTACTTGATGGCACGATCCGACCCAATAATCACTTCTCCAAAGTTGAAAGTGGCAGTAAACATCAGATTTTAATAATTGAATTCTCTGAAACTTGGATTTCGGCTATAGAAAAGTGCAAGTTGAATACCCATTTAGAACTTTGTTATTATACTATATTTTTTTAATGTGATTTTTTAAGGTTTCTTGTTCCCTTTTGGTGTCTTTACTTTTTCACCCTGAAAATGGTCGGTTCTTCCATGGAACTTCACATCATCAAACTAACTTGAAACCAGCTAATGTGCATAAAAATACAAGGCTGTACAGCATACACTATAAAAAAATTCACCAAGTGTATCCTGAATCAGTTCCTTTAGGTCAAGAGTTTTCATTTTAAAAATAAAAAAAACACTTTTATGTTCTGCTGGTACATTAACAATTTTCCTCAAGTATGATTTTAAAATACATACTAACAGAACTGATTGATTTAAAAATCCACCCAAAAGTGTGGTTTGCAACAAAATGAAAAAAACATTTACAATTCCAACAAAATTTATGAAATATTTACAATAAATTTCGGAGTTCTTTTTTTTTTTTAAATAAATTTAAAAAAAAAAAAAAAACTTTCTTGCTACCCTTTAAGCTCTGACATACACCATTAGTGCTTGAAAAATGATTACTTTTTTTGTGTGTAAATGCTCAGAATAACCCAAAACAAAGTCACAAACAAAGATGAACTAAGATTTTTAAGCAACAATTTAAATTAAAATGGATGATTTTTGCTTATCTATTTATTGCCAAACAGAGAGAGTATACAAAAAAAAAAAAAAAAAAAAATTGATTATTTGCAGAGCAAGAAAATGAAAAAAAATATAAAAAAAAAATCAGAGCAAGTTAAAAGTACAAGCTTTGAAGCTTTGTCTCATTATATATACGAAGAGTAGTGTCATTACAACCAAGTACTAATCCATGTCTCTCTCTCTGTCTCTTCAAGTATCATCATATATTACTTTACATATTTTTAACTTCAAATTTAAAAAAAATAAATTATTACAAAAATATTAAGGAGAGTTCGTGGACTAGAATTAAAATTAAAATATAACACAAACCAAAAATTTGGTCAAAGAATCGCTCACGACGGTCTGTTTGGTGGCCGAACCGAGAGCTGAACGGGGATGGGTCGACCCGTACCGGTTCCTCCACAGCTGCTACACCCCTTGCGACCCGACCCAGCGCAGGTTCTGCAACCGACATCTCCATCGGACCATCGCGAGCACATACAAGTGACCCGGCCTGTGCCGTTGCAGCTGGGACACCTGGGAAACGGACCGGCCATGGGCTTCTGGTCTATGACGGATTTGACCAGAACCGCCCCGGCCAAGACGCTAAGACCCGTCGCCACCTGAGTCAAAACGAGCGGACCCATGTCGTTTGTTGTTTGATGGAAATCGGTTGTAAATCGACGGAGAGAAAGAGAGAGAAAGGAGAATCTAACGAGAGAGAAAGAGAAATGGAGATCTTTTGGAACAATACAAGTGGTTAGATTTATATTTGCAGAGAAGATAAAAGTGGTCATGGAATTGTACACGTAGACACGTGAGTGTTTTGGTGGCTTGTAAAGACTGTTGTGGCCTTCTGGGGTGTCGTTTTGGAGCATAGTGAAAATGTTTTCTTCGCTTGTTAGTGTGGTGTGGTGTGGTGCGGTGTGTTTGACGTGTCCCTCTTGACTCTTCTACTCCTCTTCTTTGGGATTTTGATTGTTGTAGTGGATTACTCTAGATTCTAGTTTGAGATTGTTTTCTGTGGCTATTGTACATATCTGGAAGTTTGCATATCATGTTTTCTTTAAATCTGGTTAACTATTAATTTAAAATCGATAAGATATAAATATGAATTAGGACCACACATCAATACTTTTTCAATCTTATAATTTTAAAATTTCTGTTTTTGATTTCAAATAAATTTACGGATTGATATGATTCAACCTTTTCACTTTCAAATAATAGTTGAAAAAGAAAGTAAAAATATCAAAACACATCATGTTTATTGACTAGTTTGCATGATAAGAAATTTTTTTTTTTTTTTTCGTTTAGTATTTAATTACTAAGAAAAATACAAATTTAAAATTTGAAGAGGAACGGCTAAATCCACGATCTTATGGGTGTATGAAGGATTTATTACCGTCACCTCAACACTTATCACATTATTTGTATAGCTATAAGGGTAATTAGGAGAGTTTTATTTTTTTTAAATTTTTAATTTTTCTTATAATTATACCAAACTTGTATAGTATCAACACCCTTTATTTTAACATATCTTAAAATCGAATCCATTTGTTTTAGTTGAATTATAGGAGCATTAATATTTGAGTTATTTCATAAAAATATTTTAAAAATTAGTTAACCCACCAAAATTTTAGTACTTTTAAAATTTATTAAAAAAAATTATACAAACCAATTAGATTCATTTATATATTGACAAAATCTGAGATGGAAATATCTAACTTTTACTCTACAAACAAATAAATTGCATTTTGATCGACATTGTTATCGATATTTGTTAGAAAATGCCGAGTCCATCCCACCTACTCATCTACATGCACTGAATTGGCAACGCGGCCATCTCTATTTCACTATCATTTCCATTTCTCCTCACGCCGCCCAATTATATCGTATAATTTTGTTGAATTGAACGTATTACTAGATGGTTGGTCTAAGACGTTGTATTGCTTATAATAATAAAACTCAGTCAGCCGAGTTAAACTACTAGTAGAGTTGTGCACGACTGACTTTTTCGTAGACTCAAAAAGGTCTGGAATCAAATTCCTTTGACTAATTCACTTCTCTTTTTTGTGCTACAACTCTTGTTCTACTGTTATGTAGTCTAAACTGAGTGAATTTTGATGACTGTTCAAATGCGTCGACAGAAATGAAGCACTAAAACCATGTGAGAATGAATCGTCAGACACGACATGAATTGTCAAAAAAACAAGAGGAAATCAATCTTCAAAAATGAAATTATTAAAACACAATGGGTGTTTGTGTTTCTTCCATATGATACCAAAAAAGGAAGCACATGGAGAGACCAGGTTCAAAACGAATTGACTTCTTGACGATTATAACCCAACAAAACCTCGATCCCTTCTATTCCGGGTAGGCTGGTAGCTACATGGATTTAACAGTAGCAGTAAGGTCTGTATCCTTCGTATTCTTGCACAACTGCTCTTTTCTCACCTCCAATTTGCATTATTTTTGGCTATCCTTTCAATTTGGTCAGTGAATTTCGGCCATCCTTACACTGTCGAGTCCTTTGTCCTCTAATTGGTGCAAGCCAAAGTTTTCTATGTTAAGCAACTTTCTTTATATGAATGTCAAATCAAGTTGTGTAATATTGTGGAAAAAGAATGATACACTCAAAAAACTTGTCTGATGTTGATGTTGATTCTTGAAGTTCTGATGTATTCTAAGTAGAAATGGTCATCTTCATGTAAGAACTGTAATTCAAGTGGAGCGATTTCAGCATTTTCTTTGTCTGCGAAAATCCGAGGAACACCTGCAAAATTAAAAGCCAATACAGAAGTCTAGTTAAGTAGTTATGGTGTAGAAAGATGCTTGAGTTATAGAAAAGGAGTCAAAATCAGATCACATTATCACAGCTGATTCAATCTGTAATTTGATTGTACTAGTCACCGGAAGTACATGTTAGGCATAGTGATGTCACAAAATTACCTAGTCAATGTCTTGGCAGCTAAGTACTAAGGTCACAAGTTTCTCAATTAAAAAGCTTAAGATTCAATATCTTTTTCTGAGGAATTTAGACTTCACTTACATTAAATGATGAATGCTATGTAATATAAGAAAACATCCTATTCAGTCAAACAGTCATTTAATATTCATTTGGGACTGTTACCTTTAGACACAAAGGCAGCGTGGACAGTATTTCAAATACAAAAAGGTCAGACAACGCTCTTTGAAAATAAAATTGTTATGATCTACACCATATAAGACTTAATAAGTAAGACAAAGGTGAATAATTTCAAATGAATTATATGCATAAAAATCTAATAATACCAGATGGTGCACTTGAAAGTTAACACTTACCATGAAAACATTCCCTTGCTTCTCCAGCCATAAGTACAGCATCTCCGCTTCGGAGAAACATTGCTAATGGCGAGTCCTGTCTAGATTTACCTCCTAAAAGGAAAATAGCTTTGCAACCCAAACTGAAGAAGGGGAAAAGAAATGATCAAATAACAAAAAGACATTAACGTTCTTTTACTTTCTTCTTCACTTTTTAATCAGAACTAATAGGTCATGAGGGATAGGGGTGAAGAATACCTCATGCTTACTATAGGTTTACTCCAATCTGCTTCCATGTCATCAAGGTGGCCCCCTAGTGTATCACCTGAAAAGAGGACGCACAGGTAAGAACGGGTTTTTCCAAGTTCCAACAGAGGCGAAAAAAGGGTCCTGCATCATGCAGGAACCATGACCCAAGTGATTGATTTTGTTTCCAATTAAACTTCTGAGTTTTAAACCAAACTCAGTTTAGAACTATCAATAAAAACATTTGATGTCACTTCTGCAGTAGTAAAACTTTAAGCTAAGACAGGAATTTAATAGCGTTTAGAACACATAATAAACAACAAAAATATCAGTAGACATGCAAAACTTTATCTTGAAAGTACCCAATCCAAAATAGTTCACTATTGCAGCTTCTGGCTTGAAGTCTTCTCCCATAGGCATTGCAGGTGCAGCTAGGGTTTTAGCCAGTTGACAGAGTGCATCTGGGATTTTGTTATGTGGTAGAGACACGTCATAGTTTCTCTACATCATGAACATACATATATTTAGAAGAAACATTTAAAAATAATAAGCTACTTAATTTCAAAAATGTAGTAAGTAGTCCATATGGCGTGTTCATAAATACTCAATTTTAACACATACATATCAATATAAAGTGAATGAGAGTAAACTAAACCATATAATAAAAAAATATAATATGTCAAATGATTAAATACCTTGGACCAATCGAATTGCAGGCCAAGAGTACTCCACCGCAACTTCCGTAGTAGTTTAGAGGCTGATATTGACTTGCATGTCTTCGCTTCCAATGATGCAATATTTTCCTCATAAAATTTCCATCTATGAGCATCTCCATTACCAATACAAGAATTAGCTTCAGAATCCAAACTAGCTGGTGAACTCTCCTCATCAACCAATATTTTCTTTTCTTTTGTGGCGAGGAACAAGTCATGTATAGGTCCATAAATAGCATTGTGATTAGTTCTGTTCGGAGGCTGCGGGAAGCTTGTTAAGCTCTCCCTTATCCATTGGCATTGTTCTTCCATACTCAATGCTCCCGGGATGAAATAAAACCCTGCAACGTAATGAACACTTTGTATGAAAAAATTCTAAACAATAAAATCTCTCCAAAAATGTCGAACAACATACATCATGTATATATCAATCGATAATTGAACACCTAAATTTCATTATTTGCATTCAGAATTCAAGTTAATCCAATTTATGCAACATTTGTGGACGTGATATTTGAGAGTTATTTATCAACAAACTTATCACACAACACGAAACAACAAAAATCAGAAGCTGCAGTGAGCTACAACGAAATTAAATCCACCAGTTATGCTAGTAGACAAAATATTATAATCTCAATCACTGTTACTTCAAGCAATGAATTTTCCTTTATTATAACCAGTACAAGGAAATTTAAGATTTGAAGACATTGATACCAGGGTGATTTTCCAAGCAGAAAACTGGACGCTTGAAACCACATTGACGAGCAAAAATTCCAGGAGGAAGTTGAGCGTTCTCATTGTACGAGTCTAGAACTGACTTGAAATCCAAAACCTCTGATAAATCGACTTGCTTCGGTTGTTTTTTCCTGCAAAATAGAGACTAAACGTAAGACAATACAATATATATATATATATATATATATATATATATATATATATATATAAGAACAAGAATCAGATTACAGATAACAGTGCGATATACTTCTTCGAGGACTTAAAAGCGTCGTCGTGATAAAGCTTGTATTTCTTCTCTGCTTGCCTAAAAGCAGTTCGCTCGGCTTCATCAGAGACTTTATCGGATCCGTACATTTCACGAGTTGGACACACTGGTGATTCGAATTTCAATAAACCAAATGAAAGAGGCAATGACTCGTTCGAATTAGGGTTCTGATTCAGGTTTTAGGTATTGTCTCCTGCAATTGTCAAACGAGCAGCTATGACGATGCTTCTGATTTGACAAAAACGACATCGTTTGCTCTCACCGCGGTCTGCATTAACATTGGAGAGCCATTAAAACGACATCGTTGTAGGAGTTAGAAAAACCCACGGTTTCGGTTTTTACCATTTTTACTTAGGGTCGGATAGTGGGTTAGGATCGGTGTGTAATCGAAATTCAGTTAGTATCGGAGCTTAGAATGCCAAACACGTAAACTTTTTTTTCTTCCTCCACACCATCATACAGTGGAAACAGATCATTAAGGTCTTACACGTGGAGGTTTTTTGGCACTTAATGGCTAATGCAGTCTAAAATTCTCTTTTTACTAGAAATTTGGATAAATCCAGATGGAGTGCCCGTATCATTTCGTATGTGAGAGAAAAAATCTCGTTAAATTCAAACGGATATAAATACTTTTGGAACACATACCGCAAACATTTCAGTAACGGAACGGGCATTGCTATCGTTCAGTGAACTGGAAAAAATAATCATCAGAGAAAATGGCGTGCAGGACTGTGTTGCGTTGCGTGTTCTTGACAGAGCCATATAGACCTCTGCATCAAAATCGGGCGCTGTTTACTCTTCCATTGAGGACAGTTGGATCTCCGTCGAAGGCCAGCTTGAGTTTCGAATGTTACGGAGGAATTAGGGCTCGAGATTTTCACTCTGCAAATAAGCGGACTCAAGTTAATTGCTCGCACAACGGCCACCAACCGTATCCCGAGGACGACCACGAGCAAGGTCCGCCTCAAGAGGCCGTTCTCAAAGCCATTTCAGGTTTTGTCTCTCGTCATCCTGTTCCATTTTTTTTTTACTTGTTTGGTTAATTGTGGTAGATAGTGTGTGTTAGATTGATTTTTGTTATGTGTAGCATAAGTTGTAAATAAGTTAGAATTTGAATAGTTGTGGTCTGCGGTTTTGGTGTATAGATATGTTCGAATTTTTTTTGATTGGTATGTTATTTGCTCATCTTCCTTAAATAGAGGTTTCGAAGACAGAAGGGAGGGTTGGACAGACGACAAATGTGGTTATTGGTGGTACCGTAGCTGATGATTCTACGAATGAGTGGCTTGTTTTGGATCAGAAGGTATACTAACAATTGTTTCGAAGAAGTTAAAGTAAACAAGTGTAGTCTAGACAGTCGTTGCATTTGGGTTAGGGATGTGTAATCATCTTTGATTACTCCGTCGACACTGTTTTGTCATATTGGTGATATTGTTATGCTAGGTGAACTCGTACCCAACAGTTAGAGGGTTTACAGCAATTGGAACTGGTGGCGATGACTTTGTGCAAGCTATGGTTGTTGCTGTTGAATCTGTCATTCAACAGCCTATTCCTGAGGTATGTATCCATTGTACTAATCTTTAACTTCCAAATAGAATTTTATTAGATTTTACTTTTTAAAATGAATGGACCTTGTTGGAATTTTGTAGGTATTAATTAGTATCCTTGTTTTTGGATGTGAACTAGTTCCAGTAACATAGGAATGATAAAACATAGGTATTAATTTTCCAGTTTGCTATAGTAGATGGGACTGTATTGTGTTATTCATAAATACATTTTCCAGTGTGTAATATGAATTGAGATTTGTAGGAATCTGATGGAACAACAATTCAGGTGGTCAATGGGAAGCTGCAACAGCCATAAATCATATTAGACCTGTAAAGAAATGGTAGAGAGTAAATGCATCACTCTAACAACATATTACTAGAGAGACAAAAACAGTAAATGCATCACTCTAACAACATATTACCAAAGAGACAGAAACGAGAATTAAACAAGTAAGAATACAAAGAATGACTTGGATTCATAATGGTGAAAACTACTAATGCTGATTTCATCCAAGCTACTTAAGATATGAAGTTTGAGAGAAGTGGAAATGTGACGACAAATATCTTAGAGAGCCTTATGTAGAGTTTGTCAAGATTGATGTGGTAGCTTGTAGAAGAGTGGTTTTACAGCTGTCAATCGATAAAAGAGTACTTCATGGTGGAACACCTAATGAATGTGAGAATATCAGTAACAAAATGGTTTAAAACATAGGCTTTATCCAACTATATGCAGACATCTACTTGTCACTAGCATCTATTCCTTCCATGACAAAACCTTAACTGTTTCATTTCATACTATATGTGGAGAGATAGAGGGAGAGAGAGAAAGATTGATGCTCTTCAAGGCAGCTGTATTGATGGCAATGATTAATTTCAAGATAGCATGTGAGAAGCAAATGGCAATGAAACAAATTGGAATTTATGTAATAACACATTGTATCTACAATGTTTTAGATTACAGGAAAAGGACCACATAGATATATGTTTTTAAGATACCACAGCCGAAGCAAGCAGCATTTTGTAACTTTCATTAATAGATCAAGGAATTAATCTAGCAATGCATAGTGAATCTGGGAGTATCTGTGATCAGAGATGAAGAGGAACTGTCAATCCAACTGGCTCATGGGAAAGGATATATATGACAATATCAAACCTTTTCATAATTAGTGGAAATTTAGAGCTTCTGCCATAGATGTAGCATTCTTTGCAAGTAAACCTTATTAAGTCTGTAAGAATTTAATGTTGTTGAGAAAATTAATCGCTGATTTGTGGTTGAAATTATGATTCTGTTGTGTGCTATGAATGAGAAATATACCTACTGTAAATGGGATAATCGTCTTACTTTTTGTCTATCTTTACTGCATGGACACTGTTTTACTCACAAAAGTTACAGACTAAGATTCGGATAGTTGCTGCCTTGCTGGTGCCTTTTTTACAGCAGATTTGTAGCATTTATTTGTATAACACTAACCAGAATGCACATAAAAATCTAATTAAATTTATCATGTGTCATGGTAGGGTCGTGTGAGGCAGAAATTATCATCGAGAGGCAAATATGTGTCTGTCAACATTGGTCCAATTCAAGTTAGTTCCAGTGAGCAGGTCTGTCTCTCTTTCCCCCCCCCCCCCCTCTCTCTCTCTTGCGCACGCTGACACACATATGCAGTATCTATGATCTGGAATCACTAGGCTGACAGCAACTGAAACATTGTTGTCCAGGTACAAGCTGTATACAACGCCATGAGGAGAGATGAACGGATGAAATACTTTTTGTAGTGTAATTTTCATTCTTGTTGTACAGTATGTGTGGTTTTTCCTTTTGTCGGTCCTCTGTTTCCACCGCTCTTTCTTATCATAGGTAGTTCTGTTTCTGTTCTTTGATGAACCCATAAGATTATTATAGCATATGATCAAAGTTAATTTATTCTCTATCTGGTCCTTATCTTATGGTTACCTATATTGGTAAAAGATAAAGAGTTGGAGAAATCCACTTAGCCATAGAACAATTTGGTTAAAAGACAATTAGATGGTGTTTGAACTCGCCCTATGAAGGTGGCCAGTAGCTATCATAGCTTGAATAAGTATTTGTTTGCTTTGTGAGGCTGGTACATCAGGTTAAAAGTTTTACATGGCATAGTTTCTCATTTTGTTGTTGTTAATATATGCATGATTTGGGGCTATTGTGCTGGTGGAAGACTTTGAATTTCCATTTAATATAGAATATAATTTGATAGTCAGCATCTGTATTACTAGTCAATATGTTATTGACAAGAGACACAATTGTCATATTGTTTGACGACATATTACATATGTATGTTCTTTTACTTTTAGAATATTGAAATAATGTGTGTTGATGTTTGAGTGGATGAATGGTAGTTGTTGAAATTTTTTTTTTTTTTTTTTTGAGATGCCATTTAAACAAAATTCCAAATGCATGACTGAGTAAAGCTATCATTGGTGGTTGTCGGCACATTCAATCCACCTAATGTAACTGGTGTTAAGGAGTAGTTGTACTAAGCCTGTGAGTTGTGCTTTTTTTTTTTTTTTTTAAATGTAACACTGATTGAGTCAGGGATCAGTTGGGATCAACGCATTACAACTCTTGATCTTTAAATTTTGCACAAAATCTTTAAAAAAATAATAATAATAATAAGATCCTGATCATCAAATGCCCACTTTCCCCTCTTAATGTGCGCAGATTTTGGATGATCCAAAATCTTGTGTAGAAGAACATAACACTTAGTTATTCACATAATTAGAATTTAAAAGTTGAGGGGCATTCCGAGAATTGAACTCGGACCTCTCGCACCCTAAGCGAGAATCATACCACTAGACCAAATGCCCACTTGTTAATATAAATTTTTGGAGAAAGAAAAGGTAACGCGTAAAATGAATATGCTGGTATCATTTTATTATTATTAATAATATTTTGATTTTTATAATAGTATTTTATTATGGAGTAATGTTAGGTTGTTTAAAATTTAATTCAAATTTATGTGTAAATAATATAACATGTAAGTTGTTATTTTAAATTAAATAATGTAGATAACTCATATACTATATTATATAGATATGTATTTGGTTAAATTTTTTTGATAACTTAATATTACTGTTTATTATATGGGTATAATTATAGAGCGTAATAATAGGAATATCATGTCTATTTTATTTAGGACCAAGGTGTTGGCTCATTTTAAAAGAAATTATTTTCTTAATTATTAATTAATTTTATTGCAATCCAATTCGGTGCCAGGTGCAATCAAAGGCTGATATCATTTGAGTCATTTCATTTAAAGTCCAGCCGAAAAGATACCCAATATTCCCAATTTTCTTGTCAAAGAGAACAATAACTCGTAATATTTGTGTACGTCCTAAAATGCTCAAGATGTCACCATCTCTCTTGTAAATTTTAAATACTAATTGGTGACTTAATACATAGCATCTGCAATTGAAATATTACTCGAGTTTTGTTGCCATTTCATGGTTTTTATATATGCAACTTGGATGGACAAACGCCTATTTCAAATCAATGATCCTAGATGGTCAATTTTAATTACTGGAATTTTGACCAACAAAAGCTAATTAGCCAAATTTCACCCAATAATTTTGGTTAAAAAGTGAACAATGACTTGACTCTTGAGTCATGACTCATGACTAACCTGGACATCCTCTCTTTTGCAATTTGATTTCCAAAGAATAATCTTAAATAAAATTTTGTAATGATCAGTTACACAATATGAGAAATTATTTCGTATGCAATTGAATATTATATTGACTAAGAATGAGATTAATAACGTCTGTCTTTATAGTTTGCTACAAATCCAAATAGTGTAAATTGCTCGACCCAAGTTCAATAATGTCAATTAATTTAAAGACGACTACAATAATTGCTACTTAAACAAATATCTCATAGTTCCATGTTGAAGGCACCGGTGTCGTCATATGTGGGCATTTCTCTCTGTCTCTAAGCTTTTAGTTTCTTTAATACATTAAATTCTAGTCAAATTGCGTGACATAAGCTGGTCTTCAAATTCCAGCCTTTTTATTACCTCTGTTTTCTGACCCTGTTTGGTCTTCTCTCTTCTCTGCTCACTAGCTTTTTTGGCAATCAGGATCTCAGTTCAGTCTCCATTAGTCTGTCTAACAAGTTCAAACATGTTGGGAAGTATTGAAGAAAAGGTCATTCTCCATGGAGAACCCAAGGTAAAATTTTTACTATCTGTCTCTCTCTCTCCCTCTTTCTGATATAAAGAGAACTACATTGCTTTGAATATTCAGATATGACTGGTTTCAAATTTGTGAACAAATATAGGATATGATTGAAGAAGAACTTGAAGAATCGACTTTGGCTTCTATACACAGATCACCAATTCAAACTAGCAGACCAACTAGCATGATAATTAAGGCAAGTTCTTCAATTTTTTTATCTCAATTTTGATGGCTTGCTCTATATGTATTTCTGACGTTAGATGTAAACCTGTGAGAGTCTCTGTAATTTTATTTTTATCTGATTTTTAACGTCAGACATGCACAGATTAACATAATTATTTGATTAATATAACCGTTGAACAGAAGGCGCATACGTTATTTCCAGCTCACTTGGTTGCTGAGGCCATGTCAACGCTGCATCATGGCCTTGATCTGCGATGGTCTGGCCCGATAACACCAAGCGAAATGCAATACGTGGAGCAGTACATTTTTGCAAAGTATCCACAGTATTGCAATGGCCTAATTGAGCAAGACGGAGAGAAGGTTGGTCTTGAGAATCTCTGTATCAAGGAGGAACCGTCTTCGTCAGAAACTACTCCTGAAGAGAAGCGCAGGTCTCCAAAGAGTACTGTTGGCTCCAGATCAGACTCATCATCTCCATCCTCCATTAATTATCACCTCTATGATCTTGACAGAACCCAGTTGGAGAATTCAAGGCTCCTTGATATTCTCTCCAAGAAAACATCATTTCAAGGGAATTTCATCTCCATCCCAGAAATCCAGGCTCGAAACCGAGCATTGAAGCATTGTGGACTGAGTGAAGATGACTACTTGGTGCTTTTCATGACAAACTACAAGGAAGCTATGCTGATGATAGGGGAGAGCTACCCTTTCTTCAGAGGCAATTACTACTTGACAATTGTCTCTGAAGACTGTGATTTCATTAAGGGATTCGCAGTCCAGAGAGAATCGAAGGTCATTTCAGCTCCAGAGACTTGGCTGGATTTGAGGATCAAAGGGTCACAACTTAGTCAGAATTTCAGAAGAAAGTGCAAATACAAACCAAAAGGACTCTTCTCATATCCAGTGATTGTCAATGGGACTAGGTACTCCATGCATTGGATCTCCGAGGCTCACAGGAATTCATGGCATGTACTGCTTGATGCCACAGGGTTGGTCTCCGGAGAAGACCGCCTGGCGCTGGCTCTGCACAGACCTGATTTTGTGTTGTGTACACTTGATAATGTTCACAATCAGCCATCAAAGGTTACCTGTCTCTTGGTTAGGAGAATATCATTTGATACTTCAACCTATTCAGCCTAGGCACTTGGCAAATTCATGAGAAAGTGTTTTTGGTGTTCTTATAATAAAATACGCAGATACTCAACTTTGTACTTGCTCTACTATTAAGAGATTCACAATATCTTTTTCATTGGTGAATTTGGATTCGTAATAATCTTAGCTTCAATCTAAATAAATTTTGACATGTGTTTTTTTTTTTTTTTCTAAGAAATTGTTGACGAGTAAATCTGGTCAACGTAAATAACAGTGAAAGGGTGTGTGGAGTCGAGCTCGCGGAGTGAGTATGCGGAACTCGCTATATGTTTTTGCTTTTTGAGAAAATTCGTAACCTTTGTAACAGTGATGATCAGTCCATTTTATAGTATGAAAGGGTAGAGTCGGGGTGGAGTCAACCTTTTTTTACATATAATATAATTACACTAATTTAGGGATTAAATTATATCGTTAAAAGATTGCTGAAATCAAGGAGATTGAGTTTGGTTGGAACTCTGAGAGTTGACCGAGTCGAATTCTGTTATTCTTGGGATTTTTTCTATAACTGGAGCTTCAAACTAGGTGTCATGCAAGCTAGAGTTATGCTATATTAATGAGAGTTGGTGCATAAATCTTTTAGGTAGTTTAGGCGTGATAGCTTGCATAGAGCTTTTCTCTTTATATTTGTTGGAATTGGCTCACTTGCCGTATTGGGTTCCATGGGTTTCTTCATTCTGTTGGGCCTCATTGGCTTTCTCAAGCCTGCTTGGCCTTGTTGGTTTATCAGGGTCTATTGGGCTCTCTTAATATTTCTGGGCTTATTTGGACCTAATGAAATTTCGCAGATAACATAAATATAAATGATCAAATCACAGGATTAATATGCACTCTGAAACAAAAATATAAATCAGGAGAAGTTTTACATCTGTTTTGTTAAGAAAGATGACCCCTAGTGAAAATTTTCCAATCCACCAAAAAGGGTGATTATTAGAAATAGATAAAGTGCATTTAGCAATAGTCTTTAGTGGAATGCAGATGATGGGATGGGCCTAACGGGCCCAACTCAAGTCTTGAAACAAACACGAGTAAAATGGTCTGCTGTGGAAGTCCAAAAAGCCCAAGACGATAATAGAAGCCGAAAACCCACGTGAAACCAAAGTAGAGATAAGGGACTGACTGACTCACGACACTAATTGGGTTGCATTGCATGCGACCCAAGAAGATAGGAGCATTAATGTCATCCGGTCACTCTCCTACAGTTCTCACCAAATCAAAACTTGGTGTGGTTTAGATCACCACGTGTGAAGCCAACCAATCATGGCCGTTCGTGCGATAAGCTGATCAACCGGATTCGACGGTGATGTTGGCAGAGAGAAAATGACAACTTTTTGGGTTGGGCAGGCACTGTATCCGAGGACACCTGTCCAGACAAGAAAATCCTCCATCAATAAAAGGACCTGCGGTCATTGTCCTGTTTTCTCTCGGGTCGTGATGCCGCGGCTCTTTCTTCCTTGCGCACATGTCTCTCACTGAGGGCGCCTTCATGATCCCAATGATCATTTCCATACATATTTTTTTAAATCTTTGAAGTGAATTGATTGTTTTGGTACGTATCAAACCATATAAAATTTAGATTCAAAATTCGATTTTTCAATTTCAATAATGCAGAATTTAAATTTAAGTACTAATACATTTTTATAAACAATTTAAATATTAATATTAGTTTCATATATTTGTGCATAATTTGAAAGTGTAATGTGTGGTGGATCCAAAGAATTTATCAGAATATCACATTCAAAATTGAATTTTTTTTAAAAAATTCATATTGTTATTGTAGAATATCAGCATTAAAAAAAAAATGGAAAATTTTAAATTTGAATATTAAAAAATTTCTTATTGTTAAATATTCGCATTCAAGATTTAAAAATTTTAAGTTTGAATATTAATAAATTCATATTGTTATCAAGAAATGATACATATATGACTTATGAGAGAGAGAGAGAATGGTTCGTTGTAAGAAACTGTGGATTGTGGACTGAGTCAAATCGCTGTGGAAAATAGCACCTCCGTGATTTGTGGAGAAATCATCACCGGCACATTTTAGCTAAGTCCGCCGTTCATACCGACGTACCCAATCTAACACCGCCATGTCCGCCACCAACCAGCTCCTCTTCTCACTGCTGTCTACTGCTTTTAAATATGTAAATAAAATCAAATTATATTCAAACACCAGAACAAAATCTAACTCGCTAATTATAATTATTATATATTTAATAATTCCCGTCCATAACGATCCTTTTTCTTTAAAACTGTATTTTTAAAACAGCATAAATGATTGAATACATAAAATTAAAAACCGAAAAAATCAGCAGAAGGTATTGAGATCATCGTCGCCGACACCGGCAGGTGGGATTTCGAAGTGCCAGAGTCTGCCGACAGCTTTCTTCAAGTACTTCCTGCAGAGGAACTCCTCTGCGAAGGCCTTCTCGACCCTCCGATCAACATCGTGCAGGAACACGTGCGTCACACCGGATCCCTTCCTCTGCCTCGCCATAACCGCAGCCGAGAATATCGCCCCCATCCTCCCCGGCGCCTCCGGGAAGTACCCGCGCGGCGCGTCGATCATTATCATGTCCCACTCCTTATCGTACACCTCCTCCGGCAGACTCTCCAGGGCCAACTTGCATTGTTGGTTGCCGCGGAGGTAAGCCTTTTTCGGAGCGCAAGACGGTTCCGTTTTGTACGTCGATAGGAGGTGGTCGGACTCCTGCAGCTGCGTGCGGTACCGGACGGTGTGCGCGTGGAGGGTGGGCGCGTCCTTGAGGACCGTCTGGACCCACTTGGGGTCCTCCTCGAGGAATAGCGTGGTGCCACGTGGGTTGAGCGAGTTCCACATGAGTGAGTCGAAGCCGAGTCCGAAGACGAGGAAGTTACAGGGGGAGAGGCCTTTGAGGACATTGAAGGAGACGCTCACCTCCGCCAGCGACTGCTGCGGGACGATCTTCGACGTCGCGTAGTGGAGGATGGCTTGAAGCTGGATCGGCGTCGCCGTGTACTCCGCCACGGCGCGAGCCCTGGAGCCGGCGAGGGAGCAGAAGAAGGAGCTCTCGGCTGAGCGGATTAGGCCGGAGATGACCACCGCGCCGGCAATGAGTCCGACGACCACCACCGCGAGAAACTTCCGCCTCTCGGGATGGAAATGGTGGTGGCTCTTCATGTGATTTTGGTTTCTGGCGTTTTTATTTATTTTTTAAAATAATTTTCTGGGAAAAGATTTTGAATTCAATGAATATGGTTTTTTTGTAGGGACATAAATATATGAATATATATATAGAGAAGCAGAGAAGAAGAGAAGAGAGTGTAAAAATGAGTACAGCAGGGGGTGTTTAGGACAAAAATTCCTTTATATTATCGAGAGTGGTGTTCACGTCGGTACGACATTTGTCAAGTTGTTGTACGTTGATTTTCGAACTCGATGATTGGTTACTTATTTTCTTCTGTCGCCTTTAGCTTCAATATATATATCACGTATATTTCTAATACTTATTTTTATTGACACATTATATTTAAAATTTTAATTATCAATAATTGATATGAATATAACAATTTTTTTTTTATTTTTAGATAAGTTTAAAATTTTGTGTAATTTTATCTTTATCTAACCAACTATAATTATTTATTAATAGATACACATTAATATAATTATTTGTATATGGGTATAATTGTAGGAAATGTTAAAGGAATATATTTAATCATTTTTATTTATTTAAAATTTCTTTGAACAACTTTGAATGTATTTTAAATATTTAGCTTAATACATAATCTCGAAAGAAGCAACTACCGTCTACCGGGGTATCTTTTATAACACATTACGATATATTCTTAATTGAGTTATTAATACCCATCTTCCCTCTAGCACACCTTCTTTTTTTTTTTTTTTATGGTTCTTGGTGGAGATTTAATTTGAAATTTTTTTTTATAATTATTATTTAAATTTTTTTTTTAAAAATAAATCATAACTGTCCATCATCTCAAAGATAGAAGGTTGATATTTTTTTTAAAATTTAAATTTTTTTGTTTAATAAAATAAAATTAAAAAGAAAATATAAAAATACTCTCGTACCTGTTAAGTTTGATTAAATTCAACAAACGGTAGGAGAGGTCTTTATCCATTACCTGTAAAGTTGACTCCGCTTGTAGTTAGTAAAACCTCAACAGAGGTGGATGTTATTAGCTCTTATTAATTTTATTATTGTTGAGGATCGAAATCACATATCCCTTATAAAATTACTTCAGTTTAAACCTTGAATCTCTCTCTCTCTCTCTCTCTCTCTCTCTCTCTCTCTCTCTCTCTCTCTCTCTCTCTCTCTCTCTCTCTCTCTCTCTCTCTCTCTCTCTCTCTCTATATATATATATATATATATATATATATATATATATATATATATATAGGTTATCTCAAACGTATGTAAGGATAATTTGCACTAATATTGTATACAAAAAAAGTTGTTTCTTTTTCAAGTTATGGGAGTGTATGTAATTTTTATTTTATTTTTATATAAATTTATACCAATATAAACGCATAAAAGGATCCTATGATCCTATGTATAATATACAAGTCGTTTGTTTTTTTTTACTTAACACTTAATGGGTATGAATTGGACACATTAAGTTGTTTTTATCTTTAATTGGATATTTTTGTC
This sequence comes from Xanthoceras sorbifolium, assembly GCA_003430845.1. Taxonomy (NCBI): domain Eukaryota; kingdom Viridiplantae; phylum Streptophyta; class Magnoliopsida; order Sapindales; family Sapindaceae; genus Xanthoceras; species Xanthoceras sorbifolium. The sequence goes on from CM010621.1 coordinate 13,009,722, forward strand.
TTAAAAAACAAACAATTAACACTTTTATTTAGTAGTTAGAAGCATATAAACAAACATGTCATTCTAGTTTTAGATTTCAGTTCCTATTAAGTCTTCAGATAAAAATATAAACGATATTTTATTTTGTGAAAAAAAAAAAAGTAATAATAACAGGGGCAATTATCAATTTGGTACCTAATTTTTGGAGAATTATCAATTTTTTAAATCAATTTCGTTTATTGGTATCCTTGAGCCCTAATTTTCCGAAAATGTATCAATTTGGTCATTCTATGAGTCAACTGTTAGTAACTTAATGGTTCCAGAGGTATTTTTGTCTTTAAACCTATCAATGGGTCAACGGTAAAATTTTTAGTGAAATGACATATATATCCCTAGTTAAAAATTTAAAATAAATTAAATTAAAAAAATTAAAATTTTAAAAAAAATTAGTTAGATCTCCACCGTCCATCAAGATTGATGGACGGTAAACATTATATTGGAATATTTTTTAAATAAAAAGGAAAACAAATATTTTTGTAAAAATTTTTTTTCTGTTTTTCAACAAAAAAAAAATTGAAACTGTTCTTGGACCAAGAAAAAAAAAAATTGAAATTCGAAATATGGAGATCCAATCTGGATCTCCTCCAAGAACAAAAAAAAAATTGATATTTTGAAAATCAATGAACCTAGAAAACTGGGTTAATTGAAGATCAACAAACCTAGTTTCTGGGTTCGTTGAACCTCAACGAACCTAGAAATTGGGTTTGTTGAACATCAAAGTTTAATATTTTTTTTTGTTCTTGGTAAAGATCGAGATTGAATTTCCACCATTTCAAATTTCAATTTTTTTTTTTAGTTAGTGGATTGGATCTTCACTAAGAATAGTTTCAATTTTTTATTTTGCTGAACAACAAAATAAAAATTTTAAAAAAATTTTTGATTTTCACTTTTATTTTTTTAAAAAAATTTCAATATAATCTTCACCGTCCATCAAGATTGATGAACGGTGAAGATTATATTAATATGAAGGGTGAATTGCACTCAAGTACCCTAATTTTTATCATAATTGCACGTTTAATACCAGTTTTGCCATAATTACACTCTAATACCCTGTAATCCGTTGACCACCGTTAGAGTAACAGTTGACCAAACGGATTCAGGCAAAATGACGAGAATGCCCCTCAAAGGAAAAAAAAAAAAAAAATTAAAAATCAGATGATCTTCGAACCCAGATGAACTGGGTTCGTGATCGAACCCAGATGAACTGGGTTCGTGATCGAACCCAGCTGGGTTCGATCGCGAACCCAGTTGCTGGTAGCTGGGTTCGATCGTGAACCCAGCAACTGGGTTCGCAATCAAACCCAGAAACTGGGTTCGATCGCGAACCCAGATTTCTGGGTTCGCGTTCGAACCCAGATTTGGGTTCGAACGCGAACCCAGTTACTGGGTTCACGATCGAACCTAGCTTCTGGGTTCGATCGCGAACCCAGAATCTGGGTTCGCGATCGAACCCAGATTTCTGGGTTCCCGATCGAACCCAGAAGCTGGGTTTGCGTTCGAACCCAGATCTGGGTTCGAACGAGAACCCAGAAATCTGGGTTCGTGCTCGAACCCAGTTTCTGGGTTCATGTTCTTAGATAATTCATCAATTTTTTTTTTGTTGATTTGATTTTTTAAAAAATATTTTTTAAAATTAATTAAAATATGACGTGGCATGTTCTTATTGGTTGGATGATTTTTTAAATTTTTTAAAAATAAATTTAAACGTAAAAGATCAATTTGCCCCTGAATCCGTTTGGTCAACCGTTACTCTAACGGTGGTCAACGGATTACAGGGTATTAGAGTGCAATTATGGCAAAACTGGCATTAAACGTGCAATTATGATAAAAGTTAGGGTACTTGAGTGCAATTCACCCTAATATGAAATGACCATATTACCCTTCTAATTATTAATAATCTTTTTAAAAATCTGATGCTAAAATTATAATTTTAACTCATTTAAATAGAGTCAAGGGCAAATCAATCTTTTTATTAATTCTGTTAGGTTTGACTGTTAAAAAATAGGGCGAATTAAAATGGAATACCCTGACGTTTAGCTATATTGTAATAAAATTGTGAGTTTAGCCTTAATTACACATTAGTATCCTTTTTTAGTTCACTTGGTTAAAAATATAAGTTTGACCAAAATTTTATTTTAAAATGACAAAAATACCCCTAGTTAAAATAAATAATTTAAATTTTTTAAAATGGATGAATCCATTTAATTTTTTTAATTTTAATAATTAATATTATTTTTTTATTTTTAACCAGAGGTATTTTTGTCATTTTAAAATAAAATTTTGGTCAAAATTTTATTTTTGACCAAGTCAACTAAAGGAGGGTACTAATGTGTAATTAAGGCTAAACTCACGATTTTATTGCATTATAACTAAACGTTAGGGTACTGCATTGCAATTCACCCTAAAAAATATTAGTTAAAGGGGACAGAATGATACATTTTCACCCTAAGGTTCAAGGATATCAATAAACAAAATTGTTTTTTTAAAAAATTAGGGATGACGTTGATAATTGTCCTAATAACAAATGTACATGCATGACTTGTTAGTCAAACCGAATATGAATCAAACAGATGCAAGGAAAAATTAATTGAATATAAAAATAAACAATTATTATAATAATAATATAGTATGAAGCCAAGGCCCGTGTTTCACATGGTGTCCTTCAAACATATTCGTCCCCTACCGTGGGTACGTATGTTTCCCAGAATACAACTGCTTTGAGTGATTGTTGTTAGACAACTCCGGCGAACTGAATATTGTCTGAACTCTATTACTTGAAAACGGAACGAAGAAAATATTTTGGAATTGCTTTGTATATGATTTTGTTGTAAATCCAAAATAATTTGATGCTAATATATAAACAATCAATGGAATGATCGTTACAAATTATTTATGACAATTTATTTGACCGTTACAAACCGTTACAAATTTAATTGTCCGTTACGTAATCAATTTGGCTGTTACAAATTTAATTTTCCGTTACACAATTAATTTGACCGTTTCAAATTAATTACCTTAACAATTTTTCATTCATATTTCTAACAATCCCCCATATGAATGAAATTGACGGAAGAGACAACAGAAAATGAAATAACACTTTAATTTGGTGATAGAGTTCAACGGTCGAAATCTGCATAGGATAGGTAGGTGTTACCCTTTGAACCTTCCCTTGTGAGAATACATAGATTTTACTGACTGACCAGTAGACATGATGTCTTTGAACTGTTCTGCCGTTTTTGTAAACGATAACATATCTCACACAGGAATCTTTCCTGACATAATTTAGTTCTCATTATTATGTTCGTTTTGGCCATGAACATAAGCCTGCTTCTGTGAGAGTTTCTAAAGAATTGAGCCCTACACAATTCTCTTTCGAAGCGACCCCACTTCTCTCTTACATAGGTGATTTCTTAGTTAAGAGTAACTCGTATTACTCTGCTAGGATTTTCGACGCGTAAGAATCATTAAAAGCATAGCGTACCCTCATCCAACGGATATTACTGTTTCATCATAGGAATGGACTTAAGGTTACCCCCTGCAGTGATCCAACTAAGTCCTACATTTAGGTTGTCCCTTTGAACTTAGATCTTGGGATCTCCAGTCAACTAGGTTGGGTTTCCAATGTATCAACTTATTCTTTCATGGACTTTAGTCCAATTTCCCTCGATGATTTATCAACTAACTCTCGATTTAACCCTTTGGTTAGTGGATCCGCTATATTATCCTTTGACTTCACATAGTCGACAAAGATAACTCCAGTTGAGAGTAGTTGTCTAATAATGTTATGTCTACGATGTATATGTCTAGACTTTCCATTATACATGTTGTTTTGTGCCCTTCCAATTGCAGACTGACTATCACAATGGATGCAGATTGCTGGCACAGGCTTTAGCCACATCAGAATATCCTCTAAAATTTGTTTTAACCATTCAGCCTCTTCCCCACTCTTATCTAAAGCAATGAATTCAGATTCCATTATGGATCTGGCAATACATGTTTGCTTAGAGGATTTCCATAATTTAGCTGCACCTCCTAGTGTAAATACATATCCACTAGTAGATTTTGAGTCTTTCATATCAGATATCCAGTTTGCATCAATGTATCCTTTCAACACAGCTAGGTATCTGGTATAGTGCAGCCCATAACTACGAGTATAACGTAAGTACCTATGTACTCTTACTATTGCTTTCCAATGGTCGCCCCTAGATTATTCGTATATCTACTCAGTTTACTAACTGCGTATGCGATGTCTGGTCTTTTACAGCTCATTAAGTACATCAGACTTCCTATCACTCTAGAATATTCTAGTTGAGATATACTCTTACCTTTATTATTGGATAGGTGTAGACTCATATCTACAGGTGTTCTGGACACTCCAGAATCATTATTGTTGAATTTATCAAGAATTTTATCTACATAATGTGTGTAACATCCCTAATTTTAGATAATTAATTTTGAATATGTGAATATAATATTTATGATTTGAGGGGTGAAAAACGTAATTAAATGTATGTATATTTTTAAGGTTTCCAGGTGGACCAGATGGAGCGGTCCAAAAAGACTGTATGAAAGAGAAGGAAAAGTTGGCAGTGAGTACCGCGACCAGGGATCGCGATGAGCTGCTCGCGGTGAAAAATGGTGATTTCAGGCAGTGAGTATCGCGACCAGTCACCGCGACTAGAGATCGCACTGACTAGCTCGCGATGAAAATGTGGAAATTGGGCAGTGAGCATGGCGACCAACGTCGTGACCATGCACCGCCATGGTTGATTGCGATGAAAGCGGTGAAATCCCTCCAGTGAGCAACGCGACCAGGTGGCGCGACCACAGATTGCGATGGCCGAATTTTTATAAAAAAAAATAAGAGGCGGTGAAGCTTCTCAAGGAAGCAAACCAGAAAAAGAGAGAGATAGAGACCGAGAGAAAAAGAAAGAAAAAGAGAAGAGGAAGAAAAGAGAAGGAGAAAGGAAAAGAGGAGGAAAGAGAGAAAAGAGAAAAGGAAATCCAGAAAAGAAATAGTTGGTAAAACGGTATCTAACTTGGTGTACACTCGCTTTTGAAACCTTTGCGGTTTTTTTATGCGTTTTCGATTTGAAATCTGAATTTATTTGATTATTTTGATTGTTATGTGTTTATATCGTTTTTGATGTGAATATTTTAAAATTTAATTCGATTTTTGATTTCCAGCAATTATGTTAAAGGAAATTGTTTGAGGGTATTATGTGATTTACGGATATTGTTTTAAAAATTATATTGTTGAATTCGAAAGAAAGGGAATATTTTGATTTAAATGTTATGAATTTCTTTATATGATTTAATTTAAATTTCTATATCTCGACTCAATGAATTGAGAATTTAGATTATGGTATTGAAATGGTCCTAGGGTACTTGGACATATATACGGATATAAGAGGTTGGTATACCAGCTGGGTTCATTTAGCAGTACTGCACCGATATTGATATTGATGTGATATTACGTACCTCCCCATGGATTCGTCCCGGGGTAGGGAGACACGTATGATATCAAAATAAATACGCAATAATCTCAAAATCTCACTAAGGGTAGTCTCCACTATTAATCAGGGCTATTAATTGAAAGTTGTCACATATTACAATGCAAAGACGTCAGACCTATATGCTTAGATGCAAAAACACTACCGGCATTATTCCAAATAACAACTTTGTACACTCAAATGACCTAAGTATTTACATATTATTACTCAATTATTTGTAAAGCATGCATATGGTTTCGCTATCCTAACACAAACACAACAAAACACGAAAAATACAATAAAAGACTCGAAAACTGATGTACGTGGCATTGTTATGCCTAAGTCTTCCAAACACATTGCGTATGAGGAAAGTCTAGGTTTCCAGCCTATATACACCAACAAGACACAAAAACACAAAAATACCAAAACACCCCCAAACTTAAGATAAACATTGTCCTCAATGTTTTAACACCTTACGTACGAGGAAAAAGGGGTTTATAAAGAAATAAAAACTAAAAACTAGAAATAAAAACTAAATAATCAAACTAGACACAAAAATAAAAACGCACAAAACAAATGAACACAGAACAACAGTCCTAATATCCACAACTAACAATCCTAAATAGATACACAAATGCAACCAAAAACAAAATCAAAGGAATCAAACACTTCAATAATATGTACATCCAACCAAACTTCCCCCGAACTTCAAAATTTTCAACACAAGGCACAACACTTCTAATAAGGTTCATGGGTAAGGGTTATCAAATACTAAAAAGAAATAAAATAAAAAAAACAAAAAGAAAATAAAAGAAAATAATGTACAGATTTTACCTCATCGCTTGAGCTTTTGCCCACCTGCCCCATGATTGGTATCTCCTCATCAGCTTACCGCACCATCCTAACCAAATGACTGGAAGAGAATGAAACTCTCCCAGCACTGCATACCTCGAATGCGAAGGTATCTCTTTACTGCCCAAGTGCGGTGGCTTCCCAAAAGGCGGAGGCGGTTTGTGCTTCCCTTTTCCGAGGTCTACAGAAATATATGTATCTTGGTGGCTTTATTCTTTTGCAATGGTACTCTGGACTAGGCAAATCTCAAGCAGCTCTGGAAGGGTAGATGTATCATCTTCATGCAACAAACTCTTGCTCCCTTCCATCTCTACTTGATCAACTCAAATCTGATGCTCAATTTGCTCTTCGATTTCCACAGCCGTTTCATTGCATTGCATCATAGGATATGGTTCGTGCTCTTGCCATTGGATCTCTGTAGCTAATTGACTGATTTGAATCTCCAAGCTTTGGGTAGCAACTTGAGTATATTGAGCAACTTGATCAAGTTTAGCTTCCAACTTCTTAAGGGCCTCATCTTGGGAATCCATTTTTTCATCCAGCTTTATCATGAATTTAATAATCATGTCTTCCAAAGCTGCATCTTTTTCCTGCTGTTCCTGGATTTCCATCTTTGTCACGTAGTCGACAAGCATGTCTTCCAGTCTTGACCCATTTTCTTGCTGGTTGCTCCATGAATAATCAACATGATTGCTCCACCTATGATTGTACGAGCTCAGGTAGGGGTTGTTCTGTTGATAATGTACATAACCCTCGTACTGCATTTGCTCAGAACGGCTCTCAGCAAACGGATTGCCCACCTGACAATCAGTACTCATATGCGGTCCCTCACATAAGAAACAACCCAAAGGTGCTTTATAGCCTCTAGTCGCCACTTCCTCGGTAAGCTCAGGCGCCTCATACCAAAAATACATGTCCTCCATAGAAAACAAAAAAAAATCAAAATTAATAAGAATAAAAATAAAATATATACAAATCCAAATTAGCTATAGACTTAATCGGTATTAATATCAACACAACTAAAATATCCCCGGCAACGGCGCCAAAAACTTGATGCGACTTTTTGTAACCTGCAAGTATACGGGGTCGGAACAAGTAATAAAATGATGAGTAAATTATCGTCTCCACAGGGATATTTAGGCGTTGAGTACTAAAATTAACCAAGCCTATTTCTATTTGGATAATCGAAAGATATTAAAGGATAAAAATATAAAGACATGAAAATAAAGCAAGCAACCAATATGAGAGATTAGTTAGGGTATTTGAATTCACCTAATCCATCCAATTGAGTTCCATGAAAGCACATTGTTGAGGTTAAACTATGCATGATGATGACCGTGTTCGTCTAATTTATCCAAAGTCTCCTCTCGAGGTAAATCGGACCTATTCCGCACACACTAATATCCTATCTCTCGATGGTATATCCAAGTGTATGGAAATGCATTAGTCACTATAAACACCCTATGTGATCACACAAGCAAATTAGTATATCTCTATCCAATTCTACTTGTGGTGACATTATATCGAGCACGTTGTGGGCGTCTCCTCTCAGTACATAACACACAACCAATTTATCATTTAAATGTAGACCTTCACATTCAAAGCATTAAGCACAATAAAACCACTTAACAACACAATAATCAACCGCAATAAATTAAACATTCATTTCATTCAATCAACATAGAATAAGATCCATCAAAACCCCAACTTACTAGTTTAGCTCATAATCATGGTTTTCAATAATTAAACTAAATTAAATTAACTAAAACAATTAATATAAAGCGAGACGGATTCAATGAAGGATAATGCGAGGTGGTCACACGGTTCCAATCACGGAAACGGAAAACATATTGATTATTATTAAGCACATAATATCATGAAATAAATCACATAATATATTCATAAACAATAAAATCCAAATCCGTTCACGGTTCCGAAAATCACCTAACAATAGTTCTAACAACTCAAAATCATAAATGAACAATCAAAGGAAGATTAATGAGATAAAATACAACCCATCGAAGCTCTCAAGACTCGAAGTCCCGCTCTGGTCCGGCTTGAACTTCTCCGCTTTCGATCTTCGTCTTCTTCGATGAACACTCACGATCTAGAGATGTTGTGATGATTTGTGATGCTTGGGATGTGTTTGGGAGGAGCAAGGAGGGTAGAGATCACCCTTTGAGCAGCTTGAAGGCTGCTGGAACTGACTGCCACGAGCTCTCTCTCTCTCTCTCTCCAGCTGCTGTAACGTTTCTTTTTATAGCAGCCCGTCAGGGCTGCGTTTTTCACTCATCGCGACCACCACCGCGACCTGTGGTCGCGGTGGCTTGGTCGCGGCCTTCACTGGACCGCTGGGAGCTGCTGGATCGTGAGCTACACCGTGAGGAGCACAGGTCGTGCTCAAGCTCGCCTTGCCCACTGCCACCTTTTCTTCTCCATCGCGAGCTACACCGCGAGCTGCTGTGGTCGCGGCTGTCCTCGCGCTGCTCACTGCTGGGCTGGTTCATCATCGCCGCGAGGTGGAGGACGCGAGCACAGGTCGCGGTCGAGCTCGCGCAGCTCACTGGTTTGGCATGGGCGTCTTCATCGCGAGGAGAGGCACGAGAGGGGCTGGTCGCGCTGTGCATGGCGAAACTAGTTTTTATTTTTTGTTTTCTTTCTTAACTAAAACGACGTCGTTTTGGACCAATGCTTTGGTCCAAAATGGCGTCGTTCAACTTAAGACCCAAAGCCTTAGGTGCAAAACGCACCGTTTCACTAATGGCTGGGGGAACTTTCTGAAATTGTATTTTTGCCCCAGAACTTTGCTATTCTTTCATAGATGCCCTTCCCCAAAGTTACTGAATTTACACTTTTTCCCCATAAATATACAAAATCATCACTTAGGTCCCTAAACCTGCACACTCAAGGAAAACACGTCAAAAGCACCAAAAATACTTAAGAATACAATTAAAAGATACGGTTTAGGGGTCGTAAATATATGAAAATAAATGACCGATCAACGTACCTCCTCAAGGATTCGTCCTGGGGTAGGGAGACACGTACCTCCTCAAGGATTCGTCATGGGGTAGGGAGACACGTACCTTCCTAAGGATTCGTCCTGGGATAGGGAGATATGTACCTCTCTAGGTTCCGAACACTCGGTCCTAGGGTTGGGAGTTATGTTCGACTGACAGCCACTGAGAGGTCGAACGACCCATATTCCAGCCCTGAATTATGTTAAGTATACTAAAGGACCAGAATTGAATAAAATGATTAGAAAAGAATTGAAACCTGAATTTCGTATGAAGTATTGATTGAATTTATATGCTTTTATTAAACTGATTTCCTATAATTTATTTCAGTAATTTAATTGAATAATGTAATGTTTTATACGATAGTATTGTGACATTTCTGTTATGAAATTATTTTATGATTTTGATATTGAGTTTAGTGTACACCCACTAAGCTATATGCTTAGCGTGTCGGTTTTTATCGCTCGTAGGTAATAGAGATACCGAGGAAGGAAAAGACTGAAGAGGAGTTAGCTGCAGACAGAGGAGCTAGCTGCAGACAGAGGAGCAGAGTCACATTTTTGGGGTGTATACATATACATATATACATATACATATACATATATATATATATATATATACATATACATATACATATATATATATATATATTGGTGTATAATATGATTAGATACGCATGCATATACAGAGATTTGTAATTGTGTTATATATTTATGTTTTGTAATTAATTGTTTTATGATTTCTGTTTTTCATTTTCAAAGGATTGTAAATAGTGGGTTATGAACTGTTTTATTTTAAAACTGTTTGGAAAGTCGCACTAAACGACAGAGTGCGTATTGGTTTGAAAGTTTGATATAGAAGTGTGAAAATTATATTGTATTGGACATTTGTTGGAAAACAGGTTTTGGGAAATCAGAAAAACAGAGAAAACTCTGCCGAAATTTTTGAAAACTGATTTTGATGGGTTCACTACAAATGATTTTAAATTATAAATTATTTGGTTCTCAGATTATAAACAGAATTAAGAGAAGTTTTGAAAACCCGGTAACACTCCCTGGGTCGATCCAGAGGGGTCGGGTCAGGGGGTGTTACAATGTGATTGACTTAGAATGAGATCACTTGATGTTCTTGAGATTTTTATACCTAATATTACATCCGCTAGTCCCATATCTTTCATGTCAAATCTTGAATTCAACATATTTTTAGTAGATTCGATCATCTTATCATCACTACCAATAATAAGATATCATCAACTTAAAGACACAAAATGACATTCATTTTCTGTGTTTTTGACATAAACACATTTGTCACACTTGTTGATTTTAAATCCGTTTTCCATCATTGCATTATCGAATTTCTCATGCCATTGTTTTGGTGCTTGCTTTAAACCGTATAAAGACTTCACCAATTTACAGACTTTCCTTTCCTTTCCTGGAGCAGAAAAACCCTCGGGTTGTTCCATGTAGATTTCTTCATCTAAATCTCCATTTAGGAAGGCTGTTTTCACATCCATTTGGTGCATTTCAAGGTTTCGCAAAGCTGCAATTGCAATTATCATTCTTATGGAAGTTATTCTTATCACGGGATAATATGTATCAAAGTAATCTAAGCCTTCTCATTGTCTGTAACATTTGATTACAAGCCTGGCTTTATACTTATCTATTGATCCATCTGGTTCATTTTCCTTTTGAAAATCCATTTGTATCTTGAAGGTTTACAACCTGGAGGAAGATCCACTAGTTCCCAAGTGTGATTTTGAAGGATGGAATCAATTTTGCTTTTAAATGCTTCTTTCCATAAAGGTCCTTCTGTAGAGCTTACAGCTTTTTTAAAAGTTTGAGGTTCACTTTCTAGCAAATAGGTCAGAAAATCTAGACCGAAAGATTTTTCTGTCCTAGCCCTTTTGATACGTCTAGGTTCATCATCAACTTTTTGTTCTTGTTCTTGGTCCTCACTTTCCTCAATTGGAGTCTCTCGTGTTCGTTTGGACGAACTTGATTCTACGTTGGATCTATACGGAAATACATGTTCAAAAAATGATGCATTTCTAGATTCCATTATTGTATTTTTGTATGTCTGGAATATCAGATTTATACACAAGGAATCGATACGTACTACTATTATGTGCATAGCCAATGAAAACGCAATCAATTGTTTTTGGACTAATTTTCACCTTCTTTGGTGTAGTTACGGCTACTTTAGTAAGACACCCCTACATTCGTAGGTATTTATAGGAAGACTTTCTTCCTTTTCATAATTCATATGGAGTTTTGTTTTGTTTCTTTCGTGGTACCTTATTTAAAAGGTAATTGCTAGACAAAATAGCATCTCCCCATATGTTCTGAGGCAACCCAGAACTTATCAACATTGCATTCATCATTTATTTCAAGGTGTGATTTTTACGTTCAGCAACACTGTAGCACCCCCCCGACCCGATCCGGCCGGACCGATCCGGGGCGCGCTACTCGGACTTTCAAAACTTTTCAAAACTCATTTTACGTTTCAAAATCACCGTGAGCCCATAAAATATTTTAAAGATCCTTTTCAAGTGAGCCCATAATAATAATTAACTTTTTGCGAAAATTCGGCAGAGTGCCATTTGTTTTTCGGACTTCCCAAAAACCTGCTTTTACACAAACCAATTCAAAATTCACATTTTTCACACAAACACTTCTATCACTTTCAATCAGTTGCGCACTCTGCCGTTTAGTGCGACTTTCACAATCAGTTTATAAAATAATAACAAATCAGACTTAAACATTTACAATCATTTTGATAATAGAATACAGAAATCATAAACTAGTTAATTACAAAACATTTTACAAAACATATTTACAAATTCCCTGTATATGCATGCTTTCAGAATATATATATACATAACAAAATATAGCTACCCAACTGTACAAATCCTGTGACTCGGTCTGCAATTTGCTCCTCCTTCAATCTCTAGCCTCCTCTGGATTCCTGGTACCTACGCGTTAGAAACAAACTAACGCGCTAAGCATAAAGCTTAGTGGGTGTACTAAAAACTCAATTAAGTAAATCACAATATAATTAGTCTTTAAAGAGAAATAAACCACAAGATAAACATTTTCATCACTAATCGATTTCAAAACAATTGAATTTCCAAAATTAAATCATTAAGCAATTTCAATTTCTCGAAGTACAATAATAAAATCAACATAAGAATTCGATTAATAAAATCATTCGATTCACTTCCAATTCTATCAATTTTGGCCCACTAGAATACTAAACATATACGGACTGGAATATGGGTCAAGCTCCCAACCCCCAGAACGAATTCTGAGGAGGTACGTGTCTCCCAACTCTAGGACCGTGGGTACGGAACCTAGAGAGGTACATAGCTCCCTATCCCAGGAACGAATCCTTGGGAAGGTACATTAACTCCCAACCCCCGGGACGAATCCCGAGGAGGTACGTATCTCCCAGCCTCTGGACGAATCCAAGAGGAGGTACATCAATATCATCAATATCAATCAATCAATATCGGCGCAGTACTGCTCAATAAAACCCAGCTGGTATACCAACCTCCTATATCCACTTCTATGTCTACGTATCCTAGGGCCGTTTCGATAAACGATTTTCACAAACAAATACGACATAATATAAAATCTTTCCGAATCTTTCTGAAATCAACAACATGTAACGAAATCAACAATAATCATATAAATATTCAAACGCATCAACAATAATCTTATAAATATCGAAATCAACAATAATCAACCATAGATCCACAAATCATCGATTTTACATATAATATAAACATTTTCCATACGAATAATCGGAATCGAAAACTTTTAACAAAATCGAAAACGAAAACGAATACGAGAAACGAAATCGAAAACTAAAACGAAAAAAAGTAAACGAACTATTTCTCGAAACGATTTCGAAAACGAGAGTACACCTACTTGGAATCCGAGTTTTTCGTTCGAGAATCCGCGGTTCCACGGTTTCTTTCCCTTCTCTTTTTCCTTTCTCCTTCTTCCTCTTTTTCTTTTCTTTTCTTTCTTCTTCTTCTTTCTTCTTTTTCTTCTTTTTCTTCTCTCTTTTCTCTCCTTTTCTCTCTTTTTCTCGGTTCTTTCTCTCTCTGTTTTTGGCTTCTCGCTTCTGCGAGAAGCTTCTATTTTTTTTATATTTTTTCCGCCATCGCGACCGCCGTCGCGACCTGTGGTCGCGGCACCAGGTCGCGACACTCACTGGAGTGCGCGCACCGCCTTCGTCGCGAGCGCACCCTGGTCGCGCGACTGGTCGCGTTGCTCTCTGCCTGTTTTTGACAATTTCATCGCGAGCAGTCCATCGCGACCTGTGGTCGCGGTGGCTGGTCGCGTTGCTCACTGCCAGGTTTTGCCATTTTCATCGCGAGCAAGCCATCGCGACCTATGGTCGCGGTGACTGGTCGCGGTACTCACTGCCAGATTTTGCGTTTTTCACCGCGAGGGAGCTGTCGCGACCTGTGGTCGCGGTGACCAGGTCGCGATGCTCTCTGGTCCAGTTTTCCAATTTTTTATTTTTCACTATTCAATCCGGTCCGCTGGAAATCATAAAATAACCATACATTTAATTACATTTACACCCCCTCAAATAGTAAAAATTTATTTTTCACATATTTCATATATATCAAAAATTCATCACCCGAAATCCGGGATGTTACAAACACCATTTTGCTGAGGCGAATAAGGAGCCGTGGTTTGATGTATAATTCCATGTTGTGCACATAATTCATTAAATGGTGCTTTATACTCACCACCTCGATCACTCTTTAACGTTTTAATCTTTTTGTTAAGTTGATTCATAACTTCATTCTTATAGTTAATGAATTTTTCTATCGCTTCATCCTTATTTTTTAGCAAATATACATAGCAATATTTTGTACTATCATTAACAAAAGTAATAAAATACTTGTTGCCGCCTCTTATTTGTACAGATTTTAAATCACAAACATCACTGTGAATTAAATCAAGAGGTTCCGTGTTCTTTTCAATTGTTTGAAATGATGACCTTGTCATTTTTGCCTCTACATAAATTTCACATTTGTGTTTGGAATTAATATTAAATGTGGGTATATGATTTAAGTTAATTAATCTCCGTAGAGTATCATAATTAACGTGTCCTAGTCTACCATGCCATAAATTGGAAAACTTAAGCACATAAGCGGAAAAATTATTCTTATTAATATTCAAACGCTTGATAGCGGTTACATTAAGCTTAAAAAGCCCCTCAGTTACATAACCCCTACACACATACATTCCACTTTTAGACAAAATAACCTTGTCTGATTTAAACACAATTTTAAAGCCATATTGACTCAGCAGTGAACCGGACACCAAGTTCTTGCGAATTTCAGGCACGTACAGTACGCTGTTCAGAGTTAGCTCCTTCCCATAAGTAATCTTCAAGACCACTTTTCCTTGGCCCTTGATATCAGAAGTCGCCGAGTTCCCCATGACTAGATTCTCCCCATTCTCTATTGGTTCGAAGGATGAAAATAATGCCTTATCTGAGCATATGTGCCTAGTGGCACCGGTGTCAATCCACCACTCCTTCGAGTTGGACCCGACCAGGTTCACTTCAGAGACCACCGCAGATAGGATGATTTCAGAAACATCCTTGGAGATTTCCTCCACCATACTGGCTTCTTTATTATTCTTTTTCTTTGGCAATCTACACTCAGAAGATTTGTGACCCATCTTGTCATAGTTGAAGCACTTCCCTTGAAACTTCTGTTTCTTGAAACTTCCTCCTTTTGGTCCCTTATACTGGATATACATTTATATTTGTATATATCAACTCTTTAAATTGATTAAGAATTTAATTGGTGTCTTGGAATAGTTTATTAAAACTATTGTTTTGTTTTCAGAAATGGCTTCTGAATCAACATCCACTACCAAGACTGGGGAGAACCCAATTGTGCCTCAAGTGACTAACCCTGCTACATCGGTTTCAGTTTCGGTGACGAACCCAGGGGTATCGGTTTCTATTCCAATGAACTATATGGAGAAACCGGAGAAATTCAATGGACTGAATTTCAAGAGGTGGCAACAGAAGATGCTTTTCTATTTGACCACTCTGAATCTTGCGAGATTCTTGACTGAGGAGGCTCTAAAGCTGAATAGTGATGAGCTAGATGTACAAGTCTTGACTGCCATTGATGCTTGGAAGCATTCTGACTTCCTATGCCGCAACTATATTATGAATAGACTGTCGGATTCGCTTTACAATGTGTATGCTGCGAAGAAAATAGCCAAGGAGTTGTGGGAATCCTTAGACCGGAAATATAGGGCCAAGGATGCTGGGGCCAAGAAATTTATTGTGGACCGCTTCTTGGATTATAAGATGGTGGATTCAAAAACTGTGATCAGTTAAGTGCAAGAGCTCCAAGTAATTTTGCATGAGATTCACTTAGAGGGAATGATCCTAAGTGAAACCTTCCAAGTAGCTGCTGTGATTGAGAAGTTACCTCCTGCATGGAAGGACTTCAAGAACTACCTTAAGCACAAGCGAAAGGAAATGAATCTTGAAGAATTGATTGTCAGACTTCGAATTGAAGAAGACAACAAGAAATCTGAGAAAAAGGGGTCAAGTCAATATAAGGCGAAGACCAATGTTGTAGCGCTTGGAAAGAATTCCAAGTTCAAATCAAATAAGCCAGGAAAAGGATTGTTAGAAAATGAATGAAAATTATGGCAATCTAATTTGTAACGGACAATTGATTTTGTAACAATCAAATGAATTGTCATGAATATTGTGCAACGGTCAAATAAATGTCATGAATATTTTGTAACGGTCATTCCATTGATTGTTTATATATCAGCATCAAATTATTTTGAAAAGATATAAAATCAGACACCAAGCAATTCCGAAATATTTTCTTCGTTTCGTTTTCAAGTAATAGAGTTCAGACAGTATTCAGTTCGCCGGAGTTGTCTAACGACAATCACTCGAAGTAGTTGTATCCTGGGAAACATACGTACCCACGGTAGGGGACAAATATATTTTAAGATTGTTATACACAGTATATGGAAAAACAGATGCAAGGAAAAAAATAATTGAATATAAAAACAATGGTGAATTGCACTCAAGTACCCTGATTTTTATCATAATTGCACGTTTAATGCCAGTTTTGCCATAATTGCACTCTAATACCCTGTAATCCGTTGACCACCGTTAGAGTAACGGTTGACCAAACGGATTCAGGGGCAAATTGGTCTTTTACGTTTAAATTTATTTTTAAAAAATTTAAAAATCATCCAACCAATAAGAACATGCCACGTCATATTTTAATTAATTTTAAAAAATATTTTTTAAAAAACCAAATCAAAAAAAAAAAAAAAAATTTGAAATTTTTTTCGAAGAACACGAACCCAGAAACTGGGTTCGAGCACGAACCCAGTTGCTGGGTTTGACCACGAACCCAGTTGCTAGGTTCGCAATCGAACCCAGTTTCTGGGTTCGATCGCGAACCCAGCAACTGGGTTCGAAGATCATCTGATTTTCAATTTTTTTTTTGTTTTTTCCTTTGAGGGGTATTCTCGTCATTTGGCCTGAATCCGTTTGGTCAACCGTTACTCTAATGTTGGTCAACGGATTACAGGGTATTAGAGTGCAATTATGGTAAAACTGGCATTAAACATGCAATTATGATAAAAGTCAGGGCACTTGAGTGCAATTCACCCTAAAAACAAACAATTATAATAATAATAATATAATATGAAGCAAACATATTCGTCCCCTACCGTGGGTACGTATGTTTCCCAGGATACAACTGTTTCGAGTGATTGTCGTTAGACAACTCTGGCGAACTAAATATGGTATGAACTCTATTACTTGAAAACGGAATGAAGAAAATATTTTGGAATTGCTTTGTATATGATTTTGTTGTAAATCCAAAATAATTTGATGCTAATATATAAACAATCAATGGAATGACCGTTACAAATTATTCATGACAATTTATTTGACCATTACAAATTTAATTGTCCATTACGTAATCAATTTGACCGGTACAAATTTAATTTTCCGTTACACAATTAATTTGACCGTTTCAAATTAAATTACCTTAACAATTTTTCATTCATTTTTCTAACACGACTTTGTTTAAATGATCATAATTTAGTGGTTGGTGAGGACACGTATAAGATATCAAATAATTTAATATGAATTTTTGACACCTCTTCCCATAATTGTCGTCAATAAAAAACTTGACAAACAAAATTAATAATTAAAAAGTTGATATCTGGACTAATTTAGAAACTATACTTTTAAAGTCAATAATGCCCAAAAACCTAACTTGGTGTCTGCTCTGGAATTTTTCAATTTGTACCAAAAATTTTCCAATTGTTGCATAAATGCATCTTCAATTTTGTCGCTTGCAAAATATAGTCCAATTAAATCAAGTACAATTAAAGACTTGGACTAGAGACTTTGACCTTAACCCAATTTGGTGGACCTGGGTGCCAATCTTGTGAACCACTGCAAATTGCAAGGACGCGGTCCTAATTAAAGAGGAAAAAAAAAAAGTCTTGATAAAGAAAAATGAATTATTACAATTATACTATGAAAATTAGACTCGTTAGAATTTTTTTATCCAGTAATTTTGGTAAGTTTGTCAATAACCATAACATTGTATTATTGCGTGATCAAAGGTTCCATAAAAATTTTACGAATTGAGAATCTAAATTTACAAGGATAGATATTAATTTTGTTTTACCATTTTTATTATATAAATTTTATCCATATATTCATTTTAAATTTTTTAAAATTTAATACCAATTGGATAAGAGATCTACATAACGAGATCACTACAAGTTCACCCTAAAATGGTAACTTTTACTATCGAAAAGGACTCCCTCCGTATATTTTATGATTTAATGGATAAAAATAGAATTCAAACCTCTATCACGAAAATAAAGGAGGAAGTATCATTTTACATTTAGTAAATGTATAAATATTCATTTATAAATGATAATTTTAACTTGTAAAAATAGATCCAACAACAACACTACTACAAACTATAGCACCACTTGGCCCATAACAATATTGTAGTCTAGATTTTGGTGCCATTGATTTGTGCACAGTTGGATTAGTATGTTGTGCACAGTTGGATTAGTATGCGTCTTACACTTATATTTTGAAAGTATGAGTTTGCATTGTATTCCAATTAAATTTTGAACTAATTAAAATAGCTGAAAAGAAAAAAAAATTGTAAATAATAGATTTATTGGCAACCCAAATGTTATCTTAGCACCCATTTTATTTTTTTAAAAAAACTGTACCAACAATTATTGGGTGTAATTATAAAAAAGGGTGTAGAGAAAACAATAGTGGGGTGCCAAAAAGATGGACCCTGGATGTAACGGTACACCAAGGCCCATAGCATATAGACCAGGCCACTATAAAATGGGCCTGTGAACTTATCACCTGCATTAATGTCACAACTAAAATTTTGCTGTGAAATTTATGAGACTCCCAATTCATGAAACTTTTTAAAGAAATCATCATGTACAGCATGTTTTTGCAAAAAATGGTTACGATATTTATGATGTACAATTAACAATGGGCCAGGCCGAGACCTAACACTAGCAGAAAAATAGTATTAACTGCCCCTCTCCAGCTTTGACAACTTAGGCAAACACGAAAGCGCACCATCCTGCTCATGCATTTATGGTCATTCGTACATGTCCAAATTTCAAAATTGTTACATAGGCAAGTGGGTAGTACATTTTTCTTTTACCTATGTAATAGAGATTTAAATTTTATCATTATTAATAAATAAATAATATATAGGAAGAGTTTTTCTATATAGAGGGAATTACTTTCCGAACCGCGATTGTAATGGTTAATCTCGGTAGGTTTCGATCCTTAATACCTTGTAAATTCTCAACTTGACCTTGGGATTGGACTGTTCGAGACAATGAAATGTTCCAATTTAACTTGTACAGGCCCAATCACGGAAGGAAAAACTTCTTATATGAGAAGTGTTGATGTGTGAATTTGGTCAACGCAATTAACAGTAATAATGAACGAAAAACAAGTAATAATGAATCAAGAAGAAGAATTTTTAAAGTGGTTCGGCCTAATAACAATGCTTACATTCACTGTTCTTGTATTGATATTGAGCTCGCACTATGAGTTTTCTCTCAATTTTCGTAACCCTTGTATCAGTGATGACTTCTCCCTTTTATAGTGTGAAGAGATAGAGTCATTCTGATTTACATGGAATTTAATTGCTGGAAATCAGCGATCAAATCAAATCCCTTGAAATTACACTTTAATTGGAATACAATTAATGCAAAGTCAAACTTTATCAATTGGCAAGATCAGATCCCTATGTTCATGGGATTATTCTTTATCTAGAAAACGCGCTTCGAGCTGGGCATACTGCGAGGTGGAACTAAGTTGTTGATGCGAGGTGATGTGGTAAGGTTTTGTAGGTCGCTGGGATGTTATAGCTCGTATAAGGCTTTCAGGTTCCTTTCTTCACTTCACGTTGTTAGGAGACTTGTCTGTTGCGCTGGGCGTTATTGGCTTTTCCAGCCAGTTGGGCCTCGTTGACTTCCTCAAGCTCGTTGGGCCTCATTGGCTTATCCAAACCCATTGAGCTTTATTGATATTTTTGAGCCTATTAGGCTTAATGAAATTAGGCACACAACAAGTAGAATTGTACTTGATCATTTATAATAGTTTGTGAGACAAATTATAGCCAACCTATTTGAGGTTTATCCTTTTACTAACAAAAATAACTTTATAAAAAATTGACAGCGAACCTCCTCTGTCGTTACTGTTGACCGTTTTAAAAGTGCGGAAAAATCAAAATACCCATAATTAAAAAAAATTAAAAAACTAAAATAAAAAAAGACAAATTACAGTAACCTATAAGAGGTTTATCTTTTTACAGGCAGAATCAACTATTGAAAAACTATCAGTTAACTCTTCTGCCATTAGCGTTGATCGTTAAAGATGACCGTTTACCGTTCAAAAGTGTAAAAAGACCAAAGTACCCCTAATTAAAAAATAATTTTTTTTTAAAAAAAAAAATCTATATCTCCACTATCTAAGTGGACACTTGGATAGTAGGGATTTATTCAAAATAAAAATTTTAAAATTAAGTATAAATTAATAAAATAATTAAGAAACACTAGATTAAAAAAAAAAATAGAATCCATTAGAGATCCACGAAGATTCTCCATCAGAGCCCACGAGCCTCCCCTTCCTCGTGCGACAAAGGTCATTGCACCTGATGAGGCAAACAGCCTCCACTTGTGATGAAGCGGAGGCTCTTCCCCATCCTTTCGTCACACCAGGTCGAACCAATTGAGGTTTTTCGCTTTCCTTGATTCACTGATCTCCCATGGAGATCCATGGAGGTTGGCAATTTTTTTTTATTTTTCTTAATCTTCACCGTCCATTTGAGATGGATGGATGGACGATGGAGATCTTAAGTATTTTATTTTATTTTTTATTTTTTAAAAAAATAAATCTCTACAGTCCATTTCAAATGAGATGGACAGTAAAGGTTTTAATTTTTTTTTCTATTTTAAAATAAATTAAAATGACTAAAATGCCCTTGGAATAATTGACTTTGACCAATGTTGACTAACATTTTATAACGGTTGACTAATGGCATAAGAGTTAACTATTAGTTTTTCAATAAGTTGATTCCGCATGTAAAAATATAAACCCTAGGTAGGTTGGCTTTAATTTGTCCCAATTTAAATGGCACAATGACCATTCTATCCTTTTAGTCAGGGTCAACTGTTAGCATTTGAAGGCCAACGGTAACTAAGCTTGGCAAAATGGTCCGGATTTGCTCGATCGGGACCGGACCCGCATGAAGCTGTATTTATATACACACGGATACTAGTTTTATTTTTAAACCCGGATTAGTTGTGGGTCGGATGCATGTTTGTAGAAGCTGAAATCTACGCTTGATGACCTGAAGATCAACTATGTTCGATATGAAGGGATGACGATATGCAAAATAAGGAAAAGAGTGTCGTGCTCTTGAGACACCGGGGTGGTGCTAGCCAAATAGCCTCCGACGCCTAAGATTGTGAATCTAAAAGGAAAAAGATAAGTAAGACGAAAGATACCTGACTTGAGGGTATGTCGTGCAGTGGATGTATAATCGTGATGTCGAGTACTATTAGTTAGCTTAGATGAGGCTATGTCGCGCATAGCTGGTCTTAAGATTGTGTCGTGTGCAAGCATAATTGCTTGGTATCAGAGTAACGGGTCTTTTCTGAAATTGCTTGACCTCTGAAAATGAAACTATGAAGCTGTATTTATAGGGGTTAAGGGGTAGCAGTTTGTATCCATATTGTGACGGATGTCGTGCTCCGAGATATCCAGGATTCCTGATATCTCGGAGCTCATTTGACTGGGCAAATGAAACTCAGTCAACTGACTTAGTCAAGGTTTGACTGAGTCAGTTGTCTGGTAGCTGTTGGGTCGTGTCGACCATATGGACCAATCTTGGGGATCTGTCAACTGCTTGGTCGCGCGATGGTTTGTCGACCGCTAGATTTTAACTCCGAAAGACCTATTGTTGGGTCTGTTATACACTGGGTTTTGTTTTAGGGCCGTTTTCATCCATTTTGGGCCGTCTCGTGGGCATAAATCTTTTAGACTATTTTTAACCACTATAGTTTGCCCCATACTCTCTTAGTTTTTACAAAACTATAAGAGTACTACAGAAAGCTCGACTAAAAAAGGCCTCGTGTCGAGTTAAATTTCAAAGTCTGAGTTTGTCGAAGTCGTGCAGTGATAATTGTCGGTCGCGAATTAGGTGATACGAAGTCGGTCTGGAGGGGTCGACATTGGCGAGCATAGAGTTGGAGTAGTCGCTCGATAACGTCGTGATGTGAAGAGTTTATGAATGTATTGTCTGAGGTGAAGCGTTGATGTCGACCGTAGGGGTCTTTAGTGGTGTCTTATCGGCTGCTCGAGGTGACGGTTAGAACTGACTTGTCGCATTGAATGCTCGCGTGGTTTCGACGAACAGCCGCGGTTGCAATGATGAGGCGTCTTATCAATCGTCATATGGGATAACGTGTGGCCAACCGTTGGCTGCCACGTGTCGCCTATGCAGTTTCTTTTCAAAGCCTATTTAAACCAGGTTTTCCCTTTTTTTTCTTTTTCCACTTCACTTTCTTTCTGTATAGCGCGAGTTCTTTTTCTCCAGAATTTTTGTTCTCTATTTCCAGACGGTGCTAGTATGGTTTTTGTTCTGTTCTTCTTCGAAGAAACTTTCAAGGTATGTTCTCGATCACTTTTGCTAAAGTTTTTAGCATACTACCATGTTTATTTGTGTACTTGTTCTTGATTTCTTGCGCTAGAAACTTCTTTCGTTTTTGTTAGAAAACTACCTTTAGATCTCCATTTAGGTTAGTTTTTGTATAAAAAACTGTTTGTATACTTTTTTAGTGCATTTAGCAGTAGATGCCATGTGTTATTCATATTAGTGTCGAGCATAGAGCCTTCTAGGTTCAGATTTTACCTCTTCGCTAAATGTTGCTTTATTTTTGCTCGACAGTGTTAGGAGTCATGATGAGGCCAATTGAGAAAGTGATGAAAAAAGTCGGATTGAGCGACGTGAGTGAATCGAGCGGGTCGAGTGTGACACCCAAGGGGTCGACTGATAGTAAGTTGCGTCCTTTGGCTCATGTTACTTCTACGGGGATAGTTGATTTAGAGGTTGACGATGAGGGTGGCCCCTTGACAATGGTGGTGGATGACATCTTGGAGGGGGTTGTCAGGGGAGAGGCATCGACAAGTCGGGCTAGAAGGGAGGCCTCGACATCTGGTGGTGGGATCCTGCCTGCGGGCCTAAGTCCAGCCAGCAGGCTCACTGAATCTGATCTGTTAAGGATTAGATTTTAGTATGGGATTCCAGAATCTTTCCAGCTAAGGTTGCCTCGGTCGACAGAGCGCGTCGACTCGACAGATGGCGATTAGACTTGCTTCTACGAGTTACCCTTTTGACAGGGTTTTAGGTTCCCCATCCCTGCTTTAAGTCGTCGGGTGTTGCGATTTTTCTACATCACTCCAGGCCAGCTGATGCCTAATGGCTGGAGGTTGTTGTTGTCTATCGAGGTCTTCCACGAGCAAAGGGGTCTCACTTTCTCAATGTTTGAAATTTCCTTCATACTTACTATATGAAGAGTCATGAAGACGAGCCAGGGAACTACACGGCTCGACCTCATCGTCCACACCTTATCATCAACCTCACAACCAATGATAGAGGGTAGAAGAATAAGTATTTTTTCATGCGGGGTGAACTGGTCACGGGTCCATATGAGGATGGTCATACTGTCCGCTTGACGTGAAACATCCTTAGTGGGATTTTGTAGGATGCTTTAAAAAAAATTTTGTTTTCAGTTTTTGAATTGCCATTGCTGAGTCCTGCGCTCTTTTTGTAGATATTGTCACGGGCTCCAATGTCTTCCCCAATTGCAATAACGAAGCGCGAATGTCGATTGTCCTCGAGGTTGACCCAGCGGAGAGGAGTTGGAAGAAGTTATTGAGCGAAGAAAATTTGAGGCCGAGCCGTCTGTGGGCACAGGTCGACCTTAACACCAAAGGTACCCCCTTCACTAAGTTTAAGAACTTAAGTCACTTACGCTTGGGTTCGTTATTGTTTTGAATTGCTTTGTGGGACTCGTTCCCTTACGCCTATCTCTGAGGTAGAGCATAAATTCACTTCATATTCGATGTCGAGCATGAAGCTGAAGATCGTGGATGATGATGCAGCTGTGGCGTGCTGTCGTGAGAGGGCGCTAGCATCTGCTGCTAAGAAGTGGAAGCAGTCGAGCGGTCAGCAAGACATGGCTGAAATGCTGAGATCTGGCTAGCCCTCGACATTTGTCACTACTTCGCTTATGAGTACCGCTGTAGCTAAGGATGCTACCAAGCAGGTCAAGAAAAGGCAGAAGGTGATGGAGGAGTCGAGCGCTAGTGTCAAGATCTCTCTCCTCGCTGGCGCATCGGCCTTCAAAGATTATAAGGCTTTGGTTGAAGGCGCCGACCAGTTCGTGCTTCCGCTCGATGCCCAACTTTTGCAGGATTTTGGGGTACTTAACACGATCGACCGTGGTATCCCCAGCTTCTTCCAAGTAGGTTTGCACTTACATTATTGATTGTTTGGACTCGACAGTATGTATGATGACGACATTTTATGTTATAAGCTCTTGAAATTCAGGTATTCCTGAAAAACGAACTCTCTAACTTCGCTCAGCGCTTAAAGGAATGCAACCAGTGGATTGTAGCTCAGATGAAAGAGCTCGACAACATGAAGTTGGAGGAGCTGCAGAGAAGAAATATAACGCCGGCGAAGGAGGAGAAGCTTGAGGAACTTGAAAGACAAGTGGCCGTGCTGTCGACAAATGAGGATTGGATGCGAATGAAGCATAAGGTGGAGGTCGACAACCTCCTAGGCCAAGTCATCATTCTTATGGAGAAGTGTGAAAATATAGCGGACGACGCGGTGATTCACACCAGGGCCACTATTATGCAGCAGTATAAAGACGAAAATGCCGATAGTTGGGATATCGACGGGGCGATCGCGGCTTGGGAGGAGATCAAAGCGTTACCCACGGGGGAATGTGAAGAGGCGCCGTTGGTCAATGATATACCTGATAGCTAAATGGAGACCGGTGTAGAACATATTGTAATTGAGTGCACGACATTAGAATATTCAGTAATATTATTTTCTTTGTCAACTATAGCCAACCTACAGGGGGATGACGTCGATGTCTAGCCCTGTTCTTATTTTTCTTTTAATGTCGAACCAAGCCTTAGTGCCTTTTTCTTTTGGAGCCGAGAATTGCCCCTATTGAATTGGATCCCCATGCTCTTCTTATTTTGTGTTGGGTCGAGAGTTGCCCTTTGAATATTCAGTAATATTATTTTCTTTGACAAGCTTGTGCGCAAAGCGTATTGCATGACATTAACCAATTTGAAAATCGATTAACTCATTTGTTTGCTCGTGTGTAAAGCATATTGTAATGGAGTGCACGACATTAATCAATTTGAAAATCGATTAAGTCTTTAGTAAGCTCGTGTGTAGAGCATATTGTAATTGAGTATACGATATTAACCAATTTGAAAAATTGATTAAGTCCTTAGCAAGCTCGTGTGTAGAGCATATTGTAATTGAGTGCACGACATTAACCAATTTGAAAATTGATTAAGTTCTTAGCAAGCTCGTGTATAGAGCATATTGTAATTGAGTGCACGACATTATCCAATTTGAAAATCGATTAAGTCCTTAGCAAGCTCGTGTGTAGAGCACAATTTGATGCTTTTTTATTAGAACATAGGGCACGACGCAGAAAATTTTAAAATAAGATAAGATTCATAAATTTAGCTTATAATGGTGCGATGCTCGTGTATAGAGCAAAGTCGTTTGTTGTGTATATTGTTGCCCCCCAGTCTCCAAGTCTTTTGTTTGAAAGCTTGGAAACTTGTTAGTTAAGAGGTTTGGCTCGCGTGTAGAGCGGTTTGAGCATTAGTCAAGCCCTTTAGCTAGCCATGAGAGTAAGGTCGTTGTTTGAGGCTTTGACTTGTCGAAAAGGGTTAGGTCCGCCATTGGCCGTTGTGGCCAACGGCTCTCTGACGCTCTAGTTAGTAAAATCTCATAATAATAAAATAATGAAGGAAAGAAGTTGAGTTTATAAATGATATTGTTTTAAGTGTATGGCATTCTAGGCGTTGTTGATCTCACGACCGTCTGCGTTGCGCAGTTTGTATACGCTTTGCCCAACTACCTTTCTGATTTGGTAGAGACCTTCCCATGTCGGGCCCAGCTTGCCAGTTCCTGGTTCCTTTGTGTTTTGGAACACGCGACGAAGCACCCATTCTCCTTCTTTGAAAGCTCGAATGCAGACATTCACGTTGTAGTGTTGAGTGACCATCTGTTGGTAACTCACTAATCATATGAATGCTTGGTCTCGATGTTCATCTAGTGTGTCGAGCTCGTATGAAAGTGCTTGTGTGTTTGCTTCTTCTGTGGTGTGCTCGACTCTTGCGGTGTGAACCTTCGACTCAACTGGCATGACAGCTTCGGCCTCATATATTAAGGAAAAAGGTGTTTGCCCGGTCGACACTCGTGGAGTGGTTCTGTCCGTTCGACTGTGGGTATCGAGGTGTCGCGAAGCTCAGCTTAATTCCATACCTTTCGCAGAAGTCTTGGAACTCGAAGGAAATGAATTGTGAGCTGTTGTTGGTGACTATTTCCTTTGGAACACCGAATTGACACATTATGTTCTTCCAAATGAATCCTTTGACTTCGAAGTCTCGAATTCGCTGGTAGGCTTCGACCTCAACCCATTTGCTAAAGTAGTCTGTAAGAACTAGCATGTAGACCTTTCCTCCTATTGCGGTCGACATTTTCCTAACAAAGTCCATGCCCCACTTCATGAAAGGCCATGGGGACGTTACATTGTGTAGTCGCCCAGGAGGTTAGTGCGCGACCTGTGCGAATCTCTAGCATTTGTCGCATCTTTTGACATAGTTTGCTGAGTCTGACCTCATTGTCGACCAGTAGTAACCTACTGTAAGGGCTCGACTTGCTAGGCTTCTGGCTCCCAAATGATTTCGGCAGTCGCCCTCGTGGATTTCCTTAAGGATGAGATTAGCTTTTGTCGTGTTGACACAATGCAAGTAGGGTCATGTAACATCCCTAATTTCAATAAATATGAAAAATATGGTTGAATTAATTATGAGTATGTGAATATGATATTTATGATTTGAGGGGTGGACTAATTTGAACGGTCGAAAAACAATGCACGAAGAAAATGGTAAAAAACTGGGCAATGAGCACCGCGACCAGGGATCGCGATGAGCAGCTCGCGGTAAAAATGATGATTTTGGACAGTGAGCAACACGACCAACATTGCGACTAGGCACCGCGATGGTTGATCGCGATGAAAGCGGTGGAATCACTCCAGTGAGCAACGCGACCAGGTGGCGCGACCGCAGGCCGCGATGACTGAAATTTTATAAAAAAAAAAGAGGCGGTCAGAAGCTTCACGAAGAAGCAATTCAGAAAAATAGAAAGAGAAAGAGAGAGAACGTGAGAGAGGAAAGAAAGAAAGAAAAAGAGAAAGAAAAGAGAGAGAAAGGAAGAGAGAGAAAGAAGAAGAAGAAGAGGAAGAAGAGAAGAAGAAGAATAGAAGAGGAAGAAGAAGAATAGGAAAGGAAGAAGAAGAAGGAAAAAGGAAAAGAGGAGGAAAAAGAGAAAAGAAAAAGGGAAAAAGAAATCCAAAAAAAAAATAGTCAAAAAAACGGTATACAGGTTGGTGTACACTACTTTTTGAAAACTCGGTGATTTTATTTTCGTATTTTGACGAAATTGAGATTCTTGATTTGAGTTAGTTCGCTTTTCGATTAATAACGATTATATTCGAATAAATTATTTGAGAATATTGTTTGAATTATGAATATTGTTTTGGAAATGTTATTGCTGAATTACGAATATTATTTTGAATATATGCTTTGGAAATGAAATGTTTTAATATAAAGTATGTGATTTGTGAACCTGTATTGAAACGACCCTAAGATACTTGGACATATACACGGATATAGGAGGTTGGTATATCAGCTGAGTTATTTTTAGCAGTACTGCACCGATATTGCTATTGATCGTGATTATTATGTACCTCCTTAAGGATTCGTCCTAGGGTAGGGAGTATGTATCTTCCTAAGGATTCGTCCTGGGATAGGGAGTTATATACCTCCTTAGGATACCGAACACTCAGTCCTAGGGTAGGGAGTTATATGTACCACCCATGGATTGTACAGGCCCTAAGTACCTGTTCTAGGGTTGGGAGTTATGTTCGACAGACAGCCATTGAGGTCGAACGACCCATATTCCAGTTATGAAATTATGTTGAGTATACCAAAGGGCCAGGATTGAGAATGAATTGAATAAAATAATTATAAAAGAATTGAGAACTTGATTTCGTATGAATTATTAATTTAATTTCGTTGCTTTTATTAAATTGATTTCATATGATTTATTTCAGTTATTGAGTTGAATAATGACATGTTTTATACGATAGTATTGTGATATTTTTATTATTATTATTATGAAATTTATTTTATGATTTTGATAAATGAGTTTAGTGTACACCCACTAAGCATTATTACTTAGCGCGTTGATTTCATCACGTGTAGGTAACAGGAATACCAGAGGAGAAAAGAGTAAAGAGGAGGTAGTTGCAGATTGAAGAATTCAGAGTCACTATACTTATTGGGTAGCTATACAGTTTTGTATATTATATTTCGTTAAGTATGCATATACAGAAGTCTGTAAATTTGATATTTATATATATTTTATAAATAGTTGTTTGATGGTTTTTGTTTTCATAAGTTTGTAAATATTAATTATATATGTTTTATTTAAAACTGTTTAGAAAGTCGCACTATATGGCAGGGTGCGCAATTGATTAATAAATGAATTTGAAGTGTTGAAATTATATTGTTTTGAATTTTTGATGTAAACAGGATTTTTGGAAAATTAGAAAAACAGAGGAAACTCTGTTGAAATTTTTAAAATGGATTTGATGGGCTCACAAGAAAAGCATTTTAAAAATATAATTTATTTTGATTTTCAAATTATAAAGTGAGTCAAGTCAAGTTTTGAAAAAAATCGGTAGTACTCCCTGGGTCGATCCAGACGGGTCGGGTCAGGGGGTGTTACAGGTCCGAAGAAAGACCTTTTGTATAGTTTGCCGTCGACGACACTGAAGCAGGTGGCTTTCACCTTGAGCTTGTAAGCCTTGTTACGGTCAGCCGGTAATGTGTTGTTGAGGAGGTAATCGAGCAATGGAGTCATCCAGTTATCTTCAATATTGATGGGGACAACTTCTTCTTTATTGGCCCAGACTGCTGGCCATTGCAAATAGACAAGAGGTATGTTCCTGGGCTCGACTGTCTGAATGGCTGAGCCTAAATTAGCTAAAGCATCAGCATGCGCATTCTCCGTTATGGGTACTTGCTCGAGTTTGAAGTGTTCGAATGTCGGGCGTAGGTCTGTGACTACGGCTAGGTAAGCGATCATTTTTGGGTCTTTGGCCTGGTAAGTTCCCTTAAGCTATCGTGCGATCAGTTGCGAGTTGCATTGGACTTTGATCCGTTTTATGCCCATGCGCTTGGCGAGCGCTAGTCCAGCAATGAGAGCCTCATACTTGGCTTCGTTGTTCGTGGTCTTGAAACCACATCTGATTAATTGCTCAATGATGTCGTTCTTTGGCGACTGTAATACTAGGCCTAGTCCGCTGCTTTTGGAGTTGCTGGAGCCGTCGACAGAGAGTGTTCAGGTAGGGCTCAATGCTTCTATAAGGGTGAGTATTTCTTGTTCAGCTAATGGGAGAGTTTCTAGTGTGAAGTCAGCGACGAAATCCATTAGGACCTGGGATTTGATTGCTGTCCGTGATCGATATGATATCTCGTGCTCACTCAGTTTTACAGCCCATTTGGTGAGTCGTCCAGAGAGTTCTGGTTTGTGTAGTATATTCTTTAAAGAGAATGCCGTGAGCACCACTATTGGGTGGCATTGAAAGTAGGGCAAATTGCAATAAAATACCCAGACATTTGGTTATATTGCAATGAGATTGCATTTTTACTTAA
The DNA here is from genome assembly GCA_003430845.1 of Xanthoceras sorbifolium. Taxonomy (NCBI): domain Eukaryota; kingdom Viridiplantae; phylum Streptophyta; class Magnoliopsida; order Sapindales; family Sapindaceae; genus Xanthoceras; species Xanthoceras sorbifolium. The sequence continues at coordinate 13,039,768 of CM010621.1, forward strand.
ACTACAATGGAGTACCTCGAATAATTCTTAATTGGTCCCTAATGTATTATTAAATATCACCTTTTGATATTATTTTATATTTTTAACTCATATTGTCCCTCCCATTTTTAAAATATATTTATTTAATCTCTTAAAGTATTAACTGGTCATTTTGCATTTTTATTAAATTATTAAATTAAAATAATATTTTACTTTTTAATAACTTTAAAGGATTAAATAATAAAATAAATATGATAACATTTATCAAAAATAAAAAATAAAAATATTATAAAATTTAAAATTCTTAAAAGTAATATGATTTCTTAAAAATAAAATAAAATTTTAAATTGAATACTTATAAAACTCAAAATTGAGTAATTTAATATACACATATATATAATAAATTTATATATATTAAAGTTTTATTATTACATGTATATATATTTTAAATACATGTATATTATTTTATAATATAATAATAATAAATACATGTATATATATATTATAATTTTATATATATATATATATAATGTATATATAGTTTATAATATACTCTAAAATATGTATATATAGTTTTTTTTAACTAATCTTTGAGTTTTATAAGTATTCAATCTTGAATTTTATTTTTATTTTTAATAAATGATGTTACTTTTAAATATTTTTAATTTTTAATGAATTTTATAATATATATTTTTTATTTAATTCTTTTTAAGTATTTTTTAAAAATAATTTAAGTTTTATAACACATAACAATTTCTTATTAGATTTTCTAAAAGGTCAAATTTTTCAAATGTAAAAATAGATCAAATTTTTTTATTTTTTATTTTTAATAAATTTAATCATATTTATTTTGTTATTTAATTCTTTTTAAGTGTTATTAAAAAAAATTAAATTTTTATAACGTATATCAATTTTTATTGGACTGTAAAATATAAAAGTTGTTAAAAAATTAAAGGATAAAAGTATTATTCTAATTTAATAATTTTAAAAAAAATATAAAATGATCAATTTATATTTTATGTCTTATTTGACCGTCAAAAGTTTTTAATCATAGAGGTTCAATTAATATATTTTACAAAAGTTAGAGATCATATAAGTTAAAAATATAAAATAATATATTAGGGACCAATTAAGAATTATTCGAGGTACTTCATTGTAGTTTAAGTAAAAGTGCAATCTCATTGCAATATGACCAAATGTCAGGGTATTTTATTGCAATTTGCCCTTGAAAGTATGGTCGTAGCTTTGTGACAGCTGACGTCAATGCTAAGGCCAATTTCTCCATCTGACTGTATCTCCTCTTTGCATCGAGCAGGGTTTTATTAGTGTAGTAGATAGGGAGTTGCTTTTGCTCGATGTCGCGCACTAAAATTGCGCTGATAGCTGTCTCTAAAACTGCTAAGTACACGTAAAGTGTTTCTCCGTTAGCAGGCTTCAAGAACAATGGAGGGCTCGACATATATGTTTTTGATTGCTGCAGCGCGACTTTGCACTTCTGTCCACTCGAAGTTTTTATTTTTCCTCAGAGTGTCAAATAAAGGTTGGCACCTTTCGGTGGACTTGGAGATGAAGCGGTTGAGCGCTACTATTCGACCGGTGAGCTTTTGAACTTCCTTCACTGATCGTGGGGAAGGAATTCCCATGATCGATTGAATATGATCTGGATTAGCTTCGATCCCTCGATGTGTGACTAAGTAGCCGATGAATTTTTCGAACGACATTCCAAAGGAACATTTAGTAGGATTTAGTTCCATACCGTATTTCCGGAGTGTGTTGAATGCTTATTGTAGATAATCTAGGTGTCGTTCCGCCTGGAGAGACTTCATGAGCATGTCGTTGATATAAACCTCTATTGTCGTGCTGAACATATCCATGAACATCTTGTTTACTAGTCGTTGGTAGGTTGCGCCCACATTCTTGAGCCCAAAGGGCATAACCTTGTAGCAGAAGATGTCGCACTCAGTTACGAAGGCTGTCTTTTCTTGGTCGTCGGGATGCATTAGGATTTGGTTGTATCCTGAAAAAGCATCCATGAAGCTAATAAGTTCGTGCCCTACTATCGCATCCACCATCATGTCAATGTGAAGTAGGGGAAAAGAGTCTTTAGGGCACGCCTTATTCAGATCCGTGAAGTCGATGCAAACCAATTAGGGTAGTGGACCTCTATTATTAATCCAATGTCAATCAGTTTTTGTATCTCGTCGTTGATTATTTTGTTCCGCTCGGGAGTGAATTTTCTCCTCTTCTGCCTGACTGGTTTGATGTCGTGGTCAACCCGAAGTTCGTGGACCATGATATTAGGATCTACTCTTATCATGTCAGCGTGTGACCACGCAAAGCGGTTGTAGTGTCTAGCCAAGAAGTCGATCAGTCGTGCTCTAACGTTCGGCTTGAGAAGTGACCCAACCTGGACTTTGTGCTCCAGGAAATCCAAGTGTATTTGGACTTCGTCGAGCTCTTCCATCTTTGGACTGTGTTGTTCGAACCCAAGGGTTGACTGTTGTAATTGCTATAATGGAGCTGGTTTGCTCTTTAGGGAGTTTGTATAGCATTCTCTTGAAACCCGTTATTCCCTACGAATTTCATGCACTCCTCACTTGGTTGGAAAGCTGAGTGTATCCATGGTCGACCCATGATGATGTTGTATGCTGAAAAGCAGTCGAGAACCATGACCTGGGTGTTGATATTAACACTTTCTGCGTAAACAGGGAGGGTGATTTCCCTAATTATATTCTTATGCTCACCGCTGAATCCGACTAATACTGTGGAGCGTTGCACAATAGTTGACACGTCGAACTGCATCTCTCGTAGAGCTTCGATGAATAACACATTCGTCGAGCTTCTGTTGTCGATGAGGATGCGCTTTATCAGGTAGTTGGCGACATGAAGTGATATCATGAACCCGTCGTGGTGTGGATTGAGCAATTCAGTGTGCTTATTGTTGTTGAAGCTGATGGTGTGGTCGTACATAAGTCGATTGCCTTATTGAGAAGAACCTCGAGGTTAGCTGCCTGTTGTGTGTGCTGTTTTACTGCTGAGTATGACACTCCACTGATCTTTGATCCGCCAGTGATGACATTCACAACTCTTTCGTGTCGTGGGGGATTAGGAGAAGGCGTGTTGTGTTCGACTTGGCGATCATCTCTACGAGCCAAGGTGTTTTTACCCTTGTCAGTGAAATGTTCCTTCAGGTGTCCTCTCTTTAGGAGCTCAACCACCTCGAATTTTAGTGCAATGCAGTCCTCTATTCTGTGGCCATGATCTCCGTGAAAGTCGCACCACTTAGTCGAATCTCTCTTATGTGCTGGGCTCGACATCCTTTCGGGCCATTTCACTGAGTTTCCCAGGTTCTTCATGGTTACGACAGCTTCGACTGGAGTAATGCTGAGATTGTATTTGGAGACTCTGGCTCTAATTCTCTTCGGTTGTTGCTATGGCCTATCGCATGGGGCACGGTTGTCCCGTGGCTTGTCATTTCGTCGATTCGTTGGGTAGGGCTCGGGCCTACGTTCTGCTGACTTTCGCTTGATGCGTCGACTGCATCTTTCGTCATTTCTATTACGGGTCTACAAAGTATAATTGACTTTATCTTCTTCCCATTTGATTTATGCCCAAGCTTTGGCGAGAACATCCTCTATAGTTTTGCAAGGTTATTTTGTTAGCTCTTTGTAGAGGTCGGAGTTGTGGAAGAGTCCTTTTTTGAAGGCTGAAATAGCCGTGGCCTGGTTGCAATGAGGGATCGACACTTTCTCTTTGTTGAATCGACTCACATAGTCGCGCAAGAGCTCACCGCGACGCTGACTGATTGTGTAGAGGTCGTCCGACTGTTTTTCGAGCTTCCGACTGCTGGCAAACTGTTCGACGAATATATCGTTCTACTGTGCAAATGACGCAGTGGAATTGTTAGGCAGATTCGTGTACCACTGTAACGCTGGGCCTACTAGGCTGGGTCCAAACCCTTTGCACATGATGATTCTCGTAGATCTTTAAGGATTGCAGCCATGAACATGCGTTGGCAGTACTGGGCGATGTGGTCGTCCGGATCTGTCGTGCCGTCGAAGTGCCTCATATTGGGGAAGCTGAACTTCCTTGGCATTTCGACAAAGGCGATGGCGTCGACAAAAGGTGAGTCTGCGAAGCTGTTGATCGAGCTTCTCTTGATGGATCAAAACTTCCATTTCTGTGAACCTGCATGCAAGTTCGAGGTCAAATAAAGTGAAGGTCGAGCCTACCATACTTGTCGTGTGCAAGGCTGGTGAGGTGTGCACGTTGACTGCAGGCATTGTTGAAGGTACGACAGCTTCCATATTCGGGGGAGCTTGTTGGCTCATTTCCCCTTGGGTAGCAGTCACCATAGTTGTTGGTTATGCTGCTTGGTCACCTTCCCGTGCGGAATTGTCGATTGCGCTTGACCTTAGTTCGAAGATTGGATGGCGTACATTAGAAGTTAGCATCGTGGGAGTCGCCTGTCCTGGAGCAAATGTCGGGTTGACCTAGTGGCGGAGTGGTCGACGTTACCAAGATGTCGACTTTATTCTGAAGGTCTTTGTTTTCCGCATGAACTGCCTTATTCTCCGCTTCTAACGCTCGGAGTCGCTCCGAGTTCTCGTTCATCTATTCCATCAGGACTGCAAGTTGAGCTTCCAATGTAACGTGGTTTGACTCGTCCGCCATAAGTTCGACATTGTTGACTACATATTTGTTGATTAGATAGCGTCGTGCCCCACAGTGGGCTTCTAATTGTAGACGCTGAAATCTACGTTTGATGACCTAGAGGTCAACTGTGCTTGATGTGAGGGGCTAACGATCTGCAAAATAAGGAAAATAGTATCGTGCTCTTGGGACATCAGGGTGGTGCCAGCCAAATAGTCTTCGACACCCAAGTTAGATTGTGAATCTAAAAGGGAAAAGATAAGCAAGATGAAAGATACCTGACTTGAGGGTATGTCATGCGGTGGATGTAGAATCGTGATGTTGAGTACTATTAGTTAGCTCAGATGAGGCTATGTCGCGCGTAACTGGTCTTAGGATTGTGTCGTGTGCAAGCGTGATTACTTGGTATCAGAGTGACAGTTCTTTTCTGAAATTGGTTGACCTCTTAAAATGAAGCTATGAAGCTGTATTTATTGAGGTTAAGGGGTGGCGGTTTGTATCTGTATCATGAAGGATGTCGTGCTCCGAGATATCCGGGATTCTTGATATCTCGGAGCTCATTTGACTGGGCAATGAGACTCAGTCAACTGACTTAGTCAAGGTTTGACTGAGTCAGTTGTCTAGTAGCTGCTGAGTCGTGTCGATCGTATGGACCTATCTTGAGGATCTGTCGACTGCTTGGTCGCGCGTTGGTTTGTCGACCGCTGGATTTTAACTCCGCAGGACCTATTGTTGGGTCTGTCATATACGGGGTTTGGTTTTAAGGCCTTTTCATCAATTTTGGGCCGTCTCATGGGCCTAAATCTTTTGGGCTATTTTTGACCACTACAATGTTTAAAATGCGGGTACATTTAAACCCGTAAATAACCCACACAGAAGATAAAATAGGGTTTTTTACTTTTTCACTTGCTCCAAGCTCCTCGCCTCCTCTTTTCTCTGCTGCATCTCTCCGGTCTCACTTCCAAGTCCGACATGGCTTTTCTCTACAGTTCATCGTCTTCATTTTTGAAATTTGGTTCTGTCATCGAAGAAGAGAATGACTCGTTCCTCAAACTCATATACTATTACAAGGAATCAAACAACACTAGTAAAAAGAACTCACTGTTGGGTTTCAACGTGACTTAGTTTGTAAAGTCCATGTTCATGCCTCCACCATTTTGGTCTATCCACAATGGTTTCCAGCACAAAGTACAATGAACCCAATCAAGAAATTGAAAGGAAAAAAAAAAAAGTCAAAATCAGAACTATTTACTATTGATACAAACATAGATGGTAAGAAAAACATTGTTTTTATATAAACATAAATGTATAGACAAATAATAACGTATGTTTTCCAAGAAAATACACATCAAAGGACTTGGTGGTCTATGTTTGTATCTGATAATCTCGGATTGGTCATTCTCCTTGTTGTCCATGTATGTGCCTCCACCATTTGTCAAAGACCAACCCAACACCTATATGTTTCTATACAGACTAGAGAGAGTCTATATTTGGACTTTGGATTTAGATCTGGAAATGGAAATAGAAGTGAGTGGTGATGAAGAGGGAAGATATAAACTTGAGTTAGTAAGAGAACATTACTCTGGTCTGACAGTGGAGATTTAGAATTAGTGGAGATGGGGAGTTAAGGCCGTTGGATGAGTGAATAAGAGAGGGAACCTATTAGATTACTGATGAAGTTAAGGTTGGAGAGTAAAATCACGAGTAAAGTCAAGGTTAAAATGAGGGTTGGATAAAACCTTCATATTCTATGGGTTGGATAAAACCCTCATATTCTATAGGTCGGCTTCAAATTCGCACCGCAAGCCTATATAGAGGGTTTAGGGCAGAGTTTGAACCCTTTTAAAATTTGCGGGTTTTTGACGGGTTTACATGCGATCCGGTTTGGACCTCATTTTCCCGAGCCTAATGGTAACGACAGAGGGGTTCGCAGTTAATTTTTCATAAAGTTGTTTCCGTCTGTAAAATAGCAAACCCTATGTAAGTTAACTGTAATTTGTCCTTTTTGGATATTTTATATAGAGTGTTTTTTTTTTTTTTTTAAATATATACAGAGGTGTTGACTATAAGTAGAGGTGTGGACGTTTCGAAACCAAACCGAATCGAAAATTTTTCGATTTTTAAAAATTAAAACCGAATTGAAGTTGTGAACCGAATTGAATTGAACTAAATTAACTCGGTTAGATTTGATTCGATTCATTTCGGTTTTTGGCCTATTGGGCATAATTGGCTTTTTACATGTATTTGAATTTAATGGTTCTGAATGCTAATTTTAGATCATAGTTGTTGGTTTTAGCCTTTAGGCTTTTGATTTTTCATCAAAATAGTCTAAATTCAAACAAAATAAATAAAATAAATTATAACTAATAAGTAATAATATTCTAAATTTCTGGTGTGCATTTTAAACATTATCACATAAATCAGACATAATAAATAGCTCCGACATATTAAAATTAGGTTTTGTTTTATATTTTTAAGCTTTTATATCACGGTTAAGGGTGGACAGAAAAACCGAACCGAATGAGAGGTGTTTTGGTCTGTTTTGGGTCGGGCTAGGCCCATGTTCGGTTTTCATTTAAGAAAACAGACTAAATTCGATTTTGGTTCGGTTTGGGTCCCCAGACCCGAAACCGAACCGAAACCAACAATATATATATAACCCAACCCATTTGGCCATTTGCCCATTTCTAATCTCCACCCTGATATCTCTTACGCTGCTCCTCACACCTACCACATCTCTCTCTCGCACTATTGCACACACTTGTCTCTTGCCGTCCTCTCATCGTGCCGCTGGTGAGCTCATCGTTGTCTCGTGTCGCTGCTGGTGATCTTGTGTCTCTCTCACACTTTCGAATACACCCATCTCTCTCAGTCTCTTATCTTCTTCTCGTTGTGCAGCCGGTAGATCTAGCTGTTCTTGTTTGATCGCGACTATCATTTGCTCACAACCGGTATTTTATCCAGTTTTTGGTTGTTAATATGCAAAGTTTCTTCCAATAAACATCACCATTCACTATTATTGTCAGTCTACAGAGCCTGTATATCAAATAAGAAAGAATTAGTCGAGCGAAATAAAGGTCTTAAATAGAGAATAAACAAATACTTACATGGAAAGCGCTGGAAAGTCCCCAGTCGATCGACTTCAAGACACCCATCTCTCCCTCATTTTATTGGCATCTTCAGGGAAAAGAAATTGATCGACACCGTCGATTAATGGCTTCGAGTCCTCAATGGTTGAAGTCCCAGCAGGGAAGAAGATGGTGACGTCGGGATCTTGATCACTGATTAATATCACCTTCTACTTCTTCTTCGCATGCTTGAAGGTGGCCAGATTAGGTTTTGGGCTCAAGGTCGACTAAGGTTGAGGAGTCAACGCCTACGGGGAAGCAAAAATGTTTGCTGCCATTTTTTCTCGCCTCTTCTTCAATACTTCTTCGACACTGAGGATGGTGACCTTCAAGTTTGACATCGAATCTGAAGCAAATTTTCGCTCGACTTCAGAAATGGGAGTAAGAAACTGGGTTCTACAAAACATCTCGAAGTCATGTCGAACCCAAGCATAAGCAATCAAATCCTTAAACCTAGGGAAAGGAGTACCTTCGGAGTTAAGTTCCACACGAGACCACAACTGGCTTGGTCTAAAGATTTCTTCACATAGCAACTTTTTCCAATTGCGCTCAGCTGGGTCGACCGAATGGATCAACTTCATGTGCTCCTCACTGTATTGTCTCTCTACGCTTTGGGATTGGTAAGCAAACTAAGACTAGTTAGTATAACCAAATCACTTGACTAGAATAAACAAAATTGATACGAAGTCCAACCCGGGATCTTCTACATCAAGCGTATGCATTTCCCATCATTGAACGACCTAGTCACCAGTTGACCTCTCGTCAAAAAATACCTATCCTTCGACCCGCAATCGTTTGTCGTGAAGTCAATGATAAGGTGAGGACAGTAAGGTCGAGCCGAAGGCGCGTATTGACCACGCTCATTCTCCTGCTCCTTCACGTAGTAGGAGTAAAATAAATTTCCAAGCATGAAAGGGAGACCTCTCTTCTTGTGGAAGATTTTGATTGACAATAAGGGCCTTCATCCGTTCGGCATCAACTGACCCTGAGCCAGGTTAAAGAAACGTAGCAGTTGACGACTCAATAACGGCACCGGGAACCTCAGGCCTTGTAGAAAAGGCAGCTCATAAAAACAAGTCCAGCTTGGAATATCCCAGTCTAACCGTTCGAAGAACATTGGCAGTCTAAGCTCGACAGACTCCGGTATTCCATACTGGAACCTGATCCTTAGAAGATCGAATTCAGTGAGCTTCAAGGCCGGGTTGACCGCCAAGTAACTAAGAGGCTTCGATGTCGACGCAACAGCATCAACCACTTGGTCGGTTGTCCTGACCTCATCTAAGACCCTAGTCGTACTGGTCTCCAAGCCCCAAACCTCAGGTTGATCTTCAGGGGCCTTCTGTTGTATAAATCCCGTCGTGGTCATGTTACGTTGACACGCTCAAACGCATGGGAATAAATCCCAAGTGTAGGATGTATCGAAGTAATAAAATTTTCGTGAGTACGGAGTCGAATCCACAAGGAAATGGTGGTACTAATTCTAAATCTAGAGATTATACTAAAGCGGTAAAATAAATCAAGGTTGTTGTTTTTGGGTTTTTAATTAAACTACAATTAACTACTAATACAATAAAATAAAGCGAGACGGAATATGGGTAGGATAACGCTAGGTGGTCACACGATCTCAATCCCAGATAAGAAAACATTGACTATTATGAAGCACAATATACTCAAGATGAATTATTTACTAATATTGGTTGATCAAATTATAGTTCATGCATTGATGATTTGAATTCAATCCACTTTACCTATTGGTCCTAGATTTGTGCGATCAAACACCCAATATAGTAATAATTCTTTGGTCAATTACAATCAATTGATGTCTCATAATAATTATAATTTCCTTATTAATAATAATTCAAAATTCATGCAAACACTTTTGCAATGCAAACAATAAGAATTATCAATTAATAGCATTAAATTGTCTAACAATATATCTTGAAATATATGAAAAATATTACATGGTCAAATTTCTGAATCCATTCATAGTTTTCGGAACCACCTAACAACAAATCTAATCAATCATACAATCAATTAAACATAAAGATAGGAAAAAGGGAAGTAATAGAACCCATTTGATGAAGTCGAGAATCGAAACCCGCTTGTTTCCCGCTTGGATTTCTCCTCCTTCGTTCGTCGTCTTCTATCGATGGAAAACCGATGTAATTGCAACTAGAGATGTGTTGATGTGTTGTGATGATGTTGGATGTGTTTTGGAGTGAAGGAATGGGTGAAAAACCACCCTTGGCCGAAGCCAAGGACTTCCAAATCGTGCCCAGCCGAACTCTCTCCGTTGGATCCTCTCCCTCCTCTTTCTTTCTTTTGATTCACAAATGGGGGCTATTTATAGGAGATGCCTAGTTACTGTTCATGCGTATACGATATTGTTCACCAGCTGTTCACGTAGAGCCCACATGCAACTATTCATGCCGACATTTCACTGTTTACAGGCGGCTCTCATTGGTCACGTGTATGTACTGTTCATCATATACTATTCACGTGTACGGTACTGTTCACGTGTAGGTACTATTCACAAGGCCGCACCCAAATCTTTAATTTAATCCACAAAAGCTTCCTCAGTCAACTCCTGCACCTCATACCAAGAATATACATGTCCCGAATTGCCCGGTTTTGCCTAGACTCATCGTATTCACATTAATTCACGGGGCTCACCTAATAGCTGCACATACTCACAAAATACATCAAACGTACCAAAATACTCAAAAATACAATCAAAAGAAACGATCCAAGGGTCGTAAATATATATCAATAAATGACCGATCATACGTCTTTTTATACAAGCAAGCTTACGGGGTCGGCACAAATAATACAATGATGAGTTAATTATCTTCTCCATAGGGATATTTAGGGGTTGAGTACTAAAGTTAACTAAGTGTATTTCTATTTGGACAATCGGATGGTTTAAGAGGAGAAAATAAAAGATAAAAATATAAAACATAAAAATAAGTCAAACAACTAAATTGAGATATGAGCTAGGGTATTTAAATTCACCTAATCTATTCAATTGAGTTTCATGAAAGCACACCATTGTGGTTTAATTATTCATGTTAATGATCGTGTTTATCTAAATTATCCAAAGTCTCCTCTCGAGGTAAATTGGACCTATTACCACATACATTAATATCCTATCTCTCGATGGTATATCAAAGTGTATGAAAATGCATTAGTCACAATAAACACCCTATATTATCACACAAGCAAATTAGTATATCTCTATCTAATTCCACTTGAGGTGGATATTACATCGAGTACTTTATGGGCGTCTCCTCTCGGTCCTTAACACACAACCAATTTATCATCTAAATGTAGGCCTTCACATTCAAAAGCATTAAGCACAATAATATCATTCAACAACATAATAATCAACCACAAAGAATTAGACAATCAATTCATTTAATCTTCATAGAAAAAGATCTAACAAAACCCTAACTTACATGTTTAGTTCATAATCAAAGATATACAACCAAACATGTTTTCTAATTAATAAAGAGAGTTACAAACAAGGAAATAAAGAAGGAAAGGGATAGAAAAAACTCTAGGTGCGATAAACTTTCGTCCTCCTCCGTTTGTGAGTTCTCCTAGCTTCCACTTTCTCAAATCCAAGCTTAATGGTGAGATTTTGACTCAAGGATTGAATTCGAATCCTCTTGTTTCCAAAGTGATCTTCTTCTCCCCCTTTGCCTCTTCTTCTCTATTTTTTTCTCCTCTTGGTGGTCTGTTTTGAGCCCTAACCGAGCTCTAATCCGAATCCCCTTTGTTTCCCTCAAGTTTTCCTTTTATAACAGGCTGTTTTGGGGCTTTCCAGGCATACTCACGACTTAGACAAGTCGCGAGTTAAGTTGCGTGAGTCTCAGCTAAAAACTGCTGAAATTGGCGCTCGCGACTTACAAGTCGCGAGTATACGCAATGTTGCGAAAATGAGGATAACTTCCTCTAGAAAACTCGGAATCATGAACCGTAAAATTTTCTAGAACGTAGACATCTCGACCTTTCTAAAAATATAAGGTTCTCAACCCAGTTCATTCTATAGAATTTATGACGGACTCCAAAACATGTCACGCGACTTAACTCGCGACTTGAAGTCTGCGCATTGTTGCGAAAATGAGCATACTTTCCTCTAGAAAACTCAGAATCACGAACCGTAAAATTTGCCGAAACGTAAATATCTAGACCTTTCCAAAAATATAAGGCTCTCAACCCAATTCACTGTGAAATTTATGACGGACTCCGGTGCACTCCCAAATCTTCAATTTAATCCACTAAGGCTCTTCAATTACGTACAAACTCTTATTACCTGCACATTAGATAAAAACATTAAAAACAACCGATAATTAGCCGAGAATGGAACACAAGTAGGTGAAGAAAGGTACTAGTGAAGGTCCATTTTTGATCAAGAAATGGAGCCAACAGGTCACAACTGACAATGGGTGTGACTCACTATCCGTCGACTCTCCACTCGACGATGTTGATCCCATATAACCCTCGATCTCCTTCATCAACGAGTCTTCATCTGCGTTCAACATGACTCCTAACACTGTCGAGTAAAAGAAAAACCTTAGTATTAAGGAGATCGTGTCCACATGCCTAAAAAACTGTCTACTTTGCAAGCGTTCAACCTTAACTAAACTATGAACCTACAATCGATACTATTCAATTTAAGCTCGACCTCGTTTCCTACACGCTAGCATGGGAACTCAAACTAATTTTTATCCTAGAAAATCATCCTAGCAAGATCTAAGGAGCGGTTTTGTAACACCCCCTGACCCAAATCCACTCGGACCGAATCAGGAGGCGCTACTATATACCAAAATCTAACTTTTACTTTTATATAACCATAATTTAAAACTATATTAAAAACATTTGAAAGTGGTCCAAATAAATTTTCGAAAATCTTGTCAGAGTTTCCTCTATTTTTCTGACTTTCCAAAACCTGTTTACAATTAACATTCATAAAAATCAACTTCTAAATCTCAAATCACTTTTGCGCACATTTCCAAATGTAGTGCGACTTACCAAATCACTTTATCACAATATAATTTATAAATAGTCAAATAACATAAATATATAATAAAGGGATATAATCATTTTCCACCCTAAGTTTTAATATATTCTCCATTTTTCACCCTACTGTTTTTTTTCTCTCTTTTACACCCTATTATTTAATAAAATAGCCATAATACACCCTCCCGTTAGGTCAACGTTTGATTTAAATTGTTGACCGTTAATTGTTAAGGATAAGATTGTAATTTAAGGTTGCTATAATTATTCATTTAAGGGTATTAGGGTAATTTTAAATTTTAAAAATAAAATAAATAATTTAATATTATTTTGATAATCATGAACCATGGCCCATGAAAAAAAAGTTGTCACCACATAATGGAAAGAACAAACTTTCCAAATGTGCCTACCATTTCCACCGACTCATCTTCTCCATCGACTCACCATTGTTTCTTCATCTCTCATTTGTGTCTCCCATCTCTCTCAACAGTTTGACTTTAGCTAAGAGGTTAGTGTTTTCGTTCTAACCTCTTCTATTCTGACTTATTTTTTTATGGTTTGATGCATGCAGAAAATGTTTGTTGTTGATTACATAGTGTAGGAAGATTTTTAGGGTTCTTATTTTTGAAAAAAATTGGGGCTTTTTGAAATCCAAGTAGAGAATGAATAGTTTCGCCAAGGTTATGAACGGTGGAAATGGTAAAAATGAAGTAATCCTTTAATGTCTTTGATAAATCCTCCTGATTATATATGATTCATTGCATCACTCTATTCTTTTGCACTAACTTTCTTTTGCCCCCTTTCATATGCTAAAACAATTGTAGAATAAGAGCTCATCTGCGGAAGGTTCTCTACTGCACCTGCAACTAAGGTAACAATGGATTTTGCTATTAAAGTCCCTGGTACTTGAACTGAAATTTCTTGCTATTTGATGGGTGGAAACCTGTTGCTGGGAAGAATTTTATTTATTTATTTATTTTTTTGAAACAAGAATTTTATTTTTTATGATGCTACTTAAAAGTCTAGTTTTAGAATATAGGACATATGCCCAGATGGAACATGTGTCTTTGCACAGATTGCTTATTTCTAACCCATGACGAGCAAGTTGAATAGAACACAATGTTTTGGGGCACAATTGCATGTGTTATCTAAATAATTCAGCAGATTATAAAAGATATGACAAGTATTAGCATGATGTGTAACACAGATTCTGTAAATATGGCTGTCTTTTTTGACTCATGCAGGATACTTTAACTGGAGTTTGTTAATTTTTCTGTAGTATGATGCATATTTAATGTCTTTAAAATTATTTTAGAGATCAGTTATTATTTTGTAATTTTTGTTGTTTGCTATGTTTATGCTTTCTTCATATGATTATGTCAACACATATACACAACTCACAAGGTTAATTATTTACATTTTAGTTTATTATTTTGTTTTTTCCTTGAAGGATGTACAGTCTCACCAGTAGCCTCTTAGCACTTTTTCTGGTTTCCTTAGTGCTCTATCTGCTGATCTATTGGAGTCTGAATTTCTGAAATCCAGTGCTTGAACTGTTGTTATTCATTTTCCAATTGTGTGAAATTTATATAGTAAATTTGCCTTGTTTGTAGACTCCCCAGACAAGTGCCCCGACCCCGGCATCAACTCCAGCAACAGTCACTCAGATTCAGGCACCAACTTCAACACAGTGAGTCTTAAGACTTTTACGGTTTTGTCAAATATTTTATAATATGTGCAATATATGCACTGGATGCTTGTAATCTGAGTGTAATAAATGAAGTAAAGATTTGTCCTGTCTCAACTTTCCATGTCTGTAACCTGCTGTTTTCATAGGCGAAGAACATTTACATTTGTGTGATGCATAGACTATTTAGAACAAAAGGCAAAAAAAAGAAAGTAAAAATGACTGAAAAAAGAGTAACAGCATGTGTAATGAAAAGTTTAAGGAAGAAGATGCAAAGATAAGAAGCATAAAAGTTAGCAAAAAAGTCTAATTCATTCATTTTATTTTCTTAATTATTTTGTAGAACACTAGAAGTAAACGAAGAAAGGTTGTTGCTAGCAGTACTCCCTATTCCACCAACAGCTACTTATATATTAACTAGCAGCCAAAAACTGAACTAACCACTCAGTTATTAATCGATGAATGGAAGTACAATATCAACATTAAGATGGTACATAGATAGTAAACCATTTACTAACCTAAAGAAGCCAATTTATATTTTTATTTTTTTGTAATTCCATTGGTGTAGTGAAGAAGCCAATATCAACATTGGGGTTCTTTTATTTTCATAGTTGTACTCAAAATTACATAGTTAATAGTTGTACTCAAAATTAGTTTGTTAATTAGTACTTTGGTATATTCTGATTTGTATTTTATTTTATTTTTTGTACAGTGATGCATAGCTTCGAGATTATAGTCCAATTTGGGACTAATACAGTTGAGCTTGGATACTGTGATGCTGATCATATCAGTATCATTACTTTGTTGCACTGTATGAGTAAAAAAACCACAGGTAAGGAAGATGTTCCTAAAGAACAATTTTGTGTGTTTGTTATTTTACCTTGGTGTAATGACGTAGTAGAAGTGAAGAATGATAATGAGTTAGTGAATATCTTTAGTATGTTTAGAGAACATGGGTGTAGTAGAATAGTGTTTGAAATAGATTACCAAACCTATGTTCCATTGCCACCTGAGGGTTCATCTTTTACCCCTAATGCGGTAGATCCTGAGGTGTTTATTGATGAGTATGAAGGTTTAGATGTAGATGATTTAGATGAAAATTATTTTACATACCACGGAGATGATGAAGATGGGGGTAGTGTAAATGGTGAAGAGGGGGGTATTGCACATAATGGGAATGCAAACTCACAAGTAGTTGTAGGTTTTGATGATGATAATGATCAAGAAAATCACATTTTATGGGAGGGTTATCAATCTAGAGAAGATGATGAGTTTTTAAGTGACTCGGAAATGGAAAATGTTGAGGGTAAAATAGCTAAGCTAATGAATGGTAATCCATTCAATCAAATTGTAGGAGGGGAGATAAGATTTGCAGTAGGTCAAACCCATGATAGTGATTACACTTTGAGGGAATTATTAAGAGATTATGCTATACAAGAGGGAGTGAATTTACATAGAGTGAAAAATGAGAAGAATAGGTTGACTTACAAGTGCAAAGGAGAGGGCTGCAGTTGGAGGATCTATGCTTCGTGCATGATTGATGGAGTGACCATGAAGATAAAAACTTATAATGATCTTCATGAGTGCCATAGGGTTCACAAGAATGATGAGGCTAAGGTGTCTTGGATTGCTAGGAAGTTTGAAACACTTGTGAAGTCAAATCCTGACATTAAAATTGGTGTCATAGCAGACTTGCTAAGGGATAAGTATAAGGTGAATGTTGATATTGGTAGGTTGTATAAGGCAAAAAGAAGAGCATTAGATGGGTTAGGTAAAGATCATTCTGAGTGTTTTAAGCACTTGAGGGGCTATGCTTTTATGGTGTAACAAAGCAATCCAGGATCAGTTGCATACATTAGAATGCAGCAGCCCGAGCCTACCTTTCAGAGGTTTTTTCTGAGTTTTCATGCTCAAAAGCATGGATTTCTTAGGGGGTGCAGGCCATTTATTGGTTTAGATGGTTGCCACTTAAAAGGGCCACTTGGAGGTGTGTTATTGGCTGCTGTTGCTTTAGATGCAAACAGTGGAGTATATCCACTTGCTGTTTGTATATGTGAAGCAGAAAATTTGCTAAGTTGGAGCTGGTTTTTGAAGCACCTACATGACTATTTGAAGTACCCAACAGAGAAGCCATTGTGTTTTATGAGTGACAGACAAAAGGGAGTGTTGAGTGCATTGGAGATGCAATTTCCTTTTGCCACTACAAGGTAAAACACTAATAATTGTACTACATATTGCTTTCAACTATATTTTGTGAACATATTTATTTACTTTTGGGCAGGTTTTGTGCAAGGCATATATATGCCAACTTCAGACTTAAACACTCAGGTCAAAAGTTGAAAACATTATTTTGGATGTGTAGTAGGAGTAGTAATTTATTTGAATTCAATGATGCCATGGCTGAAATAGGGAGGGTTAACATAGGTGCAAGAACATGGTTAGATAAAATTAATCTCATACATTGGTCTAGGCATGCATTTGATCAATCAATTAAATGTGACCATGTCACTAATAATATGACTGAGTCATTCAACAGCATGCTCGGAGATCATAGGGCTAAAACGTTTTTACAGTTGTTGGAATTTATTAGGAGGATGGTAATGAAAAGATTCCAAAAAAGGAAAGAAGAGTGTCTTGGCTGGAAAATAGAAATACCACCATCTGTGTCAAAAAAAATTCTGATGGCAAGTAAAAATAGTAGGATCCTAAGAATGCTTAGTGCAGGCAACGGTGAGTATGAGTTGTTGGATGAGAGAAGGGCCTATGTAGTAAAAATAAATCAGGCTACATGTGAGTGTGGTGGGTGGCAGGTCAGTGGGATTCCATGTTGTCATGCAATGGCTGCTATTAGCCATTATGCTGGTAGAGATGGAGTGACAAGGAGAATTGTTGAGTATGTTCACCCAAAACTGACCAAAACTGCATTTTCGCACACTTATAGTACCATGATTCATCCAATCCCAGACATATGTGTGTGGCCTAACCTTAATACAACACCTCTTATTCCACCACCATTTAGAACAAAACCCGGCAGACCTAAGCTTAGAAGGAGAAGGGAACCTGGTGAGAAACCCAAGGAAGGAAGATCTAAGAGTGTTGCATGTAACAAATGTGGACAGCCTGGGCATAATAAAAGAACATGCAGAAATGAACCAGTGTTTGGAAGAAAGAAGCAGGTATGAAACCCTACGGTTCTGAATTTTTAAACTAATATATATATATATATATATGTGTGTGTGTGTGTGTGTGTGTGTGTGTATATATAAATAAATAAGATACACATACAGCTGTGTGTGTATATATATATTGTGCGTGTGTCAATATATATACACACACACAGACATCTGTGTGTATCTTATATATATATATATATATATATATATATATATATATATATATATAAAGAAACCTAATCTATTTTTTTCACTGACAGAGAATAAGAGAGACAGATGCTGCTGGTGCCTCAACTTCCCAACTTCAGTCAGAACCTCCAACTCAAACACAGCCCCAGTCACAAGTGACGCAGCATTAATTCCGATGGAAATGATACTGGTTTTTTTTTTGTTTTTTTTTTTTTTTGTTATTGAACATGCAATTAGGGGTATAGCATGAAAGTTGTTCATGTTGCTAGCTAGCATGTTTCAGTGTATCTACATGCTGATGAACACTTCATTTTGTTGATGTTGCTAGCAGGATAAATAATTTTTGTTGTTATTTATCTTTAATTTTTTACTTATAATGTTGGTGTGATTTATATTATATTTTTATTGAATACAATTTAAATGGATGGATGTAATGTTTGGTATCTAATGAACATATGAAATTAATGTTTTTCTTTAACAGCTATTTTTTATTTTATTTTTTTTAATCTCTACAGGTTCTATTTTTATCATATGTTTTTATCATATATATATATATATATATATATATATATATATATATAAACACACACACATGAAAAAAAAATTTTGGAATATAATTGTCTTTTTAAACTTGATAACTATGTGAGGGGTAAAATAGTCTTTTATGTATTTGCATGTGTCAGAATTTGTTTTATTATGTCTTTTAACGGTGTAATAACAGTAGGGTGTAAAAGAGAGAAAAAAAAAACAGTAGGGTGGAAAATGGAGAATATATTAAAATTTAGGGTGGAAAATGATTATATCCCTATAATAAAATATTTACACAGCGGAAGTTCTTTAAATATGTACAAACATTTTCTGTATATGCATGATGTATCAAAACATATATACTTATTACAAAAGGACTACCAAAACATATGTAGGAACGGTGTGACTCTGGACTCTGATCCTGCAGTCTCTACTCTTCTTTGTCTTTATCTCCCTTGGAACCTCTGTTACCTACGTGTGAGAAAACTCAACACGCTAAGCAGATTGCTTAGTGGGTGTACACAAAATTGTATATCCAAATATACTATATCAAATAAGTTTATCTATTTTCAATAAAAATATAAATAACATATACTCAAATCATATATGGGGCTCAAGTTAAATCAAATCATATATTCAACAAATACAGTATTCAAAATCAATCAATAGACAAAATCTTCATAATTTCTCAAATGCTTTCATATAACAAATCAGTTTTCATACTAGGCTCCTACATACATAACATAAGTTATCGGAATGGATTATGGGTTGTTCGGCATCGGACACAAACGGGCTATTCGCCGAACATCATATCAGAATGGAACACTAACGGAATCACCCGCTGTAAATGTCCCATAACAGAATGCAGAACTCTAGGACCGACATTTAAGGCATGTACTATCCAAATATATCGGCACAGTACTGTTCAGACAGAAACCCAATTGATATGTCAACCTCCTATATCCATATCTATATTCATATACATCAAAGCTATTTCACAAAACATTTTCTCAAATCCAATGTCAACATATTTCATTTCTTTCAGAATCATTGAATTCAACTTTCAACTTATTCAATTTCAATTTATATATATATATATATATATATTTGAAATTCAAATTTCATCAAATATCATATAACGAAAATATACGAATATTTTTCTAAAATCAATAATCACATCAAATCAATCCAAAAATATATTCAAACGTATTTCATAATTCCATATCGAATCAAAATGCCCCGAAATCATTTTCCGATACATTTCACAAATATTATATAATTAAAATCATCTTCAACAATATATTTCCATAATAATATTAACATCAAAACGTATTAAAATCAATTCATAATATTATTCACAATCAATATTTCGAATATAAACTATATTTCAAGAATCGCTATTCAAATCATTTCAAAATCAATTTCAAACTATAAACTATAATCAATATAATTCAAATTACTCAACATTAATAAAATTCAATCAATCCGAAATATTCTGGAAAACGGCAAATTTGAAAACGAGTGTGTAACATCCCGGATTTCGGGTCATAAATTTTTGATATATGTGAAATATGTGAAAATAAAATTTTACTATTTAAGGGGTTGTAAATGTAATTAGATGTATGTTTATTTTATGATTTCCAGCGGACCGGATTGAATAGTGAAAAATGAAAAAAAATAAAAAATTGAAAAACTGGACCAGAGAGCATCGCGACCTGGTCACCGCGACCACAGGTCGCGATGGCTCGCTCGCGGTGAAAAATGCAAAAATCTGGCAGTGAGTACCGCGACCAGTCACCGCGACCACAGGTCGCGATGGCTTGCTCGCGATGAAAATGGCAAAACCTGACAGTGAGCAACGCGACCATCCACCGCGACCACAGGTCGCGATGGACTGCTCGCGATGAAAGTGTTAAAAACGGGCAGAGAGCAGCGCGACCACTCGCGCGACCAAGGCGCGCTTGCGAGGAAGGCGGTGCGCGCATTCCAGTGAGCATCGCGACCTAGTGCCGCGACCACAGGTCGCGACGGCGGTCGCGATGGCGAAAAAAAATATAAAAAAAATAGAAACTTCTCGCAGAAGCGAGAAAACAGAACAGAGAGAGAAAGAACCGAGAAAAAGAGAGAAAAGGAGAGAAAAGAGAGAAGAAAAAGAAGAAGAAGAAGAGAGAAGAAGAAGAAAGAAAAGAAAAGAAAAAAAAAGGAAGAAGAGGAAGAAGGAGAAAGGAAAAAGAGAAGGGAAAGAAATCGTGGAACCGCGGTTGGTCGAACGAAAAACGGTACCGAGGTAGGTGTACTCTCGTTTTCGAAACCGTTTTGAGAAGAAGTTCATTTATGTTTTCGTTTTAGTTTCGTTTCGTTTCGATTTCGTTGTAGTTTTCGATTTCATTGTAGTTTTCGATTTCGTTGAACATCTTCGTTTTTTATTTTTGTATAAAAATATGTGAAATTGATGCTTGATACACTTGATTGCATTTCGAATAATTCGAATTTGTGTTAAAGAGTTGATTTAGACTTTTATATGTTTATTGTTTATTTTTTTGAAGAATATTGTATAAAAATTTGAGATGTGTTGATTAAATGTTGATTTTGGACTTGATTGTGGATTTAGTTTATTGTAACGGCCCTAGGATACTTAGACATAGAAATGGATATAGGAGGTTGGTATACCAGCTGGGTTTTACTGAGCAGTACTGCGCCGTTATTATTGTGTGATTGTTGTTGCGGGGCAATCTCGGACAATCACACCAATTTTAGTGATCGTTGTTGCGGGGCAATCTCGGACGATCACAATGATACTAGCGATTGTTGTTGCGGGGCAATCTCGGACAATCGCGATGATACTAGTGATTGTTGTTGCGGGGCAATCTCGGACAATCACGTTGATATCAGTGACTGTTGTTGCGGGGCAACCCCGGACGTCACATTGACCCATATTCCAGTCCTATAATGTTTAGTATTCTAGTGGGCCAGAATTGATTGAAATTGAAAAGTGAACCGAATGATTTTATTGATAGCATTCATTATCGACTTCATTATTGAAATTAAAGTAATTGGAATTGTTTAATGCTTTGATTTTCGAAATTTAATTGTTTTGAAATGCAATAGAAATGAAATTGTTTTGAAATATTTATATTGTGATTTATTTAATTGATATCTTAGTACACCCACTAAGCTTTATGCTTAGCGCGTTAGTTTGTTTCTAACGCGTAGGTACCAGGAATCCAGAGGAGGCTAGAGACTGAAGGAAGAGCAAGTTGCAGACCGAGTCACAGAGATTGTACAGTTGGGTAGCTATATTTATGTTATGTGTATATATATTCTAAAAGCATGCATATACAGGGAATTTGTAAATACGTTTTGTAAAACGTTTCGTAATTAATTATTGTATGATTTCTGTCTTTTATTATTTAAATGTAAATAGTAAAGTCTGATTTGTTTTATTTTATAAATTGTGATGAAAGGTTTTGATAAGTCGCACTAAACGGCAGAGTGCGCAATTGTTTGAAATTGTTATTGAAGTGTTATTGAAATTGGTATTGAATTGATTGTGTAAAAACAGGTTTTGGAAAGTCCGAAAAACAAACGGCACTCTGCCGAATTTTCGTAAAACGTTTAATTATTGTTTATGGGCTCACAATGATTTTAAAACGTAAAATGAAGTTTTGAAATGTTTTGAAAGTCCGAGTAGCGCGCCCCGGTTCGGTCCGGCCGGGTCGGGTCGGGGGGTGTTACATTTGTGTACACCGAACTTGAATACCCTTTCCTTCCTCTTTTCCTTCTTCTTCTTCTTCTTCTTCTTCTTCTTCTTCTTCTTCTTCTTTCCTTTCTCTCTCCTCTTTTCTCTCTTCTTTCTCCTGTTCTGGTTTCTATTCTTGTTTGAGAGCTTTTGCTCTCAAATCTTTGTTATTTTCTATTTGTATTGGCACCGCTTTAATCACTTGGTGCTTATTTTTTTTCATTATTTTGGGCCATCGCGACCGCGTATCGCCAGCGGTGGTCACGCGCTCAGTCGCGATACTCACTGGTGGAAATTTTACCCCTTTATCGTGATCTCTGGTTGCGAGGATGGTCGCGATGCTTACTGTCCAATTTTTCTCTCTTTTCTTCACGCATTGTTTTCGACCGTTCCAATTGGTCCACTTTCATCATGATGGTCGCGGTACTCACTGGTCCAGTTTTGCCACTTTCATCGCGAGCATCTACCGTGAGCGCTGATCGCGGTTTCTAATCGCGATACTCACTGGTGGAATTTGCCACCTTCAGCGCGAGCAGCTATCACGAGCGCTGGTCGCGAGCTTGGACGTGATGCACACTGTCCAGTTTTTCACCCTTTTCTTCGTGCACTTTTTTGGAACGCATTGTTTTCAACCGTTCCAATTGGTCCACTTAATTACATTTTTCACCCCTCCAAATCATAAATATCACATTCACATACTCAATATTAGTTAAACAATACTTTTCATATTTATTCGAAATTAGGGATGTTACAAGTTTTCTATTATGTTTGAAAAATAAAGCCGAAAACAAAGCGAGGGAAAACTCCAAAAGATAACATTTTTTCAAACCAAAAGCAAAAAAGAACCACAATCACTCAAACAAATCAAGACAGAGAGTACAAGAGGAACATACCTTAAAGATTTTGCAAGAAATAGACGAAAAACACACCGGAATCCTGCAAAGTTCGCTTGAAATAAAGGTTGTTTCACTATGAAAAATGTCCTTACTCTACTAGAGATCAGAGACTTTTAAAAGAAAATGACAAGTGGAAAGAGAAGAAGTCAACATAAGCCTTATAAAGGACTCTGGTGACAATCTGAGTGACGACACATGGCACATAACCATTGCTCAACACACGTCTCAAGGAAGCAAAATAAAGAGACTCCGTAACACTTCAAACGTCCACTTTCATTCGAAACTCGAAACGATGCCTCATTTAAT
The DNA here is from genome assembly GCA_003430845.1 of Xanthoceras sorbifolium. Taxonomy (NCBI): domain Eukaryota; kingdom Viridiplantae; phylum Streptophyta; class Magnoliopsida; order Sapindales; family Sapindaceae; genus Xanthoceras; species Xanthoceras sorbifolium. The sequence goes on from CM010621.1 coordinate 13,063,065, forward strand.
GCTTTACGTCAGCCCTAATTTATTACCTAGGGCATACGAAGCCGTAAGGTCACGGTCGACACATCTCGATCTCTCTCACATCATTGTGTGATTAAACATCACCCAATGTGATAATTTATGATCGACACATGTCGATCTCTCATCATCTTTTGTGATTATGTTGGGATTTATGCCCTAAAACTTGTAATTATAAATGTTATTAGACATAAGGAAAAGTTAAACGTTTATCATTCAAATAAAAGTGTTTTATATATGTTCATACATTTATATATTGTGCAAGTAACATCCGAGATTGCAAGATGTAATCTCAAAATGAGTATATAAAAGTCATGTATAGTAGGATTCATTTTGAGACATGCAATCTAAAGAGTCCATAAAGAGAAAACAAAACTGGGTACTTTGTTTGTGGTTGATCTACTGTTGTGGTCCATTCTGTAACGTACGGTGGTCTTGTCCTAGATCGTCCATGTAGTTGACATGAGAATAAGGACACCTTATATGATGAGATCATATAGGACTGAGTCACAATTTATATGAATCTCTCACCAAGATTCGTTAATAGATAAGATTCGTATATATTGACAAACGATAGCTATTTATAGGTGATCTTAATCCTAAGTGTCTTATCGACTCCTTCAGGTTGGATTGTGGCTTTTGATTTACCATGAGTAAGGTCGATGTAATTTTCTCGACTAATACCTCTGTATCTTAGAGTTGCGGTTTGGCTTGTGGCTGGGAAGATATGAACACGATAGTGTAATCCACTCCTTGATTGAAGTAGATAAGTAATTCCCTTAAGGGTTAATTCAGGGCTTGGACAATTATGAGGCCTCTCCTTCTTCCGTGAGGAAGACAAGATTTAATTGTTCATTATAGAATCAACGGTGCTTAAAGGAAAAGATATAACTAGAGGGGTATAACGGATATTGTGACCCAGCTCTAGCTATAAACTACTTGTGGAGGATCACACTATATGCAAATAGTTATATTAATGGACACTGAAACTTCAGATTGTATAAACACGTCTACAATTCTGAGAGTGCAACCTCGGGTTTTTAGTGGAATAACTTCAAGGTTAATAATCATGGAATATTAATTAAAGAGTTTAATTAATATTACTAAGTATTATTGGAGCTCAAAATTGTGGGTCCATCAGGTCCCCTAGCTAGCCCTTATGGTTATTGGTAATGAGGGTCACAGTAAATTAATTGAATGATCCAATTAATAGTGTTACGAAAGTGACACAATTTAATTAAAGAGAATTAATTAAATAATATGTTTATTTAACTAATAATTAAATAATTAAATAAAAATTATTAATTATTTTAATTATTAAATAGGAGGTTGCAGGTTCAAACCATGACAATGACAAAAAGAATTAAATAATATGATTATTTAATGTTCCTGGTCACAGGTTTAAACTCTGAAGAGACTAAAAATAAAAGGATTTAGAATCCTATTTTAACTTGGTCAAGTTAAAACCCTAGAGCTCTAGTATATATATGATATGTTACTAGAAAAAAGAACTGATATATATGACCTAATGCAAATACCTAGCAAAAACAACTGAGGGATTACATTAAAGAGAGAAAGAAAAAATAAAGTTTTTTTTTTTTTACTCCTCCTGTTTTACAGGGTGCGGCCGACCAAGGGAAGAAGAGTGTATTCTTCGCTTTTCTGCTACCTTCATCTTTTCATCCGTGACGTGCCCACACACGTGTTATCAAACCTCGGGTCATAGCTCGGAAGGTTTGATGGTGAATCAAGAAGTAAGAGAGTCAAAAAGCAACAAAAGGTAATTGTAATTACAAATCAATATTCACATGTATACAGAAACTCGTTCACAATTGAAAAGAGTTTTCAAATAAAAGAAAAAAATTTTAAACCCATTCCGCTGCTATTATAAAATAAAACATATTTTTCTTCCCTTCAGATTAAACATCACCCAATGTGACAATTTAAGATCGACACATATCGATCTCTCACATTACCTTGTGTGATTAAACATCACTCATTGTGATAATTTACGATCGACACATGTCGATCTCTCACGTCACCTTGTGTGACTAAAAACATCACCCAGTGATAATTTACGATCGACACATGTCGACTTTTATCATCACCTTGTGATTAAACTTCATCCAGTGTGATAATTTACGATCGACACATGTCGATCTCTCACATCACCTTGTGTGATTAACACCACCCAGTGTGATAATTTACGATCGACATATGTCGAGCTCTCACATCTCCTTATGATTAAAATATCACTGATCGGTCATTTATTTTCATATATTTACGACCCCTAAACCGTATCTTTTAATTGTATTCTTAAGTATTTTTGGTGCTTTTGACGTGTTTTCCTCTAGTGTACAGGTAATAAGGTTTTGTGCGTAATTGAAGAGTTTTGGTGGATTAAATTGAATATTTGGGAGTGCACAGCTGTCATTGTTTGGAGGCTGCCATAAATTCTACAAGATGAACTGGGTTGAGCGCCTTATATTTCTGGAAAGGTCACGATGTCTGCTTTCCGGCAAATTTTACGGTTCGTGATTCCGAGTTGTCTAGAGAAAGTTATGCTCATTTTCACAACAGTGTGCAGACTCACGACTTTCATGTCGAGAGTTAAGTCATGAGTCATGTTTCGGAGGCCGTCATAAATTCCATAGAACGAACTGGGTTTCGAGCTTTATATGTATGGAAAGATATAGATGTCTACTTTCCAATACATTTTACGGTTCATGATTTGGAGTTTTCTAGAGGAAGTTATGGTCATTTTCGTAACAGTGCGCAATCCTGAAATTTGGACCAGTGAGCACCGCGACCTAGTACCGCGACCGTAGGTCGCGCTACAGTGGTCGCGATGAAACATCAATTTGTTGGCAGTGAGCACCGCGAGCACAATGCCGCGACCACTGTAGCGCTACAGTGGTCGCGATGAAACATCAATTTGTTGGCAGTGAGCGCCGCGAGCACTGTAGCGCGACCGTAGGTCGCGCTACAGTGGTCGCGATGGCGACGCGAGAAACCTATTTTTCAATGCCTATAAGTAGAAAAAGGGCTCTAAAGAGAGGGGAATTCGACTAGGGCTCTAAGGAGAGGACCAAGAGGAGACCAAGAGAGAAGAGAAGAGGCAAAGAGGGGAGAAGAAGATCATCTTGAAACCAAGAGGGATTGGATTCAATCCTTGAGCCAAAATCTCACCATCAAGCTTGGATTTGGAGAAAGTGGAAGCTAGACAAATTCCCAATGAGGAGGAGGACGAAAGTTCATCACACCTAGAGTTTTTCTATCCCTTTCCTTCTTTATTTTCATGCTTGTAACTCTCTTTATTAATTGAAAAACATGTTTAGTTGTAAATCTTTGATTATGAACTAAATTTGTAAGTTAGGGTTTTGATGAATCTTATTCCATGATGATTGAATGAATTGATTGTTTAATTTGTTGTGGTTGATTATTGTGTTGTTGAGTGGTATTATCATGCTTAATGCTTTTGAATGTGAAGGCCTACATTTAGATGATAAATTGGTGGTGTGTTATGTACCGAGAGGAGACGCCCACCACGTGCTCGATATAATGTCCACCACAAGTAGAATTGGATAGAGATATACTAATTTGCTTGTGTGATCACATAGGGTGTTTATTGTAACTAATGCATTTCCATGCACTTTGATATACCATCGAGAGATAGGATATTAGTGTGTGCGGAATAGGTCTGATTTACCTCGAGAGGGGACTTTGGATAATTTAGATAAACACGATCATCAATATGAATAATTAAACTACAACAATGTGCTTTCATGAAATTCAATTGGATGGGATAGGTGAATTCAAATACCCTAACTAATCTCTCATATTGGTTGTTTGCTTTATTTTCATGTCTTTATATTTTTATCCTTTAATATCTTTCGATTATCCAAATAGAAATAGGCTTGGTTAATTTTAGTACTCAACGCCTAAATATCCCTGTGGAGACGATAATTTTACTCATCATTTTATTACTTGTGTCGACCCCGTATACTTGCGGGTACAAAAAGTCGCATCAATCACCCTGTGTGACAATTTACGATTGACACATGTTGACCTCTCACATCACCTTGTGTGATTAAACATCACCTAATGTGATCATTTACGATCAACATATATCAATCTCTCATCACCTTGTGTGATTAAGCCACAGTCCGTATGGTAAAATTCGATCGATGCTTTACTTCATTTACTTTGTTGTCGAACTATCTTATATTACTCTCTTAGCTTTTTTTCTCTAAGCTTTAAAAAAAGCTAAGAGAGTAGGGGCAAACTGCAATGATCAAAAATAGCTCAAAAGGCTTAGACTCCAAAACAGGCCTAAAGACCTTCAAAGTCCATCACTTATGACTGGTCGACCAAGTCAACACTGACTCAGTCAACTTGACATCCAGGTCAGTCCAACTACTCCGAGATAACAAGGATTCATGATATCTCGGAGCACGATCCTCTCGACCGGCCTCAACGATCATCACTTACACCTTATAAATAAAGATCCAAGCCTCATAAACTGGGGCACGCGATTAACAATTGAAAGCCATTACTTTGTTCTAAGCAATTTAGCCTCTATTCGATATAGTCGACGCTAAGTCCTAGCTCTTAGCTCAACAGTGTCTACATCGACATTATTGAGTATCGTACGCTCGACAGTAAGTATAACTTATTACGATCGACGTCTCTTTACTTCAGGTTTGATCTTTCTTATGATTATTCCCCTTAATTGATCACTCTAGCTAACTTGAGCGTTGGAGTTTATTTCGCTGGCACCACCTTGGTGTCCCAAGAACTCGACTGTATTCGTTTTTTTGCAGGTAGTTGGTTCCACTATTATCCGACTGTAGACCCCCGAATCTACATGGTAAATTCCATCATCTACAATTTAAAAAAAAAAAAAAAACACTATTCTTTAATTACAGCTGGCCCATTAATTAAATATCTTTCAAAAATATTTTGAAAGTTTTTCCTACTTGCAAATGTCATTTTTTATCATATGACAGGTGATAACGTCCAATTGTCAAATGGGTGAAAATTAATTTGATCATAATATATTTTTTTTAAATATTATTTTCTAATCAAGAGTTCCTCTTTTGTTCGGTGTGGTTTCTACCTTTTTAAAATTTCTTTAATTTAATTTTTCCAACCAAATTTTTAACAGTTAAATATGACAGAATATGCATATTAACTATTTTACCCTTATATTTATAAATTAAATAAAAAATTATAATAATTTTTATTAATTATGAATTTTAAAAAGAAAATTGATAGATAGAGAGATGAACGGTGGAAATTAAAATAAGAAAAAAATAATAATTTTAAAATAAATGAGATCCCCTTCTATGGATGAAAATCTTGGATGTCCAGATCTCTAGGGTTCCATCTGATGGAGATCAGATCTCGAATTTTGAGATGAAGATTTCATATGGAATCCCTATCATTATTTTTTTTTCTTTTTTATTTAATAATTAAATTTTTTTAATGTAAACATTGGGTTTTATAGTGTAAAGACTGAAATAACTCTAACACCATCAAATTTAATTAACATGATGATTAAAATGATAAAATTTTAAAAGGTTAGAGCCGCACGAGTTAATAGACAAAAAATCAATAAAAAAAATTAAGTACTAAGAGCAAGGCCAATGTAGCACCATTTTGGTAATGGTGTGATTGGAGCACCAAATCCCACTTTCCAAAAAAATAATTTTTGTGTGATAAATAGTGTCACACCAAATTTACTATTCATCATACCAAATTTTTTTAACTTTTATAAATTTTCCATTTTACCCTCATTAGGTTAGTTCAAACAAATTTTATTCCTTTTATATCCTTTTATCAATTTAATATATTTATAAAATTTGATAAATAACAAAATTATTAAAAAATATACCGTTAGAAAAATCTCGTCGAGATCTTCAAAATAAACTCAATATTATATATATAATTTATTTAATTTATTTAATCTATTTTTTATCTCATCTCTAAATTTTTTATTTTAAATTAAATTTTTAAATACAGTAATATAATAAAAATAATAACATTAAAATTAAGTGAAATAAATACATATCCGAAATTAAAATACAAAATTAGATGAGGATGAACGTAATGTGGACATTAATTGAACATTTGTGCGAGCAATATAGTAATTCAGAAAATTAGATGTGAAAATATTTATGAGTTTTAATGAAAAATTGAATAAAATGTGTTTATTAACTTAAAAGTTTATGTGTTAAAGTATTATTCGATCAATTATTAAAAAATAATATATAATTCATTATGTGAATAATTATTTTTTAATATTATATAATTAATTATTTAAGTATATTAAACTAATTAATTAATTTTATATAAAGAATATTCTTTAAAGATACTATTTACACCAATTTGGTGTTAATAAGGATGGAGTGAAAAAAAATTTGATATAAATATATCTTTTTAATACCAAAATAATATAATATTTGGTGTGATACATTGCCCTCCAGAACTAAAGTGATGTTCGCCCATATCAATTAGGTCTCAAGTCATGACCAATTAAAGAGAAATCCCCACATCCTAATCCATCGTGGTTGCCAGCCGATCCAGAGTTCCAGACCCACATGCAACGTAATCACAGCCGTCCAATTTATCGACCCTCATTTAAGGCATTACAATGTGGTCACTATTTGTAACTGTCTTGTATACGTAACTGCATCAGAATTTGCCACGTGGCAGAAAATGGACACGTGTTCGGTTACAGCTCAGCACCATTTAAGGCAATGCCTCGTCTCCTCCTCAGTAAAAATTAACAGCGAAACCAGTGCAAACATAACTGATGCCCAACTACCTTTATGGGCCCTCAATTTATTAGCTCTAATAAATCCTCTAGAATCCACCAAGTACCTCGAAATCAATCCCAACCGTCGACTTACAAACTGGGTCCGCAACAGCTTACGTGGATCGTCAGGATCAAAGTTCAATATCAACTTCGCTACTCAACTGCACCTGCATTAATAACAGATCAGACTTTAAATTTTCCTCTTCGAAGTTTTCACTTTCACACCTTGCTCGCTTCTCTATATCTACACATATTCATTCTCTTCTCTTCTCCTCTCCTCAGAATCCATCAAGAAAAAAGACGACGACGTTCAACGATGACGATGACGAAGAATGTTAATACAAGCGGCGCCTCGTTGTTTTGTTTCTTCCTCCTCTGCGGCTCGGGTGTGATTGCGGTTTCTGCGGCGGCGCCGCCGGCAGGTGATGGCGCGGAGACGCAGCAGGAGTGCGGGGAGCAGTTCCAGAAGGTGATGACGTGTCTGGACTACGCTAAAGGGAAGGCTGCGACGCCGTCCTCTCAGTGCTGCGGTTCGGTGAAGGACATAAAAGAGAACGACCCCAAGTGTCTCTGCTATATCATCCAGCAGGCTCATGGCGGCTCCAGTGACACCCTCAAGAGCTTGGGCGTCCAGGAAGCTAAGTTGCTTCAGCTTCCATCTGCTTGCCAGTTGAAGAATGCCAGTATCAGTTACTGCCCCAGTAAGTTTCTTTATCTCTCTCTCAAACACACACACATATATCTGCTTGCTCACATACACAATTTTTTTGTTGTTTTAATTATAGACATATTTTTAGAAAAAAATAGTATACTACATGAGCAATGAAGAGATCCTTCAACTACCAAAACTAGAGAAGATCTATGTTCAATGTAACTTCTTGTAGTTCTGATGATCTGCTTCTTGGGAAGCACTTGTTGTTCTGCATGTTCAAACATGAATTCCCTCTTAATGAGTTGATAAACTTCTAGTGAAAAGAAATTTGCAAAAATTGGTAGTTGAAGATTGAATTTATTCGCTGATATATTGATCATGAGTAGACAGAAAGGGCCGGACCACATAACTATAAAAATAAAATAAAAAAATTTGTGTTTGCTTGGATTTTTTTTTTTTTTATGATACCACTGAGAAAAACTTGTATGCATTCTATGGACATTTAAAATTCATATAATGCTATGTAATATGATAATCCATTGTCATATATAAATATGTTATGTGATATGATATGAATGGTAAAGATGTAATGTATTGAATACACATAAATGTTTTTCCTTCTCAAGAGATGTGTTATAAATACGATGTCCTTTTAAGGTTGAGTTTGGTGGGTAGGAAGGCTGTGATGGAAATTTGATTTAATTGGAAAAATATTGAAGTCTACAAAAAAAATATATATATATCTTAACTTATGAACAAAAGGTTTGAATTTGTATTATAGCTTGTTTTTATATTAAATATCCCGAGTACATTTTAGGTAAATTTGGATTTAGTATGTCACCTCTTCCTGTTCTTGGATTCAGTCTCTCATGTGATTGTATTTTTATTTGTTTATATCTCAATCTATGTTTGTGTTTGGATTTAGTTTGATGACTGATCTTGCATTGTAAAATATGACGTTACTGCTTAGTCTATAATACATTTGATTTGTATTTCAAATGTGTCAGTCCTAAAAATTACACAATTTATTAATCTTTATATTATAATGAATTAAATGGTTGAGATACACTCGTACTTTTAATTGCAATCACATTAATGCACTTTAAATAAATGTGTTCGCTTTCTTCTTTTATAATTAATAAAATATTTAATAATTATCTCTCTCTTTTCTCCCTATATTTACTATTCTCTCTCATATTTATCACTTTGTATGAATTCATACTCACAAATTCATTTTTATTTCTTCTCTCCCGGGTAGTATTTTTTTTTTTTCTCATTCTCATCTTTCTTACTCATACTTAAAGTAAATTCATCCTCATAAATACAATTCTAATACAAGTAACTCTTTTTTTTTATTGAAATACTCATCTCAACTTATTAGAAGAGCAATCATCATACCTTAATAAAAACATATAATATTTTATTTTTAAATTTAAATTATAAATTTATAAAAATAAAAATGGATAAAATTTTTTTTTCCTTTTCTAAAAGAGGAAAATTTATTATTAGCTTATACGTTTAGGAAAATTCATACTTTTTAAAATTAAAAAATAGGCATAACTAAGCATTGATTTTAATTAAAATGGTATTTTTATGGTTTTATTTTATTTAACTAAAATAAAAGTTGCTAAAGAAATGCATGAGAGTATTATGAAAGACAGAAATAATTATTAAATATTTTATTAATTATGAGAGATGAGAGAGAATAAGGAAATGATGAGAGAAAAAATAGATGTATTTAAAATATATTAAAATAATTACAATTAAAAGTAGAGTAATAGAGACTGCATCTAGCTAGTCGCTTCTTAGGGAGCAACACGTGGCACTATTTTTTTTTTAAAAATTTTATGAATAATTTTATTTTAGTCTCTCATATTTATATTATTAGTTACATTACCACTAATTAATATAAATGTATCAATTCAATCTATATGATCAAAATTTAAATAGTTAAATAAAAATAAAATTCAAAATTAATTGATTTATCCATAATAATAGAATATTAATATTAAAATATGTATTTGTTCTCCAAATTATAACACATGCTATTATAATATGTATTGACAAATACACATATTTTCTTATATGTATCTAATTAAATATATAAAAATATATATTTTTATTTAAAGGATGTGTCGTCTTTTTGACTTATTCTATGGAGGCCATCTTCTTTTTTTTAAAAAAATACTTTTTACATTTTTAATTATATAAAATAATAAATATGACATTTATAATTATTTTATTTTATTTTAATTATTATCAATTTTTCCAAAAGTCTTACTTATTAGTTGAAGCTTCATAAGTTCTCCTAACTTATCAAGATTCAAACCTTGATATTATAAATTTTTTATAAAAGTTAATTTTAAATTTTATTTAAGCTCGAGTAATAAAATTTTGATTATATAAATTAAATTGATGAGTTTATAACAATTTAATAGTCATGAGAACTAAGAATATTAATTTTTTTTATATTTAATTAGATACGTATAAAAAATATATATTTATCAATATAAATTATAATTGTATGTGTTACAAGTAAGACGATAAACATATCTTTTAACATTAATATCCTGTTATCATGGGGTAAATTAATTAATTTTGAGTTTTATTTTTATTTGACTATTTAAATTTTGGTCTATAGAAGTCAAGAAGACGTCGCATACTTTGATTGCGATTTTTTTAATAAAAATATATATTTTTATATATTTAATTTGATACATATAAAAAAATATGTGTATTTGTCAATACATATTATAATAATATGTGTTATAATTAGAATGACAAATACATCTTTTAATATTAATATCATATTATTATGGATAAATTAATTAATTTTGAGTTTTATTTTTATTTAACTATTTAAATTTTGATTATATGGTTTGAATTGATACATTTATATTAATTAGTAGTAATAGAATTAATAATATAAATATGAGGGATTAAAATAAAATTATTCATAAATTTTTTTTAAAAAAGGAAAAATAGTGTCACATGTTGCTTATAGGTACACATCTCAACCATTCAATTTATTGTGAAACAATTTATGTAATTTTTAGGGACTACCGAATATATATATATATATATATATATATATATATATGTATGTATGTATGGGACAGGATTAGATGATATAAATTTTGACATATATATATATATATATGTATGTATGTATGGGACAGGATTAGATGATATAAATTTTGACATAAATTTTAACACTATTTATTGACCATTAGATGAACACTTATTTCAATGGACACGACGATTTGTGTGATCATTTGATGTACACAAACTTCACTGGTGAAATGCTCACTCAGCCTAACAAGTTTTCATAGATCATGCATAATCATTTATTGAATTTGATTTACCCTTTCTCCTTCTCTCTCCTAAATTAAATCAATTACCTCTTTCTCTCTCTTCTCAATTAAACGTAGTCTCTCTCTCCTCTCCCTCTTTCTCTTTCACATGTTCTTATCATTTTTGTGCTCTTCCACTTCCTTGTTCCTCCATCAAACTGAAAATTTTATTCACAATCATCCATTATCTATAATATGTATTTGTTCTGCAAACAGGCAATAAAAAGGTTGAAAGCATAATCACAGCTTTAAGCAATTTTCTAATAAAAATCTCTTATTTAATATTTTCCTATAACATTAAAATCAATAGAAGGAAGAAAGAAGTCTTTGGCAGGGCATTTTCTTATGCTATTAGAAACTCAGTTCTCGCAATATGGCATATTAAAGAAGGCAACACATCAACTGTTGAGATAACAATAATTTTGCAGACTTTTTCCCTAAGTTTTTGAGATTAGAGAAGAGACAAGTGTTTTAATCTTGACGATTGATATATATTACATATAATGATCAACAAATCGTGTAAAAAAATGTGTCAAATCTGATCCTATTACATATAGATATAATCATATAATATGTTTGATTTGTATTTGTAATTATTCTTAAGTGGTACTATTGGCACCACTCTAATGGCCTAATCATACTCATTTTCAAAAGTTCTGATGACTTAATTTAGTTGGTTCTTCCGAACAAAAATTTCTGACCGCCTCTTCATCTAATTTGTACAAGTAAGTGTTTTGAGTTTGGTCCTTGTGACAATTTAAAGTTGCTGACTATAATATGCTTTTCTTGATTCTACAGAGCTATTAGGCATATCACCTAGCTCTCCAGATGCTGCAATCTTCTCAAGCAACGCTTCCACAACAGCAACTCACGCAACACCAACCGGAACAACGGTGGCCACGGAGAATGCTAACAATTCGGACCTTGGACCCTACCTGGTTGGACCGATGACAGCAGCAGCAATCGGTTTGGCTATATTTTTCTACGCATTCCCAGCTGGAGCTGCCTCTATGTTTTACAAATGGGGTTGAGATCAAAGAAACTCTTCCTCACTTGTTTTTCCCTTTCACTGTTTTGCTTTCTTTGACTTTTAGTGGGAGTTCACGGATTTGTAAGTTATGTGCATCCTCTTTTTGACTTGTGGAGTATGACGTTTTATTATATGCTATTTATTTATCTAGCTAGCTTTCTCAATACCCTTTTCTTCTGGATATGCTCCAAGCGATTATTATTATCTTTTAGAAAAATTATAAATCTGTCCGGATCCACTGAAACCTACTATCTTAGGAATGTGCTTGCTTTCTGCGCTACTTATCTGTGTTTTAATATGCAGCTTTGTCAATACCATAAAGAAAGTGATGCATTTTGAAGAGGCCACTGCACGTGACCATGCATGAAGCCACACATCCTCTGTTCTGTTTTTTTTTTTTTTTTTTTCCACTTATTTTGTTGTTTTTGCTTTGCAAGTAATGGTCTCAAAGTCCCCTGTTTTGAGCACCACTTTCCCTTGTTGGTAGGAATTGCTTGTGGTGGGTGTTCTTGACTATGTCATGTTTTAGTGGAATCATCCCACGTAGTTAGAAGTTAATTTTCATATTTGTTAAGTTGCTTATTTGTAGGAATTATCAAGTTGTAATGTCTATATAAGCCCCCAAATTGCATTAATGAAGGACAGTTGTCTTTTGAAAACTCATATTATTTGTCTTAGAGTGATTCTGAGTCTCTTGGAAGTGATTTCCAAAACCCTTTTAGGATTACAGTGAGATATTGTTTTTTAAAAGTTTTATCTCAAATTGGTTTGCACCAAATTGGTATCAGAGCCTGGTTAGATTTTAGTACTTCCTCATGCCCGAAACCAGAAGCGGACAGTCTTACAATTCCATGGATCAAGCCTCACATCATTCCAATCCATCTAACACCATTAATGAACCCACCCAAACACCTAACACCTTTCAACAACAATTCGATCAACTATCACAGACCTTGGGCTCAATTTTACATCGCTTAGATGTCATTGAGGAACACAGCACAGCAGGTGGAGGCCGAGACGGTGGAGTCAATTATAGAGCTCCTCGTCAGCGAGATGGTATTGGTGATAATGAAGATGAACAGGAAGTACAGCTGGGCGGGGGTCAACGGCAAGCACACCGAGCAGCACCAATTCAATTCCGCAGACCAGATGCTCGACAAGAGCCGCTGGATGAACTAACCAAAAGAATGAAGGTTGAGGTATCAGATTTTTTTGGAAGACTCAATCCCGATGCTTTTCAGGATTGGATAACAGCGTTAGAGGATTATTTTGATTGGTTCTCGGTTCCTGAAGATCGTAAGGTTAGGTTTGTCAAAATAAAATTGAAAAGTTCGGCTCGAGCATGGTGGAGCAGCGTGGAAGAGCAGCTTAGAAGAACTCGGCAAGCTCCGATCGTCGAATGGGCTGAAATGAGAGAAAGATTGGAAAGTAAGTACCTTCCCATTAATTATGACCAATTGATTTACGAAGATATGTTGCAATGGAAACAGGAACCCAAAGCTTCGATAGACCAATACACTGAGCGATTCCATGAACTCACTGTTCGAAGCAAAGCAGTAGAAACTGAGACGCAGACATTGGCTCGCTACTTGAACGGTTTGAAATCCGAACTTCGGAAGGAAATGTTGACAGCCCGTGTTTATAATGTGGATGAAGCGTATCAATTAGCTCTACAACTGGAAAAACAATCAAATGTAAGCTACTACAGACGCCACCAACCTACTGATCTTGGAGTTCCACGTCCCTCTACTACATTCAAACAGAAAATTATTGAAGAAACAATGAAGAATGGTGTCGTGAGAGACACAAGGAGTAAAACTAAACTTACTGGAGATGGCCCTCAATGTTACAAATGCAAGGGGTTTGGGCATTTTGTAGTGGTTTGTCCAACAAGAGACAAGCGGATCGCATACGTGTGCGAGAAGGACTTAATTTTTGATGATGAAGCTGAAGCCAGTGGAAGCCAACCCACACTCGAAACTGACGAACCTGAAGAAGAAGAAGAAGAAGAAGTCTTACAAGCTGCAAATCTCCCTCTTTGTGTCATCAACAGGGTCTTGACTGGGCGTAGGCACTCTTTGGAACCTGACACCAATGATTGGAAACGCACAAATATTTTTCACACCCTAGTCGCTCACGGTAACAAGGCCTTGAATGTCATCATAGACAATGGTAGTGGCATGAATGTTATATCCAAATCCGTGGTGGAACGATTAAATCTTCCTCAACAGCCCCACCCCACTCCTTATCGTGTAAGTTGGATTAATGACGTAAATACTATTCCAGTTAAATATAGGTGTCTTGTTAAATTTTCTTTGGGAACTAACTATGTTGATGAAGTTTGGTGTGATGTTCTTCCAATGACCGTGTGCCATCTTCTTCTTGGGAGACCTTGGCTTTACGATCGCCGTGTTGTTTACGATGGGTTCGAAAATTCTTATTCATTCGTGTTCCAAAAAAAAAAAATCACCTTAGAACCACTACCTATTGTCGATTTTGGACCTCAAACAGAACATAACACACCAAAGGAAACCACTTCAGTCCTTACACTTCACCAAGTAGACAGAGAAATGCAAGCTGGGACTATTTTTTTTGTTCTTATTGGGCGGGTAGAGAAGAACCTAGATGGAAAAATACCAACAGCTCTTGAATCAACTCTCCAAGAATTTCATGATTTATTTCCTGAAGAATTGCCATCCAAACTGCCACCACTGCGGGACATTCAACATGTTATTGATCTTGTGCCTGGTTCTTCACTTCCGAATTTACCACACTATCGAATGAGTCCGGATGAGCATACTGAGTTGCAGCGACAAGTCCATGAACTCTTGGACCGTGGTTTCATTCGAGAAAGTCTAAGTCCTTGCGCTGTACCGGCTCTACTTACTCCAAAGAAAGACGGCAGCTGGAGAATGTGTATTGATAGCCGTGCAGTGAATAAAATCACTGTGAAATACAGGTTCCCCATTCCGCGGCTCGACGATATGTTGGATCAATTGAGTGGTGCTACCGTATTTACAAAGCTTGACTTGCGAAGTGGTTACCATCATATTCGCCTTCGTCCTGGAGACGAGTGGAAGACAGCGTTTAAAACCAAGGAGGGGTTATACGAATGGCTAGTCATGCCTTTTGGATTGACTAATGCGCCGAGTACATTTATGAGAGTGATGACACAAGCTCTCAAGCCATTTTTAGGTAAATATGTTGTCGTTTACTTTGATGACATACTTATCTTTAGTCAATCCTTTGCAGAACATTTAGATCATATCAGACAAGTATTGGAGACTCTAAGAAGGGAGCAACTTTTTATCAACCGAAAGAAGTGTTCTTTTCTAAAAAATGAAGCCAACTTTCTCGGGTTTATTGTCTCTCAACAAGGGGTGGCTGCAGATCCTACCAAAGTCCAATCTATCCTTGATTGGCCTATTCCACGCTCATTCTTTGACGTTCGGAGTTTTCACAGATTGGCAACTTTTTATCGGCGTTTTGATCGACTAATATTTGTTACATATTTACGACCCCTAAACCGTATTTTTTAATTGTATTCTCAAGTATTTTTGGTACTTTTGATGTGTTTTCCTTGAGTTTGCAGGTTTAAGGACCTCAGTGATGATTTTGAATATTTATGGGGAAAACGTGTAAATTCAGTAACTTTGGGTAAGGGCATATGTGAAATAATAGCAAACTTCTGGGGGCGAAACTGCAATTTCGGAAAGTTCCACCAATTTAAGTGAAACGGTGCGTTTTGCACCTAAGGATTCTCACTTAAATGGAACGGCGCCGTTTTGGCACCAAAGGGATGGTGCAAAACGGCGTCGTTTTGAAGTCTTAAGAAAGAAAAAAAAAAAGAAACAGTTGCCATGCACAGCCAGCTCGCCTCACTCACACCCTCACTCGCACCCTCGCTCGCGATGAAGTCGCCCAGGCAACCAGCGAGCTGCGCGAGCCTCGCGCGACCATTCCCAGCTCGCGACCTCCACCTCGCGACGATGGTGACCAGTCCACCAGTGAGCAGCGCGAGGGAGACCGCGACCACAGCAGCAGCTCGCGAGAAGCTCGCGATGAAAGAAGAACATGGCAGCAGTGGGCATGGCGAGATGCAGCGCGATCAAACCTCCTCGCGATGCAGCTCGCGTCCATCCATTCCCAGCGACCCAGTGAAGGCCGCGACCAAACCACCGCGACCACAGGTCGCGATGGTGGTCGCGGTGAAGAAAAATGGCAGCCCTAACGGGCTGCTATAAAAAGAAAAGTTGCAGAAAAGGCTGGAGAGGCAGGGTGCAGACGCGAAGACAGAAAGGGAGCAGCTCTTGGCTGCCTCCAAGGGTGACCTCCATCCATTTTGCTCATCCCAAACACAACCCAACATCACACAACACCAACACATCTCTAGTTTGCGATTACATCGAAGATTCATCGGAGAGAAGACGAAGAATGAGGGAGGAGGAATCTAAGCGGGAAACAAGCGGGTTTCGATTCTCGACTTCATCGAATGGGTTGTATCACTTCCCTTTTCCTATCTTTATGTTTAATCGATTGAATGAGTGATTAGATTTGTTGTTAGGTAGTTTTCGGAACTATGAACGGATTCGGATTTATTGACTACGAATATATTTTGTATATTATTTCATGATATTGTGAATGAGATTATTTGAGCATTATCTTATTGCGTTTGATTTATGGTGTTTTGCGATTACGAACGTAGATTGCATGCCTCGTGATGAGAATCGATTTGATATTTACTGTCAGAGATTATATTGATTTTGAGTGTATTATATTATTACTTTGTGTTTGATTTATAGTGTTTTGCGATTGCGAAAGTAGATTGCATGCCCCATGATGAGAACCGATTTAATATTTATTGTAATATTATATGAGAAATCATTGAGATTGCAATCGAGCTTAATTGACTCTAAAATCAATACTGGGTTAGTTTTGATAAGAAATTACTTAATTAACCTAGGCATTAGATTAACTATGGTTTCCGATTAATTGCACTCTAGGACCAATAGGTGTGGTTGACCGAATTCACATACCATACCATTGCGGGAGCAATATAATGTGGTGTGGCCTTAGTTGAATTATTCTTATCATGTTAATAACGTGCTTCATAATAGTCAATATATTTCCTTATTCGGAATTAGAACCGTGAGACTACCTAGCAGTATCTTCCATCGTATCCGTCTCGCTTTATTTTATTGCATTAGTTATTAATTATATTTGAATTAAAAAACCCAAAAACCACAACTTGATTTACTTTACAGCACTACCGCTGTAGTATAATCTCTAGTTTATAGAATTAGTTCCACCACTTCCTTGTGGATTCGACTCCGTACTCACGGAAATATTATTACTTCGACACATCCTGCACTTGGGATTTATTCCCACGCGTTTCAGCGTGTCAAGTTTTTGGCGCCGTTGCCGGGGAAGTGTTTCGGTTGCTAGTTCTTAGATTAGAGATTTTAGGTTTTTATTATTTTTATTTTTATTTCAGTTTCTTTTGTTTCAATTTTACTTTTAATTTTTCTTTTGATTTATTTTTGTTTGTCAGGTGCTCGAGCCATTAGCCATACAATCTAGACAGTCGCAAATGTTGGCCGCTAAGGCTAGGCAAAACCGCACACGGCTAGCTTGCTATATATGTGGAGTTGGTGGACACGGTTCTTCTGTGTGTCCATCCAGGAAGACCTTTCCGGAGTGTGAGTATGAACAAGCACAGGCGCTTAATTATTATCCTCCGTGGTTAGGGAATTATCCATACTCCAACAATTATAATCCAGGATGGAGTAATTATCCAGACTCCTCTTGGAGAGATAATCAGCAGCAGTCATGGCAGTATCAGGAGTGCCAACAACAGAGTTGGTTTGAGCCACTGCATCAGTACCAGTACCAGCCCAATGCACAAAGTTATTTTGATCAACCGGGTGATCAATCATCTCAGCAGGTTCAAACATCAAAAGAGGACATGCTTGACAAACTCATGCAAAAGTTGCAGCAAAACAAGCAGAGAACTGACAGGATAGAGGCACAACTCGGCCAACTGATCGAGGCATTGCAAAATAGAGTGCCAGAAGAGTTCCCCAACCAGCTAGAGCAAACAGAGGAGATTACCATTCCTCTGAATGGTATGACAGTTATTGATAGGGTTGAGGATGAACTTTCTGATTCTGTTAATGTTGCTGTAGGTACAGGTACTCAGCAGGTGAGAGTAGCGGTGAAAACAGGTTTGGGGGTTAAAACGGAAATCAAACCTAAAGAGGAGCCCAAACCCGTTTCGACGAAGCCACCTGATAACGGGACTAAATATGGAGATGATAAAGATTGCTTTAAATTGAAAAATCTATTCTCCTTATTATTTCAGGTCCATAGAGAGCATGTACAATCATGCAGGCATGAGCTGATTGCAGGTCATGCAGAAAGCAAAGTCTGGGATGTATTTTGAGAGAGAGCTCAAGTACGACGTCTTGCCTAGACGTTAAATAAAGCACTAGAAGGGAGGTAACCCTTTATTTTTATTTTTATCTTTATCTTTATTTTTATTTTTATTTTCATTTCTCATTGTTGTTATTGTGTTTTTATCATTTTCATTCAATTTTGCTTTTCCAATTGAAGTGCTATGCCTTGTGTGGAGAAAACGAAGTACGGGGGAGTGAGGTTGGATGAAGTGATAGTTGTGGATATTTAGGATTGTTAGTTGTGGATACTAAGACTGTTGTTCTGTGTTCATGTTTTGTGAGTTTTGGTTGTTTCCTTTGAATCCAGGATTTTAAACATTGAGGACAATGTTTATCTTAGGTTTGGGGGTATTTTCTATTTTTGTCTTTTGTGTGCTTTTGAGTCTTGTTGGTGTATATAGGCTGGAAACCTAGACTTTCCTCATACGCACTGCGTTTGGAAGACTTAGGTATAACAATGCCACGTACACCAATTTTGAGTCTTTTTTTGTTTTTTTTTTTTTCATGTTTTGTTTTATTTATTTTAGGATAGCAAATCATATGCATGCTTTATAGATAATTGAGTAATAATATGTAAATGCTTAGGTCATTTGAGTGTACAAAGTTGTTAACTAGAATAATGTCGGTAGTGTCTTTGCATCTAAACATATAAGTCTGACATCTTTGCATTGTAATATGTGAAAACTTCCAATTAGTAGTCCTGATTAATAGTGGAGACTACCCTTAGTAAGATTTTGAGCTTATTGCATATTCATTCTGAGGGAATTTTTGTTTCTACTCTTAAACACTTTCTTGAGCTTTATTGTCAGTAGATTGATCTCTATAGGTTTGCATTGGATGTTAATGAACTGCATTATAAAAATCTTGTATGTATGTTTTGAATGTTCAGTTTAGTATATTTTGGAGATATGATCCAGGCATTGTGTGTGAACTCCTAAATAGCTTGATTTCCTGTCCTTAAATTGTGTGCTTCCTATCCCATTCGCGGCCAAACACTCACATATTATCCTTTTATTGTATGAACTACATATCCAAAAATCCTAGCCGAAATTGTAAGACGTTACCTTTGATGCTTGGAAACTAGAGACAATTAAAGAGGGAATGTGTAAATGTTGAGTGAGAAAAAGAAGTGGAGTAGAAAAGATGAAATGGATGTGGAAATGTGCAGAAAAATAAAATAGCCAACAGAAAATAAAAAATACATATATGAAAAGAGTTGGCTAAATGAGAAAAGAAGTATGATGCACAAAGTAAAAATTGAAAAAAGGGTTTGAAAAGAGGTTGAAGGAGAAAGGCGAGAAAAAGATTTGGAAGAAAAGTTGAATGAATTTGGTAGTCGTGAGAGAAAATGCACAAATGGAAAATTTTATGAAGTCTCTCAATAGGTTTCCAAGTGAGTTGAACCCGATTTCCATTCTTTTTGAGCCAATCACCCCAAAGCCCCATTACAACCTGAAAAAGTCCTGTTGATCTCCTTAGGAAACTTAATTGTAATATTTGACATGTATATATACTGATTTTTTCTGTTTTTAGCATTTGATATCTTTCATGAGGTCCTTTGCTTAATATGTGCGTTCTTTCTAATTATTGATGCATACGACACACTTTGAAATTCTTTGCTCATAAATTCCAGTCGTATGCAGTTGAAAGTGTGATTACCTAGGTTCTGAGTGTCATTGAGTGAAAACTGGTGAGACTAGAGTCGAGACGAATTACATCAGTGGTTTATTGGTATGGAAGGATTCACTATTATAAATGTGTTGCATGTCAGTGTCCTGTATGATATAGGGTGTATTAGACTTATTGACAGCATTTTGGATTTCTGATTTTGTGCTATTCTTATGCATTTGCATTTGTGTATATACTTAATTTGATGTTTAGCTTTGTATTTGGTTAGCTTAGGACGTTTGTGGGTATCGTAGCTGGTAAACCCTCACGAGACTATAACTCGTCCACTAGGGTCACCTAGGGGTTTAAAGGCTTGTGGCACATGCTAAGTGCCATCGTTTCATCCTACGAAAATGGATATAGCTTAGTTCGTTTTTGTTTGTTAAGTTTTAGTTTTGTTTTTGTTTTTGCTTTTCGTTGTGGTGAGCCAATTTGCTTGAGGACAAGCAAAAGATAGGTTTGGGGGTATTTGATCGACTAATATTTGTTACATATTTACGACCCCTAAACCGTATTTTTTAATTGTATTCTCAAGTATTTTCGGTGCTTTTGATGTGTTTTCCTTGAGTTTGCAGGTTTAGGGACCTCAGTGATGATTTTGAATATTTATGGGGAAAACGTGTAAATTCAGTAACTTTGGGTAAGGGCATATGTGAAATAATAGCAAACTTCTGGGGGCGAAACTGTAATTTTGGAAAGTTCCACCAATTTAAGTGAAACGGTGCGTTTTGCACCTAAGGATTCTCACTTAAATGGAACGGCGCCGTTTTGGCACCAAAGGGATGGTGCAAAACGGCGTCGTTTTGAAGTCTTAAGAAAGAAAAAAAAAAGAAACAGTTGTCATGCACAGCCAGCTCGCCTCACTCACACCCTCACTCGCACCCTCGCTCGCGATGAAGTCGCCCAGGCAACCAGCGAGCTGCGCGAGCCTCGCGCGACCATTCCCAGCTCGCGACCTCCACCTCGCGACGATGGTGACCAGTCCACCAGTGAGCAGCGCGAGGGAGACCGCGACCACAGCAGCAGCTCGCGAGAAGCTCGCGATGAAAGAAGAACATGGCAGCAGTGGGCATGGCGAGATGCAGCGCGATCAAACCTCCTCGCGATGCAGCTCGCGTCCATCCATTCCCAGCGACCCAGTGAAGGCCGCGACCAAACCACCGCGACCACAGGTCGCGATGGTGGTCGCGGTGAAGAAAAATGGCAGCCCTAACGGGCTGCTATAAAAAGAAAAGTTGCAGAAAAGGCTGGAGAGGCAGGGTGCAGACGCGAAGACAGAAAGGGAGCAGCTCTTGGCTGCCTCCAAGGGTGACCTCCATCCATTTTGCTCATCCCAAACACAACCCAACATCACACAACACCAACACATCTCTAGTTTGCGATTACATCGAAGATTCATCGGAGAGAAGACGAAGAATGAGGGAGGAGGAATCTAAGCGGGAAACAAGCGGGTTTCGATTCTCGACTTCATCGAATGGGTTGTATCACTTCCCTTTTCCTATCTTTATGTTTAATCGATTGAATGAGTGATTAGATTTGTTGTTAGGTAGTTTTCGGAACTATGAACGGATTCGGATTTATTGACTACGAATATATTTTGTATATTATTTCATGATATTGTGAATGAGATTATTTGAGCATTATCTTATTGCGTTTGATTTATGGTGTTTTGCGATTACGAACGTAGATTGCATGCCTCGTGATGAGAATCGATTTGATATTTACTGTCAGAGATTATATTGATTTTGAGTGTATTATATTATTACTTTGTGTTTGATTTATGGTGTTTTGCGATTGCGAAAGTAGATTGCATGCCCCATGATGAGAACCGATTTAATATTTATTGTAATATTATATGAGAAATCATTGAGATTGCAATCGAGCTTAATTGACTCTAAAATCAATACTGGGTTAGTTTTGATAAGAAATTACTTAATTAACCTAGGCATTAGATTAACTATGGTTTCCGATTAATTGCACTCTAGGACCAATAGGTGTGGTTGACCGAATTCACATACCATACCATTGCGGGAGCAATATAATGTGGTGTGGCCTTAGTTGAATTATTCTTATCATGTTAATAACGTGCTTCATAATAGTCAATATATTTCCTTATTCGGAATTAGAACCGTGAGACTACCTAGCATCATTTTCCATTTAATCCGTCTCGCTTTATTTTATTGCATTAGTTATTAATTATATTTGAATTAAAAAACCCAAAAACCAAAACCTTGATTTACTTTATCGCACTAGTATAATCTTTAATTTTTAGAATTAGCACCACCACTTCCTTGTGGATTCGACTCCGTACTCACGGAAATATTATTACTTCGACACATCCTGCACTTGGGATTTATTCCCACGCGTTTGAGCGTGTCACGTTTCATTCGGAATTTTAGCACCATTATGGCACCAATCACAGAATGTCTCAAATCAAAGGTATTCCAATGGACAACAGCAGCCACACAAGCTTTTGAGCTAATTAAAAAAAAATGTCAACAGCTCCAGTGTTGCGACTACCAGATTTCACAAAAATATTTGAGGTTGCTTGTGATGCATCTCATGTGGGAATCGGTGGGGTTCTTAGCCAAGAAGGTCATCCTATCGCCTACTTTAGTGAAAAACTCAATGAGACCAGACGAAAATATTCAGCCTATGACATGGAGTTCTACGCCTTGATCCAAACGCTAAAACATTGGCGTCCTTACCTTGTCCATCGTGAGTTTATTTTGTTT
Source organism: Xanthoceras sorbifolium (assembly GCA_003430845.1). Taxonomy (NCBI): domain Eukaryota; kingdom Viridiplantae; phylum Streptophyta; class Magnoliopsida; order Sapindales; family Sapindaceae; genus Xanthoceras; species Xanthoceras sorbifolium. The sequence goes on from CM010621.1 coordinate 13,085,793, forward strand.
ACTGACCATGATTCCCTTAAACATCTTAATTCTCAAACCAGGTTCAGTGCAAGACATGCTAGGTGGTTTGATGTTTTGCAACAGTTCGACTTCACCATTCGTCACAAAGCAGGGCATGAAAATAAGGTAGCTGATGCCTTGAGTCGCCATCCGCATATTCTCACAATGTTTTGTGCCAATGCAACTGGTTTTGAATCCATTAAAGACCTCTATGCTACCGATGATGACTTCAAAGAGATTTGGTCCTCTTTGAATAATAATTTGGGTTCAGCCTCAGATTTTATGATCAAAGATGGGTATTTAATCAAGCAATCTCGCATCTGTATTCCAAAGGGTTCGATGAGAGAGTTTATCATTCAAGAGCTGCATGGGGGTGGCCTCGCGGGTCACTTTGGTTATGATAAAACCATGGCCTTGGTTGCGGATCGATTCTATTGGCCTCGCTTGCACCATGATGTTCATACAATTGTTGATAGATGCCGTGTCTGCCAACTGAACAAAGGCACCAAGCAACATGCTGGTTTATACTCTCCACTCCCTATCCCACATAAACCATGGCAAGATATTAGTATGGACTTTATTTTGGGTCTCCCTAAGACGATTCGTAACAATGACTCTATTATGGTTGTTGTTGACCGATTTTCAAAAATGTCCCATTTTATACCATGTAAGAAGACTTTTGACGCATCACACGTTGCTGCAATTTTTCTCAAAGAAATTGTTCGTTTACATGGTCTTCCTGTCTCAATTGTTTCCGATCGTGACGTGAAGTTCGTTAGTTATTTTTGGAAGACGTTGTGGGCTGCATTGGGTACCAAACTCTCCTTTTCTAGTGCATTCCACCCACAAACGGACGGTCAGACAGAGGTTATAAATCGAAGCCTTGGTAATCTACTTCGCTGTTTGGTTCAGGAACACACGGGCAGCTGGGATCTAGTCTTACCCCAAGCCGAGTTTGCTTTCAACAACTCTGTGAATCGCACAACTGGAGACACTCCATTTTCCATCGTTTATGGATTTAATCCTCGCACACCAGTTGACATGAATCAATTGCCTCTGCCAAACAGAGTAAGTGAGGCTGGTATGGATTTTTTTAGGTACATAACCACCTTGCATGATGATGTTCGGCGACACATTGCGATCCATACCGAGAAGTATGCGGCACGTGCAAATTTTAAAAAAAAAAATGTTCAATTTTCAGTGGGAGATCAGGTTTTGATCAGACTTCGTCCTGAACGTTTTCCTCCTGGAAGCTTCACCAAATTGCATGCACGCCGAGCTGGTCCATTTCCGATCCTAAAGAAATTGGGTCTTAATGCTTATTTGGTTGATCTCCCAGGAAGCTACACTTTCAGCCACATTTTTAATGTGGAAGACTTGACTGCTTACAAGGGCACAAATGTACAAGACCAAGGGGTTGCAGCAGAAACGGTCCCTCGCATTCCCTCTACTCCTCAAAACCATAACAATGTGGATGATATCCTTGATCATCAATTCGTTTCTACAAGGCGGGGAGGTTATTATAAGTTTTTAGTTCGTTGGGCCAAGAAGCCAATTTCCGAAGCTGTGTGGTTACAGGCTCAAGAGATTCAACGTCTCAATCCGGAATTATTTCACGCCTACACTCTACAGAACTTGCCGGAGTCAAGTTTTTGTGGGGCAGGCAATTGATGCATTTTGAAGAGGCCACTGCACGTGACCATGCATGAAGCCACACATCCTCTGTTCTGTTTTTTTTTTTTTTTTTTTTCCACTTATTTTGTTGTTTTTGCTTTGCAAGTAATGGTCTCAAAGTCCCCTGTTTTAAGCACCACTTTCCCTTATTGGTAGGAATTGCTTGTGGTGGGTGTTCTTGACTATGTTTTAGTGGAACCATCCCACGTAGTTAGAAGTTAATTTCCATATTTGTTAAGTTGCTTATTTGTAGGAATTATCAAGTTGTAATGTCTATATAAGCTCCCAAATTGCATTAATGAAGGACAGTTATCTTTTGAAAACCCATATTATTTGTCTTAGAGTGATTCTGAGTCTTTTGGAAGTGATTTTCAAAACCCTTTTAGGATTACAGTGAGATATTGTTTTCTAAAAGTTTTATCTCAAATTGGTTTGCACCAGAAAGGGTACTGAGAAAGTTGCATTATATATGCGTAACAACACTGTTACGCATATATGGTCTGCATATTACTTTTCTGTTTTAATTTGCAGTTTTCTCATTATTCTTTCCTTTGGGATATGGTCTCTGAATTTTCTGCTTTAATATTATTTTTTTCAAATAATAAAATAGTTATTTAAAGAAAAAAGGATTAATATTTTGTTATTAAAATGGTAAAAGTAAATAATATTTTTTTTCCAATTTATTAATTAAATAACTTTTTTTTTTGAAAAAAATAAAACATATTGCGATTAATAGTGTTTGTAAAAAGTAATTTTAAAAAACTGAAAACAATATATATAATGGGTAAAATAATTGTTTGGAGAAAGAAGTTATAGTTTGTTATGAAACTTGGTTTGAAAACAATAAAAAATAATAAATTATTAAAAAAAACTTTTTAAAAATCTGCAAAAAACAACTTCACATTTATTTTTTATTTTTGAAAATAAAATACAGTTTTATTAAAAAAAAAAGAAGAAGAAGAACCTATAAATTGTTTCAGCTCCTAGCATTTACCAAGATTGAGAGAAGTTATTATGAGAATTCTCATTTCATCAAATATAAGCCTCAATATGAATAGGAAAAAACATAGTAAACTGCAAAAGTTCTTTCAATTGAACCGCTCTGCTAGCACCAACAGAAGCTAAAATTATAAAATCTATGGGCTGGAGGGTATATAAGTTATAACTTTAACTTTGTCAATCTCAAGTGACAATGAAGAAAATCCCCAATGTGAACACCATTGAAACCTATGTACTGTGGAGATACCAAACAGAAACCTTTCTGAAAGTTGGTAGATAGAAAAAATCCGAAAACGAAAATATAAAGAATGTATATGGAGTTTGAAAGGCAGTATCAGGTTCATAACGGTTTGCTGATAAATTACCTTGAAGATAAACTTCCTACCTATCCCATAAATTTGATGGCAATTTTTTCCGGTTTAACTCCGTTGACGCAAGGAGGCAGTTCGGCTGGTGATGACCTTCTTAACGGATGGCTGTTCCTTTTCATGCTCGGACAATGACACAGCTTCAGCAAAGCTCTTCGACATTTTGTTCACAAAGTCATTAGATAATGAAATGGGATTCTGCTGTTCACTGACTACAACCACTGGAGGAGCTACTGGGTTCCCTTGCTGTCTGGGCCTGGCCTTCCTTTCCTGCATTGCTCTCTGCCGTTGCTCATAAAAGTAGAAATCATCTAGGATGGAAGAATGCACTTCATAGTTCTTGAAAATTTTCAACATCTCGATGCCATGATCCATTTCCACCTGCAATATTAGCAGTTCAAAAGCATATTAAGAAAACTATTTATCCCCCAAAACAAAGACAACTAGAAACAATCGAATCTAACTCTATAGAACACACACATGCACACACACACACACGAGAGTTGGATCATATCAAAACTGAGTTCTACTTTTAACACACTACATGAGGTATTTTCATAATGGAATTTGTATAGTGGAATATGTATATTAGATTGGCTTCACGTGCCAGGCTCATGCATGTACTAGTAGTGAAAGAACAAATCCCAGGCAGTACAAACCCACTTACAATTCATAAATACATTATGAAGAAAACAAATAAACAAGGGATCCAAGAATTATCATTCCACAATTTTGGAAATTACAAAAGCAGACATGATTTATGCAGAAATAATCCCTTGATCACCATAGCTCATTCAAGATGGAGCTACATATTTGCTGCAAAATCTGCAACATCTTGACATTCAGCATAAACGCAAAGAAGCACAATTTACATCAAAGCAAAGACTCCCTATGTCTGGCATGGTTTCGTGCCACACTTAAATACGAAAAAACACCAGGAGTGGCCATTAGTACTAGTCACAGCAGTAGATGGTGTTGCATAGCTTGACAAGTGCAAGTCGTCGCACCTAATAAGTTAAATAGTAGCAGAGTACCTTGCAACTAGTTAAGACCAAATAAGCTCTGAAGTGAGAGAAACAGTAGCTATCAAGAGCGCATACCACAAATACTACCACCATAAAAAATAACTTGAGACTAAATCATGAGTCCCAATGAACTCTTACCTCTTGAGTATCCCTACTGTTAGTAACTGGCTTGTTGTCATTATTTTCAAGTAGAATGTGACGAAACTGACTGTTAGGAACATCCTTAATTAAGTGCCACTTGACAGGGAACTGCCCAGACCACTTATCCTGCAGCCAATATTCCACACTCTTGTCAAAGTCTACAGGTCCCACCATCTCTGCCACTCCACAAAACTGGGCACTAGCGTTCACCTGCGTACAATTGAAAGATGCAAGAACGAGATCAGTTTATGACTTTCAAGCTCTTATTTATGGTACCAAAATGTCACTTCTCATGAGGAATGAAAAAGATAAACCAGTGAATGATTGCAGAAAGAATCTGCAGAGACAAAACAGTGAGAACTCCTTAAAACATTTGCCAGTACTAATTATAACAAAAGATTAAATACCCCATCTATCTCATACATTAAACAATAAAACCACAACATCTGTGAGCATTAATAATAACAAAGACCAGGTATGTCAGTTATTCCATACATTCAACAATAATACCACAAAAAAAGGGTAGAATAACAGAAATCAAGGAAAAAAGTAAATCAATACTGCAAGAGCAAGCCTGAGGAAAGTATACCATGTCCCAGAGGCCTTTTTTGTTTTTGTATGATTTTAACCAGTAAAGGGATCAGACTAACCAATCAGAAAATATTAGATCTACTTGTGTGTATGTGGAAGAGTAATGTGAGAGCGTCAGGCACGCAACCCAGCACAAGAATTACGGACCAATCCCAGTTCAAGTGTCAGAAATAAATAATAGCAACGGGCTGCACAAACAAGTGTGCACAAGAATGACAAATAAGACGATGATCATATCATTGCACAGCCTCGTTCTTGTAAGTGTCTCATTTTCTCAACAATCAACGTTTATAGCAAATTAGACAGCTTATCCTAAATTTGATAAATAATATATCAACTACCACAAAACCAAGTATTCAATATTTAAAGAAGGAGACCGGTGCAAATTACCGAAAACAACAGAAAAATCGGGCACGTCCCCTGTTTCTCCCTTGCTTCATGATAAGCAGCATCCAACTTTCTGTTGCCATTCGCAGTGCTTGCCCAGACACCATACTTTATGCTTTTGTGAACATTATCTTCACTATAAGATTTGATGATGAAGAACTTTGCATCTTTGTAGTCTGTGACAAAATCCAATCGGTTGTAAGACACTCTAGGAATGCCATCAATTGTGCCATTCTTGCTACTATCAAGAGCAGATCCATTTTCCATCATCTGGACTTTTGGCTTAAATGCCCTTGGTCCTCTATTCCGCTCACTTATTGTATCAAGGGTAACAGTACAACTACATGAAAAGTCATTGCATTTTCCTCCTTGTCTCGCTTCATTGAGTGTGGGCCATTTCTGACCATCCATTCCCATACTAGAAGTGGAGACACTTCTATAATCAGAGTCTAGATCACTTCGACCAAGAGATAACCTTCTGTAGCTGGAGCCTGAACAAGATCCAAACCCATAAAATGATCCTTTTTGTTGAGAAGCCTGCATAGAATTTCACTGTTAAACATTCATTATACATAAATCAGAAATAATTGTTCAATATGGTTGAATGAACATATTAAAGCTGTTCAATTGGCTCTATCAGAGTAGTGTCAGAATCAGATGATTCTTACACTAGAAAAGGTTTTGAAATTTGTCGTACATTCCTACCACATATTTTTGGGTCTAGCAGCTGCTAGCATTTTTTTATACATAAATGTGCTTTTGTCGTCCAACAAGTGACACCTACATAAACTAATGGTAGCATGAGAGAAATCCTACAAGCCAATGTACAACAAGTTTTAAAGTTCCTGTCACGGCAATAAAAGGAAAAAAAATAAAAGAGCATATTTAAGACTACAATACTTTAAACAAAATATTTTTTTTAGATAATTTGGTATGCCACTCAGTAGAAGCTCCTCACCCAATGTTCAACTCATCTGAACTTACACACGTTCCTCTTCCCATTATAGCACAGAAACATCCACAGATTTGGATAGGTATGAAAGCACTTCTAAGTTTGAAATTTGAGCCATCCAAATATCAGAAACAACAAACAGATAAAAAAAAAAGAGAAGAAGAAGAAAGAAGCTAGTTTCTAGAATCTTAGAACAATGCGCACAGGTAAGAAATCTACCATTCCAAAATCATCTCCAGACAATGATAATGACCCGGTTGGTTTCAGAGAAGGAGCTGCTAATGGCAATTGAAGCAAAGACTTCTTCACATTCAAAGGTTTTGCCCAATCTGACCATATTCCTCCCTCATATCCTTGATGCAAAAAATTAAGCCCACTAGAGTTTGGAAAAGAGTTGTCTCCCCAACCAGAAGATCCCAGTGGAGATGAGTAACTGGATCTCAAGCCAAATCTTTTTCCATTCCCTTGCAGATCAACATGTACTGGCAACTTTGCTTGAGAAACTTGAGTCGGTGAAAGAATATATGAGCTGTTTGGAGAAACAGGTTGCTGATAACAAGAAGGATCAGGGAGAGAGAGTTCTTGTTCATTGTATAAATGGTCATGACCCCTTGCAGAAGGCAGCTGTTTAGCAATTGGAATATATGGTCTACTCAGCATATGAGGGCTGTATCCATATGCCACAGATGAAGATTCATTGAGGATTCCCTACATTAGAGAAATCGAACAAAGAAAAAAAAAATTGCTGAGATGCACTAAAAGATGAGAAACATCAGAAGTTGTAAAAGATGAGAAAACAACAAAAGTTGTAAATACAAAGGGATTTACACACATGAGAACCATTATCCAGGCCTTCAGCATTACCATACGGAAGAGGCGCACCCTGTTTAACAGCTGCATTCTCATAACAAAAGCAATATAAGAAATACGACTATTGTGTGACACAGAAGCAAAAAGTAGACAAACTCATGCCCCATGAATATGCCAAATTACCTAAGCAACGATAACCCACACAGTTATTATCAGCAGGTCACACTTCACATTCATAAAATTCTTCTACCATCTAAATCCCATACAAAAGAAAAGATTACTAGAAAAGAGTAAAAACATGTATGCCTAGCAGAAAACCAAGCAATCAAACATGTCCATACAGCCCAACGTCACTTAATCAAAGAGGTGGGAGGTGGCGATGTTTTGCTTTTCTCTTTGATAAATAAATAAATTGAATAAAGCGATGAAAAAGAGGAAAATCAGGTATATGGAAGTGCTACACTTTACCTACTAGGAAGGTAGGAAGTACAAGATAAAAATAATCTAAAAGGTTATCATGCAAGAAAGCAAGAACATCCTCTCGAGTCCCATCAAAACAAACGAATACGTAATAAAATCAGATTTTATTTCAAGTAAACAATCCCACTGAAAGCATGACTATTTCATCCCTTCCATAGTCATCAACCTCTTACCTAAGCCTCACATTCCAATGTTCCAACAATCCCAAGGATGAGTTAGGAATAACTCAATCCACCAAATAAGTTACAGACAAAGGCTTTACAACCGCATTGTCATTTGGCAATGAAATAAAAATAATTTTACATTGCAGGGTCCGATAATAGTCCCCTGTTTAGAGTCTGGTAAAAAAAAAAGTTGAGAGATTTTTAGGTGTTTCGCAGTTTCACCATCTCTTGCATGCTTGCAACATGTGTTAAAAATAAATTTGCCTCTCTTGATTCAGTTAGGATTTGAACCGCAGTTGTCCTTCCATACAAAGGAAAACCACTTTAAGAGGCACTTGAGTACAACAAATATTCTTCTACGGAAAACTACCCTTTCCTTCCTTATAAGTACCAAGTAATAATTTTTAAAATGACGACCTTCAACTTCTTACTTGTAATATCTTTTCATCTAAAAACATTTTGACCCATCTCCTCGCCCTTTTTCCGGATAAAGAATCAAAATTCAAAAGCATTAATTATGTAGATAATATTTATTGTTCTTGCAAATTTCAAAGTTCCATTAATCAGCCTACTCGAATAAAAACGAATAAGTTGTGTCAATTTCACGTAATTGCCTTCAGCTATGCTAAACAAAATAGGAAAAGCAATTATCGAAGTTCCTTCTCTATACCAAACATCCTTCCAAAAGAGAAACTGGCTTAACATGATCGATAAAATAACAAATATGTTATCAAAACAATCCACTAGTCTGGTCTAATACCGATCCAACACATAATCCAAGTTACAACTCAACTACACAAAGTCCCAGACCTCCCAACCAAAGTCAAAACTGAAGAAGAATCTTAACAAGCAATTAAGGTTTTAAATTAAAACACAAAGATAACAATTGTTCACATAAGGAATACTTGTTAGAACCCATAAATCGACCGATATCTACATGCAATCAAATCTTTCAAGCCTCATGTGTATTAATTGCAAATCTTAAACAAGTTAAATCTCAAGAGTAATATAAAGAATTAACCTCCACTGCAGACTGATGGTGCCTGCGGCGAAAACATACTGGGTACGTAGCCAGTCTTATGGTATCCAACAGAACTCAAGGATCCTGATTGATCTACATAATCCCTCTGAGAACCAATTGTAACAGCATCCTGTCAAGAATCAAACACATTTTAGTGAATTATACACGAAAGGGTATCATTAACAAACTCAAAAATGCATAAACCAATTGAAAAACCACCTATAGAAGAACATGAAACTACCTGACTATTCAACATGTTTGGATTCAGAGTCTTATCTTTATTAGCCATGATCAGAAAATTCAAGACTTCAGCAGAATCTAAAAAAAATGAGGACATAAATGGTCAAAATCCAAGAATGCATATATGTATATATGTGTGTGTGTATATATATATATATATAAGAGTGCACTCAACCAACCAGAAAAACTAGTTAAACCAAAACAAAAACCTAAAAAAAAAAATAACAAAAATGTAAGCACGCACACGGATATTTGTGATCATAAGCATCCATTATCAGCAAACTAACACGAAAAACTCGAAATTGTCACGAAATTTTGAGAGTGAATTGTTGCAAGAAATGCAGAAAATGTGTGGTGCACTAGTTATATAGAAACGTAAACTGTAAATTGCACGCATACCAATTGATTCAAACAATAAAAAATAGAAGATAATTCCAATCATCATTTTTAGTGAAACTGGTATCATTAAAATCTACAAAAATATATGGAAACTGACAAATCAGAGTCTCTATCTTACCAAGAAAAGACCTGAATAAAAGGAAATATCCACACACGCACACAGTCACAGAGACACAGTTAAATGATCCCAACTCAGTCGTTGAACACAATCACTCACTGGGTCGTCTTAAATTATTCATAAAAAATCAATAAATAAAAATAATTTTTTTTTAACAATGACACAACATGAAGCTCGGGACACTAGCAAAATCCATTAAATTCCAACAAAAATATAAACAAATAGTCCCAATTTATACAACATACCATTAGAGATTAACCGATCAGAACTCGGGTGGGCCATTGCTATATACAGCAATGTGTACACGAATATATATATATATATATATATATATATATATATATATATATATATATATATATATTTGGGCTGCGTTTTTGGTGGGTTTATGGTGAGATTTTGGTGGGTGGATTTTATGCAATAAAATTTAATATTTTTAAAAAAACAAAAACACAAAATGGAAGAGAAAAAGTTTTTGCTAGATTGGATAGAAGTTACTGGTTAGAAGAAGTTTTGTTTGTGTGTGTATGCAATGCAAGTGATGAGAAGGGCATTACTGGACACACACACACACACACACAAATAATATCTGTCTAGACTTCTGCATTTACGGTCATTAACATTGGAAGAGGTTTCGAGCTTTTGGATTTTGTCGAGTTGGCAAGACGTCACTCGTCCACCTGCTCAACATGCAACACCCCTTCTATTCTCTGCAATTCTCTCTCTCGCCTTATACGTTGCCGTTGGGTTTTCAATTTTTTTTTTAAATATTTATTATTGATTTGTTTTCTAAAGATGTTTATTGATTTATTGTTATTGTTGCCTTGTGCTGCCAGTAGTACTAGTAACACCAGCTTTGGGGCCTCACTGTTTTTAATATTGAAGCACTTTTTGGTTAAGCAGAACATACTTTGTCTCGATTGTGTTCGAATTTATTTATATGGTCCATATATGCTTTTTAATTAACAAGATAAAATCTTTGTATACGAGGGTCTCATGACATTACTCGGTATTTCCTGTTCAACCGGAATGTTAATATGTATAATAAACGTTGTGAAAAACCGAATTAATTGTAATGTTATTAAAGTGTTAACTGGATTAGATAGTTAACTGCATTGAGTCATGGCCCTTATGTTACGTCTCTGATTATATAACATTATGGCATATAAATTATAACTACTATATAAATTATATAATATTATATGGTGAATAATAGTGTTAGTTTACAACTTACATTCCATATTATTTGTGCATAAATTTATATTAAAAATTTGGACAAGTTTGTTGTTGTGGTAACATTTAATTGGGAAAATTAAAGCATTTTTGTTTTCTAACTAAATTGAATGGTTTAACGATGAAAAAGAAGGTGGAAGTGTTAGGAGAGAGAGAAAAATAAAGACACAAATATTTACGTAGTTCGGCACAAACTTGCCTACATCCACGGAGCACACCCACTTTTACTATTTTAGAAAAAAATTACAAGCTTTCAACTCTCTGAATTTTCTCTCAAAGCTTTCTCTCTCTCTCACACTTCTCTTCCTCACAATTGCTCTTGGTGTGTTTTGCCATTACACTTGATGGGTATTTATAGGGAGGAAAAGAGAGCAAAGCACCCACCAAGGAATGATTTTGCTTCTCATCCTCCAAACATAATAATGGTTCAACAACTAATTGAACTTTAGCTCCATCAATTTCCACTTGCTTTTGTCTCCTCACTTTGGCTCCACTAACCTTGTCTCCATCAAGTTTGCTTTACTAACAAGGACTTTTCATATATATGCACACAGACACGAGAGAGAAAAGGACCTTGCTAGAAATATTTCTAGGGTGTGTGGTTCTTCTCTAACTAATGACTTGGAGAAATATCTTGGAATGCCCCTTGTGCATGGTAGAATCAATCAGCACACTTATAGTGATATTGTGGACAAGGTCCAAAGGAAGCTTACAGCTTGGAAGAATGCTTCTTTAAGCCTTGCTGGAAGAGCTGTCCTCATTAGAGCTATTATCATTGTCTTGTCTTCTTACACCATGAAAACAGTTAAGTTCCCTGCAGATATTTGTCATAAACTAGACAAAATCAATAGGGACTTCTTATGGGGCCACTCTAGTGATAAAAAGGTTGTACACCTTGTTAATTAGAAGACTGTGTGTATGGAAAATCAGAGTGGAGGGCTGAGTATCAAGGTTATGAAGAACCTCAATCGATCCCTCATTGCCAAGTCCAGTTGGCGCCTGATTCAGAATAATAACAACTTGGGTAGTGAGATGATTAGGTGTAAATACCTTAAGGACAGACCCAAGGTAGATTGCTTGAGTGATAAATGCAATAGCTCCTGCGCTTGGAAGGGAATTGCTTATGGTGTGAAATGCAAATTAGGTAAATTGTACTAGAGAGTTGGAGATGGTGCTGATGATTTGTTTTGGACTGACTCTTAGGTCCCTAATGTTGGTCCCCTGCAAACTTATGCTCTTAAAGAGCTGGATCAAAATCAGCTGAGTAGAAAGAGTGTAACTTCATTATTGAAGAGCTGTGGAACTACAATCTTCTGTGTGAGCACCTCCCTGCTAACATAGTTAATCACATCACTTCTATTTATGCAGGTAAAGCTAGCAGTGGCAAGGATATAATCATTTGGGAGCTGTCTAAGGATGAGAATTTTTATGTTAAATCAGCTTATAAATTCATTTCTACATATTATAATTCTAGCCCTTGAAAATGGAGGAAAATATGGAGCTTGAAAATTCCTCTCAAGCTTCATATGTTCCTTTGGAGTCTTTGTCATGGCAAAACTCTAACTAATGCTCAGAGGAGCTTGAGGGGTATTACTAGTGTGCTGCACTGCCCTAGGTATGAAGGGGTACTTGAAAACCTTGATCATCTTTTTAGAACCTACCCTACGTCTAGGAAAATTTGGGAGAGCTGTTGTAGGAACTCTACCATAGACAATGCTTTTTGTGGTGACTGGAATCAATGGCTGTGGAATAATTTGAATGTTGATTATGAGGTGTTGGGTTTAGGTCCCAACAATGTGGTGTTTGATTGGGTTCTTAAGTACTTATAGAAGTGGAAATGCTCCAAAGTGTTTGAGGAGAATTTTTGCATTCCTTTGGACCCCAACAAAGTGATTATGGGGGCTTTGAAGGAATGGATCCCTAGCTGTAAGGAGGAAGCTGACATTGATAGGAACTGCCATCAAATTGCTTGGCAGCCATCCCTTAACGATTGGGTTAAGTTCAATGTTGATGGGAGTAGAAGAGGTGCTGATGAAGTTATTGTTGCAGGAGAAGTCATCAGAGACTTGGGCAAGAACTGGTTGAAGGGGTTTGTAGATAAGAAAGGTTATGGCAGTGTGCTAGAAGCATAAATGTGGGGGATATTTGAAGGTTTAAAACTTGCTTGGGACTCTGATTTCAGAAGAATCAACCTTGAATATGATTCCAAAAGTGTTATTGATTTGTTGAATAGGGAGGTTAATCCTAATCACCCATTTTTTAGCATCCTTAACTGTTGTAGATTGTACCTCAAGAAGGACTATAATTATTCTTTTGGCCATGTGTTAAGGGAGGGAAACAAGGTTGCTGATGAGTTGGTTGTTGTAGCACCCCCCGACCCGACCCGGCCGGACCGACCCGGGGCGCGCTACTCGGACTTTCAAATTCTTTCAAAACTTCATTTTACATTTTAAAATCGTTGTGAGCCCATAAAACATTTTAAACTTTTTACGAAAATCCGGCAGAGTACTGTTTGTTTTTCGGACTTTCCAAAAACCTGTTTTCTACAAATCAATTCAATTCCAATTTCAATAACACTTCAATATCAATTTCGAACAATTGCGCACTCTGCCGTTTAGTGCGACTTATCAATCACAATTTATAAAATAAAACAAACAGACCTTGATATTTACAAACAGTTTTAATAATAAAAGACATAAATCATAAACTAATTAATTACAAAACATTTTACAAAACGTATTTACAAATTTCCTGTATATGCATGCTTTCAAAATATATATACACATAACATAAATATAGCTACCCAACTGTACAATCTCTGTGACTCGGTCTGCAACTTGCTCTTCCTTCAATCTTTCGCCTCCTCTGGATTCTTGGTACCTACGCGTTAGAAACAAACTAACGCGCTAAGCATAAAGCTTAGTGGGTGTACTAAAAATTCAATTAAATAAATTACAATATAATTATTCTTTAAAGAAACAATAAACCACATTATGAGTTTTATTTCTAAATCACTTTCAAAACAATTAAATTTCAGAATCAAAGCATTAAACACTTTCAATCACTTTAATTTCAATAAGGAGATCAATATACAAATGCTATCAATAAAATCATTCCGTACACTTTTCAATTTCAATCAATTTTGGCCCACTAGAATACTAAACATTCTAGGACTGGAATATGGGTCCACGTGATTGTCCGAGATTGCCCCGCAACAACAATCACTAATATCATCGCGATTGTCCGAGATTGCCCCGCAACAACAATCGCTAGAATCATTGTGATCGTCCGAGATTACCCCGCAACAACGATCACTAAATCGGTGTGATTGTCCGAGATTGCCCCGCAACAACAATCACACAATAATAACGGCGCAGTACTGCTCAGTAAAACCCAGCTGGTATACCAACCTCCTATATCCATTTCTATGTCTAAGTATCTTAGGGTCGTTACAATAAACGATTTTCACAATCAAGTCCAAAATCAACATTTAATCAACACATCTCAAATTTTTTTATACAATATTCTTCAAGAAAATAAACAATAATCATATAAAAGTCTAAATCAACTCTTTAAAACAAATTTGAATTATTCGAAATGCAATCAAGTATATCAAGCATCAATTTCACATATTTTTATACAAAAATCGAAAACGAAGATGTTCAACGAAATCGAAAACTACAACGAAATCGAAACGAAACGAAAACGAAACTAAAACGAAAACGTAAATGAAATTCTTCTCAAAACGGTTTCGAAAACGAGAGTACACCTACTTGGAATCCGTGTTTTCGTTCGACAAACCGCGGTTCCACGATTTCTTTCCCTTCTCTTTTTCCTTTCTCCTTCTTCCTCTTTTTCTTTTCTTTTCTTTCTTCTTCTTCTCTCTTCTTCTTCTTCTTTTTCTTCTCTCTTTTCTCTCCTTTTCTCTCTTTTTTCTCGGTTCTTTCTCTCTCTGTTCTGGCTTCTCGCTTCTGCGAGAAGCTTCTATTTTTTTTATATTTTTTTCGCCATCGCGACCGCCGTCGCGACCTGTGGTCGCGGCACCAGGTCGAATGGTCGCGATGCTCTCTGCCCGTTTTTGACACTTTCATCGCGAGCAGTCCATCGCGACCTGTGGTCGCGGTGGCTGGTCGCGTTGCTCACTGCCAGGTTTTGCCATTTTCATCGCGAGCAAGCCATCGCGACCTGTGGTCGCGGTGACTGGTCGCGGTACTCACTGCCAGATTTTGCGTTTTTCACCGCGAGCGAGCCATCGCGACCTGTGGTCGCGGTGACCAGGTCGCGATGCTCTCTGGTCCAGTTTTCCAATTTTTCATTTTTCACTATTCAATCCGGTCCGCTGGAAATCATAAAATAACCATACATTTAATTACATTTACACCCCCTCAAATAGTAAAATTTTATTTTCACATATTTCATATATATCAAAAATTCATCACCCGAAATCCGGGATGTTACAGTTGTGTTTGGTCAGATGCTAGATGTGGATGTTTTGGTTTTTAAGGATCCTCCATCTTGTGTAGTCTCCTTTGTTTTGGATGATTGTAGGGGCCTCACTACTAGTATGATGATTTGCTCTACTGGATAGTTAGGTTGTTGTAGTTTGTTTCTGGGCAGTTGCCCTCCACTTTACCAAAAACAAAAAAAAAGACTTTTCAGTTTTCACTCTAACTTGTGATTGGTTCTATTAAAAATTTAATTAGAAGTACTTGATGTAAAAAAAAAAAGTCACAGTATTTTATTAATATCTTAATATTACTTGTATACTTCAAATTCTTAAGAACAAATAACACTCGAATTTTTTGAGATTTGTCTATTTACAAGCAAAATCAACCTTTGAGTTTATTCGGCAAAGATCTTCCCTGTCGTTAGTCAAACTCCATTAAATTTAACAGTTAATCATGTTTGATAATTAAAAAAAAAAACCAAAACACCTTCAAATTAGTATTAAAATTTTATTAACTAAAAAACTGGAAAAAAAAAAAGGCTTCGCCGACCCAAATCTAGCTCGCGAATTGGGTTTGAGAACCCAGAGATGGTTCACAGACTCAGGTTTGCAAATCCACGGTCACCGCCCATGGAGATGGAGATCCACATTGGAGCTCCACTTTTATATATATATATATATATATATATATATATATATATATATTTTAAATGGATCTCAACCATCCATCACCTTAAAGATGGATGGTTGACATTCATTTTTAATTTTTCAATTTTATTTAATAAAAAAATTAAAAAGCTTGAAAATACGAAACTACCATTGCGCTTGTTAAGTTTGATAAAATTTCACTAACGATAGAGGAGATTTTTATCAATGAACCTAAAGGTTGATTCCATTTGTAGATAATCAAACATCGGGGGGTCTAAGTGTTATTTGCTCAATTATTAAATTAATATATCATATGTCAATTGTATAATTGAATCGACAAGATTAGGTTGGTCCAGTAGTATGTCTCTCCTACTTATATTAAATTACAGTTTTATCTTTTATTTTTATGGGTGCCGAATCTTATATTATATTCAAGAACCTTAATGTTAGAGCACAAAAATTTATTACTGTATTTTAGCAATTGCAATTTATTAGATATCAATTCAACAAATATGCTAGTCTCATCATTTATTGGATTAGTTAAAGAGATATTGCATTAGTTAAACACGAGATCAATTGTATTAGAGCTAGCAATACGGGTCACAATGTAACACTCCTTGACCCAACCCATCTGAATCGACCCAGGGAACGCTACTAGGGTTTTCAAAACTTTTCTTAATTCTGTTTATAATCTAAAAACCATATAATTTATAATTTAAAAACCTTTTCGAGTGAGCCCATCAAATCAGTTTTAAAAATTTCAGTAGAGTTTCCTTTATTTTTCTGATTTCCCAAAACATGTTTCAAATAAAAACTCAAATAATATAATTTCAACACTTCAAATTTCTTTTCCAATCAAATGCGCACTCTGCCGTTTAATGCGACTTCCAAACATATTCAGATAAAACATTTCATAATTTAATACTTACAAATCTTTGAAATGAAAACGGAAACCATAAAATAATTATTTACAAAACTTAAATATATAATACAATTACAATTCTCTGTATATGCATGCGTATCAATTATAATAGACAACAATATATATATATATAACAACACAATATTTTCACATAACAATTGTAATTCACAAATCGAATTTAAACTAAACTAATATAAAAATTCAATCGATATTAGGAAAACATATATACATAATTTCATGGAAATTCAACGATTCGTTTATTCGATATTCTAAAACCATTTATTTCAACATATTCAATGAATCAAAATACGATTAAATCGAAATTATTCAAATAGAAAAACAATATAAACATATATTTACTAAATTATCCAAAATCTCAAATTCAAACTAAAACACATAAATATTTCAAAAATGTGTGTACACCAACCTGGATATCGTTTTTACGCCTTTTTCCTTTTGGGTTTCTCCCTTTTTTCTTTCTCTTTCTCTTTTTCTCTTTCTTCTTCTCTTTTCCTTTTCCTTTCTCCTTTTCCTTTTCTTCTTCTTCCTTTTCTCTTCTTCTCTTCTTCTTCTTCTTCTTCTTCTCTTTCTTCTTTTCTCTCTCTTTTCTTTCTTTTTCTTTTCTTTCTCTTTCTTTTCCTCGGTCTCTCTTTTCTTTTCTGTTTTTCTCGATTGCTTCCACCGCCTCTTATTTTTTTTATAAACTTTCGGTCATCGCGACCTGTGGTCGCGCTACCTAGTCGCGTTGCTCACTAGAGTGATTTCCACCGCTTTCATCGCGATCATCCATCGCGGTACCTGATCGCGCTGGTGGTCGCCATGCTCACTGTCCGAATTTGACATTTTCACCGCGAGCTAGTCAACGGGATCTCTGGTCGCGGTGCTCACTGCCAAAAATCACCATTTTTCACCGCGAGCGACTCATCGCGATCTCTGGTTGCGGTGAGTGGTCGCGGTACTCACTGCCCAGTTTTCACCCTTCTCTTCATGCGTTATTTCTAGACCGTTCCATCTGGTTCACCTGGAAACCATAAAAATATACATACATTTAATTACGTTTTACACTCCTCAAATCATAAATTTTATATCTACATATTCAAAATTAATTATTCGAAATTAGGGATGTTACACACAATCTGCGAACTCGATACGAATCCGAGAAAAAAAAAGGGTTGAAGTTGATCTAAACAAACTCGAATTAGTAATTGGGTCAACCGGTGTAACCTATTTATAGAAACATGTTGTGTTGAGTTCAATTAAGTGGGTTGCGGGTTGACCTGTGTAACTTTAAGAGGAAAAAATTATAACTTTAAAATTATTAGGGATATTATTATAATTTTACCTAATAGTAAATAAACAAATTATTTTTTTTTATATTATATAAATAAATAAATTTTACATGAATAGGTTAGACGGGTAAATCCATGTAATCCATTTAAATAAACAGGTTATAATGGGTTCAAGGGAATTGATACGTTTAAATAAACAGGTCGTGTCGAGTTTGAGGGGATTGATTCGTTTAAATAAACGAGCCGTGTTGAGTTTGACATAAACGAGTTTGTGTTATGTCAGGTTGAGTCAAACACGACCCACAAACTTGTTTTCCTACAGTAAATTTTATATACAAGTAAGTGGACACCTCGGTTTTTATTTTTAATTATTACAATTTAGGAATTGGAGGAGAAGGACAAAATTCAAATCACAAGAGACACATTATTGGACCAACCTCATATCATATCAAATGCCCTTTACTTATAAGTTGATTTGTCTTCGGTGAGTTTATGTTAATAACACTACTCGAGTTATATGATAGCACAATCCTTCATTTCTTTAATCAAATTCTTTAGATTAGAAAGTGTGGGCTACTAACACACCTACTCTTAATTCAAGTAATATACATATTCTCTTTCATGTTTGCGGTGAAAATTCAAGTCATACCAAGCGCATTTATTAATATATGTAGGGAGATTTTTATCTATGTCATTGTGAGAGTATATATCTCACGGTTATAGAAGTAGTACACATACAATGCTTGATATCAACAGGTCCGAACATGCATATAGTGCTTGACCTCATCAATTATCCGGTTGTGGAGTAGCTATTCGAGCTAGGTATGTAGTGTTTGATCTTGCATGTCCTAATGCATAGCTGATTTGGCCCTGCGCAGATTCATGAGCTTCTACTTTAGTTTAGGATTCGAAATAATAATAAAATGTGTAGTGTTTGATCTCGATAGATGTTTGATCTCAATAGGTCTCAGTTGCACGTATAGTGTTTGATCCCGCAAATACTTAATCTGATAGGTTCCAACCACACATATCCTTAATCTCAGTAAGTTTTGGCAGGTTTCGGCCACTAATATAGTTTTTAATCTCGCAGATGATTGATTTCATTAAGATATTAGAAACCTTTAACCTGATGTCATGTTTTAAAAGAAAAAAAAGTGTGCACTATTGACACAAATTCATTGAAAAAAAAAAGAAGCAAAATTTAGGTAAAATTTGTCAAAATTGGGAAGAATCATTAGAAACCATATGCCATTCCCGTATTTGATAGGTCCCATCCCATCTCAGCATCATCGCCAGCTGGACCGCCCAATTCATCCAAGATTTTACACCAGACGGTGCGGTGTTTCTCCAACTTGGACACAAGTTACCGTGTATAAATACAAATCGCGCCTTCATATTTGAGCCCGTCACTGCCTCCTATTATAGACCATAATACAACAAAACCTCACGCTCTCTCTTCTCGAACCTAAAACCGGGAAGCTCTTGCGCCGTCTCTCTTCATCTCGTCGCCGCCGCCGCCATGTCTCAGGTAGCTCGTATTACTGTTCGTACAAATTTTTATTGTTACGTTTCAATTTCAACCCTAGTAGATCTAAATGTCTCGTCACCGTATAATTATTCGATTCAAGTGGATTTTTTTTTAGCTGGGGTTTCGTACAATATTCATTTCAATTCTGCGTTATTGTTCCGTCGATCTATTGAAACTACCGAGTTACGATGTTTTAATTTGTAGCACTTTTTAATCGTTATAAAACGTGGATTTGTAATCGAAGCACTTAAAATATTAAATTGTTGCCTAAGTTTTACGACATTATTTAGAGATTTTTTTTTTCTCATCGTTTCTACGGAACCGTGTTTGTTTGGTGTCAGGTGGATAACAGAAATTCCTCAGCAGCCAAGCGGGCTAGAACTGATGGTATGCAATGTTCTTTTATTTGTTTAGAGATGTGTAAATATAAATTGTTTGGTAATATAATCTGTAATGGAAACGAATTTGTGCACCTGAATGATAAAACATCACCATATTGAAAATTATTTTTGATTCTATCTATTTTTGTAAGAATTTGCGTACGATTTCTTTGTTATTCTTTTTCTATGGCCGAGGTTACACGGATAGATGTTATGTGTTCAGGTGGATGCTTTCCCCTGACTGAAAGTGCGTACCATGTTCGTTTAATGACGTGTGTAACTTTCCCTTCCATGAAATACTAAGATGTGTTCATCAATTTTGCTCTCTGTAGGTAGTCGCAGGGAAGATGATTGGACCTGTCCAAGCTGCGGCAATGTCAACTTTTCTTTCAGGATGACTTGCAATATGCGTAATTGCACTCAACCCAGGCCGGCTGATCATAACTCAGTAAGTCCTGAACTGTTCTTTATAGTATCTACTATCTGGAATATATGGATGCCATATATTTTATTTGCATTTTGTTCTTTCAAAGAAGAAATTGATAGAAGTTCAAATAATAGTGCACATTCTATTAGAGTTGTTATGAATTTAACTTAAATTTTGAAGGGTTGAATTAAGATACAAGTATATTTCTATTTGTCATTTGTTATTAGATTAGGTTCTACTGGAGTTGACAATTCCAGTACCAAAATAAATAACTTGATGTAAATACTATTTAGCAAGTACTCCCTGACCTCAAGTTGAGGTTCTCTGTTGGATTAGAGAATGACTGATCTTCACTTCAGTATCGAGAAAAGTCTCATCTGTGCTTATTCACTTCAGAGGCATATTTTATTTGAATCAAGTCTAAGTACTCATAATCACTCTGATATTAACAAAATTCTGTTGGTGATGAAGGTGACTGATCTTCGTAGCAATATCAAGAAAATTCTTTTATTTCTGCTTATTTAGTTTGAAGGCATATTGTCATTGAATAATTTTTCAATGCCCATAATCATTGGAATTTCAGTAATATAATTAGTTTTTGTAGTGGCAAGTATGAAGATGCTCTGTTGTTTTACTATTACTGGTGTTTGACGTCTATTGAAAAATTGGTTTCTCTTATGGATGGTCTCCCACTTATCTTTTTTGCTTTGGTTGGTCACACTTGGGCAAGTAGACCTGTATTCTTGTTTACTAAGAAACCTAAAAAAGGGAGTTGCAACCTAATTACATAGTAGCTAAAATATATTTTTTGCCCAAAGAAATGCAGGAGTATAAAAATAATGGAAACACATTTTAACAGATTAGTTATCTGCTGAAAGAAGTGGTCAGAAGTTTGTGAATGTTGGTTCATGGTCTTGCATCTGTAAATATCCATTTAGTTTTTAAACACTCTCTCATTGTGCATGCACTATTGTCTATTGTGTTAAGTGATGCTCTGTTGTAATTCTTGTAGTGAGTCATTGCCTTATATGTTTGTTAATTTTCTATTAGACTAGTAGTTCTGGATGATTTTGATTATAGTCTTTTTAATGTTCAATAATATTTTTACCAGAAACCTGCTGCAAAGCCCATGCAACCACAAAATTACTCATCCTCAGCTCCTTATGTTGGTTCTGGTGCCCCCTCCTCTATGTATCTGGGCATGCCACCTTATGGTTCTTCTCTTTTCAATGGGTCATCTATTCCTCCATACGATGTTCCATTTTCTGGGGGCTCTGCCTATCATTACAACTATGGTGGCCGCCTTTCTGCTGGAAGTCCTTATCGACCACTGCATATGTCTGGACCAGCCCCTTATTCTGGTGGATCTATGATGGGAAACGGTATGTTTTTCTACACCCCTGCTCCCCATCCCTATTTCTCCTTTAATTATTTTATTTGCATTTTGTTTTGTTCATTGATGCAATTTCTTCATTTTTGCTGTTGTTTGTACTGATTGCCCATATAATTTATCATCTTTATAAGTGCATATTCACATAAGGAGCCGGTGCACACAATAACATGTTTTCTGCTTCTGCAGTAATCGGGTGATCACCTTTTCTTTTCTTGCAGGTGGGATGTATGGTATGCCACCCCCCCTGATGGATCGCTATGGCTTAGGTCTCCCCATGGGCCCTGCTGCAATGGTAATTTCAGAAATTCTCTCTTTTGACGTTTTTGTTGCTGTTGGAATTTATCACGTGTGCCGAGTCTCGTGTTAGTTGCTTCTATGTCATGCAAGGGCAATCATTTATGCATGTGCACTCTGATGAATCTGATGGATTTGTGTTAAAATATAGTAATTTTTGTTAATTAAACATCCTCGCTTCTCCCTCAGTTTTTCTGCCTTTCTGTGAGGAGGTATCCCCTTTTTTTTTAAGCTTTTGGTAGTTTGTCATGTTTCCAATACTGTTGAACAGGGGCCAAGGCCAGGATATTTCCCCGATGATAAATCTCATCAGAAAAAAGGTGTGGGTTTGTCATATCTTTGCTATTAATAGACTACAGACAGTGACGACTTGTGTTGCACTAACTTTGATGTTTTCCTCTGCCAATGTTCCTCTAGATGCGACGCGTGATAATGACTGGACATGCCCGAAATGTGGAAATATCAACTTTTCTTTTAGGACAGTTTGTAACATGAGGAAATGTAATACACCTAAGCCTGGATCCCAGGTTTGTGCTTTTGTCTTGCTTGCATTATTTTCAGGCATGGCATAGTTTTCTACCTTTTCTTATTACTTAATTTCTAATTTCTTATGATATTTTCTTGCAAATGCAGGCGGCAAAATCTGATAAAAATTCAAGTGAGTGCTCATAAATCTATAAACATGGTTGGATTTTAATTTATTGATTGATACTCAAATGTCTCATGCCTTTCAGAACAAAAGATGCCCGAAGGTAGCTGGAAGTGTGAGAAGTGCAACAACATAAATTATCCATTTAGGCCCAAGTGCAACAGACAGAATTGTGGGGCTGAGAAACCAGCCGAGTCAAAGAAGTCCCTTTCACCAACACCAGAAGAAAATGATCAGG
Organism: Xanthoceras sorbifolium; assembly: GCA_003430845.1. Lineage (NCBI taxonomy): Eukaryota > Viridiplantae > Streptophyta > Magnoliopsida > Sapindales > Sapindaceae > Xanthoceras > Xanthoceras sorbifolium. Next base: position 13,108,610 of record CM010621.1, read on the forward strand.
TCTGTCATGTGATGCATTTATTTTGTATTATCTTTTGTTCTTTGAAATTGTTGTTTTTGTCAATAACATTTGTTGATATTACAAACTTTAAGAATTTAACTTCACAAACCATCTATGGTAAAAGTAATTTTTCCGCAGAGGCTAGCTATCTTCCCATTCCCTTCTCCCTCTCTTTCTCCCACCTCCTCTACCCTCTTCTGCAGATTAGATCTTGCTATGCACCTCTTTAATTGTCTTCTGTTTTTCTTTTTTTGCATCCATTGATTTGCAATTATCTACTGTTCCAGTGAGTACTAGGACATGTTTGAGGGTTGAGAAGGTCCAGGGTTGTCGTCCAGCATTGCTCAATATGGGTGTCTGAAAGTCAGTCTTGTCGTCTTCATGTTGCAGCGGTTGTCAAGTTACTCTACCTTCTCATGATACGTGTCAAGTTGTTGTATTAAATGCGGTGGTATTTGTGGTCTTTATGGATCCTTTGATACATATTGTGTCAGTCAGCATGTTCTGGCAAAGATTTTACAGGTTGGTTCTGGTTTCTATTAGTTAGGATTTGTACTTTTGGAAATCAACTAATCTTTCTAGTATGTTACCATAAAACTTTAGATATGTTACCAACAGCTAAAAATGAGACTGGTTTTTTCATTTGGTTTCAAATTGTCTCCATAGCATCGAAGTATACTTTGTTGTACAGATGCTTCTCTTAGATTATGGAGTTCCTGACTTGCACATACCTAACTAGGTTTCATCATGTCATGTTTGGGAATAGAAAATGTGTCTGGTAATTTGTCAGTGAGTTGCCTTAGGATTTATGCCAAGATCATTTTCTTTCCCATTGGTTGTTGTGACATGGATGTCACCTGGTTTGGCTAAAAATTACTAGTGGCTTTGTCAAGTTAAGACTTGCTTAAAGGTTGTTAAAATCACATTAGAGCTTCAAGGATAGTTTTTGGCAAATTAGCTATCTATCACTTGCATTCTTTAGAAGTAAATAGCTTTGATATTCAGCCATGCATAAAGTATCTTCATCAATTATCCTCGTAGCATAATTTTCTTGTGTTAGCAGTCAGCAATTGTATTTACACTTGTTGTTTAGAGTAGGGAGATATGGATTTTGATGAAAATCTTTCCTCTGTGAAACTAGGTAATAAGTGGTATGATAATTAGTGGACTGAAATGCCTGAATTTACCATAAACTGTGCTGTTTAACATTGGTATTGACTAAATCCCCACCCCTTGCAGCCTGGGTGCTTGCATAATTAAGATGGTGTATGTCGGGTTCATCTGTGAGTAACCCGAGCACTTGTGTGGTGGATTCAGGTGCAACCTTTTTTGTTCAGTGTTGGTGTTTAAGGTCCTACCAGCTGACATTTCTTTTTCCAGTTGTTGATCGCATATGTTTTGCAAAAATGATTAGTTGGTTTAAAAAAGAATTAATGAAAAACTAAATGCGGATTGGCATGAAAAATGAAGTAGGGTGATATTAATTTGGGCCAGCTTTGCTCAAATATAGAACATGTTTTTTTTATTGGAGTTGGGAGTATGGGTCTGATTTGGGATTTTGATAAACCTTGCAAGCAGTTCGGGCAACATTATTAAATGACTTGAGGTCAAATTGACAGATGTTACTATTCATCCTCCTATCACATAAAGGAAAGAATGATTAGTTTGAAATTTGGACGTAATAGATATGTAAATTTTACTGTTGACCTGTACTGGCCTGTTTCAACTTGGGTAAAGCGTGCTCACTTTATTGGGTATATTCAGAAGATGGTCGGGCTTCTCTTCCGTTTTGCCTTTCTATTGTGTAGTCATTGTAGGAAACATGGGTGCAAAACATGACGATAAATTGTTCATCTTTCGGCCGCAAGGTGGAAGCAAGCGATTGCAAACAAGATTACCAAAGTTGGTAGGTGACCTGATCAGAGGAAAATATATACTTGATTTTATGTAGATTATCTTTTTAAACAAATCAATCATGAAACAGGTTGACATTACACCGTTATATTAGTGTTATAAAATGGCAACGTGCCACTGATATGGACCCGAGTATTTTGCAGTAAATTTTCTTTTTAAAATGTTGGATTATTTTCCTCATCAAAATTTTCGTAAATTTGTGGAGGTATATAATATTGGAAGACACGAAATCCTCTGTTGGTCGGTGGTCGGAAGGCTGCTCTAACGATCTGGGACTGGAATTAGAAACACACAAATTTATGGTAGTTATTTGTTACATAATGATAAATAATCGCGACAATGATTTAAATACCCACGTCCTGTGTTCTCATCACAGCAAATGACAGGTTTGCATCTTGTCGGATCAAAAACATTGTTAACAAAAACAAATGATGACACATCATCGACGGCCTTTCATGGCATTACTCCCTTGGGAAGAAGACAAGTAGCGGTCCAGAGTACCTGCTCTCCAACGGACGCTTACTCTCAATAATTTCTTGCTTCATCATGTACCCAAACATACAAGTACCACATTCACTGCTGTCCATAATCAACTTACCCAGGAATATGGAATATAGATAATCTACCTCAGAAGAAGGGAACAAAAATAAGTACTTAAAAAGGATCTTAAGATAACATGTTTAAGACGAGACAAAAGACACATACATACGAGATTTAAGGTTTTATACTAGTTAAAAGTTAATAGTAACAAACATCCATCAACCTTTGTTGTTGAGACTTCCATAGCAAAATTATGAAATAAATTCATTTTGAGACTGGTGGGCCACCAATCCATTACATGTTAATCAACAAAACAGCTCCTTTTATGGAACTTGATCTGATAAGTGAAAAAGCTTGTCAGACTCTGGAGGTGTGGAAATAGCTGACAAAACACGATCCCTACTATATTGAATTCCTGAAGAAATGATAAAATAAAATTAGAATTATGTTTCAATGTCAAGGTGTCAGCTCAAAGCTTCAAAACAAATTATGTTTCTAACATTAAGGACCTCTCTCTATGTCAGTGTGTGGGTGCGTGTGTGTCAAAGTGGGAATGACCTAAACATTCCAGTTGTAATGTCATCCGATACCATCATAACTCTTGAGCAGATAATTAACAATGCAAATGACTTAATTTTTTTAAAATAGACAACCTATGATTGACGCATGTGACGTGAACTCTTCCCACCTGGGGATTTTAAGTGTAATAGAGTCGCTACCAATTTTAGAACAACATCAGTACTCAAAGCCTATAATTTCTAGAATCAGACAAACTAACAATGGTGAATGAACTGTGAATGCACTATATAGATGGTTTCTACCGCAGCTATTTCAAAAGGAATAACAAAATACACAATACTTCATTGAAATTGAAGGCAAGCAAAAATATATTTTAACTTGGGCCAGTTGACACCAGAAACTGACCTTCAGCAGGTATACTTGGGCTGAAATGATAGTTGGATCTGAGAAGTCAGTTCAACTGATTAAAATAAAACCCACTCTCATACGGTGATTTGAACAGTCGAAACTCTTGAGTGTAATTGCCTTCATCATTGTGTGAAGTCAAGGTGTGCACTTGGGCAGTAGACTCCTTTTCAGTCCGCCTGTATTCTGATGAAACAAGTGGAGAACCTTGGGCCATTGCATGCATCACAGTCTGAGGCATGTTGGTATGACTAGTACTTATGGGGTTGCCAAGTGAAGCCGGCTTTGGCTCACATAAACCCCAAGAATTTGTTGACAGAAGAGAGAGAGCACGATGACAATCTTGTGTCGCACCCAAATTGAAAGAAATCATGGATTCTTCTTCACCTGCAAAATTTTGCCCCGCTATAAGCTAAAGTATCAATTCAGGTTAGAGGGAGATCACGTTTGGACAGACATCAAAGGTCCACCATAAGAATGCCTCAAATTTATTTTATTTGTGGATTTAAATATCATTCCAGCATTATCCTTATAAAATCACACTTATCTTAGGTTGATATATTTTGAAGATTTCACAATGGTAACTTAGATTTTCCCACTAACATCTAGACCCTACACACTACCCTACCCCTTAGAGAACCCTGCATTGCCCTTAAATCTATTTGAACCTTGTTAAATTTACCATGCCAATCCAAAACCTGAAGTTTTGACTGTCAACCCTGTAATAATGAGTGTCACAGCAGATGCCTTTTTTTGGGTTGGGAACCATAGGATCCATTCAAGTCTGCCCATGTATTTCTCAAATCTTAAACCTTTCTGATGGCCTAAGAGGTAAATTTCTTTTAAATAATACTAGAACAAGTCAAGAAACTTTTTGCCCTAGCAAAAGAATGCATGGACAGTAAGAATAATGTTTAATCAACTATGTGCACATTATTTTATTGACCTAAATAGGGCAGAGGCAGTTTTTACTAGTATCTATTATAGCTTTTAATCATTTAAGTATCACGCACATCAGCCTTTAATTTGTATTTATAGTTACACATCACCAAGTTTAATATATAATAGCCAAAATATTAGGTATCTACTGGTAGAGTAGTGGTGCACTAAAGGGATAAAGTAATACGAAGGTACAGGTTTGGATATTTTACAGTAGAAAAAAGCAGAAAGTATATTGGTGTCCTTGGCACGCCTAGGTTAGGCTATAAAGAAAAGCCCATTTCAAGCAGATGCCCATAAGAACAGCTCCAACAAAGATGATGTTGGCCTGTGAAATATCCCTTGTAGGCTGGGCCTCAGTTTGTAGACATTTGGATTAGCTAAAATTATCTTACATGCGAAATTAGTGTTATACCCAACATTTTACCTTTTTTTTTTTTTTTTTTTTTTTGGGAAAGAACATTTTACTTTGAAAGTTCTGACCAGTTGTGAGCAACAGAATTTGGTTTTCCGTTTTCCTATAAACATAGAGCATGTTATAATCTTTTGCTGGTCTCTTGAGCATACCTGATAGGACTGCAACATATTATGCTGGCAATATCAACAGATTCTTACACGAGGAGAGTAGCTATAAGCCAGGTAATTTCATCAACAAGAAGCAAAACAAACCTTGGTTGAGAACCTCAGGAGCACCCTTAGCCTTGGACAGAAAGAACCCATTGGAATCGTGATAATGTGTAGTAACTGAGTTTGACAGTTGATTGCCACCTAAATGCAGCAGCCCATTAGTGCCTCCAGCTTTTGCAGGCTTTGACACATACCCTTTTGTTTGAATGGACTCTGAGCCACAAGAGCTTTCCCATGTAAAATTTTCGCTGGGCTTTCTTTGAACAAATGGAGCCCTGTTCCAAACAAAACTTATCTGTTGCTTTCCATCTGCAAATATAGGCACAGATCATATCAAAATCCACGCATAGCCAGTTCTGAGTAAAAACTGTGTGCTGATGGCCCAAACTGGCGGAGCAATTGTTGCAAAAACAAAATTCTAATATGCAGAATTGCAGTCCATGGATGACAATGAGAGATTCCTCAAATTAAACAGTTCATTAAGACAAGACATGCAAATTCTTCATTTTAACAATCATATAAAAGAAAACCTCAATTTGAATAGAAGTAATTGACTCCAAATTATGATTTCTTGGGATAAAAAAGGGTGACTATATTTATAATTGGTGAGCAAGATGTAAAGATGTTTTTACGAGCGTCAGAGTTTAAAGCCTGTACCATACAGCGAAGAAGAAAGCCTTGCTGGATTTAACCGAACTGCTTCTGGCTGTGGTTTACGACGCCTAGCATTGTGATCAGATAGACGTCTACGACAGCTCCGCTTCTTTTCATCAAACTCTGATAGACCATGGAATCTTTGACATCAAGTAAACATGATATCAAAATCAACATTCATGAATATAAATTCAAGCAAATTTTACAATAAATTTACATTCAAGATCATAATCTAAGTATTGTTCATAAAAAAAAAAAAGGGACATAATCTAAGTATCTGCACACAGCCCTAACCATGATCAATCAACAAAACCAAGCACCAAAGAAATCATCCAAAGATTCCAGCATACAATCCGCAAAAAAAAAGACGCTATACCTGCTACACTGCTGGCAAAACCGACGTTCCAGACCACCCACGGTAACTTTTGGGGACTTCGAATGATTTTCACAAACTCTATGTTTGCGGTGGTAATCTTTAGCTGATGAAAGATCAAGGCTACAGCCTTCAACTTGGCAGCGTGAAGCATGTGTAGTCTGATAATTCAACTTGGATTTCTTTACTGGAGTAACAGAGGATGCAGGAGCTGCAGAAGAGGATGAATTCTTAGTATTGCTCCCTGCACAAACATCTTCAAAGTACATTCGCTTGCCAAGCTTTAAACCAAGCAGCGGCTCACCAGAGCCAACTGAAGCCTCAAGTGTCGGGGAACCACCAGCTGGCTCAGCCCTAGCAAATTCTTTTCTATGGCCAAAATCTTCGGGAATTTCCTCAAAAGCCTCCAAATTAAATTTAGATGTTTTTGTTTCCCCCACTGAAGATGAATTATTGGAAGCTGATTTTGAACTCTTTGACAAAGAAGTAAGTACCAAATCAGAGCCCGAACCACCACTACTGCCAATACCCCCTGACGAAAAGAAAGATGCAGAGTCAATTCCCCCATCTCCATCGATTTCCCACTCTGTTTGTTGCAGCTTCCGAGGATTTTCAGCAGCTGTTCCATTGAACATGATTAGGTTTTCCCAATCCCACTGTATGGGGATTTTCCCATTCCACTCCATCAGTGAGACAGAACTCATAGAATAACTTCACGGTTCACACACTCTTCTCCATAAAATGCACTAGCAACGGGGGTGCCAGATCCTGCACATGTTACAGACATCAGCTTATGTATGATACATTCAAATAAGGCAGGAAGCAATTTGGATATAAACATGCACAAACCCAAAAACACTAAAATTGCACATAGCTAGTAACAGATTTTAATAAAACCAGTGTGTAATGCAGCAGATAACCCAAAGAAGTGCGGGTATAACAAGATCACACCTCACCTTCAAATCTCACAACAAGAAATGGCAAACCATATCTGTTTATAAGATTCTTATACCACCAAAAGAAAAATCTATTATCTCCTTTGAAGAACAAAATCGGGTCTGCTTGTTATCCAAATTTGAACAAACAATTAGACTGATGCTCGCTTAAAGTCACCCACAACCACAGTTCAGAGAATGAACAGGGAGAACATCAAAGATATCTAGCTTAACAAGCAAAAAATAGCATACTCAACTCAAGAAAAATCACTTCTCATCCCAGTAAGTCTCTAGCAGATCCTAATTTCCATCCTTGTCAAAATCAATTTGTTAAATCAAGATTTCAAGCAAACATGGATCTGATCATGCAAGCTCCAAACCTCGAGAAATCCATGTGAAAAAGAACTCTTTTCCCTTAATCATGACCAAGATAATGAAACAAGCTACATGAATTTAAACACACCCAGCAACAAACTTCTATAAATAACCACCACCAACCAGTTTGATAAGGATAGTAGTTGCTCCCCAAGCTCCTACAACTGTTTGCAGCGATTTTTAATCTAACTCGAGTCAAAATTCTCACAAGAAACTTCCCTTTTATCTAAAATTAACCAGTAACTACCCTTTTATTCTTTGAAGAGCTCTCATAAAACATCAACAGAAACCCAGTTCCCTCTCTCTCTCCAATAATTTAATTTGCACAAGGTGCCAAAGCATTAAATAGCAAAGGTTTCATTTTTTTTTTAACCATAACCTCCAATAATTCTCATTTTCATTACCTGGGCAAACTATAACTGTGTGTACTTTAAAGACCCCACAAGTCCACAACCACTGTTCAACAAATCAACCACTGTTAAACCAATTTTATTTTTATTTTTATTTTTTTAAAAAAAAAAACTTATCAAACCAGAAGTTCAAACTATAATTTCCAACACTAAAAAAACAGAGAAATCTCTGTTTGTACTGACCGAGTTAATCGATACCAACAACCTAATATGACTTCCTAATCTAATTAAAAACATTAAATACCAATCACCAGCTCCACCACATCACCACAAATGCTTCATTAAACATATAACTTACCCAAAATTCTACAACTACCCAAGTCTAGAAAAAAAAAAAAAAAACTGTACACGGAGCATTTCTTCATATTTTTATTGTGTGTATATGTATGTATAATACTGTTAAAAAAATTGTGGTTCAAAATAGAAACGAAGCGGGATAAAAGCTTCAGGAAAAATCCGGGTCCCATTTCTAGGGTTTACTAGTTCAACTACAAAATGACGGCAGTAATAATAAAAACTCATTCCCAGAAAATTCTCTTTTTCTGGACAGAAAAACGACGGCGTTTAATAACAGTTTCCAATCACTTTCTTCGGAAAAAAAACATGAAAGAGAATACGAATAGGAAAGGAAAAGCATCTTTAACTTCTTTTATCCTTTTATAAAAGTCAAGACAAAACAAAGAAGCGAAAATGATGTTCCAATCTGAGCCGCAAAAGAAAATTGAAAAACCAACACAGATGTTTCTACAAATTTGGTAAAAATAAATTCAGGTTCTCTTTGCTCCTATCATTATTACTATCTTCATATAAATATATATATATATATATATATATATTTGCAACCACAATCATTTCCATTTCATTCAAAGAAAAATCTATTGTACCACCCAAGAAGAAGAAGAATTTTTTTTTTTTTAATAGATAGGAACAGATTTGTTTCAAGAAATGCAAAAATGAGAAAAAAATCAAAATCAAAATGTTACCTGAAAATTTGGAGAGTAGAAGCAGAGAGAGAGAGCAGGAGAGATGGAGAGAAAAAGAAGGGTTTTTTTTTTTTTTTTTTGGGTGTGGAATCAAGTCATTTTCTCATTTCAGTCACTGGAGCACCAAAAAAGGGAAAAGAAAAGAAAAAGAAAAAAATGGGACACGTGGAGATACCACTTGCGCTCACTCACTCACTCGAGCACACACTTTTCACAGCTCTACCTTTTTTGGACTGTTTTCAAAGGCCTCTCTGTTACCTTGTCAGTGGACTAGACAATTTGGATTTGGATGGATATCCGAGTCGACTCACGTCGACTCGTCTGGGTTGTTGTGTGAACATAAATTGACTCTGGATTTTGGGTCAATTATATGGTTAATTGCTTTAACTTTTGGTCTTTCTGGTTTAATAAACAAAATACTGATTCCATATTATCCCTAAAATATTATATAATTATATATCCATCTAAAAAATTATTACAAGCTAACCATATAACATAATTTTAATTTTATCTCAAATTAAAATTATGTGTATAATTAAATTATTTTTTAATTTTTTTTATAAATAATTACATTTATTTTTTTCAATTTAAAAAATAAATACATTATTGTCAGTGGACTAGACATTATTGAAGTGGTTAAAAAATAAATACAAAAAGGCTTAAACCCAAAAGGCATCCAAAAACTACTAAAAACGGCCCAAAAAACCAAGCCTAGCGCTCGACAAATCCTGCGCTCGACAGGCCCAACTATAAGCTTTACAGGGTTAACGCGCGACCCAGCGATCGACAGAACATAAAGATAGACACATGTGGTTGACTCGACTTACTAGCCACTAGGCAACTGACTCAGTCATCCTTTGACTAAGTCAATTGACTTAGTCTAACTTGCCCAGTCAAATAAGCTCCAAGATAATCTACTTAGCTCAGTTGGTACTCACCCCTCAACCAAATAACCTATAAGGTCAAGGGTTCGAGGGGTGGGGGAGGCGTCCCCTCAAGTGGGGATCAAAACCCTACGGGGCCAATACCTTTGTGCGACACGCGTCGCAGACTGTACGCAACAGACCCGTGTTACAACAAAAGGCGCCTTTTGTGGTGACACGGGTCGTCTACGTACAGTCTGCGACGCGTGTCACACAAAGGTATTGGCCCCGTAGGGCTTTGGTCTCCATTTTTGGGGACATCTCCCCCACCCCTCGAACCCTTGACCTTATAGGTTATTTGGTTGGGGGGTGAGTACCAACTGAGCAGCTCAGTTGGTACTCACCCCCCAACCAAATAACCTATAAGGTCAAGGGTTCGAGGGGTGGGGGAGGCGTCCCCCAAGAGGGGACCAAAGCCCTACGAGGCCAATACCTTATGTGTGACACGCGTCACAGACTGTACGCAGCCGACCCATGTCACAACAACTGAAAAAGTCGTCACTCTGACACTAAGCAATTTGACTCACGCACGACACATTCCAAATACCATCTTCGCACGACATAGCCTCTCATTTCATTACCACGCTCGACATACGATCATATACCGCTCGACATAGTTTCAATTCAGATATCATTTGTTTCGCTTACCTTTTTCCTTTTAGATTCATAATCTAACTTGGGCGTCGAAGGCTATTTGGCTGGCACCACCCCAGTGTCTCAAGTGCTCGACACTTTTCTTGTTGTTTTGCAGATTGTTGTCCCCTTATTCAATCACCGTAGACCGTCAGGTCATCAAACGTAGATTCTAGTATCTATAATTATAAAAAAAATTAAAAACTAAAATAAAGTAATATATAACACACTAATTTTTTATGTAGTTTTCTTTTTTTTATATTTTATATTGGTTAGATATGATGAAAATAGATGAGTTGATGACGACGTTAGAGATGAATATGAAGTTGATGGCAATGATGATAGAATTATATATATATATATATATATTTTTTTTTTTTTTTTGCTGTAGATCTTAATTTTTTTTTATAAAGATATTTTTTATTGGTTGATTGTATGAAAATAGAATTACAGAAGAAATGGATGGTTTTGAATTTTTTTTTTTCTATTGGTTGAATGCTATATAAATAAATAAGTTAGTGATGAAGATGAAGTTGTAGTAATGATGAACTTTTATATTTTTATTTTTTAAACAAATAATAAATATAATTATTTTTTTGACGGAATTAATCTGTTATATATTCTTTATTTTAACTTCTAATTTTTTTTGTAATGTATTTATTTTTTAAATTAAAAAATATATGTAATTTCTTATAAAATAAAATATAAAATAATTTAATTATACATATAATTCTAATTTCTGATAGAACTAAAATTATGGTACTTATGTGGTTAGTTTATAATATTTGTTTAGGTGGATATAAAATTATACAATACTTTGGGGTTAATATAAAATTAGTTGTTTTGTTTGATAACTTAAAAGACTACTCTTTAGTCAATAGATTAACTTTAACAGTAAAGATTGTTTGTACTAATTTTAAATATTTATACTAAAGAAAGTTAGTGCAATTAAATATAAAATCAAGGTTTTTGCTACTACCATCTAATTCACGAGACCATATACTTGTTGATGGCTTATTTGGTGATCCTTTGAGATATTCTCAACTCAGATAACAAATTATTGATCTTTAAAGAATTCAAAATATATATGTATTGGTCGGAGGTTAGACATTCATTATTGAACATTTACTACAAGTGGGAAATAAAATTGTTAAGGGATGCTAACGGGGTGGTCTTTACCACCCTTTGATGCTTAAATCAACCTTTAATGGATGGAACTAATTCGGAAAATAAATTTAAGTAAAATTTGTGAAAATGAATAAAAGTTACATTTTTTATTAAGCCCGTCTCCTTTTATATATTGGCTCTTTAATTTGTTACGCTGACAACCTGCGTTTGAATTCTTTTGACTCTTATCTTGTATTGTTTGATAAGTGTTGGCTTATATGGACGTGAACTAATGTTTTACTGTTTATACTTCAACCATGAAAATCTAAACTCCTCGAGACCTTTAGTAGTTCCCCTAGGAATCTTGGAGTCTTCGTTGAAAGTTAATTATTAGGGGTTAGGTTTCTCTTGTACCACGTGACTTGAACAAGTTGCATAAATACCAGCTATTAGGTTATTTAATTATGTAATAGTAATAAATGATATATATATATATATATATATTAATTAATTATTAGGTTATTTATTTATGTGACAAATTATGGCAACAATAATAAATGATGTATTAATAACTATTAATGTTTGTTTTGGAATTAAATCTCGAAGATATGATTGAGCCTTCGAATGTGCGACAATATATTTAGATAATTGATAAGATGATGTTGTTGCTAGAGGGAAAATGGCTTATATTTGAACATGTTACAAAATAAATAACTCGTTAAGAGATGCCAATAGAGGTGTTACTAGCCTCTGATGTTTAAGTCAAATATTGATCAAGTGAAACTAATTCTAGACTTTTCAATTATACTTAATAGTTTTCTCGTATGAAAATCTTACTTGTTGAGATCTTGTCTTTGCTCTTATAGTTTGGATAATTTAGTTTAAATGTATTATTGTTCTCCTTTAGGGTTGCCAAGAATACTCATCTTATGGTATTTGACAAGTGTTACTTTCTATGGAGTTGAACTGATGTTTTCTGGTAACTACTCTGAATCCAAATCAAAGCATTCTTAGTTGATTGAGTATATCGTACTCTATCTTCCAAGACGGGTTCAAAGGATAGTTCTTGGTGACCCATTTTTCTGACGTGCCACGTGGGTATGGCTTTGATAAATATATTTATTTTATCTTTAATTAATTATTTAGAGATAAATTATGGCAACAATAACAATTTTCAATGTTATGATATTTGAGTTTAAATTTGAACAAAAAATTGAACAATGTAATATTATCAGTAAAATTATGAGTTTAAATCCTATCTTATTTCTCTAAACATCTCACTCTTAAATTTGTAATAATTTAAAATATATAAAGTTTTTATACATATTTGTATATATGAAATTGAACATATTAATACTAAAAAAAAAAAATTAAAAAAAATTATGTTATTTACCTATTTGCAATAATAGCCGGTGACGATGTCCATTTTTTAGGTGTCCAAGAGAGCTTTTTTAAAGTCCTTTTCTTTCTTCCTTTTGGACTCGGGTACTTTCTTTGAAAGTGCTTTTGACCATTTTGACAGTGTCGAAAAAGCAGTTTCTGGAGACAAAGATACCTTCTTTTACCATAGACGGAAAATCATAATTATATGTTGTAGGGTAAAAATTTTTACTCGTGAGTTTTTTTTTTTTTTTTTTTTATAAAAAAATGCTTATTTTTATGAAGAGTACAATAATAATAGAAATTAGTTTTACAGAATTATTATTTTTCTATATATATATATTCTTGTTATTAGACATGGCCATTGGAACCGAACCGGCGGTACTGGTTCCAAATTTTTATCAACCAGAACCGGGACTGGGGAGGTCCCGGTCCCGGTTCCGGTTGGAACCGGGGGGAATCGCCCGGTTCGGTTCCTCCCCGATTTTTTTGGAACCGCCGGTTCAAAACCGCCGAAACCGGCCAAAATAAAAAAAATTAAAAATTAAAAATTAAAAATAAATTAATAAAAAAATTAAATATATAAATAACGATAAAATTGAAATAAAATTTTGATAATATTATAAAACTATAAAATTAAATAAATAAATAAAAAATTATGGCTTGCACTTAATTTTACCTCAATTAAGCTGCCTACGTATCCTCTAGGAGGAATCAAAGCCCACGTTGTTCTTTTACCTGTTATGTTTCGGATGTGATCAATCGTCGCTTGTTCCTTCGGTTGCCGTTGTATCCTCGTTGGTGTCGAAAAAGTCATTGTCGTCGGACACCAGATCCAATTCTTGCTGCCGGTATGTGGCCTTGGTCCAGTCGTCAACACAGACCTGGATCTGTATTGAGTCAGGACTGAGCAATGCTTGTCTCTCGTTCAGAACATTGCCACCTGCACTAAATTCCTGTTCGACGGCGACGGTCGAGACAGGGGTTCCAAAAATTTATTTGGCAATGATGGCCAAAATTGGAAAGTTAGTTGCGTGCTCCCTCCACCACTGTAGGACGTTAAAGTCTGGGGTGTCCAAAAACTCAAAGGAGGTGTTTATGTAAACATCAACCTCTGAAACATAGGTTGATGAAGACGAACTCCCCGACGTCCTTGCTTTTTTGGTAAACACGCTTGCCCCTAACTTCCTTAATGTGGAGGGAAAGCGCGAATGACTAGTACTACCGCTTCCGCTTGGTTCCGATTGTTGAACATTAATGTTCAGCGAGGGACCGTAAACAGAACGATATTCGTCATACATTGAATAAAATAAATTCCTAACATTATTATATAAACCACTAACATCTATGTCCATTATCCCTAGAGATTGGTAATAAAGTGTAAAAAATTCATATAAACTATTAAATTTATTCCTAGGGTCAAAAACTGATACAATAGTATAAATTACAGGAATGTCCCTATAATAGTTTATCCATCTTTCTCGCATTGCATAAACACACGGAACTAATTCATTTATTTGTGCACATTCATTAAGTGCACCTACAATATTAAGGGCTTCAAATAAAAATAAATGTGAAGTTGGATAATATATACCAGATAAAGAATTTGTTGCATCATGAAAAACTTTTAAAAGCATGCAAATTTTTGTACAAACATCCCAATGGTGTTCATATAAATTAATGGTATTAACATTATGCTGCATAAATCTAACTAATAATTCTCTATATTCGTAGCTTTCACAAAGCAACTTATATGTGGAGTTCCAACGAGTTGGAACATCACGGAAAACCTAATTGGATATTTCCCGTTAGCTTTACAATACCTAGCCCATTGTTTCATAGTGCTAGGATGTTTCCACAAATAGTATAAAGCATCCCTAATTGGTGTAATCCACTCATATAGTGTTTGCAAACCATGTTGTACACATATATTTAAAACATGGCAAACACATCTTTGATGAAAAAATCTGCCGCCAAAATAGGGTTGACACAATTGAATTAATTGTGGAACGGCGGCAGTATTATTTGCAGCATTATCAAAACCAATTACAAAAATTTTACTCTCAATACAATATTCTTCAAAAATAATTTTCATTAATTTATAAATATTATCAGCAGTATGGGTGTCGTCAAAAACTCTAAATGACAATATTCGTTTTTGCAAATCCCATGATTGGTCAACGAAATGGCAAGTGAGTCCTAAGTATGAATGTTTTTGCCAATGATCACTCCAGATATCGGCACAAACAGACATACGACCCGGATAATTTTGAAAATATTTTACTAAAACTTTTTTTTCTTTTTTATAAATATCACACATAGTACGTTTTAATGTGGTCCTAGGTACTCTACATGCAGCGGGATTTAAAGCATTATGACAGTATTTTAAAAAACCAGTTTTTTCCCCAAAACTAAAGGGGAGATGTTCGGTCGCTACCATTCTTGCTAATTGGTCCCTATTATTTTGATCAGTATATTTAAATAAAGGATGGTTAGGGGATGTGTACCTTGCAATTTGGTGTTGTCCTCGCTGATGGTGAGCTTCGGCTGGATGTTTGCTGTTGATATGCTTCCAATACGTCCCGTACCCTCCGGATTTGTTCCATTTAAAATCTTTGGAACAATAATTGCAAACCACTATAACTAAACCATCATTCTTCACCCTATTTATATGAACTTTAAAAAGTTCAGATTTGTACTTTGACAAATCTGGCTGCCCCTGCGGCAATTGTACGGTTTCACTTGGAATTGGGAGGTTTGGAGCAGAGGAGGGACCACCGCCAGAAGAGGGATGAGAATGATCAGAATTAAAATTAATAGGAGTTTCATTACCAAAAATTACCTCCTCAAATTATTTTTCTAGCAGGTATTTAGCAAAATTTCGATCGTTGTTGTATTCTGGGAAATGGCGACTTTGCACTTTTTAAACATTTAAATTTGGTACCTGCTCATTTTGCTCAGCATTTCTGTTGGAAACGGACATTCGGCCTCCGGAAATAGATTTTCGACCTCCGGAAATAGATGGTCTTGATGGTGATGCCATTATAAATTTATAAAATAAAGTGTTTAAACAAATAATGAAAACAATTGAAATAGTGAAAAATAATAGCAAGATTGAGAGAATGAGAGAATGAGAGAATTTGTGTGAATGAATTGAAGAATTGATGGGGTTTATATAGTTTTTTGGATTGAGGAAAAATTAATATTTTTAAAACTTTAGGGGTTAAATTGTAATTTTCTAGGGGATATTTTGGTACTTGTCCAAGGGAGCCGTTGTTCAACGGCTCCCTAACAGCTCCCTAACGGCTACATTACTGCCACTTGGAATTGGGAGGTTTGGAGCAAAGGAGGGACCACCGCCAGATGAGGGATGAGAATGATCAGAATTAAAATTAATAGGAGTTTCATTACCAAAAATTACCTCCTCAAATTCTCTTTCTTGCAGGTATTTAGCAAAATTTCGATCGTTGTTGTATTCTGGGAAAGGGCGACTTTGCACTTTTTGAACATTTAAATCCGGTACCTGCTTATTTTACTCAGCATTTCTGTTGGAAACGGACCTTCGGCCTCCGGAAATAGATTTTTGACCTCCGGAAATAGATGGTCTTGATGGTGATGCCATTATAAATTTATAAAATAAAGTGTTTAAACAAATAATGAAAAGAATTGAAGTAGTGAAAAATAATAGCAAGATTGAGAGAATGAGAGAATGAGAGAATTAGAAAAATATTGAGAGAATTAGAGATGAGAGAAATATTGAGAGAATGAGAGAATGAGAGAATTTGTGTGAATGAATTGGAGAATTGATGGGGTTTATATAGTTTTTTGGATTGAGGAAAAATTAATATTTTTAAAACTTTAGGGGTTAAATTGTAATTTTCTAGGGGATATTTTGGTACTTGTCCAAGGGAGCCGTTGTTCAACGGCTCCCTAACAGCTCCCTAACGGCTACATTACTGCCACTTGGCAGCTGGTAGCTGCTGCCAGCTGCCAGGTGGCAGCAGATAATGTGGCCAACGGCCAAAATTTTTTTAAATTTTTTTTTTTAAAAAAAAAAAAAAAAATTAAAAACCGGAACCGCCCGAACCAGGCGGTTCCTTGAACCGCCGGTTCCAAACCGGCGGTTCCGATTATTTTTTTAGGAAAATCGAAACTGGGATCGACTGTCCCGATTCCAGAACCGATTTTGAACCGGAACCTAAGATTTCGGTTCAAAATCGCTGGTTCGGTTCGAACTGTCCGGGGCCATGCCTACTTGTTATCTGGTCAAAAGAAAACATATTAAAGTGGGTCATTGTATGGATGTGGGATGTGAGATGTGAGATGTTAAATGACTTAAATCTAAATACTCGGTGGCATTATTAAAATAATGGGCCCAGAGAATAACAACTTGAAACTAGTTGACATTATGATACTAACAAAATGTGAGGCGGCCTAATTGTTGGGATAATAATAATAATAACAACAACATGGGATATGATCGAAGACACAAAAAAATAAAATAATTTTATAATTATAAGCAAAAAAATTAATTAATTAGGATTTTTGTTCAGAGATGGGTGGACAATGAAAGGTGGATCAGTCACTTGGAGCAGATATTATAAAGAAAAATAAAGATAAATTAATTAATTTTTTTGCAACCAACTTGTGTCTATTAAAATATTTGTATGGTGTCATTTCAAAGAAATATATATATATATATATATATATATATATATGTGAGTATTGTGTGGACTAAGGTTGGCATTTAGAAAGTCAATTTAGATGGGAAATTGTTAATTGAAGTTTCAAGATCTCATGCTTATGATTAACGCAGGAGAACCCACGTGAGCCTTTTGAATCCGTGATTCAAAATGTGGTTCAATGGACACATTATTGAGGGCATGGGGCAAATTTTTATATACATCTTTCTACAAAAATTTGTTCCAAAGTATAAGCGAATAAGAAATTTTTATTTTTCTATAGTTGACGTTTACATAAATAAAATTTTAATGAATGTTAAAAGGGATCTTCTAATGAATTCTATGAAAAATTTATAAAAATACATTAATAAGATTATTCGAAAGTTATATCCCGAGTGGGTACATTTGTTGTTCATTTGTCCACTTAAAATGACACAAATGAACAAAGTGTGAGAAAATATGATCAGCCATTACTATTATTATTATTATTAGCTTTGGCCTTGGATTCCATGTTTTCTATCATCTTCTCTTTTAGGAACCTCCTCATGATTTTGCCAGAAGGGGACTTGGGGATGGTGTCCACAAATTGGAGAGCTCTCACTTTCTTGTAATTGGCAACATTAGAGGCAACATAGTTGATGATGTCTTCTTCAGTCTCTTTGGAGTTTTGGTTGATCACCACACAAGCAGCTGGGATCTCCCCTGCCTCTTCATCAGGTAGCCTGCAGTTTCACAATAATATATATATCAATGTCCAAACACATTTTTGTTGGTTTTTCTTGTGATTAAGATCAAAGTACTCACGGCACCACCGCGGCATCTTCAACTGAGGGATGACTGAGAAGGACAGCCTCCAGTTCTGCAGGTGCTACCTGTCCAACCAAAACCAAGAATTTTTGGGCTAATTCATTATTGGCATTAATCATTAGTACACTATACTTGTTACCTTCGCGATAAGAGTTTATAATATCAATATATATATATATATATATATATATATGTATCGTTATGTGGGTAATTAATAAATCTTTCTCGTTCACAATATTACTAAAAATTTTGCTTGTGTTAAAAGTTTATGACATTAATATATACATATCCTATTAGGATAATTTTTATGCCTCGTGCATTCTAGATACGATTTGAAAATCTAGTACTTCAGAGTCTTTTTTTCTACTAGTACGATTAACAATCATCTAATTATGATTGATTGGCATCTTATGGAGTATAGAAGTTACCAGATTAATAATCAATAGCCAACCAGGGTGCTCTAGCTAGTACAGTGAAAACCTGTGCTCTGACTCTGATCAACTAACTGGTCCTTGGGGGTTAAATTTGCCAAAGGAGGTGTTTCTACTCCAATTACTTAGCAAGGAAAAATAAGAGTGGAATGGGAACATGTTGATCTTACTTGAAAACCTTTGTACTTGATCAACTCTTTGATGCGATCCACGATAAAGATATCTCCATCATCATCTATGCATCCAATGTCTCCAGTATGCAGCCACCCATTCTTGTCAATGGTCCTGGCAGTTTCCTCTTCATTGTTGAAGTAACCTGTAAACAATTTTTTTTTTTATATAGATATGGTTGTAACTAGTAAGTTATCTATATTTTTGTTATCAATATTTATGTAGCTTGTACCTTGCATGACACATTGGCTTCTAACACAGATTTCTCCAGCGGTGTTCTTGGGGAGAGATCGACCGGTTTCTGGATCGATAAACTTGATTTCTAGATTGGGGAGAATGAACCCAACTGAGTTTTTCTTTGAAATGCCATTGGGTATGGCAGGGTCTCCATGTGTGAGTGTGATGCAACTGTGCTCAGTCAGTCCATAGGCCTAGTGGCAAAAAACATAATTTTTCTCAAAAGCGCAGGCAATTTTTTTACCAAAACTGAGTTAAATTGATATATAACAATGTGCAAACCTCTTGGACTTGTACATCAGGGAACTTCTTCTCAAAGGCAGCAAGGAGCTCAGGGGCAAGAGGAGCAGCGGCGGTCATGACAGCCTTTAATTTAAGTTTGCTGAGATCAAACTCCTCGACAATGGGGTTCTTGACCAAGGCCAATATAATTGGTGGCACGATTGGTGCAAATGTGACTTCTTGCGTGATGAGTGCATTCAAAAATGTCCTGAGTTCAAACCTGTTCATTACCACCACTTTCCCTTTGTTTCTAAGCGTGGCACAACATATGCCAGTGATCCCATAGATGTGGAAGAATGGGATCAGGCCAAGTGTGGTCACTTGGCCTATCATTTCAGGGCCTACACTGAAGAGTGTTGAGCAGAGGTTGGCCACCAGGTTTCTGTGTGTCAGCATCACACCTTTTGACATCCCTGTTGTCCCTGATGAAAATGGCAGGGCACACAGATCAGTCTGGTGGATTTCGTTGTTGGTAAAGTTGTTGCCTGCACGGTCTGCTGCCTCTAGAAGCTCTTTCCAATTCATGGCACTTTCGATGCGCTCTTCATCCAGTACAATTACCGGTAGGTCCAAATCTTTTACCTGTCTTTTTATTGAACGCTGTAAATCCTTATATATTCACTTAAATGTATTTAATTATTGAGAAATTTTTTTATTTTTATAAAACAAAAAGTTTTATAAGTTTATAAACTTAGACAATAATAATAAAAATAAACACAATATAATAAAAGTAGAATAAATGTCAACCAATTACATGCATTCAATGTTTTAAAAAAAATAAGATGATAATTATATTTCGTAATTAAGTTAAGTTCTTAAGGTCAAATTCCAATTATCTGTAAAAAGAAAATATTAGGAGACTTGTAGCTTCACCTTTTCATAAATTGGGCCAGATGTGACAATGAGCTTGGCATCAGCCGCCTCCACTTGCTTCTTGATTTCTGATGAGTGAGCTGTGGGGTTGGCCCCTGAAAAGACACCACCAGCAGCCATAATTCCAAGAGCAACAATGCCATACTCGGCCACATTTGGTAGCACCACAACCACAACACGTCCCTTTCTCAACCCAAGAGACCTCAATGCCTTGGCAAATCTCCTTATGTCCCTAGCCACCTCACTATATGTATATGCCTTCCCTGTCACAGCCTCCACAAATGCAACCTTGTCGCCGTACAATTCGACGTCCTGGAGCACAAATTCCGGCAATGTCACGTCGGGCACTGGCACTGCCGGGTATCGGCTTCGGAAAATCTGTTCCTCGTTATGTGCTAGTAGTGCTTCCATGGATGGTGGTGGAGTACTTTGTGAATGAGATACTGTAAAATTGGAATTGTGTTTTTAAAGGGAGATGGAAATTGTTTGTATAATAGTTTGAAAATGAATCATTTCTTGTTCGTGGGCTTATGGTTGGTGACATTTTGTTGAATCATGTTGAGTCTCGAGCTAACAACATTCTTTCTACAATTGGAATATCATTCAAGAAAGCTATTCTTTGCATGACAATCCAAAATCTTGTGACTTTTGAGAGCATGCATGCAAGACCCAAGAAGACATCAAGAATGTAAGAAAAAAATGTAAATCTATAGTGAGTTAATTATAACTCATCTTTATATTTGAGTTTTTGGTTAATAAAAATCAGTGCGGGTGTGCGAGAAAAATTACAAGGAACAATTCGACCACCTTATCGGTTGGATCAACTAATTACATTAAGTTATGTCTCATTCTTTACATTGAGACTTACCTCATTTTATTTTTTCAATATAAATAATGAGATATGATCTAATGTAATTGGACGGTCTCATAGATGACGTGGTGCACCGTCCCATGTAAATTTTTCTCAGGTTGCTGGATGGAAGGTACCAGGTAGGTGGTTGGAAATTTACAGTGATGACTTTTCATTGGAGATTTGAAGTTATACTAAATAAAAACTTCAATGTATCAAGTACATTGCTAAGTGGTGTAGTCGGCTACCTGAAGGTGGTAAAAAATATACATATATCATAAAAAATGTCACGTTTCAATAGTCAGTGCACCACTCATTTTGAACTTTTTTCCTGGGCTGATAAATAGGTTGAGTGGACCAATTGGCCCAATTAATAACACTTAGAACACGATATATAACTACTGGCTTTACCACCAAAGCCTGGCTGCAAGGTCCCTTCTGATTCTGGTGCTGGTGGCGTTTACTTGAATCCTTTATACATATCTCCATTAAATTCAATATTCTGTGATTTATACATTAACTATATAATTAATTCTCTATTTTAATTAAAAATATCAAGAAAACAAAATTTGTCCGGCTTATAAATAAATAGTATGCTTTAGCCTGCTGATTTGTTAGGATTTATTGTGATTTGAGACAACAGTTAGAGACACAAGTGACAAGACATACCATGTAGTTTTAGCAATACTCTTTTTGGTTATATTATTGAAAGATTTTTTATAATTTGGTGTATTAGTCAAAATTTTTCCTTTAATTTTAGGGATAATTGTAATGAAGTACCCTGACGTTTGGCTATATTGCAATGAAATCGTGAGTTTAGCCTTAATTGCATGTTAGTACCCTTGACCAAGTTGACCGGTATGTTGACTTTGACTTTTTTGGTAAAAAGACAAAATTGCCCCTGGTTTAAAAAAAATAAATTAAATAAAAATTTTAAAAAATTTAAAAAATTTTAAATTTAAAAAATGGATCTCCACCGTCCATCAATCTTGATGGACGGTGGAGATACATTTAAAATATAAAATAAATTAAATAAAGATTTCTGGGTTCGACTTCGAACCCAGCTGCTGGGTTCGAACGCGAACCCAGATCTGGGTTCGCGTTTGAACAATTTTTTTTTTTTTTTTTTGTTCTTGATGTTCTTGGTGGAGATCCAGATTGGATCTCCACCGTCCATCAATGTTGATGGACGGTGGAGATCCAATCTGGATCTCCACCAAGAACACTAATTTTTTTTTTATATAAAATATTTTTTTAATTTTTTTTTAATTATTTAGTTTTAAATTTTTATTTTATATTTTAAATGTATCTCCACCGTCCATCAAGATTGATGGACGGTGGAGATCCATTTTTTAAATTTTAAATTTTTAAAATTTTTTAAAATTTTTATTTAATTTATTTTTTTTAAACCAGGGGCAATTTTGTCTTTTTACCAAAAAAGTCAAAGTCAACATACCGGTCAACTTGGTCAAGGGTACTAACATGCAATTAAGGCTAAACTCACGATTTCATTGCAATATAGCCAAACGTCAGGGTACTTCATTGCAATTATCCCTTAATTTTATTTATAACTAAAATATCTTAATAATTTTATTTTATAATTAATTTTTCCTTATCGTCAGATTTAATTATCAAAATACCCTTGATCATTAATTTTTCTGTTCGAAATATTATTAAAACTCCCATCTAATTTGATATATTAGTCAAAACTTTCCCTCAGTTTTATTTATAGCAAAAAAATCCTCATAATTTTATTTTATACTTAATTTTTTCCTACCATTAATTTTAATTAGCAAAATATCCTTAATAATTAATTTTTATGTTAAAACTTTTAGACATCAAGGGTATAAAGTAAATGCCTATATATATATATATATATATATATATATATATTAAATTAAAATATTTTAATTTATAATATTAATGAATTTTTACTATCCATCATAGAGATCAAATATAAAATATAAAAAATAAAAAGATGGATTTCCACCGTCTATCTCTATAGATAGATGGTAGAGATCATAACACAAATTTTATTTATAAAAAATACATAATTTTTTTTAAAAAAATTAATAAATAAATGAAAATTTTCTTAAAAATTAAAAATAAAAAGATAGACCTCCACCGCTCATCTCTATAGATTTTAATTCTTTTATTATTTTATTTTTTTATATTTGATCTCTACCGTCTATTATATTATACGGTAGAGATTAATTGAAATATTTTAAATTAAATTAAAATTATAAATTAATTGATATTATAAATTAAAATATTTTAATTTTATATATATATATATATATATATATATATATATATATATATATATATATATATATATATATATATACCCTTAGGCCCCGTTTGGTACGCGAGATTGGATTGGACTATTTTATGGGATTGGATTGGACTGGGATTGGATTGGATTGGATTGGACTAAATTAGTACTGTGATGTGTTTGGTGCAGTCTGGACTAAAAATAATATTGTCTTTTGTTTGGTATAGGATGGGATGCGATAAAATCAAAATAAATTTATTAAATTAATTTTCACATAAATGAAAATATTTTAAAGGACATTACATTCATTTTAACTTAAATAAAAAATAAGATTAATTTTAAATTAAATAAAAAATATATTTAAATTTAATTTAATTAAAAATGTATATTTTTTTTGAATGAACAAAATATTTAAATTATTTTTAAAATAAATAAAATCATTTTAAATAAAATAAAATAAAAATATTAAATTAAATTTACTTAAAAATATTTCTAAATAAAATTGAATATTATTTTAAAAACATTAAATGAGATATTTAATTTATTTTTTAAAATAAATAAAAATATTTAAAATTAATTTAAATAAAATAAAATTAATTTTTATTAAATATTATATTATATTAGAAAAGAAAAAAAAAAAAAAGGAAGTAGGACTAAATTGGTGGGACTAAATAATCCCACCAAATTGGTGGGATTATTTAGTCCCACCAATATGGGATTAGGTGGAACTGTTGGGATTGGATATGTCCAATCCCAACATGTTCCAAACATGAGACTAGGAGTAAATAGTCCAATCCCACTCCTAGTCCCATGTTCCAAACAGGGCCTTAGTGTCATAAAATTTTTAATATAAAAGTTAATGGTTAAGAATATTTTAATAATTAAAATTGACTATAAAATAAAGTTACGAGTAGGATTTTGACTATAAATAATATTAGAGGAGATTTGATGGAAAGTTTTTAATATTATCTCTATATTTTATGGAGTGGGTGTATTTAGAGACGAATTTGGGTCAATTTAGTGACAAAGAGAGAACTTTCACTCCAGACTTGGTCCATGACATGTACGGTCATTAGTATTGTGCTTGAATTTCAAATTAGATACACATGAGTCTTCGACTTTTGCACAGGAAAAAAAAGAGTTTTTTTTTTATAATTATAAAATTACGTGATTAATTATAATTATGTGTAAACCTATCGAAATTAATTTCTAAACGTGTGAAATATTTATGTCTATGATTGGAGATATATAATCACAATAAGAGAAGAAAACTACTTACATATATTGATAAATAGATATGATGAGACTTGAAGTCTTACTACTAATATGTAAGGAAAGTGCACTAACCATTTAATCTATAAGTGAATATACATTGAAAGTGCTACTGTTGGGTTGAATTCAGTTATCATAATATATCGAATTATAATTTTTCTACAATAACACATCATATGTATTAAATTAAATAGTAGATTTAATTGATGATGTATTGAATTATAGCTTCTTTTATTGAATCTCTAGCATGATATGTATTGGTATTGATTGATCAAATCGGGAGATTAATAAATAGTAATGTCTCACCAAATCAACCAAATTACAAACTCCCATCAAATAGGGTAAGTTGTGCCAAGAATAGGAAAAAAAAAAAGAAAAAAAAAAAGAAGCAAAACCAAGTGATTAGAAAAGCAAACAATTGCGCACACGCACAAAAATGCACACGTAAAAGAAGGGTATCAATGATGATTGATGATCAAAATCATGATGAGCCATGATGATCTTGATACTTAAAAAAAACAACATATAAACACAACCCACCACCAAAAAAATAAAAAATAAAAAATCAAAGGCTTCTCTTCCCTAGAAAGAAAAAAAAAAAAAAAAGAAGAAACAAAACAAAAATGAAATGATTACCCACCGCATCACATCCTCTTGGTTTTGACAAAACCTAATCATCATAAATTTTAGCCTCCCTATATCATCATTACTTTTCCTTTCCTTTTTCTCAAATAATCAAATCTCTCTCTCTCTCTCTCTCTAATAGTCTAATACTCTAAGTCCATCAACCATCCATTTCTCACCTAGTCTCTAATTCTCTCTCTCACTTTTTTGCTCTTTTTTTTTTTTTGACCGTCGCTCATGTTTAAATATAAAAAAAGTTTACCCCAAGTTTGGGAAGCACCGTTATCTGTTTTGGTAAAATACCAAGATTAGACAAAACATAATACATTAAAAAAAAAAAAAAAAAAAAAAAAGGAGGACTAATTGCACTCATACCTCAAAAGTTTAACCTTTTTATATGTACCGACAATTTTACCTTTTATTACACAAATATTTCCTAAAAAAAAATTGATCAAACTATTAACTAATCATAAAGTTAAGTTAATATAGCATGGACAAACTTATTTTTTTTCCATTAAACTATTAAAAAAATTAAAAAAATTAAAAATAAAAAAATAAAAATAAAAATGGACCAGATCAGATCTGGTCCATTTTTAGCTCCATCTCCCATGGACACTGCCGGAGGGTGCCGACGTTCCGACAGTTCATGAGATTTGGCGCTCTGGTAGACTTCGGCGGGCTCCATCGCTCCATCTTATCCCAATCTTTTTTTTTTTTTGTGGATGTTGTGGTGAAGGTTGTGGCGGTGGTGGATGCTTTTTTATTTTATTTGTTTTTTTGGTTTTCTAGTTATAGATCTCGTCTCCGTCGACGGTGGAGACTAGGTCTGGTCTCCATCGGAGCTCAAGGTGAATATTCCATATGGGATCTGTAAGATGGACGGTGGATATCCTATCTAGGATCTCCACCTTGAATTTTTTTTTTTTTTTTAATTTGAAGGTGGAGATCTCAGATGAGATATCTACCGTCCATCTTGTAAGGTGAAAAGTTTTTTGTTATTTAATTATTTTATTAAGGGTAATTTCGTCTTTCTGCCAAAAACATTAACTTTATGGTTAGTCAACGATTTAATCAACTTTTTTCAGGGGATATTTGTGCAATAAAAGATAAAATTGTCAGTATGTGCAAAAATGCCAAACCTTTGAGGATATGAGTGCAATTAGCTCTTTAAAAAATTTGTTTGTTATTTTTTTTTAAAGAGGGGGACTTAACAGCCCAGAACAAAAACATAAAGACAACTAATTGCATCAGCATTTTAGCACAGAATACCCAACGGTATCAGCAGTAAAAATCTCCTAGCTTCTAGATGAAGGCCTCTAAAAGAACTTCACACCAATATCAATCAAAAGCCCCATTTTAGCTAAACAATCAGCAAGCCTATTTGCTTCCCTATAAACATGAACAATCTTACAATCCCAATCACCATTAATAAGAGATTTGCACATCTGCAGTAGACAAAACAGGCGATTACACACATTAATTTCCTGATTCAGCAATTTAACAATAGACTTAAAATCAATTTCCATAATAACACTCTTAAAACCAGCCTTCTAAGCTAAACTGAGTCCCTCAGCAACACCTCACAATTCAGTTTCCATAACAGTACACAAACCTTTATTAACAACAAAACCTTCAAGCCATTGACACTTACTACCCTTAAAAACCCCACCAGCAGCTATATAACCCATAATGCCATCCTGACTTCTATCCACATTGAGTTTCACCCAATCTTAAAGAGGAGGAGACCAATAAATAAGTCTGTTCACACCCTCAGCAGTGTCACTCTTCACATCTTTACCAGCAGCCAACAACCACTTATTAGCAGCTTGAAAAATAGTAACATGCGGCCACAGATGCATACTGAATTCAGGTTCAAAAGTAATCTTACATCTCCACTTCCAAATGAACCAAAGAGTAAAGACAAATTTCACACAACTAGTCACTCCATTAGTCAGCTCTTTATTCATCAAGTTCTTGAAAAACCAATCATTCTAATCCTCTCCATCCCCTCGATACAAAGCAGAGCCCCTACTACAGTTCTCCCAAATTTTTAGAGAAATCTGGCAATCCCTGCATAAATGATCTCTGTTCTCACAAACAAAGCCACACATAGGACAAGTAGAATCACTATAAAGACCTTTGATGCACCTCTGCTCATTCGTAAGGAGTTTACCATGAGCTAACACCTATAGGAAACATTGGATTTTAGGAGGAACTTTAATCTTCGAAATCATGTTCCAATCCCACAGCTCACACAAATCCACCCTAATTTTCTTGTTGTAAGCAGATTTTACAGTAAACTCTTTATTAGTAGTCTCTCCCCAAATGATAATATCCTCTCTTGACCATGATGATTGACATGTATACTCATAATTCTTTAGATAACAGTCCAAGGAACAACTTCTCTTTGCTTCCTCAAGGACCAGTCACCATTTTCAATATAACAAGCCACTTTCTTAATCACTTTAACAGAATCCAAGGAACATTCAATATATTCAATGAGGCTGCCTATAACTGGAACCCATTTATCAGTCCAAAACTTAACTTTCCTGCCATCATCCACTCTCCAAACAATGCCTTCTAGCAGGAGTTTAACACCATAAGCAATACCTCTCCAAGTGTTAGAACATCCAACTAGTTTACTATCACACATCTCCACGATATTTTTCTCATTCACATACTTACAGTGGATCATATTACTCCATAAACACCCATCCTTTTGCAATAACCTTCATCCTATTTTAGCTAGAAGAGCTTGGTTCCAATGTATCATAGATTTAATCCGAAGCCCACCAGCTTTCTTGAGAAGGCAAACCGTGGTCCACTTAACAAGGTGGACTGTTTTCTTATCACCAAACTGACCCCAAATTTTTTTTTATGCTAATTCTATCCAAGCTATCACACAACTCAAAGGTAAATTTATAGATTGCATAGCATACATAGGCAAGACAGAAGCAACTGAATTAATAAGCATCAATCTGCCAGCAAGAGAGAGATGAGAACTCTTTCAAGCAGCTAATTTTTGCTGCATTTTGTTCAAAATCTCATTATAAGTATGCTTAGAAACTCTCTCATGTATTAGAGGAACTTCAAGGTAGTTCCCCAAATTTTTTGTCAAAGGAGAACCACACATGGCCGCTACCACCTTGACCATAGACTTTTTATTGTTGCTAGAGACAAAAATCCTAGATTTTGGATAATTTACACATTGACCAGAGGCTTCACAGAACTGATCCACACAATCCCTCATAACACCAGCTTGTTTAAGAGTAGCACAACTAAAAAGAATTAAATCATCTGCAAAAAACAGATGAGAAACTGTAGACTCCTCCCTTGAGACTTTAACAGGTTTTTAAGTTCCCTTATTTACCTCCTGAAATATGAGATGAGATAACTTTTCCATGCAAAACACAAAAAGGTAAGGGGAGAGAGGGTCCCCTTGTCTCAAACCACATTCAGGGCTAAAAGACTCAATAAGCTCCCCATTTAACACAATCCTATAATTCACCCTAGTAGCACAACTCATAATAAGCTTCCTCATATTCTCAACCACTCCAAATTCTTCCAAAACCTTATC
Organism: Xanthoceras sorbifolium; assembly: GCA_003430845.1. Lineage (NCBI taxonomy): Eukaryota > Viridiplantae > Streptophyta > Magnoliopsida > Sapindales > Sapindaceae > Xanthoceras > Xanthoceras sorbifolium. The sequence continues at coordinate 13,137,408 of CM010621.1, forward strand.
AATAAAATCCCACCTCCTTCTATCATAGTCTTTAGCAAGGTTAATCTTCCAAGCAAATAAACTCTTACCTCTTTTAGCCATTTTCATCTTGTGCAAAACCTCTTGAGCAACAATAATGTTATCCTGAATTTGCCTCACAGGAACAAAAGCCATTTGATTAGGACTAACCAAGCTAGAAAGTAAATGTCTCAATCTTTGGATAATTAACTTGCTAATGACCTTATAAACAGTATTGCATAAACTTATGGGTTTTAGCTGAGCCATCTCCAAGGGACTAAGAACTTTAAGGACAAGAGTGATCAAAGTTTAATTAGTACTAACAAGAACAATCCCTGTTTTTAAACAATCCACCACTAAATTCACTAAATCCCTCTTACAAATATCCTAATTCTTTTAAAAAACACTGTACGGAAACCATCATGCCTAGGGGCTTTAAGACCCCCAATGCCAAACATACTGTACTTAACTTCCTATTCACAAACTTTTAAGTTCAGCATCTATTTATCCTCCTTTGTCAAATAAAGAAACAATGAAGGCAATAATGAATAGTCTGAATAATTACCACTCACAACAAACAGTTTCAAGAAATACTCCACTACAATTCTTTTCATATCCTCTTTGTCACACTTTCACACCCCATTTTCATCTTTAATCCCTTCTAATTTATTAAATCTTCTTCTAACTAGAGTAGAGAAGTGGAAAAATTTTGTATTAGGATCCCCCTCTTTTAACCATCCATTTGTTAACTTTTGTGACCAAAAAAGTTCCTCATAGTCTATAATATTGTTATACTATTCTTTTAACTTATTTTCAAGTATAACAAGACTAGGGTTAAACCCTATGCTCAACCTGCATTGCACCCCCTGAATCCTGGCCATAATGATCCTTTTATTCTGAAAAATGCAGCCAAAAACTTCTTTATTCCACACCCTAAGGGAATTAGGAAGTCTAGTAATTTTATCAACCACAAGACCATCCCTTCTCCAATTTCATTCATCGCCTCCCTAAACAAACCATGTTTTAACCACATAGCCTTAAATCAGAACGGTTTAACAGACGAGCTAGGAATTTGAGTACTATGAGTTTGTAACAATAAAGAGCAGTGATCGAAATTAACTCTAGGTAAATGCCTAATATAACCCTCAGCAAACATACATCTCCATTCCATAGAACACAAAGCACGATACAATCTCTCCCAAACTTCCTCACCAATACCCCTTCTAGTCATCCAGGTGAACTTTTGGCCTATAAAACCCATATCCACTAGATCGCTGGAATTAATCTAGTCCCCAAAACCACTATTAAAGAATCCAGGCCTACCACCATTTTTCTCAGCATTGTTAGTAATTTCATTGAAATCCCTTATGACAATCCAAGGCCCCTCAAAACAACTCCTAATGGCACTAAGATACCTCCACAATCTTTATTTATTACTAGCACTAGGACTAGCATAAACCACCGAAAGCATCTAACAACACTTATCAATTTCAATAAGAGCAGAAATGGTATGTTCAGAAGTATCACCATTTCACAACAACCATAACCCACCCGAAAAGCCCTCAACCTCACTCAGAAAATAATTAGAAAACCTCAGTTTTTTAGTCACTTTTAAAGCTCTCCCCCTACTAATCATGGGTTCAAACACTGGAAACACATGAAAATTATACATATTTTTCATATCAACAACATTTCTAATTAAACTCTTTTTTCCAGCTCCCCTTAAATTCGACACATACAACATAAAGAGAGTAAAGAAAGAACTCTGACCTGAGATATGAAAGTCCTACTCAATGGAGACCACAATTGCCTCTTTTAATTTAGAGGAAACATCTTCAAATGTAGCAATTTGCACATCAATCTTCTTCACAGGCACAACTTCACTGCTCATAGACTCTATACTGTGGGGACTGACCTATTTACAAACATCCACTGCTTCAAACTTTTATATTAAATCCTTTGTTGAAGGCCATTACTTTTTTTGCCTACCATGAGCAACCTTCTTATTACCAACATGACCTTTATCTCTCACACCCTTATTAGTCAAGAACCTCCTTTAAATTAACCTTAGCACTATTAAACCCTTCCCCACTGTTCTCAGCAGAAATCACAACTGCTTCCTCTAAAACTTCATCTAGAATAACAAATCTCGAACCACCCCCTTTGCTCAGTACATCTGACATTTTCATACTAACAACATCACTCTTTACACCATTATTTTAAATATTACCACCCCTAACAGAAGCACTACCAGCCCTATTCTTACCAATCTGACCACCCAGAACACCAGCCACAGGCTTTCCACTATGACTACCCAAACTTCCAAATTTACCACCCGAAGCATTAGAATACCAAAACCAATACATTTTCTACAAGAAGAGCCAGCATTTCTATTGAATTTATTAGCCACTCCACCACCACCATGCCTACTTCTACTCCTGTTATAAGACACAAGCATCCAAGGACTAAAAGGAGAATTCTTCTTCACAGGCAGTCTACTCTCTACTTCATCACTTTGTATTATTTCCTGCACACCAACCCCTCTCTCTTTACAGTTATCCTTGCTATATCCATATCTACCACAACAAAAACGTATTAACCCTAGATTTTCATATTCTACCTTGACCAGCCTATTATCCACATTCATACACCCCACCAAAGGCTTTGAAATATCTACTTCAATATACAATCGAGCAAACTTCCCTCTGGACTGGTTTTTAGTGATAAGATCACCTTACACATCATCCCTCGCATCCCACCAATACGCAACAGGAGATCAGAATTCATCTGTTCTATAGGAATTTTGAAAAGCCTAATCCATATTGGCATGAACTTGATAACTTCTTCACCTAGTACGAAGTTGGGCTTCCATCATTGAACCACTAAATATTGATTAGCAATGACCTAAGACCCTCCAGTCAACATAGCCTCTAGATCCTCCTTCAATTGAAATCGGGCTACAAAATAACCCTCCTCCAGATCAGTGAGTTGTCACTACCCAATCAACGACCATTTTTGTCTCAACTTCGGAAGCATGTAGCTCAAGGTGTGAGAACGACCCATAATTTTCAGAATCAGGGCATTTGATCATAGACTTGTATAGCTGGGACTTGAGCTCATCAGACAACTTCATATCAATTCTATTAGGGTCTTCTTCTATCGTGATGTCTCCCTCTCCAATCATCAGCTTCTCCTTAGGAGACCCAAACCCTGCCCAGTTACTAGGGTTATGTTCATTAGCTTTTGTTTGAAACTATTATTGACAGATACCCTCACACCTTCGACATTCTCACCAGAGTCAACTCTAGCTCTCTTTGAGCTCAAATTAATATATGGTGGCTTTTCCTTGAGTTCCTCCATGCTCACCGGCTTAGATTGAGCTAAAAAAATGAAGACTCCAGCCATGAAATCCTTGAGAACAGACAAGAAAAGGGGGTGCGTGGATCAGATTTCACAAACCTCACTAACACGTGCTGGCGCGTTCCTTTTTTTTTTTTATTATTATTATATCTATTACTCTTAATAATTTTTTAAATTTGTTTGTTACTTCAATATTGTATTAGCCCCCCTCTTTTACTCTTTTACATAAACTTGAGAACCCAGGTGTTTTTGGGCTCTCTCTCAAACTATATGGAGTTATATGAGATTGAGAAAAACTTTGAAAGAGAGATTAACCAACCTAAGACCCATACTTTGGTACATTTTGTTGTATATCTCCCTATCTCTTTTTATAAAGAGGTTTGAGTCTTATTTTGTTCATAAAAAATTATGTCAATGGAAGTAGTCATCTCTTGATCGATTTTGAGAATAATATCCTTTTATTTATGGGAATCAATTCTTGGACAGCCTTGATATGTGGATTTAGCCCTGAATATGATGTCGGGTCTAAAAAACAAAAGAGATTAATAAATATTATTGATTGTAAGAGTTGTTTGATCCAAATAACTGCACAAATATTACCCAAATCAAGGATTTCTTAATATTTTATTTCCTTTCTCTTTTTACAAAAATCTTGAAAAACTTCTCCAAAATGTGAAGCTAAACTCTGGCTTCAATCTCACTAAATTTTCATTTTCATAATCATGAGAGAGCAAAATTAAATGTAAAGTCTAGCCAAGCCAACCAAGAATAGGAAGATGATGTTGAATCGCTACGTTGAAGCAAAAACATTGAAGAGTATTTGGTGGTTATTTTATTGTGAATTATTTGCATCTTGACTTTCAGGTTAAGTTTATCTGCAAACCATCTCATTAGTTTAGGTAACAGTTACCAGAAAACTGCTACAATTCCACAAAGTGGTCACCAGAATCTGTGTTAATAATGTCCAAATCACAAGCACCAGTCATCAACGAGCAAACCAAAATTTTGTCCACCAATAATTTTTTTTTTTCAGGATTTGATTACCGCCAATTGCAAAATTGGTATCCGAATTAGGTTTGAATATCGAAAAATGCAACTTACGATATCAACATATTCGTAAGTTTGTGAAGTTAGAACGTTTAACATTTATATATTTTTTCTTACACGGATCTGGAAGTCACACTTCCGATGCGTTTGAAATAAGTAGAGCATTTACGACTATATATTTTGGTAAAGCTTTTAGAACTTCTAACAAAAGTTTAATATTGATTGGTTATCAAATAAACAATTATTTTACAATCGTCCAATGTGGCTCGGTGGTAAAGGTGCTCATTCAGCCTGACAATATTCTAAGTTCAAGTCGCCAGCACCGCAAGTGGTATGTCAAAAAAATAAAAATAAATAAATAAACAATTATTTTTAAATTGGGAGATGGTTTGAAAAATTATAAAAAGGTATTTAAGAAATAAAATATAATTTTTTTTTATTTAAAAGAGATGTCTTGAAATATATAAAAGAGCTAATTGCATAACCCTTTGAGGTTTTGCCAACTACAAGCGGAATAAACTTTATCGTTTATTGACAAACACCTCCTCTTGTAACATCCCGGATTTTGAATTATTAATTTTGCATATGTGGATATAAAAATTTATGATATGAGGGGTGCAAAACGTAATTAAATGTATGTTTATTTTTATGGTTTCCAGGTGGACCAAATTGAACGGTCGAAAACGATGTACGATGAGAAGAGTGAAAAATTGAGACGGTGAGTATCGCGACCACTCACCGCGATCACAGATCGCGATGAGCTGCTCGCGATGAAAGATGGTGATTCTTGGCAGTGATTGGTTTGCAAATTTATGAAGTGAATTGGGAAACTTTTGAAAAACCCGGTAACGCTCCCTGGGTCGATCCAGTCGGGTCGGGTCAGGGGGTGTTACACCTCTGCCCTTAGTAAAATTTGGTCAAATGTAACAGTGGATCAGGGGAGGTCGTAGTTAAAAACATGAAGAGTTGGCTAAAAGTTGACTCCGCCTGTAATTGAGCAAACCCAAAAGAGGGGAGGTCTTTGTCAATAAACCCAAAAGTTGACTCCGCATATAATTGAACAAACCTCAGGGGAGGTAAGCATTATTTACTTTATATAAAATATAATAAGAGTGATGATTGCCTTGGTGGTTGGAGGTCTCATACTCCTCAAAGCCACCAAGGTTCAACACTTTGTGTATGCATACAAGTATATATTCTCACCATTATCCATAAAAACGTAATTGTGGGGTAGACCTCCCCCCCGTGTTGAGATTAGTTGTTTGGGCTGTTAGTCTCATCTGGCCTGTAATGTATCAGATAAAAAAAAAAATTAAAGGAATTTTTTTGAGAAGTCTTAGAATTAAATTTATTCTGAGTGGATGTAAAGAGGCTCTTTTCAAGTTAATACCGAATAATTATAAAGAACTTATAACATTAGAAACTTATTTTAATCAGTAGAAAAGTTATACTTGTTGTAGGGAGATCTTTCACATGCATTGCCACGTTATTATTAGATAACCAAGACGATGTCGAATGAATCACCTGTACCCAGGCCTTTAAGACAACAGTAGAAGTACATCACTTCACTCTGTTATCACCGAGATAACCCCCGTCATGGTGAGAACTCGTGTTATACAAGTAAGTGCTCGTGGGATAATTGCGACCACATAGCTAGGAATCAGCCAAAAACTATAGTCAGCGATTACCATGCTACGAGTCACACTTTGGCACACCAACCTAGCATTGTCAACAAGTTCTGTCGAAGTCAGAGGCTTGTCATCATGGGCAGCAGGCAAATGAAATGCCCGGACAGTCCAGACTACCATTGGACTATCCTACCTTCGTCTTATCCACAAACGATCTCCCCAAGAACCCAGAAGTTACACTTTTAAGGTAACAATCCTTCTGATCACGTTAGGGGCGAGAACCGAGGAAACCGAGAAAGTTGTGAACAGGAGGAAGGCGGTCGGGACTATAAGGAGGTAGATGAAGAGAATTGAAGGGTAAACTATTGAATACTCTCACCAACCCTAAGACGCATCTTAATCTATTCTTTCTTCTCAAAGAAAGGCACTGACTTGATCGTCGAAAGTTAATCGATGGCTAAAGTCCGGCACTTCTCACTGATCTTTTTTTGTCTTGACAGGTAACAGTCCGCGAAAGCCCTTTTCGAGAGGCTCTTTATTCCTGCGAAAACTCTCTCTACAGGCCCATCATGACCTAACACCCATATTTGACCCAACAAACCACTAAACAACCCTATGTGGTCCAGTGGGCCTTCGTTGACTACATGATCCATTTTTCTCTGTCAACAATTTGGCGTTGGAAAGAGTGCTGTGTTACAATCCTTTGAGAAAACCTTGACATGGATTCCACTAACCCGGGAAAGAGGCGCAGTCCCCAACTAAAAATGCCTTTGAAGAACCCCTTATCTCCCGTAAGGCAAACCTCCATCGAGTCCATTGTACCCTAGAAAAGTAGAAGGGAAGGAAGAAAAAGAGATAGGAAATTATGACAATCGAAGCTAGTAGAAGAAAAAGAACGCGTAGAGGTACTCAAGGAATTCGCCCTGGATTCGTGAGAACCCACGACACAGGAAAGCGACGGAGAGATCGAGCCAACCGAAGACGTAATCCTTGACGAGAACTTCCCTGAGAAGATTATCAAAATAGGAGCAAAACTAAGCATGAAAGTCAGGGAGGACCTTACGGAGCTGCTTTAGGAATTCAATGACGTTTTTGCGTAAAGTCACGCAGACATGCCAGGAATCAATCCATCCACCATTTCCTATGGACTAGCAGTGCATCGCGACGCCAAACCGGTGGTCCAAAATAGGCGCCATTTCAACCCCAAAAGGAACTCCGCCATAAGGGAGGAAGTCAAGAAACTTCTCGTAGCAGGATCCATCAGAGAATCACATTACCCCTCCTGGATCGCGAATGTAGTACTGGTTAAGAAGAAGAACGGGAAATGGAGGATGTGTGCGGATTTCACCGACCTGAATAGAGCCTGCCCGAAGGACGGTTTCCTACTCCCAAAGATCGATCAACTGGTGGACGCTACGACGAGCCACGAACTCCTTAGTTTCATAGACGCATACTCGGGTTATAAATAGATGAAGATGCACGCCCTCGACGAGGAAAAGACGACATTCACTACCGATCAAAGACTTTACTGTTATATAGTAATGCCTTTCGGTCTGAAAAATGCAAGAGCCACTTACCAGAGGCTGGTCAACCAAAAGTTTGCCAAACAGATAGGGCACACAATGGAGGTATATGTCGATGACATGCTTACAAAAAGTCTCACGGCTGAGAAGCACGCTTGTAACCTGCGAGAGACGTTCGAAGTCCTTCAACAATATGAGATGAAGTTGAACCCCGAGAAATGCGTCTTTGACGTAGCTTCAGGCAAATTTCTGGGTTTCCTCGTTCATCAGATAGGCATTAAGGCCAACCCCGAAAAGATAGACGCCCTCATCAAAATAAAGCCCCTCAGAACGCTCAAGGAATTCCAGCGCCTCACGGGATGCCTCACAGCGCTAAATAGGTTCATTGCGAGATCTACTGACAAATGCCTTCCATTTTTCAAGGCGATCAAGAAAGGAAAATGAGTGGAATGGATCGAAGAGTGTGACCATGCCTTCCATCAATTGAAGACCTACCTTGGATCGACACCTTTGCTCTCGAAGCCGCTGCCCAATGAGACCTTATATTTATATCTCTCAGTGACCGCCACCGCAACAAGCTCCGTCCTAATCCGAGAGGAAGATGGGGCACAAAAACCTGTTTATTACATCAGCAAGGCCTTGATTGCAGCATAAACCAGGTACTCGGTCGTAGAAAAGTAGCCCTGGCCCTGATCGTGGCCGCGCGAAAATTACGACCATACTTCCAGGCACACAACATTGAAGTGGTCACAAACTGTCTCATAAAGCAAATACTACAAAAACCGAAAGTGTCGGGTAGATTGACCAAGTGGGCGATCGAGCTCAATGAATTCGACTTAAGTTTCAAACCATGGATTGCAATTAAAGGACAGGCCATTGCAGACTTTATCGTCAAGTTCACCGAACCACAAATCGATACCCCTCCCCCCCGATGATGAAAAAGAAGGCAACGTCTACCCGTGGATGGATCCTCAAATTCACACGGAATTGGAGCGGGGGTGGTCCTTACGACTCCCGAACAAGACGAAGTGGAATGTACACTGAGGTTCGACTTCAAAGCCACTAATAACGTCGCAGAAAGCCCTTCTCGCAGGACTCAGAGTAGCCACCGCCCTAGGCGCAGACAAGATAGACATTTACAGCGACTTACAACTAGTAGTCAATCAAATATACAACGAGTACCAAGCAAAGGAAGAAAGGATGATCACTTACTTAGAGAAAACCCAGAAAGCTTTCAGCAGATTCACCAAATTCAGGATCACACAAATACCGAGAGCAGAAAGCCTAAAAGTCAACGCCTTATCTAAACTGGAATCCACCACCAACATTTTATTGTCTAAAACGATACTGGTGGCACATCTCTCACAACCAAGCATAAAGGAAGAGGACAATCCTACAATCGCAGAAATGGACCTCGCCGAAGTAACATGGATCACACCTATCCGAGCATACCTAGAACAGAGAATCCTCCCTGAAGATAAGAATGAAGCAAAAAGATTGAGATACTGATCCGCGCGTTATACATTGATATATGGCGAGATGTACTGCAGGGGGTTCTCTAGAGCTCTACAGAGGTATGTCTATCCCCAGAAGTCAGCGCAGATTCTACAGGCCATCCACGGAGGGATTTGCAGGAACCACACCGGGGGTAACAGCCTGGCACGCAAAGCTCTGTGACAAGGCTTCTATTGGCTAACCATGTTTCCTCCAACTATGACAAGTGCTAAAGGATCGCCGATAACATTAAACAACCCCCTGAGAAGTTGAGGAGTCTCACATCCCCATGGCCTTTCGCACAATGGGGGATTGATCTAATTGGACCTATGCTTGCGGTAGCGGGGCAGGCCAAATACGCTATTGTAGCCGTCGATTACTTCACCAAGTGGGAGGAAGTGGAATCTTTAGTATGAATCACCGAGAAAAACACCATTGATTTCGTAAAGAAATCCATCATTTGTAGATTCGGGGTTCCAAATACGATCATCTCCGACAACGGCATACAGTTCAACCTCAACTTCGTCAAAGATGGGGATCAGAAACTATTATGCCTCAATGACCCATCCGCAAACAAATGGACAAGTAGAGACTGTAAACAAGATAATCAAGCACACGATAAAAGCTAAGTTGGATTCTAAGAAAGGTAAATTGGCCGAGAAACTCCCCAAAGTCCTTTCGGCATATCGAACCACTGCAAGAACATCTACAGGCAAGACATCTTTCGCTATGGCCTTCGGAGTAGAACCAGTGATCCCCATCAAAGTGCAAATCCAATCCCCTATAGTAGCCATGTACGACTCGGCCCACAACGTTTCCACCTTAGAATCCAACCTTGACGAACCAGAGAGCCTTTAGGACATAGCCCAGATAAGGAACACAATGTACCAACAAAGGTTCGCCCAATACTACAATTTTAAGGTGAGGGAAATGAGATTCCAGCTTAACGACTTGGTACTCAGGAGAGTATCCCTCAATACTAAAGACAAATCTGCGAGCTCCCTAACAGACAAATGGGAAGGCCCATACCGAATCATCGGACAGGCGGGCCATGGTTGCTACAAAATTGTGTGACCGGAAGGGGAAGTCATCAACCATCCGTGGAACACACAATATCTTAAAATGTACTTCTCATAAAAAAAAGATGAATTTGTATACACGACGTTGCCACCAAAATGTGAGAAAATGAATATTTAGCAGCATCCTTTATAGCTTTACTTCCCCAAAAATTAAAATCAAGTCCAAGAAAAGTTGACCAAAAAACTCTCTCGCAAAGATTTGATCACGGCGAAAATGCCAAAATTAAAAATCAAGTCCGAGAAAAGTTGACCAAAAAACTCTCTCGCAAAGACTTGGTCACAGCGAGAACGCCGAAATTAAAATCAAGTTGGAGAAAAGTTGACCAAAAAACTCTCTCGTAAAAACTTGGTCATGGTGAGAACGCCGAAATTAAAATCAAGTCGGAGAAAAGTTAATTAAAAAAAAAATCATCTCGCAAAGACTTGGTCATGGCGAGAACGCCAAAATTAAAATCAAGTCCAAGAAAAGTTGACCAAAAAACTCTCTCGCAAAGACTTGGTCACGGCAAGAACGCCAAAATTAAAATCAAATCCGAGAAAAGTTGATCAAAAAACTCTCTCGAAAAGATTTGATCATGGCGAGAACGCCAAAATTAAAATCAAATCTGAGAAACGTTGACCAAAAAACTTTCTCGTAAAGACTTGGTCACTGCAAAGAACACCGAAATCACAATCAAGCACGATCAAAGTCTAAGGATGTCAAAAATAAGATTATATCCAAGTTTACATGATAAGACATGAAGTTGCCCCAGCAGACCAACGCACATGACTTGGGGGTAAAGGACGAGCAACAACGTAATCAAACAAGATATGAGGGAACAAAATTTCTTAATCATGATCACATTTTATACATTTAACTTCGTTACAAGCATTAGCGAAAGCAAAAAATCACTAGATTGCGAGAAAAAAAAATGAAAGCTAAAAGAGAAGTTACATGTCTTTGAAAAACAGGAGTTATACAATCTAATTACAGCATATCAACACTAACTAAGGCCTAGAAGGACCAACATCGCCAGCGCCTTTTTCCTTCCTCGCTAAATCCTTCAGATTCAAGTAGTCTTCAGGATCGGTCTCAATGGAAGTCAAGGGCTCCTTCTCGTTCAGAGCAATGTCCTCCTCACCCTCAGAGAGAGCATAACTGAGATCAGGATTAGGGCCGGTGTCCATCTTCAACCCAAGGATACTGGATCCTGCCTTCTTGTGAGCATAAGACTTTGGATGACTAGATTGGTCAGGAATCTCCATGTGCATGTCAAGGATAGGCAGATCCCGAAGCCGACAGTGGGCTCGCCATGTCTTCCTAGCATTTTTGAGTTCCAAGAGAGATTTCAACCTATGCTTAGCGATTCCGAGTTCAAGAGAACCCTTACCTCTGGACTGATGTGACCCTCCACAATCCTCATACACTCACTGATGTCATTCCTAAATTCCCTGTGCATAAAGGCATCAAAGGCGGGGGACACTTTATAGCGATCTACTACTCTAACTTCGAGCTCAGTGTTAGCCCCCTCTAGGGTAAGATAGAAAGCATCCACCGTGTTACTGTAACATCCCGAATTTCGAATAATTAATTCTGAATAGGTGGACCAGATGGAATGGTCTAGAAATGATGCATGAAGATTGAAAACCGAGACAGTGAGTATCGCGATCTGGTCACCGCGACCACAGATCGCGATGACCTGCTCGCGGTGAAAAATGTGATTTCTGGCAGTGAGCATCGCGACCAGTCACCGCGACCACAGATCGCAATGAACTGCTCGCGATGAAAATGTCAAATTCTGGCAGTGAGCAACGCGACCACCAGCGCGACTATGGTACCGCGAGGTGTGCTCGCGATGAAGGCGGTGGAAACGCTCCAGTGAGTACCGCGACCTGGTGGCGCGACCACAGGTCGCGACGACCGAAAAATATAAAAAAAAATTTGGCTTCCGCGAGAAGCCACAAAACAGACAGAGGAGAGAAAAGAGAGGGTGAGGCCGAGAAAGAAAGAAAGAAGAAGAAGAAAAAAGAGAAAGAAGAAGAAAGAAAGAAGAGAAAGAAAAAAGAAGAAGAAAGAAGAAGAAGAGGAAGAAGAAGAAGAAGAAAAGAAGAAGGAAAGAGAAAAGGAAGTGTAGGAGAAAGAGAAAGAGAAAAGAAAAGAAACCTAGAATCGCGATAGTCGAACGAAAAACGGTATCCAGGTTGGTGTACCTTCGTTTTCGAAATGTTTACAAAAATCATTAAGTATTTTTAGTGTGAATCTGAGATTTATTCGAAGATTTTCATTCTTATGTGTTGATTTTGTAACATCCCGGATTTCGGATAATTAAATTTATATATTAATGTAAATAAATTTTTATGATTTCCAGGTGGACCAGATTGAATGGTTGAAGAATGAAAACCTGAAAATGGAGGCAGAGAGCATTGCGACCTGGTCACCGCGACCACAGGTCGCGATGGCTCGCTCGCGGTGGAAAATGAGGTTTTTGGCAGTGAGCATCGCGACCAGTCATCGCGACCACAGGTCGCGATGAACTGCTCGCAATGAAAATGGCAAAATCTGGCAGTGAGCAACGCGACCACCAGCGCGACCAAGGTACCGCGAGGTGTGCTCGCGATGAAGGCGGTGCAAACGCTCCAGTGAGTACCGCGACCTGGTGGCGCGACCACAGGTCGCGACGACGGTCGCGGCAGTCGAAAAATATAAAAAAAAAAAAAGCTTCTCGCAGAAGCCAGAAAACACACAGAACACAGAAAAGAGAGAGGAGAGGCCGAGAGAAAGAGCGAGAAAGGAAAGAAAGAAGAAGAGAGAAAGAAGAGAAAGAGAAAGAAGAAGAAGAAGAAGAAGAGGAAAGTGAAGAGAAAAGGGAAAGTAAAAATGAAAAAGGAAACTGTAGAACCGCGATTTCTCGAACGAAAAACGGTATCGAGGTTGGTGTACTTTCGATTTCGGAATCTTTACGAAAAGTATTTCGTTATCGTTTTCGTTTTCGTTTTCGTTTTCGTTTTCGATTTCGTTGAAATTTCTCGTTTTCGATTTTCGTATGAAAATTGTTTATTTTACATGTAAAATCGATGATTGATATATCTATTGTTGATTTCGGAATGATTTTATGTTAGATCGCATTTTGACCGTGTTTGCGAATATTTCGATTTCGTTAGGAATACTTGATTTAGATTTTCGTATAACTATTGATTATGTTTCTTGAAGAATATTGTGTGGATTGTATGTTTATTGAGCAATTATTGTTTACTGAGTAACTATTGTGAAATTTATTGCGAATATAGTTTATCGGAAACGGCCCTAGGATACGTAGACATAGAAATGGATATAGGAGGTTGGTATACCAGCTGGGTTTACTGAGCAGTACTGTGCCGCTATTGATTGCTATTGATGATCATTATGTACCTCCTCATGGATTCGTCCAGGGGCAGGAAGACACGTACCTCCTCAGGATTCGTCCTGGGGGTTGGGAGCCACGTACCTTCCTAAGGATTCGTTCCTGGGATAGGGAGTTATGTACCTCTCTAGGTTCCATCCCCACGGTCCTAGAGTAGGGAGATACGTACCACTCTTAGGATTCGTCCTAGGGTGGGAGTTTGACCCATATTCCAGTCCTAGTATGTTGAGTATTCTAGCGGGCCAGATTTGAAGTGAATTGAATAACTTTATTGACTGATTTTATACATTGATCTTATTGTTGAAATGAAAGTGATTAAAACTGTTTTATGGTTTGATTCTTGGAAGTTAAATTGATTTTGTCACTGATTCGAATTAAAATATATATTTGAGTTTATTGTACACCCACTAAGCTATATGCTTAGCGCGTTAGTTTTGTTTCTAACGCGTAGGTACCAGGGATCCCGAAGAAGCTAAAGACTGAAGATAGAGAGGGATTTGCGGACAGAGTCCCAGAGTTATCATAGTTGGGTAGCTATATTATTGTTATATGTACATATTCTGAAAACATGCATATACAGAGGATTTGTAATTATGTTTCGTAATATGTTTTGTAATTAATTATTTTATGATTTCTGTATTATTCAAATGTTTGTAAATATTAAATTCTGAATTGTTTTATTTTATAAAGTATATTGGAAAGTCGCACTAAACGGCAGAGTGCGCAAATGTTTGAAATGATAATTGAAGTGTTTTGTGCATTGTTGCGATTTGGGATTTTATTTGAAAAACAGGTTTTGGGAAAATCCGAAAAACAAACGGAACTCTGCCGAATTTTTGTAAAAAGTTTATTTAATGGGCTCACTCGAAAACGATTTTTAAAATAATAAACTCTATGGTTTCCAATGAGTCGAAAATTTGTTTTATGGGCTCACAATGAATTTGAAATGTATATGAATTTAGAAAGTATTGAAAACCGTATAGCGCTCCCTGGGTCGGTTCGGCCGGGTCGGGTCAGGGGGTGTTACAGATTTTATTTTCGTTGAATGATTTTATTGTTGATCGTATTTTCATTACTTCGATTTCGTGGAAATTATTTGTTTTCGATTATTGTATAAATAATGTTGATTTTCCTATGAAAAATTTATGTTATTGAACTCGAATGTTTCCGTTGATTGTAAATATAGTGAATAGTGAAAATAGTTTATCGTAACGGCCCTAGAATACTTAGACATAGAAATGGATATAGGAGGTTGGTATACCAGCTGGGTTCAGTGAGCAGTACTGCACCGATATTGATATGCTATTGATGATTATTATGTACCTCCTCATGGATTCGTCCAGGGGCAGGGAGACACGTACCTCCTCACGGATTCGTCCTGAGGTTGGGAGACACATACCTTCCTAAGGATTCGTTCCTGGGATAGGGAGTTATGTACCTCTCTAGGTTCCGTACCCTCGGTCCTAGAGTAGGGAGATACGTACCACTCTTAGGATTCGTCCTAGGGTGGGAGTTCGACCCATATTCCAGTCCTAGTATGTTGAGTATTCTAGCGGGCCAGATTTGAAGTGAATTGAAAAGTGAATTGAGTAACTTTATTCATTGATTTTACATGTTGATTTTATTCTTGAGGTTAATGTGATTATAACTGCTTTATGGTTTGATTTTGAAGTTAAATTGATTTGTAAATGATTAGAATTGATATATATATATATATATATATATATATATATAGTGATTTGTTTCTTATTAAAGGTTATTTATGATTTTTCATAATTGAGTTTAGTGTACACCTACTAAGCTATATGCTTAGTGCGTTAGTTTTGTTTCTAACGCGTAGGTACCAGGGAGACTGAAGAGGCAAAGGACTGAAGAGAAGTTTCCTGCAGACAGAAGAGTAGAATCACATTTCTAGGGTAGATATTTATGTTGATGTGTATTATGATTGATATGCATGCATATACAGAGAGTTTGTAAATATATTTTGTAATTATGTACTGTAATTGATTATTTTACTATTTCTATCTTTCATTTTTAGAATGTTTGTAAATATTGACTTCTGAATCGTTTTATTTTATAAACTGTTGTTGGAAAGTCGTACTAAACGGCAAAGTGCGCAATTGATTGAAAATGATATTTGAAGTGTTATTGAATTTGTATTTGATTTGAGTTGTGGAAAAACAGGTTTTAAAAAATCCGAAAAACAAACGGAACTCTGCCGAATTTTTGTAAAAAGTTTATTGCGATGGGCTCGCTCGGAAATGGTTTTAAAAATTATAAACTAGATGGTTTTCCAATGGTTTAAAAAAATTGATTTGATGGGCTCACAGTGATTTTAGAAATTATAAAATGAATTGAGAAAGTTTTGAAAACCCGAGTAGCTCTCCCTGGGTCGATCCAACCGGGTCGGGTCGGGGGTGTTACAGTTAATCAACTCTGTAATCTGCCGTTAAGAGTCGGCGAGCTTCTGCTCAGCCTCTACCCGCGCAGTAACCGCGGCATCAAGGAGATTGTTAGCAGAAACAATGACTTCCTCCTTCTCAGCTAACAGGACCGCTTTCTCAGCCTCAAGGGAACCTACCCTATCTTCAAAACTGTCCGACCTTTTTTTAAGGGTTGCCCTCTCAGCAGAGAGGGCTCGAACCATATCCTCCAGGCCCTCACTCTCCCCCTAGAGATGTCTCTTTCCTTGACGACCTCCCCGTTAACGCCGAAAGAAGCCTTCTCATCTTCTAACTCAGAGAGGCAGTATTGCATAACTTCCCTGTCCCGTGCCACAACATCGAACTTTTAAAGAAACTAAACAACAAAAAATCAGCCATGCCAAAACGCGAACAAATGGGAAAGAAAAAATAAAAATTACCGAAGTTGAAAGGCTAAAAAAAGACTGAAGCTGCCTCTCTACGGACTTGCCCAAAACATTATCCACCTCGCTCTGCATTTCAGAATGAATATCTCCGCTCAGCACTCGCATGAGTACTGCCTCCAAAGAAGAGTAAGACGACATAGAGACGTCTTCCCGTGAGTTGCCACCGACCTTAAAATGAGGAGCATGAGCTCCAACAGCATTCTCACCGGCCGACTTGGTAAGAACTCCAATATTACCCCCACCAACCGGCTGAGTAGGAACCTCAACACCTTCCACATTTGCCGGTCCCAAGGGATCTACAACTCCAGGAACAACAGGGCCCTTGTTCTTCTTAGACAGGCGACATACCAGAGGCTCCTCCTCCGAGTCTTCCTCGTCGAGATTAGTAACAAATGGGGTCCTCGACTCGGGGGTAGCCGTCAAAGTTGCGTTAGGAGCACTTTCAGGTTGAGAAGAACGAAGAGGGATGAAACTAATTGGGGAGGCAAGAATGGGAATCTCCAATTCACGGGCCATCCTCCTCATCCGCAGAGAATGACGTCCTGATCGAACATGCTTAAAAGGAGCCCCAGAGGAACCCTCTCCCTTCGATTTCGGAGCAGGGTCACTAGGACCTCTGGCCAACTTCGCTTTCTTGACAGGAACTTCAGCGACAGGAGCAGGAATTTCATCATCAGCACCTGAAGAAGTTCCCAAATCGTCCAGCCAACACTTTAAAGGAACAGATCACCTCTCTCTAACATCAGCATCTTTCTTCGCGAGGGAACGCTTCTTCTTCTCATGGCCCTTACCGCCCTTTCGGCGAGATACATCCTGGAGATTCTTTATGTCCCTCACCTCTCAGCTAGAGACAGGATAATCTTCTTGAACTGAAAGGAAAAGTGTTAAAACGCGTACCCTGCGGAAAAAACTAAAACGAAAAAGTGTAGAACTCATACCGCGAGAACGGTTAAGGGAGTAGCCCCCAGTGGCGTCCTGAAAGGAACCAAATGCGCGCCCCACTAGCGCCTCATCACGATAGAGCACCTCTGCACACCTGTCGGCTGCACGAGCCGTGACGGCTCGCAAAACACGTTGGGCCTCTTGGTCACTCAGCCTCGATCCCTCGCTCCACGTATCTACAAAACTAAAAGAGTAAATTACTAAAACTATGAGCAACAAGAAATAAGACCTCAAAGCAAACTATTAAGGCATCAGCGAGAAAGAATACTTGGTTTCATGAAGAGGCGAGGAACACGCGCTTCGCGAAGGAGTCCATCGCCGTCGGATGGAACACTGCTATTCCAATTTCCCCCGACAAAGAACCACGCATCCTTCCAAAACTTGTTAGAAGAAGGCAACCCCCATATGATCCCTCTTTTCCCTTCGCCCGAGACATCAAGCTTGTCGC
Organism: Xanthoceras sorbifolium; assembly: GCA_003430845.1. NCBI lineage: Eukaryota > Viridiplantae > Streptophyta > Magnoliopsida > Sapindales > Sapindaceae > Xanthoceras > Xanthoceras sorbifolium. The sequence continues at coordinate 13,155,175 of CM010621.1, forward strand.
CGAGTCTTCTACCGTCCACACAGGCTGGCAGCCACTAGCTCGAGCTGAAGGAGACTAGATAATACGACCCCACTTCGTACGATCGGAGTCTGTAGCAATAGCGTATCTCGTAGGGTGTGGGATCCAAGAACCCCAATCTGTGGCATAGAGCGCATAAGGCCAGCAGAGCTATGTAACTATTCGGTGCCAGATATGCAGGAGCAAGGTTGATGTCGCCAAGAAAACACGCAATAAAGGGTTGAAGAGGTAAAGTAACCCCACAATTTAGCATATAGTCGTAAACGGCTACGAAGCCCTTAGGCGGATTCCACGCAGTCCTTCCCTCTGACAATAGGAGTTCCACAGCATTCAGAATCTCATAATACTCCCTATAACGCTGCAAGTGCTTTGACGTGATGACGTTCGGTTCAATGTCCAAAATACTTGGGGCTGACGGCGAGAAGTCAATCAGTCTAGCTCCGTGAGCACTATTGTTGGAGGAATCTGGTTGCTGGTCTCTGTAGAGGGATGATCGCTTTGACATAACTTCGACAAGTGTTGATGTTCTAGCCAGTAAGTCACCAAGAGAGGTCTCCAATGAACTGTTAGACGAGATCACCACAGGGGCAACAGGAACCTGTATGTGCGAATAATCGATACTTAAAGGAATAAGGATGGGGCGGCGGCAAACAGTGTAAAGGAGGAAACCGTCTTTCTCGATTTTCTCCAGCATTTGCATACCCCTTAACCAGGAATCCATATCAAAAAAAAAAAAAAAGTATATGGGACAAAGGAAAGGCTTACCCGAAGAAAATTGGGGAAAGCCGGCGCCCGAGAAGTTAAAGTGGCAACGGTGAACATCAGAGACCAATGAAACTAAAAAAAAGAAGCAAATGAGAAAAGTGTGAAAGGTCCCAAAGAAGGACAGGGGGAGGGTATATATAAGCCCACGCAGAAACCCCCAGTCATTAATCACCAGCACGCCAAACGCTTCGAGAAACTAAAAGGAAATGATTACTGACCCTGTGGAGGGAAGCCACGTGTGCAAGAAAGGACAACTGTCACTACGTAGCATTTAATGAGAGATACTCGAACCATTTTTGAAAGGTTAATGGACGCGGGAAAAACGAGGCCACGCGCCCAAAAGGCTTGTTGTAAATGCCTCAACTCTCATTCTCATCCAACGAACGCCACGTCGCCAAAAGACTTTCCATTCATCAAAGCAAAACAGTTCCCTCATGAAAAAGGATTTTCGCAGCTGCTCTAGGAAGATCAAATTAAAATTTGTTCGCTGACAAGGATAAAGGTAAATTCCCTCAGGAAAGTTTTCTCTCAGGAATTTAGGGGGTATTGTTGTAGGGAGATCTTCCACACATATTGCCACATCATTATTAGATAACCAAAACGACGTCAAATGAATCACCTATACCCAGGCCTTCAGGACAACAGTCGAAGTACGTCACTTCACTCTGTTATCACCGAGATAACCCCTGTTACCGCGAGAAGTCGTGTTATACGAGTAAGTGCTCGCGGGATAATTGCGAGCACGTAGCTAGGAATCAGCTAAAAAGTATAGTCAGCAATTATCATGCTACGACTGACACCACGACACGCCAACCTAGCATCGTCAACAAGTCCTGTCGAAGTCAGAGACCTGTCATTATGGGCAGCAGGCAAATTAAATGCCCGGGCAGTCCAGACTAACGTTGAACTATCCTACCTTCGTCCTATCCACAGACGATCTCCCCAAGAACCCAGAAGTTACACTTTTAAGGTAACAATCCTTCTGACCATGTTAGGGGGGAGAACCGAGGAAACTAAGAAAGTTGTGAATATGAGGAAGGCGATCGGGACTATAAGGAGGTAGATGAAGAGAATTGAAGGGTAAGCTATTGAATACTCTCACCAACCCTAAGAAGCATTTTAATTTATTCTTTCTTCTCAAAGAAAGGCACTGACTTGATCGTCGAAGGTTAATCACCGGCTAAAGTCTGGCACCTCTCACTGATCTTTCTTTGTCTTGACAGGTAACAGTCTGCAAAAGCCTTCTCCGAGAGGCTCTTGATTCCTGCGAGAACTCTCTCTGCAGGCCCATCACGACCTAACACCCATATTTGACCCAACAAACCACTAAACAACCCTTCGTGGTCTAGTTGACCTTCGTTGACTTCAGAATTCATTTTTTCTTATAAACAATACTAAATACATCCTATTAATAATTTAGAAAGGAATAAAAAACAATAATATATATAATTTACCCACAAAGTTACATTATATGTGTTTGCCACGTGGCAGGCCAACCTATGGTATTTACGTGTGCTTTTGGTTGCCTGGGGTGTGTCTAAGCTTACGAAGGTTGTTGCTTTGTACTCATTTCGATAGTTGGTGGGTTATATTTCCAATTAAATTATCTTGCTTCTTTTGTTTTGTTGGAAAAACTTGGTTTTCTTATTTTTTTTGTTTTGGAAAATACCAAAATTAATAGTTTTGGTTTGGTCAATATTGGAGGCATCCCCTGCCTTGGTGTGTAATCAACTTGGATTCTGATATTAATTCGAGTAAATATAATCAATCCCTTTAAGTTTTATCTTAAATATAAGAAAAAATATGGAATTTATACTTCTTGATATGATAACTTTTCTATTTGAATATGTGTTATTTATACTAAGGGTTTTACTGATGAAATCAAATTAAATTTTAAAAATAATTCAATACATCAGAACTTATATAATTTATTTACTTTCTTATATATATATTTTCATATATAAAATTTACTGTATGACGACTCAAATCTAGTACTTTATCAATTTTCTTTCGTCAATTTAATTGTTAATTTTGACAATAAGAAAGTTAAAAAAAATATCAATAATTATTTATTTTGAAGGAGGGTAGAAAGGACATTTGTGAGGGAAGGTACTTCCGTAATTCTAACAAAATAATGATAGAATGTTTTTCAAAAAAAGAAAATAATGATAGAATGGAAAAGTGGTGGGACAATCATGCCGTGTGCGTTGAAGAGGGAGGAGAAAGAAAGAGCCTTGAGACAAGTAATCTGGGCCGTTGATTTTATTGTAAAGTATATTTTGATTTCAAAGGGACATTGGTCTCCTTTGACCATCATAACCTCGCGTTCACACACGTGGAATTCTGGTCAAGTAAATATTCCACTTTGTTGATGGAATCATATACCCCCTATGTGAGGATGGATATATTGTTTTACTTTAATGTCCTTATTAACTTATAGTGCATAATTTTTTTACCACAATTTTGGGATTTTTTTTTCTTTTTTCTGTTTAAAAGGTCAATCCAAATAATAATTTGGATATTGACTCCCCAACAATATGGTGATGGTTGCTCTCACTGTGGAAGAAATAATTTGTTATACTTATATTTATAAATAAACCGAACAAATCGATATTTTTTATTGATGTATACAGTCAATTTAATTTAAAATTAATCAATATATTTAAATAATTTTTAAAATTTACTTTTATACATTAACTCAATTTTTATAATATATTTTTATTTAAATAAAATTTATTAAAATAATTTTTATTAAATAATTATAAAAAATAAATAAAAGATTAATTCACTTTTATTAAATAATTTTTATTAAATAACAGATTAATTTATTTTTTAATTTATATTTATTTAAAAAAAATTTCTAATCTAATTTAAAATACGTTTAATACGTCTATTACCATAATTTTATAAACACGAGAGTGACAAATTTATTGTCAAACCAACTCATAAATAATCAACTATGCAACATAAAATAAGGAAAATATGTCAACAAGAAAAACAGAAAATAAGGGAAAAAAAATGCGAGGGCAGTAAGGGAAATGAAGAATTAGGTCCCCGTAAATATCAATGGAATTATTACAAGGACAAAGTAGCGTGCGGGTTAGAAAAAAAATAACAAGAAATGATGTTAATGGGTCAGCTGACGTGGAAAAAGACGAGTGGGCAAAGGAGCCACCCATAAGAGAGAGAGAGCAGTAGAATAACACAGAGAGAAAAATAGAAACAGAGAGAGACGCGAGCCTGAGCCTGAGCCAGAGCCTGAGCCAGAGCCAGAGACAGCGAGCCGTGGTTTCTTTTTTCATTTTTTTTTTTTTTTTTTTGTGTGTGTTCTCTTTTGGTTTTGGGTTGGGGTTGGGGGTTTAGCCAAAGCTTTGAAAAGCTGGACACAGAGGCCTGAGCGAGAGAGAGAGGGGGTGGGATTCGGGGCATGGAAGAGCTGACCATGCTCGGGCAGCTCATCGGTCAGCTTCAAGAACTTCTCCAATTCTACGGCTCTTTTCCTCCCAATCACAACAACAACAACAACAACAATCTTCTTCTTCTTCCTCCTCCTCCTCATTATCTCCATTTTCACAGCTCTTATCAACACCACTACCACCTCAACAGGTCTATAGATCTCTTTCAATTTCATTCTTGATTTCTCTTTTCCAATTTTCAACTACCTTTTTCGGATTGTGCCTCACTCTTTTTTTTTCTTTTCTTTAAAAGAAAAATAAAAATTATTGTGTGTAATTATGTCTGCAGCGGTTTAGGTTTATGCTAAGTTATCTGACTATATTGATTATTATTATTATTTTTTTTTTTTTAGTTTCATTGCTTTCATGGATGATATTGATGCCAGCCATTTTTCTTATACAGTTAATTAATTGATTTCTCGCGCTTTTTTTCTTTCTTTGTTATGGGAACTGATTATGTACTGATTTTATTTGTGTGTGTGTGTGTATATATATATTCATTATATGCCTAATTTAGCTTCTTTGACGAGGATCGATGAGTGTGTTCGGTTTCAATAAGCATTGCTGTGTAATTCATTGTTAAATTCATATATCATTTTCATTTTGTTGATGGCTTCCTCTTCTCGACTTGGTTGATAGATATATGATATTTATTGAGGACAAAATTTTGGTAGATTTTGAATGTACATCTCATGTTCCCGTAATATTTTTTTTCATGATTTTTGGATGTACCTTATTTACCCCGAGTAAGTAGAGCCTGATCATAAAATGAAAGGGTATAGCAATTAGTTCATGAAGCCCACATCCAGTAGACCCCATTTGGCCATTAGAATTCGGATTAATCTGAATGCCATAGTGTCACTGTTTGCACCTACACTTCATTATTGGTTATATCTATACAAGTTATTTGTGATGCCTACTGGTTTGTCACATTTGTCTGTGTGGTAGGTCCCTTGTATTCTAAACAGACAATGAACTATTGACATTTCTGTTTCCATGATTCCCTCTCTTCCCTTCAACAGTATGGAAGTACACTTAAATATTTCCACTTGGTACATCTTTCCAGATAAATGAGCATGGTCAATTTCCCCTTCAAGATTTTCCTTTCAACTAGATTATGCATATTCTGGCTGAATCATCCCGTACAGTTTCACAAAGGTCCAAAATGGAATAGGTGTTTTAAGTATGCACATGGTTGTGAAACCAGACAACATTATGGCCTTGGAGGGTAGTTTTCTGTATTAACTATTTAAGGTGCAATAATTTTACTACGGCTCACTCGGATATTATGAAGAAAAAAATAGTTTTATGGACTATTAAGTCAGATGGTTTGTTGTTCTGCATCATAGATATTGTGCGGTCAATGTTATCAGATGATTAACTTTAAAGACAAGGATGATTAATGTGCTTGCAATTTTGATGATACTGAGTTGAAGATTTAGAACTTCTACACCTATTTTTGTTAGTTATTTCCTTTATATATTTCAGAGAAACATTGCAATTTCTGAAGTTGCTGAAGTGATGATGAAAGCAAAGTTTTCTTTGACTTAGTATGTTTCAAAGCCACAATACCTTCTGTTAGTTCATACTTCTGTTCATGTAACCTTTCTGTCTTGCGGTTTCCCTTAGAAGCGATACTTTTGGGTTCGAAGCCTAGCCTTCATAGGTGATGATAATCCAACTTGGAGACTATAGCCTCTGGAGTTGTTTCCTCATATGCATTAAGAAGCTAACAAATTGCCACTTCTTTTTCTTTCTTTCACTTGTTTTTCTTTGACATTCTACTAACACCAGGAGTGGTGTTAACCAGCATATTTTAATTGCGTGGAAGCAATTTCGAGTGGTCGTTAACTCGTTTTTATCAACCTCTAGAGTCTAGACTCGGTTATAATTGCTTCATTTCTTATCAACCTGTAGACTTGGCTATACTTGCCTCTTTCCGGGCGTGATTCTTATGAATAGACCTGTCACCAATCTCCTTGGTAAATCCTCGCAAGGCTAGATTGAATATTGTCTTAGATACAATTTGAGATTCCTTTCTGGTAATATTTATGTTTGAATATATGTTGCATTTTAGAACCTTGGTATTTTAGTATTAGTTCTAGGCTAGGTCTCCCTAAATCCTGTGATATATGATAGCACAGCCTAAATGATTTTTCCATGATTAAAGCTGGTACCTTAGGGCACTGGTGAAGAGTTGGATGAAAATGGAAAAGGTGGCAAGCGAGATCCAGGTGAGATTATGTCAGGATTTTATTGGCAGCCATCCTGGCTGATGGCTGTTTGGTATCACCAATGTGATGGTTACACCGCTGACCTGGATCTCTTAGTATTAGTGGTCACTTTGTAAATCTGTTGCCTTGCATAAAACCAGACTCTTTAGAAAGCTTATCAGTGATGTGGTATGACACTTATCAAAACTACTCGAGAAACACAAGTTTTTCTTGCATTGTCTGTTGATAAATCAACCAGTGAGTTTCTCATTACTTTTTTCTTGTTATTAACAAGGTGGGGTTGCCATGTAGAAGGGAACATATAGTTTAATATGCATTTTTGCAATTTGATTCCTGAAAATCTTTTGTTGATGAGCACATTTTTATGTTTTGTTTCATAGTGTTTTCTGGTAAACACGTAGCAAATGTTTATGTTTTGTATAATGTGCTTTCTGGTAAACATGTTGTAATATGTAATGTCATATTGATCTGGAGAATACTTAAGAATATATCATAATATCACTTAGAATTTGTGCTTTATAGAGTTTATTCTAATAGAGGTAAAATGTATACCTAGTTGATCTACTGTCAATAGATAAGATGGTGGATCATATGCTCACTAGATAGTAGATCTAATGTAACTGTCTAACTAACAACTTGATGGATATAGATACTGAATGACTATATCCTTGAATTTCGTTGTCCCAAAATTGATGGTTCAAGGTGGTTCATTTTGCTCTCTTGCTGAAATTTTGACATGCTTGATGTATGAGCCAACAATTTTACACAGTTGTATTAAATTGTATTGGGTATATATACGAAAATTATTGAAGCAAACTACCGCAGTTGGGAATATATGACTCAACTTATATTCGTTTTGCACAGATGGTGCTACCCCGACATTGATGACAGTTCTGCAGACGATTATTACGGTCTAGTGATGGCAGCTGGAAAATCTGGAAGTTGTAAGATGCTGGAACCTTTAAAACCTCCACCCACCAAGAAATCTCGGAAGGAGCGGAACCGGGGAAAATTACCTGGAGCAACCAGTACAGCTGAGGTTATGGAACAAGAAATTTGGAAAGAGTTCCCTGAAGACCTTTTTGAAGCTGTCATTGCAAGACTTCCTGTTGCCACATTTTTTCGCTTCCGCTCTGTTTGCCGAAAATGGAATTCCTTGCTGACTTCTCAAAGTTTCTCTCAGCATTGTGCTCAAGTCCCACAAACCAAACCTTGGTTTTACACCATCACTCATGAAAATGTGAATTCTGGGGCCATGTATGATCCTTCCCTGAAGAAATGGCATCATCCGACCATTTCTTCACTACCCACAAAGATGATAGTCTTGCCAGTTGCTTCAGCAGGGGGTTTAGTGTGCTTTCTTGACATTGGTCACAGGAACTTCTATGTATGCAACCCTCTCACTCAGTCTTTCAAAGAGTTGCCTGCTAGGTCAGTCAAGGTCTGGTCCCCCGTTACTGTGGGCATGACTCTCAATGGAGCAAGTGGTGGCTACAATATTCTCTGGGTAGGGTGTGATGGAGAGTATGAAGTTTATGACTCGGTGAGGAACTCATGGACACGACCTGGAAGCATGCCCTCAAATATGAAGCTGCCACTATCATTGAACTTCAGGTCCCAAGCAGTTTCAATTGATAGCACACTCTATTTCATGCGGTCAGATCCTGAAGGGATAGTGTCCTACGACGTAGTTACTGGGATGTGGAAGCAGTTCATAATCCCAGCTCCACTGCATTTGAGCGACCACACACTTGCAGAGTGTGATGGTCGGATCATGCTTGCAGGCTTGCTGACCAAAAATGCTGCTACATGTGTGTGCATATGGGAGCTGCAGAAGATGACTCTCTTGTGGAAGGAGGTTGACAGAATGCCAAACATATGGTGCTTGGACTTTTATGGGAAGCACGTGAGAATGACTTGCTTGGGCAACAAAGGTTTGCTCATGTTGTCACTCAGATCGAGACAAATGAACCGACTTGTTACTTACAATGTGATGAGCAGGGAATGGCTGAAGGTTCCTCAATGTGTGGTGCCTCGCGGGAGAAAGCGGCAGTGGATAGCTTGCGGGACTGCCTTTCACCCATGCCTGACTGCAATGGCCTAATTTTTTTTTTTTTTTTTTCTCCATTCAGTTTTTTGGCTGCAATGGCCTGTTAGTGATGGGGTTGTTTTCCATCTGGTATCTGTTTCTACGCATGGTTGGCTGCAAGCAGTTGTTGCCTGTTCGTCTGCAGCCCAAATGTCTGTTGTTATAATGAAGTAACTTATACGATGGATGCTTTGGTGATCGGCCTTTTCTTTTTCATGTACAAACTTGTGGATGAATAACTTCAATTTAAGAACATTCGAGTTTTAAGAGTTTATTCTTGATGAACTGATAAAAAAGTTTATTTGCTCCAAGCCAAGGTATTTCCTTTTATTGTAAAATTAATCTATGCGTTGCCCAAATTAAAATGTCTCAGATGCAGACATTTACAGCGTAACTGCGTGATAACAGTTTGGAGGGGGGTTTTGTTTGTTTAGTGGTACGACAAATTATAAAATTATAGCATGAAAAATAAATATGATTGCCCGACTGATTTCATCTTTTGCATTGGTTGAATGTAGGTTCCTACCAGTCAGATCGTTATTCTTCAAAATTTTTTAGGAGGTAAGAGTATTTGATGAGTATATAAATGAACCAAAAATCTGAGAGTATGTGCTGCCGCAAAGTTTGCAAAAACTTCATTTTCCATGGTAAGAGATGGGGCTCTCCTCCAGAAACCAACCAGATATCTCATCTCAACTCATACATTTCTGCTTTCTACTAACAGCAATCATGCCAACTTCCACCCCAATCAACAAAATAAGTTCAAATGCTGTATCACTCATCCGATAAATATCAATATATCATAAATTGGGAATTTAAATACAGTAATGTTCACTTTAATTGGTCTTCCATCCACATACGAAACAAAGAACAACAAAACGATAATAATTGCACAAACGGGAGGTTTTTATTATTCAAAAACGGAGTTCTTCATAGTACAGATTAAACCCACTAGTCTTGTAAATGTGATCATCAATTTTCCTAGACACTAAACGTAAAAAGTCAAATGACATAAACAAGAAGAACATCATTTGCTGCTGCCATTTCTCATTATCAATGAATAATTACTTATGCCATCCCTCCACTTGTTGCTGTCCTGATGATCTGGAAAAGAGCTGTCACGAATAAACATAGAAATCGTTATCAGATCAGTAATCCACGGGAAGAACCAGGTAACTCAGAAGGAAACCATGAGTAAAATAACATGAATAATATCCTTCATTTGATAGAAATGTTACTATAAAAACAGTGATATGTTTTAAATTCAAATTAGGAGCTATGCAACATTCTAGAAATGCAGGCTCTAGAACACAATCTGATATTCGCATCCCAGATATGTGACAAATCATTTAAATGTGGCATGCACAAGTTATGTATACTGCACCATTAGGACTTAACACGGAGATTTTATGGTAAAGCTAATAAGTCTCCCACAGGTGGTTCAATGAATGAACTAAGACTCACATATGTAATACGAAAAGCACAACCGTGAACTAGTGAAAAATGGGATATATAACTAATGAAACTCACATGATCCAATAACAACGAAGACGAAGAACCCAAGCAGAACAGGGCCAACAGGATAGTCCTTGCCCTTCTTAGTGGTAGTTTCGGGCACAGCCCCTCTCTTTGTAATGTTCTTCTCGAATTTGTCCACCTTCCTGACTGCAAGACGCTTTGATGTGGTCTGCACAACAACAACAACAACAATTCAATCCAACGAACATTTTCAGATCAAACTACAGTTAATAAGACTTGAAAGCTGAATCTCTAATTTTTATATCCACATACATTGCAGTTCAAAAGCTGATTTCAAAACACAACCTTTCTAGGATTCTAATTCTTAATTCAATTTAAACAAACATTTTAATGCATGTGAAGACATTCATGATATGGTCTCCACACGACAAATCTATGACTTAAGAGACATTAAAACATCTTGCCACCGATCATCATCATCATCATAATTATTAACATACAACACATAATATTATATTCACATAATTATAGTAATATCGTCCTCCAGATTGGACCTACACTGCCAAGATCTACAAAATTTGTTCACCGAAACTTGAAAATTCGTCCACCGAAACTAGAAAATTCGTCTACAATCATTCAAACGTCAATCACCGTACAAAAAAACTCAAAAAATAATAAATTCAAATAAAAACTATACATTCTCAATCAATCTCATATCCAAAATTATGCCAAAAATTGAAATCTGCATAAAAAAGGGCATCCACAAACCCTAATTAATCATTCCAGCTGAAAACAACACTCACAAAAACAAATTTCACAACAGATCGAGGTCTGTCGAGCCGGTGACCGAAGATCACAATACATCAACAAAAAGAAAACAAAAGAGATCAACAGATCACCGGTTCCGGAAATTACCATGATTAAAGGGAGATCCGGTAGCCGGAAAAGGTTGTGACAGAAAAAACAGAAAAAGCGTAGAGAGAAATCTCTTTTAACCAACCCTTCCGGCGACTTCGATCTCTCTCTCTCTCTCTCTCTCTTGATCTCTTTTTAATTTTTATTTATTTCTAGTAACTCCCCTTCGATTTCGCGAATCGCTCCGGCATGTGTTTATATATAAGCTGGAACTGTAAATATAGATGGCTTCTCCGGGCGTGGCGTCACGGCCTTCGTTGTGATTGGACACACCACGTCGTATGAGACACGCGTCGTGATGTTATTGGTATGGCTGTTGCACGTAGGACTTTTACTAAGGTAGGAGTTTTGGGTCAATGTGGCAATCTGTTTGATCCTTTTATCCGAGTATATTCGAACGTGTGAAGCTGTGAGCGGTGTTATTGACACGTTTGATAGCCATTTTTGTTTTCTTCTTTTGGAAAATAGACATCTGCACCGCGTTTTATCACTCTGTATTTATATCCATCCTTGTATCTATAATGCTAAAACCTGGTTCGGTACGCTGTATTAGAATTTTAATAAAATTGGAGTGCATTTAAATAGATTGAATATAATATCACCCTTCATGCTGTATTAGAATTATATGAAATTAGAATGTATTAAAATTAATTGGATATAATATTATTCCTTATTTAGTGAGAGATGAAATTAAATGTCATTAAATTAAACAATTTTTTAAAGTAAAATATTTATTAATTCATTTTTAGAATATAGAAATAAAATTATATAATTTTTTTAATAAATTACAAAAAAAAATTTAAGTTATTTTTAAATATTATAATGAAAAATATAATAGGTTTAAAATAGCATAGTGAGAGAGATTTTTTTTTTTTTTGATATATAGTGAGAGAGATTGTTAACCAATAAAAAAAGATAAATAATATAAAATTTTAACCAAGTTATATTTTTCGAAGAACTAATTGTATAGACCTTTCCTGAGATTTTGCCAACTACAAGCGGAGTCAACTTTATCGTTATTGACAAACACCTTTCTTGCCCTTAGTAAAATTTGATCAAATATAACAGTTGACCAGATGAGGCCTTTATCAAAAAATCCATAAGTTAACTAACGAGAGGGGAGGTCTTTGTCAATAAACTTAAAAGTTAATTCCGCTTATAATTGAGCAAACCTCAGAGGAGATAGACATTATTTACTCTTTTTTTAATATAGTTTGTATGTAAAATTACTATACAGCTAAGTTCTATTCAATCTCAGGTATGAGGAATAATCAGTCCTATATCCAATATGATATTATACCCGACATTCTAAACGTAACCTAAGGCTTCTAGGTGCGATCACTCCCCATCTTTTATTTAATTAATTCATAATTTATTGAAAGTATACGATTTGGATAGGGAGAACTTTAATTTAGTTCCTATTTTTTAATAAAAAAATTATTTTTTTACTTATATTTCCTTTTTTGGTTCACATAGTCCCTGACGTTTCCTAAATAGATCAAATTAGTCATTTGACCAACTACTTGACGATCAACCATCACTATTTGACAGTTTTGCCCTTGAAGAATTAATAGAATTACAATTTGACTTTCCAATTAAAATATAAAAAATAAATAGAAAAAATGAATAAAATAATATTAAATTAAATTATAAAAACCTAAAAAAATATTAAACCTGTTGAAAAATAATCAAATTAAATTATGTTATTAAAAAATTAATATTTAAAAAAATAAAGAATAAAAAAAGGTTAAAAAATTAAATTAAGAATTAAATTTTATTCTTTAATTATTTAAATATTATATTAAAATAACTTAATTTGAATATTTTTTTAATTTTTATTTTATTCTTTGAATTTTTAAATATTAATTTTTACTAATAAAATAACTTAATTTGAATTTTTTTTAATAGGTTTTATATTTTTAAGTTTTTATAATTTAATATTATTTTATTAATTTTTTTCTATTTAATTATTTTTATTATATTTTAATTATAAGATAAAATTATAATTCTAATAATTAAATTCTTTAAAGGGAAAAACTGTCTTTTAGATAATTTTGTGATGGTTGACCATTAAAAAGTTGGTCAGAATGACTAATTTGATTTATTTATGAAATGTCAGTAACTACACGAGCTAAAAAAGTAAACGTAAGTAAAAAATGATATTTTAATAAAAAAAATAAAGACTAAATTGAAATTATCTCAATTTAAATAACCTTAATATTTAAAATATAAAAAGTATACCAATTATATTATTAGTTTAGTATTTAAATAAATAAATACTTGTCTCTAATAAATGTAAAAAATGGATAAACTTAAACAGAAATTGAAAGAGTCAAAATACAAATATGATGCAAAGATTAAATCAACTTAACATAAATAAAATTAATTAATCTTGCATTAACGGTAACGGTATTTGCAACTCCAAAATACGACCAGAAAATGTCAAAAGAGTGGAGTGGTACCGGGCGGCGGGCACGTACATTTTCATTATCCAACCAATTAATTTCTCATCTATTCATTCACGCGTTTACTTGTGGACGGTGGCTGCTGGCTGGTGATTGGCCAGCACAATTGAATTTATTTATTTACAAATCTGGAACCAGTTCATCGTCATGCAATTAAACTTGGTCAAAATTGCTTTTTATTTTGTTAACATTTCATTTGTACCGATTTGTTAATACGGGATTCGAAACTTTTCCATATTATTGAGATATGAGTTGTGTGATTTATAAATATAGCTCCACCTCTCTTTTATAAAATGTTTTTTAAGTTCTATTTGGTATGTGAGATTAAATTAAATTTTTTATAGGAGTGTATTGGATTAAATATATAGTAAATAACACTCAGATCCCCTGATGTTTTTTCATCTAAAAGCAAAATTAATTTTTGAGTTTATTGATAATAACCTTCCCTACCATTAGTTAAATTTCATCAAATTTAACGTTTGACCAGGTTTAATAGTTAAAAAGACCAAAATACCCATAAAAGAATATTTAAAATTATTAAAATTTATTAAGTAAAAAAGAAAATTAAGTTTAGATCTCCACCGTCCATCTCAGGTGGAGATTTTTTATTTTTTAAAAGATTAAATTATTATATAAAATTAAACTTCAAATCTCCACCGTCCATTCAAAGATGGATTCTTTTTTATTTATTTATTTTTAAAAAAAAAGAGTAGAAGGGAGAAAGGTGGAGATCCATGGTGGATCATCTACCATGGATCCATATGGTTCGAACCAATTGGTTTTATCGATCTGGGTTCATCGAAATGAACCCAAAATTTTTTGGGTTCGTTAAAGAACCCAGAATCTTATGGGTTCGTCGAACGAACCCAAAAACTGGGTTCTTTAATGAACCCAGTTTCTTCTGGGTTCGTTCAATATGAATCCAAATAAACGAAACCAGATTGGATCTCCACCGTATGGACGGTGGACATCCAATCTCCATTTTTTTATAAAACAATTATTATTATTTTTAAGAAATATATTTCTCAAGTAAATTCTAACCGTCCATCATCTCAAAGATGGAGGGATGAGATTTTTTTAAATTTATTTTTAATTTTTATTTAATTTTAAATAACATTTAAAAAGCATGAAAAAATAAAGAAAAAATACCCTTATGTGTGGACCACAAAAATGGTAGAGTGATGATCGGGGCATTACAACTTGTAAAATCAGAGTACACGTGATCCATAGGACGCTTGGGACACCGAGGTGGTGCCGGCCAAAGATGCTCCGACGGTCAAGTCAGTAGACTGCAAGAATGTAGAGTATAAAGAGAAAACAGAGCAAGTAAAGATACTTCCTGTATACCAAAATATGGTCGGCGTCGATTGTGGTAGTGAGAGAACGTAGACTGGAGTTACGATTGTGAGATGATCGTGGATGATCAGAGTTGGCTGTAAGTCACCTGGAAAGTTAATTCCTGATAATCGTGCAATTGTCAGATATTGGAAAATATGCTTCAAATGTCAAAAGTGTGAACCCTCACTTATAGTGAGGGTTTGCTTTTTATATAGTCTGATCCCCCGTTGGAGGGTGGATCACTCTACCGTGATTTATGGCTCATATCAATGAGAATTTGATTACCTCATTGACTTGGTCCATTAGACTTTAAATTTGAAGTCTGATGGTCATGGGCCCGGGTTGACGGGTCGTGGGTCGTCATAAAGGTTATGAGCCACTACGTGGGCCAATATGTGGCTCACCATATAGGTCGATATGTCAAGCGACATGTGGATTGAATTTTGTTAGATTGATACATGAGTCGACACATAGGTCAACACGTGGTTCGACATTGGTCGATCGAATATATGTCCATATGTCAACCAATGTATGGGTTGCCGTAACAGTTATGCCTCTCTTGGGCTTTCACGAGCCCTCCAAAGTGTTGCTCATATGGACTTGGGTAATGTGTTGGTTCAAATAGAGAGACCAATGTGGCTTAGACCCTTGACCACAATTGATTGAGCCTTGGGCTCATGTGTTGCATGGCAAGTAAGAATCCAACATTGGTTGGACTCTCTTTGGTTGTTACGACATTTTGGGCCTGACCAATTTTGGTTGCAAGTGTGCCCCCAAACTTCTTGTATTGAGCAAATGCCAAGGAGTTTATCATGCTCATCCGACCATATCACATAGGGAATCTACGTATTGTCGAGTCGAGTGGATAACTTGTATATTGGTTAGACTTATGAGTCATTCGACTATGTCAAGTATGAGTGTCGAGTCGAACGACATAGGGTTTTGTCAGTCACTGAGTGGCTACGCTGGCTTTTGGTTTAACTATGTCATGTGGAGATGTCATACGACATGTCGTTTAGATATGTAGTGTAGATCCACGAAGCTGTATGGATCGAGCTGAGGGTTTAATGATTGTCGTTCGACAAAATGAGGAAGATTAGTTCGATTTTGTCGATTAAAGTGAGAGATCTGGACTGCGTTCAGATGCATGAAATAGATGATTAATGTTGAGTCGATCAGCCTGGAGGTTTTCGTATTTCAAAAGGTCCTGCTACCGAAGGTTCGACATTGGTCGAACTACCATATTGAATGGAGAGGTCAAGTGGCTGACCGTTCATTTGCTTTTGACGGTTGACACTCGTAATCATTGCTTTGCATTAGGAAGGCTTGAGAGTCATCGTGTTTCGCGCTTTGACGGTTATGGGGGGATGTGACCAATGTTTGGATGACACGTCATCATATGCTTGTGTTATATCCTCTTGCTCATTTTTCTCTTTCCTCATTTCATCTTTATCTTCTTCACTTTCAGTTTCTTGTTTAATACTTTCTCTCTCTAATGTCAGATATTACTTTTTGCACTTCAGCGTTTGTTCAGGTTCTTTCCGGCGAGTTTTGTGCATCTTCCGGCGACCTTTCTGCGATTACAGTCTTTTATTAGTAAGTTTCTGGTTTCCTACCTTCAATTTATTTGTTTTTGCATTTCTTGTATAGACTATTCTTCATTTGTTCCTCGAGTAGAGTTTGAGAAAAAAGGAAAATTTTAAGTTTTGATCTTTAGAAACCATTTAGGTTCTAGTGGTAGTTGTTTGTGAAGAAGCGTCGTACGACCATACATAGGCAATTAACATTAGGTGTCAAGTAGTACCTTAGAAGCAGTCCTTGAAATCCTTACAACTTAGTGTAAGTCGAACTACTGTTTGCAAGGGTTCTATGTCAAGTTGAAGATAGGATTGTTGAACCTCTTTGCTAACCAAGTGTCTCGTTTTCGTCAATCGACCTTGTAGGTAACATGTCAAGTAGAGGAGACGATAGTGCCCCTAGCATGTCAGGTCGTGAAGATGTTGATCCTATAAATTTGTCGTCCGACTCATGGAGGAGTCGAGGACTCGAAGTGGCGATGTTACATTAGCAGATGCTAGGCTAGAGCCAAACGTCGAGGGGATCCCTTGGTCGTTCTACGAGGGCCTTTCAACCGCTGTGGTCGACCCACCTCTAGGAGTTAGACTCATCGATCGACCAAGTGAGTCGAGAACAGTGGTTGGATCCTTGGGGCCTTGTCCAATGAGGCCAAGTAGACCCTTAGGTTTACTTCTAGTCAACCCAGCGAGTAAACTCAAGGAAGAAGACTTTAGTCGAATTAGGTTTTGTTACGGCATACCTGATGGCGTCGAGCTTAGAGTCCCTCAAAAGGAGAAGAGACCAGACTAGGATATACTTAGGTGGACGTGCTTCTATGAGCACCCATTCTAAAAGATTGGGCTTTGATTGCGTGTTCCTTATCTAGCTAGGAAGGCGCTCGACTACTTCGAGATCGCGCCAGGTTAGCTAATGCTCAACTGTTGGAGGATATTGCTTTCTTTGGAGCATTTTTACGAAAGGGAGTCGATCGAGTTCGACTTGCCAAACCTATTCTATACCTATTTCGTGAGAAAGCACGACACAAAGAAGAGTCAATACTCCTTTGTGCTTCGCTACAACCGCGAGCACCTCATTACTGAGCTAACCACCAACTATCAATAATGGAAGGATAGATACTTCTTTGCTCGTGGCCTGTTGGTCGAATGGTCGATTGAAGACTCGACTATAAGTTCTATATGGTCGAAAGCTGGTGGGTTACTAACTTGTCGAGTCATAGTGTCTTGTTGTTACATCTTGT
This sequence comes from Xanthoceras sorbifolium, assembly GCA_003430845.1. Lineage (NCBI taxonomy): Eukaryota > Viridiplantae > Streptophyta > Magnoliopsida > Sapindales > Sapindaceae > Xanthoceras > Xanthoceras sorbifolium. Next base: position 13,172,748 of record CM010621.1, read on the forward strand.
CCTTTGTTTAATAATGCAATTTTATCTTTTATCTTAGCAAGAAACTTTGGTGATGCATAAACTGTCGTGGGACTTAACTGTGTCAAGCGCACCGAATCAATCTTGTCGGACGACAAGAAAGAAAGGAGCTGGAAGTCTATTTTGGTCGAAGAGACCCTCAATTCGAGCAAACTTTGGCAATTCTCCACCTTAAATGAATCAGGTGAACCTTATCCGCTGCAAAAGCACTTGGTGGAGTTTGATAGGGTTAGATAGAGTATCGAGCGACTTTTTGGGACTAAATTTTTGAGTCTAGTATCTAACGTCGTGCGAACTTTCACAGCGGATATAATGGCTGGAGCTTTCAACATCCCCGATGCTGACGAAACGTTGAAGCGGAAGCAAGAGAGGAAGAAGCAGAGTGTAAAGAAACCAACTAAGACTGCTATATAGGTCGAGCCACTGACAACACTGCCTCATCCGCCCTCGACAAGTCGAGGCAAAGGAATTGTCAAGCCAAGCTCGACTAGACAGAAGAAGCTGAAAGAGGACTCCGCTGGTGAGAGCGAGGCGTTTGTCACCCTCCCCTTCCCTCAGGATGCATCAACCTGCTCTGACTTTGGTTTGTTCCTTCCTCAAGTCAAGCGACTATTATTTCCTGAAGACACGTATTTTCTAAGGGAAATGGGCTCCTATAATTTCGTCGATTGGGGCATAAGTCACCTCTTCCATGTAAAGTATCGCACGAATCATGTGTTTTATATTTTTTCTTTTTTTTTTAAGTTTTTACTAAGTGTCAAATTTTATGTCTTTGTAGAATTTGCAACCTCAAATCCATACAAAGAGAAAGCTCAGTCTGGCCCAAAAGAAGGTGAGGGAGCTAAAGTTAAACAACCAGTCTCAGGGTCGAGGTCAAGCAAATCAAGGCAACCAACGCTGAGGCCAAACAGATGGCGGATGAGGCTTCTGCGCGTGCTGTTGCTACTATGATCAAGAACAACGACTTGAAATCAGATGTCGAGCTGCTCAGGGCCAAGATGAATGCAAAAGAGGCCGAGTACGATGCTCAGTTCCACCAAATGGACAACAAAGTGTGTAACGCCATAATCAAAACTCGAGCTAGCCTGATGAGGCAATACAAGGAGGGTCGTACAACAGAGTGGATGCCCAATGTTTGGATCGCCGATCATGAGGATATGATGCATGAAGACATTGAGGAAGAGGAGCAAGCCGAGGGGAGTGTTGAGGCTGCAGGCATCGAGAAGGCCGGCAATGTCGAAGGCAATGGTTAGGTCGACCCGATCCCAAACGATGCTACCGTGCTAGCTCTGGCAGCTCCTGCTAGCAAGGATGGTCGACATGAGGAAGGAAGATGAAGGAAATGCCCTTTGAGGGCTTGTAATATTTTAACTTTGTGAAACTAATTTCTAAATTTTTAAATTTTTGCCCATGAAAGGCTATTTGAATGTTGTTAATTCTTGAACTATGTTTTCCATACTTAATAAATTTTTGCTTCTCTATATATTTGCGTATATTTTCCTGCTTTTGTATGTCGAGCTGTCGAGTGACAATCAATATAGGTTCGACTTGGTCGAGCCTATTTTGGGTTCATCAAGGTTGAACCAATCGTGGGGTAAAGTTTAAAGTTCTCATGCTTAGTTGTATGACCGATCAAAAATAAAACATTCGACTTGGTCGAGCACATATATTGTGGGAATAAAAAGAAGTTTATTGGAAAAAACTAAGTAACAATTTGTAAGCATTTGACATGGTCGAGCAAAAAGAATCAGTACATAGTAGATTAACAACTTGATATAACTTCTCCATTGAATGAAATAATTTGTAAATGTAAATAACTCGAGTATCGAGTGTCGAACTAGTTTGAATGATAAATAACTTGAGTGCCGACTGTCAAATTTGAAGTATGAATGTCGACCGTCAAATCAAAGAGCCTATGTCAAGGAGCCCTTGTGAGGTTATATCTTGTTGCCCCTAGTTGAAGTGTGAATCATTCGGTTTTCACACTTAAACTGTTATGTCGAGTTGATAGAGAGGGATTCGGACCTTGAGTACAGGCCTTATAGTCGAGCGAATCTTTTCAAGCTTGAGCAGTGGTTGATGCGAGACGTGTTCCTTGAATGCGGGAGTGTCGTGCAACATCAACCTGCGAAAGTAGGATTAGGGTTGGTCGTTGGTTTTACCAACAACCCTCCGATGCCTAAGTCAATTCACTTTATTCGATAATGAATAAAAAAAATGAAATAATTGAAGACAAGGGAATTAGAATAGAGTTTGAGATGAATGGCATTCCAAATGTTGCTGATTTTTATGCTATCTATGCAACGTAGCTTGTAGGCTATTTGTCCGACGATCTTTGTGATCTGATAGGGTCCTTCCCATATAGCACCAAGTTTAGCTGCTACTTTTTTTTTTTTAGTGTTTTGGAACACTCGACGTAGAACCCAATCTCCAATCTTGAAGGTTCTCATACGAAGGTTCTTGTTGTATTGTCGAGTGATCTTTTATTGGTAGATCGCGAGTCACAGGGAAGTTCTATCTCTTCTTTCATTAATGGTGTCAAGTTCCTTTGTTAGCTCCTCATTATTTTGCTCCTTGTTTGCATGTTCGACTCTGTAGGACGGGTAGTCTACCTCAGTGGCAATTACAACTTTTGATCCGTAGGCAAGGGAGAAAGGAGGCGCTTCAATCGAAGTTTTAACAGTTGTACGGTAGGACCATAGAACGCCTTGTAGCTCGTCTGCCCATTTGCCTCTGCATCGGTCGAGCCGCTTCTTGAGGGTTAAAACAATCGTCTTGTTTGTTGATTCGGCTTGGCCGTTTACTTAGGGGTACTATGGAGTAGAGTAGCTTAACTGATGTGTCATTTGTCGCAGAAGTCTTGGAAGTCAAAAGAGATGAACTATGATCCGTTATTTTTTATGATCTCCTTCGGTATGCCATAGCGGCAGATCACATTTTTTTCATATGAAACCAATGACTTCTTGGTCTTTGACTTTGTGGTATGACTCTGCTTCGACCCATTTTGTAAAGTAGTTTCTCATGTTGAGCATGAATACCTTTCCACCTGTAGCAACCGACATCTTCCCCACTATATTCATCCCCCATTTCATAAAGGGCCGTGGAGAAGTGATAGGGTGAAGTTGTTTAAGTGGTAAGTGCAACACTTGAGCAAAGCGTTGACATGGGTCGCGTCGCTTCACATGGTTGTGTGAGTTAGATCGCATGGTAGGCCAGTAATACCCGGCTGTAAGGGCTCGGTTGGCTAAGCTTCTACCCGCTGAGTGGTTTTCACACTTGCCCTCATGAAGATCTTTGAGGATTTGTTGAGCTTCAGTCGAGTCGACGCATTTGAGATAGGGACCAGAATAAGACCTCTTGTAAAGTTTTTCATCTATGATTGAGAATCTAGTTGTTAATCTTGACCCTACGTGCTTCGTTTCGGTCGATCGACAGTGTGTTATCGATAAGGTAGTCATATATAGGAGTCATCCATGTTGGTTCGACCATGATGAGACTAATCTCTTATGTTATTTGTTTCCATACAGCTGGCCACTAGATGTACACCATGGGAATGGACCGTTCGTTGGTCGTGTCGAGTGCTAACCCCAGGTTGGCCAAGGCGTCAGCGTGTGAGTTCTTCGAACATAGGACCTGGTTGATGTTGAACGACTCGAATAAAGCGTGTAGTTGCTTCACGAGTGCAAGGTAGGACGCCATCTTCAAGTCTCTGACCTGGTAGGACTCTTGCAATTGTCTCACTATCAGCTGTGAGTCACTTCGAACCTTAAGTCGCTTGACCTTCAAGTCTTTAGCTAAGGTTAGCCCGGTTATGAGAGCTTCGTATTTAGCTTCGTTGTTTATTGTCTTGAATCCAAATCGGAAGGATCGTTCGAACACATGTCCGTCGGGTGAGATGGGTACTATGCCGAGCCCATTACCTATGGCATTACTAGAACCGCTGACTATGAAGGTCCATTCGCCTTCCATAGAATCGTTTATCAAGGTGAGTACTTCTCAACTTTAGGGTTTGTACCCTATGTAAAGTCAGCGATGAAAACGGCTAGGACTTATGACTTGATTGCAGTGTGTAGCTAGTAGTCGATGTAGTACTCACTCAGTTCTATGACCCACTTGACTAGTCGACCAGACAACTCAAGCTTGTGCAATATGTTCTTCAATGGGAAGGTAGTCATCACATTGATGGAGTAACATTGGAAATAATGTCGAAGATTCCTTGCGGCCATGACGAGCGCAAGGGCTAACTTTTCCAACTGATTGTAGAGTGTATTTCTGCGTCGAGTAGAGACTTGCTTACATAGTAGACCGGTAGTGGCTTTCCATCTTCTTCCCTGATCAGTACGGCGCTAACGGCTGTCTTAGATACTGCTAGGTAGATTAGCAAGGTCTTTCCAACCTTAGGTTTCGACAAGAGTGGAGGCTTAGCCAAATATTGTTTGATACTTTGGAAGGCTTCCTCATATGACTGAGTACATTCGAACGACTTGCTTTTCCTTAGGATGTTGAAGAAAGGTCGGCACCGTTGCGATGACTTGAAGATGAAGTGGTTTAAGGCTGCGAGTCGACCGGTTAGTGTGACACCTCCTGACCCGACCCGACTGGATCGACCCAGGGAGCATTACCGGGTTTTCAAATACTTTCTAAATTCACTTCATACATTTTCAAACCATTGTGAGCCCATCAAATAAATTTTTAACCCATTGGAAAACCACATAGTTTATAATTAAAAACATTTCGAGTGAGCCCATCAAATCATATTTTCAAAAATTTCGGCAGAGTTCCCTCTATTTTTCCGATTTTCCAAAACCTGTTTTTCCACAACTCAAATCAAACAAAAATCACCACAACACTTCAAATATCGTTTTCAATCAATTGCGCACTCTGCCGTTTAGTGCGACTTTTCCACAGTTTAAAATAAAATAATTCACAATTCAATATTTACAAACATTCTCAAAATGAAAAACAGAATTCATAAAATTATTTACAAAACATAAAGATAAACTCTTCGAAATTACAGACTTCTGTATATGCACGCTAATCCAAATATAATATACAAAATGTTATAACTACCCAAATCACTGTAGTGACTCTGAACTCTTCTCTGCAGCTTGTGTCTCTTCAGTCCTTTCCGTCCTCGGTATCTTTAGTACCTACGCGTTAGAAACAAAACTAACGCGCTAAGCAATACTGCTTAGTGGGTGTACACTAAACTTAAGTATGAAAATCAGAAATAACCTTTCAGAATATAACGAAATATCACATTAAAATCAAATATAAACATATTCAATGCAAATCATTTACAATGCAAATCAATTGCAGAAATAAAACTGTTGAAATCATTTCAAAGGAACACTCATTACAATAACTAATTCATGTAAAACCAAAGCATAAACGTATACAATCGATTTCGAAATTCACTTATCAACATATTATTCAAATCATTCATTTCTGGCCCTCTTGAATACTTAACATATACCAGGACTGGAATATGGGTCGTTCGACCACAGTGACTGTCTGTCGAACATAGCTCCCACCCTAGGACGAATCCTAAGAGTGGTACGTATCTCCCTACTCTAGGATCGAGGGTTCAGACCCTAGAGAGGTACATATCTCCCCATCCCAGGAATGAATCCTTAGGAGGGTACGTGTCTCCCTACCTCAGGACGAATCCGTGAGGAGGTACGTGTCTCCCTACCCCTGGACGAATCCATGAGGAGGTACATGATATATCATCAATAGCAATGTCAATATCGGTGCAGTACTGCTCACTGAACCCAGCTGGTATACCAACCTCCTATATCCATTTCTATGTCTAAGTATCCTATGGCCGTTTTCGATCAAACATTTTCAAATATTCACGGTAATTTACAAATCCATGGGCAACTCAATAACTATATATATACTATTCAAACGATATACAATATTCATACAATATTCTGACTCAAGTAATTTCAATAAAATCGTGATAATCAAAATACGATCAAAAACATAAAGTCATTCCAAGAAAAATATTATAAACACATAATAACAATATTCTTCAAATAAATCGCATATACAAACTAAAAATACTTAATGCTTTTTGTAAAGAATTTGAAAACGGTGGTACACCAACCTCGATACCGTTTCCATTCGACTATTGCGTTTCTAGGGTTTCTTTTTCCTCTCCTTTCTCTTTCTCTTTTCCTTTTCTCTTTTTCTTCTTTTTCTTCTTCTTCTTCTTCTTCTTCTTCTTCTTTCTTCTTCTTCTTCTTTCTCTTCTTTCTTTCTTCTTCTTTCTCTTCTTTTTCTCGGTCTCTCCCTCTCTCTTTTTCCCTTTCTGTTTTTCTACACAGTTCTGCGATGACTTATTTTTTTAAAAAATTTTTCGGTCGTCGCGACCTGTGGTCGCGGTAACCAGGTCGCGGTACTCACTGGACCAACTTCACCGCCTTCATCGCGATCACCCGTCGCGGTATCTGGGTCGCGATGGTGGTCGCCATACTCACTGCCCAAATTTCATCTTTTCATCGCGAGCAACTCATCGCGATCTGTGGTCGCGGTGACTGATCGCGGTGCTCACTGCCAAGAATCACCATTTTTCATCGCAAGCAGCTCATCGCGATGACCAGGCCGGGATACTCACTGTCTCAGTTTTTCACTCTTTTTTTCGTGCATCATTTTCAACCGTTCAATTTGGTCCACCTGGAAACCATAAAAATAAACATACTTTTAATTACGTTTTACACCCCTCAAATCACAACATTTATATTCACATATTCAAAATAAATTATTCGAAATTTTGGGATGTTACAGTTAGCTTTTGGACGTCCTTGACGCATTTGGGAGATTGTAATCCCATGACGGATTGGATCTGGTAAAGGTTGGCCTCGATGCCCCTCTTAGTTACAAGGTAGCTAAGGAATTTCCCGAATGAGACTCCGAAGGAACATTTGGTAGGGTTGAGCTTCATGTTGTACTTGTCGATCACATCGAATGACTATCGCAGATGGTCGAGGTGTTGTTATGCCACTAGAGACGTAACCAATATATCGTCAATGTAGACCTCCATGGTTTGACCAAGCATCTTGGCAAACATTTTGTTGACTAACCTTTGATAGGTTACCCCTGCATTCTTGAGTCCGAAGAGCATTACCTTGTAGCAGATCATTCATCACTCAGTGATGAAAGAAGTCTTCTCTTAGTTGTCTAGATGCATTAAGATTTGGTTGTAGCCCGAGAACGCATCCATGAAGCTCAACAAGTCGTGTCTGGCTGTGACATCTACCATCATGTCGATGTGTGGTAGAGGGAATGAGTCATTGGGACATATTCTGTTTAAGTCGGTGAAGTATATACATACTCGCCATTTCTCATTCTTTTTCTTCACGACCATGACATTAGCTAGCCAATCAAGGTAGTTCACTTCTCTTACTGATTCGATGTCGATAAGCTTTTGAATCTCCTCATTGATGACCTTGTTGCGCTCGAGCGCGAACTTTTGTGTTTTTTGCTTCACGAGAGAGTAGTCCTAGTCAACTTGTCACTTGTGGACCATCACTTCCGGGTCGATGCTTGTCATGCCTACATGCGACATGGCAAAGCTTTCGTGTCGAGTTGAAAGAAAGTCGATGAGTTTGGCTCTGAGGTCGGGTGTAAGTCGGGACCCTATGCTGACCTTGTGATCCTGGTAGTCAAGATGTATGGGTACTTTATCGAGCTCTTCCATTTTGGGTTTGTCTTTGTCGACTGTAGAGCTCAAGCTCTGTAATTGCTACAAGTCAGCTTAGCCTTTAAGGTATTGTGATAGCAGTCACGCAACATCTTCTGCTCACCAGGATTTCACGAAATCCCCACCTAGTTAGGAAACGTATCACTTGGCGATAGGTTGAGAGGTTGACCCTCATCTTATGGATTCATGGTCGACCCATGATGATGTTGTAAGAGGACGGGCAGTCGAGTATCATACACCGGGTGCTCAGATTAACTCATTCAGCGTAGACTGGTAGGATGATCTTCCCGATAGTGTTCTTGTGTTTGCCGCTGAAGCCTACTAACACGGTCGACCGTCGAGTAATGTTAGCTTCGTCGATCTGTATCTCCCTCAAAGCATCAAGGAAGAGTACATTAGTCGAGCTATTGTTGTCGACTAATATTCTCTTTATCAGACAGTTGGCTACCGTTAAAAAGATGACTAGGGCGTCGTGATGTGGTTTAAATAGATCTGTATGCTCATCACTGTTGAAGCTTATGGGACGATTGAAAGCTGGGTAAATTGGTTGATGCATTCAAACCTCCAAGTTCCCGGCTTGTCGAGCATGTCGTTTGGCCTCTGAGTAAGTAACTCCACTTACCTCGAATACTCTGAAAATTACGTTGACTGTCCTTTCATGCCGATGAGACTTTGGTGGTGGTGTCGTTCGACTGTCACGCTGCCTCTCGTCGCGTAGAGCCATAGTGTTTTTGCCTTTGTCCGTTAAGAATTCCTTGAGATGTCCCCTCTTGAGGAGGTCCGTTACTTCCAGTCGTAGGGCAATACAATCTTCTGTTATATGGCCATGGTTGCCATGGAACTCGCACCACTTCGAGTTATCTCGCTGATACTCTGGGCTCTTAATATTTGCGGGCCATCTCACTGAGCCTCTCATTCCCTTGAGAACGACTATGACCTCCTTCGATTTGATGTTAAGGTTGTGCTCAAGTAACCTATTCTTAGGTCGGTCGGCTGGTCGATATGGTTGTTCTATGATTTGACGTACATCTCCGTTTCTTCCATTTCTACGGGACGTAGTAGGGTAAGGTTCTGATCTACAGTTGCTCGAGCAACATTCAACTCTTATGTTGGCACTATCATCATCTCTACTCAGTTTGATGGGTTGGTAGTTTACCTCATCCTTTTCCCACTTGATTTGGGCCCACACATTAGCTAGGACATCCTCCATAATCTTGCACGGCTACTTGGTCAACTCCTTCTACAAGTCTAAATCGTGTAACAAGACTTTCCGAAAGATTGATATTATTGTTGTCGAGTTGCAGTGAGGAATGAAGACCTTTTCCTTGTTGAAGCATCCTACGTAGTTGCGTAGGCACTCACCTCGCCTCTGGCTAATGGTGTATAAGTCGTCCGACTGTTTCTCTAGTTTCCTGCTACTACTAAACTGTTCCACGAAGGTGTCCGTAAGTTGAACAAAGGAGTTAATTGAGGCATAGATAAGGTTGGTGTACCATTGTAGAACTGGTCCCACCAAACTCGACCCAAATCCCTTGCACATGCACGCCTCACTCAGATTGCGTGGGATCGCTGCTCTGAACATCCGCTGGCAATACTGAGCTATATGGTCATCCGGACCAATCGTGCCGTAGTAATGCTTTATGTTGGGGAAGCTGAATTTTCTGGGCATCTCTACCGGGGCTATCACGTCAACAAAAGGCGAGTCGGCTATGTTGTTCACCGTACTTTTCTTTATCGGTATCGGCATTCCGGAAGTGCATTGAATGAGATCCTCCATCTCAGCGACAGAGCTAGGTCAGGGTTAGCAAAGGTAAGATTAGAGTTTACCATTTCTAGGTTCGACGGGATCGAATGTGATGGAGCTGATGAAGTCTCCTACGGTAGAATGGTCGACTGACTCGATCCATTGTTGGTCGCGTTGGTTGTCAACACAAGCTGCACCTCTTGGGCTGCTCGTGGCAGGTCGTCTCTTTGGGTCGCCTTCGCTCCAACTTGCGGGTTCGACCTCGGTAGGGGAACAAGATTGACTACTCTACCTGCTACTTGTGAGCCATACTTTTAGACTACATGGATGGGGTCAAGGTCACTAGTAATTATACCTTGATCCTCCGGTCAAACGTTCGTGTAGTATGGAGTGAGATCAACTTGGACGGGCGGCGGTGCTTGAGAGGTTAAATCATCCCCAAATGGTCGAGTGGTCGCGAGGGAGTGGACCTTGCTTTGGAGCTCTTGGTTCTCCTTCCTGACTTGTTGGTTCTCCTTCTTGAAAGCTTGCAATCTCTAAGTGTTCTCTTGCATTTGAAAGATGAAGAGTTGGAATCAGGCCTCCATCGCACCATGGTCTGAATCGTAATACGACATTGTAGCGTAGGGACGTAGAGCTCTAGCTTTGCTCGTTCAATAATCGTCGTGCCCCACGATGGACGCCAAATTGTGGACCACAAAAACGATAGGGTGATAATCGGGGCGCTACAACCTGCAAAACTAGAGTACACATGACCCGTAGGACGCTTGGGACACTAGGTGGTGCCGGCCAAATATGTTCCGACGGTCAAGTCAGTAAACTGCAAGAATGTAGAGTATAAAGAGAAAACAGAGCGAGTAAAAATACTTCATGTATTCCGAAATATGGTCGTCGTCGATTGTGGTAGTGAAAGAACGTAGACCGGAGTTACGATTGTACGATGATCGTGGATGAACGGAGTTAGCCATAAGTCACCTAGAAAGTTAATTCCTGGGAATCGTGCAATTGTCAGAGATTGGAAAATATGCTTCAAATGGTCAAAAGTGTGAACCGTCACTTAGAGTGAGGGTTTCCTTTTTATAGAGTCTGATCCACCTGTTGGAGGGTGAATCACTTTACCGTGAATTATGGGCCAAATCAAAGAGGATTTGATTGTTTCCTTGACTTGGTCCATCAGACTTCAAGTTTGAAGTCTGATGGTCATAGGCCTGGGTTGACAGGGCAATATATAGGTCATGGGTCGGGTCATCATGAAGGTCATGAGCCACTACGTGGGCCAACATATAGATCGACATGCCGCTCGCCATATAAGTCGATATGTCGAGCGACATGTGGATCGACTTTTGTTGGATTGATACATAGGTCGACACGTAGGTCAACACGTGGTTCGACATTGGTCGATCGACTATGTGTCCATATGTCAACCAACGTATGGGTCGCCATAAGGGTTATGCCTCTCTTGGGCTTTCATGAGCCCTGCAAAGTGTTGATCATATAAGCTTGGGTTATATGTTGGTTCAAGTAGAGAGACCAGCATGGCTTAGGCCCTTGACCACAATTGATTGGGCCTTAGACCCATGTGTTGAATGGCAAAATAAGAATCCAACATAGGCTGGACTCTCATTAGTTGTTACGACATTTTGGGCCTCACCAATTTTGGTCGCCACATTATGCATGTTAAATTTGACTAACGACAGGGGAGGTCTTTGTCAATAAACTCAAAAGTCGACTTCGCTTGTAATTGAACAAATTTCAGGGGAGTTAGGTGTTATGTACTCTTAAATATAACATTATTCACTGTTTGGTGTAACATGAGATATGACTAAAATAGTCTAATTCTATGTTTGAAATGATTTAGGATTTAATTAAAAATAATGTGATGAAATATTTATTATATGGTTAAATTATAACTAAATTTAATAATTTTAAATATAATTGGTCTATTATATACATAAATTGTAGTTAAATTAAAATAAAAAAATAATTGAATAAAAAAAATAAAATTTTTTTAAGAGTTAATTGCACCCACACCCATTGAGATTTTACCAACTCCTAGTAGAATTAACTTTATCGTTTATTGACAATGACCTCCCCTGCCGTTAGTTTTCTTTAGTCAAACTTAACAAGGTCAGGGGTATTTTTATCTTTTCATACTTTTTAAATTTTATTTTATTAAATAAAAATTAAGAAAAAATCTCATCCCTCCATCTTTAAAATAACGGACGGTTAGGATTTATTTAAAAAAATTAAAATAATAATAATAAAATTAATTAAAATAAAAAATTAATTATAATTAATGTAGATCCATTTTCCAGATTGGATCTTAACCGTCCATCAAGATTGGTGGACGGTGGAGATCCAATCTAAAAAATAGATCTCCACCCAAAAAAAAAAAAAAATTGGGAAGAATGTTTGGGTTCTTCGAATGAACCCAGAAAGGTTCAAATCGTTCGAACCCTTCTGGGTTCGTTCGAAGAACCCAGAAAATGGGTTCTTCGAAATTTTTTTTTTTTTTAATACCTAGATCTGGGTTCGCGTTCGAAGGCGAACCCAGATTGTTGACGAACCCATCTTCATTGACGAACCTAGAAGGGGTTCATCACGCTAGAGATCCAGGCATGCCTGGATCGCCAGCAAGGTTTTCTCTTTTTTTTTTTTTTTTTTTTTGAATTGGATCTCCACCGTCCATTAAATTAGATAGACAGTAGAGATCCAATCTTAGATGGACAATAGAGATCCAATCTGGAGATTGAATTTTCACATTTCAAATTTAATTTTTTAAAAAAATTTAAAAATTTTTATTTTTTAAAAAATTCTGAAGTTTAATTTTTTTAATATTTTTTTAAAAGAAATAATTTTTTATTTAAAAAAATATTTTTTAGAGGTATTTTGGTCATTTTAACGGTTAAGGTTGGTCAACAATTGAATCTAACGGAAGTCAACTAACGGCAGGGAAGGTCATTGTCAATAAATGATAAAGTTGATTCCACTTGTAATTGGCAAAACCTCAGGAGTTATGAGTGCAATTAACTCTTTTTTTAAAATAAAATAATATAAAATTTAATTTAAATCATATTAATAAATTGTAAATTAAGTTTTAAAAAAATATATTATAAATTCAATTCAACTTTATTAAAATCTATGATAAAAGTTTATAATTTTAAAAATAAAATTTCACTTTAATTTTTTTTAAATGAAAAACTTAGTATTAAAAGGATAAAAATTATATATACCAATAGTTAATAATTTTAATTAAACGAGTGATGAGAGAGACATATATTATGGAAGAGAGAGAGAAGGTGATGAGAAATCATTAAAAATGAAGAGAGAGGGTGTCTAATAAAAAAACGCAGCATTAAAAATGTTGTCTCATATGTTTACAAGTCCCAAGATTCATTGTGATAGTAGGTGTTTGTTTGTAGAGTTCCGTCAAAATGAGATTAATTTAATAGACGGTATGAATCTCATATTTCAGCACTTAACTAAACACAGGATAAGTAACATGTACTATGAATATCTCAGTCTTAAACTTCGTAATTCATCAAGCATCCATTAGAATTCATGTGATATGGATCCTGTGATGGGGCCAATAAATCTATTTATAATACATGTACAGGTCTAGTTTTGTGTAAGAAGGGTGTTTCTATTTCCATTTCAGTGGTTCATCAACAAATATAAAGAAAGATGTTAAGAACCAACAAATATAAAGAAAGATGTTAAGGGGTATTTCAGCAAAGTTGTAAAACTAGTAAACTCGAAGTGGGCTGGGTTTGCAATTGTCAAGAGTTTAGCTCGGGCTTGAATTCAAAATGGGCTCAACAATATGTTTGAATGACCCAAATCAGTTGTTTATAGGGCCCATGATCAACTTGATTACAACTCTTATTTTTGGAACAAATAATATATCTGAAGAATTTTTAAGTGAATCATAGGTGTTGTGCTGGAGGGTTTGATGGTACTTTGGACAGCTAGATGTGTTTGCTGAGGGCCCTCTCTCCTCTCTTGTTGTCTCATTGAGAAATTCTTTGTTTCCCATATTTTATCATTCAATAGGTTTATAGTAAGCAAACATAACATTGATGTGTCCTAAAACTCTATATTTACAATATAATCTCTCTATGTTAAGAGCTTTTGGTGAGAAATCGTTTCTACTTCCACAGCACGCAAAGAAAACTCTCCACACATGCAGGTAAATGCACGTTGTGGGACTTAAACCTTAAGAACGTGAGTGGATGTGCAGTTTTGGCATGTTTATTCATGTGTTAGTGTGGTGCCAATTTTTCTACAGATGCATGGAATCTTGGGTAACTAATTGGCTGGCCCTTCAATTATTAGAGCTTTAATTACTTTGGTTGTGGGTTGTAACTTGTAACACTTTGGCCCTTGATTTTGGGACCCCAGATTCGACGCAATCAAGGCCTTTTCTTCTCAAAGAAAATTCCAAGACTTCAGGGAAAGTAGTGCTTTTGTCAATTCATTCTATCACTTCCATAAAACAATCCATTCTATGGTTGAAATGTCCTCCAATGAGATAATTTTTGGGCTTAGTTTTGAAGCTCTAGCAGAGATAATATGGGTTATGTGTTCAATAAATTGTAGTGATCACTGCACAGGTTTGGAGAGATAAAACTCAGGTAAAGTGGTTTGTGGTGCTGTGCTATGAAGACCAATAATTGCAACTGTGGGGGCACTTGCTGTTCGAACTCTTTCCAGATAAAAGCCCGACCCAGTTAAAGTTAACTTGAAACCCCTTTTTTTTCTCTATTTACAGATTGACAACAGAAACTGTTGCTGCTGCTGTGTGTCCAACGACAATTGACAAAATGTGACCTTGTTTATTTTTTATTTGTGCAGCTGACAAGTATGGAATCTCTGGAACCCAATAATGCTCTGTTTGTTTTCTTATTTCATATATGCCCCCAATCAATGTGCCTCCTTTTGTTTATTTTTCACTTACACTTGTTGCTTTATACTGTGGAAGCTGTTTTAAGAGTTGATGTATACCCATTAATCAGTATTTCATATATAAAAAATTGTCTCCTATTTCGCTTAATTCCATTTCACCATCTTAAAAGTTAAATCAGATCACTTTATATCATGATCACTCCAGGCATTTTCAAGTATGGTGATGATCAGAAAGCTCACTTATTTGATTGTTGATCATCATGGATCACAAGTGTCACAACCTGTAAGGCCCCCCCCTGTATCTGATGTGATCAGCTGTTTCTCAGTTTCAACTGACATGGTTTTTCCACTACTTGATTGATCACCTGGAGCTATCTAGCTTAGTTGCAGCTTGCGTGTGAGTGTGTGTGGCCCCTCAATGATTCTGTGTGGTCAAATTTTTACTTTGTCCTACTCAAGAAATGAAATCAAATAATTACATTTTCTTTCAAAAAGTGGCCTGTTTGGCTCTTTCATTTGTTGATGATTTTTACTGCACATATGATCACTAGTGTGCAAGTCAATGATCACACTGTTTGGTTTGAGAGCCAAGAATTTGGCCTCTAACATTCTTTTATTTATTTATAAAAAAAAAAAAAAAAAAAAGAGTCGTGTTAGTGTAAACCCACTGATTTAATGACCATTATAGTCGTATTCATTGAATATAATCATTTTATTATTATTATTTTATCGAAATTTACAACACTAATAAACATGTTATGAGAATTGTTAAAAAGAAAAAAAAAAGGTGGTGGACCCATCAGGCAGGTAAACTTCCACTTAAAGATATAATATCCTTATCAAATGTAACTTGTAAACTTGATTTGCATGTTGCATGTTGTTAATAATCTTAATATATATATGTAAGCTTGATGATTTCATCTTCCACTTAGTGTTGTATATTATTTTTATTTATTGTTGAAATAAACAATGATTGCCTGGCCTGCAGATTGTGACCAGCTTGGAGGACCCATTCAAACAAAAAAGAAGGCCTCAGTTGATGGAGTCTTTTACCATCTTCTCTCACAACAAAAAAGGAAAAAAAATTTGACAAACAAATTGCTGGCAGGACGATTGTCAACTGTGACACGTGTAAAGGCCAAAGGTAATTTCATTTTCTTCTTCTTATTTTATTATTATTTAATTTTGCATATATTATCTATCAAACGTGACATCTGTTGTTGCGGCTATACCCCATTATCTAAAATAATTTAAAAACAACGTCTCTTTTTCCACATAGTTTTAGTGGGAAACTTGCTTTATAATTTATCACATATTTTTATATTCATTTCTTCAATTTCAAACAGCATTTTTCATGCTAGAATAATAATTAAATTAAAAAAAAAAAAAAGAATCCAACTGGGCATTTGGAATTAAAAGCCTGAAAATGAATCAGGTTCTCTTTCAAGTACTCTTCAGGATATGCATGCCTGGAGTTTTCTGATTACAGGAATCTGAATATGAAAAATTATTATTACTATTATTTATATATTATATTTGAAGAATTTCTAGGATTAAAAATCAAAGGTTTGTATAGAAACATTTTAGTGCTACTTTTCCACATAAGCGGAATAATAATCTCATTTGATAAAGTGAATTTGGCAATGGTAGTACTAGAGAGTACAGACCACATAGTTCTTCTATATGCATTTTACTTTATTTTTTTCTTTTTTCTCTTCTATTTGCGTGTCAATATCTTAGAGGGCATCAATTGGAGCTCATTTTCTTTATGTAATTGAACGTTTTCACTACCGTTCCGTTCATTGAATTATTTAGTGAACGATTAGTAATTTAAAGTCCAAATTTTAACAAAAATTCAGACCTTTTTTTTTAATAATACGTGTCTTGTGATTAATATGTCTGTTAATTGCGGTGTGAGTCATCTCCAAAAAAAGGAGTAGACAAGAACAAAGAACCAAGTAGACCAATTTGTGTGATTTGATGGTGCATGCGGCGCTTAGTTGGGCAGCTTCAATCATCACATTTCCATTATTCTATTTGATTCTTTACAATTACATTAATAATATTACAAAAATCAACTTAAGTAATTCGACAATCACATTACTTGAGTACTTGACACCTTATTTAAATTTATTTTTTAGTTTATTTTTTGAGTTATGGTATGTTTTTAACATAGCTGTAGATTTATAGAAGGGACTGGTGAGGTGAGTCAGGCAGTTTTTTTAGTTAGGAGTTAGGACCGGCGAAGGTGTTTTGAGATGATGGTTTTCCGACGATATTCTAATAACAACATCGGAATGGGAAATCTGTTACTTCGACTTGTATTGATTGTCTAAATGTTACCAACTCTGTTGAATGTATCAATTTGATCCTTATTATTTTAATATTAAATTTTCAAATTTTGAGCATCTTTTTATAAGAATAAGGTTATGTCAATACTCATTTATTATATTTCACAAAAATTTCATATATATCATTTTATTAAAAAAGAAACTCTATTTCATTTCTCATACACTTCTTTCTATTTTATTTCTCATACACTTCTTTTTTCTTTTTCTTTTTAATTTACTACTACTAAAATAGTTTATAAAACCAACCAATCAACATTGGTTCTCTATTAAAAGTTTTTACTAGAAACTCAAATTAAAAATGATTTCTACAGTCAAAGATCATTTGCCTTAGTGGTTGAAAGAGTCTTATATATTTCTTCAACTCATTAAGCTTTAAAATCTATGTATGTATAAGTTATATAAAAATACAATTAGTGTTGGTAGACTTCTCTCGTATTGGGAGTAGACGACTTTCGTCATGAAAGTAAATATCAGGGATCTTACTAGTAAATGTTAATATCTATAGGCTCCGACAATCATATGACCCGTAAGGTAAAAATATAATATATATATATATATATATATATTTCTACCAAAATAATTCAAAACGCAACTATAACTTTTTGTATAATCTATTGGCTTTTAGAGGCGCTGCATTATTAAAATAAATTAAAAGAATAAAAGTTTGGCAAATTCTCACGTGGACGCATTGCTATCGCTAGTAATAATCAATGGAAGTGTTGGCCCACCATTGAATTGTTCCCGTGTACAATTATTTCCATTACTTTAATCCCCAACATCACTGATCAAATATCCATCCAACAGTCACTAAGGTGCCACGTGTCTACGTAACAGTGTTTCGGCGCCAGCCAGCAAGTATGCTGACATGGCATAAAAAAAAACTAAAACCAAAATTAAACCGCATTTCGACCATATAAATAATCATTAATTTTTATTTTGTTTTTGAGAGACGAAAAATAAATAATCATTAATTAGAAGCTATGTTTTGACGCAAGTTTTAATATATATATAATTTAATTATTAATTGTATTTTATTTATTAAATAATTCAATTACTATATTCCTTCTCTGCTTTTGTGACATGGGCATTATTTTTCGAATGTTGTAATGTATTTTTTTTTAAATAATTAGTTTCCAGTTAAAAATAAAATAAATCTCTCAGCTTTCTTTGATATTAATATGTCCTCCTGTCTTTTTTCGAATTCTGAGAGTGGAAGTCGAATATTGGAAATTAATAGTTTGAAAGTTTCAAATCACACGCTTTTTAAGTACTTTTAATTATTTTTTAATTGTAAATTGTTTGCATTAGGTAAGTAAACTTCAACATATTGTTTGGTTTAATAAGAATTGATTAAAATAATAATTCTTGAGTCAGTAACTCATCATTTTAAATAAAATTTATTGGAAAGATGTGATTTGTTTTTAGAAAAATATAAGAGAACTCAAATAATAATAAATTATATTTATAAATAAAAGTATAAAAAAAATACGAAATTTTTATGTAGTTCGACTATTAATATAATTAATATAACAATTAATTATACTATTAAATAATAATTATAAAATACATTTTCTTATTATTAAAAAAAGAAGGGCCGAGAGCCTAGAACACAAGCAAAAAAAAAGTCTACACGTAAAGGCATTACAACTAATCATCCAGAGGTAATCAAGTAAAAACACCTTGTATGTCATATACATATAAAAAAAAAACACTTGAGAGATGTTCCTCGAATAAGACCGTGTCCAAGTTCATATTATGGCCAAGAGAAGCAAGACCATCTGAACTTTGTTACCTTTTCTATAAACATGGGCAACATTGCATATCCAGTTCTTACTCTTCAACATTTTACAATTCTTGGTGATCAATTCAATAGCATAAGTAGAGTCACACCACAATCACTTGCTTGAATCCTAAAAAATAATTTTATTTTTTTCTGTTTTAGAAATTCTAAGAATACAGGAGTGTAAATATTAAAATTTTAGTTCGATCCCAGAGTATAAAGTGCAACAACACTAATACAGACTTTACAATTAAATAATTTTATGATAAAAATACGTAAATTTCACATTTAACTACGAAGAAATATTAGAGATCCCAACTACAGAAATATTAAATATATACAATTATTTTATGATGTAATCTTTTTACAAATTTTAATGAATTATAGAGAAAAAAAAAATCATCACAAAATATAGATGTAATTTTTTTTTATTGAAAATGTAAAATTACAAAAACAGGTATATGTACTAGTCAAATAGATTGTAAAAGAGGTTCCTAGAATTACTCAAATATTTGTCTCTTTTTATTTGTCAAAAAGAAGAGATAAACTTAAGCCATCCAATTCTTGTTCATGTCTTTTCCTGATCTGCATTGCATTATAGTATCGGCATCTTCAAAGAATCTCCCTAATTTTTTGGAGAAAATAATAAAAATAAAAACCTTTGGAGAGCCATTTACAAAGTGAAACTGATAATAATATTGAGACATTTTTTAGGGTATTATGGTCCCTTTATTTTATATATATATAATATTAAACATATACGTGTGAAATCAACCATACAACTTTTTTTTTTTTTTTTTTTGAAGTTTTGTATGCTAATATTGAATTTTGAATGATAATGTGTGGATTTACCAGACAAGTTATGTGAAGTTTTGGATTTTTGTTAAAAAGTGAAACCAAACTTGGAAAAAAAAAATAATTATTAAATATTTACATTTAAGTTGAATATGACCTAATTAATTAACAGCCGAAAGAAAAAACAACACCTCAACTCAGCCACCATAATTCTAGGAATGTGCTTTTCTTAAATCAATAATAAACTATTTTATTTACCTTAATTTAAATAAATATATATTTATTAATATTCTATTGTCTTTCTTCCCTCTTAAATCAAGATATATAAATTACATGAAATTTGGAAGAGAGGTACTAAAAACTGTATTTTTTAATGTTGAAAATAACTTATTTACTGTCAAATAAAAAAATTAATGTTTATTAATTATTATTTTTTTGTAACCATAAATAAATAAATATATAAATAAAATTTATGTGCTGGTCAAGGTCTATTAAAGTTATTCAGTTTAGTAATGTCTTAGGTTCGAGTGGTCAGCACCACAAATGATATATCTAAAAGGTTTTTTAAAATTATATTATAAGGGTTAAAATCTGATATATTAAATATACGGTCCGAATATATATTCTAATAATATGAGATATTTATTTTTATAATAAAAAGAAAAAATTATTTATTTTAATAATAAGAGACTGGTAATATATATACTAAAATTTAACCATCATTACTAATATATAAAAAAAAAAGTATAATAATTAGTTAAGGTGATTTTATTTTATTGACTTGCTAATTTAGTATTGTACACACATTTTCAATATGAGCTGGAAAAACGTGTTGAACTATTTGTTTACAAAAAGCTAATTGTCATTATCAGATAAGACAAAAAACTTGATGGAGGACAATTAGACTTTTAATTATGTCATTTCTCCAATAATTTAACAATTTATCTTCATATTTTAATGTCTTTTAACACTAAAAAGTCTTGTCAAATTGTTTTTTTTTTTTTTTAAATCACTCTGCTTGAGATTTTGAGTCGCACTCGAATTTTATATTTTTTTACTGGTCAAAATAAAAAACAACTCTGTACGTACCTCTGCCTAACTTGGTACGTATATCAACGACAAGCCAAAATTCTTTTTAATTTTAAAATAATGGAGAAAAACAGCATCAAAGAATTCTCGAAATTTGGTCTGTGCATTTACAAATTCTTGTCAGTTTGTCTAGTGATAATTGAAAAGTCAATGTATTTGGATTTTTATATTTACAATTAATTAAATTCAGCTAACTAGTTCACTTATGCTTATTTTATTTATATTTTAATAATTTTTTTTTTTTTAAGAAACACTTTTTGATTTGTAATTGGTAAGCATATATAAAAGTGTCGTCCCAGTCCCACATCCACTTGTTAGTGTAATTTTTTTTAATTTATTTTAGTGTTGAAGAGTTTAATTTTTATATATTAATATATATAGATAATTTTTTTTTATTGTGGGAGGTAGATATCTATATATTCTTATTATGAAAAATAAATATTTTTTATTATATAAATAAATATCTAAATCTATTTCTTAAAAAAATAAAAAAAAAAGTCGTGGCCTCCATGAATTTAATGTTGCATTGGTATGACATGATGTCATTATATGATATTTATGGTATCAAATTTTCGTCAACTTAAATTTGTTAACTTACTTACAAGTAGATTCTATAATTTCACAATTCAATAATGGCCGCTATTTGGAATTAGAAAAGAATCGGGTAACCCCCTTCAAAAAAAAAAGAATCGGATAAAAAATAATCAAATCTCTTGCTTGTTAATACCACTATATTTATCCCTCTCTCTCACACACAGCAGAATTTATTTTTTTTTTGACTTTTTTATCTGTTCATCTCTCTCTATATTTCCTCTCTCTTTATTTTTTTTCCCTATTTTATTAAAATATATATAAAATTAAATTTATTTTAAAAATTTATTTTTTAGTATCACCTAAATTAACATATTATATTTAATAATTTAAAATAATTTGATATAACTTTTAACATAATTTAATTTAGTTTATTTTAAAAAAATCTAAATAATTTTTTTTTAAAATTAATTTTATTCAATATTATTCTAAACAATCTCACACTATTAAACATAAAATATAATTATTTATTATCAAATCTCATACAATATAAAACAATAGACATCATTAATTTTACTCTAATCCTACACTGTGCCAAACACTTCACAGTACTAATTAGTTCAGTACAATCTAATCTAATCAAATCTCATAAAAAGAATTCAATATAATTCCATACACCAAATACACCCTAAAAGCTTACTTATCAAATTTTATAAATTATTATAAACTTTATTCATAAATGGTAATAATTTCTTTTAAATTTTCACAGAATTTACTGAAAAAGTTACTTATTCAAAGAATTTATTTTATCTATTTTTGTTATTTTTTACATTTAAAAGAAGAAAGGTACTATATTCTTCCTCTCTCAATTCTTATATATTTATTAAAAAAAAAAAAAGGTTTACTTTAACTCCTCAAAATTTATTCTAAATGACATAACAATTAATTTATAACCGTACCATCATTACATATTCTACACATCAATTATAAAATTATTCCATCACATTATTACTCAATTACAAATTATTTGTTACATTAGTTCTACTCTTATAGAAGTCCAATAAGCTAATCCTACAATTATTGGTAATTTATCAATTGAAGCAGAAACTCGTGACATTGATGGTAACCAAATGCCTTTATAATTATTGATTTGTGTATCAAGCTCCAAGTTGAGGTTTTTAAAGTATATTTACGTATAATTTAAGTGATTACACCACTTTTTATTCACATATGAGATAGAGATTCCAATCATAAGTACAATTATTCCGTAATGAAAATTACTTTATAAATCGTAATTGTTGATCTTGTTAGGTTTCCGGTAGAGACCTTTCAATTAAAAAAAATAAAAATAAAAGTTTTTAAGAGATAATTGTAGAATAGACTAGACAACTACATTTAAATTTTGTTTTTTTTCAAGCTAGATCATTTATTATTCAAGTAGGTATTTGGTTGGTTTTGCTACGAGCAGTTACATATGATATTAATGCAGGAATGATGCTTCATTTTTTACGGCTTCAGTGCACTTTCCCTATTAATTACTGTAGCTTTACGACCACCAATACAATATAATTTATAATTATCATTTTAGCGTAAATTATATAAATTAATATGCAATTCCGATCACATTACCTTAAGTTTTTGTGCATGCACACTAGTCTCCACGTTTTTGGAATTAGATTTTACAAAAAGAAAAAGAAAAAAAAAAAGACAAAAATATCCAACTTCACATATCACAAAATGTAGGTTGAAACTTTCTAAATTTTACGAATCAATATTCAATATCACATATTTAGTGTTGTATTTCATAAATCTAATGCATATACAAGTCCCCTTGTATAATTTGAAACATACTATTATTTAAAATGCAATTGTGTTGTGTATTGCACCACTTAATTTAAGATAGTTTATATAGTACTCTCGTATATTTAATTATTAATGTCGGACCATTAAATTTGAACAGTACATGTTTTACCTACAAGTGTACAAATTCTGTTTGTTTGTTTTAATTTCCAAGTACTAATTTAACGAAGGTCTCTGAGTCTCTGCGAAAAAAGTACAACAGAATACAGAGCCCCCCTCATAAATTGCTTTGCTTACTATTCTCAACACCTATTTAATAATCTGCGCCGGGAAGCTATCATCATCATTTTAAATTTTCTTAAGTTTTTTAGAGTTGAGATTCTTCGAAGTCTGCTGTTCTTCTTTTGAGCTCCCGCTTCTTCATATTTGTGGGTGAGTTTCTTCATTTCCTTCATTTTCATTAATGGATATTCCTTCATTGCTCCACTGCGGACAAATTTTTGACAAAGTAGAAAAACATGGTTTCTTACTTTTCGCAGCTCATCGAGAACCTATGCCTTTAAATGTTGATTGTTCGCATATGCAGGTTACAAACGCTAACGCCGAGCTTTTCTCTGACTCTTCGTTGGCAAGGATTTCAACTTTAGAATAAGCAATGGCAAAAGGCTCTTCTCTCTACAACAACTAAACGCCTGACCCCTCTGACGTCAGCACACACAAGTTGAGGCAACTGCGGTTTTCGAGGGCTCATCCAAACTTCTTGGACTGTAAGCCGAACGTGGTCACCAACTCTTGCCTGTTCGAGTATAAGGAGTACTATGAGCTTCCTAAGTCGGTGAAGCTCATATTGCCCTACGGTAGAACCGTGTGGAATCCTTCGGGTGGGATGGTCGCCGTCTACGGGCTGATGCTAAACTGTAGGGTGACCCTGCCCTTTCAGCCCTTCATCGCGTGCCTCCTCAATCCTCAGCAACGTTAATCTGGCGCTGGCACAGTTAGTGCCCAACGGGTACAAGACATTGATGGCACTATGCATATTGTAGTGCTTGTTGGGTTTCTCTGACCCCTCGCCGAACGAGATTCGACATTGCTACCAGTTGCGGCCATCGCCTTAAGAGCCTGGTTCGCACTACCTAGCCTTCTTCCCCTCCTCTAAGTGGCTCCCCACCGACGAGAACGACGAGAAGTTAGCCGGCAAGCTGGACGACTCAGATGAGAAAAGAGAGGGGGTCATCTGGGGATTCCTCACTTCTAATAAGTTTTGGAAGAGAGCCTAGTTTTTTGTATAAGGGGACTGGGGTCGCCATGTTCCTACTGACAAGGAAAACTCCCTCCGCGAGGCATACGTTCCCCGCCACTTTATGAAACCAGGTATTTTGTGTACTTTTTGCGTACTCATTTTTAATGTGTTTATTTTTATTGCCAGGGGTAATATGTTTTTCCTTGCACATTCATGGAGTGAAGGACTTGTCTTGACAAGCGTGTTCATCGAGCGATCACTTCTCGCTCGGATGATATGGCAGCTTCCTTGCTATATTGTGATAAGGCACTGGAGCGTCGTGCTTTCAACATATTCCGGTACTAGACGTGTAACACCCCCTGACCCGACCCGGCTGGATCGACCCAGGGAGCGCTACTCGGGTTTTCAAAACTTTTCTTAATTCTATTTATATATTTTTAAATCAAATAGTTTATAATTTAAAAACTTTTCTAGTGAGCCCATCAAAAGCAGTTTTAAAAATTTCGGCAGAGTTTCCTCTGTTTTTCTAATTTCCCAAAACCTGTTTTCAATAAAACAAATATAATACAATATAATTTCAACACTTTGATATCCCAATTTTCAAATCAGTGCGCACTCTGCCATTTAGTGGGACTTTCCAACAGTTTTAAAATAAAATAATTCATAATTCAATATTTACAAACCTTTTAAAAATGATAACAGAAATTATAAAATTATTTACAAAACATATATAATCATCGAATTTACAGACTTCTGTATATGCATGCTTACTGACTATAACATACAAAACTATATAACTACCCAATAAATGTGGTGACTCTGAACTCTTCAATCTGCAGGTACCTCCTCTCTACTCTTTCTCTGCCTCGGTATCCCTGTGACCTAAGCGCGATAAAAACCGATGCGCTAAGCATATAGCTTAGTGGGTGTACACTAAACTCAATTATCAAAATTATAAATAACTTTTCATAATAAAAATATCACAATACGATCGTATATAAACATATTACTATTTAAATCATTTACAGAAATAAAACTGATGAAATCAATTCAATAGAAACAACTCATTACAATTTATAACCCATACAAAACCAAATTATAAATTCTTTTAGAATCATTTTGTAACATCCCGGATTTCGGATAATTAATTTCATATATGTAAATATAAATTTTGTAATTGGAAGGGGTGTAAATGTAATTAAAAGTATGTTTATTTTTATGATTTCCAGGTGGACCAGATGGAACGGTCCAAAAATGATGCAAGAAAAAGGAAAATTGAAGCAGAGAGCATCGCGACCTGGTCACCGCGATCACAGGTCGCGATGGCTCGCTCGCGGTGAAAAATGAGATTTTTGGCAGTGAGCATCGCGACTAGTCACCGCGACCACAGGTCGCGATGAACTGCTCGCGATGAAAATGTCAAAATTTGGCAGTGAGCAACGCGACCACTAGCGCGACCAAGGGACCGCGAGGAGTGCTCGCGAGGAAGGCGGTGCAAACACTCCAGTGAGTACCGCGACCTGGTGGCGCGACCACAGGTCGCGACAGCAGAAAAATATAAAACAAAAAGTAGCTTCTCGCAGAAGCCAGAAACATAGAAATAGAGAGAAGAAAAAGGCAGAGAGCGAGAAAGAAAGAAAGAAAGAAAAGAAAGAAAAGAAAGAAGAAGAAGAAGAAGAGAAAGAGAAAGAAGAAGAAGAAAAAGAGAAAGAAGAAGAAGAAGAAGAAGAAGAAGAAGAAGAAGAAGAAGAAGAAGAAGAAAGTGAAGAGGAAAGTGAAGAGGAAAGTGAAGAGAAAGGGAAAGGGAAGGAAAAAGAAATCGTAGAACCGCGATTTCTCGAACGAAAAACGGTATCCAGGTTGGTGTACTTTCGATTTCGGAATCTTTACGAAAAGTAATTCGTTATCGTTTTCGTTTTCGTTTTCGATTTCGTTGAAAGTTCTCGTTTTCGATTTTCGTATGAAAATTGTTTATTTGATATGAAAAATCGATGATTGATATATCTATTGTTGATTTTGGAATGATTTTATGTTAGATTGCATTTTGATCGTGTTTACGAATATTTCGATTTCATTAGAAATACTTGATTTAGATTTTCGTATAACTATTGATTATGTTTCTTGAAGAATATTGTGTGAATTGTATGTTTATTGAACAACTATTATTTACTGAGTAACTATTGTGAAATTTATTGCGAATATAGTTTATCGGAAACGGCCCTAGGATACGTAGACATAGAAATGGATATAGGAGGTTGGTATACCAGCTGGGTTTACTGAGCAATACTGCGCCGATACTGATTGCTATTGATGATTATTATGTACCTTCTCATGGATTCGTCCAGAGGCAGGGAGACACGTACCTCCTCAGGATTCGTCCTGGGGGTTGGGAGCCACGTACCTTCCTAAGGATTCGTTCCTGGGATAGGGAGTTATGTACCTCTCTAGGTTCCGTCCCCACGGTCCTAGAGTAGGGAGATACGTACCACTCTTAGGATTCGTCCTAGGGTGGGAGTTTGACCCATATTCCAGTCCTATTATGTTGAGTATTCTAGCGGGCCAGAATTGATTTGAATTGAAAAGTGAATTGAATATGATTTTATCTAGTGTTTTGAAATCGATTTAATACGTGTAATTCAATGTTTATATTAAATGATTAGTAAATGAGTTGCAAAAATGAATTGAGTAAGAATATTGTTTTAATTGTGGTTATGGTATGATTTGGAAGGTAAATTGATTTATAAATGACTAGAATGTGATTCATTACGTATTAAAAGTTATTTATGATTTTTATGTACACCCACTAAGCTATATGCTTAGCGCGTTAGTTTTGTTTCTAACGTGTAGGTACCGGGGATCCCGAGGAAGCTAAAGACTGAAGAGAGAAAGAGATTTGCTGACAGAGTTCCAGAGTTATCACAGTTGGGTAGCTATATTGTTGTTATATGTATATATTCTGAAAGCATGCATATACAGAGAATTTGTAATATGTTTGTAATTAATTATTTATAGATTTTTGTTTCTCATTTTAGAATATTTGTAAATATTGACTTTTGAATTATTTTATTTATAAACTGTATTGGAAAGTCGCACTAAACGGCAGAGTGCGCAATGGTTTGAAAATGATATTGAAGTGTTGATATTGACTTTGTCATTGCATTGTTTTATGGAAAAACAGGTTTTGGAAAATCCGAAAAACAAACGGAACTCTGCCGAATTTTTGTAAAAAGTGTGATTTGATGGGCTCACTCGAGATAGTTTTACATTATAAAGTGTGTGGTTTTCCAATGGTTTAAAAATTGATTCGATGGGCTCACGAGAAAAGTCTTTCTGGAATTTCAAATTGATTTGATTTTTAAATGGTTTGAGATTATAAAATGAATTTAGAAAGTTTTGAAAAACCGGTAGCGCTCCCTGGGTCGGTCCAGCCGGGTCGGGTCGGGGGGTGTTACACATTTCCTTTCAAAGCAATCTCAATTCTGTTACAATCATTTTAACTTCAATACTAAAATAAACATATAAACTCAATTTCTAATTTCACTTATAAACATATCATTCAATTCACTTCAATTCCGGCCCTCTGGAATACTCAACATAAACCAGGACTGGAATATGGGTCGTTCGATCACAGTGGCTGTCTGTCGAACATAACTCCCAACCTAGGACGAATCCTTAGGTTGGTACGTATCTCCCTACCCTAGGACCGAGTGTTTGGAACCTAGAGAGATACATATCTCCCTATCCCAGGAACGAATCCTTAGGAAGGTACGTGTCTCCCTACCTCAGGACGAATCCGTGAGGAGGTACGTGTCTCCCTACCCCTGGACGAATCCATGAGGAGGTACATAATAAATCATCAATATCAATATCAATGTTGGTGCAGTACTGCTAAATGAACCCAGCTGGTATACCAACCTCCTATATCCATTTCTATGTCCAAGTATCCTAGGGCCATTTCGATACAACATTTTCAAATATTAACTGTAATTTACAAATCGACGTTCAACTCAACAAATATAAAATTCAAACGATATTATGAAAATATACATATATGATTTCATGGAAATTAAACAAGTTATTCTTACGATGTTTTGAAACAATTAATTTCAACGAGATCATAATAATCGAAATACGATTAAAGTAAAATCATTCAAATGAAAACAATATAAACACATAATTACGAAATTATTCAAATAAATTTCAGATTCAGACTAAAAATACTTAATACTTTCGTAAAGATTTCGAAAACGGGTGTACACCAACCTGGATACCGTTTTCTTTCCGACAAATCCCTTTTTTCCCCTTTTCTTTCTCCTTTCTCTTTCCGTTTTCTTTCCTTTTCTTCTTCTTCTTCTTTTTCTTCTTCTCCTTCTTTTTCTTCTCTCTCTCTTCCTTTCTCTCTCTCTTTTCCTATCTCTCTCTCTTTTCTTTCTCTCCTTTCTTTCTTTTCTGCCTGTTCAGTTTTCTTCTTCTTCTTTTCTGTTTGGTTTCCTCGAGAAGTTTTTTTTTTTTTACAAATTCGGTCATCGCGACCTGTAGTCGTGCCACCTGGTCACGGTACTTACTGAAGAAGTTTCACCGCTTTCATCGCGAGCACCCATCGCGGTATCATGGTTGCGCTGGTGGTCGCGTTGCTCACTGCCCGAATTTGACATTTTCACCGCGAGCTAGTCATCGCAATCTCTGGTCGCGGCGCTTACTGCCAAAAATTCCATTTTTCACCGTGAGCAGCTCATTGCGATCTCTGGTCGCGGTGCTCA
The DNA here is from genome assembly GCA_003430845.1 of Xanthoceras sorbifolium. NCBI lineage: Eukaryota > Viridiplantae > Streptophyta > Magnoliopsida > Sapindales > Sapindaceae > Xanthoceras > Xanthoceras sorbifolium. The sequence continues at coordinate 13,201,469 of CM010621.1, forward strand.
CTGTTCACTTTTTTCTTCACTTCATGCAATCTTTCTGGACCGCTCCATCTGGTCCACCTAGATACTTTCAAAATAAACATACATTTAATTACGTTTTACATCCCTCAAATTATAAATTTTTATATCCACATACTCACAATTAATTATTCGAAATTAGGAATGTTACAAGACGAAACAATTCCATTTTGATCGTCCTTGCAGTAAGTATCATTTATTTATTTATTTTTACTTCTTCCTTATATATTTGGTTCTGGCAGCGCTCACTGTTTCTTTTATGTTCTTGCAATTCAAAAGGACGACCCCATTGTAGGAAAAACAGGAGTACGGCGTAGCGGAAGGCGCAAAAAGGAATAAAGAATTTTTTCGCATTGGTACTTTTTAAAATTTTCCAAAAGGAGTAAATGTTAACCCATAGTTAACTCTCTCTCTCTCTCTCTCTCTCTATATATATATATATATATTAAAAGGTAACATATCTTTTGTAATACGTGAACTTTGATGTTGCGTCGACTATGAACCGCAAGATCTTCCAATCTTTCACGAATGTGGATCACGTTGGAATGTGGGCTCCTTTTATTTGAATTGCGTACCTGAGAATGAGAAACAAAATTTTTTTTTTTTCGTTAGTCACTCAAAATCCTCATGAGAAAACTTAGAACTCAATTGTTCTTTCTCTTTTTCTCTCGGGCGGAATCACACTTTTGCTTAGAGTAGGGGGCGGTTTTTCTTCGCTATCAAAAGCTCACAAAACTTGCATTAAAGTTTTGCCGAACTCCCCTAGCCCTCTATTTATGGTGGCCGAATTCTCCTTAGTGTGAGAGGATTTGTGTTTCACCATAAAACCTATCAAGTTAGAGTTCAACTTAATCCCAACTCTAAAAAGTATTATCCAATTATAATTAAAAGATAATTATAATTTGAATAACTTATCAAAACTTACTAAAATGACTAATATTCAACTTTAGAGTTTTGATAAATATCAAAAACTTCCTAATTTGATTTGATAAATAATTCTTTTTATTTATTTCCTTATCAAATAAGGTTTTTGATACTTATCATACTATCACCAATAGTATGAAACTAGAAATCTAATTCCTAGTAGAAAAATGTTTTGATTTTTAATTAAATAATTAATAATTAATCAATTTCTATTTAATTAAATAATAAAATAAAATAAAAGCAATTAGCTAATTATATTAGCTAATGCCGCCCACCCCTAAACACATGGGCTAAACTTTATTTTTTCCATTTTATTAATCTCATTGGACCTCCATAAAAAGTCAACATGTGAATAAGACCCATTCTTACAAAAAGAAACAAGTCCACATGCCTTTAATAAATATATTAAATATAATTTAACAGCTCCATTTATATTAAATGTGCTAATTATATTCTTAATATATATTTACGGGATGTTAAAAATATCCCTTAAGGCCGCACAAGGGGTCACATGCCCTTGGCCTCCCATCCCAGGTATTTTGATGAGTTACTGCGTGTCTTGATCGAACACAAGAACGCACATATCAAAACTTTTGGAATAAATTCCAAAATCAATTCTTTAAGATAGATCAAATAAATGATCTGGTAGTATATATCTAGTGATCCATTAAAGTTTATATGGATTAGGGATCTTGGCGGGCTATCTAAATTTAAGCTCCAATAGACACAACTTAATCACAATAAACAAATTATTCACTTAGGTCTGATCCATTAATTTTAGTTAATTCTACTACAGAACTAAAATTAACTCTTAAATAAAGATAGAATGAGTGAGCGCACTAATTTGTACCCTAGACAGCATAAATGGAGAAAGTGTATCCTCGTGAAAAATACCAATAATCGCTGAGAGCTCATATGCCATTTTTAGCTCTCCAAGTTACCATATTTACTCATATGACCATATTTTCGAACTTGGATATTTTGACTTGTCCAAAAGCCATGTTTCAATAGTCACTATTGAAAACTCAACGTTAAGATTTAATATCGAATACCTCAAAACATCCATATGATGGTATTCTACTAATATTTACTAGATGCAGTCACGATGTCCATTTCTATAAATGATGTCCTCTATTGATATATACGTGAATATCACCAAATCATTGAGAATAGACTATGCGATATAATCGTACTCGATGACAGCTCAAATGATAATGCATGCAACCATAAGTCCATCATTTATCTCAGGATTGAGATAGACTCTCCGATTGTCTCAGTAAAACACTTTTATCTAGTGATGGTTGCGGATAAAGTTTTCTATAGTGATCTTATTCAATGCACCCAGTGCACTAGATTCTTTTGTCCAAAGACACTTCGATGATTTTAAACTCATCATATCACATTTGATCCCATTCAAATGTTAACAAAAGAATCTACATATTTAACAAGTTAAAGGTGCCAACCTTGTATCTTAAGTTGTGAATGTTATTCGAGACTAACTAAAGAATTGTGTCTACCTCATACATATCCAAATGTACGAACAATTATTTTGTCACTTATAGTCTCTTGACCTTATGATTATTTACTTTTGACAATTGATATAATTGCTATAAGATTTGTTAAAACAGAAATCACTTTTATTTATATGAGATCGATTGTCAAATATACTATTACACTCTTGCTATTGATTATAATCCTAACACCCATCTATGGTCGAGATGTGCGGGACTTGAAGAATATGTTGGTCGTTTCTCACAGAGAGAGTAACAGAGGAGGCGAAAGGAAGGATGGCTCTCCGGTTAAGGCGGCCGCTCCTTCGAAGGGTAATGTAACATCCCGGATTTCGGGTAATGAATTTTTGATATATATGAAATATGTGAAAATAAATTTTACTATTTGAGGGGGTGTAAATGTAATTAAATGTATGTTTATTTTATGATTTCCAGCGGACCGGATTGAATAGTGAAAAATGAAAAATAAAAAAATAAAAAAAAAATTGGAAAACTGGACCAGTGAGTATCGCGACCTGGTCACCGCGACCATAGGTCGCGATAGCTCGCTCGCGATGAAATTGCCAAAATTGGCAGAGAGCATCGCGATCTCTCGCGCGACCAAGGCGCGCGCACTCCAGTGAGCAGCGCGACCTGGTGTCGCGACCACAGGTCGCGACGGCGGTCGCGGTAGCGAAAAAAATATAAAAAAAGAAGAAGTTTCTCGCAGAAGCGAGAAAACAGAACAGCAAGAGAAAAGAGAGAAAAGAGAAGAAAAAGAAGAAAGAAAGAAGAAAGAGAGGAGAAGAAAGAGAGAAGAAGAAAGAAGAAGAAGAGGAAAAAGGAGAAAGAGAAAGAAAGGAAAAGGAAAAAGAGACCGTAGAACCACGATTTACCGAAAAGAAAAGGGAAAGAAATCGTGGAACCGCGGTTTGTCGAACGAAAAACACGGATTCCAAGTAGGTGTACGTTTGTTTTCGCAATCGTTATGAAAAGTATTTAGTTATCGTTTTCATTTCCGTTTTCGTTTGTGTTTTCGTTTTCGATTTCGTTTCGTTTTGTTTTCGTTTACGTTTTCGATTCTTCGTTTTCGATTTTCGTATGAAAATGGTTTATGTTATATGAAGAAAAATTGATGATTTGCATAGCTATTGTTGATTTGTAATACGTTTACGATAGACAGCATTTGGATCGTGTTTTGGAATATTTTGATTGTTACGATTTGTGAAAAATACTTGATTTAGTGACTTGAATGACTATTGTTTATGATTGTAATTTATTTCGAAGACTGGAACATCGCTTATTGTAACGGCCCTAGGATACTTAGACATAGAGATGGATATAGGAGGTTGGTATACCAGCTGGGTTTTACTGAGCAGTACTGCGCCGTTATTATTGTGTGATTGTTGTTGCGGGGCAATCTCGGACAATCACACCGATTTTAGCGATTGTTGTTGCGGGGCAATCTCGGACAATCGCAGTGATACTAGTGATTGTTGTTGCGGGGCAATCTCGGACAATCACGTTGATATCAGTGACTGTTGTTGCGGGGCAACCCCGGACGTCACGTTGACCCTTATTCCAGTCCTAGTATGTTTAGTATTTTAGCGGGCCAGAATTTATTGAAATGGAAAAGTGAGATGACTTTATTGATTGTTTTCCTATATATTGACTGTAGTATTAAAACTAAAGTGATGGAAACTGTTTAATGATTTGATTCTGAAACTCAATTGTTTTGAAATTAATTAGAAATGATATATATATATATATATATATATATATATATATATATTTTGTGATGTATTTCTTTTTAAAAGATAGTTATTATATTGTGTTTTATTTAATCGAGTTTATAGTACACCCACTAAGCTTTATGCTTAGCGCGTTAGTTTGTTTCTAACGCGTAGGTACCAGGAATCCAGAGGAGGCTAGAGACTGAAGGAAGAACGAGTTGCAGACCGAGTCACAGAGATTGTACAGTTGGGTAGCTATATTCTTGTTATGTGTATATATTCTGAAAGCATGCATATACAGGGAATTTGTAAATATGTTTTGTAAAACGTTTTGTAATTAAGCATTTTATGATTTCTGTCTTTTATTATTTAAATGTACATAGTAAAGTCTGTTTTGTTTTATTTTATAAATTGTGATGAAAGATTTTGATAAGTCGCACTAAACGGCAGAGTGCGCAACTGTTTTAAACTGTATAGAAGTGTTTGTGAAAAATGTGAATTTTGAATTGAATTGTGTGAAAACAGGTTTTGGAAAGTCCGAAAAATAAACGGTACTCTGCCGAATTTTCGTAAAAAGTTTGTATTGAATGGGCTCACTCGAAAACGATTTTTAAACTATAATTTATATGGTTTTCTGTTTACAAAATGAATTTTGAAAGTTTTGAAAGTCCGAGTAGCGCGCCCCGGGTCGGTCCGGCCGGATCGGGTCGGGGGGTGCTACAGGTAAAGTGGTTGTTTCCTTGAGGAGATAGACGACCGTTCCACCGAAGCCTTCGCCATCAGTCCTCGAGGAGGTTCCCGCTCCCATACCCACGTTGCCTCCGAAGCAGAATATGTTGGTAGGGGGACCAAACCACCCTGGGTTGGTTTCTGGGGTTATGCGCAAATTCGTGCCAGTCGGTCGTGTTCTTCGTCGAACGAGGATGTGTCACAAGTTTGAAGATTCTGTTGAATTGGTTCCTCCAATCAGCTACGTCCCTCATTCGCTTGAAGACGTTTTGGAAGCTACTATTGGAGAAGGACCAGAGATGCGGGCTCCATTAGCTGCGGCGGTTGACGAAGATGAGTCCGACGAGGAGAGGCTCGTGCGGAGCAATACGTGAAAAGATAAGGATCCTGTTTTTAAGGAGCCTAGGGTTTCTCTTGAATTTTCAGACCGCTCACTAGATTTTTTGGGACTTCTGGGGCGAGTCGGCCTTATAGGTCCCCCGGGTCACTCCGGTCTCTTTTCTAGCTGTCCCATAGTTTGGCAGAAGGTGTTGTCGCCATTATTCCTCAGTACAACCTCCTTCAAGTGCCTGTCTCTGATCATATTCTCTATATGGTCCTTCAACTGAAAATATTTTAAAATATTGTGGCCGTGGTCTCGATGAAAATGATAATATTTATCTTCGTCACACTTTTGGGGCGCAAATGTCATCTTCTCTGGCCATGTAACGATCCCTTTGTTCTATGTAACCGACATTATTTCTTCACATCCTCCCATTAATGGCATATAGCCTCCTTCCCTTTATCGACACACCTCTTGTGGGAAAGGATTTCCTTTCTAGGGCTTGTGTTTCATCCACAATTTTCTTTTGGGGGTGACTCTACTACCCACGATTTTCATAAGTTTTTGAAAATGATACCCAGCTTGTTCCACGTCTTGAGTGGACATCTTAGTTTACGAGGTGATAGAGGGAGGTTGTGGAGACGTCGTGGGTACGCTATCGGGTATAATGAACCCTAGGGGGGTTTTACCTGATTGGAGATAAAGGAATCTCCGTAGGGGTAGTTTGTTGGGGGCTGCGTTCTTCGCTTGGATTATTTGGATCTATGGTTTCAAGGTTTCCTTAGAGGAATAGAAACAACCCTTATTCTAACGCCAAATTGTTAATGGCAAAAAATAGGTTAAGTAGTTAGCAATGGTCCATTGAGCCACGTAAAGGAATTTAGTGGTTAGTTAAGCTGATGATTTTCTGTCTTACTCTTTGAGGTCTGCGAGAAGGTTCTCGTGTAACACCCCCTGACCCCACCCGACTGGATCGACCCAGGAAGCGCTACCGGTTTCAAAACTTTTCTTAAGTCTGTTTATAATTTGAAAATCAAATAATTTATAATTTAAAATTCTTTCTAGTGAGCCCATCAAATCCATTTTAAAAATTTTGATAGAGTTTCCTCTGTTTTTCTGATTTCCCAAACACCTGTTTTCAACAAAAGTTCAAAACAATATAATTTCAACATTTCAAAATCAAATTTTCAATTAATTGCGCATCCTGCCGTATAGTACGACTTTCCAAACAGTTTTAAATAAAACATATATAATTAATATTTACAAACTTATGAAAACAAAAACCATTAAACAACTATTTACAAACATATATAAATATCGAATTTACAGACTTCTGTATATGCATATTTAACTGAATATAACATATAAAACTGTATAACTACCCAATGAGTATGGTGACTCTGAATTCTTCAATCCGCAGCTACCTCATCTCTACTCTTTTCTCCTCCGGTATTCCTGTTACCTACGCGTGATGAAATCAACGCGTTAAGCAATAATGCTTAGTGGGTGTACACTAAACTCATTTATCAAAATCATAAAATAAATTTCATAATAAAAATATCACAATGTTATCGTATAAAAACATGTCATTATTCAACACAATTACTAAAATGAATCATATAAAATTAATTTAATAAAAGCAACTAAATTAAATTAAATATTCATACGAAATCAAGTTCTCTATTATTTTATAATTCATTCTCAATCCTGGCCCTTTGGTATACTCAACATAATTCAGGACTGGAATATGGGTCGTTCGACCTCAGTGGCTGTCTGTCGAACATAACTCCCAATCCTAGGACCGGCACTTGGGGCCTGTACAATCCATGGGTGGTACATATAACTCCCTACCCTAGGACCGAGTGTTCAGTATCCTAGAGAGGTACATAACTCCCTATCCCAAGACGAATTCTTAGGAAGGTATATACTTCATACCCTAGGACGAATCCTTAAGGAGGTACATAATAATCACGATCAATAGCAATATCGGTGCAGTACTGCTGAAATAACCCAACTGGTATACCAACCTCCTATATCCATTTTCTATGTCCAAGTATCCTAGGGTTGTTTCCATTCACAATCACAATTCATGAAAAGCCATATCAAACATTTCATTTCTTTTACAATCAATAGTTGTAAGTCAAACAATATTTTCAAACGATCGAAGAATAAAATTTTCAAATAATGATCGTAATTCAAACAATATTTTCAACATTCGAAAATCGTATTAAATCAAAATCCACTAATATTCACAAAAATCTCAAATTCAAATCAAAACAGATTCAAAGAGGAGTGTACACCAACCTGGATACCGTTTTTTCGACTATTTCTTTTTTGGATTTCTTTTTTCCTTTTTCCTTTTCTCTTTTTCCTTCTCTTTTCCTTTTCCTTTCTTCTTCTTCTTCTTCTTCCTCTTCTCTTCTTCTTCTTCTCTTCTTCCTTTTCTTCTTATCCTTCTTCTTCTTTCTCTCTCTTTTCTTTCTCTTTCTCTTTCTTTCTTTTCTCCCATTCTCTCTCTTTCTCTTTTCTGTTTTTTCTGGATTGCTTCTTCGTGAAGCTTCCATCGCCTTCCTATTTTTTTTTATAAAATTTCGGTCATCGTGACCTGTGGTCGCGCCACCTGGTCGCGTTACTCACTGGAGTAATTTCATCACTTTCATCACGATCAACCATCGCGATGTCTGGTCGCGACGTTGGTCGCCATGCTCACTGCCCAAATTCGATATTTTCACCGCGAACTGCTCATCGCGAACCCTGGTCGCGATGACTAGTCGCGGTACTCACTGTCCAAAATCACCATTTTCTTCATACATTGTTTTTCGACCGTTCAAATTGGTCCATTTGGAAACCTAAAAATATACTTTTCATAAATATAATATTTACATTTTCCACCCCTTAAATCATAAATATAATATTTACATATTCAAAATTAATTCAACCATACTTTTCATATTTATTTGAAATTAAGGATGTTACATCTCGGTTGTAATGAGAGCCTTGCGAACACAAGCTATTGAATAGATATCTGAAAAGGAAGAGAAAGATTGGTGAGGAATGCTGGCTTACTCTGACGATCAAGTCAGTTCAGATATAATGGAAGAATTAATGAGCTAATTCAAAAGGTTTTTAGGGTTGGTGAGTTATATTAAATAGCATACATTTTTTTTCTTCAATTAATTTATTTATAGTCAATCAGATATTCCCCTTGCCTTTTTATATTTTAGGAATGTTCAGGTTGTCTGCAAACTTAGTTAGCTACATGTTACCTTAGACGTGAAATACCTGCCTTCTCGGAGAACCTGTTTAGGGATGGGATATGATGTGTGGTTGAACGGTAACATGCAAAAGTAGGGTATTTCATGTGCCTGACTTCTTTGATGACTGTAGTCATCAAAAATCACTCGGGGACACGGGGTACTACAACCTGCAAAGATAGAACGCACGTGACCAGCAGGACGTCTGGGACACCGCGGTGGTGCCGGCCAAAGTCACTCTGACGGTCAAGTTAGCTAATGCTAATAAGTATGTAATGTTTATAAGTTGAGATGAGTGAATAATACTTCCTATTAATTTGGTGATTGAGATCTTCCTGATCGAAGGAGATGTGAGAGCGACTAATCGGGCTACAATCAGAAGGTGATCGGAGATGATGAACAATGGCCGGAGAATGTTGTCTGAATATTGATGGTTTTTGGATATGAGTTTTTTAGTCCCCCCCTATTGGGAGAACTATCTTTCATTTATAGGGGGGGTGATATTTTTGCCCGTTTGAGGGATTTCATCATTACCTCCCTTGTTGCCTCCAATTAAGGAAGTTTATGGGTGTTTTCTTTGACTTAGTCGTTTAGATTTTAATCATGGTTTTGTAGGACCGTATTTATTAAAGTAGGTCATAATTTGGTCTCCCACAGAACCAAGGAGATTCCATGTCGTGCGACATATCATTTTGGTTATTTGTCCTGACATAGTTATGATTTCATGTCGTACGACATGTCAGTTGACCATTGATCCGAGACGACAGTGGTACTATGTCATGCGACACCGGAATTTTCCCGAATATGGATGTTTGTAGAGTTCCCTCCCTGTTGCTGCTTGGATCGAAGTAAGGACTGTCGTAGGAAATGAGGTTCATGAGGTGTGACAATCATGGCTTCATGTGATTGTCTTTATTTGGATCACTGAATAGTGATCATAGCTAGGTTGTCGTGCGACCAAGGCAATAGGTCCATGTAGTTTGACCAGCTCTAGGCCTGGTCTCATGATATACTTTGGGCTTCTGGGCCGCATCCTTGCTTGTATTTAGGCCTGACAGATTTTGGCTACTACAATGACAAGGCTCTGAACTTGGTCAGATTTATCATAAATATTGTTAGATGCATCACAGGTTGTTAGGCTTTAAGCTGACTAAGGCCGTACTGTTTTTCACTGACACCATGCAGACAATCAATTAATATTCTGCGAGAATATTAAAGATGCTCAGATGATTATCTCTTTAGCCGACACCTTCTTAGTGGTTTCTTTCCAAACGACGTCGAAACAATCTTTAGTCCAAATGACCATTCGATGGTTAAACGACTGCGTATTGGGATAGGAATGACGTGATGGTGTGTGGACGAAAATTACCCATAACAAAGTGCATCCTAAATTGCCTTCGTATATTTGTCAGAATTGTAGTGGTTATACACATCATCAGATAAATCATTCAGAATAAAATTGTTCCAAAGGAAATTATTTTCGAGCCAAGACTCATGTTCGTTTGTTTGAGTTACGGTTGGTTAGTAGACAGAACAGGCAGAATCAGTTTTTCAGAGGTGAGAACATATGCAACCTTTTTTGCAGTTAAGAAAAATAATATTTTCTGCTTCCATATTTTAAAATAAAACCCCTCAAAACGAAAAGGTTTGTTTAGATTAGTAGTAGCAGTAACAATTTCAATAGTCATGGTAGAAGAAACGTCTTAAAATTGTTGCTGAAAAAAATGAAAAAGAATAGAAATATCAAACAGAACAAAAATACCAAACAAAATCTTGGGTTGAGTCGCGGACTAGGTCGCTTTCTTTAAGGGATTCGTCAGCTCTGGACTTGGTAGTAAAGAGCACTTTTGTCTGGTGTCGATCTACCGAAATTGATCACATAAGATGTTTTGCGGCTCTATCCAAGGTTGTGCAAGCAGCATTCAGCCCCGTTGTCCCAAGAATAAAATATCATAGGCGCGCATGTGTGTAGTAGACAAACAAACGTCTATCTCCTCTCCATTCCACAAAAGTGGGTACCCCTTGGGGCCCAAACCCAAGTCTTAGTCCACCATATTATATACACCTTTAAAAAGATGTTTCCAAACAATGTGGGACAATCTAAGAGAGGGAATTCGCAACAAAAAACAAAAACACTTTCATTTTTATAAAAACAATTCACACAATCTCCAACACCTCTCGACGAAATTGAGGTTTTGAGTTCAAATCTCTTCCCTAAATCCATGTCATTTTAAAGAATTTCGGCCTATAAGTATCTGTACAGTTTTATATAAAATAATTGCCAAATGTTTAGCTAATCAATTCCGATTAGTGCTTGGAAAAGTTATATTAGATACACATAGTGCTTTTCTTCCTAGGCGTTTGATTACAGACAATGCCATTATCAGCTTTGAATGTATTCATGCGCTCAAACGTCAAAAAATTGGTAAACGATGCTTTCTTACTTTGAAGTTAGATATGGCGAAAGCATATAATAGAGTGGAATGATCATTTATCAAACATATGATGCTAAAATTGGGATTTTTGAGTTCTTGCGTTGGAAAGGTTTTAGATTGCATATCAACGATTTCCTATTCGTTCCTGATAAATGGGACTCCTCAAGGTTTTTTAGTTCCATCTCGAGGGTTATGCCAAGGTGATCCATTGTCGCTTTATCTTTTTTTAATTTGTGCAGAAAGGTTTTCTGCACTTCTTCGTAAGGCAGAGTCTTCAGGTTCTATTACTGATATTCTTTGTGGTAGAAGAAGTCCTAAGATATCACATTTATTTTTTGATGATGACATCATCTTATTTTCTCGAGCGAAAAAATTAGATTGTGATTATGTTAGGATGATAATTGATACTTATGCCAATGCCCCAGGTCAGCTTGTAAATTTTGATTAATCAGCAATTTGCTTTAGTAATAATGTTGATGATGATGTGAAAGTAGAAATTGCTTAAAGTTTAGGAGTGAACATAGTAGGTTGTCATGAACGCTACCTTGGACTCCCTACTTTTGCAGGTCGTTGCAAAAAGAATCTATTTGCTAATATTAAGGAGCGAGTTTGGCGGAGGTTAAAGGGATGGTGTTGCAAATTATTTTCTGTAGAAGGTAAAGAGGTTCTCTTGAAAGCAGTGATACAATCCATACTAATGTATTCTATGAATTTATTTTGACGTCCAAGCTTGCTAATTCAAGACTTGCATTGATTGAGTGCTCATTTTTGGTGGGGTGATAATGTTTCTGGAAGAAAGATTCATTGGTGTTCCTATGATACTCTTTGTCTGAACAAAAAAGATAGTGATCTTGGGTTTAGGGAGTTGTCTTATTTCAACAGGGCCTTACTTGCCAAACGGGGATAAAGACTTATTCAGAATCCAAATTCACTTGTTACAAGGGTATTAGAAAGCATATATGTTCCTAGCACCTGTTTCATGAAGGCTATAATTAGATCTTCATCTTCTTTTGTTTGGAAAGGTTTTATTTAGGGCTGAGGTCTTCTTAAGAAAGGTATGCATTAGTGTGCATGAGAGGGGTCTGCGGTTTCTGTTTACCACGACAAATGGATACCTAGGTAAAATACTTTCAAAATCGTTTCTCCTCAAGTCTTACATGAGCATGTCTCTGTGAATGCCCTTTGCACAGATTCTGGGCTGGAACTCAATTGATTCGATCCAGCTTTCTAAAAGAAGATATGGATGCTATTCTTAGTCTTCCTACTCCCTCAACCAATATTCTTGATTGTTTGATTTGGAATTTTTATAAATATGGATAATATTCAGTGAAGAGTGGATATTGGGTTGAACGATCTATTTTTAAACTATCTAGCAGGTCCAATTCGTCAAGGAATTCTGGTTGGTAGTCCTTTGCTTTGGCATCTTGATATATCAGCCAAGGCAAAAATGTTTATTTGGAAAGCATGTCACAGTTGGTTACCTACCAAGACATCCCTTGTTCATCGCAAAATTATAGTGGATGCTTCTTGTCCAATTTGTTTTGTTTGCCCAGAATCTCCATTTCATGCTCTTTGGAGCTGTTGCTCTTTGAAGAATATTTGAAAAAGTTGTAGCTTCATGCGAGGATTATCATTCTTTGATAATTTAAGTGTTACTGATTTATTTGATGCTTTGTAAGGATGTCTTTCAATCTCATGAGTTTGAGGAGCTTACTGTCATTTTATGGCGAATATGTGGTTCAGGAGGAACAACTTCTATCATCTCAAATTCTCCTACCTGATGATTTTGTCTCACATTGGTTTCGTTCATTTTTAGATGATTTCCATGCTGCTAGAGATCACCTTCCCTTGCCTTCTGCATCTCGGTCAGTTCGATGAATCCCACCAGCAACAGATCTTTATAAAATTAATTGTGATGCGGCGGTTAATGTTAACAACTTTAGAATTGGTTTAGGCGTTATTATTCGTGATTGCTTTGGCAGGGTGATGCTTTCAAGTTCCTGTCTTGTTGAAGGTGGTTTTGATCTGCTGAAGCTTTTGTGTTTCGTCATGGTCTATTGCCATTCGAAATTGAATCAGATTCTTTGAATTTGGTTCATCTTATTAATTCGGATTCTAATCCTATATCTGAGATCAATTTTATTTTGCATGATATTAGAAATCTGCTTTGTAATGTTAGAGAGTTTTCAATGAGTTTTATTCTTCATTTGGCTAATGTGATAGCTCATGAATTAGCTAAATTTGCTTTTTTTCAGTGTATGTCAGATTGGGTTGAAGAAGTTTCAAATCACTTAGAAAGGATGTTATCTTTTTATGTTTAGATTAGTCCTTTACTTTTTCCTCTTTTTATATATTTCTATCTTTCTCATAAAAAAAAATGTTAAATAATTTTATAAAACGTAAATTATTCAACACATTGTTTAAATTGATTTTGAAACAATTTTTTTAAGGTATAAAAAAGTAAAAATAATTTCAATTTAATGGTGAGTTCCCTACAAAATTAAAATTTAATTTTATTTCAATTTTAAATTGTATGGAAATCCAAACAAGTAATTTGTAATTGCAACTTTAGAAGCACTTTCTTTGTACATGACACAGTTTACAGAAACCCGACACAATACTCCAAAAAAAAAGAAAATAAAAAAAAAACCAGAGCAGACGACAGCGGACAGAACAGCCCCTGTTTGCACACGTGGGAGAGAGAGAGAGAGGTGCTCTTTCTCTTATCATCTGAACCCCACAACCGACACGTGTCGGAAACAGCCAAAGGGATCGCGACACGTTATAAACTCCCATTGTAAGGAGCACCTGCGAGAAACGGTGCGCTGACGTGGGAAGTCGTTGTCAGAGGAGGTCCCACAAAAAACAAAAACAAAAAAGAAAAAAAATATATAATTGAAGTGGGTAGTGATGGCCTAATCACTTGGTGACAAAGCCTTGATTAAAGTGTCCCTGTACTCTCGCCCTTGCTTTTTGAATATAATTACAACTCTGCCACTGCTGTCGTCTAACTACTTTCTCCCGACATTTTTTCTTGATTTACCGTACTGCCCTTGGCTTCCCCGGTTATTTACAAACCTTACTTGGTTCCTTGTCTTAAAGCAATTGAGTTCCGTATTGAGTTCGCTTCTTGGTGCTTCCTACAACGTAAACAAATTGTTCAAAGAGGATTGAAAAAGAAGATGCCCATTGCCTCTCTCTCTCTCTCTCTCTCTCTCTCTCTCTCTCTCTCTCTCTCTCTCTCTCTCTCTCTCTCTCTATATATATATTATATTAGGGTTGGGAGGAAGAGTTGGTTACAACTACAATTTGTACTATAAAGTTTTTATTCTATCATTGGTGGGGGTTTTACTTTTCTAAGTTAGTATTATTATGAGATGAGGTGTCATGCATTCAAAACAAACACATTACTATGTTTTCAACACGTAAATTTATCATTCATTTTATACGAAGAGCGAGGACCGTTAAATTTATATAATCAACGGAGGTGCTTTAACGTTAATGTGTAGATTAAGAACACACAAAATTACTCTAAAAGAAAAAAAAACATTTGGTTGTAAAATCATTATAAAAAGGAGAGCTTAAAATCAGTATTTTCAAGAGCTACACAAGTGTTTATGATAATGTATTTTCAAAACAATTTCTTAAAAAAAATTATTAAATAAACATTTGATTGTAATTTCTTAAGAAGCAGAAGATGAATTCTTTTGTATATTCTAATTTATGTTGAATAAATACAAAAAAATTAAATTATATTGATATTTAAAAATTAAATTAAAATTGTAAATTTTACTATTTTCTAAAAAATAATGTTAAGTTACCCAATCTTTAAATAATTTATATAGTACTCACAACTCATATTGTATATTATTTAAACAAATTTTTTAGACAACTCATATTACTCTTTTACTACCTATATCAAAAATATAATTTTTTTTTTTTTTTTAAGAAATAGAGTGAAACACCCTCAAGTAACCAATAGTTGTAGCTAAAGCTAGCAGTGAACTCGCTGAAACCAAAAAAAGAGTGGTTAGATTCTCATTCTTGAACAGAGAAGACATAATAAGACCTCGAGAGGTTCCTATCAAGGGGGGGGGGGGCCGTGGTGGTGTTGTGGTCTGCCTTATCTGTTTTACTACCTAATTCTTTTTACTGCAATTTGGTTCCCTGTTTGTTTTGTCATCGGCAATTTTTTTGGCAAAAAAAAAGCATGGGATGGGAGGAGAGGGGGAGGGTCAGAGGGGTATCTAATTCTAATGCCTATACTGAATATAAATTGCACAAAAAATAAAGCTTTATTATTTTTTTTTTTGGAGATATTGTTGTCATGCAAAGGGTACTTTTGTCAACAAGAAAAAGTACAGCCCATACAAACAACATAGATAGAGTTAAAGAGTTAGCGTGTAGAAGTTGTCCACTGGCATTAGATGATGGATAGATAGATAGAGATGTGAACACAAAGTGATAAAAAAACAAAATAAAGCAGTGGTTTTTGCTTTGGTTATTATACCTTTTTTACCCTTGTTTTTATTTTTAATGTATTAAACCATTAATTTTAAATTATTTTTATTTTTTATTTTTTGGTGGATGGTATGGACAGAGATAATGGCCTCTGTGTGTGCCAGTAGACATTTCTACCACCATATTAGCTCAGCTTTTTCTTTCACATATTCTTCTTTGTTAATCGTTTTTTTTTTAAGTGTCCATGAAAGTCCAAGCTTTGTTATAGCTTGTTTTACGTGTACTACTACAAAGCAATTTGTGTCTGTGATCTTCATTGTGGTATTTCTTCTGTGCATAGATAGATAGATCTCTCTCCAAGGTTGTTGGGTCAAACCTTGACAGCACCCACATGCTGGAATTTTGTGTTTATGTTTTGGTTTTCAAGAATTTAAGGAGCCCCCAATAAAAACTAGATTTCCTGTCAGATTCTTTGTTTCGAGGGGTTTTTTCTTGATTTTATATTTCGAATCTTTGTTGTTGGTCAGTTTGGTCCAGTTCTTTGTTCTAGGCTCTGGTTGGTAGCTAACAGGATAAAAATCAACTTCTCTTTTAGAATTGGAAACTTCTGGGGATTCTTTGATTCTTTTTTTTTTTTTAATTTTTTTTATTGGGGTTTGTGAATTCCTCTTTATCTTCTTCATTTGGTTTCATCTCTGTTGCATTCTTGAGTTTTTTTTTTTTTTTTTGTTAGTTGACAGTGGTGGATAAGATAGCATCTTCTTCTTCTTCTTCTCTCTCGGCGCCCATATCTCATCTTCAATTTCCATCTCTTTGTAGTGAATTCAAGAAGTGGGTAGGGGGTGGTGGTGAGCTTGAACCCTCTTCTTCACTACTCTCTATTCTTTTCCTTGTGTCAAGTTTGGATTTTATTTATGTTGGGTTTTACTAGACAGTCTCTGTAGATTTGATAGTGGGTCTCTCTCTCTCTCTCTCTCTCTCTACCTAATTCATTTTCTAGCTGGAATTAGCAACAAGTAAGACCCACTTCTTGGTACTGTTTCAAGTTAGCTGGACTTAACTGGGTGTACTTTTTTTCTTTGGATGAACTTGCTTCATGTGTTTGGGTTTTGGTTTAAAGGTGGGGCACTTAGTTTGGATGCTATGTTGCTGGATAGTCTCTGTTATTTCCATGAATTGGCTCATAAATGGTGGAACTAAAGATACCAAGACCAGTAGCTTGCTTGGTGATAGTGGTAAGATGTGGCTCAAATGGTGGCAGAAGATCTCAGGGAACAGTTTCAAGATCCACCATCTCTACAACCTGTCTATTGGGTCCAAAATAGTTAGAGAGACATGGTGGAGAAAGCTCCTGGTCACATGGTTGCTCCTTTGGACCCTGGTCTCTTTGTGGATCTTTTGGTACATGAGCTCACAAGCTACTGAGAAGAGGAAAGAGACTCTTGCTAGCATGTGTGATGAGAGGGCTAGGATGTTGCAGGACCAATTTAATGTCAGCCTGAACCATGTCCAGGCTATGTCCATATTGATCTCAACTTTCCACCATGGAAAGAACCCATCTGCTATTGATCAGGTAATTAGATCTTATCTCTTATCTTCAACCACTTAAGGTAGTAAAAACTGTTAGAAATTGATAAATAATCCCCCTTGCAAGTTGTTAATTGCCTTGCTCTGATATGGTTCCTGGCAAGAGCAATCAGTCAAAGATGTTAATTTTGATGTCTATATATCAATTCACATATGGGCGAGAACTATTCGCCCAATTAATGATGTAGTTGTTTCTAATTCTACAAATTGCAGCTCAGGCATTCTTTTTTCAGATACGGTTTAGCTAGTTTCATGCGGGGGGGTTTGCGTGTAGAATGTTAATTGGACCAGTTTTGCTTAATTTAAGGCCAGATCTAAGTTTTTTTTTTTTTTTTTCGTCTTTTCAACTATTATCATTAGTATTCAGTGAACAAAAGAAACTAACTTTACGAACATGTAGAGGACTTTTGCTAGGTACACAGAAAGAACTGCTTTTGAAAGGCCGCTCACAAGTGGAGTGGCATATGCTGTAAGGGTGCTCCACTCTGAAAGGGAACAATTCGAAAAGCAACAAGGCTGGACTATTAAGAGGATGGATACCCTCGAACATAATCCCGTTCATAAGGATGACTATACCCCAGAAGCATTGGAGCCATCCCCAGTTAAGGAAGAATATGCTCCTGTTATCTTTGCACAGGATACCATTTCACATGTCGTTTCTCTTGACGTGCTTTCTGGAAAAGTAAGTTTCTTTTCTATATTCTCTATGTTTCTTGGCAAAATACGGTGGTAGTTTATGTTACCTTTTCTTGAAATCCTGATGAATTTCAGTTAAATTGATATTTCAATGTTCATACTTTATGATTTCGATAGTTCTTTGAGTTAAAAATTAACCACTGGATTATTGAAGAAAGTATGAAGTTGTTTGTCGTGATCCTGAGTTGTTAAGTTTCAATGGTTTTGTTTGCAACAGGAAGATCGTGAAAACGTCTTGCGAGCAAGAGCATCAGGAAAAGGAGTTCTAACTGCTCCATTCAGATTACTTAAGACGAACCGCCTTGGAGTCATTTTGACATTTGCCGTCTACAAGAGAGATCTTCCCTCAAATGCAACGCCAAATGAGAGGATTGAAGCAACTGATGGGTAATGCTTTCCATAAAAAAACTGAAAATTAATTGGGAAAATCTAAATAGGGTTTTCCTTCGTGAAGCATCCTCACTAACAGAATTAGTAATTAAAACAGTCATTTATACCTTATCCCTTGTAACACAGACAGTGACATGTAAAATGGAAGGAAAAAGATTTATTCCGCCCCCCTTTAAAAAAGAAAAAGAAAAAGGAAAGACTCGGTACCTTAGAATTGTCATATATCACAAACTCAGTGTGCCGAGAACAACTTTCTGTAGTAAATGGTATCAGGAATAAAATGAAATTGAGCTCATTCATCTTGATTTTTAAGGTCCTTGATGTACTGATGGAAGTCTTTGTAATGTGCAAAATATTGAGCAATTACTGTGATGAAGCATGGCAATGAATTTTTAATGTTCCCATTGCTGCCAACCAGGTATCTGGGAGGAGTTTTTGACATTGAGTCACTTGTGGAGAAGTTACTTCAACAGCTTGCAAGCAAACAAACTATCCTTGTCAATGTATATGACACTACCAACGTATCTCACCCAATCAGCATGTATGGGTCAAATATATTTGAAGATGATATGGAGCACATTAGTGGCCTTAATTTTGGAGATCCCTTTAGAAAGCATGAGATGCGATGCAGGTATTCATTGGAGTTTTCTCTCTTATTGAATATGTTTGTTTTCTGCTGTCTGATTTGTGATGGATGTAAACTATTTGATATGGGTTCTTGACGTGAGTTTGTTCACAATGCAGATTCAAACAGAAACCACCATGGCCATGGTTAGCAATAACAACTTCGATTGGTGTCCTTGTGATTGCATTGCTTGTTGGACATATTTTCCAGGCAACTGTAAATCGAATTGCCAAAGTTGAAGAAGATTATCAAGAGATGATGGAACTCAAAAAAAAGGCTGAGGCAGCTGATGTTGCAAAGTCACAGGTGCTTAATGCTTCTAATTATGCTAATAACTTTGTCCAACTTTTAGCATCTTTATTTAATCATAATCATATTTTAACTTTCTGCAGTTTCTCGCTACTGTTTCCCATGAGATCAGAACCCCAATGAATGGTGTTCTAGGTGAGTTTTAAGCATGTCCTTTCCTTTCCTTTTCATTTTTTTGTCAAAGTTATATATATGCACGATATGTATATAAAAAATAACTGATTTAAGGATTCGGATAATCATGAGGGTTTTCTTTTGAACCTTTTTGCAGGCATGTTGCATATGCTCATGGACACAGATTTAGACGTAACTCAACAGGATTATGTCAGAACTGCACAAGCCAGTGGAAAAGCTCTCGTCTCTCTTATAAATGAGGTTTTGGATCAGGCAAAGGTTGAGTCTGGTAAGCTTGAGCTTGAGGCAGTGAGTTTTGATCTGCGAGCAATTTTGGATGATGTATTATCGCTTTTCTCTGGGAAGTCTCAAGAAAAAGGAGTAGAGGTAAGATATGTCTTTATGTTAGTGTTTAAATGAAGTTCCAATTTTGTTGTCTAATATCTTAAATTTTGAACTTGACATAAATTAATTTGTGGGCGGAGCAGTTGGCGGTTTATATCTCAGATCAGGTTCCTGAAATACTAATTGGTGATCCGGGAAGGTTTCGGCAGATCATCACCAATCTCATGGGGAACTCTATTAAAGTAAGTATAACATTGATTCTCATTTGAATTTTAATAAACTTGCTGGGAACTTCTTTGTTCAGACCCGTTTGACACATTTGTGGAATTTGAGAGGAAAACATGACCATTAGTGAGAATTGATCTAATATGTGCTTTATGCTAAGCAAAAGCTTATCTTAATATCTAAATATTGTGCATTGTGAGAAGTTTTGTCCTTCTATCTACAGTAGAATGAACAGACATGACACAGCATTGATTTGAATGTTTGACCTCCTCTGAAGATTTGTGGCATGAATGTTGATATAGGCATGATATTATTGTATGTTGTGTATAAAATATGCTTCTTTTGTTTTACATTTAAAGTACGATGGGCCATCTGCTCTTTTCACGAGTAGTGATAAAAATGGTAATGTTTAATTATGCAGTTCACAGAGAAAGGACACATCTTTGTTACTGTCAATCTTGTTGAGGAGGTAATTGACTCGATAGAAGTTGAGACACAATCATCATCATCGAAGAACACCTTTAGTGGTTATCCTGTTCCAGACAGACGCCGTAGCTGGAAAGCATTTAGGACTTTCAATCAAGATGGACTCACTTGTCCTTTCAAATCATCATCTTCTGATCTCATCAATCTAATGGTGTCGGTTGAAGATACAGGAGAAGGAATCCCATCAGAAGCCCAACCTCGAATTTTCACTCCGTTTATGCAGGTTGGTCCATCAATTTCCCGAACACATGGAGGTACAGGCATTGGGTTAAGCATAAGCAAGTATTTGGTTAACCGCATGAATGGGGAAATTGGATTTGTTAGCATTCCAAAGATCGGGTCCACTTTTACATTTACTGCCATCTTCACCAATGGCTCTTCCAATTCAAATGAGTACAACAGAAAGCCAACAAATAACCATCCTAACTCCATGTCGTCAGAATTTCAAGGCATGATGGCATTAGTTGTGGATCCAAGACCTATCCGGGCCAAGGTGTCAAGATATCATATCCAACGTCTTGGAATTCATGTTGAAGTTGTTTCTGATCTGAGTCAAGGTATATCTCTGATAGGCAATGGGAATATTGTTATTGACATGGTCCTTGTCGAACAAGAAGTTTGGGAAAGGGATTTATGTGTTTCAACCCTCTTTGTCAATAAGTTGAGAAAGTTCGATCATCGGATTCCTTCGAAATTGTTTCTTCTGGCTAATTCTATCAGCTCTTCTAGAACAAACGCTGTAACTTCAGGTGTATATAACCCAAATGTTATCATGAAGCCCTTAAGAGCAAGCATGCTGGCTGCGTCTCTTCAACGAGCCATGGGTGTCGGAAACAAGGGGAATCCCCGGAACGGGGAGCTCCCCAGTGTCTCTCTCCAAACTCTCCTTGTTGGAAGAAAAATTTTAGTTGTAGACGACAATAAAGTGAACCTCAGAGTAGCTGCTGGGGCTTTGAAAAAGTATGGAGCTGATGTGGTTTGTGCAGACAGCGGGCAAGAGGCAATCATTAAGCTTCAGATACCCCATCAATTTGATGCCTGTTTCATGGATATCCAGATGCCAGAAATGGATGGGTATGTAGATGCTTCATTGCTTTGACAGCTTTTGAATTTGAAAATTTTGAAACCTTGAGGAAAGGGATTAACCGGGTTTTCTATAATAAAATGCCATTTCTAGAATACGAGGCTATTTTTTTATTCTACTTCTGAAATCTATTTGTTTCCTTCCCTCCCAGGTTTGAAGCTACCAGGAGAATTCGGGAAATGGAACACAATTACAACAATCGTATTCGGCGTGGAGAAATCTCTCTTGAAGCTCAGGGAAATATTTTAACTTGGCATTTACCCATTTTGGCCATGACTGCAGATGTGATCCAAGCAACACACGAGGAATGCCTAAAGTGCGGAATGGATGGATATGTTTCGAAACCATTCGAAGCTGAACAGCTATATCAGGAAGTCTCTCGCTTTTTCCATTAATGTCATTGTCAGAGTATAGAGGGAGGATTTCTGTTGAAGGCAATAGCATGAGGCCCCTGATCTCCAGGATGCTTTGAATTGCTCAAACATGCTCAGAGTTCTTTCCGAGAGTAAGTTCTCCATTGATCTCAATTGAGTCATATATTTTCCAGCTTTCCTATTAGACGCCTCATGACACCTAGCCATTGTTTTTGACTTAAATTTAGACCACTGATCGGCATTGTTGAACTTCTTTTTGCTTGACATTTCTTCAGGAAAATCTACATTTTGTGGTCGAGAGTGTACATAGAAGCCATGGGACTGAGTTTTTATTGATTGCTCATGAGCCAAATACCGAACCCCTAGTTCATTTTCCGTGTATAGTTCAATCCTATTGCCAAACCTTTTTCATTAGGTTCAGTAATATGAGATTTTCTTTGCAAAGTTAAAGCTCTTTAACAGGAACATAAATTTAAGACTTGCAACTTAGAAATGGACGGGAGAATTCTGATTTCTTCGAGTTTAAGCTATGTTGTTGCATCGTTCTTCCCCTGTTTAACCAATAAAACTTGCAAAGAATCTGAAGAGAAAATCTCCAGCTCTGTTGAAAGAATTGAAGGTGGCTTCTCAGAAGTCAAGGGGGGAGAAATGCATTGTTATATATATTTATTTACTTAAAAATAAAGATGATTGATGTGTATTATACTTTGTTTTTTTTTTCATTCTTATAGTCTTCTAACATTGAAAGCAGCTTGTTGTAGTAGGAATTGATGTAACAAAATACGTGACAGTGTAATCAAATTTGATTTAATCACATGATCTGTCTTGATATGTAACAGTATATTTGTTGACAGTGAAAATTAGATTAGGGTGGTCAATAATGGTCAACCATGCTATTTAAGACAATATAGTGGTCGGCAACTATAGTGAATGAAGATTCTGGTTGATAGTCTTTGGGGTAAAGTTCTAGACTACAGCGAGGAGTTGGAGATTTGGCTCATTAGATATAACTGTTGAAAAGTAAAGAGAGATCGGTGAGGAGTATCGGACTTGTGTTGGCGAGTGTTGCACTTATGTTGGCGATTTTTTGCCGATTAAGTGTATTGTAGTATCTATCTTCAAAATAATAAAGTTTTGGTTCAAAGAGTAAAAATTGCGTACTTTAATCTTCGTTCTTAGTCCTATTTATCAGTTGTTATCCTGCCTTTTTCCTTCTTATTTCTGGTGATTTAAATCGCGAGGCTTGTTTAACAATGTCATGCTTTAACAATATTACAAGAGATTAGCGTGAGAATAAAGTGAAATTATTATAATTATATTGGGCGAATTGCAATGAAGTATCATGATATTTAATTATATTGTATTATATGGTAATAAAATTATGAATTTAACCTTTATTATACGTTAGTATCCTACCGTCAGTTGATCCAGTCAAACTTAATAGTTTGACTTTGACTTATGTGTGAAATGACATAACTACCTTTAGTTAAAAAATTACATTAAATAAAAATTGAAAAAATGAAATTTTTTTAAAAAAAATGGCTCTCCACCGTCCATCAATCTTGATGGTAAGTGGAGATACATTTAAAAAAAAAAAATTTGAAAAATCAAACAATTAAAAAAAGTTTTAAAAAAATTATTTTATGTTAAAATTCTTTTTGGTGTTCTTGGTGGAGATCTAGATTGAATCTCCACCAATAACACAACCCAAAAGAAAAAAAAAATGGTTTTTATAGATCTGCTCCATCAAATGGAGCAGATATGCAGAAGCCAAAATTTTTTTTTTTCTTATACTTGGTGTTCTTGGTGGAGATCCAAAAATATCGAGAACATAAATTTGTTTTTATTTTTTATTTTTTTTTAATTTTTTATCAATATAATCTCTATCGTCCATCAAGATTGATGGATGATGGAGATTCATTTAATCATTTTATAATTTTTAATTATTTTTTTATTTTTTTAAAAAATAAATTAAGGTAAAAATGACCAAACACTTTTTGACTATTGGTTGACCGTCAACTCTAACGGTCAACCAGTTAATTAAGAGTACTAATATGTAATTAAGGCTAAACTCACGATTGTATTGTAATATGATCAAACATCAGGTATTTCATTGCAATTCGACCTAATTATATCTTGAATCACAAAGTTGGATTATGATAAGTTGAATCGATAAATAATTAGACGTGAAGTTACTTGCCAACAATTGTCGATATGTCCGAGTGGTTAAGGAGACAGACTTGAAATCTGTTGGGCTTCGCCCGCGCAGGTTCGATCCCTGCTGTCGACGATTTTCTTGTTTTCTCTTATTTATTTATTAATTTTTTTAAAATATAAGTTTTTTTTAATAAATAAAAGTGCTCCATAAAGCTTGTATATGTATTGCTTTAGGCGCAATTAATTACAAAATGCTATTTAACCCAAGAGGGTTGAATATAATAAATAGAAATAATCAATTCGAGATTATTACGTGGTACGTAATTTATTACAAACCTCGTTTACCCCAAACATTTTTTATAGAACTTGTAAATATATAGCGTTGCAGGTAATTATTTGTAAAAATATTTTTTAACAAATAAAACTAACTAATTCGAGAAGTATTACGTGGTGTGTAATTAAATACAAACTTCAGTTTGATCCAAAGTATTCCATAGGACTTGTAAATGTATAGTGTTATAGGTATCTAATTGAAAAATGCTATTTAACCTGAGCGTTTTAAATAGAACAAGTAAAAATAATCAATTCGAGAGGTAAATTGTAATGAAATAACCTGGCATTTGATTATATCGCAATAAAACTGTAATTTTACTTAAACTACAGAATTATGAATTTTAATTTTTAACGTATTTAAAAATATTATATTTTGACCCATTTTTACTTTTTAAACTCACATGGTCCCTAATTTTTTTAAAATATATCAATTTAGTTTCTATAACCAATATTTTGATGGTCAAACATGAGATAAAGTATAAATTGTTCATTTTACCCTTTTTTATTTATTAAATTATTAAATTAAAATGATACTTTTACTCTTTAATTTTTTAATAACTTTACCTATTTGGATATTATAATAAGAAATTAATATAATATTATAAAATTTTAAAATAAACACTTAAAAAGGATTAAATAAAAAAAATGATAAAATTCATTAAAAATTAAAAAAAAACTTAAAAGTAATATAATTTATTAAAAATTAAAATAAAATTCAAGAGTGAATACTTATAAAACTCAAAATTTATTTTAAAAAAACTAAAATATTAAAATATTATATATATATATATATATATATATATATTTAGAGTATGTATATAATATAGTATATATACATTGTATAAATTATAAAAATTAAATATAATAATAAAATTACAATATATATACATTATTTATTATTATTATTATTATTATATTATAAAAATAAAAATACAATAATAAAATTGTAATATATTATAAAATTTATATATATTCCAATTTTATTATTTTATTTTTATTTTTAGAAATATGTAATCTTGAATTTTATTTTATTTTATTTTTAATAAATAATACACTTTTAAGATTTTTTTTAATTTTTTTTATTTTTAATGAATTTTATCATATTTATTTTATTATTTAATCTTTTTTAAGTCTTAAAAAAAATTTAATTTATATATATATATCAATTTATTATTGAACTATTAAAATATATAAAGTTTATTAAAAAGTTAAACGGTAAAAGTATCATTCTAATTTAATAATTTAATAAAAATGGATAAAATGAACAATTTATTTTTTATGTCAGGTTTGACCATTAAATTTTTGTCATATAGACTAAATTAATATATTTTTTTTAAAAATAGAGGCCATATAAATTAAAAATTTAAAAATAAATTAAAAAAAGATATTTCTAATTATATTAGGAATAAACTTAATCATTTTTGAAATATTTAATTATTGTTTCAGTAAATATAAGCCATGTTTGGTACCCGGAATTAGCTCGGAATTGAACTATTTTAGTCCTTATCTTGTGTTTGGTGAAGTGCGCAGACATGAGATAAGCCCCCCCTATTACTAATAGTCCCGGGACTAATAAAAAAAAATATATTTTTTATTGCTTTTTTATTAAACTCTCCCTCATTACTAATGATTTCTTATCCCTTTCTCTCTCTAGCTTATATAATACACTTCTCTCTCATCACCAATTTAATTAAAATTAATAACCATTAATATGTATACTTTTTGTCCTTTTAATAATAAATGTTTCATTAAAAAAAAAATAAAAGTGAACTTTTATTTTTAAAATTATAAACTTTCATCGTGATTTTTAATAAAATTGAATTGGATTTATAATTTTTTTTAATACTTAATTTACCAATATATTAATATTATTTAAATTAAATTTTATATTATTTTATTTTGTTTTTAAAAAATAAATTTATATTTTTTATTCAATTATTTTTTTAATTTAATAATAATTTATGTATCTATTTAATAAACTAATTATATTTAAATTTATTAAATTTAGTTATAATTTAGTCATATAATAAACATTTCATTACATTATTTTTAGTCCAATCCCAAATCATTCCAAATATAGAATTACACTATTTTAATCATATCCCATGTTACACTAAACAGTGGATAATGCTATATTAATCCAATCTAATCCCAGTACAATTCAATCCCATAAGACCATGTTTGTTATATGGGTTTGGGTTAATTTTTTTTCAAACCCATGTATGGTGCAACCAATGGGTTTACTTAAAATTATCCTATCTCATTTTTAATCCATTGTTATAGGATAAAATTAACCCATTCAATATATGAGTTAAAATTAACCTATTATTATTTGTCTTTTGTTTTAATTGACAAAATATTATTTATATATAATATATATAAAATATAACAATGGCGGGACTAATCTTCTGACTATAATTTTTTTAAAAATATTTAATTATTTATATATACAATATTATATTTATTAAATATATATTATTAAAATATTTTAAAAAGTAATATTATTTAATATTAATAAAAAAATAAATATTATTTATAATATTTAAATATTTATTTTATTTAAAAAATAATCACATCCTACATTACACTAAATATGAGATAATTTTTAAATTTATCCAATTCAATTCAATCTCATCCAATTTCATATAAATAATTCACTCCTATCTCATATAATAAACGAGGTCTAAGGGCAAGGCCAATGTATCACACCAAATAATACACCATTTTAGTGTTAAAAAGGCATCTTTATGGAATATGCTTACACCAAATTTTTTTTCACTCCAATGTTATTAACACCAAATTGGTGTTAAGAGCATCTTTAAAGAATATTCTTTATATAATATTATTAATTTTTATTTAATAACTTATATAAAATTAATTAATTTATTTGATATATTTAAATAATTAATCATATAATATTAAAAAATAATTATTCACATAATGAATTACATATTTTTTTTTAATAGTTAATCAAATCATAATTTAACTTAAACATACTTTAATACATAAACTTTAAGATAAGATAAAAAAATTTAGAGATGAGATAAAAATTGAATTAAATAAATTAAATATATAATATTGGGTTCATTTTGAAGATCTCGACGAGATCTTTCCAACGGTATATTTTTTATAATATTTTAATTTATAAATTTTATTATTTATCAAATTTTATAAATATATTAAATTGATAAAAGGATATAAAGGGAATAAAATTTGTTTACACTAACTAAAGAAGGATAAAATAGGAAATTTATAAAAATTAAAAAAATTTGGTGTGGTGAATAGTACCACACCAAATTTGATCAAATTTGGTGTGGTACTATTCACCACACCAAATTTTTTTTTTTGGGAAATGGGATTTGGTGCTCCATTGGAGCACCAAATCACACCATTTTGGTGTTTTTACACCAAAATAGTGCCACATTGGCCTTGCTCTAAAATAATTAAATCCTACAATTTTATTACAATATAATAAGAGTAGCACAAGCGGCCGAAGCGGGCGGCAGCGTAAAGTTTACGCAAACAGAGGCGCTCGTTAATCATTATTGTTGATCATGATTCAACACAATAGACAGTAGCAAGCGTCCATAAGCAGAGCACTGCTCATACACAATAGTGAGTAGACCAAATGATCAAATCCGTCTCGACTGTAAGATATTTCCATTTCCAAATCTCAGCCGTCGATCTAAAAATCCAACTATAAAGCCAACCAAAAGCCCTCTCTCTAGCTCTCTCCATTTCGCAAACCAAAAAAAGTAAAACAGAGAAAAAAAAATCCCTAGAGTTCGTTCTCTCTGTCTCTCTCTTGCTCTCGCGTGAGTGACAAGCGAAACAACTAAAAAAAAAAAGAAAAGAAAAAGAAAAGAGAGCGTAGGGTTTTTGAATTTTTTGATCAATCGGGATGGATCCTGACGCACTAGCGAAGGCCTTCGTGGATCACTACTACACGACGTTCGATGCGAACCGTACGGCCCTGGCCAACCTCTACCAGGAAGGCTCGATGTTGACTTTCGAAGGCCAAAAGATCCAGGGCGCCGCCGACATCGTTGCCAAGCTCACCAGCCTCCCCTTCCAGCAGTGCCAGCACTCTATCGCCACCGTCGACTGCCAGCCCTCCGGTCCCGCCGGCGGCATGCTCGTCTTCGTCTCCGGTAATCTACAACTCGCCGGTGAGCAGCACCAGCTTAAGTTCAGCCAGGTCTACTTCTATTTCTGGCCTTTTGTTTTAATCGATCTGTTTACGTTTTGAATTTTTATCTGATTTTGCTGTGATTTATGCTATTTGTGTGGATTTGTATGTGACGAGAGTGTGTGTTTTTTGGATCGATCCGGTAGTCATTGGTTTGAGATTTGTTGATTTTGTGATGAAACCGACGGCGTTGTTTGATTTGTTTTAATTTTTTTAGGTTAATTTGCTAGATCTAGGGTTCTAATCTAACTAATTTTTTTTCCCTGATACTTAGCTGTCATCTGATCATTTGTGTATTTATTTAAACCAAACATTTCCGTTATATATTTGCGTTAACTGTTACATTTAGCTGGAGTTGTGCCTCTGAAGTAGAATTCATTATTCATGGTGTGCCAAATTGGTATGGTTTATGTGGCGGCGAAATGAAAAACTTTGGCCTTCCTAGCTCACATAATTGATGTAGTACTTCAAATAACTCACATAATCAACCTAGGGCTTCAACCTTTTACATTGCAGTTTTTTTTTCCTTTCTGTTTTCAAAGTTTAGCTGCATTTG
The DNA here is from genome assembly GCA_003430845.1 of Xanthoceras sorbifolium. NCBI lineage: Eukaryota > Viridiplantae > Streptophyta > Magnoliopsida > Sapindales > Sapindaceae > Xanthoceras > Xanthoceras sorbifolium. Next base: position 13,230,302 of record CM010621.1, read on the forward strand.
TGAACTTCATTGTTTTATGCAATCTTTGAGTCCTGATGAAGATTAATTATATATTCTTTGGGAATATTTCGAATCCCAGTTACTTTGTAATCGGTTACCCGTCAACTAGAGAATATCATCGGATATTATCACAATTAACAAAACTGTCCTGTGCTTAGTTGAGGTCATTTTATGTTTGTTTAATTTGGCATATATGATGTGATGTGCCCTTTGGTTTACCCTTGTAATTTTCGTGCCTTCAGCTCTTTTGAAGTGACATGCGGTAGGTTCAATATGCGTTGGTGGACAGGTTTTGCCAACTTGCGGACAATGTATGCTATACATTTTAGCCGGGTTCTGCTGCTTTGGTATAGTATAAAGAAAGTCAGTTTGCTTAATGCAAGTGTTGCTTCGCAGCACTTATAAGCATGAAAACTTTTAGTAGTTTAGTTTCTCATCTTCAAATTTTACTGGTGGAAATTTTGTTCAAACATGCTATTACGATATGATGGTCAGATAGTTTAGGTCAGAGGAATCCAACTTTGGGTCACAGCAAGTACTTGTCATTGCTGATTAATGTATTGAGTTGGCTACTTTAATTTGGGTTTTCTGTGGAACCTTGATCTGTTGTGTCTAAGTTATTTCGTGAATCCTCTCCGTGTATACATCGTGCAATCTTGAATAGGCTGAATTCTGATGTCTGCTGATACTTTGATTGTAAATTATTGTAGCTAGTCCTGTCAGCTAGCGTCTTATACTTGAATACCATGGAGATTGGCTCTTGTCTATTGGTGTATTCTAAAGTGTATATATATGTGATACCCACCTGTGTATGAAAATAGAAAAATTTGTTGCGAACATAAATGATTTTTTTTTCTTTTGGTTTATGTGTTCACACTTCAATTAAATGTGTAAAACTTACTGATTGTTTTCAATGATTCCATACCCGCACTGATTTTAGCTTTCTTTTTTTCTTTTCAATAATGTTTATCATTCTCCTAACTGAGATTTTCGTCTCAGATGTTTCATTTGATGCCAACACCTCAAGGAAGCTTCTATGTGTTGAATGACATTTTCCGGCTGAACTATGCTTGAAGGAAAAGAAGAAGAATTGGAAAGGAATTTGTGTCTTGAAGAATTAAAACAAGTTTGTTTATCTCTGTTAAATTCTAAACTGTCAAAACGAAAATCTCTCTCTCTCTCAGTTTGTTTAATGTTCGTTGTGCCATTTCTGAACTGCAATTCGGGGACTGCTTGTGATTGATTGAGTTGGTAATACCAACTTTTTTTATTAGTTGGGTATTGGAAATTTGAGGAGTTTATCTTCTAGTTGATTCTATAAACTATTCTCGAAATCAGTAATATTTTTTAATGAATCACAAATATTGCCTTTCCTTTGTAGATATTTTAACGAGGAATTGGCTAGTTCTATTCCTCTGCATAAATAACCTCCGATTTGTGAAAGAATGTGTTGAAAAAATGGAGTAAAAACGAGTTGCTCCTAAACCCTTGTACATGTTCCTCGGTGATGAGGGCATCTCCCAACTCCAAGAGCATGAGGTTTTGTGATGCTTCTGATTGGCTATTTTTGGTTTCTAAGAAGTTGCTTAATAGTTGACGTGTTAAATTATATGTCATTGGTTGATTTAGATTGACCCTCACCGGATGATCATGAATTTCTTCTATTTAATAAATTAATAGAATATTAAACCCTTAAGAATAAAGAAGAAAAAATTTTGAATTGTGTTTTGCACGAAATCGCTGCAATTTTTATCCAACCTGTTACAAAATTAATAATTCTATGAGCTTGAGCGATGCAATAATTTTTACTTCTTAAGCTGAATTTGTCCATTCAGAATTTGTCACGATATTTGGGTTGTGCAGAAAAACTTGAATGAAATCAAATCCGTGATTAAAAAAAAAGCTGTTCTTTAGATTTAAAAGGTGGTCACTGGTCATATGACAGCACTTAATACAATAGCACATTCAAGTTGAATCAGCAGTATCAACATAAACAATGTAATACATATAAAAGATCCTTCATAAGACAAATTTAAGGACAATATGAGACAGTTACTCTCCTTAACTTTTGACGGTCACACTTTGGCGAAAAACTTTAGTAGGACACACTGAGGCTTTTAACTTACACATTTGAACCTACTAACAGCATAACCAGGACCTGATTCTCTTGTATTCATGCCAAACACCATTACATATTTTACTATTCAGCAGCGTAATGCAACCAATTCGCATTTAATAAAAACCCAAACCACATTACCAAAATCTTCACCCCACAAACAATGTACATCACTTTCTCTTAAATATTTTTTGGCAGGACAAACAAAAACCAAGAGTAGGCTGGAGAACATTTTACTCCTTTGAAACAAATAATCACCACTCATCGAACGGGGAAACTGCAATTGGTTATTCAATGTCTTTCACCATTCAGATGTAACTCTGATAAATCCATATGAGGTAGCTCTGGCATTTTGAGCTCCTCCATGCCGTGTTGCTTTTCCGCATCCTTGCCATTGTTTTGAGGGCCTTTAAGCATCCCTGTTAGCATACTTCCAACAGACCTAAGTGGGTGGTTCAATCCATCTTTAACTTTCAAGATGAGTTTCACCTCAGAGAGTTGCCAGGCAACAGTGAGAACAATCATCACTGAGAGAAGACAATGCGTTATCAAGTTCTGTCTCCTCACCTTTCTAAGCTCATTTACAATCCCTTCAGTTCCAATCTCAGCCCCACCACCATCCTTACCGTTGGCCTCTACTTCACCAACAGAAGGACAAGTTATCTCCTCTACTTTTGTTGTTTCATTTTCACTTGATTGCTTAGGCACCTCTTCTTCTTTCAGTGATTCCAACTATTGATAGAAAGTATAGGCACATAAATTTTTTTCTACCAGTCTAATTGAATTCAAAGTTTAAAGACACATATAACAACATTATTATTCTATCTATTGGGTTTTTTATTGGGTCACTACTAATTTCTTCAACGTTGTAGCAAACAATCTGATCAATAAACAAGAATAGATTGGCATAATAGACCAAGACTGCTTAAAACTGGCAAAATTTTAAATGTGTCGAATTAAAAACATTTCATCATACACAAATGAATGCGAATCAAGAAAACCTATTTGAAAAAAGAATCATCAACAAAAATTCGTGATAACAAGAATTCGTGTTATTGATTAATACCTGAGAGAGCAACGTTGAGAGGATAAGCTGATCATCGTGAGAAGACGCGTCTTTGCTGCTCTTCTTTTTCTTCTTCTTCTCTTCTATGAGTTTCTGGATTGTCTGATTGATAAGCTCCACTTTCTCGTCTGACTCCATATTTGGCTCTCTCGTGAGAATGAGATCGCACAGAGACATTATTATTAAGGGATATTATTAAAAATGCACCATCAAGTTTGGTGTAAGTCAAAATCCCCTCACTAATTTTGTTTATTGTCAAAATTCTTTCAATAATTTTATTTTATTATTAATTTTATCTTTACTGTCAGTTTTAATTACAATATACCCTTGACCGTTAACTTTTTTATTATGGATATTATTAAAATCTCCTTCTAGTCTGATGCATGAGTCAAAATCCCCCCTAGTTTCATTCATGGCTAAAATACGCTCGTAATTTTATTTTATAATCAATTTTTTTCTACTGTCAGTTTTAATTATCAAAATAAATAAAAAAATTAAATTTTTTTTTAAAAAAAATAATTTAATTTTATGATCTCTACTTTTTTAATTTTTTATATTTTTTTATTTATGATCTCCACCGTCCATCTCCGGACAATGGAGGTCTATCTTTTTATTTTAAATTTTTCACTTATTTCTTAATTTTTTTAAAATTTTTTATGTATTTTTTTAAAAACTTTTGTGTTTATGATCTCGACCATTTATCTATGGAGATAGACGATGGAGATCTATCTTTTTATTTTTAATTGATCTCTTTCGTCTATTATATGATGAACGGTAGAAGTTCATTGATATTATAAATTAAAATATTTTAATTTAATATTTATAGGGATTCATCTCTATACCCTCAGTGTCTTAAAATTTTTAATATAAAAGTAAATGGTCAAAGATATTTTGATAAATAAAACTGACGGTAACAAAAAAATTGACTATAAAATGAAATTACAAGAGAAATTTTGGACATAAATAAAATTAAGGGGGAATTTTGATTAATACACCAAAATAGAAGAGGATTTTAATAATATTCTTAATAGAAAAATTGACAGTTAAGAGTATTTTAATAATTAAAATTGGTAGTAGGGGAGATACCGATTATAAAATAAAATTATAGGAAAATTAGGCCATAAATGAAATTATGGGCAATTTGACAATACACCAAATTAGAGGGTTAATTTTAATAATATCCTTATTTAGCAGGTATAGTGGTCCCCTCCCAAGTTATAAAAAATAAAAAAAATCAGTGAACGACACGTGGCAATAAATAGCTATCGCGACCCTACCATAGCAATTCGTTCACATTTTTGCCATTTGAATGGCGATATCGCAACTCGCAACTAGACATGACCATTGAAATCGAATCGGCGGTTCCGGTTTTAAATTTTAATCAATCGAAACTGGGACTGGAGAGGTCCCGATCCCGGTTTCGGTTGGAACCGGTGGGGGGAGGGGGGGGGGGGAACAGCCTGGTTCGGTTTCTCCCCGATTTTTTTGAAACCGGTTCCAAACCGGCCGGAACTGGCCAAAATAAAAAAAATTAAAAATTAAAAATTAAAAATAAATTAATAAAAAAATTAAATATATAAATAACGATAATAATATATATAAATAAACTGGGTACTCGATTGTAAAAAAATAACGATAAAATTGAAATAAAATTTTGATAATATTATAAAACTATAAAATTAAATAAATAAATAAAAAATTAGGGCTTACACTTAATTTTACCTCAATTAAGCTGCCTACGTATCCTCTAGGAAGAATCAAAGTCCACGTAGTTCTTTTACTTGTTATGTTTTGGATGTGATCAATCGTCGCTTGTTCCTTCGGTTGCCGTTGTATCATCGTTGGTGTCAAAGAAGTCATTGTCGTCGGACATTAGATCCAATTTTTGCTGCCGGTATGTGGCCTTGGTCCAGTCGTCAACACAGACCTGGATATGTATTGAGTCAGGACTGAGCAATGCTCGTCTCTCGTCCAGAACATTGCCACCTGCACTAAATTCCTGTTCAACGGCAACGGTCGAGACAGGGGTTCCAAAAATTTGTTTGGCAATGATGGCCAAAATTGGAAAGTTAGTTTCGTGCTCCCTCCACCACTGTAAGACGTTAAAGTCTGGGGTGTCCAAAAACTCAAAGGAGGTGTTTATGTAAACATCAACCTCTGAAACATAGGTTGATGAAGACGAACTCCCCGACATCCTTGCTTTTTTGGTAAACACGCTTGCCCCTAACTTCCTTAATGTTGAGGGAAAGCGCGAATGACTAGTACTACCGCTTCCGCTTGGTTCCGATTGTTGAATATTAATGTTCAGCGAGGGACCGTAAACAGAACGATATTCGTCATACATTGAATAAAATAAATTCCTAACATTATTATATAAACCACTAACATCTATGTCCATTATCCCTAGAGATTGGTAATAAAGTGTAAAAAATTCATATAAACTATTAAATTTATTCCTAGGGTCAAAAACTGATGCAACAGTATAAATTACAGGAATGTCCCTATAATAGTTTATCCATCTTTCTCGCATTGCATAAACACACGGAATTAATTCATTTATTTGTGCACATTTATTAAGTGCACCTACAATATTAAGGGCTTCAAATAAAAATAAATATGAAGTTGGATAATATATACCGGATAAAGAATTTGTTGCATCATGAAAAACTTTTAAAACTATGCAAATTTTTGTACAAACATCCCAATGGTGTTCATATAAATTAATGGTATTAACATTATGCTGCATAAATCTAACTAATAACTACATTATCAATATTATACTCATTTTGAAGCTCTCGACAAATTAATCCCAACGGTATATTTTTTGTATAAAGTTAATTTATATATTTATTTATTAAAATATATAAATTAATTAAATTGGTTAAAGGATATAGAAGGAATAAAATTTATTGGAGTTATAAAAGAAAGGGCAAAATTGAAATTTGAAAATAATGAATAGTTTTTGATGTAATTGAATAGTATTGCATCAAATATGGTGCAACACTATTCATCAAAAAAAAAAAAAAAAAAAGGTATTGGAGATTGTTTTTTAGGGTTAGATTGGATCAAAAATTGTACCAAAATCATGAATTTACACCATTTTGCTCTTGGGTTGGGGAAGCTCTTATACCCACGAGATAATTCAACATTTTTGGAATTGAAGAGAAAAGATATAAATTTTTCAACGAGTATGAACTGGTATGTGTTTCGTTTAATTACTAATTCTTGTATCAAATTTAAACGGACAAATAATATAATATAATAGTGCTTGCTGGTCAGTTACCATATCAATTGATCTCAAGAATTGATAAAATAAAAAAAGAAGAAATAATTTTTGGTAAAATATTATTCTTTATAATTTTGTTAGGTTTGTTTTTATTTCCCTTTTGCCTAATGCTGTATTTGTTAAGGTGAACATCTCTTTAGAAAAAATTGAAAAATTGTAAAAAGAATAAATAAATACCAAAAATGAAGCTGCCTTAATTCCAGTTCTTTCACAATCAAATTCAATAATTTAGAACCCAGAAAAACTAGCAGCATTTACATCATTAATATACAGGAGTCTGAGCTTATCACACCCAATCATTAACAATTACTGTGAAAAATCACAACATTATGTACAAACTACATCCAATAAGTAGAAAGCATGGTCAAAGCAAAGTGGAACACAAGTTAGGATGATTAGAACTTTGATTCTACGCGAATAAATATGAATCATCATTATCCATATCGACAATGTCACCTGCAGTTAACGATGCTCTTGCTGCTGCTGCTGCTTCACTTGTTTCTCCAAATTCGGCCTGCAAGATCAGTTGAATCTCACTACGGTAAAACTACCACTAAAATTTAGTTAACTAAGTTGGATAGGAGTCCATCAGCATTACTTTACTTGAATGTTTGTCTACTTACCTTGGCCTGTCGGTATCTTTCAAGCATGCGCCGATATTGTTGGCGTGCATCTGGAGAATCAACCATGCCCAGCACTCGAGAGACAGCCTCATCAATAGCTCCATCTACTTTCTGTTTGCGAAAAACTTTGAGGATGTCTTCATCTTCACTATCATCAATGGATTCTGTCTCCTGCCGATAACCTCGCAAACCAACTCCTTTTCGTCGCCACCGCAGTATAACTTTATCTAGAACTCCAACAGCCCAACAGATTACCTTGTAGTTTTTCCTAACCTGATAACCTCTTACATGAGCCTGCCAAAAAAATGTGAAGTTAATATTTTTATAGATTATCTTTCCGTTACACTGTAATTGATAAAGGCAGTCTTCGTAACATCAAAATTTGTATGCATATTGCACTATAAATTCATCCTTTGTGTTAAAACGTGGATAATTAAGCATAGAGACAATTCCAATATTAGTTTGTTGGGTGAGGAGATAATTCAATATAAATAATTCTGATAAGAGATGTGGTACCTGTATTTTCACAACTTTTTGGCGAAGTGCTAAATAATCTTTGCGACCTTTCCATCCTCGATATTTCTTCTGAATTGACAAGGCAGCTGAATTGTAATCACGAACATTACGAAAAGTCAGCTTTGACATAGCTAAAATTCCCGGAATGTCATCTGAATATATACCATACTGATCGATATTAGCATCAACACCTTCAGCGTCTCTTTCCTGCCGCTTTCTGAAAGAGTGAGCACGGAAAGCAGACTGTATACGTGCAGCAGCCTGCGCTGCATTCCTAACAGCAGCCAAGGTATCCTTCAGTGAAAGCTGATCCTCATTGGCAGAGAGGCTCCCATTTGAGACGCTATTCACAGCTATTTCTGCTTCAACCTCAGCAGAGCCTTTGGAAAGCTCACTCTCTTCCAGTGTGAGGGATGAAAGATGGCTGGTAAGTGCCACCTCCGAGAGGTAACCTGCAAGTCCCTTATGCCCACTGGAAGCAGCGATGGATGCTGGGGTTCTGCCGGTTGGATCTTGTGAAGTGGGATCAGTCACCGCTCCAGCAGATGCACCAGAAGCTATAAGGGCTGCAACCATTTTCTCCCTATTACAGAAGAAAAACATATACCACTTAAAACTTTTAATACACATGCAGTTCCACATAAATAAATACACCCACATCACAATAGAATTTCAGTACCTTCCAAAACGCGAAGCCCAATGAAGAGCAGTCCACCCATTAATATCCCGGAAGTTGACATTGACTCCATGACAGAGAATTGGGTTTAAAGCCCACTCGAAGCCCAACCCAGCAATCATATGTATTATCCCTTGCTCTTTCTTAGACAAGGAGCAACCTGGCTGATCACTTTCTCCCATGGACTTCGAAGATAGCCACTGCTGCAGCTTGTCTTTTAGAAGCTCCTGCATCAGCCATTCAATGGTACTAGAAGAAGTCCCACTACCTACTAAGAGAGCCTCTATTACTTGTCCCCACAAATCATCGTCAGCTTTCATTCTTCTTAATAGATGATGTCCTGACTGTATACCATCTCCTTTCTGCACTGATGAATCAGACAGAAGCATCTGCACAAATCTGACTAGTAGCAAAAGCTCATCTCGACCCTTAGTAGCTTCTGTTTGGGATAAATTATCGTGAATACAACTACTAGTCGGAACTCGATAATCAAACTCTTTAACTTCACTGCAAGACTCCCGATTGCCAGAAGTGATGCACAGAGTGACTTTTCCAAGAGGACGAGGAGGCGCTTCGCAACGGATGACACCATCCTGAATGATCTGAATAGGAACTTCAGTGTCACCAAACATACATGACCACGCCGATTCTGATGGGTCACAGAGAAAGGATCCAACAATGATAACCTGAAATAAGTTCAACTTCAGTATTGACTCATAAGTCTTATAAAGAAAAAAAAAAGAATGAAAAAGAATGTTAAAGCTCTTGAAGTAACAGATGCATCACGAAGAATTATATAAAAATGCCAATTGAAAGTTTGAAACCATGAATTGATGTTATCATAGCTACAAAATCAAGAAGCCAGCAGATTGCTAGCACAATCAGATTTGAACCCGGCCACAAATTACATATCAGAACAGACGGACCAAATTCACATGAACATGGTAATCCCATTCTCAGTAAAGAGAGGTTTCCAGGAAATCTATCACGTGAGCACAGGACAACCAATTGTAAGTCGATTCTCAAACAGCTATGTTTTCTTTTTCAGAAAACCACACAGTTAATATAAGCCTAGATAGCCACTTGAATTGGATACCAGATTCAGCTTGTTTGAATTCTGAAATGTCTCACTTGATAAGGATTATAGTGGGGCTGAACTGAAGCACTACAAGGGTAGGGCGTAATATCCAGAGTCCAATGGTGAGCATGGGTAGTGCTCAAACTTTTGGTCCCGCTTTCATCATAAACATGTGTAGCAAGAGGATCTTCCAGCAGTGCTCAACAAGAATCAGCGAAAAAAAATCTCAATATGATTTTCTAGTTTTTTACAATTGCTTCAGCGATACAGGAATCTTTCAGTGGCAAAGCAAGGGAATGGTGTATGATTAGTTAGATATGTAAATCCAAACAAGAGGTCCTTCTTGGAAAATATACTAGCATCTCAATGAATGCAGTGACACAAATTTTCAAAAACAAAAGACAAACAAATAGTCCCCCAATCCATACCTTTGTAGCTTCAGTGGTGTAACCCCATTCGGGGGATATCTCTCGAATTGTAAATTTCTGCTTTTGAGCAACAGTCAAACTCAAATCTCCTTCAAGAGGCACACCGATTTCGTCTTGGTCAAAGAACATTGTATTGTAGTCTGAATTGGTTTCATATGTTCCTATTACAGAAGAATATGCAGGACGTTTGGAACTATTAACCTCCTGAGGCAGCAGCTTGTTAGCTGGCAATACAAGAGACTCATCAGAGCTTGTCAAAAGTTAATAGATCCTGGAACCTTTAGTATTGAATTACTGTTAACAAGATAGGGAAAATCATACAATGTTCAATGTGAGACCCATTGAAATTTGTCCAATGCGACTGCTCCTGCTTTTCAGCCAGTTCCCTCCCAGAAGAAGATAGTTGCTGCTAGTTAAGTAAGAAAAAATTATTGTAATGAAAAGAATGCTAAAGAGGGTACAAAAGTAATGTAACAATAGAGTAATCTAAAGGCTTATTTTTTTAATAAACAATTATATGGAGGTTGGAGTTATCCCCACAAACAGCACCATGACGAATTGTCAAAGATAACTAAAGAACTTAAAAAAGAAAATGATTATTTTACACTGCCAAGAGCAAGTGATTATGACTGTCATACAAATATATCAAAAATGACAAGGAAATATTACAATGTTCTAGGTGTTCTGCATGTTTCTATGAATAAATGTTCTACCTGGGACTCAGCAATTGATGAACTCTTACACGTCTCCAGCACCTCTTGCCAAGATAAAGGTTCTTTACTTCCATCAGCATAACCATGTCCATATAAGTGTTGAAGATGTTGGCCATCAACACCTACCAAAAAGAAAATGAAGAAGAAGAAGAAAAACCCATAAGCTGCTATCTCTAGCTTTGTTTCCTGTTTAATTGTAGTTGAAATCAATTAAGAGGCAGAGTAATAGATACATCAAGCGAAAAAGAAACAGAGTAATAGACACATCAAGCGGAAAAGACAGAGTGACCGTATCTGATGCTAGCATAGTTGCACCAGAAAACTTTGTTCCAGCAAAAGCACGAATATCTTGAACTGATCAATACACCCGAAATCTATTGATGTTTTTCTTGAAGGAGCGGGAGAGAGAGTAGGCAGGGAATTAAACATTCAAGACCGTTGTGTAGAAGCAAAAATTCAGGGTCACATTCAACAAACAAAAAATTTCATAGAAAAATAATCTCATTTTCTTATGGATTTCTTTTGCGACGATCGCGAAAAACAGAATACACTTTCACTCAATGTTACGGAGTAATTTTCTTCTTAGAGAATCTATTTACTCCCCCGTACATCATCAAGCAAAGCTTTTCTCACTACTTCTAAATTGTATAAACTCGAGACCGGTCAACATCATTTTTCCACTTTCAAATAAAGTTATGGGCATCAGTTCACTTCCTGATAACTCCAATCTGATGGGTTTTTTTCAATCACTGTTTAGATATTCATGCATTCAACAATTTTTGGCACAAGTTACAACCAATCATGCCATATGAAAAAAGAAAGAAATAAAATTATATCAGAATCAGCAGTAAAGATCAAACATCATGTCAGAAATATATCATAAAAATTGAGTAGGAATGCAACAACAAAATTTAGCTGGTTAAGGTCAGAACCGATATGCATTTTGACAACTTTGAGCACATAAAAGGCACAACTTAACCAACCTGTATCATGATGCAGCACAAGATTGTTTGAATGATATTGGAATCCAGGATGTTCCTGTACATTATACTCTGGGCTCTGCAACAAAGCTTCATATTGTTGCTGCTTGAAGATCTCGCCTTCGTATTCAAAATCCTGATTGGACAATGAATCAATTTTTTGGTAGATGTCATCATTCAAACTTAACTGCTCCTCAAGTCTTCGCAAAGCTTGACTAACTTCAGCATCAGCACATCTAATAAACTCTCCATTACTATCTACACCATTATCCTTAATGGTTATCTCAGAACTAACTTCTACAGAACCTGGACTAGATAAACTCTGAGAAGGTTCATAGAAATCACTGTGTACAGAGGTAGAGCCTGGATTTTGAGTAGTATGAGAGCTTGAGCTCACACTTAAAGTAGAAGATGCTCCAGGTGAGACTGCAACAGAGCCAGAAGTAGCCTTTCCCTGTACACATAGGATGCAGCCAATGATTTAAGTCCAAAGCTCAAGCTACTCCTCACCTAGCTGCTATTGCAAGTAGAAGGTACTAGATAACAGTACCTTAGAGAAGAAGAAAATATATTTCACAAAAAGAGATACAGCTATAGGATAGTTGTCGAATACTATTTAATGGGGTACCAGATACCAATCCAAAAAGTAAACAAAGGAGGAGTGGGAATTCCATAAATAGTCTAAGAACAGATTTAGATGATGATATAAGAGATGATGATATTCTTGAACCACAAAACACTACCATATATGAGATTATATGGTATAATGAACTGAATTTAGCTTTGAGATATCAATCACAAGGTCATCAAGGAATCTTTCTAGGTCAAATGATCCCTTGAAGAGAGACAATTTCAGATGCAACTGGTTTACAAGCAGTGCTGAGCATCAAAATAGATCTATCAGGAGAGGCTACACACCATTCAGCTGAAAAGAACTAAGCAGTAAGTAGAAGGAATGAAAACATAAAATGGAAACATGAAAATGATCAGTCTATGGCTTGAATAAACAGTGACAAACAGAGGGTTGACATTGTAACTGATAAAATGGTGAGACTGAGCTTCCTGCATTCAGGTTTATAAAAGCTCACCTCAGTTATCTCTCGATAGTGAACTAGAACAATGTGCTCATATGCCCTGAGAAGAAAGAATTGAACACAATAAGCCTCTTGAGTAAAATTATGCACTCATTTATACTATAATTGAAAGAGACTTGGAGGTTAACCTAAGATAACCTTTTCCAACTCAGTACGAATTACAATTTTGCTAATCTAAATTTCCACACTGTTTTAAAAATCCTTCAACATAATTGGAACTCAAGATAAACATATATGAAGTCCACTAAATAGTAAAGTACACTTACGGATCCAGCATCCAATAGCTACGCCTTTGAAAATTAGGGTTCTGTTCCCCATGCGCGTAATAACAATTTAAAGCTTCAACATTTCCAACCTAGTCATGAAGATAAAATGTCATCACTTGGACTGAAACAAGCAGGACGAAGTACTCAAATTCAATCAAACATGGCATGCATTAAGAAAGAGCATTGATACTTGAACAGATAAACTTTGCGCACACCACAAGAATAATTTCAGTTTGCTTAAGCAGCAAAACCTATCTAATAGATTAATCAATTTCATGAAGCCACCATTAAGACGCATTCTGAAACTTGAAACCCACAACCAGACCATGACCTATTCAGTTCTTTTAAATAATTCATCCAGACTTTCTATGAATGCTTCTCTTTTTCACATGGAATATCAGTAGCAATATAACTGTTATTCACATCTTTTAAGGGGAACTTCAGTTTTGCATTCACCATATTCCTACCTCAAATGCCTTATAAATTGAAAAATATTATATTCAAGCAAAATTTCATGGTTACATTTCATGATATTATTTTCATAACGCTTTTGCTCTTTCTATCTTTCATCTATGCAAGTCTTTGCATCACAACACCAGTTGTTGCATTTTGCTTGCAAACAGGGAAATATGAAATGCAAACGACAAACATGTAGAATGTTTAATGTAACAGATCACCAACATAGAAAAATGGAGAGAACTATAAGATCTATAGGAAGATCAGGCTAGCACATTCTGCCAAGGGGATTGATATGTTTACTAAGAATGGAAAGAGAACATCGATCTAGTGATTAGTGAGCAAGTCAAGATTTTGCTAGTTTGCCACTATTTGAACGACCTTTCTTTTTTTTCTCATAATAAAAGTTAAAATAAATTAGAAATTACAGAAAAAAATTAGTACACAGCATGAAAAAATCAGTGTATACAGTGGAGTGAGATGTTCTACTTGCATCGATCAACAGAAGATTTGAACTAGGTTTTCCATCAATCAAAAAGAACCAAACAAAAAAGCAAAAAAGAAAACACTTCCAACTAATCAGAAGGCCAATAAGTATAAGTGCATTGACATCTTCAGAAACCTTAAGTCTTTCATGTGCTTCCCCAACAGCTCTACCATCCTTCTTTTTACGCCAATTATGACCATCCTTCCGAAAAAACCGAAGGACCCTCTTGTTGAAAAGAAACACAGATCCACCTGTTAAAGAAATTCAACATTAACATGAATACTTAACAACATGTAGCGAACTTGACAAACGGGGAAGGTCACTATACACAAACAAATCGCCGCAAGTTGGTACAACTGACTGTGAAGCTTACCGGTTGGCTTTTGAGGCGCCTCCTGGGTGATTTGGTACTTCTCATGGTTTTGCAATATAAAAAGCACCTCCGCAGGCTTCAGCCAACGCGATTGAGCTTCTTTAAAAAGATTGTCGATATCATATCCTGCAATCACACACAAAAATAGCTCACCAAAACTAAAAAATTTCGACTTTTCAACATCACCACAACAGAGTATGGAAAATTAAATACAATTATAAGATGCAAATTTGAAACATCAAGATTCTATACACAAAATTAAACAATAACAAGAAATAACAGTACCCACACATGTTTTTCTTCCTAGTTATCTAATTTTCATTAACTTGACAGAGAAACTGAATACTCTCTTCAAACAAAAATACACAACACAGCAGGATTTTACAAAACCTAGAGTGTACATACTGTAATACGACGAGCGAAATCCACAAAATATATATTTTTTTCTTTTCTAAAAAAAATCTAAAAATAAATCGAGCTAATAGAACAAAAATACCTGCTTGCATCATATTCAAACGCCAAAAAAAAAATTTCGAAACGCGAAGCTCAGAACCGGACGAGTTGCAGAGAATGTCTCTCTCGCTTAGACGATCATTTGAAAGCGTAGGCGTTCGACACTCGCATATCGACGCAGCGCGCTCTGTTCAATTGAAGCTCGAAATGAAGCTGCTTGGAACGTTCACGGCAGAACAAATACAAAAATAAAATAAAATTACATCCAAAAAGGGATCAAATCAAAACCACACCATTTCGAGCCTAAACAGAGAAACGAAACACAGAAAGAGAGATTTTTGACTAAAAATTACGTCGCTACTTGGCTACTATACGGATGGATATTTATATTTATATTTTGTTTTCAGACAGTGAGAAATGTAAGTGGGCGTTTTCTTCGGTGCCTCCTTGTGTATAATAAGATTGGTTTTTACGTTACGTGTCGGATTATTATTGGTTTTTATTAATCAGATTGAGTCGCTGACTACGGTTACTGGAAAGCTTAGCAGCAATGGATAATAGCTCGCTAAAAAAATCTCGTACAGTGTAATTTACTAAAGTAACCGTCGTCGGAGTCAGAATACGGTGTTTCACTTTCACCTTTTAAGTTGTTGTGTTATTGACTTGACTCGGGAAAATGAGTTCCCGTCCTGACTAGCACCCTGTGCGCCGTTTGATCTGGCGACGACTATGACCAAAAGCATGCTCGAACGGTCAGAATTTGTGTCGACTTAAGCAGAAGCCCTGGAGGGTGTTTTGGTCATATTGGTTGCAGGGCAAAAAATGGCTTGTCTTTAGTGGTGACAGACTGGGCGTCATACTGATGAAATAAATAATAAAATATTTTTTTAAATATGAATTTAAACACGTGGGAAAGGTGCTGTGTCCACTTGGATGAGAAAAATGTATGAGCACTTGAAAAGTGTTATTATTTTATTATAAAGTGAATGTTATATGATACATCACATGGTTGGTAGGGTTTTTGTCCGGAAAACTATATGGGTTTGCTTTTTAATTCCATTATTTACGTTCGTGAAGTTCATGTCAGCTTAAAAATAAATATCTCGTATTTACGTTAATAAAATTATAAAATAGTAAAAATAGAGTACTTGAGTCATTAGAGTGATACCGGTCAGATGACTTCTAGCACTTAAGTCAACAAATAAGCTTGGTTAAAGGAAGTAAACACAAGAAATATCAAACATGTGATGGTCGAATGTCGAGCATAGAATATTGAGTATACCGTAGTGAAACGGAATCGAATGTAGTCAAGCGAACAGTGTCAATGTCTGACATCAATGGTATTGAGTGGAGGCTGGATCGTTATAGCAAGTCGAGCTGAGTGTATTGTTCGTAGTAATTGCTAAGAAAATTGCACGACCCCTGCCTCATAGACTGGACTAGAGCCCGTTGAGATCAATCGAGGAAATCATGCTCTGAAATTTTAGATATCCTTGAGATCTTGGGAATAGGATAATACTACGTAAGCGTCATCTGAACTCGGTCTTGTTTGATTGTGGCAACTTTGACTTGATCAGGCAGTCTATTAGAGAGTTGCTGATGGGCTTTTAGACTTGTCTCAAACGTTTTAGGTTAGTTGTAAGTCCAGGTCTACTTTGGACCCTTTTTTAACCACTATATTAGCCAATTATGTTTGATTGAAAAGAAAATGTAACTATAAAAATAATTATAATTAAAATAAATATTACCTCCACGTGTCGGCAATATATGGTTACTTGATGTAAATTCATGTTTAAATACATTTTCAGTAATATGAATGTTTATTAATAAGAAAATTGATAAAATAAAATAAATTTATAATAAATTACTGTTTATAATACTAAAAGGTGACAAGATTTTTAAAAGATGGAATCGGAATTATATCGATAGATATATTTCACATTCCGTTATTGATGGTTTTTCTTTATTGAAGACATGACATTGAAGACTGGGGGGCAATAAGAGGTCTTTTAAGTCTTGCAGTAAATGGACTGGTGCTGCTGCGTGCAAATGCAAGGAATGGAATTGAAGAATGAGAGTGTATGATCCAAAAATCAAAATGGAAGTGCTTTTGGGAAATGGCTGAAATTAAAGTTTTAAGAGACAAGGAAAGTGCTTTTGGTATTTGGAGAGATTGAAATGGATTGTCGCCAAGGGCCTTAATGTAAATTATATTTTCTTTTTGTGTTCATTGAGAACGAAGGCAAATTCTAGTGGGTATAACGTGTGAAGTGAGGCAAAACTAGGGCCTCCACTTTTTAGTCGTTTTCATTTTTGGGCTGAAATACTCTGGAAGTCAGCCCACTGTTGACTGATTTGGGCCTATCGCTATCTCTCACCAACTGCTCTACGTAATTGTTGCTGATGAATATGATAATGGCCCACTTGTTTTTTCAACGAAAATAGTTTAATTTTGCATTTTTTTTGTTAAAAAAAAAACAGAAAACTACACTTTAAATAAATAAATAAGACAAAATATTTATAATTATTTCCAGACCCAATTGATTTTTTTGTTCACGGTAATGAAATAGGTGTTGCACATGTTGTATAGATGTTTGGAAAAAAAAAAAAGACTATTATTTTTTTAATTGTACAATTATAAATTTATCGGTATCTATTGAAATCAATCATTAAACATATAGTCTAGATATCCACTTCCACAACGGGAGACAGTTATCCCAATAATAAGTTGAGAAAACTATACACATACCAGTAAATGATTAATCCACACACCAACTTTAATAACTTATTATGTTGATTTGCTTGTACATCAAACGTTCTACAATCAATTCGAAAAATATAAAATAAAAAAAAGATATCAAGAGAGAAATTAACCAATAAATTATAGTGACATTCTTTTACAAAATTTGTGATCACGTATTTTACTTAAAAGGTTTCATATGATGTTACAAATTTAACTTTATGTAGCTGCGAAGAAAAATAATCCTCTTGGTCTTGGATGATCTGAGGCAGGCAAGCATGCATGAATGAATTGATCAGTAACCATAACAAGCAAGTTATTCTCACGAGTGTCAGCTGTTGTCACGTGACACAAGAACCAAAATAACACACACAACGTGATGGTTGGTGGCTGGCGGGAGTGAATCCTACATGACTTCATCTTACAACCTCCGCCCCACAAACTCACAACACACACAACACACAATCTCTCTCTCTTTCTATCTATCTCGGTCCTTTTTGTTTGTTATTTTCCCATATTATATAAACCAGGCTCTTCTCAGCCCTCCAATCATCCCACCATTATTGATTTTTCTTTCTCTCTTGATCATCAATCAACTTGGCAAGGCAATATATGCAACAGTTTCTGTAAACAGTAAGTAGCTAACATGTCGGATTGGGGTCCAGTGTTCGTGGCAGTGATCCTGTTTGTGCTGCTAACTCCTGGTCTGTTGTTCCAGCTTCCTGGGAAGCAAAGGGTTGTGGAGTTTGGCAACTTTCAGACAAGTGGGGCGGCAATTATGGTTCACGCTCTTCTCTATTTTGCTCTCATTTGTGTCTTCTTGCTCGCTGTCAAGGTTCACTTGTACGTTGATTGACAATAATAATGTACTACTACTACTACTACTACTGATAATAGTAATATATATAGTTGTTGTTGTATGGGTCCTCTTCCCAAAATGAGAGGAAAATAAGTTGGGGATTTCAGTTAAAGATATATCGATAATGTTAATTTCAAGGTTTCTTCTATTGTATTGTAGCTGATCAATTTGTTTGTGTCACATCTTGTTTTTGTAACTGTGATTTGTGAGAATTAATACTGAGAGAGAGAGAGAGAGAGAGAAACTTCTTCCATTCAATATTGTGAACTTGTTCTCTTTGTAATTTACTCTTTTTGAACAATAATGCATTAACTAATGTTGATGTTTGAAGCTCTTCTTGATTAACCCGCATGAATCATGATTATTTCATCAGAACGAATCGATTCTCACACTTCCCCAAGTTGAAATTTTTTCTCTGAAATTTTTAGAGATAATTAACATACAAGTAAATGCCAGTTTTGTGACAGCTTGTGCAGGAGAATTTGAAGAAAACTTGACAAATACTGGGGCCACTTCCAATCTCTACGATGATGAAAACATGGTTGACAAGTTTCTACCATACAATTATTCATCACTAGCTAGTGTAGACTATGCATCATTTAGACCTTGACTGATATCAAATTGCTTACAAATTAGGCTTCCTTTTAGGCTTATGGTTTTGGTGAATGTCATAATCCATCTCTTAATTCTACAAGTTTCTTGAATATTATCATGTCTTTTGATAATTTTCTCCCCTACCTCGAATACTCTACTGACACGTTGCCTACCAAACCCAACTCTCACTAATATCCTTTTGTGATCTTAATCATCTGAGTTTAGATTAATGAAATAATCTTCACCTTATTGGCTATGAAAAACAAAAGGCATATGTTGAGAATGGTGATTTTCACACTGCATGCATAGACCAATATTATGCAAAAGTATACAGTAAACGAGTGAAAACTCAAGAACAACTAGGTGTTTGATATATTTCACCAAGTATTCGATGAGTGTCTAAGAGAAACATAAGATGTAAAACTGAGCTCCATTAATGGAGGATTGTTCTCTGTAACTTTTTATTTATCAATTCTTCAACTTACACGAATGGTATACAATCTAACTATTTTATAAAAGCAATCACAGCTCTACACACACTGCAAAAAACACTACTACTCCTAGCTGAACAAATAATCAGATTGTAACAAATTCTGTTACAATATGTTAAAAGCAAGATCACATTACATGATTGTTAGCTAGCTCCCTAACTAACACTTGTAGTGGTCAAAAGACTTAAAACCAAAAGACAACCCAAAACTAATGAAAACAGTTTAAAAAACCAAGCCTAGGGCTTGACAGGCCCAACAATAGGCTTTATAGGGTTAACACACAACCCAACGGTTAACAGCTCAAATGCACGACCCAGCGGTCGACAAAACCGAGTGCTTGACACAGGCCCAACAGGCCTAATATTGTTGCCGAAAGCCTGAATGCTAAGCCCGGGCACACGACCTGGCCCAACAGTCACCAGACAACTGACTCAGTCAAACCTTGACTAAGTCAGTTGACTAAATCAACTTTGCCCAATCAAATAAAGCTTCGAGATAACAGGAATTCCTGAAATCTCGGGGTACGACATCTTCAACGGCATGGGTCTAACGGATAGCACCAACTCTTATAGATACAACACTATGGCTTCATTATCAGGGGTCAAGCATTTTTACACCAAAGCTGTTATTCTGCTACTAATCAATCATACTTGTGCACGACGAGACCGTAAGACCAACTACGCACGACATAGTCTCTTCTAAGCGTACTACTTACGCTCGACATTTATAAATCATCGCCTATCGCACGATGCAATCCTATGATTAGCTACATCATATACTGCACGACATACATCACATACTGTACACCATACATCACATACTGTATAACATACATCACATACTGCACGACATACACTCAAATTCAGGTATCTTTCGTCTTACTTGTCTTTTCCCTTTTAGATTCACAATCTAACTTGGGCGTCAGAGACTATTTGGCTTGCACCACCCCGGTATCCCAAGAGCACGACACTCTTCTTGTTGTTTTGCATATCGTCGTCCCCTCAATTAATCATCGTAGACCACTAGGTCATCAAGCGTAGATTTCAGCATCTGCAATTTGGTGCCCACCGTGGGGCACGACGTTATTCAATCCATGAATTTGCAATCACCAACATTGAACTCATGGCAGACGAATGAAACCCCATCACGTTGAAAGCTCAACTCGCGGTCCTAATGGAACAAATGAACGAAAATTCAGAGCGACTCCGAGTACTAGAAGCAGAAAATAAGGCAGTTCACGCGGAGAACAAAGACCTTCAGAGCAAGGTCGACACCTTAGCAACGTCGACCACTCCACCACCAGGATTTGGCCACGTGCACTACGAAGTCAACAACCACGCATCTGTCCCAGGACAGGCGACTCCCGCGACGCTAACTTTCAACGCTCGCCATTCTATTTTTGAACTTAGGTCGAGTGTAGTCGATACTTCTGCTCTCGAGGGCGACCAGACTGCAGAACCAGTCGCACCCAATGCACCAACAGTACACACACGGCGAACAACTTCGCTCAGCACACGAGTATCGGACTACTATAAACTGTAAGCAAAATTTATGAACATTTATGAATTTTAAATTTTCTATGTTGCACCCTATATTCTTATTGCACTCTAGAACATTTATGACTCTTATTTTTAATTTTCTATGTCGCGCCCTATATTCTTATTGCACTCTACACATGAGCTTGCTAAAGACTTAATCGATTTTCCAATTGGTTAAGGCTTCATTAATTGATGTTGTGCACTAAGTAACACAAAGCTCTACACACGAGCTAAATTTATAATTTAATCAATTTTTAAATTGGTTAAGTCTTCATTAATTGATGTCGTGCACTCAACGACACAAAGCTCTACACACGAGCTAAATTTATGATTTAATCGATTTTCAAATTGGTTAAGTCTTCATTAATTGATGTCGTGCACTCAGCGACACAAAACTCTACACACAAGGTAAATTTATGACTTAGTCGATTTTCAAATTGGTTAAGTCTTCATTAATTGATGTCGTGCATTCACTGACATGACACTCTACACACAAGCCAAGTTTATGATTTAATCAATTTTCAAATTGGTTAAGTCTTTATTAATTGATGTCGTGCACTCAATAACACAACGCTCTGCACACGAGCTAGCTTATGATGTAAGTCAATTTTCAAATTGGTTAAGTCTTGATTTTCATTAATGTCATGCACCCCACCTGTAAAGATGCTCAGCACACGAACTTGTTAGAGGATTGATCATATTGTTAAAATTGCTTAGCTTACGAATTTGTCGTGCCCTCGGTCTACGTAATTGCTATAAATGACTTCTCATTCTTTGACTAAGTGTTGAGACATTGATTAAAGGTTTATGGCCGACACCCAGCGCTCGACTTACATTTCTCACAAAAAAGTCAAGCAATTCACACTATCCTTTGGTCGACACTTACAGCAAGTAAAATACAAAAACATTCTACGCACGACATACGAGAAAGAAGAAATTTTATTAAAACTACACAACGGGTCCACGCGACCGTCTACACGACTGTCCGCGCGACATGTCTACTCTACAGGTCTCACGCGACCGACTACGAGACGGGTTTGCACGACCGTCTACACGACGAGTCCCCGCGACCGTCTACACGATGGGTCCAAGCGACCATCTACACTACGGTCCACGCGACTATTTACACTACGGTCCACGCGACCGTTTACACAACGGGTCCACGTGACCGTCCACACGACTGTCTGGGCGATATGTCCACATGACTGTCGGGGCGATATGTCCACACCATTGTCCGAGCGACATGTCTATACGACTGTCCGCGCGATATGTTTACACGACTGTTTCTCGCAACATGTCCACACGACTGTCCACGCGAGATGTCTACACGACCGTCCGAGCGATATGTTTACACGATTGTCCGAGCGATATGTCTATACGATCGTCCGAGCGACATGTCTACATAACATGATCAATCCATGAGCGATATGGCCATGTAATGAATGATATAACACTATGCTACTCGACTCTACGAATCTACTTGACATAGTCGAATCATTGACTATGAAATTGCTAGAAGTATGACATTGAAGGTTGACCCCTCCATCTATTTCGACCAGGTCGAATCAACATAACAAACTTCGCATTACCACTTGTAAATTACATAAACCACGATCGACAATTATCACCCGTACGATTATAACATCCTATGGCAGTGAAATTAACTCGACACATCGCATGTATTAAGTTTCGAGCTCTCTGTGCTACTTTCTGAGTTTTAGAAAAAATTAAGAGAGTAGGGGACAAACTTTAGTGGTAAAAAATAGCCCAAAAGGCTTAGAACCAAAAGACAACTCAAAACCAATGAAAACAGTCTAAAAAATCAAGCCCATGGCTCGACAAACCCAGCTCTCAACAGGCCCAACAATAGGCTTTATAGGGTTAACACATGACCCAGCGGTCAACAGCTCAAATGCACGACCCAGCGGTTAATAAAACTAAACGCTCGACAAGACCATCGCTCGACACAGGCCCAACAGTCCCAATACTGTTACCGAAAGCCTGAATGCCAAGCTCGGGCTCACGACCCGGCCCAGCAGCTACCAAGCAACTGATTCAGTCAAACTTTGAGTAAGTCAGTTGACTAAATCAACTTTGCCCAGTCAAATAAAGCTCCGAGATAACAGGAATCCCTGAAATCTCGGAGCACGACATCTTCAATGGCATAGGTGCAACGGATAGCACCAACCCTTATAAATATAGCCCTAGGGCTTCATTATCAGGGATCAAGCATTTTTACACCAAAGTTGTCATTTTGCTACTAATAAATCAGACTTGTGTACAACGAGACCATCAGACCAGCTACTCACGACATAGTCCCCTTTAATCGTACTATCTACGCTTGACATTTATAAATCATCGCCTATTGCACGACGCAATCCTAAGATCAGCTATGCACGACGTAGCCTCCTCTGATATTACTATCACGCTCGACATACATCATATACTGCACGACATATATCACATATTGCACGACATACACTTAAATTCAAGTATCTTTCGTCTTGCTAGTCTTTTCTCTTTCAGATTCACAATCTAACTTGGGCGTCGGAGGCTATTTGGCTGGCACCACCCTAGTGTCCTAAGAGCACGATACTCTTCTTGTTGTTTTACAGATCATCATCCCCTCAATCAATCATCGTAGACTGCCAGGCCATCAAGTGTAGATTTCAGCATCTACAACAGTAGATCTTCTTATTTTATGGCCACGATCATGATTGATGTCATGATCATTTGAAATCAGTAGCTGCTCTTTTTGCCTATCAGATGGAGTATAGCAAGCAGCTGTGTGTTGATCACTCTTCTGAGTTTGTTGGGCTATGATTGCAAGTTGGAGTAATTAAACCAACTTGATTTTGCATCTTTCTTATTCTGTTACTCAGTTGCTTCTGCTGATTAGGGATAGCTTAAACAGCTTCAATACTTTTGTTTCTCAGTTCCTTATGCTGAATAGGCTGATGTGGCTGACCAATAGATTGATCATTTTCACATATCTTCACATTCCCCCTAAAATTGCACTGTGGTGAGTCAACCAAGTTCAATTTGCTATACAGGTATTGAAACCTTGCAACTGTAAGACCTTTAGTTAGAATATCTGCTACTTGATGTTCTGTGGGAACGTACCTAGGTTCAATTTCTTTGGATTCTGCCTTCTCTCTAATAAAATATACATCGATCTCAACATGCTTAGTTATAGAGTGGTAAACAGAGCTTTTGAGTTGATGCATTAGCTCTCAAGTTATTATACCAAACACTTTTTCTTAATGATATGCTTTAAATTTTTATAAATATGATTTTATATACAATTGATATGTGGTGAGTGGTAAACACTTTTTGAACGTCTATTGATTTGATTAAGTTCTTTTGTTATATTAAAAACTCTTTTTAATATATATTTAAGTTAATTAATAAACACTCTTTTTATTAATTTTATTAGTAACTTTTGAATTTAAACTTTTTAAATTCAGATGATATTTATTTATTTTATTTTATTTAATTAATGAGATAATCCTATTATCTATTTATTCAAAATAAAAATAAATTATTATCAGTAACTTTTGAATTTAAATTTTTTTAAATTCAAATTTATTTTATTTTATTTAATAAATGAGATAATCCTATTATCTCACTATTTAAAATAAAATATCAACTATTACACTCTTCTTATGACTAATTACATAATTAAATAATCTTATTATTTAATTGTTATAATTGTCATTATTTAATTAATTGAATAATCACTTAACTCAATTACTCTTGACACGTGTCACTTACGTGACACTATTAATTGGACCATCCGATTAATTATACGTGACCCTTGTTACCTAAATGGATCGGGCTAGTAAGGGAACCTAATGGACCCACAATATTTTGAGCTTCGATAATCCTCAGAATCATTAATTAAACTTTTTAATTAATATTCATTGATTATCAACTCCAGTGTTATTCCACTAAAAACCCGAAGCTGCATTCTCTCAACTGCAGACGCTTTTACACAAACCGATATCACTCGGTGTCCATAAATATAGCTATTACATATGGTGCGACCCTCCATAGTAATTCATAATTAGAGCTGGATCATAATGTCCATTATACCCCTCTAATTATATCTATCCTTTAAGCACCGTTGATTATCTCATGAACAATAAATCCAGTTTCCTCACGGAATCAGGAGAGCGCTCATATTGTTCAAGCCCCGAATCAACCCTTAAGGGAACTACTCTCTACTTCTCACAAGAAGGAGTGGATTCCACTATTGTGTACAAACCTTCCCAAGCACAAGCTAAATCGTAATCCCAACATACGGAGAATATTGATCGGGAATAATCATCTGACCTCACCCATGGTATATCAAAGATCACGATCTAATCTGAAAGAGTCGATAAGACACTCAGGATTGAGATCACCCACATATAGCCATCATAAGTTGATGTATATGAATCTCATCGGTAAACGGATCTTGGTGAGAGATTTATATAGATCATGGCCTAGTCCTATATGATCACATCATACAAGGTGCCTCCATTCCCATATCTCCAGATGAATGATTCAGGATAGAATCATCATATAATATAGAATGCACCGCAGCTATAGATTAACTACAAATAAAGTACCCAACTTTATTTGCTATCTATGGATTCTTTAGATTGTACATCTTTTACTGTATCCATATGTAAATGACAATCATATACATAGTACGAGATTACATCTGATAATCTAGGATGTTATAATGCACAAGTTTATATAATATAAATGACACGATAAGAATGAATTAAACTCTTCTTTTATTTATTTATAAAAAACCATTTACAAATGACATATTTAGGGCAAAAACCTCAACAATCTCTCGCTTGCACTAAAGCATATGAGGCATATGACGTAAACTTAGACCTTCTAGGTGACCCGTGAATACATTAGCCAGCAATGTCTTCGTAAATGGATTAGCATGATTGTCTTGTGAGGCTATCTTGGTGACGATCACATCTCCTCTCTGCACTATCTCTCTAATGAGATGATACTTCCTCTCTACATGCTTTCCTCTTTTATGGCTTCTTGGTTATTTGGAATTAGCCACAGCACAACTATTATCACAATAAAATGTGATGGGTTTATCCATATCTGGAACAACTTCCAGATCACTCAAGAACTTGCAAAGCCAAACAGCCTCTTTAGCAGCTTCACAAGCGGCTATATATTCGGCTTCCATGGTAGAGTCAGCAATGCAAGATTGCTTAATACTTCTCCACACAATGGCTCTACCATCTAGGGTGAAAACGAATTCAGACGTGGATTTCCTAAAATCCATGTCTGACTGAAAATCAGAATCCGTGTATCCTAACGGGATCAAATCTTGTCCAGAATACACGAGCATATAGTTTCTCGTTCTCCGAAGATACTTGAGAATGGTCTTGACTGCAACCCAATGATCTAATCCCGGGTTGGACTGGTATCTGCTGAATACTCCCACTGTATAGCAGATATTCGGTCTCGTGCATAACATAGCATACATGAGACTTCCTACTGCAGATGCATAGGGCACACGTCTCATATCCTCAATGTCTTGAGGTGTCTTAGGACATTGTTCCTTAGACAAGTGAACTCCATGCCTAGAAGATAAATTACCTTTCTTGGAGTTTTGCATCGAAAATCGAACAAGAATCTTATCGATATATGATGCCTAAGACAGTGCTATGAGTTTGTTCTTACGATCCCTTATAAGTTGGATCCCTAGAACATAACTCGCCTCTCCCAATCTTTCATTTGGAATTGGCTAGCCAACCAGCCATTGACGTTAGACAATACTCCTACATCATTCCCAATGAGTAGGATGTCATCTATGTATAGGACTAAGAAAACTATCTTTTTGTCAATGATGCGCTTGTATACATAAGGCTCATCAACGTTTTGCTCGAAGCCATATGTTTTGATCTCATCATCAAACCTTATATTCCAAGATCAAGATGCTTGCTTAAGTCCATAAATGGACCTTTGCAGCTTGCAAACGTTTTGCTCTTGATCTGGGGACACAAATCCCTCTAGTTGCATCATATAGATATTTTCGTCAAGATTGCCACTTAAAAATGCAGTCTTGAAGTCCATTTGCCAAATTTCATAATCGAAATAGGCTGCAATGGATAAGAGAATCCGAATAGACTTAAACATGGCAACTGGCGAGAAGGTCTCTTCATAATCGACCCTCTCTTTTTGGATATAACCCTTAACCACTAGCCTTGCCTTGAAGGTCTCTACCTTCCCGTCTACTCATCTCTTTCTCTTGTAGATCCATTTACACCCAATGGGTTTTACCCCATCCGGTAAGTCTACAAGATCCCAGACTGAGTTGGAGTACATAGACTCTATCTCGAGATTCATGGCTTTGAGCCATTCCTCTTTATCAGGATCTTCCATTGCATTCTTAAATGACAATGGGTCATTCACACTATCAGTAGAGATAACACCTTGTTCCTCACCTATAACTAAATAGCATTCAGGTTGTATTACAACCCTCCCACTACGTCTAGGTAATAGTGTATCCCGATTAGGAATTATCTGACTCTCAGATGTTTGTGGATCAACAACTCTTATTGATGGAGTGCTGGTCTCACCAGGCTCCAGTTCATTTAACACAATCTTGGATCAAGGCTTATGGTCACTAATATAGTTGTCCTCAAGAAACGTTACATTTGTCGATACAAACACTTTGCTATCTTCAGGACTATAGAAGTATCCGCTTCTAGTCTCTTTGAAGTATCCTACAAACAGGTAGACTGCAGATTTAGAGTTTAGCTTTCTATTCTTTAGCACATGTGCTGGACACCCCTATATGCGGAAATGTCGCAAACTAACTTTACGACCATTCCATAACTCTATGGGAGTCTTAGGAACAGATTTGGATGGCACTACATTCAAAATGTATGCCGTTGTTTGTAACGTATATCCCCAGAAGGAATTTGGTAATGATAAGAAACTAATCATAGATCTCACCATTTCCATTAGGGTTCTATTTCAAAATATATTTTGTAACGCGTGATACAGATAAAATTTTAAAATCTTATTTCCGCTGCATGACCAGTGAACGAAAAAAACGGTTCCTACAATTGGTATCACGCAGCGAAATTGGGGTTTAAAATTTTTTATACGGATAGCAAAAGCGATCTGTGACCAGTAAAATATTAGAACTATATTTTTGGAACAATAAAAAAAATATATCAAACATATATTTATTTTACATACAGAAAATTGTAATCAATTAAAAGAATGAAAAATAAGGAACATACCAACGTTAGAGGCTCCTTCGTATTTTTTTCTGCAGCTCCTTGTCTGTACCACTACGTCTTCCTTGCTATATCCCGGCACCAGTAACTTGCGTGTAGGCGCGTCACATTGTCAGGAATAGTGAAAAGGTAGAATGAAGAGGAGTTAGAGAGATACTGTATCTCTTCGGTCACTTTATATATATATATCTTACGTAAAAAAAACCTTTGAACATAAAACTGATTTGGTTTTAGCTGTCCTGTTATATTAAAAACTCTTTTTAATATATATTTAAATTATTAAATTAATAAAAAACTTTTTTTAAATTAATTTATCAATAACTTTTGAATTTAAACTCTTTTAAATTCAAATAATATTTATTTATTTTATTTAATAAATGAGATAATCCTATTATCTCTTTATTCAAAATAAAATAAACTATTATCAGACTTTTGAATTTAAACTTTTTAAATTAAAATTTATTTTATTTTATTTAATAAATGAGATACTCCTATTATCTCACTATTCAAAATAAAATATCAACTATCACCCTCCTCTTATGACTAATTACATAATTAAATAATATTATTATTTAATTGTTATAATTGCCATTATTTAATAATTGAATAATCACATTACTCAATTAACTCCTGACACATGTTACTTTCGCAACACTATTAATTAGACCATCCAATTAATTATACGTGACCCTTGTTACCTAAATGGATCAGGCTAGCAAGGAGACCTAATGGACCCATAGTATTTTGAGCTTCGATAATCCTCGGAATCATTAATTAAACTCTTTAATTAACATTCCTTGATTATCAACTCCGGTATTATTCCACTAAAAACTCGAAACTGCATTCTCTCAATTGCAGACACTTTTACACAGACTGATATCACTCGGTGTCCATTGATATAGCTACTACATATGGTGTGACCCTCCACAGTAGTTCATAATTAGAGCTAGGTCATAATATCCGTTATACCCCTCTAATTATATTTATCCTTTAAACACCGTTGATTCTCTAATGAATAATAAATCCAGTTTCCTCACGAAATCAAGAGAGCACTCATATTGTTCAAGCCCCGAATCAACCCTTAAGGGAACTACTCTCTACTTCTCACAAGAAGGAGTGGATTCCACTATTGTGTACAAACCTTCCCAGCCACAAGCCAAATCGCAATCCCAACATACAGAGAATATTGGTCGGAAATAACCATCCGACCTCACCCATGGTATATCAAAGATCACGATCTAACCTGAAGGAGTCGATAAGACACTTAGGATTGAGATCACCCACATATAGCCATCATAAGTTGATGTATATGAATTTCATTGGTAAACGGATCTTGGTGAGAGATTCATATAGATCATGACCTAGTCCTATATGATCACATCATACAAGGTGCCTCCATTCCCATATCTCCATATGAATGATTCAGGATAGAATCATCGTACAATACAGAATGGACCGCAGCTATAGATTAACTACAAATAAAGTACGTAGCTTTATTTGCTATCTATGGACTCTTTAGATTGCACATCTCTTACTGTATCCATCTGTGTATGACAATCATATACACAGTACGAGATTACATCCGACAATTTAGGATGTTATAATGCATAAGTTCATATAATATAAATGACATGATAAGAATGAATTGAACTCTTCTTTTATTTATTTATAAAAAATATTTACAAATTACATCTTTAGGGTAAAAACCCCAACAGATATATGCAACAACTTGAGACATAGACCTGTATTTTGTTGCGATGCTAGATCGGGCAACAACATATTGCTTCTTGGAGCTCCAAGAGATAAGATTACCTCCAAGAAATAGACAATTCCCACTTGTGGACCTCCTATCATCTAGACAGGTTGGCCAGTCAGCATCCGAGAAGGCTTCAAGAGCAAAAGCAGCTTCAAGTTTGAACCATAACCCTTTAGAGATAGTGTCTTTAAGATATCTAAGCACTCTTTTACAAGCTATCCAATGTACTTGAGTAGGAGCAACAAGAAATTGGCTTAGTTTATTTACAATAAAAGAGATATCTGGCCTAATATGAGAAAGATGTTGGAGAACACCTATCACACTCCTATACAGTATTGCATCTGGAAAAGCTTCACCTGCAGCCAATGTTAGTTTACTACCTACACTTATTGGTGCATCACAAGGTTTACAATCCATCATATTAGTTTTGTTTAGATGCTCACCAATATATTTGGATTGGGTAAGGAATAGACCTGAATCATTTCGGTAAACTTCAAAGCTTAAGAAGTAGCTAACAGACCCCTTATTTTTAAGAGCAAAATTGGCATGCAACTTGTTGATCAAATTCTGTGTTTAAGTGGGATAATTTCATGTTATTAGTATATCATCAACATATACTAATGGGAATATAATTTTGAAGCCTTCCCTGGGACAAATAAAGAAATATCTGAGGCAGAACAAGAGGGCTGCTTTTAGCTTGTGGAACCAGCACCTAGGTGTTTGCTTAAGCCCATAGAGTGCTTTGTTGAGCTTGCACACAAAAGAATGTTGACTTAGACTCTCAAAGACATCAGGTTGCTTCATGTAGACCACCTCATTAAGGTCTCCATTGAGAAAAACATGTTGTTGTCAACTTGCTTGATGTCCCAACATTTCAAAACAGCAATGATGAACATAACCCTAATAGTGGCAGCCTTCACCACAGGGCTTAAAGTCTCATCAAAGTTAAGGCTTGGTGTTTGGTGGAAGCCCTTAGCAACCAACCTAGCCTTATGTTTGAGAATTGTTCCGTTTGGGTTGTATTTGATTCTAAAACCCCACTTACAACCAATAGTATTCATGTCACTAGAAGAAGGTACCAAAGACTATGTTTTATTTCTCATAAGGGCTAAGTACCCATCCCTCATTGCTTGCAGCCAATCAGAGTTGTTCATAGCTTCCTTAATAGTTATAGGCTATGATTGAGCTAAATAGACTGTTGGAAGAGTCCGCGCAGAGGTATACACTTTTGGATTGAAGATGCTAACTTTTGACCTTATTAGATGGAGTATAACAAGCAGATGTGTGTTGACCAAACTCTCCTAAGTTTATTAGGCTATGATTGCAAGTTAGAGTAACTGAACCAACTTGATTTTGCATTCTTCTTATTTTGTTACTCAACTGCTTTTGCTGATCAGGGATAGCTTGAGTAGCTTCTATACTTTTGTTCCTCAGTTCCTTATGCTGAAGAGGCTGATGTGGTTGATCAAGAGATTGATCATTTTCACATATCTTTACAAAACGAATTGGGTTGGGCTGCTTTCATGCTAAAAGTGGCGAAGGCCAAGAATCACAGAATCAAGCAACCATATATATATATAACTAATAGATCATTTTTAGCTTTGTTAGCAACAGAACATGCAATTAAGATCATGCTTGATTTTGATCAGTTGATTCAATTTATGACATTTTAAGACATCATCAATCAGATGAGGATAACAAATAATTTCTCAAATGAATTGGTGGTGGCGGTGTACTTCTGCATTAATGGATCAAGAATGAGCTATTGTGAAACGTGAAACAAGTGTTAGGTATAAGGACCACAAAGTCAAACAACTTAAGGTACAACTAATGCACCCACGCACGTTATCTCCAAACTAGGAATTGTGAAGAGAATCGCCCGGCAAAAAAATCTACATGCATCCTCCTTTTCGATCGTATCACGTGATCATGAATTTTCTGTCAAATTTTCCCTTTCTTTAAATGTACATGATAATAATTATTATTATAATCGTAAACCCCTTATATATAAGATCAATTTAGTACTGCTGCAACAAAATATGCATGATTTTACTATTTCCTTGAAATATCAGTATTGTCATGTCTACATTTTTCATGAATCAACCCATTTTTCTTATACACTAGGTACAACTTTTGAAGTGCCATTCATACTCCATGGTCATATAACTAATATAGTTCTACATTAGTTAATGAAGTGTACACAAGAAGTTGAGCTGAAACATTGAAAAACAGATCTCTCAATAGTTTTGGTGTTCCTATATATTTTTAAGCCCAAAAGCAGAAAGCAGAATCTTGCAACTTGTATCCAAAGTGCTTTTTTGTCAGTGGAGGAATAAAACCAAATGAGCCCATTAAAAACATTTTCCAACCCTAAAGTTGGTTCAATATTATTTATTAAATTTGATTACGTACGAAACGGGTTAATAATATTTTAATTTATTTTTTTTAATAAATTATCTCTGATGCTACCACGTCGCCATTTCACTGGCATCTTCCATTCAAAAACAAGAAAAAAGAATAGAAAGCATCGAAATTCGAACACAAGAACAGTAGATGTTGCCAGGAGAATACGGTTTCTTGTTGTTTACAGATACCCTTTCTCGCTTAATTTGATTCTTTTCTTCATTCTCACAACACAAAGCAGCTGGCTGGCTTTTAGATATCGATCGTATCATATCTTCATTACTGGCATGCAACTTACTCTCTAGTATTTCTTCCAATATCACCTTTAAAAGATAGAGAGATAGAAAGAGTGTCTGGATCAGGTGCAGTGAGTTTTGTAGAGAGAGAGAGAGAGAGAGATGGCTGACTGGGGGCCGGTGGTGATTGCGGTGGTGCTGTTCGTGCTGTTGAGTCCGGGTTTGTTGTTCCAGTTACCGGGAAAGTCGAGGGTGGTTGAGTTCGGGAACATGCAGACAAGTGGTTTGTCGATTCTGGTCCACACCATCATCTTCTTTGGCCTCATCACTATCTTCCTCATCGCCATAGGTGTCCACATCTACACTGGATAATAAAATATTATATATATATATATATATATATATCATCATCTCTGGTTTCTTGCATGCATGATTATTTACTACTGCTAATTAATGATGATTGTATAATTTTCCATTTGTTTCGTTGTCTGTGTTTTGGTTTTGCTTTACCATAAGCTCATTCTTGAAGTTTCAGCAGAATTATCAATCTCTTGGGAGATAAAATAGTAAACTGTAATTTTGTGTGGTGTTGTCTATGTGTTGATTGTTATCAGTTTCCAACTGGCTTAGGTTCCAATGAGTTAGCACATTGCAGTCTCTCTGAATATAACTCTTATGTTAAAATTCCGAATTTAAATTCCTCATTTCTTTTGGAATTGTCTGATTTAATTTGAATCCGAGTTGAATCTAAACTCGGTCCGAAAAATCGCAATCAGATTTGAATTCGTCCGATTCAATTTGAATTCAAGTCGAATCTGAACTCGGTCCGAAAAAATTGCATTCAGATTCTAATTGTCCGATTCAATTTGAATTCAAGTCGAATTTGAACTCGGTCCCAAAAATTGGACAAAATAAAACCGGGTTCATTAAAAAAGTTCCTTCGGATAATAATTTTAATTTAAAATTTTGATTTCTTGGGATTTATTTTATTAAGTAAATGCGATAGCTATAGCGTGTGCGTGCTTTATACGGTAAATGGAGCTTGAATTGGGCAATGAAGTGCTTGCCAATTAATTTTTGCTTATAAAATATCCTCGGCTTTGGCTTTAAGTTAATTATTAAAGTGATAATATACTAGCTTAAAAAAAAAAAAAAAACTCTCATTGTTAGACTTTAGACACGTAGTTGTATTTCACTGTCACGTGTGCAGCTGGCAGTGACACACTTGTCTCTTTCACAATTATACAATAAGCATTACGATGAAAAGTTACATTAAATAAATAGAATCATAGACCAACAAGACAAGTTAACACATAACGCCAGAGAAAATCGATCAATTAAATCCCATATGAGTAAGCAAAATCACCAAAGAAAATCGATAAAAAATAAAAACGATATTCGAATTTCCCATGTAGTATAATAATATGCTAACAAAGTATAATTTTTTTAAAATTAACAATTATAAAATTAATAATCTATTAAAATTTATTGAAATTAATCATTAAATTTTATTTTAAATATTCACCCTCATAATATGGGGGAAAGCATAGTTAGGACAACATAATCATACTTATAAGATATAATAAGTAAGCATCGACAAATTTTTTTTAAAATTTAATAAGTAATTATTAATTTAGTCCATAACTTTTAAGAAATTATTAATTTTCTTTACGCAGTCTTTTTTATTAGTATTCTTGGACCCTAACTTTATGAATCTATATGAATATGGTCCTTGTGAGTCAACCGTTTGTTGAACTTAACGGTTTCAGGGATAGTTTTATCTTTCAACCTATCATGGGTCAACAGTAAATTTTAGTGAAATGATATAACTACCCTTAGTTAAAAAAAATTAAAATTTTTTTTAAAAAAAAATGGATCTCCACCGTCCATCAAGATTGATGGACGGTGGAGATTATTAAATTGAAATTTTTTTATAAAAAAAATTTATGAATGAAGAATTAAAAAAATTATTGTTAAGGGAGATCCAATCTCTAGATTGGATATTGTAGTAGCCTAAATCTGTCAGGCCCAAATACAAGCGAAGATCCGGCCCAGAAGCCTAAATTGACCAGGCCCAGAGCCAAAAATGGTCAAACTACTTGGTCCAATCTCCTTGGTAAAAAATGGTCAAACCATATAAACCTATTACCTTCGTCGCACGACGACCCAGCTATGATCACTATACGGTGGTCCAAAAAAAAGATAATCACATGAATCCATGATGATCACACCTCGAGAACCCTCGTGTCGAACGATACACTCGACAATCCTCACATCAATCCAACAGGGAAGTAACTCCTCAACATACACACTCGGGAAGCTCCTATGTCGCACGACATGTTACCATTATCGTTTCGGGTCAATGTTCAGTCGATATGTCGCACGACATAGAATCATAATTGTCTCAGGACAATAGTCAAATCAACATGTCGCACGACAGGTCGTAACTTGTGACCTTAAATGCAGGTCGTGCGACCACTGTTTGTGTTATAGTGGAGTTGCTAGTTCATGTGTGTTGAAATCCGTGAACGCGAGAATGTCGAGAAAACTTCAAACATGTAGTGGTGAATTACTTGCGACTTACATCTGTTGTGTGACTTACACCGATTCTTGTTTTTATGATATTGATTTTCCCCCAGTGGAAGTGTGAAACTTTATAGTTTCATGCGTCAACTGTTATTCATTTTTGTCGTGCGACATTAGACCTTGAAAGAAGATTGTGCGTTTAGTTATAACTTTGTAGTGGAGATGTGGCATGAATCGAAAAACCTTGAGTGTGGGAATGTCGAGTGACGCCAACCGGTATAAAAGAATCCAATGGCCCTCCGATGCCTAAGTTAGTTCTATGTCGTAGGATGATAAAATTAAAAAAGAAAAAAAAATAGGTTTTTAGAAATGATACTGTTTTAGATGGCATGCGTTCCAACTGTTGCTGATCTCTATGCCATCTATACGTCGTAGTATATAGGCTGTTGACTCCATTTCTTGATAAAAAATGGGCCTTCATTAGTACCTTTCTTTACCTTATTTTGTCCCATTCGCTGGTATTTATCGGATCTTTTGATGGCTTTCTTTGAGTGTGCAGGTCATTAAGTTCTTGCGAAGAATTTGGTTGATTTCAGTCAAAAATGTGAAAACGTCTCGCCAATTGAGCAAAGTCCTTTAGAGCAAAGGCAGAGAGACTCGCGACTTAACTCGCGACGACAAAATAACCTGTGCAATCCAGAGACACACGCGACTTGCTCGCGAGTTGACAAGGCGAAGGCAAACAATTCAGCTGAAACTCGAGACTCACGCGACTTAACTCGCGACTCGCTCTCTAGTTGCCAAGTTGCGAAGGCAAATTTCACACGACTCTAGAGGCAGTGTGACTACCAAGTCGCGAGCGTGGCTGGGATGCCCTATTCGGCCTATTACAAAAGGAAAGCTTGAGAGAAAATAAAGGAGTTCGGTTAGGGTTCTAAAAATTCGACCAAGAGGAGACAAAGGGAGAGAAGATGAGGCAAATAGGGAAGAAGAAGAGCACCTTGGAGACTATAGGGTTTGGATTCAATCCTTGAGCCAAAATCTCACCATCAAGCTTGGATTTGGAGAAAGTGGAAGCTAGACGAATTCGCAACAGGAGGAGGACGAGAGTTCATCGCACCTAGAGTTTTTCTATTTCTTTCCTTTTTTATTTTCTTGCTTGTAACTTTCTTTATTAATTAGAAAAAAATATGCGTGGATGTAAATATTTGATTATGACTTAAACTTATAAGTTAGGGTTTTGATGAATCATTTTTCTTAATAGTTGAATGGATTGATTGTCTAATTTATTGTGATTGATTATTATTTGTTGAGTGATGTTATGAATCTTAATGCTTCTGAAT
This sequence comes from Xanthoceras sorbifolium, assembly GCA_003430845.1. Lineage (NCBI taxonomy): Eukaryota > Viridiplantae > Streptophyta > Magnoliopsida > Sapindales > Sapindaceae > Xanthoceras > Xanthoceras sorbifolium. Next base: position 13,266,673 of record CM010621.1, read on the forward strand.
GTAATGGCCTGCATTTAGTTGATTTTATGGTTGTGTGTTATGAACTAAGAGGTGACACCCACAACGTGCTTGATGTAATGTCCACCATAAGTAGAATTAGATATAGATATGCTAATTTACTTGTGTGATCATTATATGTGTTTATGATGCTTAATAAATTGTTATGCATGCAATAATCATCGAGAGATAGATATTGATGTGTAATAATAACTCCGGCATAATTTGAGAAAATATGTTAGTTAAATTAGATAAATACGATCATCAACATTGATAATTAAATTGCAACAATGTGCTTTCGTGAAATTCAATTGGATGGATTAGGTGAATTCAAATACCCTAACTAATATCTCATATTGGTTGTTCACTTTATTTTTATGTTTTTATATTTTTATCTTTTATTTGCCTCTTCCAAACCTTCTGATTATCCAAATAGAGATAGGCTTGATTAATTTTAGTATTCAACGCCTAAATATCCGCTCTTGAAACCAGGAACATGCCTCAACATGACGCAGCTAGCCTTTACATTTGATAGTCGTACGACATAAAGAAAAGAACCACTATATAAACTCTACATACGGATCGAGACACACGTGTCGGACGACATAATATCGTGTCCCTCCATACAACGAAACAACGTCGAAAGGCGATACAGACCCCTTGACTTTTTTCTTAAATCCAAGGAGTTTGGGGGCAAACTGTAGTAGCCAAAATCTATCAGGCGCAAATACAAGCGAGGATACGGCCCAGAAGCCCAAAGTGTATCACAAGACCAGGCCCAGAGCCAAAAATAATCAAACTACTTGGTCCAATCTCCTTAGTCAAAAAATGGTCAAACTACATGGACCTGTTGTCTTGGTCTCGCGAAGACCCAGCTATAATCACTACACGGTGGTCCAAGTAAAGACAATCACATGAAACCACATAAACCAATTGCCTTGATCGCACGGCGACCCAGCTACGATCATTAGTCGTACGACACACTCGACAACCCTTCACATCCATCCAAACAGTAATAGGGAGGTAACTCCACAACGTCCACGCTCGGGAAAGCTCCTATGTTGCACGACATAGTCTCATTATCATCTCGGGTCAATGTTCAGTCGATATGTCACACGACATAGAATCATAATTGTCTCAATACAATTGTCAAAATCACATGTCGCACGACATGGAATCTCCTTAGTTCTGTGGAAGACCAAATTATGATATACTTTAATAATGACGGTCCTACAAGCCATAATTAAAATCTAAATGGCTAAGTCAAAGAATGCATACATAGACTTCCTTGATTTGAGGCAGCAATAAGGGGTAATGATGAAATCCCTCAACGGGCAAAAACATCACCCCCTTTATAAATGAAGGAAAGTTCTCCAAAGAGAAGGGGGCTGATAAACTCACATCCTAAAACCATCAATATTCAGACAACGTTCTCCGGCCATTGTTCGTCATCTCCGATCATCTTCCGATCGTAGCCTGATTAGCCGATCTCACATCTCTTTCGATCAGGAAGATCTCAATCACTGAGATAACAGGAAGTATTACTCACTCATCTCAACTTACTAGCACTCGCTAACTTGACCGTCATAGTGACTTTGGTCGGCACCACCCCGGTGTCCCAGACGTCCTACGGGTCACGTGTGTTCTATCTTTGCAGGTTGTAGTGTCCCGTGTCCCCGAGTGATTTTTGAGGACTACAATGTGAAGGGGACAGCCCTCATCTCATGAATCCACGGGCGACCCATGATTATGTTGTAGGACGACGGACAGTCGAGGATGAGGAAGCGTGTGTTCAGGTTGATTCCTTCCGCGTAGACGGAAAGGACGATATCCCCAATGGTGTTCTTATGTTCTCTGTTGAATCCTACCAATATGGTCGAGCGGCGTACAATGCTACACTCGTCGATGTGCATCTCCTTTAGCGCGCTGAGGAAGAGTACATTTGTTAAGCTCCCGTTGTCCACTAGGATCCTCTTAATCAAGCAGTTTGCTACTGTTAGTGAGATGACCAGCGCCTTGTGGTGGGGGTTGAGCAGGTCTGTGTGCTCGTCACTGCTAAAACTGATTGGATAATTATAAGTCGGGTCCGCCGGATGAGTTTGTCGGACTTCAATACGTCCGGCTTGTCGTGCATAGCGCTTCGCTTCTAAGTAAGTGACTCCATTTACTTCGGATCCGCCAGAGATGACGTTCACAGTCCTCTCATTTTTGGGGGGTTCTGGTGGTGGAATTGAACCAATGTCGCGCGACCTGTCCTTACTCAAAAAAGTCTTCTTACCTTTGTCAATCAGGAATTCCTTGAGGTGACCCTTCTTGAGTAGTTCTGCTACTTCCAATCGTAGTGTGACGCAGTACTCTGTTCGATGGTCGTGGTCGCCATGAAATTCGCACCACTTAGAGCTGTCCCTCTGACCCGGCAGGCTCATCATCTTGTCTGACCACCTAACTGATCCACCCATTCTTTTGAGGATGGCGATTACCTCTGCTAGTTTGCTGCTCAAATTATATTCTGGCAATCTGTTCTTTGGCCGATCGAACGGTCTTGGGGCTCTGTCATCACGACGGCGTTCGTATCTTATTCGGCCGTCCTTTCGGGGTATTGTCGGGTATGACTCGACACGTCTGTCCTTTATTCGTTGTTCGACCCTCCTACTCGACCTGTCTTTCATGCCATTCGCTCTGTTAGGTTTATAGTTCACTTCATCTTCTTCTCACTTTATATGTGCCCATGCCTTGGCCAAGACGTCTTCCACCAACTTGTAAGGGTTCTTGGTGAGCTCATTGTATAGGTCGGAATTATAGAGCAGGCCCTTGGGGAAGGCTGATATGGCCATCGCCTGGTTGCAATGAGGCATGAAAACCTTTTCGTTGTTAAATCGACCTACAAAGTCGCGTAGGCATTCACCTCTCCTTTGGCTGATTGTGTAGAGGTCGTCGGATTATTTTTCCAACTTTCGGCTGCTAGCAAACTGCTCTACAAAGGTGTCCGTGAGTTGGACGAAAGAGTTGATGGAAACATTGGCGAGGTTGGTGTACCACTGCAGGGCTGGCCCTACAAGGCTCGAGCCGAAGCCTTTGCACATGCATGCTTCCCTTAAGTCTCGTGGGATGGCAGCAGTGAACATTCGTTATCGATACTGCGCAATGTGGTCATCGGGATCTGTCGTCCCGTCGTACTGCTTCATACCGGGGAAGTTAAACTTTCTTGGCATCTCCACCAGCGCTATCGCGTCGACGAATGGAGAGTCGGCAAAGCTATTGGCTGCGCTTTTCTTTATAGGAGCAGGCATTCCTGGAATACGTTGGATGAGTGCTTTCATCTCCGCAAACCTTCGTGCCAAGTCGGGGTTAGCCAATATTGGTTCAAGATTTATTAGGTTCGAGTTCGACAGGGTTGAATACGAAGGACCCGATGGCGTTCCCTGTAGTGGGAGGGTTTGTTAGGTTGAACTAACGTTGCCATTGGGGGTGGAGATAGGTGGCACCTCTTCTACTGTCCTTCCCATGCCCTCCGATCGATGCCTACCTGTCCCGTTCGATGGGTTGACTGCCGGATGTCGTGCGACAGTGTGCGCTCTGTCTGCAGTTCGAACTTTAGGCTCCGTACCTGCAAGGATTGGGTCGAGGTCGCCTGTCGTGGTACCTTATTCGTCTGGGCGAACTAGCGTGTAGTAGGTAGTGTGGGTGATTTGATCAAACGACACAGGCTAGGACGTCGAAGCGTCTCCAAATGCGCGAACAACACAGGCTAGGACGTCGAGCGCTTGGAGCCTCTGAGTGTTCTCTGCATCTGGGATATGAGGAGTTGGACCCTAACCTCCATCGTGTCGTGATAAAAATCGTCGGACGACATAGTAGGATTCACAGCGCTCTACCTTTGTTTGTTCAAGGATCGTTGTGCCCCACGGTGGGTGCCAAATTGTAGTCCTCAAAAATTGGTCGGGGACACGGGGCACTACAACCTGCAAAGATAGAACACACGTGACCCGTAGAACGTCTGGGAAACCGGGGTGGTGCCGACCAAAGTCACTCTGACGGTCAAGTTAGCGAGTGATAGTAAGTAGATAATGGTTGTAAGTTGAGATGAGTGAATAATACTTCTTGTTATCCTGGTGATTGAGAGCTTCCTGATCGAAGGAGATGTGAGATTGGCTAATTGGGCTACGATCGGAAGATTATCGGAGATGATGAACAATGGCCTGAGAATGTTGTCTGAATATTGATGGTTCTAGAATGTTAGTTTTTCAGTCCTCTTCTCTTTGGAGAACTATGCTTCATTTATAGGGGGTGATGTTTTTGCCCGTTGAGGGATTTCATCATTACCCCCCTCCCCCCACCTTGCTACCTTAAATCAAGGAAGTTTATGGATGTTTTCTTTGACTTAGCCGTTTAGATTTTAATTATGGCTTGTAAGACCGTCATTATTAAAGTAGATCATGATTTGGTCTCCCACAGAACCAAGGAGATTCCATGTCGTGCGACATGTGGTTTTGACAATTGTCCTGAGACAATTATGATTCTATGTCGTACAACATGTCGACTGAACATTGACCCGAGATGATAATGATACTATGTTGTGCGACATAGGAGCTTTCCCCAGGGTGGACGTTGTGGAGTTACCTTCCTATTACAGTTTGGATGGATGTGAAGGGTTGTTGAGTGTGTCGTACGACTACCGTGTAGTGATCATAGCTGGCTCGTCGTGCGATCAAGGCAATTGGTTTATGTGGCTTCATGTGATTGTCTTTACTTGGACCACTGTGTAGTGATCATAGCTGGGTCTTCGTGTGACCAAGACAACAGGTCCATGTAGTTTGACCATTTTTTAACTAAGGAGATTGGGCCAAGTAGTTTGATTATTTTTGGCTCTGGGCTTGGTCTTGTGATACACTTTGGGCTTCTAGGCCGGATCCTCACTTGTATTTGGGCCTGACAGACTTTGGCTACTACAGACATATCGCCAGGTCATCTGTTTTCCTACTAAATGGGGGGTCCACGAGATCCGAGGGCAGCAGAAGACCTCGCAAGACTGCTACCAAAGCACTCTAAAAACCAGGCCGTCCGACTTATAGCAATTACAGAACGCAAGCACCGCAACCAACAAAGACGGACCAGAAATGGAAGAGCTCGACGAAGTATACTTACATCCGAGCTTCCCAGACCACAAAGTTAGTATCGGCTCCCGCCTCCCACAAAATATCAGAACGAAGTTAATCAGCTTCTTGACGGCCCGACACGACAGCTTCGCATGGTCGCACGCTGACATGACTGGCATTAACCTGGAAGTCCTAGTGCATAAGCTACAGGTCGACCCAGATTACCCGTCCGTAAAACAAAAAAGAAGGAAGTTCGCGCCCGAACACAACAAAGTTATCAACGAGGAGATCCAAAAGCTAATCGACATTGGTTCGGTGAGAGAATTGAACTACCCAGACTGGCTTGCGAACGTAGTAGTAGTGAAAAAGAACAATGGGAAATGGCGAGTTTGCATCGACTTCACAGACCTCAATAAGGCCTGTCCCAAGGATTCTTTCCATTTGCCACACATCGACATGATGGTGGACGCTACAGCGGGCCACAAACTATTGAGCTTCATGGATGCATTCTTCCGCTACAACCAAATCCTCATGCATCCGGACGACTAGGAAAAAATTTCTTTCATCACGGAGCGCGACATTTTTTGCTACAAAGTGATGCCCTATAGCCTCAAAAACGCCGGGGTAACCTACCAAAAGTTGGTCAACAAAATATTCGCAAGTATGCTCTGACAGACCATGGAGGTCTACATCGACGACATGCTGGTAAAATCCTTGGTAGCGGATCAACACCTCGACCACCTTCGACAGTCGTTCGACATTATTGACAAGTACGGGATGAAGCTTAATTCAACCAAGTGTTCCTTTGAAGTTTCATCAAGAACGTTCCTTGGCTATTTGGTAACCAAGAGGGGCGTCGAGGCCAACCCAGATCAAATCCAATCAATCATGGATTTGAGGCCCCCCAAAATCATCAAAGATATACAGAAGCTGACCAGGCGACGCGCGGCCCTCAACCGCTTCATCTTAAAGTTGTCCGAAAAATGCAAGCCTTTCTTTGACGTTCTAAGGAAGAGTAACTCGTTTGATTGGAATCAAACAAGAGAAGATGCATTCCAAAACATTAAGCGATACCTAGCAGACCCTCCCCTCCTATCCAAACCTAAGGAATGAGAGACACTTCTACTCTACCTCACTGTATTCGAAACGGCCGTTAGCGCAGTACTAGTAAGAGAGAAAGATGGCAAACAACTCCCCGTATACTACATCAGCAAGACCTTACTCGACGCGGAAACAAGGTCCACTCAACTCGAGAAACTGGCCCTTGCGCTAGTTACAGCCGCGAGGAAATTGAGGTCGTACTTCCAATGCTATACCATCAACGTCCTCTCTACTTTTCCCTTGAAAAACATCCTACATAAGCCCGAACTTTCCAATCGACTAGTAAAGTGGGCCGTAGAGCTAAGCGAGTACGATGTCAACTACCAACCTCACACGGCGATTAAATCACAAGCGCTGGCAGACTTCATAGCGGATTTCACACCGGGAATCCTACAACAAGCGGAGGAAGAACTTTGCACCATATCGTGCGACATACCTAAGGAGGATTGGACTTTGGTAGTCGACGGATCAAGTAAGGCCAGGGCAGTGGACTAGGAGTAGTACTTACCTCATCTAAGGGACACGTCATCGAATGATCCATCCGGTGTGGATTCAAAACCACTAACAACAAAGCCGAATATGAGGCCCTCATAGCCAGACTCACCTTGGCAAAGAACTTACATGTCAAACGGATAAAGATACGTAGTGACTCCCAATTAATTGTAAGACAATTGCAAGGGTCCTACCAAGCTCGAGACTTGAAAATATCGGCTTACTTGACCTTGGTGAAAGAACTATAAGCCTCGTTCGAGTCGTTCAACATCGAACAAGTACCAAGATCAGAAAATACACATGCCGACGCACTCGCCAACCTCGGTTCCGCACTAGATACAACAGTTGAGCGGACCATCCCCATAGTTTTCATCCAATGGTCAGCTGTGTGGAAGCCGGCAAAACTTGAAATCGAACCAATTTCGGACGAACCGACTTGGATAACTCCGATCTACGACTACATGATGAACGACGCCCTCCCATCTGACAAGGTCGAAGCATGAAGAGTCAAGGTGAAGGTAGCCCGATTTTCCATAATAGAAGGTCGACTTTACAATAGGTCCTACTCCAGACCCTACCTTAAATGTGTCAACCCAATTGAGGCTCAGCAAATACTCAAGGACTTGCACGAAGGGTAATGTGGAAATCACTCAGCAGGGAGAAGCCTGGCCAATAGAGCAATCACGGCAGGATACTATTGGCCAACAATGTGATCCGAGTCGCATGACCTCGTCAAGCGGTGTGACCCATGCCAGCGCTTCGCCCACGTTTCGCATCAGCACCCGGAGCAACTTCACCCTATCTCAGCATCATGGCCTTTGATGAAGTGGCGGATGAACATAGTAGGAAAGATGCCAGTCGCTACTGGAGGAAAGGTCTACATGCTGGCCGTAACCGAGTCATATGCGAGAGTTAAAGACTCCGAAGTAAAAAACTTCACCTACAAGAATGTTATATGCCGTTACGGAGTCCCAACAGAGATAGTCACTGACAATGGTTCACAATTCCTATCGTACGACTTCCAGGACTTTTGCGATAGGTGGAAGATCAAACTAAGCTATTCAAGCCCAAGATATTGTCAAGCCAACGGCCAAGCAGAATCCACCAACAAAACGATCATATCCACCCTCAAGAAGCGACTCAACCAATACAAAGGGAAATGGGCCGACAAGCAACAAGGTGTGCTATGGTCTTACCGTACGACGGTCAGAACGTCAACGGGGAAACGCTATTCTCCCTAACCTATAGCTCGAAGGCCGTAATAGAAAAACTGAGTTGATTGATTACCCTTCTTACAGAGTACAACATGCAACCGAAGATATAAAAAAATAAAGAATTACTCAACAAACTCGACAAAATCGACGAGCGTCGTGACAAGGCCGCAATCAGATTGGCAATATATAAGTAAAGAGTCGACCGACATTATAACAGGAACATTCGTCTCAAAACGTTCAATATTGGAGATTGGGTCCTTCGTCGCGTCTTCCAAAACACAAAGGAAAAAGGAGCAGGTAAACTCGGTCCTACGTGGGAGGGACTATACCAAATCACCAAAGTAGTTGGACTTGGAACCTACAAACTACGATGCACAGATAGCATGGAGATCAGCAATAGTTGGAACACATGCTATCTAAAACAGTATCATTTCTAAAAACATACTTTTTTCTTTTTTAATTTTGTCATCCTACGACATGGAACTAACTTAGGCATCGAAGGGCCGTTGGTAAATCCAACGGTCAACCCTAACTCTTTTATACAGGTTAGCGTCACTCGACATTCATGCACTCAAGGTTTTTTGACTCATGCCATATCTCCACTACAAAGTTATAACTAAACGCACAACCTGCTTTCAAGGTCTAATGTCGCACAATAAAAATGAATAACAGTTGACGCATGAAACTATAAAGTTTCACACTTCAACTGGGAGGAAATTGTAGTCCTCAAAAATCGCTCGGGGACACAGGGCACTACAACCTGCAAAGGTAGAACGCACGTGACTCGCAGGACGTTTGGGACACCGGGGTGGTGCCAGCTAAAGTCACTCCGACGGTCAAGTTAGCGAATGCTAATAAGTATGTAATGCTCGTAAATGGAGGTGAGTGAGTAATACTTCTTGTTATCTTGGCGATTGAGGTCTCCTTGGTCGAAGGAGATGTAAGATCGGCTCATCGAGGTACAATCGGAAGGTTATCGGAGAAGATGAACAATGGCTGGAGGGTGTTGTCTGAATGTAGATAGCTCTCAGATCTCCGTTTTCGGTCCCCTCTCTCTGAAGAATTATCCTTCATTTATAGGGGCATGATGCTTCTGCCCGTTTGAGGGATTTCATCATTACCTCTCCTTGCTGTCTTCCACCAAGGAAGTTTGTGGATGCTTCTTTTGATCTGGTCGTTATAGATTGTAATTATGGTTTTGTAGGACCGTCTTTAAAGTAGATCATGATTTGGTCTCTCACAAAACCAAAGAGATTCTATGTCGTATGACATGTAGGTTTGTCAATTTGGACAATCATGATTGTATGTCGTACGATATGCTGATTTGGACGTCGACCTGAGATGATTATGTCGTGCGACGTAGGAGTTCTTCCAAGCATGGACACTGAGTTATCTCCCTTATTGCTACTTGGTTGTGTGGGGTATCAAGTGTATGTCGTACTATATGAAGGACTTAAACCGAGTGTATGTCGTACTACATGAATGTCTCACATCGAGTGTATGTCGTACTACAAGAATGTCGTATTTGACTCTGGGCCTGGTCTTTGAGATATACTTTGGGCTTGACATATTTTGGCTACTACAGAAATCAATATCATAAAAATAAGAATCGGTGTAAGTTGCACAACAGATGTAAGTCGCACAGTAATTCACCGCTACATGTTTGAAGTTTTCTCGACATTCCTACGTTCACGGATTTCGACACACATCAACCAGCAACTCCACTATAACACAAACATTGGTCGCACGACCTGCATTTAAGGTCACAAGTTACGACCTGCATTTAAGGTCATTGTAACACAAACAGTGGTCGCACGACCTGCATTCAGGGTCATGAGTCACGACCTGCATTCAAGGTCACTATAACACAAACAGTGGTCGCACAACCTGCATTCAAGGTCATGAGTCACGACCTGCATTCAAGGTCACTATAACACAAACAGTGGTCGCACGACCTATATTCAGGGTCATGAGTCACAACCTGCATTCAAGGTCACTATAACACAAATAGTGGTCGCACGACCTGCATTCAAGGGCATGAATCACGACCTGCATTCAAGTTCATAAGTCGCACGATTAAAAACGTATTTACAATTCAAGCATGAAACCCTAGAGGATTATGGAAACACACGACATTCAATAAACCCACTTATATGTTATCTAAGTTATCCTTACTCTATCGTACGACAACGTGACATTTAGTAAACATTCATTGCAAAACGGTATTCTATTAAATGTAAAATTAGAGTTCAAGAAGCCCACGTGGGCAAAAAACTTCAAGTACATAGAAAAAATTAATAAATTCAGATTTTATAGCCCTCTATGGGGAAACACCATCATGTTCTTCTTCAACTTCCGCATCCTCAACCATGGCAGCTGACTGAACGCCGCTCGACTGAGCAGGCAACGCTACAATGGCCGTGCCCTTAAGGGCCGGGTAGACACGACATTCTTTATCAGCCTTCGCCTCGACAGGATGGCTCTTCTCCTTGGCCCCGTATTCATCACCATCATCCTCCTCGTCATCTGGGCGGATCAGCTCCTCGTGGTCGGCGATCCATTTTTCCTCCTCCCATTCGGCCCATGACCTTCCTTGTATTGCCACATCAGATCAGCCCGCGTTTTGACTACTGCATTAAGGACGTCATCCTCAACCTGATCATACATGGCGTCGTACTCCGAATCCTTCACTTTAAGCTGAGCACCCAGCTAGTCGACCTTCCATTGCAAAGGTTTGAGTTTGTCAACCTCCGATTTCAGGTGTTCAAGCTCAAGGGTCGCCTCCGTCGTACGACGGCTAGCCTCATCAGCGATTTTCTTAGCCTCTAAGCTTGCAACCCTCATTTTCTCCACTTCGACTCTTAGGCCTTGGTCACTCGACTTAAGCTCTCTTACCTTCCTCAAGGTCGAACCAAGCTCTTGCTTTGCGTATATATGAGATTGAAGAGCCTACAGAAGAGAATTTCATACTTATAAAATATTACAATATATATATATATATATATATATATTGTAACATCTCTAATTTCGAATAATTAATTTTGAGTATATGAATATAATATTTATGATTTGAGGGGTGGACCAGATGGAGCGGTCCAGAAATAATGCATGAAAGAGAAGGAAAAAGTTGGCAGTGAGTACCGCGACCAGGGATCGCGATGAGCCGTTCGCGGTGAAAAATGGTGATTTTAGACAGTGAGTACCACGACCAGGGATCGCGCTGACTAGCTCGCGATGAAAATGTGGATTTTGGGCAATGAGCAACGCAACCAACGACGTGACCAGGTACCGCGATGGTTGATCGCGATGAAAGCGATGAAATTACTCCAGTGAGTAATGCGACCAGTTGGCGCAACCACAGGTCGCGATGACCGAATTTGTATAAAAAAAAAATAAGCTGGTGGTGAAACTTCTGGAAGAAACTATCCAGAAAATGGAAAGAAAAAGAGAGAAAACGGGAGAAAAAGAGAGAAAGAAAAAGAAAGAAAAAGAAAGAAGAGAGAGAAAGAAGAAGAAGAAGAAGAAGAAGAGAAGAAGAAAAAGAGAAAAGGAAGAAGAAAGGAAGAAAGAAAAGGAAAAGAGGAGGGAGAAAGGAAAAAAGGAAAAAAAAATTCAGAAAGGAAACTGTCGGAAAACGGTATCCAGGTTGGTGTACACTTGTTTCTGAAATCATTTTCGATATGTGTTTTTGATTCAGTAAGTTTGGAAACATAGTTATGGATTTTTATAAACTCGTAATTCGTTTTCGTACGTTGTTGGAATTGTTTGTTGAATATTTTGATATAGTTTCAATGAAATCGTATTCTTTCAAAACCTGATTTATGAATATAGTTTTACAAATATTGTTTGGTTTTCTAATTATTGATTTTGAATGAAATTTATATTCGTTGATTCTTGAAATAAATGAACTAATTTGATAACTAAATTATGGCTCTAATATATGTATAGGGAAATATGGATATAGGAGATTGACATGTCAATTGGGTATATATATAGCAGTACTGCACCGATATTCCTGATGCTTATAATGATGATTTTACGGATACCATTTCCTTAGAAATGCGAAACCGCTTGTGAAATACGGATACCATTTCCTTAGAAATGGGAAACCGACTGTGAGAAAAATACGGATACTATTTCATTCTGAAATAGGAAACCGATTGTTTATATAGGGATACCATTTCATATGAAATGGGAAACCCGACTGTAAACCCCGTAATCCAGTCCTGTAAACCCTGTTATGTGTATCAGGGGCCCAATTAAGAACTAAAAGCCAGAAAATGATGAGGTAATAAAGAAATGTTTTGATATTTAAACCCAAGAACTTTTGAAATACTTTATTTTATATAGTTTCAGTAATTGAAATGTGTTGGTTGTTTTATATATATATATATATATATATATATATATATATATATATATATATATATTTCTAAATTTCTGAATTTAAGATTTATTGTTTTATATTACATTGAAATTTATTTTAGTGTACACCCACTAAGTATTATTGCTTAGCGTGTTGATGTTTATCGCGCGTAAGTAACAGAGATACCGAGGAAGGAAAAGATTGAAGAAAGAGTTGCAGATAGAGATCCAGAGTCACCACATTTTGGGTAGTCATATATTTCTGTATATTACGCATGTATATACAAGAATATGTAAATATGTTATATATTTATGTTTTGTAATTAATTGTTTTATAATTTCTGGTTTTCATTTTCGAAGGATTGTAAATAATGAATTATGAACTATTTTATTTTAAAACTGTTTGGAAAGTCGCACTAAACGGCAGAGTGCGCGTTTGTTTGAGAATTGGATTTTAAAGTGTTTATGAATATATTGATTGAGGTTATTTGAAACAGGTTTTAGAAAATCAGAAAAACATAGGAAACTTTACCGAAATTTTTGAAAATAAATTTTGATGAGCTCACGAGAAATGATTTTAAATTATAAATTATTTGGTTTTCCGATTATAAACAGAATTAAGAAAAGTTTTGAAAACCCGGTAACGCTCCCTGGGTCGATCCAAACGGGTCGGGTCAGGGGGTGTTACATACATACATATACATATATATATATATATATATATATATATATAAATGTACCCCCCACACATATATAAGTCGCACGACATTACCTGACATTGATGGCTAAGTTCCCAGTCAAACGCCTGCGACAAACCTATCTCTTTAAGTCTGCTCTCGTCTTCAGGAAGAAGCGGTCGCTCGACTTGGGGCATGATAGACCCAAAGTCAGAGTAGGCAGAGGCATCTTGTTGAAACGTAAGGTCGACCGATGCCTCGCTGCCAGTGGTAGAATCATCCCTTCTCCGCTTTCTTCCAACGGATCCCATGTCGAGCGCTTCTTTCCGTCGGCTAGGCAGGGGAGGTGGAGGTGGTGGAGTCGTCATCGGCTCAATAGAGCTGCTCAACTTGGTTTTCTTCTTCCCCTTCCTCTTTTCCTTAAGCCTCCTCAAGGTTTCGTCAGCGTCAGGAGTAGCAAAACCTCCAGCCATCAAGTCAACTGCAAAGCGTCGCTCGACGTACGAAATGGGTGTCAGAAACCTTATGTCGTATTGTCGCTCGACATAGTGCCTAACTCTGACAAACTCCACTAAATTTTTTAAAGCTGGGTAAGGTGTACCTGACTCGTTAATTACAGAAAACCTCCACAAATAGCTGGACCTCAGTTTTTCTTCAGAGAAGATCCTTCTCCAACTTCTTTCTTTCGAGTCGTACCACAAGATCTTCGCTGTACTCGTTGCACACGTCAGACCAACTACAACTTGAGGGGCTCCAAGGTTCACTGCAATACAAGGAAGCAAATAAAAAACATTTAGTACAGCACGACAATAAAAACAATGTCAAACGACACGACACGAAAAAATTAATGACCCACCAGCCTTGGACCATGTCGTACGAACAGTCATGTCCTCTACAGGCCATTAGACGAGAAGGCCCCGTGCGAAAAAATACCTATCCTTCCACGAACTTGAAGGGAGTTTTAGAAAAGATTTTGATTATCGTATAATATGCAGAATTGGGTTTCAAAATTTTTTCTTATATTAAAAACCTTTTTCAATCAGGAACGAGTTCCTGTATATACGCAGAAAAAGATTTTAGAAACTACATACCTTTTTCTTGATTTTTTTTTCTTTCTGATTCCTCGATCTACCACCAGATCTTTCGAACTATGACTCAAGGTCTGACAACGTATGTGTGGGCACGTCACGACAAGAGATGGAGGTCACGTGAAAAGAACGCCGGCCGAATCCTACAAAAGAGGAGAGAGTCAGAAAAAACTTTTTTTTTCTCTTTTCTTCTCTCTTTGATGGCCGAATTCTGTTTCTTTTTCACTTGTGTGCTAGGTTAGGTTTTTTTCTAACTATATAACACTTATATAGTAGTCCTTTAGGGTTTTAGTTTGACCAAGTCAAAATAGGATTCCAAATCTTATTTATTTTTAGTCTCCCTAAAGACTTGAACCTGTGACCTTTTAGACTATTAAAATAATCTAATTATTTTAATTCTTTTGTCCTAGTCATTATTTAATCACATGACCTCATATTTAATAAATAGAACTAATAATTATTAATTATTAATTTCTATTATTTTATTAAATATTTAATTAATTAAATAATTACATTATTTAATTATTCTCTTTTATTTAAATCGCATTACTTTCGTAATACTATTAATTGGACCATCCAATTAATCTACCATGACTCTCGTTGCCAACAACCATAAGGGCTAGCAAGGGGACCTAATGGACCCACAGTTTTAAACTCCAATAATACTTAATAATATTAATTAAAACTCTTTAATTAATATTTCACGATTATTAACCTCAGAGTTATTCCACTAAAAACCCGAGGCTGCACTCTCAGAACTGTAGACGTGTTTATACAATCTGAAGTCTCAGTGTCCATTGATATAGCTAATTGCATATAGTGTGATCCTCTACTAATAGTTCATAACTAGAATTGGGTCATAAAGTCCGCTATACTCCTCTAGAAATATCTTTTCCTTTAAGTACCATTGATTCTCCAATGAACAATTAAATCTTGTATTCCTCACGGAAGAAGGAGAGCACTCATAATCGTTCAAGTCCCGAATCAACCCTTAAGGGAACTACTTATCTACTTCAATCAAGAAGGAGTGGATTCCACTATTGTGTTCAAACCTTCCTAGCCACAAGTCAAACCGCAACTCCAAGATACGGAGGTATTGGTCGAGATTCTCATCAATCTCACTCATGGTAAATCAAAAGCCACGATCCAACCTGAAGGAATCGATAAGACACTCAGGATTAAGATCACCTATAAATAGCCATCGTTTATCGATTATATATGAATCTCATCTACTAACGGATCTTGGTGAGAGATTCATATAAATTGTGTCCCAGTCCTATATGATCTCATTATATAAGGTACCTCCATTCTCATTTCAACTACATGAGCGGTCTAGGATAAGACCACTGTACTTTACAGAATGGACCGCAGCAGTAGATCAATCACAAACAAAGTACCCAGCTTTGTTCGCTCTCTACGGACTCTTTAGATTGCACGTCTCAAAATGAATCCTCTATGTATATGACCATCATATACTCATTATAAAATTACATCTTGCAATCTAGGATGTTCTTGCACAATACGAATGTATTACTGAATATAAAACTTTTATAAATTTGAATGATAATCTGAATAATTCTTATTATTGTCTTTAACCATTTACAATTACAAGCTTTAGGGCATAAATCCCAACAGACCTATCATTCGTGGTCAGCGCCGTGATGAGGTGCTGCCTATTTGCCCTGAGGTTCAAATTGTAGCGGCCCTTCTCCGTATCATGCCCCCTCATCGAATAAGTGTAGAACAGGTCCAAGAGTTTGAAAACAATAGACTCCATCATACACAACAGCTTCAACCCCAACAGGATTCTTCAACTATTTGGCATGAGTTGCCCTGGGGCAAGCTCGAAATGGTCCAAAACCTTCCTGAGTAGTCCGACAACCGGTAACCTAAACCCGACCAGCTGGAATTGAAGTTTGTAGAAACAAGTCCATCTTAGGATATCCCGGATCCATAGCTATACCTTATGCACATGCGGTCCTTCTCCTTCAGCACGCTGACTGGATTGACCCAAAGCAAACCCAGTGGTCTACTTGGACCCATAGGGCAGGGACCAGCCACTTCCCCTGGTAGCTCAACAAGAGGGATCCTCAAAGGTATATCATCCATAGTGCGCGACATACCCTCATGACTTCAAACAGTCACGGGGTCGTACGACGAGGATGCCACTGCAACGTCCCTACTCTTTGTCCTCGACTCGCCCCATGAGTCGGATGACAGATCTACAGTGTCATCGTATCCTCGCCCAGAGGTACTGGGAAAACTCTCGTCACCTCTACTCGACATCAGACCTACAAGTTGAACAACAATAGGGAGGGTTAGTAGTCAAATCTAACTAAAGATCCTACATGCCCTACATCAGTTCCTAAGATTGTTGGCGTACACCTAAAAAGATAGTGCGACATGCACTCCCCAGTTACTGTCGTACGACACAGACACTACAAACAATTTCTACCAAATCCTAAGTTGCATTTTTCGATCAACACCAACATTTTTAGAATTTCCTAAAAATCTACTCGAAGAACAGTAAAATACCCAAATAATCGATAATAACAAAACCCAGAAATTGGAGACAAAGGCAAAAGAAAACAAGGAAAACTTACCGGAATACTAAGCGAAGTGCATAAAAGCTCGCCAAAATAGTCACAAAACCAGAAAAAGCGGTCAAAAAATGCCGAAAAAGAGATCGTCGTCTACTGGTTCTTGAGCGAGAAGAAAGAAATAGAGAGACAGAGAGAGAGCAAAAATTGAAAATGGGAGAGAAAGAGAAAATACGGCAATAAAAAGAAAGTCTTATGCTGACGTGTCAGTCTCTTATCGGGCACACACCCCCATAACTGCCATCATTAATCAGACGCGTGCATTTCCCATAAAGGTCACAATTGTTTTGGCACAACTATCGAAAAGCAATTAGAAGGCCAACTGCTCACACCGCCTCTGCCACGACATTGTCGTACAACCATATCAAATCGCAAAGACTGTAATTTGATCTTAAATCTAGGAACATGCCTCAACTCGACCCAACTAGCCTTCACATTTGATAGTCGTACGGCATAAAGATAAGAACCACCATATGAACTCTACATGCGGATCGAGACATACGTGTCGGACGACACAATATCATGTCCTTCCATACGACGTAAAAACGTCGAAGGGCGATACAAACCCGTTGATTTTCTTCTTAAATCTAAGGAGTTTGGGGGTAAACTGTAGTAGTCTAAATCTGTCAGGCCCAAATTGTAACATCCCAAATTTTGAATAATTAATTTTGAACATGTGGATATAAAATATTTGTGAGTTGAGGGGTGTAAACATGTTTATTTTTATGGTTTTCAGGTGGACCAGATGGAACGGTCCAGAAATGATATATGAAGAAAAAGGAGTGAAAAGCTTGGACAGTGTGTACCGCGACCCCTCACCACGACCATAGGTCGCGATGAGCTGCTCGCGGCGAGAAAAATGGAATTTCTTGGCAGTGAGTATCGCGACCAGAGATCGCGATGAGCTGCTCGCGATGAAAAAAATGAAATTCGGGCAGTGAGCAACGCGACCACCAGCGCGACCATGGTATCGCGATGTGTGATCGCGATGAAGATGATGGAGTTGCTCCAGAGAGCAACGCGACCTGGTGGCACGACCACAGGTCGCGACGACCGAAAGTTTATAAAAAAAAATAAGAGACGTGCGAAGTCTCTAGAAAACAGAAAGGAAGAAACCGAGAGAGGGAAAAACAGAAAGGGAGAAAGAGAGAGCAAGAGAGAGACGAAAAGAAAGAAAAGAAGAAGAAGAGAAGAAGAAGAAGAGGAAGGGAAGGAGAGAAGAGAAAGAAGAAGAAAAGAAGAAAGGAAAAGAAAAGAGAAAAAAGAAAGAGAAAGGAAAAAGGAAATCCAGAAGAAAAACTGTGCGAAAAACGAAAACCAGGTTGGTATACACTCGTTTCTGCAACTATTTTTAATATGTATTTTGATTTAGTAAGTTTGGAAATATATTTCTGGATTTTATATACTCGTATTGATTATATATATATATATATATATATATATTCGTATTTCATTTGAGTATATTGTTAAAATTATTAGTGCAATATTCTGAGAATATGAAATTTTGAATCTAAGTGTATATTTCTAAAACCTGATTTACAACTATCGTTTTAAGAATATTGTTGGATTTCTAATTATCGATTTTGATTGAAACTTATAGTTGTTGATTTTCGAATGAAAGGAATTGATTGTGAAAGATTTTCTGTTATTCTCAAATTTTGATAGAATGAACTGGTGAATAATATTGGAAACTGATTTTGAGATAAGAAAATTGTGATTATAGCGAATTTAATGATTTTGATTTTCTGTATTATGTTATTTTATGTATTTATATATTTTCGTATATGGTATTTGATCTATTATGAAAATCTTGTTTTAAAAATAGATTGAGAAAATTTTGATTATTTGAAAGTTGTTTGAAAAGTAAAGAAAATATCTGTAATCTCTGAACTTTGATTTTGGCCCTGATATATATATATATATATATATATATATATATATATATATATATATATATATATATATATATATATATATATATATATATATATATAGGGATATATGGATATAGGAGATTGACATGTCAATTGGGTATATTTAGCAGTACTGCGCTGATATTTCTGTATTGATATCACTCTGTGGATTATTAGCAGTCACCGTTGTGGCCAATCCTTGAGTGAAGCCGTTTCCGACGGGTAGTTCCAGTTGGTTCCGATGTCGGAAATAACATCTATATAGGGATACCATTTCAGCGGGCGGTTCCCGTTGGTTCCGATGCTGAAATGGGAAACCCGACTGTATATTCGGCGGGCAGTTCCTATTGGTTCCGATGCCGAATAACCCGTAATCCAGTCCTGCGAACCCTGTTATATGTATCAAGGGCCCAATGGAGAATTGATAGTTAGAAAATGTTATGGAAAATAAAGAAATGATATTGAAACTGAAACCCAGAAACTTTTGAAATACCACGTTCGTTTTATATCTATATATCTCTTTTTGACATTCTGTATTTAAGTTTCATGGTTTAGTTATATATGTATCTGAATTTCTAAATTTAACATTTAGTGTTTTCAATTATATTGCAATTTGTTTTATATATATTTGTATTTCTGAAATTTTGCCTTAAAACTTTATTACTTATTTATATATATATATATATATATATATATATATATATATTTCTGAATTTACAATCCAGAATTTTATATTGTATTACCATTTATTTTAGAGTGTACACCCACTAAGCAGTATTGCTTAGCGCGTTAGTTTTGTTTCTAACGCGTAGGTAATAGAGATACCGAGGAAGGAAAAGACTGAAGAGGTACCAGCTGCAAAGGAGAGTTCAGAGCCATAGTCACCATCTTCTGGGTAGTTAGTTATATAGATATTTCTGTATAATGTAATTAGATATGCATGCATATACAGAGAATTTGTAAAAGAGTTTTAGAATTATGTTTTGTAAATATGTGCTGTAATTAATTGTTTTATACTTTCTACATTTCATTTTCAAAGGACTGTAATAATGACTTATGAACTGTTTTATTTTAAAAACTGTTTGGTAAGTCGCACTAAACGGCAGAGTGCGCATTGTTTTGAAAGATTTGATATAGAAGTGCTGAAATTATAGTGTTTTGGGAGTTTTATTGAAAACAGGTTTTGGGAAGTCAGAAAAACAGAGGAAACTCTGCCGAAATTTTTGAAAAATAAAGTTTGATGGGCTCACTAGAAAAATGTTTTTAAATTACAAATTGATACGAGTTTCAATGGTTTGAAACGATGAAAAAAAAATATGAATTTAGAAAGTTTTGAAAACCCGGTAGCACTCCCTGGGTCGATCCAGTCGGGTCGGGTCAGGGGGTGTTACACAAATACAAGCAAAGATTCGGTTTAGAAGCCCAAATTGACCAAGCCCAAAGCCAAAAATGGTCAAACTACTTGGCCCAATCTCCTTGGTCAAAAATAGTCAAACCACATGAACCTATTGTCTTGGTCGCACGACAACCCAACTATGATCACTACATAGTGGTTCAAAAAAAAGACAATCACATGAATCCATGATGACCACACCTCGAGAACCCTCGTGTCGTACGATACACTCGACAATCCTCACATCGATCCAATAGGGAAGTAACTCCACAACATCCACACTCGGGAAGCTCCTATGTCGCACGACATGTTACCATTATCGTTTCGGGTCAATGTTCAGTCGACATGTTGCACGACATAGAATTATAATTGTCTCAGGACAATAGTCAAAACAATATGTCGCACGACATGGAATCTCCTTGGAACTGTGGGGGACCAAATCATGATCCACTTTAATAAAGACGGTCCTACAAACCATGATTACAATCTAAACGGCTAAATCAAAGAAAGGATCCATAAACTTCCTTGATTTGAGGCAGCAATAGAAAGGAAATGATGAAATCCCTCAACGGGCAAAAAATATCACCCCCCTATAAATGAAGGACGGTTCTCCAAAAGAAGGGGGCACTGAGAAACTCACATCTTAGAACATCTAATACTCAGACAGTATTCTCCGGCCAATATTCATTATCTTCGATCATCTTCCTATCGTAGCCCGATCAGCCGATCTCACATCTTCTTCGATCAGGAAGATCTCAATCACCAAGTTAACAAGAAGTATTGCTCACTCCTCTCAACTTACAACCATTATCTACTTACTAGCATTCGCTAACTTGACCGTCAGAGTGACTTTGGCCAGTACCACCCCGGTGTCCCAGACGTTCTACGGGTCACGTGCGTTCTATCTTTACAGGTTGTATTGCCCCGTATCCCCGAGCCATTTTTGAGGACTACAGATATCACAACAAAAAAAACAAAATTTGAACCTTCAACGAGACCAGAATTGAGTTCGAAGACGAACCCAGCACTGGGTTTAAAGACAAACCTAGAACTGACTTTGAAGATGGGTTCGTTTTCAATTTTTTTTTGGGACGAACCTAGATCTCTAGCGACAGCGACCTCCATCGCTGGGTTGCTTCATCTCCAGCGATGGAGATCGATCTCCATTGATGGAGATTCAAGCCTTTCATTTTATTTTTTTTTTGTTCTTGGTGGATTAGACCTTCACACCAAGGATAGAAAAAAAAATTGATTTTTTTTTTGTTCTTAGATCTCCACTAAAAAATTCAATATGATCTCTATCATTCATTAATTTTAATGGACAGTAGAGATACATTTAAAAATATTTTAAAATTTTATTTTTTAAAAAATTAATTTAAATTAATCATATTATCCTTCTAATTATTAATAAATTTTTTTAAAATTTAAGGTTAAAATTATAATTTTGACTCATTTAAACAGAATCAAAGGCAAATTAGTCTTTTTACGAATTTTTTGAGGTTTGACCGTTAAAAAATTAGTTAAGAAAATTAAAATGATATATTTTTAAAAAGTTAAGACCTAAAAATATTAATAACCGTAACTGTATTAAAAAATTGATAATTTTTTAAAAATTGGGGATCAAATTAATAGTTTTTTAAATTTATTTTGTATAATTGGTGCCGTTGTGGTCGTGGCAGAATCATAATGCTCTCCTTATCGATTTACAAAAAAGAGGATCGAAGTCTAGAACAGTGGTCTAAAGATAAACATCCACGTGCCACCTTTTCTTTTGAAGACGTCAGCGTTATCTAAACTTAAAATATAGTTTATACAAAGATGGGTATAATATATTCAATCATTCATGCTACTTAGTTAGGTTGTCTTTTTCAAAATTATATTCAAATTTATAATAATTAATACTTGCATACCATCACGTCATTATTTAGAACAATTTAATAATAAGATACTTTTTAAAAAAAATTATATAAAACTTTAAAATATAATAGTCATAATTAAAAAAAAAATTATTCATACATATTAATAAACTAACCCCTATAATAGAGTAGTTGCCACTTTTAATCTCATTCCCCCACCCCCATTAAAATGACAAGTGTATTACTATATTAAAAGAATTTAATCTCAATAAGTGACAATTAAAACAATCGAATTTAAGGAGATATAATTATTATTAATTAGGTTCTAACTTTTAAAAAATTATCAATTTTTTAAAACAGTTTCGTTTATTTAATATTTTTAGACCTTAATTTTTTTTAAAAATATATTAATTTGGTCCTTCTGTGAGTCAACCGTTAGGCGTTAGTCAAACTTAACTGTTCTTGAGTATTTTTATCCTTCAATCTACTCCTAATTAAAAATTTAAAAAAATTAAATAAAAATCTCCACTTTCCATTAATTTTGATGGACAGTAAAAATTATATTGAAATTTTTTTTAAAAAAAAATTATAAAATTAAATTTGTTTCAATTTAATTTTTTTTTTTTTGCTTTTCATAAAAAAAATTGAAAACTTGATGTTCCTAGTGGAGATCCAATACCAAGAACAGCAAAAAAAAAAAAAAAAAAAAAAAATTGAAGTTGAAAATCTAAATTCGTTCTTCAACGAACCTAGATCTGAATTTGTTGCTGGGTTCGTCTTCGAACCAAGAAAATTGGGTTCGTGCCCTTCGTTTTCAATTTTTTTTTTTTTAGGACGAACCCAGGATGAAGATTCAGAATTCCGAGTTTTAAATTTTTTTTTTTTTAACTGTTCTTGTTGGATTGAAACTCCACATTAAGAACAGAAAAAAAAAATTGATTTTTTTTTCTTTGATCGCCATTAAAAATTTTAATATGATCTCCACTGTCCATTAAATCTTAGTGAACGATAAAGATCCATTTAAAAATATTTTTTTTAAGGACATTTAAAAATATTTTAAAATTTTTAGTTAAAAATTAATCTAAAATAATTATACTACATTTTTAATTATTAATAATCCTTTTTAAAATTAAAAATTATAATTATAATTTTAACTTATTTAAATGAATTATAAACTTTGACCGTTAGAAAATTAATTAAAAGAATCAAATTAATATATTTTTAAAAAGTTAAAACCTAAAAATATTAATAAATAAAACTACTTTAAAAAATTAATAAATCTCTAAAAATTAAGAACCAATTAATAATTATAATATTAATTACATAAATGGGTCACTCTGTATTGCCTCTGATATGAGTAGCCATATATCACACAGCAACACGCCTCCCAGCCACCCACCCAACCAAACCAACGAATCCATCTCTCATTTTAAAATCCTTATCGTGATAAGAATCTGCCCCGCCCAAACTCTGCTCATCAAGAGTTTTCCATACCCACTCAGACACAGACTCTCTCACATTTACATACATTATATAATTACACACGTATCCAATTTTTTTAAAAAAAAATTTACAAATGGATCAGAATATTTCAACATTTGGAATTAAATTTTCACCTTCTGATTATCTGTCTAAGAATCTAAAAAAGAAGCTCTGCAACTGCAATTGTACTTGTAAAGCGTTCATTTTCTCTCCTAATTTCAATGTTATTCTTCAACTGCCATCCATCATTGATAAATAATAATAATAATAATAATAATAATAAAGATATAAAAGAAATCCATCACAAGTATGATATTATGCTTGACAGCTTTACAAATAAAAGAAAAAAAAAAGATATGGAGCTGCAAACTTACCAATTTTATAGAAATTGAATATCAAGAAAGAAACTGGGAACAACAGCCCTCCCCCATTTCTTCTCTCGCCGGTAGACAAATCATTACAGCATCAGTACGTTTTTTTTTTTTTTTAAATCCTTCAACAATTTTTAGTATTTCTACTTTAACAAAAGAAGAAGAAATATATCCACATATATCAGTAAACAGTTATCAACATTTTTCTCTCCATCATCAATACTCAAGAAGCAAACTTAAAATCAATTTCTTTTCCCCTGTACGTTTCTAAGAGGAGCAGCACCACTCACCGTAGCATTAGGCACAAACTCGATTTATACGTACATGATCTGTGTATCTTTCCATAACCGCCTTCTTTTCTCACAAAAGCTTCCATGCTGCAGGGATGGAAAAACAAATTAATCATCTATCTTTAATAGGGTAATTAGAAGGGAAAAAAAAAAGGTTGAACAGGAACACAATATAATCGCTGTCCTCTCTCTATGCAATTAATTACTAGCACCCTCACACAAAAGAATACTGGTTAGAGAGCAAGAGAGATCAAAAGACAAAATACACGTCCATGATTTAAAATTTTGTTTCCAGCAATGTTGATTCCTGATTCTGCCTAGATCGGTTGCAAAGAGAGTATTGGCACCAAATCTACCATATATTATCCCTTTAACTATAAGCTCTGATGATGGTCAAGTGTATAAAACAATTTAAAAAATTTAAGCTAAACCTCAGCTGGGACACAGAACCAAACTTCGCAACTATGTTCAAGCTTGGCTCAAGCACTGATGGACCAGATTCATCCAAAGAAGTCACGACACATGGTACGCTTAATTTTAAACGTGAAAATATCTGACCAGCAATTAGGTACATCTTAGAGAATTCACTCAACACGAAGAACAGTGAGTGATTTTGGTTTGCACCGATTAGCCAATACCTTATAAAATCCAGAGTTTCCAAGATACAAGTGACAATGGCCTTTACCTAACTAAATCAAAAACCTCCAATGTAACATCAAACCTTTGCACAGCAGCTAAACAATAAACATGATCATAACAGAACCATGACAGAATAAAGATTTGCTCGACACTATGAGAGGTTATATATAGACTAAAGGATCAAATCATAGGCATTGTAATGATAATTATCTCTTTTCAAAGGAATTCCTAAAATCTCCACTCACATAAGTTTGGCTGCAGAAATATTTAAAGCTTATGTCTCACAAAAAATGAAGAAAACACGAGAAATTATAAGCTATTTGGTTGATTTTTAAGTGTCCTTAAGTTGTAATTCACATCTTCAATTATTTTCTCTAGATTCTAAGTGACTGATCCTAGTCATTTCTTCCATGTTGCCACATAGTTTCATCATCCATCGAAAACAAAGGAAAACAAAGCGGAGAACCCAGGACTTGTAAAATCTTAATACTTTTCCTGTAACTGGAACAATAAACATGTTTTTTGCATCAGGTCAAAAGTTTTCGAAGCCAATTTCAACTCTGATTGAGCACAATTGGATGCGTAACAAAACAAGGATCTTTAAAAACTATATTCAATTACTTTGTTTGATTATGATTCGAATAAACACTTGCGTCACACCAAAACTAAATCGTCAGAACATGATAGACCATCCATGACATATGTCCCCACAACGTAGCATCTTTCTCCCAAAAATAATACCCTTTTTCTGTTATCCAGGAAACCAACAAAAACAAAAGTTTACAATAACATACAAATCAATAATACATACTCGTATCTGGAAAAAAAAAAAAAAAAAACACACCAGATATCGGTAATTATCACATAAAAATGAAAAAATTCGAGCTTAAAAATCGAAATCATACCAGGAATCTCCTTTCTTGGCGAAGAAGGTGGAGCCACAGCGTAACAAAAAATGGATTTGCCCAAAACAGAGATGGCAGAAACAATCCCGGCCACGTAAAACACCATCACCAATCCGAGAACCCATGGCATCAGCATAAAACCTATGAAGAACGTCACGGATCCGCACAACATCAGAGCCAGCGATATCCCCAGCATCAGCGACGCGAATCCCGCCGGAGTGATCTGCGCCAACGTTGACGACGACGGAGGATACCTCCTACTCGTTGTCGTCGTCGAAGACATCAAGGCCGCCGACGACTGATCGGCGTACGGCATCGGCGACGGCGGCGATCGCAGGAGGCTCAGCACCAGCGCCGATAGCTCGTAGAAAACCCTAGACTGTTGATCCTGATGTTGCCGCTGCTGCTGCTGCTGTTGTCTTCTCATCATCTTTGTTTTTTTTTCCCGATAATATTTTCAATCGAATTGAAAATCTTAAACCTAACCCGAGAAAATTCGAGAGGCGAAAAAAAACGTAATTTTTTTTTTTTTGCTAAAAACGAGGCAAATGGATAAACTTGTTAACTGTTATCTGAAACGGTGTGTGATTGGAGAGGAATTGAACTTTATATTACAACTGGAACGTTCTGATAGGCAATGGTTTGTTTGTTTCTAGGGAAAATTCTTCGCGAAACTGAGAGAAAATGACGAGGCTCTGTCTCTGAAAAAAATTTCCCTTTTTTTTTTGGTTCTTTGAAAGATATATATATTGCGATTAAATTCTTTTTTTCTTTTTTCCTTTTTTCTGAAGGTTGCTTTATCTTGAACGAACCAACAAGCAACAACAGATAAATCATTAAACAAATGAAAAGTAAAAAAAGGAAAAGAGTTTGGAATCCGCGCGCGTGTAGGACACTGAAGACGGGTCGGGTTGAGGAGAATGACAGTGCGGCGATCAAGTGGCGGCCGGCTGACGTGGAACCTTATCTTATCGTAGAAAATTGATGACCTCAAGTTTATTAGGCCGCGTTTGAGTGAGCTTTTGAAGCGCGTGGACGAGCTGGTCCTTTTGTAGATAGAGGATAGTTTTGTAATTTCACATGAGCTTTAAAACGAGCTAATTTCCAGGGGTGGATAAGATTATTCATCTAATTTTCTAAATTTGTAGTAAAGCATATTTAAAACTGCCATCAGTTGGTAGTTGAGCTTTAAATATTTATTTTGTGAATTTAAGTTGGATAAATAAATACGGTTATAACTTATAAGTATAATCTGGTGTTAACTACACCCTCAACGAAACTTAGGTTTTGAATTTGATTTTTGCTCCCTCAAATCAAAAATTGTTTTTTTAATAAATAAATAACAATATGATGTCTAAAATCTACATTACATTTTTAAAAAAAAAAATTCTAGAATTATAAAATTAATTATAAATGGATACCTAATATTAATCATTAAACTTGCAGTTGTATCTACTCTCACAATGGTTATAAATACACATAGTGGGATTTAAATCTTACTACTAAGGTAAAAGAGAAGCATACTAACCATATGAGTTATGAGTGGATATGTAAAATATACGTTACAATTAGAAAGTTAAAATAGTTTATTATAAATATTTGACATAGTGGTCACAAATATAATCGGATGATAATCACACCTCTCAATGAAATTGATATCCCAAATTTAAATATCCCTTCTCATGTAAAAAAAAAAATAAATAAATATATTTACATGGAAATGCCTAAATTGTAGCATTTTGTTCTTTTTTGATGTCTATAACCCACTTACAATTATTAGACAATTACAATAGTTGATTGAAAGAATGATTTTAATGTTAAATTAATTAGATACATGTTTGACATTCCAGTGGGTTAGATTGTAATTTGATATGGTTAGTGCCGGTTTGATGTGGGTAATTAACTTAATGGATTGTCTCACTTTTGACATATATATATATATATATTATATGTGGGTTTACCTTAGAGAATTTTTACATAGTATTGTCTTTGTGCGTAAATATTCAGGCGGTGGTTCACAGCGAGCCATAATAGTTTACTTGCTTATATTTATGGACAATTATATATATTCACCATTGTACATGTCTCTTACTATAGACGTATCTATTTAGTATGGGGTGCACTATCTTTGTGGCACCCTATTACAATCAATTCCATTACATGTGGATATATTTAATCACATTCTTTTATTTGTAAAATTATAAAATCAATTCCATTACATGTGGATATATTTAATCACATTCTTTTATTTGTAAAATTATAAAATCATTCAAAATGACTTTATAATATTATAAAGTCGGAACTATGTAGGAAACACGTATAAGATTTTGCACCTATTAATTATTAATATTTTAATATTTATGTACACATTTTTGTCCATGCTTCATGTATGGTATAGTTTGTGGTTCTGGTTTTCCCATGCTTTAAATATGCAAGTCTACGAGACTAGCTATGACAATGCGATACCTCATGGAAAAATTACATAAACTCCCCTAAATTTAGATAAATTAAACGCATCGATAACTTTTATTATAATTATACAAATCTCTTTTATAAATATATTGACCACAATTAAATTTTACGTTTTAGTGACCCTAAATCGAAACATGAGTAAATTTCTTTAGATAATTATTTAATTATTATGTTATTTCTCGATAAAAGTTATTAAATAACTATCTGAATAGCAGTTTGACTGACTTTAAATAAAAAAATGATCATTTAAAGGGTGTAGTGGTTAAAATAAACACGAGGCCCAAAGGGCAAACCCAAGATATAAAAAGCCCAAGCAACATGAGTAAATCCATAAAATCTAAATAGTATCAAACGGGCGAGAGCCCAAACCTTTTAAATACACTTTTTTTATTTAGATATGAATACTAAGGCCCAAGATTTATAAGGGTCCAGTTTAATAAGAACCACATGATCAAAGTCCAATTTAACACCAATCCGGATCCAAGAGACCATAAGATTATTTGAAAACAATTCCAAGTCAAAATGAACGTTGAAGATCCCGAGATACTTTCCTAGGAACGGAGGCACATGGCCACTCCACAATGGGCACCATACAAATAGCATAAAAGAGAGAATGAGGGTTTTGGAAAAGGGTTCGTGCAATCTGACTCTTTAAGGCTCTGGCACCATTTTCACTATTCACAAACTACAATATTGTATTTGCAACTTGCGGCCAACTCTGGTCATTGCTAGACCCCCACTTCGGTCGCCATCTCATTATAATTCCGAACATCGCAATTCATTCATCGTACTCAAGAAGTATTTTTGGTCAATTTGCTCTACTGCTTTACTATATTTGAACCCAATTCACTAACTTGATTGTCGGAGTGTACTTAATAGGTACCACCCTGGTGTTCCTAGCGATCTATCGATCACCTTCTCTCTAGTTTTGCAGGTGTAGTGCATATATCATCATCCTACGTATTTTACGGTCTACAAATGACATTTTGATAAAATCGACAAATGATTCAATAATCACACCATTAAATCAGTTAGTCAATAATTAGTCCATCCATTAATTAACGAATTTTATAGAAAATGTTTATACAATTATAATAAAAGATATCACTATATTTAATATTATCTAAATTACAGGCAACTTTATATAATTTGCCCATATCTCATCAATTCACATCTTTGTAAAGATTTTATTTGAATTAAAAAATGTCGATTTCATAATATAAAATAATCAAAGATTCTTGTAGGTGATTTATTTGACAGCGGAGATTGAGTTGGAGACATATTCGGGCATTGAAAAAAGGAAAGGGGCCAATTTAACTATTCTTACACTGAAAACGAAACGTGTTTATCACGTGCAATGCATGATAAATTTAAGAAGAAATGCAACTGATAATAATAAGTATACGAATTAACAACAAGATATGGACCCCATGTTATCTCTAACTTTTTCTACGTCTTATTTGACAAAACAATGCCTCTTCTATTCATGAAGTGGGATAAAACGAAAGTGAAATATTAATATAGGTAGTTTCCTATAATTATTAATTTTAATTTTTGTGAATTCTTCACTAATAAACTTAAAGTTATTATAGAAATAAATTAACATATGTTCGATAAATCAAACGTTACATTTTATTATTTAACGGATGAAATTTAACGACTAAAATAAAATGAAATGACATGAAGTGCTCATAAATGCATGTGTACACTGTATTTTTAAGAAGCAGATTGTTTAGGGTTTCAATGACTAACCCAACATCATCGGAATAGCTGCAACAGCAGAGTCACGCAAAAGGTTTGTTTTACATGCCAGCCTGAGCTAAATGAGAAGAAGAAGACAAAAAAAAAAAAAGGACATTAAAGAGTGTAATAAATTATGAGACTTTAACCCTATAATCATGAAAATGTTAGGCCATCTCCAACCCACAGCACCAAATTTTGCACCAAAATAGTGCAAAAACAGCATCTTTTTAGAATATTCTTACATCAAATTTTTTTCATCTCCAACCCAATTTGCACCAAATTGGTGCAAACACTATTTTTAAATAATATTCTATACATAGTTCTTTAAATAATATTTATTTATTTATTTAGTATTATAATATTATTATTAAATAATTACATATATTATATAAAAAAAATTAAATACTCAAATTAATTTTTTCTCATTTTTAATATAATATTATTTTAATTATTATTTTTTTCCAACTAATTTTTTTATCCAACTAATTAAATTTGTATTTAATTTTTATCCGCATATTTTTCGAGCGACTGTTTTTTCACCCACTTATTTTTCTACCATTAAATTTTCATCAATTTTAACTGACATATTTTTTCTAGTCAATAATCACATTATCCAAAAATATAAAAAAAAATTCAAATAAAAATATTTCATTAAATAACATGACTTACATAAAACATAAATAAAAGCTGAATAATAATAATTTACTAAACTCTTAAACATTTTCACTATATAATAATTTGGTGAGTTACTATATTGCTCCCACAAATGTTCAATCAATGCATTACGAAGTGAGATGTGAGCCTCTTTGTCTCTAATTTCCCTATGTCGAGCAAGGAATTGTTGAAACCGAGTGTTTTCATCTACTGCCATATCAACTTCAGGGGCCGGTGCTTCTCTCCAATTATCAATGTCTGCATCCACATCACGTTCATCCTCAACGATCATATTGTGCATTATAATGCACGATGACATTATATCATGCAATACATGTTTGTTCCAAAAACGTGCTGGACCTTTCACTATTGCAAACCGTGATTGGAGAACTCCAAATGCACGTTCAACATCCTTCCTGCATGCTTCTTGTTTCATTGCAAATAACCTTTTTTTGGGACCCCGTGGATCGTGAATTGTTTGTACAAGAGTGGATCATTTAGGATATATACCATCGGCTAAATAATACCCAGTGTTGTACTCTTTTCCTTGAATAACATAATGAGCTGGAGGAGCTAAACCTTTAGCGAGGTTTGAGAATAAGTGGGATGCCTCTAACACATTAATGTCATTGTTGGAACCTGGCAAACCAAAATATGCATGCCATATCCAAAGATCATAATCAGCTACAGCTTCAAGAATAATCGTTGGAGATCCGCTGCGTCCGCTGTATTGTCCTGCCCAAGCCGTTGGACAATTTTTCCATTTCCAATGCATACAGTCTAGACTCCCTAGCATTCCTGGAAAACCACGTTTCTCACCTATTTGGAGTAGCCTTGCAACGTCATATGCGTTAGGTGACCTCAAGTAACGCTCCCCAAACACCTCTACAACAGCTCGACAAAATCTCTTCATACTTTCAATTGCTGTAGACTCCCCAATTTTAATGTATTCATCAGTTGAATCTGCTGGTACACCATACGCCAACATTCGAAACACAGATGTGATCTTTTGCAAACTTGATAGTCCAAGTCTACCTAGTCCGTCCCTTCGTTGCACGAAATAGTTGTCATGACGTTCGACTTCGTTAGCAATACGGAGGAATAAACTTCGACTTATTCGAAATCGTCTACGAAACATTAACTCATTATACCTTGGATTCTCTGCAAAGTAATCAGCCCATAGATTATGGGCAGCTTCTTCCCGCCCACGATGTATCACATTATGACCAGGAATTGAGCCTCCACGACTTGGTTGGTCACTATCTTGTTGGTTGAGATAGTACGCCATGAGGAGGTTATTGTTAGCATATACGTTAAGCATTGCTCTATGTTGTGCATGCGCAAGTTGACTTTGTGCCTCTATTAGTGCAGTGAGATCAACTTCCTCTTCGGGATTTGAAGAGGAAGACGAAGATGAGGATGAGGATAAGGATTTAGATGGGCCAGCTTCGAAACTCATTGTTGAAGAGAAATGTAAATAGATTAGATAAACTTTGGTAGATGGCTGAATGATGAAATAGATGACAGAGGCTTTGCCTTTATATAGGAAATGCAAAATCTAACCTTATCTCCTGCGGACCGTTGGATTAGATTTGGTTTTCATCTGGACCGTCGACTGGTATTCTTATCTCTTCCACACTCTACCCAAGATCTGACACAAAATCTAACCTTATCTCCTGCGGACCGTTGGATTAGATTTGGTTTTCATCTGGACCGTCGACTGGTATTCTTATCTCTTCCACACTCTACCCAAGATCTGACACAAAATCTAACCTTATCTCCTGCGGACCGTTGGATTAGATTTGGTTTTCATCTGCACCGTCGACTAGTATTCTTATCTCTTCCACACTCTACCCAAGATCTGACACAAAATCTAACCTTATCTCCTGCGGACCGTTGGATTAGATTTGGTTTTCATCTGCACCGTTGAATGATTTTCTTATCTCTTCCACACTCTACCCAAGATCTGACACAAAATCTAACCTTATCTCCTGCGGACCGTTGGATTAGATTTGGTTTTCATCTGGACCGTCGACTAGTATTCTTATCTCTTCCACACTCTACCCAAGATCTGACACAAAATCTAACCTTATCTCCTGCGGACCGTTGGATTAGATTTGGTTTTCATCTGGACCGTCGACTAGTATTCTTATCTCTTCCACACTCTACCCAAGATCTGACACAAAATCTAACCTTATCTCCTGCGGACCGTTGGATTAGATTTGGTTTTCATCTGGACCGTCGACTAGTATTCTTATCTCTTCCACACTCTACCCAAGATCTGATACAAAATCTAACCTTATCTCCTGCGGACCGTTGGATTAGATTTGGTTTTCATCTGCACCGTTGAATGATTCTATAAATAGTGAATATTTCTCATCCAAATCAAAGCATCTCTATCTCTCCTATTACTTCCAAAAACCATTTGTTACCAAAAAAATATTTCTCTGCAAAAATGTCTTCAAGTAGGAATGATACTAACAATACTCAGAATACTCCACGAAGCGCCTCATATTCAAATGAAGAAGATCAGCTCCTATGCCATATCTACCTCGATGTTTCTCAAAACCCGATCATAGGTAGAGACCAATCTATGCAACAATTTTGGTCTCGCATTGAGACTGAATATCATAAAGCATTACCGGTGCATATCACAATTGTCCGACCCTGGAGATCTCTACAAAAACGGATGCAAGTAATCATGGCAGCAATTGGAAAATTGAGAGGATGTATTCGACAAATTGAATATCTGAAACCAAGCGGCGCTTCAGAACAAGATGTGGTAAGTATTTATTAAAATCTATTTACACATATTTATGAAATTAATTTTACTATTTTTTTGATTTTGGCTGTTATATATATTTTTTGTCACATTTTACAGTTAAATCAAGCCAAAGCCTTATTAGCACAAGATCCAAAATTCAAAAAAGGATTTAAATTCGATCATATGTGGCCGCTCCTTAAAGATACTGAGAAATTTGCTGATGTTAATACCGATCATACTCCAAGTCGGCGAAATGAGGGCAATGATGTATCACAATCAGATTCTACCAAATCAACTCCAGGTGCGTCATCATTTTGTATTGATTTAAATGCAGATTTTGAAAGTGAAGAGCAAATTAATGATAATAATGATCCATTTGAACGACCTGTTGGGAGAAAGAAAGAAAAAATGAAAAGGAAACAAGTTGACGAGGTGACACAATTTTATAAATCCTTTAAAGAAGAAAATCAAGAAATGAAAGGTATATTCAAAGAGAGCAACGACCGTCTACAAGAAAGCAAAACTATGATCGAAAAGAATTACGAGCTCCAGCTGTTACGAGCTCAAAATGAGGTCAAAAATATAGAGTTGAAGGAACGATGTCGGGAGGATAAATTTTTACTGAAAGATGTAAATTCCATTGAAGATCCAATGCTACGTGAAGCTTTTCGAAAAGAGCAAATGAATATTTATGAAAGAAGGGCTCGAGATCGACAATCTCAAGGTGGAATCGAATCATCCAACACATTCAACCAATACTTTGGTGGTTATGGAGGAAATGGAGATAACATTCCGGATTATTAATAGTATTTTTACAATTATTGTTATCAACTGTTTTATTTTAAGCTATCCATGTATTTTATTTAAGTTTAAGCTATGTTGTAATTTACTTTTTTTTATCCATGTATTTTATTTAAGTTTAAGCTATATTGTAATTTGCTTTTTTTTATCCATGTATTTTATTTAAGTTTAAGCTATGTTGTAATTTTTCTTTTTTTATCCATGTATTTTGTTGAAGTTAGTTTAACGTTATTGTTTTTATTTAATTACTGATTATTATATTTTTAAAATAGTAATTGATAAAATAATTTTTTTTATACATTAAAAATTTAAGTGAAATTAAAAATTAAAAATGAGTTAAATATTTAATTAATAAGTTAATTAAATAACTTAATAATATATATCAATATTGTACTCATTTTGAAACTCTCGACAAATTAATCCCAACGGTATATTTTTTGTATAAAGTTAATTTATATATTTATTTATTTATTAAAATATATAAATTAATTAAATTAGTTAAAGGATATAAAAGGAATAAAATTTGTTGAAGTTATAATATAAAGGGTAAAATTGGAATTTAAAAATATGCACAGTGTTTAGTGCAAGTGAACAGTGCTGCACCAAATATGGTGCAGTACTGTTCACTTGCACCAAAAATGTGCATGGGAGACAGCACTATTGTGCTGGGTTGGAACAAAAGTTTGCGCCATTATGGTGCAATCCACCATTAAGAGACTGGGTTGGAGTCGCTCTTAGAAGGGATACCGAAAGAGAGATAGAGAGTCGGTTATCACACTTGATCAAGTCAAGTTTCGAATGATGGGCGTAATGACACTCAAACTAAAGAGTTAATATGTGAAAAGTGAAAAGTGAAAAAGTGAGAAGACTTACCTTATTCCTCCTTATTTGATCCTTTTTATAGTCTCTTGCAACTATTTATTATTACTGTCGTGATATCTGACGTTTTTACTATTTATCATCGATTAACCATTCGAAGCTGATGGTCAAAGTGGTCAAAATCTCCGTATTTTTATGTCAGATAGTTTTATTCCATTGACTCTCCATCTAACATGACGCAACGTGCTTCTACAGTTTCACATGTATTTTTTTTTTTATATAGAAAAAATCTTTAATGTATCGAATGCAATAAATTTTGGTATAAAAAATAAAGGGACAAAATCAAAAGTGATCAAAAGATTATGAAAAAAATTGTTTTTAACCTAAAAAAATAAAACAATCGTTTTTAACCATTTTAAAATTGGTAAATTATAATTTAGTCCTTATATATATAGATGGGTAAAATCTCACTTGAACCCAAAATATTTTTTTTTAAATTTCATTTATTAATTAAAATACCTAATTTTTTATTAATTTCCTAAATAATTTTTTATTAATCTCATTTATTAATTTCCTAATTAGTTTTTACCCTAAATTCAACCCTAACAATTTTTCTCATCTCTCTCTCTCGGCCGCGCGCAGCACCTCACCTTCCCCCTCTCGCCGCCACCTCACCGTGCCGTTTTCGTCCATCTCATCGTGCCGTTTCCGTCATCGCGGCGGGCGTCTCCCTCTCTCTCTCTCCTTCACCGTTACCTCGACTTGTCGCCTATCGCCGCCTCTGTCTCCTTCGCCGCCTCTCTCTCCTTCGCCGTTTCGGTTTCCTTCACCGTTACCCGGACTTCGACGTCTCCCTCTCTAGTTCGCTGCACATTACCCGGTCCTTGTCTCCTCTGGCCGTTTCGAACTCCCTCGCCGTTTCGTTTTCCACGACGCCGCCGGCCTCTCCCTCTCTCGTTCGCCCCACATTGCCCGGTTGTTGTCGCTTCTCGCCGTTTCGTATTCTGCTTGGTCACATACGCGATTGAGGTATGTTATCAAAACGATTCAGCTTATTTTGACTGCTCTGCCTTTATTTCGGTTCTTGTTGTTGCTAACCCTGCAAACACCAATGCATTTATCGTGAAGGAATTTGCACCATCAATTCCTGAGAAAACCATTACATGCTTGACCAGGCTTGATCATAACAGGGCATTGGGCCAAATCTCTGAGAAACTGAATGTTCAAGTGTCCGATGTCAAGAATGTGATTATTTGGGGAAACTGAAATTAAGTGGTATTTTATTTACTTTTTCATTTAATAAAGTGAATGTATTGTGTATTAACAGGGCATTGGTATTTTATTTTCCGATGTCAAGAATGTGATTGTGTATTTTATTTAATAAACTGAATGCTCTGTGCATTATCTGCTGCTGAATTCCTGTGTATTTAACAGGGCTCTGAATGTTTCTGTGTAAATTTCAGTGTAACAGGGCTCTGAATGTTTAACAGGGCTCTGAATGTTTATGTGTAAATTTCTGTGTAACAGGGCTCTGAATGTTTAACAGGGCTCTGAATATATAACTGAATTCCTGTGTATTTAACAGGGCTCTGAATGTTTCTGTGTAAATTTCAGTATATATCCTGGAGTTCCTGAGGTGATTTCAACTGAATTTATCTATTCCAACTTTGGATATGAATCCTGCCGAGGAGCAAACAACAGTCAGTTGTTAAATTTTGTATAAAATTTGTGAAATATTTGGTTTGTGAAATGTGTGAACGGTTGTTGTGAAATATTTGGCTTATTGAAATGTTTGGTTACTAATTGTTATTAAAATGTTTTGTTAGTGAAATATATTGTTATTGAAATGTTTGGTTTGTAAATACATTTAGCTAGTGAAATATTTGAGTAGTGAAATGTGTGGTTTGTGAAATGTTTGATTAGTGAAATGTTTGAGTAGTGAAATGTGTGGTTTGTGAAATGTTTGATTAGTGAAATGTTTGAGTAGTGAAATGTTTGGTTTGTGAAATGTTTGATTAGTGAAATGTTTGAGTAGTGAAATGTGTGGTTTATGAAATGTTTGATTAGTGAAATGTTTGGTTTGTGAAATGTTTGATTAGTGAAATGTTTGGTTTGTGAAATGTTTGATTAGTGAAATATTTGATTTGTGAAATGTTTGATTAGTGAAATGTTTGAGTAGTGAAATGTGTGGTTTGTGAAATGTTTGATTTGTGAAATGTTTGATTAGTGAAATATTTGAGTAGTGAAATGTGTGGTTTGTGAAATGTTTGATTAGTGAAATGTTTGATTTGTGAAATGTTTGGTTAGTGAAATGTTAGGGTAGTGAAATATATTCCCCTTTAAATATAGCTTTTACTTCTGCTTTAAATTTAAAATTTGTCAAAAGTATTTTGTTCATGATTCAAATATATGTCTTTGTTTTTAAATATAAGAAATTTAGAAAGTAAAAAAAATTAACGAAATGTGTGTCTATAACCATTTATGTTTTTTTTTTTTTTCACGCAGGTCACGGATGATGATGGTGCACCTGAGAAATGGTAGTACAAGCTTACAACTAAAGAATGGTTACCTGCACGTGTTAACATGTATTGTCGTATCAGTGAATTAAAAACCTTACAGGATGTCTTCAGCAGAGATAATATGCTCGACAAATGGAAAAAATATGTATTTTACAAGTTTTCGAGGATGTGATGTGACCAATTGTTTAGTGGCAAGTTGTGCCACTCATTATTATGTCGCGAGATCCATCACCCAGGAGCCAGAGAGGATGAGATATGGTTTGCTGTTGGTGGGCATGCTATAAGATTTGGGAAGGAGGAGTTCCTGCTATGCACTGGTCTGAAGTTTGGACCCCTCCCAGCTGCAACGGTTTCTGAAAGCAAGATAGTGGATGATAGTGTTCATGTTAGACTATTTGATGGATTGCTGACCCCCATACAAAGCGTTTTGGACAGGTTGAACGAAGGGCGGTTCAAGACCGACGATGATGCCATTAAGTTAGGCTATGTATTCTTCGTTTCCCATATTTTGCTTGGACGTGAAAAGAGCCGGATTGTTCCACCTTGGTTGTGGGGTTTGGTGGATGACCTTGCAGCTTTTGAGGCTTTCCCTTGGGGGACGTATGTATACAGTTTAACGCTGTATTTGCTGCGTAAAGCTCTTTATTCTCGAAGTTATACTAAGAAGAAGAAAAAGAAGAATACGGACGTTGCCAAATCACAACTGTTTGGGTACAACGTTCGTGGATTTGCTTGGGCGCTTCAGGTTTGTAATTTAAATAACAACTGTTATATTTCATCATTACACTTCACAAATTTCAATATTAAATTCTGTTTATGTACTGTATTCACAGATTTGGGCATTGGAGGCCATACCTAGCTTGAGGGACGTTGTTGGGATCTATGACGGTGACGGATTACCCCGTTGTACAAGGTGGTTTAGCAGGAAGAAACCGACAACTTTGGAAAAGGATTTGAACGAAGAAGTACGTTTACAGATTTAACTTTGTTAATTCGGTATTATATTAACAAACTAATTATATTTTGATTATCATTTGTTATTTTCAATTCAGAATAGTCCTCTACGGACCTTGTCACCGTCGAAAGCGGAAAAGGCCACAGATTATTACTCATCCTTTGATCCTGATCAAGTAGTGGGTCCTACACTTCATATGGAAGGGGGTTTAGGCAGCCACTCCGATAATGACAAGGATGACATTGATAATGTAAGTGAAAAGGAGCTGTCTAAGGACATACTTCAGCGAGAGAACCGGTCAAAGGCAAAACACGATCGACCGGGTAAAAATAATGTCAAGGTTACTGGTAAAAAGCATATGCGTCGTACAATGGATAATGAACATGTATCGTTTTTGACAGACTTGTATTTAAGAACGTGTTGTTAAAATGATTAACAATTTGTGTTTTTGTTTAAAAAAGGTTCGTTCGGACGACAGTACTAGGTCGTTTGTTGCAGATTTGGTTAAGGAATTACGTGATGAATTATTGGCTTCTGAGGCTAGGAGTCGTGATGAATTAATGGCTTATGAAGCTCGAACTCATGATCAATTACTGGCTTCTGAAGCTCGGAGTCGTGATGAATTATTGGCTTCTGAAGCTCGAACTCGTGATCAATTACTGACTTCTGAAGCTCGGAGTCATGATCAATTACTGGCTTCTGAAGCTCGGACTCGTAAGCTTATATATGATCTCAGGGATGACCTTCATGCTTTATTTCCTAATTTCCCTCCAGCACCTGATATCCGTTCTCCTCCATTGTCCACACAAAGGGAGGTAACATAAGTTTCTGATGTTGTCCATTTTGATGTTATATTCATTTTTTATACTTTGTTGGTGCGTAAATATAAAGGTTGTTAACACAGGAGTCCCAGAGGGAGGCAGCTGTATCATGTGAAAAGGTGGGTGATGGATCGGTCATGCCACATGCGAGAGCAATATTTGAAGATCGTCCTAGTGATGTATGTACTTCTTATTAGGTTAAAAGGAAGTTAATTTTATAAAACCTAATATTCTACGTATATATTGAGTTATGTGATTCTTTTTCTTCATGTTTTCTGCTCCATTTTTTCTCTAGTATCAACAGTAGGCTGTGGCCATTTCATTAATGGGACGAATCAGCTATCAGAATAGTGTTGTACAATTATTTAGTGCAATAATTAACTCATAGCATATTGAAATCTACAAGGAAATGAGATTCCATCCTCAAGAACAACAAAACTGTTAAGACGTCTTATGATTTCCATTTGTGTTTAGTGAGGATATTTTGTATCTTATTATTGTAAGTTTACTGTTAATATTGTTAGTTGATTATATCAGCTAATCAGATGCATTGTTTGCTATTCACTGAGATTGCTGAGTTGTATATTTATAGGGCTGTGATCTCTTATTGTAACTGAGATCTACGTTTGAGCTTAGGTTGTCTATATATACTCTATTGTTTTCAGATTGTTAATCAATGAGAAAACACATCACTGTTGCCATTTTCTCTCATTCCAGAATACTCTGATTTTCATCTTCTTCCCTGTGTTTCCAGTTTGCTTGTGTTGAGCCCAATGGTGTAAATTGCCAAGCTTAGAATTGTAGGAGATATAAATATCACACCATTGCCTAATGGTTTGTTGTGCTGTGAATAAATTGTTTACAATTGCGTCTTAGAATTCTGCTGCGTCTTAATGGTTTGTTGTGGTAAATGATTATAACAATCGATTATTGTATATTTGTATTTATAGTTCTCAATTTTAGACCTTTAAATAGCATGAAAGAAATCTGTGTTTTTCAACTTAAATTACAGTCTACGACATGACCTGAAGATAGATTACATTTAAAAATACCAAAATCATGCCCACTGCACATGTTTAAAGCTCAAATTGCTAGAGTTGCAATTAGACATTGGAGCTACTAAATCTAGCACAAAACAAATACCTAATTAAATTACAGCTATATGTATGCGGCGGTACAATTAGAAGCACATGAATTCAGTTTCGGTTTCGAAAGGATTCAATTTCTGACTCTCTCAATATGATTGTTCGAAGTTCTATAATGGTTATTTTTGTGGTCTTTTTATTAGGTTACAAGGAAGTTAATGTTATTGAATGCTTTGCTTTTAACATTACTAAAACTGTTACTGCTACATATAGGATCCCATCATCGAACTTAGTGCTGAAAAAGATATGCAATTACCTAAGGTTGGCTCTCCAACTCCAAACATCGAAATGGTGGATTATGACAAAAGTGTTGAGGCGGTTGAGAAGCATCAGTTTATGAGGAAAGGTCGCAAGCGGAAGACTGCAGCAGCGCTTAGGACTCCTTACACAGCAACAGGTGTAAGGATAAAAAAGAAGTTTGGTGACCATTTGACACAGCCTGCTGATTACTTAAATTTCATGGCAGTGAAAAGACCGCTCTAGTAAGTTCAGTTATATAATAGTGGTACTTGATTGGTTAGTGGTATATGTAACATAATGATTATTTTACTGTCATTTTCATGGATTTAGTCGATCGGTAGGTTGGACCGAACATTTGACGCAAATGCATTTGAGGCAGATAATAGATCCGAATGAAAACATACAGGGTGTGGTATGTTATTGGTAGTGTCTATAATATAGTATCTTTAGTATT
The DNA here is from genome assembly GCA_003430845.1 of Xanthoceras sorbifolium. Lineage (NCBI taxonomy): Eukaryota > Viridiplantae > Streptophyta > Magnoliopsida > Sapindales > Sapindaceae > Xanthoceras > Xanthoceras sorbifolium. The sequence goes on from CM010621.1 coordinate 13,307,539, forward strand.
TGTACAGTTGAATTATATTTCTATTTGATAAGCATATATTTGAGGCCCATTTTACAGCATATAGACACGTACTTGACAGTACTGCGAGAAAAGAAAACTGCATGCCCTGCGAATTATGATTCTCTCATCATATATCACGGAACTAGCTTATTCGTAAGTGTTGTTGACATTAGTTATATGCTATATAAAAAATGACATCTCTATTTTATTAATTTCATTAATTTTTTATTTGTAAATGTGTAGGGTGAATTAAGCCATTATTGGAAACGGGATTTCATGAAACGTGGGCAGGTAGAAAATTTTAAATCAGAATCATATGTTTGTCCAGATTCATGGTTAACATACGTGAGGGGGGAACAATATGGAACTCGGCCATGGTGGCATATTGATGAGGTTAGTTTGGTTTGTAGTGATTAGATTTTGAGCAATTTTTATTAATAAACATAGACACTTTATTTATATGATTTGATTTTAAGCAAATTTTATTAATAAATACTGGGGAAGAAAGAAAAAGAAAAAGAAAGAGAGAAGAGGAAGAAAGAAGTGATGATGTTGGATGTTTTGTACAAGAATTTATTGTGAGGTAGGTAAATTATGTGTATATTATGATTTTGGTTTTAAAACTGAAAAGCAGGTTCATGTTTCTAACTGTTAGATAATACTTTGAAGATGTCACTGAAAGTAGTGTGAGCCTCCATGGGACTAAGAAAATTTGTAATATAACGGATTGGGTTTGAAATCCCCTCATCTTTCTGTGAAGTTAAATCTTCTGAAGCTATCAATAACCAGATTCAAGTCCTCAAGATTAAAAATATATTTAGGAAGCCTGGAGGGAATCTGTAGACATTTTCAAATTATGTTTTCCTTTGACGGTGTTGCCTAAAATTTGAACTTGTTTTGTCTATGTACCCAATTTCTGGTTTGCCATCTTTGAGGATGCATTCATCGCAATTTGATAGTTGTTTGTGTGCCAGTCAATTGTTATATTAGTTTTTGACTCTGTGTTTTGAATTAGTGGTTTGTGGAATTGACAATCCTTCTCTTTTGGGATTTTTCTTATTATTAATAAACACTTTATTCCCCATTTGAAAAAGTTGACCTTTCCTAGGTAGGTAAATTTGGAAATGGAGGTTTTGGTATTTTGTTATTTGGGTTTGCTGACTTTAAACCTGATTGTGAATTTTGATTTGTGGCATTTTGAGTTATTTTTAATAAGATACAGTAGTTGGTAGAAATGGTTGCAGTTTGGGAATTTAAAATTTAGCTACTTTCGGAATGTTGGACATAAGGTGGGGATAAAGTGCTCAAGCTGGTATTGTATTCAAATTCTTTCAAACACATTGCATTTAGCTTAGGTTTTTATAAAGAACATCTGAAGTTCGAATGAACATAATATGAACTAAATAGCTTAATTTATTCAAGCTAGATATTGATACAGAGAATATAGTTCAGTTTCATAACAATAATTGTGTTATTTGTGGTAGGTGTGTACATACAACATATCCATAAAAGCCTTGTCTGTTTTATGCATCCATTGATTCTGAACTAGGCTGGATATCTCTAATATTTGGAGTTGTGAAAATTTAGTTTGATTTTTGAGACAAGAAGATGTATTATTGTTAATGTACTCATTGTTAACATTGCAGGTCCTTCACCCTTGTTGTATTGACAATTACTATTGGATTTTATGCAAAATAAATTTGAGGAAGAAAGTCATTGTCATTTATGACTCCCTCCAGAAGTATAAAGATCCAACACACCGCATTTCACAAATAGAGCCATTGATAAAATTTTTACCGTCAATGTTGAGGTGTGGAGGATTCTTTGAAAATACAGGTATCGCTTCTTGGACGGACGGTATAAAGGTTGAAGTCCTTTCGGCCGACTTACTGCCACAGCAGCCAGATGGGTAATCCATTATTTGAGTATTCGTGATACATTATTTCCTTCATATCTGTATACATTTTCTAAGCTTATTAAAATTACAGGACCAGCTGTGGGGCTTTCGTGATGAAGTACTTGGAGAATATCATGATATTTAAAGAATTTAATTGGGATTTTGTTGAAGGTGATGTAAAGAAAATTCGGGAGGAGATTGCTATGGAAATATTTGCATATAGTATACCTATAAAGTGATGTTAGAAATGAATAATTTTTAGGTGAAAGATAGATGGTGGTAGATTTTGTTGGTGTATATACTAGTGGTGGTATAGGTATATTTTGTGGGAGCATATGAATTTTTTGGTGTTTCGCCATGGTCACTGCCACATCTTGTTGAAAGATTGAAGAATCATTTCTTTATGAATTTTTTGCAGACAAGAATCGCGTGGAAACCTGTCAATAAACAAAGCATAAGAAACTGTGGTGCATAATAGCCATCCTTAGCTGACAGAACAGGAGCAGTAAAAAAAAAAATGTAGATATGCAACAAAAGAACAAACGTTTTAGATTTCTTTACTAATGAAACGTTTTAGATTTGTTATGAGTTTATGACCCCAAACCTGTACAGTTGCAGCAGTGACTATGTCCAGAAGGGTGCTGGCAGTGTAACTATTTGATTGCATTCTGATACGTCTTGGTTCAATGTCCACGGAACTTTTGGACCAAAATGCCAAGGTAGACGAATCAGCCAGCTACATGAGAAAAACATGCAAATCAATATTAAACAAACCAGAAAGCACCAGTGACAGTAAAAAATCCAAGTGGGGGTATCTGACTCACTTCGCATCTTGTGATGTTCTCAAGAGGATATATTCTCAATGTCCTGCTTGTGTTTGGATCAAGCATGCGAATTCCATCCAAACCAATCTGCAAGAATAATTCAAATCCAACCGTAACTTCAACATAATGATACGAGAATCCATTGGATCATTCTTAAACAATTCAATGCAATCACACAAAAGATTTAACAAGGCTCACTAACAACACTGAAAAAAGAAAGCTGACATTTTACAAGAAAAATGATAATGAAAAAAATTGACGAAACGAATAAACACTCTGCGTCTTTTGACATCCATGTAAAACTCTAATACAATCCTACCATGTTTTTCATAACTCCCATATCAAGAACAGTAATTACAAGATGCAATCCACCACTACAAAAATTATGCCTAAATCTTCCATTATCTACAAAATCTGTAATCTTAATGCAATCAGTGCACTAGACTTGGTAATTCATACCAACATGCATCCTCGCAAAAGCATTGTTAAACACAATGAATCACTATCATTACCATAAACAATGCTGATCGAACTAATATAAACAAAAACAATTTAAACTTGAACCGATTCAATCGAATTAACCAAACATAACAAATATTCTCTCATAAAAGTTATCCTTGATGTCACACAAGTTCAACACATAATCTCACAAAATGTTTTACTAAATTACCAAAGTTCATCTCTATTGTGCACTTCCCCCTGTGTACATATTCGTCTCGTTGCTGGTTTGAGAATGATCAACAAACTGGCATGTAATGTCCTAACTGCTTGCAAGTACCGCATTTCCTCTGTCGATGTACGGAAACTTTTTCACTAATAGGATTGCATGGCTCAGTATTTGCAGTCCTTTGGCGTGGGTTTGGGCAACCCAAACGATTATGACCAGCTTTACCACATTTTCTGCATTTATTATGCCGTTGGATCTCACCACTCGAAGGTATCCTTGATTGTCTAGGCCTTCCTGACTGCCTTCTACCTGCTGGCGGTAGCACAACCTGACTGCTTACATCTATAGGTACATTCCACTGAGATTGATTGGGAACTGGATTAATTGGTGGTGCATATGCAGCCTTAAGCCAGGAAGTGCTGTAGTACTCATGGCATAAACAATTAAAGTCAATCCTCGAAGACCTGTACAGACCAACATATAGACACATGTGAAATGTTAATACAATTAAACACAAGAAAGCAAGCTACGTTTTGAATAATTAATTTACACTTATATTATACCTTGCTACTGCAATAACGTGTTTACAAGGAAGCTGGTCTAAGTCCCATTGTCGGCAGGAGCACGTCCTTTGTTCAACATCAACCAATCTATCGTGCTCGCCATCTTTTACAACAAGTCTGGTCATGGTACTAGGATTCACATGGAATGATAAAGACTGATCATACCTCATTTTGCAGTGATTAGAAGCTGAACTTGTAAGATGTGAACCATTTGTTACAGCCTTCTCACGCCGTTCATAGAACCATCTCTGAAGCATATCCCTCAGGAACTCCATTAATGCGGTGATTGGTAACCTTCGTGCTCTCTTTATGCAATTATTTAGTGCCTCAGCAATGTTTGTTGTCATCAATTGGTACCTCTGACCAGGCATATAAGCACGAGCCCACCTATTAATTCCAGCTTCCATTAACATGTTGTAAGCTCTTGGTTTAACATTTTTAATTTGATCCAATGCTGCATCACAAATGTTACATTGGTACGCGTACGCAGCCTTGCCACAAAGGTCTAAGATATCCTAACGTCCCTTGCAATGCTTCTTCAGATTCTGTTTCAGATGATAAATACAAATCCCGTGAGGGACACCAGGGTAGACGGACTCCATTGCCTTCGAAATGCTTTTATGTCGATCGGAGATGATGACCAAATCATTAGGAACACCAAATGCCTCCCGCATTTGTCTCAAAAACCATGTCTAGCCATCCTCAGACTCACCGTCCCCAACTCCAAATGCCAATGGGTAGACCATTTCATCTCCGTCCATGCATGTAGCAACATAGATAACGCCGATAAATGCACACTTCAGATGGGTAGCATCTATGGCGATGACCGGTCGTATTACTGACTGAAATCCCTGGATACAAGGCCCCAATGCGAGAAATGAATACAAAAATTGATTGTTTAAGTCCGTATGAATTGCTGTCACGGTACCTGAAATGCCCAAGACACACACATTAGCAATAAAACCAAAAAAAATAAAAAATTCAAAATTGTTGTCACGATACCTGGGTTAGCCATTCTGAGCATATGAAAATATGATGGAAGGAGCTGGTAAGAATCCTCAGGGCTACCATACAGAACCTTCTCAGCATGCTCTTTGGCCCGCCAAGCCTTACTATACATTAGATGAACACCATGTTGCTCCTTCATCTCTAAAATTATGTCAACGGGTCGAATGACACGACCTTTGGTGTTAACTTTTGGTGCAAACAGCTCCCCAATTACACCGGAACTGACACACCGCCACTGTGAATGATATACATCCAATGTACATGTGTGAACACTGTTAAATTTCTTAACATGCCAAATCGAGCAATTCTCTTTACATATCGCTCGGAGGACAAACGTGCAGTTAATGTCCCTGCACTCTGCCTCAAACCGATTATTCGTCGACCGTCGTGTCCTGAAATTGAACTTCTCATGGAGTGCAAATTTACCCAACTCCAACTTCATTTTTTCTTTACTTTCAAAAATCTGCCCTTTAAACAAAGGCAAATCTACTGAAGTAGAAGCTCCAACATGTGTTGGTTAAATCGAATACTGATCTGCACCGGGCAAAACCCACCGAGACTGAACACCATCAACTGCAGGATTATAATGAGGAGGTTCTGTTGCAGAAGGCCAATCTGTAGATGCACCAACTGGATAACCACCTACATTTGCTCCAATTGGTCGATTGTCTTTGTTGTCCATGCCACCGCCACACTCATCAGAAAAATTCTCAACACTGTTAGTAGTGGTGGGTGACAACGAAATCCCATCATCATCGGATGAATCAGAATGATTACGATATTCAGTTTTTTTATCCTCATCCATAATCACTGGTGTAAACTCGTGATCTCTATCCGATACAGTAGGAATTAAATTTGAATGTCGACTACATCCACCAACAGTTGAAAACTGGGTTCCAAATGGAGGAGGATCTGTAACATTATTGTCAACCTTTTCAACAAGATCTACATAGACCTCCGGAATATTTAGTGTTCTTTCTCGCAACAAAAATGCAACATCATCGTTGCCTTTAATTTGTAACTTTCTCAGGTTATGATTCCAAACGACCGTGTTTATGCCTATATCATAATGTGTGCTGTCAATGTTAAACTTCTGATATATCAAATCAACTAACCCTGTAAATTTCAACCTTTTAGAAACCAAAACCTCAAGCGATGAACCACCAACATAATTTAGACCATCCCATTGTCCGTTACAGATGACCACAAGCCTACGGTTATTCATTTTCTAAAATAAGAGAGAAAATATTTATAAGATGCAATATTTCACAAAAACATTGATAAAAGTGAATTTCACACATAATGATTCACTCCAAACATTTCAATTAACTGAAAATAATTATACCTTCAATACATTTCACTAATCAACATTTCACTAACATACATTTCACTAACTAACATTTCACTAACCTACATTTCACGAACAAATATTTCACTAACCAACATTTCACTAACCTACATTTTACTAGCCAACATTTCACTAACTTACATTTCAGTAACCTACATTTCACTAACTAATATTTCACTAACCTAAGATTTCACTAATTTATATTTCACTGACATACATTCACTAACCTACAGTTCACTAACATACATGTCACTAACAAATACTAAATATTTCACTAATCAACATTTCACTAACCAACATTTCACTAACAAACATTTCACTAACAAATATTTCACTAACTTACATTTCACTAACCAACATTTCACTAATAAACATTTCACTAACCACATTTTACTAACCAACATTTCACTAACAAACATTTCACTAACCAATATTTCATTAATCAACATTTCACTAACATACATTTCACTAATTAACATTTCACTAACCAATATTTCACTAACATACATATCCCTAACAATACTAAATGTTTCACTAACCAACATTTCACTAATATATATTTCACTAACCTACAGTTTATTAGCATAGAATTCACTAACAAATTTTATTACTAAATATTTCACTAACCAACATTTCATTAACAAATATTTCACTAACTAACTTTCACTAATATATTACATAACCATTAAAATTTCACAAAACTAAACCCTAGTAATCAGTATCACCCAAATTCTTTCAACTACAAAACAAACATAATATACAAATAAAAGAAAAAAAATAAAAAACTTTAAAAATCTATAAAATACATTCTAAATAAAATATAAACAATGTTCATAAATTTAGCTTCAAGTTTTGAGTTGGTGAAAACAAATAAACGTGATAAAGACAGACAAATAGATTTTGATTTTAAAAAAGAAAAAGAAAAATATAAAATAATATAATAAGAGAGAGAAATTTTTTTAATGAATAAGCAAAGTGGGCGGCTAAAGGGAAAGTAATAATGAAAGTAATAATTTTTAGGTTAAATTGAATGGGTTTTTTAGTAATTTTAAATGGGTTTTTTTTGTAATTTTTATTTTTAAGGGCGTTTTTTTAAAATTATTCAAAAAGTGGGTGGTTGAGGGTTGTTTATGTTATTTTTTTCTCCAATTGGCTAAAAACGATTATTTTTACATCTGCGGTTAAAAACAATTTCACCAATAATTTTTAGGTCATTTTTAACAATTTTCACAAAAATAAATTCTATTAATTATCCATACTATCTAACATGACAAGCAGATGTTATATCGGCGCATGAAGATTTTTTCTGTGACAGAAACTATTAAAATGAGTTACTTTCTCCAAAAAAATGAATTGGTCTCTTGGAGCTAACTTCGAGATGTAATAAATGGGAGCTGCACAGTTGAAAAATCTGTGCTTCCGTCACCAACTTGTCACAAGTTGATTAATTTCATAATTTTCATTGTTTTTTCTTTAATATTTACTGCAAATTTTCATAAATAACTTTTAATTACATAAAAAACTTTATTCCTTAATGGGTGTGGTTTAATTTAAATACAATCACTGGTTTAAAGGAATTTGAGATTGATTGTGAGTCTGCTAATTGATCGAGTGCAATCCCTATATCTTTGGGATTCTTCCTATGATTGAGGCTTCTGGGCTGTGCGGCTTGTGAGCTGTGTGGTACTTCATCTGTGAGCAGTCAGTTTGACGAGGTGCGATACTTTGACTCATCTGCTATTTGTTCAGAGCTTCTTCCTTTGTGGTTTACTGGGTTAGAGCCTATTTTGCTTTGTAACGACCCTTTGGTATTTTTCGTGTGTTGGGCCTCCTTCGATGGTTTTGGCATTTTAGGCCTACTGTAATTTGACACACAACATTAGCCCCCTAGTTTCTAGCTCAATAACTTCGTGGTGGAAGCTGAAAGGTTTTCTTCCTGTAGGCTGTGTTTTCAGCGGGCTGTCGTTAGCTCGCTTTATGGGGAAGTCCATGAGTCATCTTTCGAGGTTGCTGGCTCCAAGCTTCAAAGGTGGCTACCCTTCTCGTGAGTGGGATGTGTTACGTCAACTGCCACGTTTGTACAGCGCATTAAATGCGTGCGTTAAATCAGTGACCTTTCGAGTATCCCGCCATATCCCCAAGTTATATATCAGCCGTAGATTATTCTTCAGATTATTATCGTTTCGATCTAACAGTTCGGGCTCTTCGTTTATATATAGGGCTTTCTGTACTTTTTCTTCATTCTTCGCAAATTTTCTCAAAAATTATCTCATATTTCCTTTACTGACCATCTCTGAAAAAAAATAAAAAGGGGTGCGCTTCAACTTCTATGGTTCGCTTCATCTTCTCCTAGTCCCGGTCGCCGAAAAACGTATCCAAGGCTTGTGTCTGTCTTTATGAGTGGGTCTGCCATTCTTCTCGCTTGCTGTGCCTGTCATCCTTTGCCTTCTTTCACGGTAAGTCTTTTATTCTTCTTCATTTTTTTTTAGTCTTCTGTTTGAATTTGCATGTCTGAATATTCTGGGAATGTTTGGAGGTCCATAAAGCTTCTTCCTTGACCCTTTGGCTTGAGCCTTTAGGTTGTAGTGGACGCTTAGGCTTTTTTTTTTTTTTTTCTTTTATCTAATATAATAGGTTTTTCCTTTCTGTTGTAGATGTATGGTTCGAACATTCAGAGGTCTCAAGAGGATAGAGAGACAGAGGCTCTTGTCTCTAGTCTTCGGGGGGTCAGATTGCCTCAAGGAGGGGCCCCAGGGGCAATCGTATTCAACCAGGTTGATAATCTCGACCAGCCTGGAGAAATAAAGGTGGTAAATGGCGTAAAGACACTGGATAGTCTCCCTTGGGCTGCTTACAAGAGGCTACGCCGGAAGAGTGATGTTTTTATGTTGTTTTCCTCCAAGATTTATCGGGGGATTTGAAAGTCATGGCGGATTCCTTTCGATTTCCCAGTGGTCACCAAATGTTGGTGCCTATTGTGGCCGATAGGGCCGCTTACCCTCCTCCTAGCTTTGTTGCCATCAACCGCCACCATCTGATCGCGGGCTTGAGGTTCCTCATCCTAGGGTTCCTTATCAACGTGTTGAACCTTCTAAAGCTCGCCCCTATGCAGCTTATCCCTAGCTCGTATGGCCACCTTCTTACCCTCTATCTCTCGTTTAGGAGAAATGGGCTCCCCTACCCAGTAATAATGTCATCAGATATTGTTTCATTCTAAAACAGTGTCATTTGCCGATGGGCTCGTCTGAGGATGTCCTTTACGACGGGATGTGCTACCTGGGTGTGCAAGCTAGTGAATATAGGGAGTTGTTGCAGGGTGAATCTAGCTTGAACACCGGGGATTACAAAGTGAACTATTTTTTCGTTAAGGGCCCCAAAACCGAGCTCCTGCAAAATAGGGGCTTCGTGTTGAAGCCCAGTAAGTTGGTTCTGTGTCTCACTTTTTCTTTACCAGCGCCGCTTGCTTACTCTTTTTTTTTTTTTTTTTTGCAGAAGGTACAAGCTCGAAGCCTTCCTTATTCGAGGAAGAGAGAGAGGCGCTTGACGCTCTCAAGGTCCTGATCCCGAGTGATCCAAGGGAGCTCGCTGAATATAGGCGGGTTATTGAGGAGCTCTTAGTGAGTTTCAAGCTTGCTCCTGACCGTGGAAAGGTGCTGCTGAGATAGCAGAGCGGCGTGACCTGAGCAGGGAGGTCGTTCCTGCTGAGCAAATTCAAGGGACGGTCCTTACTCACTCCCGAAGCCAAATTTAGGCAGGCATCGAGCAGCAACAGCAACAACAACAATGACAGCGCATGCAGTGGGGTCTGATGGAGAGCCTGAATATAAATAAGTCTCCCTTAACTAAGAGGGTGGCTGGAACTCCCCTCCTCACCTTCCCAAAAAGGCCAGGTTGAAGGGATCTAACCAGAACGTCCAACCTCTGCTCCTGGGGATTCCACTCTCAGTCTTCCACCATTTCCTTTCGCAATTATTCAGGATGGAGGCGTTGGTCAACCTTAAGTGGGGATTCTTTCCACCTCGCTGGATCCGACGAACTTCTTCATTCTCTTCCAAGACTTGTCGCCTTCTCGCGTCCTCATACATCTTTTTCGAGAAGTTCTTCATATATTGCGACCTCTCCACCTTATTCAATGTAGTCTTCAATCACCCCACTTTTGACATAACCGTCACGTGCCCCGTCATCTGTTTATTCTTTCACGTGACTGCCAAATGTTGTGGCCTTGATTCCTTCCTCCACGAGACTCTTCAAGCGCTACTATGAACTCAAACTTGTTATGAGGCAGAAAGTTAACAGTAAATACGTTGTTCTCTCCGTCATATGCAAGCTTCCCTACGCGAATCAAGCACGACAATGAACTCGAGCTATGCAAGCTTCTCTACACGACCCCTTAAGCAAGATAGTGAACTCGAGCTTGTTCTGAGGCAGAAAATCAATCAATGAATAAGCTTTTCTCGCCATTATATGCAAGCTTCTTATTATCAAGTTCAGATGAGTAGGTTTAATGAAGTCTGTCAAGCAGTTTTCTCCTAATCCCCTTACTTTCAGCGGTTCTGTTATCGTCACTGGAAATGAAAATAATGTGATGGTAAAATACTGCATCCTGAGCTGTAAGAGAAACTTCAAAGTGAATTGTCAGCAAAGTGGGACATCGACTACTATTGCTTTCTTTAGTAGCTCATGACTTCTCCATTTTCTTAAGAGAATTGTACTTGCGCTTGAGCTACTTTTTCAATGATCATTTTTGTAATTTTATGATTTTGATGGTTCTTTGTACCTGACTTTATTGTAATATCAGCCAGTTCTACGGTTTTAATAATAAATTTTCTTTATTTCGACTAAGTGTCGTACTATGTTTATACACTAAAATATGTTTGTTTTATCTTTACTAGCTCTAGATAAACACTTGTTTTGTAACACCCCCTGACCCGACCCGGCTGGATCGACCCAGGGAGCGCTACTCGGATTTTCAAAACTTTCTAAATTCATTTTATACATTTCAAATCATTTGAAAACCATATAGTTTATAATTTTAAAACCATTTTCGAGTGAACCCATCGAAATACACTTTTTACAAAAATTTCGGCAGAGTTTCCTTTGTTTTTTGGATTTCCCAAAACCTGTTTTTCCACAACTCAAATCAAATACAAATTCAATAACACTTCAAATCTCATTTTCAATCAATTGCGCACTCTGCCGTTTAGTGCGACTTTCAAACACTTTTCAAAATCAAATAGTGCATAATTAGTTCATTACAGTCTTTAAGAAATGAAAAACAAAATTCAGAAACCAATTTAATTACAAAACAGAATTATACAAAACGTTTACAAATTTCTGTATATACATGCATATCAATCATAATACACATCAACATAAATATCTACCCCATAAATGTGACTCTACGCCTCTGTCTGCAGGAAACTCCTCTTCAGTCTTTTGCCTCTTCAGTATCCCTAGTACCTACGCGTTAGAAACAAAACTAACGCGCTAAGCATATAGCTTAGTAGGTGTACACTAAACTCAAATATTCAAATCATAAAATCATAACATAACGTGTCATAATATAAATATCTCAATACAAACACAAGAAAAACATTACTAATGAAAATCATATGAAATCATTTACTAAATCAATAATCATGCTCAATTCATCAAATCAATTTCGAAAACACTTATATACATATCACTTATTTCAATTCAATTCTGGCCCTCTAGAATACTTAACATAAGTCAGGACTGGAATATGGGTCGTTCGACCACAGTGACTGTCTGTCGAACATAGCTCCCACCCTAGGATGAATCCTAAGAGTGGTACGTATCTCCCTACTCTAGGACCGAGTGGTCGGAACCTAGAGAGGTACATAACTCCCTATCCCAGGACGAATCCTTAGGAAGGTACGTGTCTCCCTACCCCAGGACGAATCCGTGAGGAGGTACGTGTCTCCCTACCCCTGGACGAATCCATGAGGAGGTGCATAATAGCCATCAATAGCATATCAATATCGGTGCAGTACTGCTCACTGAACCCAGCTGGTATACCAACCTCCTATATTCATTTCTATGTCTAAGTATCCTAGGGCCGTTTCGATCAAATAGTTTCAAATCTTCACTGTAATTTACCAATCAACGGATAACTCAATAAAATTACTATTCAAACAAACATAAGTGTTCATGGAAAATCAACAATATTTAGGCAATAGTCGAAACAAGTATTTTTAGCGGAATCGTAAAAATGCGATCAACAACAAAATCATGTCAATGAAATAATATAAACACATAAAAATTGAAAATCTTCAAATTACTTGCAGATTCAAACTAAAAATACTGAATACTTTTGTAAAGATTTCGAAAACAGTGGTACACCAACCTGGATACCGTTTTTCTTTCGACAAATCGTGTTTCTACGATTTTCTTTTCCTTTTCCTTTCCCTTTCTCTTTCACCTTTTCTTTCCTTCTTCTTCTCTTCTTCTTCTTCTTCCTCTTCTTCTTCTTCTTTCTTCTTTCTTTCTTCTTCTTTCTTTCTTTCTCTCGGTCTCTCCTCTTTCTTCTCTCTGTTCTATGTTTTCTGTGGCTTCTGCGAGAAGCCAAATTTTTTTTTTATATTTTTCGGTCGTCGCGACCTGTGGTCACGCCACCAGGTCGCGGTACTCATTGGAGCGTTTCCACCACCTTCATCGCGAGCACACCTCGCGGTACCATGGTCGCGCTGGTGGTCGCGTTGCTCACTGCCAGAATTTGATATTTTCATCGCGAGCAGTTCATCGCGATCTGTGGTCGCGGTGACTGGTCGCGATGCTCACTGCCAAAAATCACATTTTTCACCGCGAGCAGGTCATAGCGATCTGTGGTCGCGGTGACCAGATCGCGATGCTCACTGCCTCGGTTTTTCTTTTTCTTGCATCATTTTTGGACCGTTCCATCTGATCCACCTGGAAATGTAACACCCCCCGACCCGACCCGGCTGGATCGACCCAGGGAGCGCTACCAGGTTTTCAAAACTTTCTTATTTCTGTTTATAAACTGAAAACCATATAATTTGTAATTTAAAAATCTTTTCAAGTGAGCCCATCAAAAATAAACTTTTTACAAAAATTTCGGCAGAGTTCCGTTTGTTTTTCGGATTTTCCAAAACCTGTTTTTCAAATAAAATCTCAAATCACCAACAATTCACAAACACTTCAAATCTCAATTCATTCAAAAGCGCACTCTGCCGTTTAGTGCGACTTTCAAACAGGTTATAAATCAATTCAACATCTACAATCCTTTTTGAAAATGCGAAACAGAAAACATGAAATAATTAATTACAACACATAATTACAAAACATAATGACAAAATCTTCTGTATATGCACGCATATCTAAACATAATATACATAAATACTTATATAACAAACTACCCCAATGATGCTGTGACTCTAAGCTCTTCTTTGCAGCTAGTGTCTCTTCAGTCCTTTCCGTCCTCGGTATCTTTATTACCTACGCGTTAGAAACAAAACTAACGCGCTAAGCAAAACTGCCTAGTGGGTGTACACTTAAACATAAATGGTAATATAATATAAAGCAGTATCTCTAAACCAGTATTTCATAAATCAGAAATGCAGAATTATAAGTAAACAGTATAGCTTAAAAACAGAATTTTCAAATATATATATAACAAACGTTTTGAACTATATGAACATACAATATGTCAAAAATTTTTGGAATTCAGTTCAATATCATTTCTTTATTTCCATAACACTTTCTATCCATAAATTCTAAATCTGGCCCGTGATACACATAACAGGGTGTACAGGACTGGATTACGGGTTTTACAGTCCGGTTTCCCATTTCATATGAAATGGTATCCCTCTATATAAACAGTCGGTTTCCCATTTCACGAGGAAATGGTATCCGGATATTCTCACAGTCGGTTTCCCATTTCACGAGGAAATGGTATCCGTGAAAACAGTCGGTTTCCCATTTCACGAGGAAATGGTATCCGTATAATCAATAATTAGAGTCATCATACATCACGGTGCAGTACTGCCATAAATTCACCCAATTGACATGTCAATCTCCTATATCCAAATATCCCTATACATATATCAGGGTCGTTAAAACTCATAACAAATCAATTCTTTGGTTTCAGAAATCAACGAATATCATTTTAAATCAAAATCCATAAATAGGAAAATCAAACAATAATTGGAAATCAGATTTTTGAAACACACGATTTTCTTCAACTTTTCACAATAGTAAAATAGTGCACAAATAACTCAACAATATACAAAAAAAATGCAATACGAGTATATACACAAATCAACACGAATGTATAAAATCCATAACTATATTTCCGAACGTACTAAATCAAAATATTTATCAAAAATAAGTTCAGAAACGTGTGTACACCAACCTAGATACCGTTTTTTTTCTCAACGACCGCGGTTCTACGTTTTCTTTTCCTTTCCCTTTTCTTTCTCTTCTACCTTTCCTTTCTTTCTTTTCTTCTTCTTTCCCTTCTCTTTTTCTTTTTTTCTTTTTCTTCTTTTCTTTTCTTTTTCCCTCTCTCTCTCGGTCTCTCTCTTTTTTTTTTTTTTTTTTTTTCTGTTTTCTGTGGCTTCTGCGAGAAGCTAATTTTTTTTTTATATTTTTCGGTCGTCGCGACCTGTGGTCGCGCCACCAGGTCGCGGTACTCACTGGAGCGTTTCCACCGCCTTCATCGCGAGCAAACCTCGCGGTACCATGGTCGCACTAGTGGCCGCGTTGCTCACTGCCAGAATTTGACATTTTCATCGTGAGCAGTTCATCGCGATCTGTGGTCGCGGTGACTGGTCGCGATGCTCACTGCCAAAAATCTCATTTTCCACCGCGAGCAAGCCATCGCGACCTGTGGTCGCGGTGACCAGGTCGCGATGCTCTCTGCTTCAGTTTTCCTTTTTCTTGCATTATTTTTGGACCGTTCCATCTGGTCCACCTGGAAATCATAAAAAAATAAACATACATTTAATTACATTTACACCCCCTCCAATCACAAAATTTATTTTCACATATATAAAATTAATTATCCGAAATCCGGATGTTACATGTTTAAAGTCTTAGCAAAGTAAAAAACTCAAAGCATATATAAGAGGGTAGAACTTGGTGAGCAACCTTCTTTGGAAAGTCGTAACGGGCTTTAACTTGGGGAAATCCTTCCACTAGGTGTATGTTAGCGGCCTTAATCATTTTAAGGGCTTATAAGCTTGCCATCTTGCTGGTATTATTTGAACTTCTTGAGAGGTTTTCTTTGCGAGTTTGAAAGCTAACGCGCTTCTTGTGTTGGCCTTCTTTCTAGTGCCAAACTGTTGACGTGTGAATTTGGTCAAAGTGATTAATCGGTGAATATGTAGGATTTGAGGGATAAAACAGATAAAAGGATTCACACAAGAGATTTTTAAAGTGGTTCGGCTTCAGGGAATGCCTACATCCACTGTTCTTGGAATTTAAGTCGAGCTCGCTGGGTGTATTGCAGAGCTCGCTTACATATGTATTTTCTAAAAAAATTGGTAACCTTTGTAACAGTGATGACCTGCTCCTTTTATAATGTGAAGGAGCGGGAGTCATCCTGTTTTACATGGAATCTGATTACATAAATTAAGGGCAAAACTTTATCTCTTAATGGACGTAGTTTAATTTAAATACAATTGCTGATTTTAAGGAATTTAAGATTGATTGTGAGTCTGCTAGTTGACTGAGTGTAATCCCTATGTCTTTGGGATTCTTTCTTTGATTGAGGCTTTCGGACTGTGTGGTTTGCGAGCTGTGTGCTGCTTCGTCTGTGAGTAGTCAGTTTGGCGAAGTGCGATACTTTAACTTCTCTGCTGTTTGTTCAGAGCTTCTTCCTTTGTGGTTTATTGGGTTAGGGCCTATTTTTCTTTGTAACGACCCTTTGGCCTTTTTCGTATTTTGGGCCTCATTCTGTGGTTTTGGCATTTTGGGCCTATTTGGGCCTAGTGCAATTTGACACACAATAAGTGTAACATCCCGGATTTCGGGTAATGAATTTTTGATATATATGTGAAATATGTGAAAATGAATTTTTACTATTTTATGATTTCCAGCGGACCGGATTGAATAGTGAAAAAATAAAAAATTGGAAAACTGAACCAGAGAGTATCGCGACCACAGGTCGCGATAGCTCACTCGCGATGAAAATGGCAAAACCTGGCAGTGAGCATCGCGACCAGCCACCGCGACCATAGGTCGCGATGGACTGCTCGCGATGAAATTGTCAAAAACGGGCAGAGAGCAACGTGACCAAGGCGCGCTCGCGATGAAGGCGGTGCGCGCATTCCAGTGAGCATCGAGACCTGGTGCCGCGACCACAGGTCGCGACGGCGGTCGCGGTAGCGAAAAAAAATATAAAAAAAAAGAAGAAGTTTCTCGCAGAAGCGAGAAAACAGAACAGAAGAGAAAGAGAGAGAAAGAGCCGAGAAAAAGAGAGAAAATGAGAGAAAAGAGAGAAGAAAAAGAAGAAGAAGAAGAGAGAAGAAGAAGAAAGAAAAGAAAAGAAAAAGAGGAAGAAGAGGAAGAAGGAGAAAGGAAAAAGAGAAGGGAAAGAAATCGTGGAACCGCGGTTGGTCGAATGAAAAAAACGGTACCGAGGTTGGTGTACTTTTGTTTTCGGAATCTTTACGAAAAATATTTTGTTATCGTTTACGTTATTGTTTTCGTTTCCGTTTCTTGTTTTCGTTTCGATTTCGATTTCGTTAAATGTTTTCGATTTCGATTTCGTTAGATGTTTTCGATTTCGATTTTCGATGTGTAAAAATTGATGATTGATATACTTATGGTTGATTTCGGAAAGATTTTATACTAGATCAAATTTGTTTGAGGTTCGAATGTTTCGATTTCGTATTAAATAGTTGATTTCGATATTTATATGATTATTGTTGATGCGTTTGAAGAATATCGTGTAAAATTTTAGATTGACTGAGTAAATATTGATTTGTAACTGATTGTGAAAATCGTTTATCGAAACGGCCCTATGATACGTAGACATAGAAATGGATATAGGAGGTTGGTATATCAGCTGGGTTTTACTGAGCAGAATTGTATTGATGATTGATTGATATTGATGATACTGATGTACCTCCTCTTGGATTCGTCCAGAGGTTGGGAGATACGTACCTCCTCAGGATTCGTCCTGGGGGTTGGGAGTTAATGTACCTTCCCAAGGATTCGTTCCTGGGATAGGGAGCTATGTACCTCTCTAGGTTCCGTACCCACGGTCCTAGAGTTGGGAGACACGTACCTCCTCAGAATTCGTTCTGGGGGTTGGGAGCTTGACCAATATTCCAGTCCGTATATGTTTAGTATTCTAGCGGGCCAGAATTGATTGGAATTGAAAAGTGTACTGAATGATTTTATTGATAGCATTCGTATATTGATCTCATTATTGAAATTAAAGTGATTAAAATTATTTAATGTTTTGATTTAGAAATTTAATCGTTTTGAAATGGAATGGAATATATATTGTGGTTTATTTCTTCTTAACAGATATTTATTTGTGGTTCATTTAATTGAGTTTATAGTTTATAGTACACCCACTAAGCTATATGCTTAGCGCGTTAGTTTATTTCTAACGCGTAGGTACCAGGAATTCAGAAGAGCCTAAGGACTGAAGGAAGAAACGAGTTGCAGACCGAGTCACAGGATTTGTACAGTTGGGTAGCTATATTTTGTTATGTGTATATATAAACTGAAAGCATGCATATACAGGGAATTTGTAAATATGTTTTGTAAAATGTTTTGTAATTAAGTATTTTGTGATTTCTGTCCTTTATTATTTCAATGTTTGTAAATAGTAAAGTCTGATTTGTTTTCTTTTATAAATTGTGATAAACTGTTTTGATAAGTCGCACTAAACGGCAGAGTGCGCAACTGTTGAATATGAGATATTGAAGTGTTGTTAAAAATTGCATTTGAAATGATTTGTGTAAAAACAGGTTTTGGAAAGTCCGAAAAACAAACGGTACTCTGTCGGATTTTCGTAAAAAGTTTGTATTGAATGGGCTCACTCGAAAACGATTTTTAAACTATAATTTATATGGTTTTCTGTTTACGAAATGAACTTTTAAAAGTTTGGAAAGTGCGTGTAACGCTCCCCGGGTCGGTCCGGCCGGGTCGGGTCGGGGGTGCTACAATAAGACCTAAGCATGTTTCTATCAAATTAATCAAACCCTAATATATATTGCTAAAACTCCATATAAAATCAAAGAGAAAAATTAGACGCGGAAGCGTTAAAAACTAGATGCCGAAGCATACCTTGATCATGATGGAACTGCTGTGACGGGTTGTAATCTTTCAAATCAATATGAATTTTTCCTATGAATGTCTGTATTCTCACTATTGATGGGGTAGGCCGAGAGAAGAGAAATTGAGCATATGAATTGGAGACCTTGACCTATGATAAATTATCAGTTAATTAAAAAAATATTGATATTTCTAATTTGGCCCCTCATCAAATTAGAAATATCACTCTGATCTCTACACATTAAATCCATGACATTTTAATACCTAATACCTAATTCTTTCAGACTGATCACTATAAATGGGTTAGTTTTTAAGATAGCACTACACATTTTAACACATATGTATACCTACATATTGAATTTTTCCAACAATCACTCACTTAGGCCACATATTTTACTTTACAAATGTGCATAACCTTATGAGCTCAAAATTTTGCCTTCACAAATAAAAATATTTTCGAAAAATCTCATCCATTGATCATTTCAATGTAGGATCAAAGCGATTTTCGTTACATTTAGCGTAACTAAATCCATCAATGGTCACGTATACTAATATAATAAAATGACATAAATCAATCATGGATGCATAGCATGAAAATTACGTGTAATGTGATCTATCATGCCTATTTTCAACTGGTCTTACTTAATTCTTTAATAAAATAAAAAAAGGAACAAAACATAACACAGTGAAATTGAACTGAATACTTTATTTCTGCAGAAAATGTCCAAATACAAAAAAAATGTACAAAACAATATAAAGCATCAAAATATAAATTTCCGCTAAACCACGATATCCTCATACAATACTACACTCATATGAGCAGTGTGCTCATGAAAAACCTTGGGTGGTAGTCCCTTAGTAAACAGATCCGCAATCATGGAGTTTATGCCAATATGCTTTATGAAAATCTGTCCACTCTGAACTCTCTCTTTTACAACCAGGAACTTGATGTCAATATGCTTTGACTTCGATGAGCTCTTGTTGTTGTTGGAATATAAGATTGCTGATTTATTGTCACAAAATAACTTGAGTGATGTTTCAATACCATCAAGAATGTGCAGCCCAATGATAAAATTCCGCAGCCATATTCTGTGGTTGGATGCCTCATAACATGCTACAAATTCTGCCGATATGGTGGAAGAAGCTATGAGTGTCTGCTTGGCACTCCTCCAGGAAATAGCTCCTCTAGCCAGCAAATAGACGTAGCCTAATGTAGATCTCCTACTATCTTGACATCCAGTAAAATCGAAATCAGAATACTCTATGATCCCCAACAGATTCGATCTTCTATATGTGAGCATGTAATCTTTAGTTCTCTGTAGATACCACATGAACCGCTTGACTGCTTTCTAGTGATCCATCCCAAGGTTACTTAAATATCTCGTAGCATTCCAACAATGAATGTTATATCCAGACATGCGCAAACTTAAGCATACATTAGACTCCTAACAGCTGACACATAAGGAATCTTCTGCATTTCCTTAACTTCAAGGCTTTTAGGGCATAGTTTGGGACTGAATTTGTCTCTTTTAGGGACAAGGGTGCCACATGGTTTATTTTCTTGCATGCCAAACCTTTTAAGCACCTTATCGATATAGCTCTTTTGTGATAACTCGATGATACCCCGAGTGTAACATCCCCTGACCCAATCCACTCGGATCGAATCAGGGAGTGCTACTAAAAGATATTAAAAACATTTGAAAATGGTCTAGATAAATTTTCAAAAATCTTGTCAAAGTTTCATCTGTTTTACTGACTTTTCAAAACCTGTTTACAATTAAAATTCATAAAAATCAACTCAAAAATTCTCAAATCAATTGTTGCACACCCTTGCAAATGTAGTGTGACTTACCCAATTAATTTATCACAATATAATTCATAAATATTCAAATAACATAAACATATAATAAAATATTTACATAGCAAAGTTCTTCAAATATGTACAAACATTTTCTGTATATGCATGCTGTATTAAAATATATATACTTATTACAAAAGGACTACCAAAATATATGTAGGAACGATGTGACTACTGACTCTGCTTCTGCAGTCTCTACTCTTCTTTGTCTTTGTCTCCCTTGAAACCTCTGTTACCTATGTGTGAGAAAACTCAACACGCTAAGCAGATTGCTTAGTGGGTGTACACAAAATTATATATCCAGATACACTATATCAAATAACTTTATGTATTTATCAAAAAGAAATTATATATGGGGCTAATGTCAAATCAAATTATATCCTCAACAAATACAATATTCAAAATCAATTAACAGACAAAATTTTCATAATTTCTCAAATGCTTTCATATAACAAATCAGTTTTCATACTGGGCTCCTAATATATATAACATAAGTTATCGGACTGGATTACGGGTTGTTCGGCATCGGACACAAACGGGTTACCAACCGAACATCAGATCAAAGTTGGACACCAACGGTGTTACCCGCTGTAAATGTCTCATATCAAAACCTAGGATCGGCACTTGTGGCATGTACTATCCAAAGGGTAGCACAAACAGATTCAGATCAAAGCTCCCTACCCTAG
Organism: Xanthoceras sorbifolium; assembly: GCA_003430845.1. Lineage (NCBI taxonomy): Eukaryota > Viridiplantae > Streptophyta > Magnoliopsida > Sapindales > Sapindaceae > Xanthoceras > Xanthoceras sorbifolium. The sequence goes on from CM010621.1 coordinate 13,328,663, forward strand.
GACCGGCACTTGGGGCCTGTACTATCCATAGGGTGATGCATCAGAATATATCGGCACAGTACTGTTAAGAAAAACCCAATTGACATATCAACCTCCTATATCCATATCTATGTTCATACACATCAGAGCCATTTCGTAAAACGTTATCTCAAATCCATTCCAAATCATTCAAATTCCATATTGAAATTTCAATTCCAAAATACAATTTCACAAATCATTTTCTTATATTCAAATTTAATTTTTAAATATTTTAAATCAATAAACATATTTTTGAAATCCAAATTTCATTAATAATCATATAAAATAAATATACAAAATCATATACGAGTATATTTTTCAAATCAATAATCACATTAAATCAATCCAAAAAAAATACATACATTTAATTACATTTTTCACCCCTACAAATCATAAATATCACATTCACATACTCAATATTAATTCAACAATACCTTTCATATTTATGCGAAATTAGGGATGTTACATCGAGAGCGATCTCGGTGTATCTTAATGCGTAATACAAAAGAGGCGTTACCAAGATCTTTCATTTCAAATTTATTTGATTGAAATCTCTTGGTTTCGTGCAATAAGCCTATATCATTAGTGGCAAACAGTATGTCATCAATATACAAAACTAGGAAGATATACTTACTCCTATTGAACTTGTGGTACACACAATCATAAACAACATTTATTTCAAAACCAAATGAGATAATTACTTGATGAAATTTGTAGTACCATTGACGGGAAGCTTGCTTGAGTCCATATATGGATTTCTTTAGTTAGCAAACCATCTACTTTAGGTCTCCAGACACAAAGTTTTCTAGTTACACTATATAAATCGTTTCATCAATGTCGCCATTGAGAAACGTCGTCTTAACATTCATATGATGTAACTCAAGGTCAAAATGTGCAACAAGTGCCATCATAATCCTGAAAGAGTCTTTCATTGAAACCAGAGAAAAAATTTCTTTGAAATTGATGCCTTCCTTTTGAGTAAAACCTTTAGCAACAAGATGAATCTTATATATCTCCACATTACTTTTCGAATCGCTTTTGATTGTTGGTGAAGACAGTGATAGCTGAAGCTATGTTTATTTTTAAATCAAGGTAGAGATTGTTGCGTTTGATTAAAAATAAAGAAGAAGAAAATTGGGAGGGAAGTCAATCCCACATTGATAATGGAAGTAAGAGAGCAATGGGTATAAAGGCTATATAAGGAATCTTAAGACATTTGTTTCAATTGCACCAGTCAAAAACACTTTAAGCATTGTATTTGACTTTGTTTAAATTACTTTCTTGTTTCTATTATTTAGAATGTAGAAAGGTGTGAGTTAATATTTGCTTTGGAAAGTGTGAGTGTACTAGGGTCATAGGATTTGAGAGAATAATCTATGTAGTTGTAACAATTTTAATGGTAATAGTGAATATTTTCTCTGGTTGTCTTTTGACAACAATCGTGGTTTTTCTCCGGTTTAAGAGTTTTCCACGTAAATCCTTGTGTTTTGGTGATTGTTATTATTTTCCGATTAATTTATCTATTATTTTTTATATTTATACAAAAGACATTGTTTTTATTGGACAACAAGCATTGTTTTTAATCACTTCCTTGCGCAAACATCAAATTAAGGATTGCAAAAAAAAATAAAATAAAAATAAAAATAAGGCCAAAACAAAATTGTAAAACCTAATTTCAGAATTTTCTCAGCGCTTCAATCACGGAGTGTCTCTGATACCACTTGTAGGATTTGAACTAATATAATTCTAACATGCTTTAATCACATAATAGGGGTCATAATCAACATCAAGAACCCTAAATTCAGATCTAAGCATGTTTATACCAAATTAATCAAACCATAATATATATTGCTAAAACTCTATTTGAAATCAAAGAGAAAAACTAGATACGGAAACGTACCTTGATCCATAATGAAATTGCTGTGACAGGTTGTGATCTTCCAAATCAATACGAATTTTCCCCTATGAATGTCTGTATTCTCACTGTTGATAGGGTAGACAGAGAGAAGAGAAATTGAGCGTATGAATTAAGAATCTTGACCCCTGATAAATTATCAGTTAATTAAAAAAATATTAATATTTCTTATTTGCCCCTCACCAAATTAGAAATATCACTCCGATCTCTACACATTAAATCCATGACATTTTAATACATAATACCCAATTTTTTAAACCTCAGACCAATCACTTTAAATAGATTAGTTTTTAAGATAGCACTACATATTTTAACACATATGTATCCCCACATATTAGATTTTTCCAACACCAAGTACTTGAGCAATGCAACATTAAGAACTCGATTTCAAATGATCTTTTGCGTATGAATCAAGTTGATGTTTGTATTTTGTATTAATCTACTTAGAGTAAGAAAATTGAGTGAATGAAGACATGTTGATAAAAGGGGGAAGGAAAAAAGAGTTTCTTGCTTCGGGTTTTTTTTTTAAAGAGAAATTAGTCAAATTTAGCGCGAAGCCCAATTTATTTTGTGAGACTAGCACCAAGTTAACAAGAGTTTGAGAAATAGCACCATTTTTTATATAAACTTAATTTTACCCTTGTAAAGTAATTTTTATCTAATTGTCTCATTCAATTTATTTTTTATTAATTGAGTTGTCATATGGTTTTTATGTCTCGTTGAAAAATTCTTAGATTATTTTTTATAGAAACCCAACACTCCTCTCCTTTTTCGCTCTCTCTCTAAGTTTCTTCCTCTCTCATTTTCTCTCTAAGTTTTTAATCAATATCTCTTTAAAAAAAATAAAAAAATAAAAAAAAAACTTTGTAAATTTTTTGAACTAATAGATCACTGCTAAGTGTTGCCGTGATCTAATAGATCACGGCCACACTTGACCGTGATCTAAGTGGCCGTGATCTAATTAGATCAAGGTTGTGATCTAAATTAGATCATACCTTCCATCACCGATTTATTTCGCCTCATCCTCCGATCACTGTCATTGCTGTCGTCTCCTCACCGTTGACGTTGTCGGACTTATTGGAGGTGTTGCCAGAGTTTCAAATGGGTGGTTTGGGCGAAAGAAAATGAGTGGTTTTAATGAAAGAGAAAATAGTGATTTTGGTAAAAAAAAGAAAAAAGAAATGAAAAAGGTGGGCCGGTAAAAAAAGAGTGGTATTGATGAAAGAGAAAATATTGCTTGACACAAACTTTTTTATTTTTTTTGTTTGACTTTTTAAACTTTTATAGGCATTTGTGTTTAAAAATATATTTTAGTGCTATTTCCACTCAATTGACTACTTGGTACTATTTTTACAAATCCAATTCCAAATAGTTCTATATAAAAAAGAACTATTTTTTTATTTATATTTTAGAAGTGGTTGATTGCAATAAAATTAGCGGATGCAGTTAAAAGTAAATTTTAAAAAATTTATTAGGTCAAATTTGACAATTTTACACATATCCTAAATATTAAAAAAATAAAAAAGAAATACTTAATAATTCAATTATGTTACTTGGAGCTGATGTGATTTTTTTTTTTTAAAATTATGGATATGAATTTCTCAATTTAGAAACTCTCCTAAAAATTCTAATTAGAATTCACTATTTCCCAAAAGAATACTTGTACAAATTTGAATGACGTAATAAAAGAGGAGAGAAAGTGAGATACTTGTTTTATGATAAATTTAGGGGAGGTGTCGGTTGGATCGATTCGATTTTAGTATGAACTAATAAAAACTAACAATTGATCGATTTTTAGAAAAAGTAAATCGAACTAACTAAATTTTTTTAAATAAACTGAACCAATTAAAATTGAATTGGACTAATTTAGTTCGGTTGATTTATGGGCTGTTATATTACTAGGCTTCAATTTTTCTATTATTTTTTAAATCAAAATTTCACATTTTTTAAAGACATTTTGGGCCAAATCATGGGATTGAGCCGAATTGAATTTTGGGCTTCAGTCAAACCAGATTGAATTAATTAGTTAATACATTTTCCCTCCAATAATTTATATCCTACTATTTTTTTAGGCTTAATTTAATGATTCAGTCTTTACCTTTTTGAAGAATGTGTGACTGGTCAATAATGTGAAATAATTGAGGCGGACCCGATGAGAAGATGAAGAAAAAGTGTAAAAAAAAAAAAAAAAAAAAAGTTATTTATTATTATATATATCAGTTTTCGGTTCAAATTTTCGAACCAAAAGTCGAATTGACTTTGTCAGTTTTTTAAAATTCAAATCGAAACTGAATTGATTGGAAACTTTAAACTAGTTGGATTGATTTGGTTCCATTTTTTTATATTTTTTTTTCCATCCCTAAATAGTAACTCATCATACAATGTATCTATATTTTTCTTTAGGAGAAATTACGCTGAACTTACTTGGGGTTTGCAATTCTACAGCTAGAAACAACTTTACCAAAAATTGACAGCAAATCCCCCTCCAGTTATCTTTGACCGTTAAAAGTTGACAGTTGACCAACTTAAACAGTGAAAAGACGAAAATACCCCTAGAAAAAGATAAGGTCAGGGGTATTTTTATCTTTTTGGACTTTTTAAATTTAATTTTATTAAATAAAAATTAAAAAAATTAAGAAAAAATCTCATCCCTCCATCTTTAAAATAACGGACGGTTAAGATTTATTTAAAAAATTAAAATAAAAAAATAAAAAAATTAATTAAAAATAAAAAATTGATTATAATTATGTAAATTCATTTTTCAGATTGAATCTCAATCGTCCATCAAGATTAGTGGACGGTGGAGATCCAATCTGAAAAATGGATCTCCACCAAAAAAAAAAATTTTTTTTTGGGTTCTTCGAAGAACCCAAGGGTTCGAATGATTCGAACCCAGAAGGGTTCTTCGAAGAACCCAGAAAATGGGTTCTTCGAAGAACCCTTTTCTGGGTTCTTCGAAGAACCCTTCTGGGTTCGTTCGACAAACCCAGAAGGGCTCGAATTAGTAAAAAAAAAAAAAAATTTTGAAGAACCCTTCTGGGTTAGTCGAACGAACCTAGAAGGGTTCGATTCGTTCGAACCCTTGGATTCTTCGAAGAACCCAAAAAAATTTTTTTTTTTTTTTTTTGTGGAGATCCATTTAAGAACCCAAAAAAATTTTTTTTTTTTTTTTTTTTGGAGATCCATTTTTCAGATTGGATCTCTACCGTCCACTAATCTTGATGGACGATTGAGATTCAATCTGAAAAATGAATTTACATCATTATAATCAATTTTTTATTTTTAATTAATTTTTTTATTATTATTATTTTAATTTTTTAAATAAATCTTAACCGTCCGTTATTTTAAAGATGGAGGGATGAGCTTTTTTCTTAATTTTTTAATTTTTATTTAATAAAATTAAATTAAAAAGTCCAAAAAGACAAAAATACCCCTGACCTTGTCTTTTTCTAGGGGTATTTTTGTCTTTTCACTGTTTAAGTTGGTCAACTGTCAACTTTTAACGGTCAAAGATAACTGAAGGGGGGTTTGTTGTCAATTTTTGGTAAAGTTATTTCTAGCTGTAGAATTGCAAACCTCAGGTGGATTCAGCGTAATTTCTCCTTTTCTTGATAAACTCTATCAATATTAAAAAAATCACGTGTCCATAATAGGAAAGTAAAAAGTATACTGGCGCATCTGAATCAAATCTGAAGACAAAATAGGAAAAGGGAATAAAGTTATAGATAAGCACAAGCTCAAAAGGAGGAGGTGGTTTTTTTATTTTTTTGACTTTCCACGTGTTCAATCAGTGGCAGTCCACTTGGCAAAAGGAAGGCGGTGAGTGGTGTGTGGTGATGAGCACGCAAGTCCACTAGGCGAGCAAATTTTCAGTATATTAAGTGTACCTTTTCATGCATGGATATTCCAGTGGCTCCTTCTGTGTTTGAAAGCTGAGCAGTGGCTGGGGTATTAAACATTTTACCAAGTCTGACATGCCCACCTCTCTCTCTCTCTCTCTCTCTCTCTCTCATTTTTTTTGTAAAAGCTTCGGTTTATTTGCTTCCGTTGCCATCGATGCTTTCCACTGCTGCCATTTTCCTCTGTAAGTTCTCTGCATTTAAGTAAATATTCTTCTAAAAAGTTTGTAATATATATATTGATTGATTTCTCATGTTTTGTGGTTGTTTTTTCCGCGGTTTGTAAAATCTCTCCACTACCCTATTCGTATTGTTGCCAATGTTTTCCATCGCCACTGTGAGTCTTATTCTCATTCAAAAAAATAAAAAATCATAAAAAAATAAATAAAATTTCTTCTTAACAAAATGGGAGAGGTGTTATAAGAATATAGTGTCTTTTTTTTTTTTTTATATATAAATATATAGTTTGTTATTTTTAAAAACATTTTCTTCTTCTTAGAATTTTAACAATCTTTGCAATATCGTGTTTATAATTTGACCTTTTTGTATACATTATCCTTGCTAAATCTTAATTTCACAGGTCGCCCTGAATCCTGATAATTGGCAACCCAAAAAGAAAACTCTTTTTTTTTTTTTTTAAATAGAAATCTGATGCATACGCTTTTCTCCTATTATTATTTGATCCTGATTTATAAATAATCGAAAATTCGACACTCTGCAACTCTCAACACCTCATACAATTAAGTCAATGATTAGATTTTAGCTTAGAGAAAGAAGAGTCACATTTTGTAGACTTTTTCAAGAAAAAAAACCAAGCTTTTGTTCAAGTTTAATTGCTTTTACCTCTCTTTCTAAATTCTCTTTTTCTTCTCTCAGCATCCTTTTCTGTTTAAAGCAGAAAAAAACAATATGGATTGGTTAACGAAAATCAAGTAGAGTTGGGATGATAGTTCATTCTGTTAACATGCACTCATGAATGGGGTGAATACATGCTTGCATCTGCCTGCCAATGCACACAGAAACACACACATAGAGTCTATTGTATATATGTTTCATGTTTTTAATTTATGAGTTTATGGCAGAAGCAGAAAAATTAGAGGGGAAATTATTGATATGTTGCGATAAAGCAAAATCGAATTTCCCAAACAACTATAATGACTAAACATATGCCAGACATTTACTTGTGATTAATCACATTAAATTCAACTGGAATTCTACAAGGTTGTCTCTAACTCTAAAGGTGTATTAGTTGTTCCTGTGATTCATTCAACTTCAAGAACACACATCCATTGCATTGGAATGAATGAGGTTGCAATTGACTTCTTAACCTGAAGATAATGACAAATCTAAGATGAGGGTATACTAGATGATCAAATTAGTTCTCGAGAAACCATAGTGGTATCATATATTTGTATGTTAACCTCCACTGAGTATAACTGTTGAGTATGTTGATAGTTTTTGTTTTGAAAACACCAATAACTACTCCAGGAAATCAGTCTGAGTATAACTGTTGCTCTTAAATAACTCTTCATTATTGCTTGCCTCATTTTAAAGCAAGTTCATGGCAAGTTGAATAGACATCACAAACCTGTCTTCTCAACTGAGAGAGGGACTGTTCACAGACACACAGCTTCCTCTTCAAAGCGACTCTGGTATCGGTCCAGGATGCTGGCCAAACTGAATCATAAGAGTTGATTAATGGAACTTCTTAGTCATAAAATTGAACATGGAACATAGGAATGTACAGGAAAATTCCGACAATACATAATCCCAAGACCTTACTAAGTTACCTTATAGATGTTACTATTAGATAAGAAATAAGGATACTGATGAGAGCATCACTAGGGCTAGGAGATTGGAGAGATTGAGGTTGAGAGAAACATGAAACACATTAGTTGAGTTTTAATTCCTTTTTAACTAGTTCTTTTTCTATTAGGTTTTTATTATTAGAATTGTATTAAGTCTATTTTATTTCCTATTTACATTGTATTAGGATTTTAGTTATTTAATTTCTATTAGGACTCTATTAGGCTATTTTATTTCTTTAAGTATTAGGATTTTATTAGCTATAAATAGTTCATTAGACTTTAGGTTTGTATTCATTCAAATATTTTTTTAGATTATCAATAAATTGAGAGGTTTTCTCTACTTTCGGCTTTTTCTTGGGCTAGTACAAAGACTAATAACCTGAGTTCTATATTTATTCGGTTTTTTTTGGGATTTTGCACTCGAAAATCGCTTGGGTTAGAGTAAGGGCTAAATAATACGAGTTCTAGAGAGTTAGTGAACCCTAAATTAGGTGACTTAACTCAAAACTATCGCGCGTGTGTGTTGCTTGCTGTGCAAGTAAGGGCTGTTAGGGTTTATTGTTGGATCTAGATTTAGGTCCTCAACAGATACATAGCTTTCTTTATGTAATAACCTCACTAAACAACCATAAATATCTTAATATTAGATCACCAAAGAAACAATAATACATTTACTCTGAACTAGCTTTCTTTATCTAAAAACTCTTTCATCTAAAGTATTTTCTCTCAACAGATTAGTAATTTTATTCTCGTTTTAGCTTTTGGAGATTGTAAATAAATTCATGCTTATAAATTATAATAGGCATTGCCATTAATTTTTGGATCAATCAATTAACTAATTGTCAACGTACACTTGGAATCAAATATAATGAAGAGATGGAAATGAGTTTATATATATATATATATATTCAACCGTGGGATTGTCGAGAGGTTCTTGCTGTGGGGATGATCTCTGAGAGTGATCGCTGTGGGTTTTGGAATATTGCTATGATTGTCGGTGCTGGCCAATAACTAGTGATGATACTTTGGCGATTAAGTCAGTGAGTGAACAGTTTTTAGGATTAATTTGATAGAGTTTCAGTACTTGTTTTTTTGCTTACCTTTGTTCTTCTTAGTACGTTTCTAATTATAGGAACACGTACCCGGTTGAGAGCAGGATGTTCTTCATGTGATCTTCTTACGATGATCATCGACCTGAGTTTTTCTTCTTGTTAAATCTCAGTGATTTATCGAGTAAATCAATGGATTTTCAGGTATGTCAGGGGCTAATGATTGTTTGAGGTATGCTGCATTTAATGTCATTTGTCTTTTAAATTAATGTCGATGGCATACACAATTAATGCCTCACATCAATTGTTATTAGTTATGATTAGACGGACCATTGATTATTCGTCTTTTCGTCAAAGAGAATAGTCGGTTGACAAAGGTTTTGATATTTTTGGCGTGCTTATTAGATTTACTATGCTGTCATTACAGTGGGTCCTATCTTTCTCTTACTAAGTCGATGATGTGGCAATGTCGTCGTGAACCTTATAGCAGTAGGTTTTAGATTGAGTGAACCACCAAATCCATTCTCCCCTATGTAGAAAATTGAAATATAGTTTCCGTGATGTCATTTCATTTTTTGTTAGAAATTGAAGTGATTATGAGAAGAGGAGTTAGGCAAATATTAGGACACCTTAGAGGAAAATAAAACTTCCATAAAAGAGAGGCAAATGAAAGGCTTTCTATGTAGTGAACCACCATGGTCATTGTGATCAAACTCCGTTCTCACATCATTCTATCAGTAGGATCATTAAGTGGGGTGTACGAAGGACAGAAGCATAGTAAATGCAAGCTCACTAAGAATCTTTTGTTCGACCAATAAAATTAGGGAGGGAGAGTAAGATAAATGTTTACAGTGATTGATAATAAAATATATCTATATTTTTATTTAGATAATTGTATTTGAGATAAAAGTATGTAGAAATACTTTTTCTTTTAAAACTTTCCATGTGTCGAAAGAAAGGGCAGTCCACTTGGCAAGGAAAGGAAGAGGTGAGTTGGTGAGCAATGTTAAGTCCACTTAAGCAATAAAGGCTATTTCATGCATGAATACGCATTGTCTAATCATGTGTTTGAAAGCTGAGTAGTGGTTGGGATATCAAACAGTTTCCCAAATCTGCCATCCCCTAGAAAAGATATTTCTTGAATGCCCACCTCCTGGATTCGAAGATATTTCTTGAATGCCCACCCCACCCACACCCCCCCCCCTCTGTCTCTCTCTCTGTCTCTCTCTTTCTCTCTCTCTTGTTTGTAGAAGCTTCGGTTTATTTGCTTCCATTGCCATCAATGCCTTCCGCTGCGGCCATTTTTCTCTGTAAGTCGTCTGATTTAAGTATATATTCTTCTAAAAAGTTTTATAAGACGTGTTGATTGATTTCATGTTTTGTGGTTGTTTTTTTGCAGTTTGTAAACTCTCTCCACTACCCTATTATTCGTATTGTTGCCAATGTTTTGCATTGCCGCTGTGAGTCTTATTCTCATTAAAAAAAAAGAGAAAGAAATAAAATTTATTGTAAACAAAATGGGAGGGGTGTTATAAGAATATAGTGTCTTTCTATACAAATACATAGTTTGCTACTTTTAAAACGTTTTCTTCTTAAAATTTTTAACAGTATTTGCAATATCGTGTTTATAATATGATCTGTTTGTATCCATTTTGGGCAGATCCTTGCTAAATCTCAATATCACAGATCGCCCTGATAATTGGCAACCCAAAAAGAAGAAAACTCTTTTTATTTTTTTGAATAAGCTTATTAGCGAGTAACTAGTTATTTTGCTTACAAAAATGATTAACCTATATTCAAGTGATAATCATTTTAGCTTAATTAAATATATTTCATGATGCTCATAAGAATAGTATTATAGAAGTTTGATTGGATGATGACACATGAGAAAACACATTCATATGGGAACTTCAAATAGAAATGTGATGCATAAGCTTTTCTCCTATTATTTACTTAATCCTGATTTAATAAATAATTGAAATTCGACATGCTGCAAATCTCAACAACTTATACAATTAAGGGCTTGTTTGGCTTTCTGAGCCCAAAAGCTCTTTTGGAAGTGTTTGGATTCAAAAGAAGTGCTTTTAAGCTTTAAAAACTCTTCCAGGCAATGTAAAAATATATAGCTTTTGTAGGAAGAGCTTTCAAAAAGCCAAAAGTCCAAAGTAAAAGTTCTGCCAAACAGGACCTACGTCAATGATTAGATTTTTGCTTGAGAAAGAAGAGTCACATTTTGTAGAGTGGAGGATAGAGACTTATTACACTCAATGAATGTTGAGTGCTTGGGAACAAACTTACATAGGTTACAAGGTGGGAAAGGAGTGATTGGTAAAGTCGCGGTGGCTCCCGACCAATCCTCTGCCTGGTTGATGTGAAATCTTTGCAAAGGAAGGGCCGCCTTTGCTGCCTGCTTGATGTGCTATCTTAGCAAACAAAGGGTCGCCATTGCTGCCACCATTGAATCATTAACATTCTTCACTGCTGCAATCTGTAAGTGACTACTGACATATAAGAGACTTTTTCAAGGAAAAAAACCAAGCTTTTGTTCAAGTTTAATTGCTTTTACCTTTCTTTCTAGATTCTCTTTTTCTTCTCTCAGCATCCTTTCCTGTTTGAAGCAGAAAAAAGAAATATGGAGTGGTTAACGACAATCAAGTAGAGGTGGGATGATAGTTCATTTTATTAACAAGCACATGAATGGGGTGAATACATGTTTGCATCTGCCCATGCACACAGAAACACACACAGAGAATCTATTGTGTATATGTTTCATGTTTTTAATTTATGAGTTTATGGCAGAAGCATAAAATTAGAGGGGAAGTTATTGATATGTTGCGATAAAGCAAAAATTGACTTTCCCAAACAACTATAATGACTAAGAATTCCCCAGACATTTACGTGCGATGAATCACATTAAATTCAACTGGAAATTCTACAAGGTTGTGTCTAAATATAAAGGTGTTTTAGTTGTTCCTGTGATTCATTCAACTTCAAGAACACACATCCATTGCATTGGAATGAATGAGGTTGCAATTGACTTCTTAAGCTGAAGATAATGACAAATCTAAGATGAGGGTATACTAGATGATCAAATTAGTTCTCGAGAAACCATAGTGGTACCATATATTTGTATGCTAACCTCCACTTTGGTTCCTACATTGAAAGTTGGAGTTTGGTTGTCTGAATTTCTGTTGGTTTTTTTCTTTCTAAACCTGATTTAATCTATTGTGATAATAAAAAGAACTCTTTAAACTCAGAACATACCCAAGATACCTTCCTGAAATATAATAGCATTCATTGGATAAAACTTCAGGCAAATAGCAAAGTAATGTGCCAGGGAGATTGTTAAAGATTAACCGTAGCCAGCCAACGCAAATTGAATATGTATTATGTGATAGAATCTTTTTGTTCCACGGATTAGATGAGAAGAGGCTACCAACCAGAAATGAAACCACACTAAGAACTATAAATGTCCTGGATGTAGTACCGTTGACATATAACATTATTTTACCCGGAACAAGTAGAAAAGGTTTTCTTCAAGAATTAGCTGGATTATTAAGAGAATGGAATTATGTTTGGCAAGTATTTCTTCACCTTCTCATAAAGAGTAATTACTGACTCCATCAGCAGTTGCGACTTATTAAGAGAATAGAATTAAGAGAATATTGGTTTCTAGAGACATGAAAGGCCTTGGGGAAGATTCTAGTATTTGCAGACCTATCATCGTCAAGAGAAACAATTGAAAAATTGTTTCCTCTTGTGAGTAAATTTCCAGAAAAATAAAGAGAGATATATTCTGATCAAGTTTCAGTATAGGAGCAGTGGTATACTACATATAAAGCAAAGATGCATTGACCATACTACATAGTTGTGGAGATACATGTACTTGGAGAAAGACTGCTGAAACACAAAGTAGAGGAATCAGCTGGGAAATATTCAAAACTAAATATGATATGGCACCATATGTTTAAGCAGCTGCTTAAATTAGATATTGGAGCAATCTGCCACCAATATTGATTAAGGCTGCAGATGCTTCATTGTCTATGGCTTGAGTAATGTATTCTAATTAGATTTAAATTTATGGTTTTTAAAGCGTTGTTGTGTTGACATCTCTTAAAAGGGTGAACCAACATCTAGGTCAAGATGGTGAAAGGAAAAAATGCCATCTTTGCATGTGCATAATTTCTATCTTCCAGAGTCTACGTCTGTGGTGTTGTGTCAGTGTAGCATCAAGTTGTTTCTCTAATTGCACAAGATCAGTCACAGTTATCAGCTCAAAGTTTGGCCCTTCAAGTTGCCTGTGAACACAAAATATAGTTCAAGCAATGATGCGTGCTGTGCATCTTGGCAATGAATAGGATAGACAAATTGCCTTTGAGCTATTTGCAACAGCCGAGCATATGAAAGCAGATTTGAATAGTTAGAGTGAGAACCCTGCACACAGAATATATTGCAGTTAGCCGACTTTTCATCATATAACGAGTACTAGTAGTAGTAGTAGTTTTGTTGTAGAAATAGTATAATATGGATACTTTGGACAGACAAAATGTTTTGTCGCATTCGAAAAAGATGAGCCACAGAAACTCAGCATCATTGTCATGATTAGGGAAAAGATATCAATCCAGCTGATCTAATAAATCCTTGTCTAGCACTGGTTTAATAAAACTTCCATTTGCTTCTTTCGGCACTAAAAATAGGAAAACTTTTGCGTTCTGAAATTGTGCATCTTATTTAGACCGATATCGGAGAGATGTTGGTCAATTGTATAAATATATGCTTCTCTAATTTGAAATTTTTCGCTTACAAAAGATTTCATCTTGGTACCTCTTTGAAAATATATCCTAAAAAATACATATGTGGAAGCATAAGATTTATGCCTATGAAAAAAAACTTTAGACAACAATGAAATTTTTTGGTTTGAAATTTCTCTTGACACTAAAACTCAATATCATCAATTTAAATACTGGGGACATAATCAATATATAAAATGTTGATTACACTGTAGAAGGCTGTAATTTTGCGGTCATGACTGTCAAGCATATCATTTTATTTGGGCTTGTTAGAGTGCTTAAATAATTTTTAGACTTTTTCTTATCAGCATAAGTTTTTGGGTCTGTTGTTACACTGACATGATATCAAAGCTAGGCTTCACTCAGGAGTCTACGTTCGAGTCCCTCCACACCACATGCATCTGTTTTTGGTTCGTTGTACAATTTGAATATGTATTTGGGCTTAGTATGTTGTTAGATGCTTGTTGGGGCTTTCCTTATCAGTTTTTAAAGCTTGTCTTGGCATTTTCTCAAGATTGTGCTCACCCCCTATTTGCATCAACGTTGGGGGAGAATTCAGACTCCAAACCAATGGATAAAATATCCTCAGTAGGTTGTTCATAAAGTGTGTCAATTACTTCAATTCGGAGCTTAAAGATTCTTGGCATACTGCATATATGCATTATGATATGAAATAATTTTTACAACATTTTGGCAGCTTTTGTCGTGAAAAATAGCAATGCATACTGCATATATGCATTATGATATGAAATAATTTTTACAACATTTTGGCAGCTTTTGTCGTGAAAAATAGCAATAACTACTCTGGGAAATCAGTCAAGACTATAACAGTATGTCTCAAAAGGAAATAGCTGTTTATTTGTTGGTTGCCTGAACAATTAGTTCAGTTTCAAAGCTTAAAACATTCTTGGCATACTGCATATATTATTGAAATTTTTGGCTGTATGTTGATAGTTTTTGTTTTGACAACACCAATAACTACTCCAGGACATCAGTAGAGAGTGTAACTCTCTTGAATAACTATGCATTATTGCTTGCCTCATTATTACATAATGCTCTTAAGAATAGTTTCATAGATGTTTGATTGGATGATGACAGACGAGAAAACACATTAAAATGGAAACTTTAAATAGAAATGTGTTACATAAGCTTATCTCCAATTATTACTTGATCCTGATTAATAAATAATCAAAATTCAACCCTCTGCAACTCTCAACACTTCATACAATTAAGTCAATGATTAGATTTTAGCTTGAGAAAGCTGAGTCACATTTTGTAGAGTGGAGGATAGAGACTTATTACACGACGAAAATACAACAGCATAGTGGTGGTTGAGTACTTGGGAACAAACTTACATAGGTTACAAGGTGGGAAGAGAGTGACGGGTAAAGTCTCGGTGGCTCCCGACCAACCCTCTGCCTGGACGATGTGAAATCTTAGAAAAGGAGGGGTCGCCATTCCTACCTGCTTGATGAGCTATCTTCTCGCCATTGCTGCCACCATTAAATCATTGCCATTCTTCACTGCTGCAATCTGTAAGTGACCACTGACTTATAACATACTTTTTCAAGAAAAAAACTGAGCTTTTGTTCAAGTTTAATTGCTTTTACCTCTCTTTCTAGGTTCTCCTATTACTCTCTCAGCATTCTTTCTTGTTTAAAGCAAAAAAGAAATATGGATTAGTTAACGAAAATTGCGTAGATGCGGGATGATAGTTCATTCTATTAACATGCACTCATGAATGGGGTGAATATATGTTTGCATCTGCCCATGCACACAGAAACACACAGAGAAAGTCTATTGTGTATATGTTTCATGTTTTTAATTTAGGAGTTCATGGCAGAAGCATAAAATTAGAGGGGAAATTACTTTTAATATGTAGCGATAAAGTAAAAATCGACTTTCCCAAACAACTGTAATGACTAAGCATCTGCCAGACATTGAATCGCAATGAATCAGATAACTTCAACTGGAATTCTACAAGGTTGTGTCTAACTCGAATAGTGTTTTAGGTGTTCCTCTGATTTGTTCAACTTCAAGAACGCACATCCATTGCATTGGAATGAACGAGGTTGCAATCTACTTCTTAAGCTGAAGATTATGACAAATCTAAGATCAGAGTATACTAGATGATCAAATTAGTTCTCGAGAAACCATAGTGGTATCATATATTTGTATGTTAATGTTGAAAAAAGAGTGTGTGTGTGTGAATTATTAATTGTAAATAATTAGATTAGGAAGTTTAGTCAATATGAAACCAATAATAGCAAATCTTGACCTTGACTTTCTTTCTTTGAATTTGTAAACCATCTCTGTAAACAATCTCTATATAAGAGAGATGATTGTAAATGAATAATATAGTAGTATTCTGATAAAACCTAAAACTACAGTTAACCTCCACTTTGGTTCCTACATTGAAAGTTGGAGTTTGGTTGTCTGGATTTCTCCTAGTTTTTTTCTTTTAACCTGATATAATCTACTGTGATAATAAAAAAAACTCTTTAAACTTAGCACATACCTTACTGAAATATTATAGCATTCATTGGATAAAACTTCAGGCAAATGGCAAAGTAATGTGCTAGGGAGATTGTTAAAGCTTAACTGTAGCCAGCCAGTGGCAATTGAATATGTATTATGTGGTAGAATCTTTCTTGTCCACGTATTTGATGAAAAGAGGCTACCAACCAGAAATGAAGCCCCACTGAGAACCATAAATGTCCTGAATGTAGCACCATTGACATATCCCGTTGTTTTACCCAGAACAAGTGGAAAAGTTATTTTTCAAGAATTAGCTGGATTATTAATAGAATAGAGTTAGGTTTGGCAAGTATTTCTGTACCTTCTCATGAAGGGTCATGACTCCATCAGCAGTTGTGTCTGCACAAAGAATCACCAAATGAGAATAGCCGGAAACCGATGAACCACAGAATATGCATGTGATGATGTATAATAGCAATCTTGTGTGTGCAGAGTAGGACGAAAAAGCAGAGCAAATCTGCAACAGAGATCCCATCAACGATTTTAAGGAAATAATTCCTGTTTACAGTATTATATGATGATAGAAAGCAGATTATTTTCAGCGGGTCAAATTAGAGAGTTAGAGAATAATTCCACCTTGTAATTTACCTAATGTAGCTACTCAGAAACTATTACCAAGATAACCCCTGTGGCTAAACTAGATCTGACTTGGGATGGTTAACCAGAATATTGGTTTCTATAGACATGAATGGCCTAAGGGAAAATTCTAGTATTTGCAAATCCTTCATCTCCAAGAGAAACATGTGAAAAAATGTTTCCTCTTGTAAGTTTCCAGAAAAATAAAAAGAGATACATTCTCATCGAGTTTCAGTATAGGAGCAGCGTTATACTGCATATAAAGAAAAGATGCATTGACCATACTTGTGCAGATACATGTACTTCGAGAAAGACTGCTAAAACAGAAAGTAGTTGAATCAGCAGGGTAATATTCACCCTGCTGATTAAGTAGATATCTGAGCAATCTGCTATTTATATTGACGGAAGGCTGCAGATGCTTTGTTGTCTATGGCTGAGTCGTTGCTTTAATTATATTTAAATTTATGGTTTTTAAGGTTTTGTTGTGTTGATCTCTTAAAAGGGTAAACCAACATCTAGGTCAAGATGGTGAAAGGCAAAAATGCCATTATTGCATCTGCCTAATTTTCTAACTTCCACAGTCTACTTTTCCACTCACAGAAGAGTTATAACTCAAACCTTCCTAGCTTTGGTTTGTGTCAGTGTAGCATCAAGTTGTTTCTCTAATTGCAAAAGATCAGTCAGAGTCATCTGCTCAAAGTTTGGCCCTTCAAGTTTCCTGTGAACACAAATATAGTTCAACCAATGATGCATGCTGTGCATTTTGGTAATGAATAGGATAGACAAATTGCCTTTGAGCTATTTGCAACAGCTAAGCATATGAAAGCAGATTTGAATATTTAGAGTGAGAGCCCTGCACCCACAATATACTGCAGTTAGCCGACTTTTCATCATAAGTAGTACTAATAGTGGTAGTAGTACCAACAGTTGTAATAGTATAAATATAGATACCTTGAGCAGACAAAATGTTTCAGTCACATTCGGAAAACATACTACACAGAAACTAAGCAATCATTGTCATGATCAGGGAAAATGTTTTAATGCAACTAATCTAATAAATCCTTGTCTATCATTAGTTTAATAAAACTTCCTTTTTGGTACATTCGGCACTAACCATAGCTTTTGCTTGTTTGAAATTGTGTATATTATTTAGACCGATATTTGAGGGATGTTAGTCAATTGTATAAATGGCTCATGGTAAACTGGTTCCGATACAATGGAAACAAAACTCGATTTCAATAAGCTTGTAGGTAAAAGCCTAACATTAGACAAATACTTTGGGTAGCCTAACATTATTCATATTTATATGTCATGTTGACATGTGCATTTAGAATCTAAAAGTTAAATAAAATAATTTACATTTATTATTTCAATACATAATTCGTATTATATATATATATATATATACACATGTAGAAAAAGTTGAAAAAAAAAATTCCTAATACAAAAAGGTTTAAATTGTATAATTCGTATTATTTAAATTTTATTATGGTGTGAATTATTTAGATATAAGATGATTACCAAAAGGTTTTGGCCTTGATTCCCCTCGCAAGACTGTGTTTTGATTTTTGGGCTTTGTTTAGTATTTGAATATATATTCATGTGTACAGCTATAACACATGACAAAACTGGTGGATTTTGTGTCTTTGCATATAAGCTGACACCTTTCTTTTGAGTATTCAGACTAAAATTTTCTTTTGAGTATGTTAATGAATCTAAATTCTTTTTTTGGTCTATAAGGCCCTACTCCATTCAATCAGCTTATCTGTGAGCATACACACCAGTAGTTAGTCCACCAATCACATAGGCTTGAAGATGAGTCCAGTTTTTAAGTCATCTAGATATTAGGCTATGCTTTTGAGTATGTTAATACATCTGAATTCTTTCTTTCGTCTATAAGGCCTGAACATACAAATCATTGTCCACCAATCACCAATAGAAAGTTTAGGCGTGAAAATGAGTAGAGTTTAAGTCATCTATAGATACTAGGCTATGCTTGTTTCTTCTTGATATCCAAATTTATTAACATTTCAATACTTGGTCTTGTAATGTCAAATTCCACCGGCTAATGCATCTGCTTCTGATGGGCAGACTAATAACTCCAGAACACCATAGGAGTAGGTTGGAAGTTCCTTTACCCAAAACTGGAGTTTTGGAATCATCAGCTAAAATGCTACCAAAAAGACGTTTTACCAGTCATGAGTAGATGCTCCAGAATCAATTATCTAAGGTAAGTGAGTTAGAATGAGTTTGTCCCACCGTGGGTACCTTGAGGGATTGGGAACAAAGATCAAGGGCATACGCATGGGAGGGGTAGCATCCCTTGCCATACTTCGCCCCATTTTTATCTTCAAGTGTTCCATACAAATATCTTCAAGTGTTTCATTTTTATCTTTGCAATATCATTTATAATTTGATCTTTTTGTATCCATTTTGGGCAGAGCCTTTCTAAATCTTAATATCACAGATCCCCTGATAATTGCAACCCAAATAGAAGAAAACTCTATTTTTTGAATAAGCTTAGCGAATAAGTAGTTATTTTGCTTACAAAAATGATTAACCTATATACAAGTGATAATCATTTTAGCTTAATTTATATGTACATATGTGTGTGTGTGGGGTGGGGGGGTTATCAATCCAAAGCCCTTGGATTCATTGAATTTAAAAAAAAAAAAAAACTTTTAACGACAACTTTTGGATTAAAAGGTGCTTATTATAATCATAGTTATCAAAAGGCACAGTTACCAAAGGCACGCTTAGGCATGAGGCACGTGGAGGCGCACAAGCTCTGCCTCGTGCTTGGCCCTAGGAGGCACAGCGCATGGCGCCAAGGGAAAGGTATGCCTAAGGTGCACCTCTAAGAAAACTTATTATTATTTTTTTATAAAAAAAAGTGGGTTTAACAGATTTAAAACCCTATACCCTAAGATATGCCTTTTTGATATTCCACATATTTGATGTTTTGCCTCTTTGATATTTCACAGCTTTGATGTTTTTTATATTTTATTTTGTCATTTTGTGAGTTACAAAACAGTCCACAACAAATAACGGGTTGAAAAGTCTTGTTTAAAACCCTAAATGTAATAGTATATGCATACTCAACCTTGGGGCTCAGTGCGTCTTGCGCCTTAAATATCTACGATTATAATACTCTAGGGGGGAACTGACTTGAAAAGTTATATATATGTTTGACTGGATGGTGACAGACGAGAAAACACATTAAAATGGGAACTTTAAATAGAAATGTGATGCATACGCTTTTCTCCTATTATTACTTGATCCTGATTTAATAAATAATCAAATTTTGCTACTCTCAACACCTCACACAATTAAGTCAAGGGTTATATTTTAGCTTGAGAAAGCAGAGTCACATTTTGTAGAGTGGAGGATAGAGACTTATTACGGTCTATGCAAATACAACAGCAGAGCGGTTGTTGAGTACTTAGGAACAAACTTACATAGGTTACAAGGTGGGAAGAGAGTGACTGGTGAAGTCTCGGGAGCCACCGACCAAACCTCTGCCTGGATGATGTGTAAACTTAGCAAAGGAAGGGTCGCCATTCTTACCTGCTTGAAGAGCTATCTCAGCAAACAAAGGGTAGCCATTGCTGCCACCGTTGAATCATTGCCATTCTTCACTGCTGCAATCTGTAAGTGACCACTGACATATAACAGATTTTTCAAGAAAAAAACCGAGCTTTTGTTCAAGTTTAATTGCTTTTACCTCTCTTTCTAGATTTTCTTTTTCTTCTCTCAGCATCCTTTCCTATTTAAAGCAGAAAAGAAATATGGATTTGTTAACGAAAATCACGTAGAGGTGGGATGATAGTTCCTTTTATTAACATGCACTCATGAATGGGGTGAATACATGGTTGCATCTGCCCCTGCACACAGAAACACACACACAGAGAGTCTATTGTGTATATGTTTCATGTTTTTAATTTATGAGTTTACGGCAGAAGCTTAAAATTAGAGGGGAAATTATTGATATGTTGCAATAAAACAAAAATTGACTTTCCTAAACAACTATAATGGCTAAGCATTCCCCAGACATTTACCTGCGATGAATCACATTAACTTCAACTGGAAATTCTACAAGGTTGTGTCTAAATCTAAAGGTGTTTTAGTTGTTCCTGTGATTCATTCAACTTCAAGAACGCACATCCATTGCATTGGAATGAATGAGGTTGCAATCGACTTCTTAAGCTGAAGATTATGACAAATCTAAGATGAGGGTACACTAGATGATCAAATTAGTTCTTGAGAAACCATAGTGGTACCATATATTTGTATGCTAACCTCCGCTTTGGTTTCTACATTGAAAGTTGGAGTTTGGTTGTCTGAATTTCTGCTATTTTTTTTCTTTCTAACCTGATTTAATCTATTGTGATAATAAAAAAAACACTCTTTAAACTTAGCACATACCTTCCTGAAATATAATAGGATTCATTGGATAAAACTTCAGGCAAATAGCAAAGTAATGTGCCAGGGTGATTGTTAAAGCTTAACTGTGGCCACCAGCGCAAATTGAATATGTATTATGTGATAGAATCTTTCTGGTCCACGATTTAGATAAGAGGAGGCTACCAACCAGAAATGAAGTCACACTAAGAACTATAAATGTCCTGGATGTAGCACCATTGACATATTGCATTGTTTTACCCAGAACTAGTGGAAAAGGTTTTCTTCAAGAATTAGCTGAATAGAGTTAGGTTTGGCAAGTATTTCTGTACCTTTTCATGAAGGATCATTACTGACTCCATCAGCAGTTGTGTCTGCACAGAGAATCACCAAATGAGAATAGCAAGAAACTGATGAACAATAGAATGTGTATCTGATTATGTAGAATAACAATCTTGTGTATGCAGAGTAGGACATGAAAGCAGAGCGAACCTATCAACAGAGATCCCATCAATGATTCTAAGGAAATAATTCCAGGTTCCAGTATTGTATGATGATAGGAAGCAGATTATTTCCAGCAGGTTAAATTAGAGAATTAGAGAATAAGTCGACCTTGTAACGTACCTAATGTAGCAAATCAGAAACTATTACCAAAGGTAACCTCAGTAGCAAAACTTGCATCAGACTTGTGACGGTTAACCAGAATATTGATTTCTATAGAAATGAGTGGCCTAGGGGAAAATGGTAGTATTTGTAAATCTATCACCGCCAACAGAAATGTGAAAAAATATTTCCTCTTGTGAGCAAGTGTCCAGAAAAACAAAAAGAGATATATTCTCATCAAGGTTCAGTATGGTAGGAGTGGTACAAGGCATATAAAGCAAAGCTTGCAGTGACCATACTCATAGTTGTGCAGCACATGTACTTGGAGAAAGACTGCTAAAACACAAAGTAGTTGAATAAGCAGGGGAATGTTCAAAACTAAATATGATATGGCACCATATGTTTTAAGCAGCTGCTTAAATACATGTCTGAGCAATCTGCTATCAATATTGATGAAGGCTGCAGATGCTTTGTTGTCTACAGCTGAGTAATGTACTCTAATTAGATTCAAATTTGTGATAATTAAGGCTTTGTTGTGTTGATCTCTCTTAAAAGGGTGAACCAACATCTAGGTCAAGATGGTGAAAGGCTAAAATGCCATTATTGCATCAAGTTGTTTCTATCTTCGAAAGTCCACGTTTGCATTCACAAAAGAGATATAAGTTGAACCTTCCTAGCTCTGATTTGTGTCAGTGTAGCATCGAGTTGTTTCTCTAATTGCACAAGATCAGTCAGAGTCATCTGCTCAAAGTTTGGCCCTTCAAGTTGCCTGTGAACATAAATATAGTTTAATCAATGATGCGTGCTATGCATTTTGGCAAGGAATAGGATAGACAAGTTGCCTTTGAACTATTTGCAACAGCTGAGCATATGATAGCAGATTTGAACATATAGAGTGAGAGCCCTGCACACACAATATACTTTTCATCATAAGTAGTACTAGTAATACCAACACTTGTAGTAATGGTATAATATAGACACCTTGAGGAGACAAAATGTTTTAGTCACATTTGAAAAAAAATGACCACAAGAACTAAGCATCATTGTCATGATCAGGTTAAAGGTTTTAGTCCAACTAATCTAATAAATCCTTGTCTATAATAGTTTTATTAAACTCCCATTTTGGTACCTTGGGCACTAAAGATCGCAAAATTTTTGCTTTTTTTGAAATTGTGTATATTATTTAGACCTCAGAGATGTTAGTTAGTTATATAAATATGTGCTTCACTAATGTGAAACTTTGTGCGCACAAAAGATTTCATCTTGGTACCTCTTTGAAAATAATATCCCAAAGAATACATGATATGTGAAAGCATAAGATTTATGTCTATGAAAAAACTTTTAGACAGCAACGAAATTTTTTTGTTTGAAATTTATTTTGAAACTAAAATTCAGTATCATAAATTAAAATTCTGATTACATAATCAATATTTATAATGTTGATTCACACTGTCGAAGACTGTAATTCTGTGGTCATAGGCCATAGCTATCAAGCATGTCATTTTATTCAGGATTGTTAGTGCTGAAATAATTTTTTGGGCTCTTTCTTATTAGTGTAAGCTTTTGGCTAGAGCTAGGTTTAATTCAGTGGTCTGGGTTGGGGTCCCCCCACATCACGTGGATATGGTCGGGGAGAATTCAAACTCTAAACCAATGGATAAAATATCCAGAGTAGGTTGTTGATAAAGTGTGTCAATTACTTCAGTTTCAAGCTTAAAGATTCTTGGCATACTGAATATGGGCATTATGATATGAAATTATTTTTGCAATATTTTGATAGTTTTTGTAGTGAGAAAATAGCAATAACTAATCTAGGAAATCAGTCGAGACTACAAAGGTTATGTCTCAAAAGAAAATAGCTAATCAATTGTAGCTTGCCTGGACATTTAGTTGAGTTTCAAAGCTTAAAGATTCTTGGCATCCTGCATATAGCATATGTTGATAGTTTTTGTTTTGAAAACACCAATAACTACTCCGGGTAATCAGTCTGAGACTATAACTGTCTCTTAAATAACTATTCATTATTGCTTGGCCCATTTTAAAAGCAAGTTCATTGCAAGTTGAGTACACATCTTTGATGTCTTCTCAACTGAGAGAGAGCTGTTTACCTCTGCATTAACACTGTCCATAGCCAGTACTTCCTCTTCAAAGCGATTCTGGTAGCGGTCCAGGATGCTGCCCAAACTGAATCATAAGAGTTGATACTTCTTAATCATAAAACAGAACATAGAACACAAGAATGTACTGGAAAATTCCGACGATACATATTCCCAAGACCTTACTAAGAGTTACATGTAACTTAAACCTCTTAAGGAATCATAGAAATAATGCAACCACCAAATCCATCTCCCATATGTCAAAAATTGAAACGAATTTATGGGTTGTTCTAGATGTAGGTTTCAACAATGATCTCTCCGTAGGTTAACCTTTAAAAACCTTGTGTTGATTTCTGAGAAACCGTTGGTTCTTAATTCTCAACACTTAATTTTATTTAATCAACCGGCAGCGACATATATGCGAGTATTTTTACTAAGAGCAACGGCAGTGTAGCACCACTTTGGTGTGAAAACACCAAAATGGTTTAGAGCACCAAATCCCACTTTCTAAAAAAAAAAAATTTGGTATAGTGAATAGTACCGTACTAAATTTGATGAAATTTGGTGTATCAAATTTGGTGTAATACTATTCACTACATCAAATTTTTTTAACTTTTATAAATTTTCTATTTTACCCTTTTTTAGTTATTTTAAATAAATTTTATTTCTTTTATATTATTTTATCAATTTAATATATTTATAAATTTTGATAAATAATAAAATTTATAAATTAAAATATTATAAAAAAATACCATTGAAAAGATCTCATCGAGATCTTCAAAATGAATCCAATATTATATATTTAATTTATTTTTTATTTCATCTCTAAATTTTTTATTTAAAATTAAATTTGTAATAACTATGAAATAATTATTTTTTAATATTATATGATTAATTATTTAAGTATATCAAATAAATAAATTAATTTTATATAAATGATTAAATAAAAATTAATAATATTATATAAAGAATATTTTTTAAAAATGCTCTTTACACCAATTTGGTGTTAATAATATTGGAGTGAAAAAAAATTTGATGTAAGTGTATTCCATAAAGATACCTTTTTAACATTAAAATAGTGAAATGTTTGGTGTGATTTCCTAAGTAATAGATCCTAATAAGCTAGGAAAATATCTAATAGATAAAAGTTGATTTTTCTACAAAACTGAAAACAGAAGATAAGGCACAATGGAGTTTCCGTGGTGTCATATATCTTTTTTATTAGAGATTAAATCTATAAGAAGTAGAAGAACTAGGCTATTAGGATATATTATGGGAAAATAAAACTTCCATCAAAGAGAAGCAAATGAAAGGCTTTCTATGCAGTGAATCACCATCGTCATTGTGATCAAACTCCTTCCTCACATCATTTTATCAGTAGGATCATCAAGTGGGGTGGACAAAGGACAGAAGCATAGTCAAATGCAAGCTGATTGCCTTCCCTCACTAAGAATCTTTTGTTCGATCAATGTTTTTAACGATCAATCTGTATTATGATGATAATACAGATGATGATAAACTTAAGTAAGAACTTAAGCAAGCACACATGCAAGACTGACAAACTTGGCATAGGCCAAACAAGAAACAAACTCATATACCAAATCCAGATATAGGTAGCAAGCACGCATGGGGAATAAAACCTAAAGAAAACTTAAGATAAACTGACTCTGATATAATATCGAATAATGGAAACAAAACTTGACTTAGATAAGATTGCAGGGAAAAGCCTAAACCATGGTAATAGCTCTAACATGATGGTAATTTCAAAGATTACTAGCTTGTTGCTCAAGGCTATAATACCCATCTCAGATAGAACAATGTAACGTGCTCTTGCAAACCAAGAATAATTAAGGTTATGAAATGTTGACTAAGAAAAATGTTAGTTAAAACATTTTTAGCCAAATCATAGCTTAATAATTTATAAGCATCTTTTAAATGTTGATGGTGCAAGCCTGTTTTACCAAAAACACATTTACGAATAGTAAAGTGGCTTTTATTCATTAAATTGCCTTGGCTTGTAGTGAAAGTGGTCAATTTGGGTCGAGTTAACATTTAATCATGTAGGTTCGGTAAATTAGATTTAAAAATAGAAAAAGAAAAAGCTTGTTTTACCAAAAGTGTTTTGGGCCTTGAATCCCCCTTACGAGATTCTTATGTGGTTGATTTTTGGCTTTGTTTAGTATTTGAATCTATATTCATGTGTACAACAATTAACACATTACAAAAAGTGGTGGATTTTGGGTATTTGCAGATAAGATGACAGCTTTGTTTTGAGTATTCAGACTAAAATTTTCTTTTGAGTATGTTAAATGAATCTTAAATTCTTTTTGATGGTTCAGTTTATCTGTGAGCATACAAACCACTAGCTAGTCCATCAATCACCAAAAGAAAGTTTAGGCTTGAAAAATGAGTACGGTTTAAGTCATCTAGATACTAGGGTATGCTTGTCTCTTAACGATATCCAAACTGAGCTTATATTTATTAACATTTGAATACTATTTGGTCTTGTAATGTCAATTCCCACAGGTTAATGTATGTGCTTCTCACTCACAGGCAGACTAATAACACCAGACTACCATAGGAGTAGCTTGGAAGTTCCTTCACCCAAAACGGCGAGTCAGAATGAATTTGTGTAAATGGATTTTCTTAGTTTTAAAATAATTACTAATTTCTTTTTCCCATTTTGATTAGTTTATGAAAAGAATTTCTCTCCAACTTTTTTTTTTCCCTTCTTCTTTAAACACTATTACAGATACCACTCTTACCACCAAAAGAATTTCAAGATACATTTTTGGAGATCATTTATAAATCTATTGTATTTGTTAGCATGAAATATCAAATCTCAACATGAGTTATTGTTTGTTAATTATATATATTTGTATTTGAATAAAATATGTTTCTGTTTTATTTACAAGTTACAACACCTTTGTCCCGTTGGCTTTCTTCTTGTCATTGAGGAGTTTGAGCTGAAAAATTACATAACTAACCATGATCCTCTTTAACTAATTAGTGAGTGAAGATGCAATGAAAAAAAAAAAAAAAAAAAAAAACAAGAGAATCAGATATTACAAAACAACATGAGACGCATCATACTAATAACCTATCATAAATTTTTACATAAACAACCACTCATTTTAATACCTTTCCTGTTTTGCCCCAAAAGAGAACAATTTGAACAATGCCTAAAAGTAAAGTTGTTCAATGTTGCACCTATACTACTAGTCCCTAGCCAATATTCTAAAATATATGAAAAGGTAATTATCATTTTGATCTCTTCCTTTATATAATCTTTTGATCTAAGTTTGCTTTTTAGTTAAAAATATATTAACGGGATTCCTCTATTAGTTCACAATTAGTCAAATTTAATAATTTTAGATGTATTTTTATTTTTCTAGTATCAATGATTTTAGATGTATTTTTATTTTTATCGTGATACTAGAAAAATAAGTAATAGCAATTATATAATACAAAATATTAAAATACCAGAATCTCTACTGGAGATTCCTAGAAATTGATTATCTCCATGAAAATTGATTTGTGTCGATCTTCAGCAATTTAGTCATATTGAATAGATCTATAGTTGCTTGTCTTTTTATTTTGGTCAGTTCTGTTAAAAAAAATACTATCAATTCTAACCTCATTGTCTATTCATTTGTTAAACGTTCAATAAAGGAAGTTTTTGGACACAAAGGGCCATTGGAATAGCATTGTACATTTATGGAATGTGTAATAAGTAGTTGTATAGATGTATCTCCACAATAACTTTTTTTCTGTAATGTTTGAGACAATTAGTTAGCTCTTACATAATCATTGAATAAATAATGTGATTTATTATAAAAATTTCACCTTATACGATAATTATATGCTTTACTACTATAGTTTTTATTAGAGTGCTTAAATAGTATTGTTAAGCCTCTACAGGTTCAAACTCTATAGTTTTTGTTATTGGTTATGTGTTTGTATCTGAACTTGGGTAGGTGATAAGCCTGTTGAACTTACATATGAAGGGGTGTGTTAGAGTGCCTAAATACTATTATTAGATAATTTTCCAACAGTTAAGTTTTTTTACAACGGTTTTTCAACATTGTTAGGATGTGTGCAAGGAAGATTTGGTCAATTTTATTACTAACAGCTTCAATATGGGCTTGTTTCCAGCTGAGGTTAATCACACCTTTATCACCTTAATTCCCAAGGCTATTAGCCACCTTGATATGTCAATTAAGATCAATTAGCTTGTGCAACACTATGTATAAAGTTATCAGTAAAACTATTGTTCATTGGATGAGGAATTTGCTCCCTAATTTAATCAGCCTCAATCAAGCTGCCTTCGTCCCAGGCAGGCAAATCCAAGACAACGTTATCGTTGCCCAAGAGGTCCTTCACAAGTTTAAGATGGCTAGGGGTAATAAAGGTTTCTATGCTTGGAAGATTGCTCTAATAAAAGCCTATGATAAGCTGGAAAAGAAGCTTATTGGTGAGGTTCTTAAGGAGGCTGGTTTTAATGGCAAGGTGTATCAACTTATCATGTTTAGCATCATTAGTGTGAAGTTTTAGATTGTCTTGAATGAGGAGGTGACTGAAGCCTTTAAACCGGGTAGAGGAATTAGGCAAGGAGACCCCTTATCTCCTTACATTTTTGTCTTTTGTATGGAAAAATTGTCGCACCTCATTAGTTTGAAAATTTAGAAGGGGTTGTGAAAACCTATTAAAGTTTCTAGAAGAGGGCTTGAGATCTCTCATCTGTTCTTCGCTGATAATTTAATTTTGTTTGGGAATGCTAACATTCAGCAAGTTGAAGTTATGAAGAGTTGCTTGGACATCTTTTATGAGGTTTCTAGGCAGGTTGTGAGTTTTCAAAAGTCTAGAGTTTATTGCTCGGATAATGTGAAGAATTATTTGGCTAGGAGCATTGCTAGTATATGTGATTCCCCATCACTAGTAACCTTGGAAGATATCTTGGGGAGTAACAAGACCTATAATGATATAGTGGAGAAAGTTTCTAAAAGACTTTCAGCTTGGAAAAGTGCCACGTTGTCCTTTGCTGGGAGATCTACCTTCATTAAGTCTTTTACTGAGGCCTTTCATGTTTATGTTATGCAAACTGTTAAACTCTCTGTTGCTGTTTGCTTTAAGCTTGATAAGTTGAGTAGGAATTTCCTATGGGGTCACTCAGTTGATAAAAGTAAAAGTGCATTTAGTTGATTGGGACATTGTTCGTCTCCCAAAAGCCATGAGAGGGCTCAGGTTAAAGAAAACAAAGTCTACGAATCAGGCTTTGTGAGCTAAGGCAGGGTGGAGGTTGTTGCAATCTGAGGTAGAATTGTGGGGTAAAATTATGTTATGTATCTATCTTCATGACATGTCCATTTTTGAGGCTGCCAGTTCTAGTAAAGGGGTTTGTTCCATCACGTGAAAATGGATTATTAGTAGGGCTAAACTTATTAGTTTGGGGATTAAATGGAGAATTAGAGATGTTAGTTTGGTTAACCTTTGGAATGATAAGTGGGTTCCTGGTATTGAGACACTTAAATGCTATATGTTATCATCAATCTGTCTAAGGATAATCTTGCTGAGCATGATCAGTGTAATCTTGAGAATGATGATTGGAACATTCAAAAGCTCTCTCTTATGATGCCTTGGCCCATTATTTACAGTATGAGTAGCATTCATGCTGGTAGATCTGGATGTGGGGCTGATAGAGTTATTTGGGACCTTACTAACAGTAGTGACTTTAGTGTTAATCTTGCTGAGCATGATCAGTGTAATCTTGAGAATGATGATTGGAACATTCAAAAGCTCTCTCTTATGATGCCTTGGCCCATTATTTACAGTATGAGTAGCATTCATGCTGGTAGATCTGGATGTGGGGCTGATAGAGTTATTTGGGACCTTACTAACAGTAGTGACTTTAGTGTTAATCTTGCTGAGCATGATCAGTGTAATCTTGAGAATGATGATTGGAACATTCAAAAACTCTCTCTTATGATGCCTTGGCCCATTATTTACAGTATGAGTAGCATTCATGCTGGTAGATCTGGATGTGGGGCTGATAGAGTTATTTGGGACCTTACTAACAGTAGTGACTTTAGTGTTAGATCCGCCTATTCTAGTATGTTTGAGGAATGTGATCTCTCTTGGAAATGGAAGGTGCTATGGAAGCTTAAGTTGCCACCTAAAATCCAGCACTTTTTGTAGTGGGTGCTTCATGGTAAGCTCTTAACCAATGAGCATAGAACCTTCAGGAGTTTAAGTCAGGCTGCTGATTGTCCCAGATGCGGTGATACGTGTGAAGACCTTAACCATATCTTCAAAAGTTAGCCGAATTCTATGGACATTTGGAAGGCTATTTTGAAGAGTATATATACTGCTGTATTCTTTAGATGGGAGCTCATAGACTGGTTAAAGAGCCATCTTGGTGGCAGTGTTAGTAATGGTAATAGCCTTCTCACGTTCTTCTTTTTTGTTCCATTCTTTGATTTATCTGGAAGTGGAGGTGTAATAGAGATTTTATTGTTAATTTTAGCCCTCTTACGTGTCCTCATGTGATTATTCATAGATTTTGTCAAAATTGGTTTGATGCTAACGTTGAGGTACATATAGAGAAAAGTTATCAGAATGTTATGCTTGTTTGGTCTCCCCATCTTATTAATTAGGTTAAGCTCAATGTTGATAGGGGGTATCTCAACTCTAGGTTAGGGTATATTTCTGTTGGTGTTATCATGGACTCCTATAATAAGTGGTTGAGAGGATTCACCCTTAATAAAGGTGTGGGAAATGTAGTTGAAGCTGAAGTTTAGGGTATGTTTGAAAGGTTAACCATAGCCTTCTCAAGTTCTTCTTTTTTGTTCCATTCTTTGATTTATCTGGAAATGGAGGTGTAATAGAGATTTTATTGTTAACTTTAGCCCTCTTAGGTGTCCTCATGTGATTATTTATAGATTTTTGTCAAAATTGGTCTGATGCTAACGTTGAGGTGCAGATAGAGAAAAGTTATCAAAATGTTATGCTTGTTTGGTCTCCCCCTCTTATTAATTGGGTTAAGCTCAATGTTGATAGGGGGCATCTCAACTCTAGGTTAGGGTCTATTTCTATTGGTGTTATCATGGACTCCTATAATAAGTGGTTGAGAGGATTCATCCTCTCAACCACTTATTATAGGAGTCCATGATAACACCAACAGAAATAGTTGAAGTTGAGGTTTAGGGTATGTTTGAAAGGTTTTTTTGCTTGGAATGCAGGTTTTCATATGGTTATTGTGGAATCTGATTCCAAAGATTGAACACTTGAATATGAATACCAATGCGAATCATCCTCTTATAGTATTCTTCACAGCTATAAATAGTTGATCAATAGGGATTGGAGCTGCCAGGTTCTTCATGTGTACAGACACTGTAATCGTTTAGCTAATGAATTAGTTTCGATGGGTCAGAATCTGAATTAAAGGCTAGTGTTCTTTGCGAAGCCTCTGTATGAGGTTTCTAATCTTTTTTCTGATGATGTTAAGGGTCTAGCTATGGCTAGACAAGTCCCTGGTTCTTAGTCTCTTGTTTGTTTTTGGTGTTTGCTGGGCACTGAGCCATCCTTTGTACCAAAAAGAACTGGGCTAATTTCTTTATGTTAGAGTGCTTAAATACTATTGTTAAACTCTTTTTCCACACAGGTTAAACTTTTGGGTCTTAATAATTACTAAAATAGATTTTATAACATGCACCCGTCTATAAGAACTACCATACTTCAACAAGTAAGGATGCTTGCATAAATTCATTACATGTGCAAGATGTGGAAATTACTTTCTCAAATTCAACGTTTTATTATGGATTTTACTCAAAATAAGATATCAAAGAATATCAAAGAATAGTCCAATAAATCTTCTCTTTGTTACCCTCAAAACAGGAGATTGATATTGCTTAAGTGGCTGATATCATATATTGATATTTTTTTTCTCTCCTCTAGGTTTTTTCTGAAAAATTGGTATGTGGGTAGCTAGGGGTCTTAAGACCTAGTTTTCGTTACTAGTTAACGTAGAAAGGATCTTTTGGTTTGTAGAGCATGGATACAGAGGGTATTATAAAGCTTTGTGCTGGGTTGAAACTCTCTGTCGAGGAAGGAGCGGCGGTGCATATAGAGGGTGCAATAAGGGAGGATGGAGTGAAAAAAATCTCGCTGTGTCTAGTTGGAAAATTGGTGTCGTCTAAGCTAACTAATATGTAGGCTTTTCGGGCGCTTATAGCAAGGATTTGGCGTACTACCTAGGCAGTGGAGGTGGAGAATGTCTGAGAAAATGTATATGTGTTTCATTTTCAGAACATGGCGGACCGGTGTCGCGTGTTAATGGGAGGTCCTTGGAATTTCGATAATGCGTTGTTGGTCCTAGAAACCCCGACGGGCTATGGTGATTTCTCCGAGATGCAATTTCGATGGGCGGAGTTTTGGGTACAAATTCACAATGTGCCCTTGGTTTGCATGACTAGGATGGTTGGCTTGTTTCTTGGGCAGAACATTGGCAAAGTGAAGGATATTAATGTGGGTGATTCAGGAGATTGTTTAGGTAAGTTCCTTCAAGTTCGAGTAGCCATCCATATCTCAAAACCTTTGAAACGAGTCTTAAGGGTGAAGTTAGAGGGAATGGCGGAGGAGAAAACACTGCTTCTCAAATATGAGAGGCTTCTCGAGTACTGTTTTGGTTGTGGTTTGGTAGGACATTCGCACCGAGAATGCCCGGATTCGACTGAAGATGTAGGTGTGGATTCGAGTAGGGAGTTTGGGTTCGGTACGTGACTGAGAGCGTCCAGCTCGGGAAAGGGTAGACCTCCGGGGTCTAGTCTCAGGCAAATTGATTCTCTTTAAACTGGAAAATTTGTAAGGGGAAAGCCTCACAGAGTGATTTCTTCCATACCGGTGCGTGAATTGTTGGGTGGTGAGCAGTCAGAGAAACGAGCGGAATCTCCTCCACGGGATTTGAGGGAGAGTTGTTCGGATTTGGCTCCGAGTAATTGTCGAGAGATTGAAAAAGGAAAGAATAAGGTACAAAATCCTTTACTTGAAGATTTAGTGGGATTGCATGGTGGTCAACTTGGGACACTTAATGAGTCAATCTTGCACGAAGAGGAGCGGACAAATTTGGAGAATCCAGCTCATGTGGTCTCGACATTGGGCCTTAATGAGAATGGACTCTTGGTCCACTCCAGTACATCTTTGATAATGGAGGATGGCCTTGAGGATGGGCCTGAGTCCTCTGCTAAGGAGTCTGGGCCAGTGGGAGTGATAGACGCTGGTGGGCCTAATGGGCCATCTACCCGCACGGATCAGGGGGTGGATCATAATCAAGCTTTTTACTTTCAAAGCAAGGTTAAGAAGAAGCATAGTTTGAAGCGTTTGGCTAGAATGGCACAGGATGGGGTGTCGTTAGAAGGCTGTAGGGGCAGTAAAAAAAGAGATAAGGTAGATGGTGAGAATTCATGTAATCCCTCAAAGAAATCCAAAAAAGAGTTTTCCCTTCATTCTCTTTCCCGTGACAACAATGTTTCAAGATCGGCGAGCTCCTCTCAAGGCGCTTGCCGGAATCAATGAAAATCTTGGCTTGGAACGTCCGGGGTTTGGGGAACGACTGGACGTTCCACTCTATGCGAAGCCATATTCGGGATATTAGTCCGGATTTAGTGTTCCTCACAGAGACGTTGTTGGATCATCGTAGAATGGAGACTATCAGAGTTAGATTGGGTTTTTCGGGTACGTTAGTAGTAGATAATCAGGGTCACAGTAGTGGTATTTGCTTGATGTGGTCTGAGTCTGTTTCGGTTAGTTTGTGTTCCTATTCGAAATGGCATGTAGATGTTTTTATTAACTCAAATTCTAGTCAGAATTGCGGTTTACGGGGTTGTATGGTAATCCGGAAGCGGCTCAACGGGTTCAGACTTGGGAACTTCTTTGTCGATTGAGTGGTTTGGCTTCTCGACCTTGGCTCGTTAGCGGAGATTTTAATGAGATCCTTCGGGCCGAGGAGAAGGTGGAAGGAGGTTTGCGACCTCAGTACCTTATCAATAATTTCAGGGTCGCTCTTGATGAGTGTGAACTGGAAGATTTGGGTTACACAGGGGACATGTTTACTTGGTGTAATGGTAAAAAAGGTGATGGTTTCGTGAAAGAGCAATTAGATCGGTTCGTGTGCAATATAGAGTGGCGCACTTTGTTTCCGAGTTCGTTGGTTCGTCATCTTGAGTTTTGGGGTTAAGATCATTGTTCGATGGAGAAATTACGCTGAACCTACCTGAGGTTTGCAATTCTACAGCTAAAAACAACTTTATCAAAAATTGACAGCAAACCCCCCTCCAGTTAACTTTGACCGTTAAATATTGACAGTTGACCAACTTGAACAGTGAAAAGACGAAAATACCCCTAGAAAAAGACAAGGTCAGGGGTATTTTTGTCTTTTTAGATTTTTTAAATTTAATTTTATTAAATAATAATTAAAAAAATTAAGAAAAAATCTCATCCCTCCATCTTTAAAATAACGGACGGTTAAGATTTATTTAAAAAATTAAAATAATAATAATAATAAAATTAATTAAAAATAAAAAATTAATTATAATTAAATAAATCTATTTTTCAGATTGAATCTCAAGCGTCCATCAAGATTAGTGGACGGTGGAGATCCAATCTAAAAAATAGATCTAAAAAAAAAAAAAATTAAAAATTTTTTTTTTGAAGAACCCAGAAGGGTTCTTCGAAGAACCCAGATGGGTTCTTCAAAAAAAAAAAAATTTTAATTTTTTAATTTTTTTTTTTAGATCTATTTTTTAGATTGGATCTCCACCGTCCACTAATCTTGATGGACGATTGAGATTCAATCTGAAAAATAGATTTATTTAATTATAATTAATTTTTTATTTTTAATTAATTTTATTATTATTATTATTTTAATTTTTTAAATAAATCTTAACCGTCCGTTATTTTAAAGATGGAGGGATGAGATTTTTTCTTAAATTTTTTAATTATTATTTAATAAAATTAAATTTAAAAAATCTAAAAAGACAAAAATACCCCTGACCTTGTCTTTTTCTAGGGGTATTTTCGTCTTTTCACTGTTCAAGTTGGTCAACTGTCAATATTTAACGGTCAAAGTTAACTGGAGGGGGGTTTACTGTCAATTTTTGATAAAGTTGTTTCTAGCTGTAGAATTGCAAACCTCAGGTAGGTTCAACGTAATTTCTCCTTGTTCGATTGTTCTTGATTGTAGTAGTAGCGTTGGTCAGAGGGGTTCGGTTCCACACGGTTGCAGACATCAATTTCATTTTGAAGATTGCTGGTGTGATTATCTTGAATGTGGTGATATTATTAGAGGTAATTGGGGCGGTGCAGGGAGGAGGTGTGATTTATCTACTCTTTCTCATAAGGTGCGCAGGTGTGCGGATTCTCTTCGAGTTTGGAATTCTTCCAACCTATTACATATGCGTAACAAAATTTTCGAAAAGCGGAGGTGCCTTCAGTAGTTGAGTAGTTCGGGGTTGTCCAGTTCTTCTTGGCAGATTTTGACAGGGGTAGAGAGAGAGTTGGATGCCTTGCTGGTGAAGGAAGAGGCATACTGGCGTCAAAGGTCTCGTATTAGCTGGTTAAAGAGGGGTGACATGAATACGAGGTTCTTCCATTTTTTTGCTTCGAGTAGGAAGAAGCGTAATACTATTACAGGTTTGAAGAATAGTCATGGGGATTGGGTTTCATCCAAAAGCGGCCTAGTAGGGATAATTCAGGATTACTTTTGTAATATTTTTACGTCATCTAATTCGCGGCCGGAGGTTCTGCACCAAATTCTGGATAGTGTTATTCCTCGTGTGACAAGCAATATGAATAGTCGCTTGGATGCGCGATTCACGGCGGAGGAAGTCCGAACTGCCGTCTTCCAAATGCCTCCTTCAAAGGCCCCGGGTCGCGATGGTATGACTGGTCGTTTCTATCAATTACATTGGGATACTATAGGGGAGGCAGTTGTTGATGCTTGTTTATCCTTTCTGAATTCGGGTGAAGGGTCAAGGCAGTGAATGCTTCACTGATTGCCTTAATTCCTAAAATAAAGAGTCCTATCTGGGTTTCTGATTATAGGCCGATTAGTTTGTGTAATGTGGTGTATAAAATTATATCTAAGGTGTTGGTGAATAGATTTCGTCTTGTGTTGAATGATGTTATCTCAGATTGCCAGAGTTCGTTTATTCCAGGGCGGCTTATTACGGATAACGCCATTATTGGCTTTGAATGCATGTATGCATTAAAGCGCCGAAGGAAGGGTGCTGAAGGCTATTTGGCGCTCAAATTGGATATGTCCAAGGCCTGCGATCGTGTTGAGTGGGGGTTTGTGTGAGCTATGATGAGGGTTCTGGGGTTTTCAGAGTCATGGATTCAGAAAATATATGCCTGCATGTCTACGGTTTCTTATCAATTTATTCTCAATGGTGAGATTGTAGGTTTCCTTAAGCCGGAGAGGGGGCTTCGACAAGGGGATCCTTTATCTCCTTACCTTTTCCTGGTTTGCGTAGAGGGGCTGTCCTCTATTATTCAGAAGGCGGAGTTGGAGGGTCGGTTACATGGGTTGTGTTGTGGCCGCGAGGGTCCCCGCATCTCCCATTTGTTCTTCACGGATGATAGTGTATTATTTTTTAAATCTAATATGGCTGAATGTCTCTTGATGAAGCACATTTTGCAGGTTTATGAGAAGGCTTCCGGCCAGGCTGTCAACCTTGTAAAATCGGCTGCGTGTTTTAATAGTGGTGTCTCGACTCTTACTCAGTGTCTTTTGGCCAGTACTTTAGGTGTGCCTTTGGTGCTTTGTCATGGTAGGTATTTGGGTTTGCCAAGCTTCGCGGGGAGAAATAAACGGGAGCTTTTTCAGTCTATTGTTGATCGTGTTTGGAGTAAGTTAAAGGGTTGGAAGCACAAGGTTCTGTCAGTCGGAGGTCATGAAGTCCTGATTAAAGCAGTGATTCGATCGATTCTGGCTTTTACCATGAATTTATTTCGGCTTCCTTTCAAGCTGGTCCGAGATTTGCATCGTCTTGCTTCTCGGTTTTAGTGAGGCAGCTCAGGGTCTTCTAGTAAAATCCATTGGTGCAAGTGGGAGGTTTTATGTAAAAATAAATTGGACGGTGGGCTCGAGTTCAGGGACTTGGAATGTTTTAACAAAGTCATGTTAGCTAAGCAATGTTGGAGACTAATTTCCTCTCCGGATTCCCTAGTTGGGCGAGTTCTAAAGGATGTGTATTTCCCTCGGTGTTCGTTTTTGGTTGCCTCTCTGGGTTCGTGCCCGTCCTTTGTGTGGAGGAGTTTGTTATGGGGGCGGGAGTCAGTGGTCTTGGGGTCGAGATGCAAGATTGGTAATGGGGCTTCTACTTTGGTGTATCTTGATCGGTGGATCCCGAGACCTACTTCGTTTAAGGTGATCTCTCCGATGGTGTTGGATCCGCTTCTAAAGGTTGCTATTCTTAAATCCCCCAGTGGCGGGTGGGATTCGAATCTTGTGTAGAGCTCTTTTCTTCCAGACGATACCTCTTTGATTCTGAATATTCCTTGCTCGGGTTCGAACCATCCAGATTCGTTGATGTGGCATGCTGAGAGGTCGGGGAATTAAACGGTGAAGAGCGGCTATTGGACTGCTTTTAATAATAAATTGCAGCGGAACCAGGCGTCTTGCTCTTCCTGTGTGGGAGTGTTCTGGTGGAAGTGTTTGTGGGGTCTAAAGTTGCCAAGCAAAATTAAGCTTTTTTGCTGGAGAGCCTGTCTAGGGTGGCTCCTAGTTCTGCAGGTTCTGCGGCTTCGTCATCTTCAGGTGGGGAAATATTGCAATTTGTGTGGGCAAGCTGATGAGACTGTCCTCCATGCCCTGTGGACCTACCCCTCACTCACAGAGGTTCGTTGTCAGTGTCATTTTGTTTTTTCTCAATTGCTTAGTGGCTGCTCTCCTCCTTCTTTTCTTGATTTTTTTGGGGCTTGCTGTTCGAATTTGAGTGTTGTGGACATGAGGTTGCTGGTGGTTATTTTCTGGAGAGTGTGGTTTCGTCGGAATAAATGTGTTCATGAGCAGGTGATTAGTCCTGCCATTGATGTGGTGTCTTGGGCGAGCAGTTATCTCTCTGAGTTGGATGCTGCCACTATTTCTTTGCGGCCTTCTTCGGGTGTCAGACCTGTTGTCCGTTGGTCGAAACCTCCTTTGGGGTGGTTGAAGCTAAATGTTGATGCTTCTTTGAAGACTGTGGTGTGTGAGGTTGGGTTGGGTGCGGTTATTCGTGATCATGAGGGTCTGTTTTTAGCTGGTCTTTCGCGGAAGCTTGTTGGGCTCGTTTTTGTTGAGGTGGCAGAAGCTGCAGCCATTCTGAATGGAATTCATCTTGCGATTGAGTCTGGTTTCAACAATCTGTTGGTTGAATCGGACGCGTTGAGTGTGGTCCAGTATCTTCATTCTTACAGTCCTCCCCTCTCTGAAGTTGGTCTCATTATTTCTGATATTTTTGCTCTTAGTGCTAGAGTTAATATTGTTTTTTCGTTTGTTCCTCGCAGTGCTAATTCTATAGCCCATTCGCTGGCTAGACATAGTTTTACTATTAGTAATGTTTCTATTTGGTTGGAGGATGCTCCTTCTTGACTGGATCAGGGTCTTCTGTCTGATTTCTAGGCTTAATTGTGGTTTTCATTTCTCAAAAAAAAAAAAGAAAAGATATTGCTTATGTGGCTCTTCATTAGAAATCACGCCAATTAGCCTCATTTTAAAAGTGAGATCTAAAGCCCTTAACATCTAACATCCTTGCAACCAAATGGTCAACAATCTTTTAGGCCATCGATGCAAAAGGCCATACTAAGTGTTGAGGGGATTTGTCAGGTTCGAAGTCACTAATAAAAAAAGAAATCAATATGAAACAATCGACGCAAGATAAAAGAAACACCACAATGATATATACATGGTTTGGGAAATGTGCACACTTACACGTAAGAAATATAATTCACTAAGAAGTTATCACAACAATATGTAAGTCCAAAGTAAATCTCACAAAACACCTTATAATTTGACACCAAACCCGGATGAAACTCCACCCGATCAAATATTTAACAAGTTGCGAAGTCCTCAATAGATATTTTTATACCTAACAACCTAATAAAGCTTATTAAACTCCTTATGGGTATCTAAATATCCAATAGAGCCTTTTTTACTGGCAATAAACCTCCAATGGTTATAGCCAAAATCTAGACCTTAAAAAAACTCTACAAGCAAGTCTATTTCATAACTAAATTTGATTCTAAGAGTCTTTATTTTTTCCACTTAACACTTAACGAGTTTAAATTGAACTCATTAAGTTATTTTTATTTATTTTTTTAAAGTAGTCAAACAACTAAAAAATGCTAAAAAAATAACTTTTAGAAAATAAAAAATCAGAAATTCTAACTTATCACTTAATAACTATTCACTAAATCATAATTAAAATATTCCTTCATAACTATCCTTCAAATTTTATTTTTATCATATATCCTACAATTATCAATCTTCATATGCTGGGAGTAAATTGGCTGCTTTGCATTTTAACTTTAACCATATACTTTTTATAAATTAAAGGAACACACTTATAAGTTTAAATTACATGGATTTAATATTTTCCTAAAATATTATTGTTATAGGTAGTTCTCGATTAGGCCTTCCAGTCAGTTACGTGTCGGGAAAAGGGGGGCCACAAGAGAATCATGTTGGGTGATTCACGCATGGCGTATCAAGAACGCTAAAAGTGAACAACCGACCACTCTCAAAATAAGATAAAGACAGTCAGCCTTAATCTAATCAATATTAATGACGTCTAATAGAAGACATTAAATGGTGTATCATCGACATAAATGCATGTACCCATTGACATAAATGCTTAGTACATTTCGCATTTAATGCGGCACCCCTCGGGCAGCCTGATCTCTGACACACCCATAATCTCTTGATTCGCTTGTTGAATCATATAAATTTGACCTGGAAACCTATCCAGGCAACGATGACGCTAGGAGAGAAGAGACGCCCATGACCTAATGATCAAGGTGGTCCAAAGGACAATTAATCCTCCCCTATAAATAGGAAGGGATCATTACTAAAGGTTAGAAAAGAGATAGCAGAAACTCTGTCCAATTAACTCTAGACAAAGAGAGTTTTCTTGACTTGACCGTTGGAGTGTAATCACCGGTCATCGGCCGACACTCCTAATGAAATTGATCTCTTTTTGCAGGATAACAATCAAGTCAGTGGATACATGCATATTGATCCCTATCTTTGAGGATCTTTTTGGCTCACGAGAAGCCTCTTGGCAATCTTCTCAATACTAAACATCCTTATTCATATTTATGATCCATTTTCATCTTATGTATCCCATTGATTATTTAATTAAACAATAATCCAAAAATCATTATCACAAATTTGGTGCTAGAATGAGGGGTGGTGTTGTGAGTAGTTCTCGGCTGGGCCTTTAGTTAGCGAACAATGTGTCAGGAAAAAGGAGGGCCACAAGGGAAACATGTGGGGTGATTCACGTGTGGCATGTCAAGAACACTAAAAGTGAACAACCGACCACTCTCTCGAGGAAGATAAAGACAATCGGACGCTATCTAATTAATATTAATGACATCTGATAGAGGACATTAAATGCCTGTGCCATCGACATAAACGCTGTACCATTAACATAAATGCCTGGTTTTCGCATTTAATACGTCACCCCTCAGGCAGCGTGATCTCTGACACACCCGCAATCCCCTTAATTCGCTCGTAGAATCAATATATTTGACCTGGAAACCCATGACGTTAGGAGAGGAGAGACACATATGACCTAACAGTCAAGGTGGTCCAATGGATGATCAATCCTCCTTTATAATTAGGGAAAGATCCTATGAACAAAGTAAGAAAAGAGATAAACTCTGTCCAATTAATTCTAGACAAAGAGCGTTTTACTGGCTGAATCGCTGAGTGTAATCGCCGGCCACCGATCGGTACTCCTGACATAATTGATCTCTCTTTACAGGATAACGATCAAGTTCGCGGATACCAGGCTCATCGATCGGTCTCTGATGACCTTTTCGATTGAATGAGGAGCCTCTCAGCAATCTTCTCGATACTAAACACTCTTAGTTCATATTTTATAACTCATTTTCATCTTATGTATCCCATTGATTATTCAATTAAACAATAATCTAAAAAATCAAGGTGAAAAATTATTAAATAAAATAATAATTAATTTACTATTATTAATAAAAGATATACTTTATAAAATATTATCAATATTTATATAATTTAAATTATTTGTTTATGGCTGGATCCTAAAATCTCAACTCTTTTAATAACCTAATCTAGTAATACTTTCATGGAAACATCTAGTAATCCTAAGAAATCGCACTGAAACACGGATAAAAAAATCATTTAATTTTTGAAAGCAAGAAGACAGAGACAACCATGTCATTTCCAGCTCAGCTACAAAGTCACACTGCTGATAACCCAAAAAATATCCAAAATCAACTCAGTCAACTCAGCAAATGACGCGTGCAAAGGAACTTAAGTAAGCGCCATGACGACATCAAGATAATTAAACTCGTCAAAAAAAAAAAAAAAACCTAATTGTAACCGCCTCTACTAAAAAACACAGCGATCAACTTTTGAGACATTCAAGATTTTTTAATTCAAGATTTTTTAAATTCAAAGCTACTGTTCATTTTTTTTAAAATCTTTCGATTACTTCTCGTCAACAGTTTCTCGGGAAACCAACAGTGAGAGAAGCGCGAAACGCGTACCTGTTGGTGCTACAGAACTCGTACAGCTTGCCGCTGCTGGAGAAGACGACGAGAGCGACATCGACGTCACAGAGAACGGCAATTTCGCGAGACTTCTTGATCAACCCGTTGCGCCTCTTCGAGAAGGCCACCTGACGGCTGCTTTTGTTCTCGATTCGCTTCACCTGCAACTTCCTCCGGCCCATCCCGGTCCGATTCAGCCCCCGAACTTCGAGGTATCAGAGAGACCAGATAAGAAGAAAAAAGGAGAGATTTTGGTGCGTTTGGTGGCTAGAATCGTACTGGGTCGAATTTCAATCCTGCATTTGTTGATGACACGGTACAAACTTAAAAGCGCCGCTGTGAGTCTTGCCACACAGCTGGCCGGATTACACTTGTCTCCTTTTTTGGATATTTTTATTTATTTTATGTTTTTAACTATTCTAATTAATTTAAAATTTTAAAAAATAAATAGATTGAAGCTTATTACCCGATTATTTATTTTATTTAGAGCTAATTGTATTTATCTTCTGAAATTTTATTAATTATAAATACGATTAATTTTATTATTTATTATAAATATTATTTTTACTCTTAAAAATTTAGTTAAATGTAACAATTAACCTTATGTTGTTTTTATACAAAACTTAAAAATTAATTAATGGGAAGAAAAATTTTTATTAATAAATTTAAAAATTAATTAATAAAAAATAATTTTTTATCAATAAAGATAAAAATTAACTCCGTCTATAATTAAATAAACTTAAAAAAAATATTATTTATTTTTTTATTATTAAATAAATTTTAAAATAAAATTTTAAAATTAATTTAATATATTTTATTCTAATAATATAAAATAATATTTTATAATTATTTTTAAAAATAATTAAAATTTTATTTTATTTAAAATTTAATTTAAACAATATTTTAATTAAATCTAATTTAATTTTTTTGATTTTCTTAAAATAGAAATTGGATTAAAATGATTATTTTTATTTAAATTAAATTAAATAATTTAATTTGTTTAAAAAAATAATTTAAATAATATTATTTTAATCAATTTTTCAAAAAAAATATATAATATTTTAAATATAAACAGTATTATTTTAATTAAATTTATATTATATTAAATAAATAATAATAATATTAATTTCATTCCATATAATTTTATTTTATTAAAAAATAAATTATTCAATTTAATCCCTAACCGTTTCCTAGTTAGGAATATAACTATTTATTTTAAAATTCACATTCACAGGCTCACAGCAGTATAGCTTGTGCGGAACTATGTACTTAATTATAAAACTGTTTTTTTTTAACGTCTTGCGGTTGCTTTTTGAGGGCCAGGGGCTGTTTTGTATTTTCATATGAGTTAATTACACTCAACCTACCTGAGGTTTGGCTAATTACACTCAAAATCAAAGTTTACATTAATTAACACTAACCTCCCCTCCCGTTAAGTTTGACCGTTAAAATAAATGGTTGACCATCCAAAAATATTAAAATGACCAAAATACCCTTGGTTAAAAAATTAAAAATATAAAAAATAAACTTTTAAAAAAAATAATAAGAACTAATTACACTCAACCTATCTGAGGTTTGGCTAATTACACTCGGAATCAAAGTTTGCATTAATTGACACTGACCTCCCCTCCCGTTAAGTTTGACCGTTAAAATAAATGGTTGACCATCCAAAAATATTAAAATGACCAAAATACCCCTGGTTAAAAAATTAAAAATATAAAAAATAAACTTTTTTAAAAAATAATTATTATATAAATAAAAATAAATTTTATCTAAAACAATTATCTAAACAAATGAATCTAGTCCATTTTTAAAAAATATCTAAAAAATTTGTAAAATAATAATTTGAGATTTGTAAAAAAAATTCAGATCCAATCTAGATCGTCCATCAGAACCATCAGATCTGATGAACGATCCAGATGGTATCTTGACCAATTTTTTTTAAAAAAAATTAAAAATTAAAAAAAAAATTAAAAAGTCCAGATTTGATTTGGACCCCCTCCACCATGGACAGATCTCCATAGATGGAGCTTTCATCTCTCCATGAAGTTCCCCTCGCCGCCGAAAGGAGGAGACGGGGAGGCTTAGCAAGAGAGGCGAGCCTCCCCCGATCGTTGTGGGGAGGTCTCGCCTTCCCCACGACAAGGACGCCGCCCCATTTTGCCAACCAGAAGGTGTCC
This sequence comes from Xanthoceras sorbifolium, assembly GCA_003430845.1. NCBI lineage: Eukaryota > Viridiplantae > Streptophyta > Magnoliopsida > Sapindales > Sapindaceae > Xanthoceras > Xanthoceras sorbifolium. Next base: position 13,372,323 of record CM010621.1, read on the forward strand.
CTATCGTTGGGGGAGGCGAGACCTCCCCAAGACGATCAGGGAAGGCTCGCCTCCCTCGCCGAACCTCCCCGCTCCGCCTTTCGGCGGCAGAGGGAACTCCATGAAGAGATGGAAGCTCCATCCATGGAGATCTGTCCATGGTGGAGGCAGTCCAGATCAAATTTGGACTTTTTAATTTTTTTTTTAAAAAAATTGGTCAAGATACCATCTGGATCGTTCATCAGATCTGATGGTTCTGATAGACGATCTAGATTGGATCTGGATTTTTTTTTTACAAATCTCAAATTATTATTTTACAAATTTTTTAGATATTTTTTAAAAATAGACTAGATTCATTTGTTTAGATAAAATTTATTTTTATTTTTTATTTATATAATTATTATTTTTTAAAAAAATTTTATTTTTTATATTTTTAATTTTTTAACCAGGGGTATTTTGGTCATTTTAATATTTTTGGATGGTCAACCATTTATTTTAACGATCAAACTTAACAGGAGGGGAGGTCAGTGTTAATTAATGTAAACTTTGATTCCGAGTGTAATTAGCCAAACCTTAGGTAGGTTGAGTGTAATTAGTTCATTATTATATTTTTAAAAAGTTTATTTTTTATATTTTTAATTTTTTAACCAAGGGTATTTTGGTCATTTTAATATTTTTGGATGGTCAACCATTTATTTTAACGGTCAAACTTAACGGGAGGGGAGGTCAGTGTTAATTAATGCAAACTTTGATTCCGAGACTAATTAGCCAAACCTCAGGTAGGTTGAGTGTAATTAACTCATTTGTTCAATGCAAGAAGTTTGGGGGCAAATTGTATTGACCAAAATTATTAGGCCCAAGATGTCAAAGCCTAAGCAAAAAGTCTAGCCCAATTTGGCTAAATATTTCTCATGTAGGCCTAAAGCCTCATTAGTTGAACTTCAAACCTCTCCAAAAGCCCAAGGTTTAGTAGAGTATCTACTTGGACCAACACAAGATCCAAGCCTAAATGCTCAACACTTGGGAAGGCTAGTAAAGACCAAAAGATGCAAGGTCTACAATGTCGACCTACAATATCGACCTACACGTTGACCGACATGTCGACCTATATACCTACATGTCGATCCATATCTCGACTTATATGTCGACTGATCAGATTGATTATTTTATAATTTAAACCCTTTTTACCTCGTCTTTTGATCTTGTTTTCAAGTGAATTTGGCGGGTTTGATGTATGTTTTGAGCTTGTGCAGGTTTTATGTGATGATTAGGGAAGATTTGCCAAGAATGGAAGATTGGAGCTTTAAAGAACAAATTCTAAACCAGTGAGCATTACGACCTAGGTTTCGCGACCCAGGGTCGCCATATGGATTCGTGAAGAAAATGTGACTTTTTGGCAGAGAGTGTCACGACCCAGGAATCGCGACTGCCGGTTGCGACAAGAACATCACAAAGGAAGTTCCAAAACACGCCTGTGAGTGCCGTGACCTGGGCTTCGCGACCCAGGGTCGTGATAGGAATCCTGACGACCTAAGGGTTACGAGCTATAAAAGGAAAAGAAAGGGTTTGTTCCTTCTGCAGAAAAAGACGTCCAAAGTCAGGAAAAACACATTCTAACACTTCCATCATCATTTCTTGAGTGCTTTTGATCAAAAGACAGAAGTTACATACATCATTAGTCATCATCTTCATCAACGATTCATCAGAGAAGACGAAGTATCGAAGAAGAAGGAGTTGTAGCTGGACCAAAGTTGGACTTCTTTCTAATTTGTACTTTTAGAATGAGTTTTATCTATTATTCATCTCTCTTCTTTGTTTTAATTGCTGATATGATGAACTAATTCCATTGACAGCCCAACAGATGAGAGCGTGCTGACATCTCTCTTCTTTCTTCAAGTTCTAAAAATGTTACGCCTTTTTGTACCCGCAAGTATACGGGGTCGGCACAAGTAATACAATGATGAGTAAATTATCGTCTCCACAGAGATATTTAGGTGCTTAATACTAAAATTAATCAAGCCTACCTCTATTTGGATAATCGGAAGGTTTAAAAGAAGAAATTAAAATATAAAAATATAAAAACATAAAAATAAAGCAAACAACCAATATGAGAGATTAGTTAGGGTATTTGAATTCACCTAATCCATCCAATTGAGTTTCATGAAAGCACATTGTTGCAATTTAATTATCAATGTTGATGATCGTGTTTATCTAATTTAACCAACATATATTCTCGAATTATGCCGGAGTTATTATTACACATCAATATCTATCTCTCGATGATTATCGAATGCATAACAATTTATTAAATATCATAAACACATATAATGATCACACAAGTAAATTAGCATATCTCTATCTAATTCTACTTATGGTACACATTACATCGAGCACGTTGTGGGCGTCACCTCTCAGTTCATAACACACAACCATAAAATCAACTAAATGCATGTCATTACATTCAGAAGCATTAAGATTCATAACATCACTCAACAAATAATAATTAATCACAATAAATTAGACAATCAATCCATTCAACTATCAAGAAAAAGGATTCATCAAAACCCTAACTTACAAGCTTAGTTTATAATCAAAGATTTACAACCAAACATGTTTTTCTAATTAATAAAGAGTTACAAGCAAGAAAATAAAGAAGTAAAGGGATAGAAAAACTCTAGGTACGATGAACTCTCGTCCTCCTCCTGTTGCGAATTCGTCTAGTTTCCACTTTCTCCAAATTCAATCTTGATAATGAGAATATGGCTCAAGGATCGAATCCGAACCCTCTTGTTTCCAAGGTGATCTTTTTCTTCCCCTTTGCCTCTTCTTTTCTCTCTTTTTCTCCTCTTGGTGGTCTGTTTTAAGCCCTAGCCGAACTCTGGTCGAACCCCCTTTGTTTCCCCTCCATTTTCTTTTTATAGAGTGCTTATTTAGGGCTGGAAAGTCCCGCTCACGACTTAGACTCGCGACTTGGTCAAGTTACGAGTTAAGTCGCATGAGTCTCGGCTTTACTGCTGAAATTTAGCGCTTGCGACTTAGACTCGCGACTTGGTCGCGACTTGCAAGTCGCGAGTCTGCGCACTGTTACGAAAATGAGCATAACTTCCTCTAGAAAACTCAGAATCACGAATCGTAAAATTTTTCGAAAAGTAGACATCTTGACCTTTCCAGAAATATAAGGCTCTTAACCCAGTTCATTTTGTGGAATTTATGATGGACTCGGAAACATGACAGCTGTGCACTCCCAAATCTTTAATTTAATCCACTAAGGCTCTTCAATTACGCACAAACTCTTATTACCTACACACTAGATAAAATCATTAAAAACAATTGACAATTACCCGAGAATGGAACACAAGTAGGTGAAGAAAGGTACTAGTGAAGGTCCATTTTTGATCAAGAAATGAAGCCAACAAATACCAACATTAAAAACCACCGATAATTACCCGAGAATAGAACATAAGTAGGTGAAGAAAGGTACTAGTGAAGGTCCATTTTTTATCAAGAAATGGAGCCAACAAAAGCATATCAAATGAAACTTAATCCTCTTAAGTGTGCTTTTGGTGCTTCTGGAAAGCTTTTAGGTTTCATGGTAAACCAGCGGCGAATTGAAGCAAGCCCAGAAAAAATGAAGGTGTTATGCGACCTGCAATCACCCACCAAGCCTAAGCATGTGCAGAGCCTCAATGGGCAAGTCGCAGTATTGAGTCACTTTATCTCAAAGTCGACAGATAAATGCATCCCTTTCTTCAACATGATGCGAGTAAACAAAAAGTTTGAGTGGACGAAGGAATGTGAGCTCGCCTTCTAGCAACTCAAACAATAAATGGGGTGAGCTCCCTTGCTATAGAAACCACTAGATGAAGAGAAGCTCATTATATATTTGGTAGTATCTCAACATGCAATAAGCACGGTCTTAGTGCATGAGGAAAACAATATCCAGCTGCCAGTCTACTATGTAAGCAAGAGGCTGTTGGACGTTAAGAGTACGTATCCGCAGATTGAGAAGGTTGCATACTACCTAGTGGTTATATCTAGGAAGCTACGACCTTACATCCAAGCCCATAGTATTGAGGTATTGACTAATTATCCTCTGAGACAGATTTTGTAGAAGCCCGATACCTTAGGAAGATTGTTGAAGTAGGCGATCGAGCTGGCGTAGTACGACCTAAAGTACAAGCCACGAGTAACGATCAATGGTCAAGCCTTAGCAAATTTTGTGGCAGAGTTCTCAGGCTTGAAGGAGAAGCCTTAATAGAAAGAACCTCGACAAGAAAGCTTCCACTCCTACTTCCATGATCAAGGATGAGCATAAAGAACTTGATTTCCCTCTGTGGGAATTATATGTTGACGGATCATCATGCGAGGGGAAAACTGGAGCTGAAGTTCTTTTAATTAGCCTGGAGAAGCACAAAATCCACTGCGCACTGCAATTTGACTTCGCTGCATCCAACAATGAAGCATGACGCTGTCGACATGGTGAAGAAGTGTGAAAAATACTAGAGGTTCGCTAACATACATCGAGCTCCTCCAACTCTGTTACACTCCATGGTTAGACTCTGGTCGTTTGCCATCTAGGGGATAGACCTGATTGGGCCACTACCAACAGCATATGGTAACTGCAAGCATGCAATAGTCATAGTGGACTACTTTACTAAATGGGCGAAAGCTGAAGCTCTCAGTGAAATATCCCAGCTGAAGCCATAGTGAGCATGCACAAGAGAGCAACAATCGACTTAAAGCAAAATAACGACCTACTTGCAACTCTCGACCTGGTCGAAGAAAAAAGGGATGCTGCTCATTTGTAGGTAGCTATATACCAACAGAGGGTTTCAAGGTACTATAACAGGAAGGTCAAGTTGCAACAGTTCAAAAAGGGTGACCTCGTTCTAAGATTAATTCTACCAGGAGCTCGCAATCCCCAAGAAGGAGCCCTGGTCCCAAATTGGGAAGGCCCTTACGTGGTGGATAAAGACCTGAGAAACGGGGCATACCACCTCGTGAACATCAACGAAGCTTAAGTTCCACGAGCTTGGAATGCAGAATACTTACGTAAGTACTACCAGTAATTTCTTAATTGTAATTTCTTTTTATGGGTACAAAGTGTATCAGCTTCAAAAGCTACATCAATAAATTTCTTCTTTTCTACAAGATCTCGGGTACTCTATCACTACTCTCGAACTTGGGAGGCTAAGGGAATGATGATGAAGTGAAAAAGCGACATGCAAAATGGAATGGAAATTTTTTAAAAAAATTCAAATGTTGATAACACTCGTAAACGATAAGGTTTTTACTTTCTAACTAGCGAGGTCAACCAAACGAGAAGGTTTTCCACCTCCAAACCAGCGAGATTGTTAAGATTAAGTATAAAAATTGGCAGAACTCGCAAACCTGATAGCTCGTGAGCTCTCAAACTAGGGAGGTCAATAAAAATACTTGAGTTGACAAAACTCACAAAATTGAGTATAGAAATTGGCGGCACTCACAAACCTGATAGCTAATGAGCTTTCAACTAGCGAGGTTAATAAAAATACTCGAAGTGACAAAACTCACAAACGAGAAAGTTAAATCATTTCAAACCAGTGAAGCCGCAATTACTAAAGTCTTATGAGCTTTAAGTTAAAAGTATAAATTTATTTGCGAACATAAGTATAAAATAGTTAAACAAGCAAACAAAGAAAAAATACTACCACTTGAAAGCAAAAGACAAGCAAATATCCATTAAAAGCCAAGGGAAATTACTCAAGGCGAGACGAAATTACAAGGTTCACAGTTCGAAAATTGAAGCAACTACAACAACTTGTTGAAAGTACATTGAAGCTTTAAAGAAGCTGAAAATTACATCTAAGCTTTGAAGAAGCTGAACAAAAACAAGAAATTGACTAAAACGCTTGCCAAGAAGTACCATACCTTTTTAGCATTAAAAACTACATTCCTCGTCCTAAAATGAAGGTCTGTATGCTTGGAGATGCCCAACATATTGAAGAGGCTGAGAAAATTGGCCTGGATTATATGGTCCGGTTAGCTGGGGGCTCCATACCCCCTAGAGCAGCTAAGGTGTCAATGAGAGCTACGAGGTTTATAGACTCCGAGGTCGAGATCCCCTCCTGCTCCATGGCTCCAACTCCAAAAGGCTCCCTAGCAGCTCCCTCTGCGAACTGCAGCGCAGCTTTTTTGGCCTTAGTCTCAGCACGCTAAGTCTTGAAAACTTCAATCCAATCAGTTATAGCTGAGCCAAGGAAGTTGTAGTCGAGGTTGGGGTACTCGAGCCAGACATTGTAGAGGATATTGTCGTACGCTTCGTTTTTTATTTCCTTCTTGCTTTCCTTGAAGTCCTTATCCTTCTGGGCAAGCTCTTCATTCTTCTTAGCAAGGTCGTCATTCAGCTTTTCGACCAGATTGTTGACATTGCCAAGGTCGTCCCCAATCTGAGCGACCTGATCCTTTAGCTTCTGGATTTTGCCCTTGTACTTGATTTGTTATTCTCTAAGGTCTTCTCCAACTTCTTCACATTGGCCCTGCACCTCTTGGCCTCCTTCATCAGTTTCTTAGTGAGCTCAGCTTTGCTGGCATGCTCATCCTCGAGGTCCTGGATCTTTATATTTGCGGCCTCAAGCTCCTTGCGGTGCTTCTCAGTCTTCTCTTGATATTTCTCACTCTCGCGCTCATATTCGAACAAATCCTTGTGTGCGAGAATAATGGATTGCAAAGTTTAAAAACAAAAAAAAAACAAAAAAAAGAGGTAAGAAGCAGCAAAAAATATAAAAATAATCAGGTTGATGCATGTAGGATCCATTGTTTTTTCGTTCTACAGGTCATGCAGCGGAATTGGAGTTTAAAATTTTTTTATACAGATCGCTTTTGCAATCTGTGACCAGTAAAACTTTGGAACTATATTTTTGGAATAATAAAAATAATATATATCATATATATATATATATATATATATATATATATATATTTATTTATTTATTTTACATACAAAAAATTGTAATCAATTAAAAGAAGAGAAAAAAAAATTAAGGACCATACCACCGTTGGAGGCTCCTTCGTATTTTTTTTTCTGCAGCTCCTAGTTTGTACCATTACGTCTTCCTTACTATATCTCGGCACCGGTAACTTGCGTGTGGGCACGTCACGTTATCAGGAACAGTGAAGAGGTTGGAAAAAATAAGAGTTGGAGAGATACTGTATCTCTCCGGTTATTTTTCTTTTTTCTGTACATTTTTTCTTTTACGTACAAACACTTTGAACGTCAAAAAATATTTGTTTCAGTCGTATGTTATATTAAAAACTCTTTTTAATATATATTTAAGTTACTAAATTAATAAAAACTCTTTTTAATTAATTTATCAATAACTTTTGAATTTAAACTCTTTTAAATTCAAATAATATTTGTTTATTTTATTTAATTTAATAAATGAGATAATCCTATTATCTATTTATTCAAAATAAAAATAAACTATTATCAGTAACTTTTGAATTTAAATTTTTTAAATTCAAATTTATTTTATTTTATTTAATAAATGAGATAATCCTACTATCTCACTATTTAAAATAAAATATCAACTATCCCCTCCTCTTATGACTAATTACATAATTAAATAATCTTATGTTTTAATTGTTATGATTGACATTATTTAATTAATTGAATAATCACATTACTCAATTAACTCCTGACACGTGTTACTTTCACAACGCTATTAATTGGACCATCTAATTAATGATACATAACCCTTGTTACCTAAATAGATTGGGCTAGTAAGGGGACCTAATGGACCCACAATATTTTGAGCTTCGATAATCCTCGGAATCATTAATTAAACTTTTTAATTAATATTCCTTGATTATCAACTCCGGTGTTATTCCATTAAAAACCAGAAGTTGCATTCTCTCAACTGCAGACGCTTTTACACAGACCGATATCACTCGGTGTCCATCGATATAGCTATTACATATGGTGTGACCCTCCACAGTAGTTCATAATTAGAGCTGGGTCATAATGTCCGTTACACCCCTCTAATTACATATATCCTTTAAGGACCGTTGATTCTCTAATGAACAATAACTCTTGTTTCCTCACAGAATCAGGAGAGCACTCATATTGTTCAAGCCCCGAATCAACCCTTAAGGGAACTACTCTCTACTTCTCACAATGAGTGGATTCCAGTATTGATCGAGAATAATCATCCGACCTCACCCATAGTATATCAAAAATCACGATCTAACCTGAGGAGTCGATAAGACACTCAGGATTGAGATTACCCACATATAGCCATCATAAGTTGATGTATATGAATCTCATCGGTAAACGGATTTTGGTGAGAGATTCATATAGATCATGACCCAATCCTATATGATCACATCATACAAGGTGCATTCATTCCCATATCTCCATATGAATGATTTAGGATCGAATCATCGTACAATACAGAATGGACCGTAGCTATAGATTAACTACAAATAAAGTACCCAGCTTTATTTGCTATCTATGGCCTCTTTATATTGCACATCTCTTATTGTATCCATCTGTATATGACAATCATATACACAGTACGAGATTACATTCGGCAATTTAGGATGTTATAATCTACAAGTTTATAAAATATAAATGACATAATAAGAATGAATTGAACTCTTCTTTATTTATTTGTAAAAAAACATTTACAAATTTCATCTTTAAGGCAAAACCCCGACAATCTCTCACTTGCGCTAAAGCATGTGAGGCATTAGACGTAACCCTAGACCTTCTAGGTGACTCGTAAATACATTAGCCAGTAAGGTCTTCATAAATGGATCAGCATGATTGTCTTGTGAGGCTATCTTGATGACGATCACATCTCCTCTCTACACTATTTCTCTAATGAGATGATACTTCCTCCCTATATGCTTCCCTCTTTTATAGCTTCTTGGTTCTTTGGAATTAGCCACAATACTACTATTATCACAATAAAGTGTGATGGGCCTATTCATATCTGGAACAACTTCCAGATCACTCAAGAACTTGCGGAGCTAAACAGCCTCTTTAGCAGCTTCACAAGGGCTACATATTCGGCTTTCATGGTGGAGTTAGCAATGCAAGATTGCTTAATACTTCTCTATACAATAGCTCCACCATCTAGGGTGAAAACTGATCCAGACGTGGATTTCCTAGAATTCATGTCTGATTGAAAATCAGAATCTGTGTATCCTAACGGGATCAAATCCTGTCCGGAATACACGAGCATATAGTTTCTCGATCTCCGAAGGTACTTGAGAATGGTCTTGACAGCAACCCAGTGATCTAATCCCAGGTTGCACTGGTACCTACTGACTACTCCCACTGCATAGCAGATGTCCGGTCTCATCCATAACATAGCATACATGAGACTTTCTATTGCAGATGTATAGGGCACACGTCTCATATCCTCAATATCTTAAGGTGTCTTAGGACAATGTTCCTTAGACAAGTGAACTCCATGCCTAGAAAGTAAATTGCCTTTCTTAGAATTCTGCATCAAAAATCGCACAAGAATCTTATCGATATACGATGCCTGAGACAGTGCTATGAGTTTGTTCTTATAATCCCTTATAAGTTGGATACCTAGAACATAACTCGCCTCTCTCAAATTTTTCATTTGGAATTGGCTAGCCAGCCAGCCCTTGACGTCAGACAACACTCCCACATCATTCCCAATGAGTAGGATGTTGTCAACGTATAGAACTAAGAAAACTATCTTTTGTCAATGATACGCTTGTATACACAAAGCTCATCAACGTTTTGCTCACATCATCAAACCTTATGTTCCAAGGTCTAGATGCTTACTTAAGTTTATAAATAGACCTTTACAGCTTGCAAACTTTTTGCTATTGATCTGGGGACACGAATCCCTCTGATTGCTTCATATAGATGATCTCGTCAAGATTGTCATTCAAGAATACAGTCTTGAAGTCCATTTGCCAAATTTCATAATTGAAATAGGCAGCAGTGGATAAGAGAATTCGAATAGACTTTAAACATGGCAACTAGAGATAAGGTCTCTTCATAATCAACCCCCTCCTTTTTGGTATAACCCTTAGCCACTAGCCTTGCTTTGAAGGTCTCTACCTTCCTGTCTACTCCTCTCTTTCTCTTGTAGATCCACTTACACCCGATGGGTTTACCCCATCCGGTAAGTCTACAAGATCCCAGACTGAGTTGGAGTACATAGACTCCATCTCGATATTCATGGCTTTGAGCCATTCCTCTTTATCAGGATCTTCCATTTCATTATTAAATGACAATGGGTCATCCACACTATCAGTAGAGACAACACATTGTCCCTCACCTATACCTAAATAGCGTTCAGGTTGTATCATAACCCTCCCACTACATCTAGGTGGTAGTGTATCCCGATCAGGAATCATCTGACTCTTAGATGTTTGTGGATCAACAACTCTTGTTGATGGAGTGCTGGTCTCACCAGGCTCTAGTTCATTTAACACAATCTTGGATCGAGGCTTATGGTCACTAATATAGTTGTCCTCAAGAAACGTTGCATTTTTCGATACAAATACTTTGTTATCTTCAGGACTATAGAAGTATCCGCCTCTAGTCTCCTTGAAGTATCCTACAAACAGGCAGACCGCAGACTTGGAGTCTAGCTTTTCACTTCTGTTCTTCAACATGTGTGCTGGACACCCCCATATACGGAAATGTTGCAAACTGACTTTACGACCATACCACAACTCTAGGGGAGTCTTAAGAATAGATTTGGATGGCACTACATTCAAAATGTATACCGCTATTTGTAATGCATATCCCCGGAAGGAATTTGGTAATGATGAGAAACTAATCATAGATATCACCATTTCCATTAGGGTTCCATTTCTCCTCTCCGCTACACCATTTTATTGAGGTATACCCGGAGCTGTGAGTTGGGATACTATCTCATGCTCAACCATAAAGTCTTTAAACTCTTGGTTAAGGTACTCACCCCCACGATCCAATCATAAAGACTTGATAGTCTTACCTAACTGATTCTCAACTTCAACTCGGAATTCTTTGAACTTTTCAAAAGTATTCGACTTACGTTGCATCAGGTAGACAAATCCGTATCTAGAGTAGTCATCTATAAAGGTGGCATAATACTCATAACCACCCCTGGCTTTAATATTCATTGGTCTGCAGACATCAGTATGTTTAAGCTCCAGTGGCTCTTTAGCTCTAAGGCTTTTTCCAGTAAAAGGTCTCTTAGTCATCTTACCTTCTAAACAGGATTCACAAATAGGTAAGGTGTTTTAACTCGCTTAAAGGTCCGCTTTTTACTAGTCTGTCTATCCGGTTAAGGTTATTATGACCAAACCTTAGATGCTAGAGATACTGGTCATCATTTAGAGAAATCTTATGTCGTTTAGTTTTAGGTTTTTCAACCTTAAACAATTCAATATTGAGCAGTATTATATGTATTAATGGCCTTAAGACATTCAAATTGTTTTCATTAATTCCTGAACAAATATTCAGACCATTCTTTGAAATAATAACATATTTATTATTAAAAGAAACAGAATATAATTGTTCTAACAATTTAGAAATCGAAATTAAATTCCATGTAAATCCAGGAATATAATAAACATTGTTCAAAAGTAAAAATCAAGTGTTATTACAAAAAGTCAATTTTATTGAACCCACTACTTGAGCCGACACGACATCCCCCGACCGCACGCATCGAGAAAGCTCCCTCCTCTAGCTGTGTCCAAGAATCAGTCCACTGCAATGAAGAACAAACATGGTTAGTGGCTCCCGAATCAACTATCTAGGGTGAAGAATCATCTTCCACTAAACAAGATTCAAGAACTAGTAAATCATGTTTATCTTTATACTTTTTCTTCTTGGCTACCTCCTTCAGGTACTAAGGACAGTTCCTCTTCCAGTGCCCGACCTTGTTACAAAGGAAATATTTTTCCTTGTCTTAGTTGGTGGAGGTGCCCTTCTTTTTTCCTTAGGCTTTCTTGGGCTTGAGCTTACCTTTCGCCTTCCCAGCAGACCTCTTCCTCTTCTTATTTCTAAAGGAGAAAGATGGTTCGGCAACATGTACCTCACAGGTCTTTACCTTATTGTCCTTATTCAAGGCCTCGAAAGTGGTGAGCTCATTGAGCAACTGAGGAGACTGAACTGCAACTTGTTCATCTCGTAGTTGTTCTTAAACTGATCAAAACTCTTCAGAAGAGTTGTCAGTATGATGCCCACTTTGTTAGGTTCATCAATGGCCTCGCCATTGATTTCTGCCGTGTTGAAGTAGGACATCAGAGTCAGGAGATATTCCCGAACAGATGTGCCTTCCTTCATGCGAGCGAGCATAGCGGCAAGAACAGCTTCGTGACGCTTTTCCTCAGAGGGTTGCCCGAACATATCTTGCAATGACTCCATAATTTCGAATGTTGTAGTCATTGCTTCGTACTTTATAACAAGCAATTTTATCATAGAAACTAGCAGATATGAATGGGCTTTCTCATCTGATAAGACCCATCGCTGGTATGCCTCACAAACTCTTTGTGGGGCATTGGCAGTAGGCTGAGGATGACATTCCTCAGTAAGCACAAAATTAAGGTCTTTGGTGACCAAAAACGCGTTTATGTTAAGTTTCCACTTTGTATAGTTATCATCAGTTAATTTGTCGAGTATAATTATTTGTAATAAGGTAGAAACATTATTGCTGAAAAATAAATAAACATCCATTCAGTCATATATTAAAAACAAGTGCTAATGTTTTGGCATAATTTTAAACATGATGCATGTACATGTTTAACGAACTAGAACTACCCAAAAAAAAAAATTATTATGCCACGATAATCCAACATACCACAAAGAAGTGCCGCCTTAAGATCGGTCAAGTCCTTGCATATTGGACCGAGACATTCTCAATCGAATAATATTTTAGAATAACTCTTATTCCATATTATTCAACCATCGTTTATTTAGTCAGGTTTTCGATTACCTACTTTTAATCTAACCTTGTGAGTGTAACCCATCATTTCAGATATCATGGGCTTAACTCGAGAGTGCCGCCTTTGGGTCGGTCAAACCCGAAATACCCCCAAACATCCTATTCGTTAGGAAGTCAACCTTGATATTAACCTTTATGGAAACCCTCCTTAGGGAGGACGAAAGCAAAGTCGTCACGAGTCCCCACTCGGATCTCACGGTATTGAACTAATGATGGAGATTGCGGGATATATATGTCATATATCCCTCTTCCACTCACTATTTTAAAACTTAGGGTTTTCTATTTGTTAATGCACCTAGACTCTACAAGATCAAACAGATAATTTTAATCAAGTTATCTAGAGCATTAACTAATCTATTATTAGAATCATATTCTAAATAATTAATTATTTTTAACACTTAAAATCTATAAGTGAATAATCTAAACTTAGGTAAACGTTTTACTAAAGTCAGATTATTAATTTAGTGTTTACCAAGTTTTAACTATTTAAAACTCTAACACATTATTTGATTCATTTATTTATTAGATGATTAATCATATTAAACCTAAGTTTAATAAATGACCTTATTAATCTAAATTTATTAAACACTTTAATAACAAGAGAAATATTAAGAGAAATACCAAGTTTTTAACTATTAAAAACTAATCATTTTTCATAGCAAATTATAAATATATTATTTACCATTTTAATCTCATTAAAACAAATAATATATAAATGCTATGATACATGTATGACAATATCATCATATATTTGTGTAGGCACACTTAAATCTAAATGACATGTATATGCATGATAATGCTAAATTATTACATAATAAAGCATACATGAGTTGACCGAGTGTTGTGGATTATTTAACCAAAAAAAAAATTGAAAACTAAATTAAAAAAATAACTCCAAGACATTTCTTGGTCTTCTTATAACTTTATAGTCTTCCAGTCTCTTCAGGACTCTCCAATTCATCTCATGAATTCAGAATAATAGCTGATTTGCCAAACTTTAGAATCACCGCATATACAATTTGATTGGTTTAAAACTGTACCAAAATGCACACACAGTGCACATGTTCGCACACAGTGCACATGACATCAATTCATCCAAAACTGCTGTACAGTGGCATAGCATTAAACCAACATACTTTTTTTTTTGAAAAAACAATTGCGAGCATTTAGTGCTTGTGTCCAGCATCTTCGTACACAGTGATGCTTGCACAAATGATTGCGACTTGTGTCTGTCAGCTGATCCAGTTTTCAATTATAACCTATTCTTCAATTTTCAGCATCTCCGTCTTCGATTACATTTTATATATAAAAAAATATAATATAAAAAAATAGAAAACTAGAAAAATAAATAAATTAATTTACAAACCCAATAACACGTAAATCCACAACACCATAAAAACTTACGACCAACCATGTTTAAAATTAAACTATTTAATTTAAACAATCATATAGTCAAATAAATAAAAATAATGTGCTTACACAATCATACATCAGGAGTATCGAAAATAATTTTATGTTCCAAAAATAAGCTCACTCTGATACCAATGTAGGATCCGTTTTTTTTTCGTTCTGCTGGTCACACAGAGTAATTAGAGTCTAAAAAAATTTTATATAGATCGCAAAAGCGATCTGTGACCAGTAAAATTTTGGAACTATATTTTCCGAATAATAAAAATAATATATATCACATATATATTTATTTTATATACAGAAAATTATAATCAATTAAAAGAAGAGAAAAAAAAATTAAGGAACATACCAACGTTAGGAGGTTCCTTCGTATTTTTTTTTTCTGCAGCTCCTAGTCTGTACCACTACGTCTTCCTTACTATATCCTGGCACCGGTAACTTGCGTGTAGGCGCGTCACGTTGTCAGGAATAGGGAAGAGGTTGGAAAAAATAAGAGTTGGAGAGTTATTGTATCTCTCCGGTCACTTTTCTTTTTTTCTGTACATTTTTTCTTTTACGTACAAACACTTTGAACGTCAAAAAATATTTGTTTCAGTCGTATGTTATATTAAAAACTCTTTTTAATATATATTTAAGTTACTAAATTAATAAAAAATCTTTTTAATTAATTTATCAATAACTTTTGAATTTAAACTATTTTAAATTCAAATAATATTTGTTTATTTTATTTAATTTAATAAATGAGATAATCATTTTATCTTTTTATTCAAAATAAAAATTAATTATTATCAGTAACTTTTGAATTTAAACTTTTTAAATTCAAATTTATTTTATTTTATTTAATAAATGAGATAATCCTATTATCTCACTATTTAAAATAAAATATCAACTATCACCCCCCTCTTATAACTAATTACATAATTAAATAATTTTATTATTTAATTGTTATAATTACCATTATTTAATTAATTGAATAATCACATTACTCAATTAACTCCTGACATATGTCACTTTCGCAACACTATTAATTGGATATTCCAATTAATTATACGTGACCCTTGTTACCTAAATGGATCGGATTAGCAAGGGGACCTAATGACCCACAGTATTTTGAGTTTCGATAATCCTCGGAATCATTAATTAAACTCTTTAATTAATATACCCTTATTATCAACTCTGGTGTTATTCCACTAAAAACCCGAAGCTGCATTCTCTCAACTGCAGATGTTTTTACACAGGCCGATATCACTCAGTGTCCATCGATATAGCTATTACATATGGTGTGACCCTCCACAGTAGTTCATAATTAGAGTTGGGTCATAATATTCGTTACACTCCTCTAATTACATATATCTTTTAAGCACCGTTGATTCTCTAATGAATAATAAATCTTGTTTCCTCACAGAATCAGGAGAGTGCTCATATTGTTTAAGCCCCGAATCAACCCTTAAGGGAACTACTCTCTACTTCTCACAAAGAGTGGATTCTACTATTGTGTACAAACCTTCCCAGCCACAAGTCAAACTGCAATCCTAACATATGGAGAATATTGATCGAGAATAATAATCCGACCTCACCCATGGTATATCAAAAATCACGATCTCACTTGAAGGAGTTAATAAGACACTCAGGATTGAATCATTGTACAATACAGAATGGACCGCAACTATAGATTAACTACAAATAAAGTACCCAGCTTTATTTGCTATTTATGGACTCTTTATATTGCACATCTCTTACTGAATCCATCTGTATATAACAATCATATATACAGTACGAGATTACATCTGGCAATCTAGGATGTTATAATGCACAAGTTTATATAATGTAAATGACACAATAAGAATGAATTGAACTCTTCTTTTATTTATTTATAAAAAATATTTACAAATTACATCTTTAAGGCAAAACCCCAACAATAAATATAGTTGCAAAGTTTTACTGGTCACAGATCGCTTTTGCGATCTGTATAAATTTTTTTTTTAAATCCTAATTCCGCTGCGTAACCAGTAGGACTAAAAAACGGTTCCTATAATGCAAACATAAACTTACCAAGTAGGAGTATTGGAGCAACAATTGGCGAAATGGCACCTCGTGAGTTTCCTCTATAACCCGGTTCAAAGGCTTGGTCAGGAAATCCTCAGCGATAACCAGAGCCTTCCCAGTGAAGTCCCTTGCAATAGGACCAAGGGTCGAGGTCGTAACTAGGGTAGAGACATTGTAGTGGTAAAAAATAGCTCAAAGAAGACATATGCCCAAAAGACAGGCCCAAAAACTACTAAAGCCCAGAAACTAAAAGCATAACGCTCGATAAGGTCTAGCGCTCGACAAAACTGAGAACTGCCATCTCAACAAAATCAATTTAAGACCATCGATCGACCACTCGACATCTAAAATAGTGGTCGACACAGACTAAAGACATGTCGACGGGTCTATTCGACTTTGCACCGCCTCAAGGCCATTGACTCAGTTAGATTACTCACTCAGACTTTGACTAAGTCAGTTGACTGGGTCCAAGCATTTCAGGAATCTAGAATATCTCAAAGTATGACATCTTAGAAATACGGACATAACGGACACCTACCCAACCCTTATAAATATAGCCTCTATACTTCATTTTCAGGGGTTAAGCAATTTACTATAAAAAGACTTGTTACTCTAAGCATTTTTACTCTCAAGCTATTACTCTGAGCAATTCCACAAGCATACGACACGCTGTCCTAATAACCAACTACGCACGACATATCCTCCGCCTGCACCACCATGGGGCACGACATTGTTTAACTAACGAATCTGCAAATTACTTACAATGAACTAATGGCGGACGAATCAAACCCCATCACAATGGAAGTCCAACTCATGGCCTTGATAGAACAGAGAACGAAAACTCGAAACGACTTCGGGCACTGGAGACAGAAAACAAAGTTGTTAGTGCCGAAAACAAAGACCTCCAGCAAAAGGTCGACACCCTAGCAATGTCGACCACTCCACCACCAAGGTTCGGTCATGTGCTCTATGAAGTCAACAACCCTGGATCTGCTCCAGAACAAGCGACTCCCGCCACGTTAACTTCCAACGCACGCCATCCAATCTTTGAGTTGAGGTCGAGCACAGCCGACACTTCCGCTCCCGAAGACGATCAGGCTGCAGAGCCAGTCGCGCCCTCCGTACCAGTAGTAGTAATTACGGCCCAAAGAGAAACAAGCTAACTAGCTCCCCTAAGCGCAGAAACTGTCGTCTCTAATGCGGCACTCGCGATCAACATACCCACATCATTGGACTTACACACGACTGGTATGATAGACTCGACCTCCATTTTATCTGACCTTGAAATTGCATGCAGGTTCGCAGAGATGGAAGCTTTGATCTAACGCATTCCTAGAATGCCGCTCCCATCAAAAAGAGCTCGATTAATAGCTTTGCCGATTCACCATTCGTTGACACCATAGCACTCGTCGAGATGCCAAGAAAATTTAGCATCCCCGACATTAAGCACTACGACAGCACGACGGATCTAGATGACCATATCGCTCAATACCGTCAGCTCATGTTCATGGCCGCCATCCCTAGAGATCTAAGGGAAGCATGTATGTGCAAGGGCTTCGGATCCAACCTAGTAGGCTCGGTATTGCAGTGGTAAACCAATCTCCTAAACAACTTAATAGCGTCGTTCGCTCAGTTGAACGATATCTTCGTCGAGCAGTGCGCTAGTAGCCGCAAGCTGGAGAAACAATCAGACGACCTTTACAAAATTAGTCAACATCGCGGTGAACTCCTGCTCGACTATGTGGGTCGGTTTAATAAAGAGAAAGTATCGATCCCTCACTGCAACCCAGCCATAGCAATTTCTACATTTAGAAAAGGATTCCTGCACGACTTTGTCTTCTACATGAAGCTGACGAAGTATTCTTGTAAAACCATGGAAGATGTCCTTATTAAGGCTTGGGCCCAGATCAAATGGGAAGAGGATGAAGTCAACTATACTCTGTCGATCCACAATAGGAATGATGAACGATGCAGTCAACACGTCAAGCCCAAATCAGCAGAACGTAGGCCCGAGCGACAACTGCGCCTCATGTGACAGACCACCATGACAGCCGGAGAGAACCAGGACCAGAGTCCCAGAATATAACCTTAGCATCACCCCAGTCAAAGCTGTCACAACCATGAAGAATCTGGGCAATACAGTGAAATGGCCAGGGAGAATGTTGAACCCCGCAGATAAAAAGGACTCGACCAAGTGGTGTGAATTTCACAGGGACCATGGTCACAGGACGAAGGATTGCATATCACTTAAGTTCAAAGTGGTCAAGCTCCTTAAAATGGATCACCTGAAAGAGCATCTCACCGACAAGGGGAAAAACACTTTGGCTTGTAAAGACGAACGTCAAGTTGAGCAGAACATACCTCCCCCCGACCCTCCGCAACATAAGAGAGTCATGAACGTTATCACAGGAGGATCAGAAATCAGTGGAGTGTCATACTCAACTACGAAGCGACATACTAGGCAAGCAGGTAACCCTGAGGTTCATCTGAAGAAGGCATTCGACCATGCACTCGACCACACCATCATGCTTCCTGCCTATACTGAAAGAGTCAACATCGACACCTATTTTATGGTGCTCGATTGCCCCTCAGCATATAACATCATCGTGGGTCGACCATGGATACACGATATGCGCATCCCCTCAATATATCATCAAACTCTCCGTTTTCCTACCAAATGGGGAATGCGAGAAATCTGTGAAGAGCAACGAGTTTCCAGAGAATGCTACACGAACACCCTGAAGAATAAGCCTACCCTTTTATAGCAATTACAACAATCAACCCCTGGGCTCGAATAGCACAATACAAATATAGAAGAGCTCGACGAAGTCCAGATACACCCGGATTTCCCTAAGC
Organism: Xanthoceras sorbifolium; assembly: GCA_003430845.1. Classification (NCBI taxonomy): domain Eukaryota; kingdom Viridiplantae; phylum Streptophyta; class Magnoliopsida; order Sapindales; family Sapindaceae; genus Xanthoceras; species Xanthoceras sorbifolium. The sequence continues at coordinate 13,391,579 of CM010621.1, forward strand.
ATAAAGTCCAGATCGGGTCACTTCTTAAGCCGGATTTCAAGGCATGACTCATTGATTTTCTAGCACAGTACTCATGCAGACATGACAGGGATATATGCTAACATCATGGTCCACGAACTCCGAGTCCACCCCGACGTTAAACCAGTCAGGCAAAAGAGAAGAAAATTCGCTCAAGAGCGAAACAAAGTTATCAACAATGAAATTCAGAAACTCATCGACATAGGATTAGTAAGCGAAGTCCATTACCTTGATTGGTTGGCAAACATAGTTGTCGTGCAGAAGAATAATGGCAAGTGGAGAGTCTATATCGACTTCAATGACTTGAACAAGGCGTGCCCTAAAGATTCATTCCCCCTACCTCACATCGACATGATGGTGGATGCGACAGCAGGGCACGAACTTCTTAGCTTCATAGATGCTTTCTCAAGATACAACCAAATCTTGATGCATCTTGACGACCAAGAGAAGACAGTATTCATCACCGAGCGCAGCATCTTCTGCTACAAGGTTATGCCCTTTGGGCTCAAAAATGCAGAGGCAACCTATCACCGACTGGTAAACAAAATGTTCAGGGAGATGTTGGGCATGACAATGGAGGTATATATCGATGATATGCTAGTCAAATCCCTCCAGGCGGAATGACACCTGGAACATCTACAGTAAGCCTTCGACACACTCTAAAAATACGGCATGAAATTGAATCCAACCAAGTGTTCTTTTGGAGTGTCGTCCGGTAAATTCCTCGGCTACTTGGTCACCCACGGAGGAATTGAAGCCAACCCAGACCAGATTTAGTCAATTATGGGGATTCCTTCCCCACGATCAGTAAAGGAAGTTTAAAAACTCAACGGTCAAATAGCTATGCTCAATCGTTTCATCTCCAAGTCCTCCGAGAGGTGCCAACCTTTCTTCAACACATTGAGGAAGAACAAGAACTTCGAGTGGACAAAAAAATGCGAAGTTGTGCTACAGTAGTTAAAAGCATATTTGTCGAGCCCTCATTTAATGTCAAACCCTGCTAACAGGGAAACGTTCTACGTATACTTGGCCATTTCAGAGGCTGCAGTCAGCGCAGTATTAGTACGTGACGTGGAGCAGAAACAACTTCCAATTTACTACACTAGCAAAACACAGCTCGACGCAGAGAAGAAATATAGTCAGATGGAAACGCTGGCCCTGGCGTTAACCTCTGCTACCAGAAAGCTACGGTTGTACTTCCAATGCCACCCAATAATGGTGCTCACGACATTTCCTTTAAAGAATGTACTGCACAGACTCGAGCTATTCGATCGACTTACCAAATGGGCGGTAGAACTGAGTAAGCATGACATATCTTATCGACCACGGACTGCAATCAAGTCCCAGGTGTTGACAAATTTCGTTGCAGACTTCACTTCAGAAACCCTGCCTCAAGCTGAACAAGGGATAACCACCTTTACAGAAGTGTTGAGTCCTACATGGACACGCTCTGTCGGCGGCTCTATGATCAGTCATTTATTGTTATATATTTACGACCCTTGGATCGTTTCTTTTGATTGTATTTTTGAGTATTTTTGGTACGTTTGATGTATTTTGTGAGTATGTACAGCTATTAGGTGAGCCCCGTGAATTAATACGAATACACGATGAGTCTAGGCAAAACCGGGCAATTCGGGACATGTATTCTTAGTATGAGGCACAGGAGCTGACCGAGGAAGCCTTTGTGGATTAAATTGAAGATTTGGGCGCGGCCTATGAATAGTACCATACACGTGAATAGTATATGATGAGCAGTGTCGTACACGTTAACAGTGGGAGCCGCCTATAAATAGTGAAATGTCGACATGAACAGTCGCATGTGGGCGCCGCCTGTGGCCCTACGTGAACAGCTGGTGAACATTACTTATGAACAGTACCATATACACGTGAATAATTACCATGAATAGTAACCAGGCATCTCCTATAAATAGCCCCCATTTGTGAATCAAACAGAGGGAGAATAGGGGATCCAAGACAGAGAGTTCAACTGGGTTCATTCTAGCAGCTCTTAACTGCAGCCTAGGGCCAATTTTCACCATTCTTCACTCTCCAAAACACCAACCATCATCATCAAACACCAACACATTATTGGTTTCACGATAACATCGGTTATTCATCAAGGAAGACGAAGATTTGCGGAAGAGAAGTCTCAGCCGGACCAAAGCGGATTTCGACTCTACACGTCTCCAAATGGGTTGTATTGCATCCCTTTTCTTTTCTTTATGTTTATTCGATTGTATGAGTAGCTAATTTTGTTGTTAGGTGGTCGTAGGAACCATGAACGGATTTGGATATTTGATTATGTAATATTTTCTATGTGTTATTTCATAATATTGATTTTGAACGTATTTTATATTATTACTTTGTGTTCAATTCTTATGTTTTGCGATTGCGAAAGTAGATTGCATGCTCTTTGAGGAGAACCAATTTGATATTTATTGTAATATTATATGAGAAATCATTGAAATTGCAATAGGGCTTAATTGACTCAAGAATCAATACTAGATTAGTTTCGATAAGAAATTACTTAATTAACCTTTGTATTAGATTAACGATAGTTTTCAATTAAATGCACTCTAGGACCAATAGGTGTATTTAATTGAATTCACATACCATTGCGAGATCAATACAATGTGGTGTGGCCTTAGTTGAAGAAGTCTTATCATGTTAATATCGTGCTTCATAATAGTCAATGTTTCCTTATCTGGAATTGGGACCGTGTGACCACCTAGTTTTCCTTCCATTTGAATTCGTCTCGCTTATTTAATTGTTTCAGTTGTTAATTTTAGTTTAATTAAATCTCAAACATCACTTGATTTATTTTATTGCATTAGGTAATCTTTAATTTATAGGATTAGTTCCACCACTTCCTTGTGGATTCGACTCCGTACTTACGGAAATATTATTACTTCGACATATCCTGCACTTGGGATTTATTCCCACGCGTTTGAACGTGTCACTCTAGCAACTCCAAGGGCAGCGGTTTGGGCCTAGTATTACAATCACCAGAGAATGATATCATCGAGCAATCAATTAGATGTGGCTTCAAGACCACGAACAATGAGGCCGAATATAAAGCTCTCATCGCTGGACTAGCGCTCGTCAAGAGCATGGGCATAAAACGGATCAAAGTCCGGTGTGACTTACAATGGATCGCACGATAGCTTGAAGGAACTTACCAAGCCAAGGATCCAAAGATGATCGCCTACCTAACCGTAGCCACGGCACTACGCTCGACATTCGAACACTTTGAACTCGAGCAAGTACCCAGGACAAAGAATGCACACGCAGACACTTTGGCTAACTTAGGCTCTGTCATCCAAATAGTCGAGCCCAAGAGCATACCACTTATTTATTTATAATGGCCGGCAGTTTGGTCTAACAAAGAAGAGGTCGTCCCATCGAAGTGGAAAAGAACTGGATGACTCTACTGCTCGACTACATATTGCACGACACGGTACCACCAGACAGAGATGAAGCACGCAGGCTCAGGATAAAAGCCGCCCGCTTCACTCTGATTGACGGTAAAAATTAAAGAAGATCCCTACTTACGTTGTGTCAACACTACAGAAGCAAAACTCGTGCTCAAAGAAATCCATAAGGGCGATTGCGGAAATCATTCAGGAGCTAGAAGCCTATCAAGTCGTGCCCTCACGACTGGCTATTGCTGGCCAACAATGAGATCAAACTCAACGAACTATGTCAAAATATGTGACAAGTGCCAAAGATTTGCACAAGTCCTGCATCAACCTCCTGGTCGACTACATAATATAACCTTCCTGTGGCCCTTCATGAAGTGGGGCATGGACATAGTTGGAAAAATACCGATTGCTACTACAGGGAAAGTCTACATGTTAGTCTTCCCCTACTATTTCAGTAAATGGGTCGAGATCGAAGCCTATCAAAGAATCTGAGATTTCGAAGTCAATGGGTTCATTTGGAAAAACATAATGTGTCGATTCGCCATTCCAAAGGAAATAGTCACAGCAACGGTTCACAATTCATCTTTTTCTTTGAATTTCAAGACGTATGCAAAGAACATGGAATCAAATTAAGCTTCGCAACACCTCGATACCCACAGTCGAACGAACAAGCAGAATCAACTAATAAGACGATCGTCAGCACTTTGAAAAAGAAGCTCGATGCAGCCAAAGGGTTATGGGTCGACATGCTCCCCGAAGTGCTATGGTCGTACAGAACCACTCCTCGAGTGTCAACCAGTCAAACACCATTTTCCCTGGCATATGGAGCTAAAGTTTTCCTTTTAGTCGAGCACAAAGTTCACACTGCGAGGTTCAAACACGCCACAGAGGAAGCAAACTCCCAAGCATTGTCATGCAAGCTCGACACACTCGATGAATGTCGAAAACAGGCATCCATTCGACTAGCAAGTTACCAACAGATGGTCGCTCAACACTACAACAAAAACATCCGCATCCGAGCATTCAAAGAAGGAGACTGGGTACTGCGTCGCGTATTTCAAAACACCAAAGAACCTAGAACTGGCAAGGTAGACCCAACATAGGAAGGACCCTATCAAATCAGGAAATTCGTGGGGCAAGGCACTTAAAAACTCTGCGACACTAACGATCGTGAGATCAACAATAGCTGGAACGCTATACACTTAAAATAAAATCATTTCTAAACTCAATTCCTTTTCTCCATTATTTTATCTTTTCAAGATTTTACTAACTTAAGCGTCGGAAGGCCGTTGGCCACAACGGCCAATGGCTGTCCTAACCCTCCTCGACAAGTCGAAGCCTCAAAAAATAGCGACCCTGATTTCACGACAAGCTTAATAAGGCTCGACCAGCGCTCAAGATGCTCCATACACGAGCAACAAATCTCCAACCTTTCAAACAAAAGCTTGCAAACTGGGGGGCAACAGTACACTCAGTTAACGACTTTGCTCTACACATAAGCATTGAACCACTGTAAGATTGTAACACCCATTTTACCGGAGCCACTAGGATCGAATTAAGGAGTGCTACTTTTCTTCCATTCATTATATTTATTTATATATAAAAACGATTTTAGGTTTATAAAAAAAAAACAAACTTTAAACAATTAAAAGTAATAAAAACTTTAATGTATTTATATTTTGAAAATGATCAAATCTATTTTTCCATAAAAACATTTCCCATGCAATACTACAATAATAACCCTATCGGCATGTCAATCTCCAATCTCCACCTATCAATGTTCAAGTTTACTAGGGCCATTATAATTTCAATATAACATAGCATATATATATCTTCACATTTCCATTTATTAACTAAACTCCCACCAAGTATAACCACATCTATACACTGGCCATGCTTATAGTTTTCATATTAAATCAAAGCATTGCATCTCTAATGTCGAAGAGAGTCATTTATCAATTCCTAGCTCAATATAACGTTACAGAAAACAATATCATTCCACTCTACACATATTTAGCCAAAACGATTCAAATTCCTATCTTTCCCTTCAAATTTTCAAACTACTTTATAACTTATTTAACATGCAATCAAATAACATCAAATATGGATGAAAACATTAAAAATATCCACATTTACACCATATACCACATTAGGGTAGCTATGTATGTTTTCATAAATCAACAAACTTTCATCATTTAAACACATCAAAACAATCCACAAATATTATTCAAGCATAGTTTTCAAAACAATTTACCCAAAAACATAATATTTTAAAAATTCACATCTACTAATGTCCAACTAGAAAATAGAAGTTTTCAAATTAAGTGTCTAACCTTTCTAATGCTTGATTTCACCTCTTCAAGCCTCCAATTGCACTTTCAAATCCTCTCCTTCTCTTTTCCTTGGATTTCCTTGTCTAGGGTTTATTTTGGCTCTACAAAATTGTAAGGTTCATCAATAAAAATAAAACCTAAAAATTCTAATGCATAATTGCTAGTTCTAGCATACCTAAAATGTAGTTCTAATATTCACAACTCAATTTCCTACTTACTTGAATTTCCTAGCAGCCCACTCACTAGAAATTCTTCAATTTCCTCTTGATCTAAAGCTTGAAAACTTGATGGATATCACTTTAATTGAAGCTTGGAATTCTTATATGGCATAATAAGGGAATATTAAGGTGTTTTCTAGTGAAAGAAGTGAAGAAAATTGAGAGGGAAATGGAAGAGAGGCTTACGGTAGCAAGAAAAAAAAATGGGTGCAGAATTTTTTTTTTGATCTCACTTCTCACTTTATATAGTCATGTTTTCATTGCCTAATTTGCCCCTCAACAATTTTCTAATTGCCCAACATGTCCACAGTCTACTTAAATGACTTTTAATTGGTTAATTATTGAACTAGAAATCAATTTAGTTCAAACTAATCTCACCTAGTTACAAATTAACCGAATTCATGTCACGTTTTTACTTTCATGTTGGCGTACTTTCATTGGATGATTTCTAATAACATGGATCACCAAATTCTTTATCATCATTTGTCTCTCAAACATATTTTTCCACCAATCAAATCCTCTCATTCATTTCTAAATTTAATTCCTCTCTAGAAAATGCTTCCAAAATATTATTCCCTTAAAACTTCACAAAAATAAATCTCACAATATAATAAATATTTCTAACTTTATTCTTCTTCATTATACTACATGTATTACATACCTCACTTTTGCATGCTTGATAATAAGTAAACAATACTTGTCATATTTAAAAAAAACTATGAGCGTTACAACTCTTCCCTTCTTAAGAAATTTCATCCGTGAAATTTACCTTATTCGAACAACTGAGGGTATTGTTGACGCATCACTTCCTCGCTCTCCCAGGTAGCTTCTTCTACATTGTGATTCCTCCATAAAACCTTAGCTAGTGGAATTTTATTATTTCGTAGTTCCTTGATTTCTCTATCTAACACCCTCACTGATTCCTCTTCGTATGTCAAGTCTAGTTGTACGTCAATAGTTTCGGTCGAGACTATGTGGGAAGGGTTCGATCTGTATCACCTCAGCATTGATACATGAAATACATTATGTATCTTATCCAATTCAAGTGGTAAAGCTAATCTATAGGCTACCGGTCCTACACGCTCGATGATTTCATATGGACCAATAAACCTAAAACTCAACTTTCCTTTCTTTCCAAATCTTAATACTTTCTTCCAAGGAGATACCTTTAGAAAGACTTTATCTCCTACTTCATATTCTATGTCTCTCATTTTTAACTCCGCATAGGATTTTTGTCGATCGGATGCAGCTTTCAATCTTTTCTTGATGATCTTTACCTTTTCTTTGGCCTATCTCACCAAATCAGGTCCTATCAACTTGTCTTCGCTAAGTTCGGTCCAACACAAGGATGTCCTACATTTCCTTCCATATAGAGCTTTATATGGGGCTATATTTATGCTTGTCTGATAGCTGTTATTAAATGCAAATTCTATCAGTGGAAGGTTTTCAACCCAGCTCCGTTCAAAGTCAATGACACAACTACTGAGCATATCCTATAGTACCTGAATTACTCTTTCTGATTGCCCATCAGTCTGTGGATGGAAGGCCGTGCTAAAACTCAATCGAGTACCCAAAGCTTCTTGCAACTTCTTCCAAAACCTTGACGTGAACTTCGAGTCCTTATCTGATATGATGAACATAGGTATTCCATGCAACCGAACTATTTCTTTTACGTACAGTTCTGCCAATTTCTCCAGTGAGTAATCTGTTCTAACTAATCAGTTTATCTACAATCACCCAAATGGCATCATGTTTACTCTTGGTGAGAGGTAACCCTATGAAAAAATTCATGGTTATGTGATCTCACTTCCATTCAGGTATGGGTATTGGCTGTAGCAAACCTGATGAAAACTGGTGTTCTGCTTTCACTTGTTGACATGTCATGCACTTATTCACAAAGTCTACTATATCTTTCTTCATACCAAACCACCAGTAATAGTTCTTCAGATCTCGATACATTTTAGTCCTACCTAGGTGCATTGTATTTGAGCTACTATGGGCTTCCTTCAGGATGGCCTCTTTCAATTCATCATCTTCTGCAACACATATTCTGCCTCTGAAGTACAAAGTACTATCATCCCTAATTGCAAAATCAATCTTCTTCCCCTCTTGGACTCGTCTACTGATGGCTATCAGTTTATCATCTTGTTTCTGCTTTTCTTGTATTTGCTAAAATGGGTTCAACTTCGGTTTCAGTTCGACTACTATTGCATCCTTTTTTTTCAATCTCAAGTGGGTATTCATGGCTCTTAATGCAACCAAAGACTTTCTGCTTAAAGCATCGGCTACCACATTCGCTTTCCCCGGGTGATAGTCGATAATACAGTTATAGTCTTTAATTAGCTCCATCCACCTCATTTGTCTCAAATTAAGTTCTTTATGAGTAGACAAGTATTTTAAGCTCTTGTGATCGGTATAAATGTAGCGTCTTTCTCTATACAAGTCATGTCTCCATATTTTTAGTGCAAAGACTATGGCTGCTAACTCCAGATCATGTGTTGGGTAATTCCGCTAATGAGTTTTTAGCTGTGTGGAGGCATAAGCAACCACATTTCCTTCCTGTATCAATACACAACCAAGACCATTATGTGAGGCATCACTATAAATCACAAAATCTTTACCAGATATTGGCTATACAAGAATTGGAGCCTTGACCAACATCGCCTTAAGTTTCTCAAAAGCTGCCAGGCATTTGTCATTCCACTCAAATATAACATTCTTATGGAGTTACTTAGTCAAGGGGGCTGTTATTACTGAAAATCCCTTTACAAATCGTCTATAGTAACCGGTCAAACCTAAAAAGCTCCTGACTTCCTTGACATTGTTCGGTGGCTTCCATTCCGTAATGGCTTCTATCTTCTTTGGATCAACCCTAATGCCCTCTACAGATATAATGTGTCGTAGAAAAGAAATTTCGTTTAACTAAAATTAACATTTACTCAATTTAGCAAATAACATCTTCTCTATCAAGGTTTGCAATACAATCCGGAGATGATTATCATGTTCCTCTAGAGTCTTAGAATAGATCAGAATATCATCGATTAAGACCACTACAAACTGATCTAGATACAGATGGAAAATACGATTCATCAATTTATAAAGGTTGCGAATGCATTCGTCAGCCCAAATGGCATCACAACGAACTCATAGTGTCCATATAGGGTTCTAAAGGCTGTTTTGGGAATATCAGACTCTTTGATCCTCAACTGATGGTACCCCGATCTAAGGTCTATCTTGGAAAACACACTGGCTCCTCTCAATTAATCAAATAGATCATCGATCCTAGGCAAGGGATACTTGTTCTTGATCGTGAGCTTGTTCAGTTACCTATAATCTACACACAATCTTAACGACCCATCCTTCTTTTTCACAAATAATACAGGTACTCCCCACGGAGATACACTAGGTCGTATGAATCCCTTGTCTAGTAATTCCTGCAGCTATATCTTCAATTCTTTCAATTCAGTAGGTGTCATCCTATAAGGAGTAACCGATACTGAAGTTCAACCTCTCTCTCTGGTGGTAAGCCAGGAAATTCTTTAGCAAATACATCCAGAAAATCACACACGGTGGGTATATACTGAAGACTAGAGTCAACCCTCTGTGAATTAACCACATGTGCTAGATATACTTCACAACCTTTTCTTATTAATTTCCTCGCAATAATGGCTGATATGACATTAGAGAGGTAATCCGTCCTTTCGCCCACCATAGTCACTTCTTTACTATCTGTTGTTTTAAGTGTTACTCTCTTCAAGCAACAATCAATTATGACCAGGTGTCTAGATAACCAATTCATGCCCAAAATTACATCGAACTCACAAAAAGGTAATTCCATCTAGTCACTTGGAAACTCATATCCTTGAATCTCGATAGGACAATCTCTGTAAACCCTATTCACGATCACATTGTGACCCAAGGGGTTACTAATTAACACTTTATGTTCAGTGGTATCTGCCTTTAGGTTTCTCTCTCTAGGTATAGAAGTGCAGATATATGAGTGAGTGGACCCTGGGTCTATCAATGCATGTGTTATACTATCAAAGATCGAGACCATACCAACTATCACATCTGGTGCATCCTGGTCCTGCTGGGCCCTGATGGCATATGCACGTGCCGGAGTACAAGTATTCTATCTTTCCACTGTCTCAGATACTTCTCTCTGACTGCTTCCCTGTCCGCCTCTGTAGCCACAATCTCTCGAGCATATTTACTGAGTCGAATGAACTCCCTCTCGTATTCTGTAACAATCATTTGTCTCAGCTTCATATTAATGAATTCCGTCTTTATATTATCTATGTAAATACTACCAATATATTTCCTCCTAAACTCCCTCTGAAAGAACTCCCATATCCTCTCTTCTAGTCGGACTATGTGCGACATTGTAATCCACCACTGGTAGGCATCTTCCTGTAGAAGAGAAATGGCACACTCTTAGCTTTCCTCTGGTGTGCAGTGAAGCTGCTGTAAAATCCTCTCGGTCCTCTCTAATCAGTACTCAACAATTGAGGCATCCTCTGTCGTGAAAATCTGTAGGTCTATACTTTGCCAATGGCTCTATTACCGACTTCTGTGGCGCAGCTCTGGCTACATGCTAAAAGAACTCGACCATCTACCGCATAAATGCTAGCTGGCCCTGGGCCTCCGGTCCAGCCATCCTCGGACTAGCAGATTCACCCGAGGTTCCCCTAGCTACACTGGCGGGGCTGTCAGGTCCATCTCTGACACCATCCTCAATTCTTTGGGCCTTTGAGGGTTCCATTTATTTTCTTATTTTATCCTATATAAGACAGAAGAGGAATCTGCATATTAGAGTCACATCCTCCTATTTTATTTATATACAATGCATGCACACACAAAATGTCACCTTTAAGTCTAGGAACGCCTAAACCGAGGCTCTGATGCCATAAAAACTGTAACACCCCTTTACCCGAGCCACTAAGATCGAATTAAGGAGTGCTACTTTTCTTCCATTCATTCTATTGGAATATTATTGAGATGGAATGTGATTGGTGGGTTAGTTTGATAATTAAAGGAGGATTGGTAAATTACATGTGATTAAGAATAAATTTGTACCATTGTAGGATTTTAAGAAGCTCAAGGGAGCAATTTGTAATTAAGAAGATATTTATAATATATATATATATATATATATATATATATAATTGTTAGTGGAAAATTTTTTTTTGAAAAGTCAAATAAAACACAGCAAACATTTAAACGAAAAGCAAACAAAAACGTTATTGAGAGAAGAAAACAGAGAGTTGGGCGGTGGCGTGAAAGAAAAGAAGAAAAGAAAGAAAAAAAAAGAAGGCCGAAGAAGAAGAAGAGAAGAAAGGAGAAAAGAGAAAGGGAAAGAAGAAGGAGGAGGAGGAAGGAAGCGGAAAAAGAAAAGGAAAAGAAAAGTGTTAGGAAATTATCCAGGTTTGGTGTACACTAGTTTTCGTATGTTAATTTTTTCAGAATATTTCGAATTTAGCGAATTTTATTGATTTTAAATTGTTTGAACTCTGTTGATTCGAATTTACGGTTTGAAATTGATTTTGCTTTGATTTGATTTGATTTACGTATTCTCAAAATTGATTTTATGCATTGATTTTAATATGGTTTGATTTTATTAGTAATATATGAAATATAATTGAAAGTGATTTTGAATATATATATATATATATATATATATATATATATATATATATTGTTTGTGATAAATTAATGAAACGATTTTGGGGCAATTTGATTTGATATTGATTTGTGAAATAAGTTTGAATATAATTTTGAGTCTCTTTTATATGATTATTGATAATATATTTGGATTTTGTAAATGTATGTATTGATTTGAATTTGATCGAAAATTGAATTTGATTCTAAATGAATGATTGAGAATTTTTTATTGTGTTGTAAAAATTTTAAAGTTGAAAATTGAGAATTTTTGATGATTTATGAAATCTGGAATATCTGAATTATGGCCCTGATATATGTATAGGGAATATATGGATATAGGAGATTGACATGTCAATTGAGTGTAATTATGGCAATACTGCACCGATATTCCTGATGCCTATGATAATGAAATACGGATACCATTTCCTTAGAAATGGGAAATCGACTGTGAAATACGGATACCATTTCATTCTAAAATGGGAAACCGACTGTGAGAACATATGGATACCATTTCCTTGTGAAATGGGAAACCAACTATTTATTTAGGGATACCATTTCATATGAGATGGAAAACCCGACTGTAAAACCCGTAATCCAGTCCTGTAAACCCTGTTATATGAAAGAAGAAAACAGAGAGTTGGGCGGTGGCATGAAAGAAAAGAAGAAAAAAAAAAAAAAAAAAGAAGGCCGAAGAAGAAGAAGAGAAGAAAGGAGAAAAGAGAAAGGGAAAGAAGAAGAAGGAGGAGGAAGGAAGAGGAAAAAGAAAAGGAAAATAAAAGTGTTAGGAAATTATCCAGGTTTGATGTACACTAGTTTTCGTATGTTAATTTTTCCAGAATATTTCGGATTTAGCGAATTTTATTGATTTTGAATTGTTTGAACTCTGTTGATTCGAATTTACAGTTTAAAATTGATTTTGCTTTGATTTGATTTGATTTACATATTCTCAAAATTGATTTTATGCATTGACTTTAATATGGTTTGATTTTATTAGTAATATATGAAATATAATTGAAAGTGATTTTGAATATATATATATATATATATATATATATATATATATATATATATTATTTGTGATAAATTAATGAAACGATTTTGGGACAATTTGATTTGATATTGATTTGTGAAATAAGTTTAAAAATAATTTTGAGTCTCTTTTATATGATTATTGATAATATATTTTGATTTTGTAAATGTATGTATTGATTTGAATTTGATCGAAAAATCGACTATATATATACTTCTCACCAATTTAAATCACATACTTAAATTTTGCATGCTCAATAATAATTATTAATAATCCAATGATATTTATTCTATTTACGAAAAATTAGGGGCGTTACAATTAAAGGTTAATCAAGTAATTAATCTTGGCAAGGCTTATGGAGACAAGAGAGGCATAGGCTATGCAATTGAAAAAATCACTCCTTCGTCAAGCAAGACAACATGTTTTAAGGGAGAAAATTTGAAGCAAACACTTGAACAATCAAGGATAATAAGCAACCCAAAGAAGGCACCTCTTAGACAACCACAAGCACAAGGTAAAGTTCCTAACACCACATCATTCCGACGCCAAAGAAATGAATGGCAACCAAATCATCAAGGTACATTTTCTAACTTCATTACTATTTGTCATTTTTGTGGTAGGAAAGGGCATATTAGACCTAGATGTTTTGATTACATTCAATTGTGCCATAATGAAATGGAATCTAGGGATTGTCACTTTGAAAGATTTTCTAGACAAATGCCCAACAATGTTGTTAATTCAAAACCACAAGAAAAGAACTTCAAAATTAAAATGAGAAAAGCATGGGTTAGAAAAGATGATTTCATATGTTATGATGCTCATTATACCTTGAAAGCCATTAATGCAAATTCTTGGTACCTTGATAGTGGTTGTTCTAGGCACATGTCCAGAGATAAAAATATTTTTGAAAATCTTGTAATGAAGGATGGTGGATGGGTCACTTTTGGTAATGGTTCTAAGAAGAAGGTGATAGGTAAAGAGTCAATTAAAATTTCTGGTTTACCTAGTCTTAATGATGTTCTTCTTGTTGATGGATTGCAGGCAAACTTGATTAGCATTACACACTTGTGTGAAAGTGTACATGCTGTCAACTTTTTTAAAGATACTTGTGCAATCTTGGACTCTAATGGAAATGTTATTTTTCATGGAAAGAGAACTAATGATAATTGTTATTGTATTGATGTTAAACCTCTTAAATGCAATTTGACTAACCATGAACAGGTTGAACTTTGGCATCAAAGGCTTGGTCACTTGAATTTCAATGACCTAAAGAAACTTGGAAAGATGAAGGCTGTGAGAGGTCTTCCTGAGCTAGGAAAGAAATAAGAAGGTGTATGTGGACCATGTCAAATTGGGAAGCAAACAAAGGGGATACACAAGAAAATTAAAGGTACAATGTCCAAACGTCCCTTGGAGCTTCTTCACATGGATCTCATGGGTCCTATGCAAACCGAAAGCCTTGGAGGTAAGCGGTATATCTTTGTATGTATTGATGACTTTTCTAGATTCACTTGAATTGATTTTCTTAGAGAAAATTCAGACATTTTTGAAAAATTTAAATCACTTTGCATTAAACTTCATAATGAAAAAGATCTTAAAATCAAGAACATTCAAAGAATTAGGAGTGATCATAGAAAGGAATTTGAAAATGCTAGCTTCGGTAATTTTTGTGATAACCTTGGTATTTTTCATGAGTTTTCTGGTCCTAGAACTCCTCAACAAAATGGTGTTGTTGAGAGAAAGAACAGGGTACTGCAAGAGATGGCTAGAGTTATGCTCAATAGCAAGAAACTTCCAAGGAATTTCTGGGCTGAAGCTGTCAATACTGCATGCTACATTTCAAACCATGTTTTCTTGAGACTCGGCACTAGACAAACTCCATATGAGTTATGGAAAGGAAAGAAGCGGAATATAAGCTGCTTTCACACATTTGGGAGTAAGTGCTACATTTTAAATGATCGTGACCAACTTGGTAAGTTTGATGCTAAAAGGGATGAAGGTATTTTTCTATGATACTCTTCTAACAGTAGAGCATATAGGGTATTAAATTCAACTACACATACAATTATGGAATCATCTAATGTGGTTGTGGATGATGCAAGAATTATGTCTAATATTGATAATGAGTATGTTGTTGAGAATTCTGAATGTCCAGGTTTAGACTCAAATGTGAAAGAAGAGGAGACTGGAGAAATGCCAGATCAAACAGATCCTACTCCTTGGGTTAGGAGGTCTCATAAAAAGGATAACATCATAGGAAATGTGAGTGAAGGAGTATAAACAAGAAGACAACTAGCTAATCAAGTTAGCTATGTTTGCTACACGTCTCAATTCGAACCCAAGAAAGTTGAAGAAGCACTTCAAGATAAGTTCGGGATTGGCGCCATGCAAGAAGAACTCAATCAATTTCAAAGGAATGATGTGTGGTTTCTCGTCCCTAGACCTAAGAGTACCAATTTCATTAGAACAAAGTGGATTTTCAAGAACAAATCGGACGAAAATGGAAATGTAGTAAAGAACAAAGAAAGACTAGTTGCTCAAGGCTACACACAACTTGAGAGAGTAGACTTTGATGAAACTTTTGCTCCAGTAGCTAGATTGGAATCTATTAGACTTTTATTGTGTGTTTCTTGTATGTGCAGGTTCAAACTACATCAAATGGATGTGAAGAGTGCATTTCTAAATGGAGTTCTTCAAGAAGAAGTATACGTTGAGCAACCAAAGGGATTTGTAGATCCACATCATCTAGAGAACGTATACAAATTGAAGAAAGCACTTTATGGATTGAAACAAGCTCCGCGAGCATGGTATGAACGTCTCATCCATTACTTGCTTGAAAACAAATACATAAGAGGTAGTGTTGATAAAACCTTGTTCATCAAATGTGAAAATGATGAGTTATTCATAGCTCAAATTTATGTTGATAATATTATGTTTGGTTCTACTAATGAAAAGCGGGTAAGTGACTTTATTAATGTGATGACTCGTGAGTTTGAGATAAGCATGGTAGGTGAGCTAACTTATTTCCTAGGTTTACAAATCAAGCAAATGAGTAATGGGATTTTCATTTCCTAAGCTAAATATGCTAAAAACCTAGTGAAAAGGTTTGGGTTAGAATCGGAAAAATACTATAACACACCCATGAGCACTTCATTGAAATTGAGTAAAGATTCAAATGGGAAAAGTATTGATCAAAGTCTGTATAGAAGCATGATAGGAAGTTTGTTGTACTTAACTGCTAGCAGACCTGATATTTCTTTGAGTGTTGGTTTGTGTGCCAGGTATCAATCAGATCCGAAAGAGTCACATCTCACAGCTGTGAAAAGAATAATTCGATATGTCAATGGAACTTCAAACTTTGGAATTTTGGTACTCTTTTGACACTAACCCTAACCTGGTTAGCTTTAGTGATGCAGATTGGGCATGATGCATTGATGATCGAAAAAGCACAACTGGAGGATGTTTCTATCTGGGAAACAATCTTGTGTCTTGGTATAGCAAAAAGCAAAACTCTATCTCCCTGTCAACTGAAGAGGCAGAATACATTGCAGCAGGTAGTGCTTGTACACAACTTCTATGGATGAAACAAATGTTGGAGGATTATGGCTTGAAACAAGGTACTCTGACAGTTTATTGTGACAATACCAGTGCTATAAATATTTCCAAAAATCCTATTCAACACTCTAGGACTAAGCATATTGACATTCGACATCATTTCATTAGAGAATTAGTCGAAAGCAAAGTAGTGTCCTTAGAGCATATGTCCACAGAAAATCAACTTGCTAATTTGTTTACCAAACCTTTGGATCATGCTAGGTTTCAATCACTTAGTAAATCCATTGGTGTATGCTCCCTTTATTGATTGTGCCATGTCATTTTTAACATGTGTTGTTCATGTCTAAGAGTGGACTAGTGTCATTTTTGTGTAAAATGATCTGTATCATTTATCTACTCTTAAATTCCTGACATTAGCCCTTTAAATCTTTATTGCAATTGACAAAATGCCCATATTTGGACTTGTATAAGCAATTGTGTGAATGTTGTGTGT
The DNA here is from genome assembly GCA_003430845.1 of Xanthoceras sorbifolium. NCBI lineage: Eukaryota > Viridiplantae > Streptophyta > Magnoliopsida > Sapindales > Sapindaceae > Xanthoceras > Xanthoceras sorbifolium. Next base: position 13,408,309 of record CM010621.1, read on the forward strand.
TTATTAAGCTCATCCAGTTTCTGAATGTCAAAAGATTTCTCATTGCTCTCAAATGCTTTTTTAAAATAGTTTTCTTGTTGAGAAATGTATAATTGGATTAATAATGGCTTGGTAAACAAAAGCTTAGAAATGGCTATGCCCTTTGGAAGAGTGAAAGCTACCTCTACAACGTGCTTGAAACAATATCTTTATCTCCAAGTTAGAGGAGAAGGCTACCTCCTTAAGTGCAATGAAAGCCGCCAATACCTTTGGAAATTAAAATTAAAGTATAAATAAAAAAAATAAAAAAATAAAAAAGAAGAGAGAGACGAGCTTGTGTTGAATGATAATGTAAATCTGTTTTGTAGTTGATATCAAAATATTTCCTTCAAAAGCTTATTTTTGAAATTTTGCGACTTTCTTGAGACAGGATGATATATATTTATATATATGTGCTTGTGTGTATATTGGTCACTTATTGTGGGTAAATGTTAACCTGTTAACGAAGTGATGATTGTGTTTGTGTTTTTGGAGTTGAGATGGGACTTGATATTTGTTGTGGTGCATATTTGTGATTATTGGTTCCCTAAGGATATGACTCTTATGTTACTTGTGTATGGCATTCAGGGGGAGTTGGTACGTGTATTCTCTTGTCTCTTGTGCGATATTTTTCTGTTTACCCATATCTTTGTCTATTGTGTTTTTCCTTTACCTCTCCAGTGACAAAAAGGGGGAGAAGTTTGTATTGTTGTATAGTACTCAGGGGGAGAATTTGAGGGGGAGACAAAAAGGGGGAAAAGTTTGTTTTGTTTTATGTGCATATGAAATAGTCTTAGAGAGATAAATGTTAATGCATACATGTATTTGTCGTCTATCATTTTGTGTCAGTTGTTAATGATTATGTTTATCTATGGGCGTTTATATGAACCGCACGGTGTCTACTAACGTCTTTTATTTTGTGTTAGTGTGTTTTCTTTTGTTTCAGGTTCACCTTGCTCAGAAATGATCTCAAGCTTCAAGTTTTTAGTTTTAAGATCATTCATTGTAATTTTGTGAGGTTGTATTTGTGAGTTCAAACTTTGTACCATTTTGTATATTTGTAAGGTTTGAGGTTTTGTCACGGAATAGTCAAAGGGGGAGATTGTTAGGTCGAGTATTTTCTAGGTTGGCTAATTCCGTGCAAAACACTCTTTGGTTGTAATTATGTTTGGGCGCTTTCGTTGAAGGGATCAAGTTCATCAATTCATTTGGTAAGTTGCTCTCAATCTCACAAAGGTTTTTAGGATCTCACACACTCAGAACATATCAGTCATTATGTTTCTAGGCATCTCATTCATCATTGACATGGTATATGGTGCATAGTTCATTGTATTGCATTCATATGTTATGTTCTGCAGAAGCATCCTATAGATGGTCTCATATCTCTACCTTCCTATCCTAATTGCAAAGCATATTCTTCATAAAAGTTGTTGGCCTATGTCTGTACTTACTTCTGTAATTTTTTCAGAATTTTCTGGGTGGTACTTCGCTAGATATTAGATAGACACCAGACATAGATCAGCACTACAAAAACAGGGAAGACAGTTTTTGTGTGACATGTATATGATCCAATATGTCACCCTTCCTGTCCGAATTGTAAATGGTGTTCCTCATAAAAGTTGTTCATATATGTGTCTAATTTCTTCTCTAATCTTTCTAGAATTTTCTAGATGGCGCTTCTCTAGATAATAGCTAAACACCAGACATAGGTCAGTGCTGAAAAAACAGGGGAGACAATTTTTGTGTGTCATGTATGTGGTCCAATATGGCACCCTTACGGTCCGAATTTTAAATGGTGTTCTTCATGAAAGTTTTTCATATATGTGTCTACGTTCTTCAGTTATTGTTTCAGAATTTTCTGGGTGGCGTTTCTCTAGATATTAGCTTGAAACCGAACATAGGTCAGTGTAGAAAACTACACCCGACCCAACATATACGCCCGACCCGTTTTGTGTGGCAACCCGACCCGTGGCTCTTCCTATATAAAGGCCACTTCATCTTTTTCATCCTAAAACCATAAATAAGAACCCTAGCAGCTGCCTCTCTTCATACTATCTCAAATCCAATCTCTCAAAACTCACCCAATCTCTCTTGTATGTCCATGGAATCAAACTAGAGACTTGTGGTAAGTGTTTTTCTTATATGTTGAAAGCGTTTTATGCTTCATATCATTTAAATCTCTTTTTTGTTCTTGAATGAGAGTTAGATATTGATTGGATGTTGAAAGCTTGTGGGTTTTGTGTTTAATGCATGATAAGGGGTTTAGGAAGTTAAATTAGTACCTAGGTAACTTCATGTTGTGATTTAGAGTGCATGTCTTGCTTGAATGAATTAAACCTCTATCTCACATGTGTTTAGTGGATTGGTACTAATCTAGGTTGGATCAAGAGTGTTAGTTGTTGTTATAATAATTTACTTGTTGCTAGAATCACATTCATATAAATATGTTGGCTGCCTTGTAGAGTTCATGCATTGAATATGTTTATTTCATGAGTTGAAAGTGTTGAATTTGTTGCAAAATTTGTTAACTCTTGAAATGTGTTTATGCTAAGTGTTATTTAAGTAGATTGTGCGCACTAATTCACTTAGCATCATAGGTTATATTGGTCATGCGTCCTAATTGTATGTTCATGCATCATTGAACACTTAGACCATAATCCTTTGTGTTGTTGGAAGAGCTTGTGTGACTTTGGTGAAATCTTGTGAATGAGCTCAAGGTTTGCTTCTTGTGGAAAAGTTGCATTTGTGTGGAATTTCACTAGTTGGCTCTTGCGAGACGATAGATGTAGGCTCACGCCAATAGGATGAAAGGAGTTTTAGAAAAGATTTTAATTATCATATAACATGCGGAATTGGGTTTCAAAAATTTTTCTTATATTGAAAACCTTTAGAAACTATATATACGCAGAACAAGACTTTAGAAACTACATACCTTTTTCTTAATTTTCTTTTTTCTGATTCCTCGATCTACCACCAGATCTTTCGAGCTATAACCCACGGTCTAACAACGTGTGTATAGGCACGTTACGGCAAGAGATGAAGGTCACGTGAAAAAAAGGCCGGCCGAATCCTGTAAAAGAGGAGAGAGTCAGAAAAAACCTTTTTTTTTCTCTTTTCTTCTCTCTTTGGTGGCCGAATTCTCTTTATTTTTCACTTGTGTATTAGGTTAGGTTTTTCCTAGCTATATAACACTTAAATAGTAGTCCTTTAGGGTTTTAGTTTGACCAAGTCAAAATAGAATTCTAAATCCTATTTATTTTTAGTCTCCCTAAAGACTTGAACCTGTAACCTTTTAGACTATTAAAATAATCTAATTATTTTAATTCTTTTGTCCTAGTCATTATTTAATCACATGACCTCATATTTAATAAATAGAATTCATAATTCATAATTATTAATTTATACTATTTTATTAAATATTTAATTAATTAAATAATCACATTATTTAATTATTCTCTTTTATTTAAATCGCATTACTTTCGTAACACTATTAATTGGACCATCCAATTAATCTACCGTGACCCTCGTTACCAACAACCATAAGAGCTAGCAAGGGGACCTAATGGACTCACAGTTTTGAGCTCTAATAATACTTAGTAATATTAATTAAAACTCTTTAATTAATATTTCATGATTATTAACCTCGGAGTTATTCCACTAAAAACCCGAGGCTGCACTCTCATAACTGTAGACGTGTTTATACAATCTGAAGTCTCAGTGTCCATTGATATAGCTAATTGCATATAGTGTGATCCTCCACAAATAGTTCATAATTAGAGCTGGGTCATAAAGTCCGTTATACCCCTCTAGAAATATCTTTTCCTTTAAGTACCATTGATTATTTAATGAACAATTAAATCCTGTCTTTCTCACGGAAGAGGGAGAGCGCTCATAATCAAGCCCCGAATTAATCCTTCAGGGAACTACTCATCTACTTCAATCAAGAAGGAGTGGATTCCACTATTGTGTTCAAGCCTTCCCAGCCACAAGCCAAACCGCAGCTCCAAGATACGGAGGTATTGGTCGAGATTCTCATCAACCTCACTCATGGTAAATCAAAAGCCACGACCTAACCTGAATGAGTCGATAAGACACTCAGGATTAAGATCACCTATAAATAGCCATCGTTTATCGATTATATATGAATCTCATCTACTAACGGATCTTGGTGAGAGATTCATATAAATCGTGGCCCAGTCCTATATGATCTCATTATATAAGGTGCCTTCATTCTCATGTCAACTACATGAACGGTCTAGGATAAGACCACCGTACTTTACAGAATGGACCGCAGCAGTAGATTAATCACAAACAAAGTACCCAACTTTGTTTGCTCTCTACGGACTCTTTAGATTGCACGTCTCAAAATGAACCATCTCTGTATATGACCATCGTATACTCATTATGAGATTACATCTTGCAATCTAGGATGTTCTTGCACAATACAAATGTATTACTGAATATAAAATATTTTATGAACTTGAATGATAATCTGAATAATTCTTATTATTGTCTTTAACCATTTACAATTACAAGCTTTAGCGCATAAATCCCAACAATCTCCCACTTGCACTAAAGCAGATGGGACATGTCTCGTAATCCTAAACCCTCTAGGTGACCTTCAAACACTTTAGCCATCAAGGTCTTTGTAAATGGATCAGCCAGGTTATCTTGCAACGTAATCTTCGTCATGACCACGTTTACTCGCTACACTATCTCTCTGATGAGATGATATTTCCTTTTTATATGCTTCCCTCTTTTGTGGCTTCTTAGTTCTTTGGAATTGGCCACAGCTCCACTATTATCACAATAAAATGTCATGGGCCTATCTATATCTGGAACAACTTCCAGATCACTCAAGAACTTTTGAAGCCAAACAGCCTCCTTAACTGCTTCATAAGCTGCTACATACTCGGCTTCCATAGTGGAATCAGCAATGCAAGATTGCTTGATACTCCTTCAAATTATGGCTCCACCACCAAGGGTGAATATTGACCCAGACGTGGATTTCCTTGAATCCTTGTTTGACTGAAAGTCAGAATCTGTATATCCCAATGAAATCAAATTCGGATGGGAATATACAAGCATATAGTTTCTCGTTCTCCGAAGATACTTGAGAATATGCTTAACAACAACCCAATGATCCAATCATGGGTTTGACTGATATCTACTGGCTACTCCCACTCTGACGCAGATGTCGGGTCTTGTGCATAGCATAGCATACATAAGACTGCTTACTGTAGACGCATAGGGAATCCGTCTCATATCCTCAATTTCTTGAGGTGTCTTAGGACACTGTTCCTCAGACAAGTGAACTCCATGTCTTGAAGGTAAACTACCTTTCTTGGAGTTCTGCATGGAGAATCGCACAAGTATCATATCAATATACGATGCTTGAGACAACGCTAACAGTTTGTTCTTACGATCCCTTATTAATCGGATCCCAAGAACATAACTTGCCTCTCCCAAATCTTTCATTTGGAATTGGTTAGCAAGCCAACCCTTTACCTCTGACAATATTCCTACGTCATTCCCAATAAGTAGGATATCATCTACGTAAAGGACCAGGAAAACTACTTTCTTATCAATGATGCGCTTGTATACATAAGGCTCATCAATGTTCTGCTCAAAGCCATAGGTTTTTATCGCAGTATCAAACCTAATGTTCTAAGATCTAGACAACTGCTTAAGTCCATAAATGGACCTTTGTAGTTTGCAAACCTTTTGCTTTTGATCTTGGTATACGAATCCCTCTGGTTGCATCATATAGATGCTCTAGTCTAGATTGTCATTCAACAATGCAGTCTTTGACGTCCATTTGCCAGATTTCGTAATCGAAATAGGCAGCTATGGATAAGAGTATCCTAATAGACTTAAACATATATACTGGCGAGAAGGTTTCATCATAATCAATGCCTTCCTTCTGGGTGTAACCCTTAGCCAATAGTCTTGCCTTGAAGGTCTCTACCTTCCCGTCTATTTCTCTCTTATACTTGTAGATCCACTTATATCCCATAGGTTTTATCCCATCTGGTAAGTCTACAAGTTCCCAGACTGAGTTGGAGTACATGGACTCCATCTCGAGATTCATGGCTTTAAGCAATTCCTCTTTGTCAGAATCTTTCATTGCATGTCTAAATGTCAATGGATCATCCACACTATCATTAGAAACGACACCCTGTGCCTCTCCAATGCCTAAGTAGCGATCAGGTTGTCGAACAACCCTCCCACTACTCCTAGGCGGTAGTGTATCCTGGCTAGGAATCATCTGACTATCAGATGTTTGTGGAATAATAATATCGTCAACAACCCTTGTTGACTAAGAACTAGTCGAACTAGGTTCAAGCTCCTTTAACACAATCTTACTTCGAGGTTTATGGTTACTCATATAGTCCTCCTCAAGAAACGTTGCGTTTGTCGATACAACACTTTGTTTTCTTGTGGATTATAAAAGAAACCACCTCGTGTTTCCTTTTGAGTACGCTACAAATAAACATACTTGTGAATGAGGTTCCAACTTTCCACTCCTATTCTTCAGTACATATACTGAACATCCCCATATGCGAAAGTGTCATAAACTAGCTTTACGACCATTCCACAACTCTAGGGGAGTCTTAGGAACAGATTTAAATGGAACTACATTCAGTATGTAAGTCGCTGTTTGTAGTGCATATCCCCAAAAAAAATATGGTAATGATGAGAAACTAATCGTAGATCTCACCATTTCCATCAAGGTCCTATGTATCCTCTCTGCAACACCATTCTGTTGTGGTATACCTGGAGCTATGAGTTGGGGTACTATCCCATGCTCAATCATGTAGTCTTCAAATTCTTGGTCGAGATACTCACCCCCACGATCCGATCGTAGTGATTTGATTGTTTTGCCTAATTGATTTTCAACTTTAGCTCGAAACTCTTTTAACCTTTCAAAGGTTTCCGACTTACGTTGCATTAGGTAAACATACGCGTATCTAGAGTAGTTGTCAATAAATATGACATAATACTCATAACCACATCTAGCTCTAACACTCATAGGTCCGCAGACGTCTGAATATATAAGCTCAAGTGGTTGCGTGGCTCTAATCCCTTTTTCTGTAAAAGGTCTCTTGGTCATCATACCCTCTAGACAAGATTCACAGACAGGTATGGTACCGATCTCTAACTAACTTAAAGATCCGCTTTTTACTAGTCTGTTTATCCTATCAAGGTTTATATGTCCAAGTCTTAAATGCCACATATACGTGTCATCATCTGAAGAAATCTTTCGTCGTTTTTGGTTTTTCAACTTTAAACAATTCAGTATTAAGCAGTGTTGTATGAATTAACGGTCTTAAAACATACAAGTTATTTTCATTTATTCCAGAACAATAATTTATTCCATTTCTTGAAATGATAACTGATTTATCATTAAAAGAAACCTTATAAAACTTTTCCATGTAATCTGGATACAGAGATCAAGTTCCTTGTAAATCCAGGAATGAAACATACATTGTTCAATAAAAGAAAATGAATATTTATTTGTAGTCTAACTACTCTCACGGCTTGTGCTGAAACGATCCCCTGTTCCAACGCTCATAGTGAAAGACCCCTCCTCCAGCTTTTTGCCAATAATCATTCCAATGTAAAAAAGAAGAAAATTAGTTAGTGGCCCCTGAATCTACTATTCAAGGTGAAGAATCATCTTCCACTAAACAAAATTTAATGATAAGTAAATCTGATTTACTTTTTACTTTCTTCTTATTGGAGAGCTGCTCGAGGTACTGTAGACAGTTCCTCTTCCAATGACTAACCTCTTTGCAATGGAAACATTTTTCCTTTTACTTACTCAGTCGTGGTGCTCTTTATTTTGGGCTTAGCCTTTACTTTACCAGTAGACCTCTTCCTCTTCTTGAAACCAGAAATGGATGGCTCAGAAACATTTGCTGCGCTAGTCTTACCTTTAGTAACTTTTCCTACGTTGGTTACAGGCTCTGGAGGACATTCCTCCGTAAGCACAAATTTAAGGTCTTTGCAGACCATGATTGCGTTCGTGTTGGTTCCACTTAATAAAGTTATCCCGATTAATGTTTTGTTTGCGAAGAAATAATAATGCAGAAGATAACGCTGATATTTAAAAACATAAATCTAAATTAATATCATTCAATTCATTCATTCATATCAAATGCTATAGTTCGGCATAAAATTAAACATGATGCATGAGCATAATTTTAATGAACTAAAAAATCCCTAAAATTAGTTGCTATGCCACGATAATCCAACATCCCACAAGTAAGTGCCTAGGTAGGCTAGGTCAAATTCCTGCATGTTAGATCGAGACATTCTCAATCGGATAATACACCAGAATAACTCTTTATTCTTATATTATCCAATCATCGCTTTGATTTAGTCAGGACAATAAATTAACAACTTAATTAAGTCCTTTATGAGTGTGACCCATCGTTTCAGAATTCATGAACTTAACTTGAGAGTGCCTAGGTAGGCTAGGTCAGTCCCAAAATACATTCCGAAAACCTATTCATTAGGAAGTCAACCTTGGTATTGACTCTTGTGGACACCCTCCATAAGGAGGACGAAAGTAAAGCCGTCATGAGGCGCCACTCAAGTCTCACGGTGTTGAACTAACAATGGAGACTGCGGGATATAATGTCATATATCCATCTCCCACTCACTATTTGTAATTTAGGATTTTCTTTAAACTAAGAGTTTCTAAAACTCTATGTTTTTAGTCTTTACTTAGATTCTACAGCTAATATAAAATCTAAGTTTATTAATTATAATAAATTATTCAATTTTAACTCTTAAAATATAATTTATTATTTTAATTTCTAATTTACATAAACTATTTAAATAAACTAGAAATTAAATGTGAAATTATTAAAACTAAATCACATTATTTTGTCCAATTATGTCATTAATGTTTAATCAAATTAAATCTAACATTAATTTGACCTAACTAATCTAATTAAACACTTTAATATATAGATTAGTTATTAATGAGACTTACCAAGTTTTTACTCCTAAAAACTAATCTCATTATTTGGTTCTTTTTAATTAAGTAATAAATCTTATTAATCTTAATTAATGTAAGGATCAAACTAATCAATTTTAATTAAACTCTTTAATTGGTTGATTAGTCATTAATGAGATTTACCAAGTTTTTACTCATAAAAACTAATCGCATTATTCTATTATTTTTAATCAAGTAATTAATCTAATTAATCTTAATTAATACAAAGAATCTAACTAATCACTTTAATTAAACACTTTAAAATATATTAGTTATGAATGAGATTTACCAAGTTTTTACTCCTAAAAACTAATCTCATTATTTGGTTCTTTTTAATTAACTAATTAATCCAATTAATCTTAATTAATGATAAAAATTTAACTAATCTTTTAATTAAACTCTTTAATTTGTTGATTAGTTAATTAATGGATATTACCAAGTTTTTAGTCCTAAAAACCAAATCCATTATTTAATTATCATTTATGAAATTGTTTTCTATTTTAATCACATTAAAATAAAACAATATAATATGACAATTATGCATGACATATTATTATGCATGTGTAGGCACACCTAATTTAGATGACATTTATATGTATGACAATGCTTTAACATCAATATAACAATCACATGAAAATAAATAAAGTGTACGTAATTGACCGAGTGACTTGGGTTATCTAACTTAAACAATTCTAATTACAATTGTATTCCCAAGGCATTCCTTGGTCTTCAAGAGTTCTTCTTCGAGTTGAATTCTTCTTGTCTTCGTTTTCCTAATCAAGTCAAATTTGGTTTTTGTCAAAAGTCAACATCTTTTCCAGAGGTCCACGTGTTACCTTAACGCGCACCCTAGGTCAAGACGTAACCCTAAACAACCCTAACGCATGCGAAAGTGCGGCTGCCAGCAGCGTAGCCGCATGCACGCAAGGTGCAGGCAGCCCTCGCGCGAGCCGTGCTTTCGCGCGCGTTCGTGAGTCGTTTCGCCCACGATTTTTCGCTCCAATTTTCTGCCACTTTTCTAAGTTAATATTCATCAATATTTTCCAAAAAATACACAGCAAAATTGCCTGCAAAAAATCCACAATAACAGCCCCAAAACCTGCTATGACAGTCCCTTGCACACAAGTGCACTGCCCTGTTTCGGGTCTGCCGCACAACCGGCTTGCGGCGGAAGGTGAGGGCACGTCCGGGATGATTTTTCGATGCCGTTTGTGCAGTTGTCTTCGTCCAGATCTCTTCTTTCCACTGGTTTTTGAATCGCCTTAATCGAACACCGTTTGCTATAGTTTCGCATCAGTTAATTACAAGATGTACAAAATAGCCAATAACAAATTCGGCTTTAACAAAAAAAAAAAAAAAAAAGAAACCTAGAACCCATGACACCATATAATTAACAATCAATTACGCTTTTATAATCATACAATCAAATCATATAATAATAAAACAAATCATACATTCTAGATTTGTGCCTATACAATAATATATCAATAGATCAAGAATCGATAAAAAAAATAAAAAAACAAGAAAGAAGTAGTTTTTTCTTTTCATTTTGCTTATATACATGCACTTAGAACCAAAGGCTCTGATACTAATTGAATGGAGTTTTAGAAAATATTTTGATTATCGTATAATATGCGGAATTAGGTTTTAAATTTTTTTCTTATATTGAAAACCTTTTTCAATCAGGAACAAGTTCCTGTATATACGCAGAAAAAGACTTTAGAAACTACATACATTTTTCTTGATTTTCTTTTTTCTGATTCCTCGATCTACCACCAGATCTTCCGAGCTATGACCCGTGGTCTAACAACGTGTGTGTGGTCATGTCACGGCAAGAGATGGAGGTCACGTGAAAAGAACGCCGGTCGAATTTTGCAAAAGAGGAGAGAGTCAGAAAAAACCTTTTTTTCTCTTTTCTTCTCTCTTTGGTGGCTGAATTCTCTTTCTTTTTCACTTGTGTATTAGGTTAGGTTTTTCCTAACTATATAACACCTATATAGTAGTCCTTTAGGGTTTTAGTTTGACCAAGTCAAAATAGGATTCTAAATCCTATTTATTTTTAGTCTCTCTAAAGACTTGAACCTATGACCTTTTGGACTATTAAAATAATCTAATTATTTTAATTCTTTTGTCCTAGTCATTATTTAATCACATGACCTCATATTTAATAAATAGAATTCATAATTCATAATTATTAATTTCTATTATTTTATTAAATATTTAATTAATTAAATAATCACATTATTTAATTATTCTCTTTTATTTAAATCGCATTACTTTTGTAACACTATTAATTGGACCATCCAATTAATCTACCGTGACCCTCGTTACCAACAACCATAAGGGCTAGCAAGGGGACCTAATGGATCCACATTTTTTAGCTCCAATAATACTTAGTAATATTAATTAAAACTCTTTAATTAATATTTCATTATTATTAACCTCGGAGTTATTCCATTAAAAACCTGAGGCTACACTCTCAAAACTGTAGACGTGATTATACAATCTGAAGTCTCAGTGTCCATTGATATAGGTAATTGCATATAGTGTGATCCTCCACAAATAGTTCATATCTAGAGTTGGGTCATAAAGTCCATTATACCCCTCTAGAAATATCTTTTCCTTTAAGTAACATCGATTCTCTAATGAACAATTAAATCCTATCTTCCTCATGGAAAAAGGAGAGCGCTCATAATCGTTCAAACCCCAAATCAACCCTTAAGGAAACTACTCATCTACTTCAATCAAGAAGGAGTGGATTCCACTATTGTGTTCAAACCTTCCCAGCCACAAGCCAAACTGCAGCTCCAAGATACGGAGGTATTGGTCGAGATTCTCATCAACCTCACTCATGGTAAATCAAAAGTCATGATTTAACCTGAAGGAGTCGATAAGACACTCAGGATTAAGATCACCTATAAATAGCTATCATTTATCGATTATATATGAATCTCATCTACTAACGAATCTTGGTAAGAGATTCATATTAATCGTGGCCCAGTCCTATATGATCTCATCATATAAGGTGCCTCCATTCTCATGTCAACTATATGAGCAGTCTAGGATAAGACCACCGTACTTTACAGAATGGACCGCAGCAATAGATCAATCACAAACAAAGTACCCAATTTTTTTCGCTCTCTACGGACTCTTTAGATTGCAAGTCGCAAAATGAATCCTCTCTGTATATAACCATCATATACTCATTATGAGATTACATCTTACCATCTAGGATGTTCTTACACAATACAAATGTATTACTGAATATAAAACATTTTATGAACTTGAATGATAATGTGAATAATTCTTATTATTGTCTTTAACCATTTACAATTACAAGTTTTAGGGCATAAATCCCAACATAGGAGTGTGAATTCTGATATAGCTTGAGGATATACGTTTAGTCACCTAGTGGATCTTACGAGATCATTAGGGAAAAGGCTTGCGGGTATACTAGAGTGGGATAGTCCAAGAGGAGTGAGTCCTTATAATTTAAACTTGAGGGTGTACTGCATTTATCACTAGTGGATTGTTTGTTAAGTGGCCAATAGTGGTCCCGTGGTTTTTGATCCCTTGTTAGAAGAGGTTTTCCACGCTAAAATTCTTGTGTTGATTTTGTTTATCTCTTCCGCATTTGTTATGTGTTTATAATTGTTGAATTGGTCTAATTAAATTGTTGGTAATAAAAAAATTGGGTAAGAACCTATTCACCCCCCCCTTTAGGTTCATATTAGACCGTTGCACTTAAACTTTCATTGGGGAACAGGAGTTGGGTTGCACTATCAATCACAGGCTGATACTCCTTGAAAGCTGACGCACCGGCAGGGAAGGAGGCCTGGACAACAGAGCTCGACTCCTCCACCATTTTTTGTTTCTTCTTTAAAGGCTTAGAAGAATCCTTCGGGGCAAGAGTAACCTGAGGCGAGGCAGCAATTGGGTTTCGAGGGCTAGGTAAATTGAGCATATCGGCCACGTCTTGCTGACCGGACGATTTTTTTCTTTTTCTTCTCAGCTGCCACCAGTCCCTTCGCACGATGACGGTTGATGGCCTCGTCAACATTCATGATCTTTGGTTTTATGCTCGATATCGAATCTGAAGCTAATTTGCGCTTGACTTCAGAAATGAGGGTAAGAAATCGACTTCCACAAAAGAGTTCGAAATAGTGTCGAACCCAAGCGTAGGTGACTAAGTGTTTGAAAAGAGGATAAGGTGTACCTTCAATATTGAGCTCGGCCCATGCCCACAAATGACTTGGTCGTAAGTTCTCCTCTGTCAACAGCCTTTTCCATTTGCGCTCGTCGGGATCAACAGACAGCACGATCGATGTTTGCCTCTCATTTGAACGATTGGGGAAAGTCTTGGCAATGGCAGCAGTATCTGCAAAATAGACCACGACTTAGTATCATAACCTGAAACAAAAAGGAGAATGATAAAGTAAAATACACCCTACGAAATCCCACCGGGGATGTTTCATATGGAGCGCACGCAACGATCGTCCCCAAATGGCCCCATCACTAACTCGCCCCGCGCAAAAAAATACTTGTCCTTCTAACTACGATCGTTGGTCGTATGACCTGTGATCACATGTATGAGGAAAGGTCGAGCAGAGATCAGATAGCGCCCTGGCTCATCCTCATGGCTCTTCGCATAGTATGTATGAAGAAAATTCCCCAAAGAAAAAGGAAGACCCCTCCGTTCATGAAAGAGCTTGACAGACAACAGCAGCCTCCAGCCATTTGGCATCAATTGACCCGGGGCTATATCAAAACAACCTATGACTCAACGACTCATGGAAGGCACCGGGAACCTAAATCCTAAGCGAAAGGACAGTTCGTAAAAAAAGATCCAGTCGCCGTCCTCTAAGTCAACACGCTCTGTAGCCTGGGGCAACCTGAGCTCGACCGATTCTGGGATCCCATACTGAAATCTGATCCTTAACAGATCAAAATCAGTAAGCCTACTAGCCGGACCTAGGCCAGCAGAAAGGATCCTCCCACCAACTGTCGAGGCATCAGCCTTTCCAGTTTGATTAGTAGAGGCCTCTCCAGCACGACTCGTCGACGCTTCTCCCCTAACAAATCCTACGGGGATGTTGTCTACTACAACCGTCGTGGGACCACCCTCTTCGTCAACCTCTAAATCTACTATTGTTACGCCTTTTTTGTACCCGCAAGTATACGGGGTCAGCACAAGTAATAAAATGATGAGTAAATTATCGTCTCCACAGGGATATTTAGGCGTTGAATACTAAAAATAACTAAGCCTATTTCTATTTGGAAAATCGAAAGGTTTAAAAGAAGGAATTAAAAGATAAAAATATAAAGAGATAAAAATAAAGCAAACAAACAATATGAGAGATTAGTTAGGGTATTTGAATTCACCTAATCCATCCAAATAAATTTCATGAAAGCACATTGTTGTAGTTTAATTATTCATGTTGATGATCGTGTTTATCTAAATTATCCAAAGTCCCCTCTCGAGGTAAATCGGACCTATTCCACATACACTAATATCCTATCTCTCGATGGTATATCCAAGTGCATGAAAATGCATTAGTCACAATAAACACCCTATGTGATCACATAAGCAAATTAGTATATCTCTATCTAATTCTACTTGTGATTGACATTACATCGAGCACGTTGTGGGCGTCTCCTCTCGGTACATAACACACAACCAATTTATCATCTAAATGTAGGCCTTCACATTCAAAAACATTAAGTACAATAATACCACTCAACAATATAATAATCAACCACAACAATTTAAACAATCAATTTATTCAAGTTTCATAGAAAAGGATCCATCAAAACCCTAACTTACAAATTTAGTTCATAATCAAATATTAACAACTAAAACAATAATATAGAGCGAGACGGATTAGATGGAGGATAATGCTAGGTGGTCACACGGTTCCAATCACGAATATGGAAAACATATTGATTATCATTAAGAACAATATATCATGACATAATCAATAATATGCAATAAATCCACAAATAATATCATGAAATAAATCACAAAATATATTCACAAACAATAAAATCCAAATCCGTTCATAGTTCCGTAAATCACCTACAAGAGTTCTAACAACTCATAATCATCAATGAACAATCAAAGGAAGAATAATGAGATGAAATATAACCCATCGAAGCTCTCAAGAATAGAAATCCCGCTTTGGTCCGGCTGGAACTTCTCCGCTTTCGATCTTCATCTTCTTCGATGAACACTCACGAAACTAGAGATGCCTTGGTGTTTGGTGGTGTTGGATTGTGTTTTGGAAGAGCAAAATAGGTGAAGAATCACCCTTGGAGGCAACTTGAAGCTGCCCAGTTGTTGTCTGTCCGAGCTCTCTCTCCCACTCATGAGCTGCTGCGTTTTCTATTTATGGCAGCAAGTTAGGGCTGCTGATAATTCTGCGCCGCGAGCACCACCGCAACCAGCGATTGCGCCGCTTGGTCGAGGTGCCTACTGGTCCATTTGGACCTTCTGCATCGCGAGCTGGGCTGGGTCGCAGTATTCCTCGCCATCCTTCCTGGACCATCTCGCTTTCTTCACTGCGAGCTCACCATGCCAACACAGGTTGCCATGCAAGTCGCGAGGGCTGCTGGAGCTGCTGTCTTCTCTTCACTGAGAGTTGAGGGATGCGAGCAACGGTCGCGTTGCTTCCTAACTTCATAGGCTGGGTCGCCTGCAATTTCTTCAGTACGAGCAGCACTGCGAGGAGAAGCTAGGTCGCGATCGTCCTTGCCATGCACACTGGTCTGGTTTATATTTTTTTTTTCTTTGTTTAAATAGCAAAACGACACCGTTTTGCACCAGCTCTTTGGTGCCAAAACGGCGCCGTTCCACTAAAGCCCAATTCCTTTGGTGCAAAACGCACCGTTTCACTAATGGCTGGGGCTAACTTTCTAAATTTACAGTTTGGCCCCAGAACTCTACGATTCATTCATCTAGGCCCTTCCACCAAGGTACTAAAATTACACTTTTTAATCAAAAATATATAAAATCTTCACTTGGGTCCCTCAACTTGCATACTGAAGAAAATTATTAAAAACAACTGATAATTACTCAGGCACGGAACAAAAGTAGGTAAAGATGGATATAAATGGAGGCTCATTTTTTATCAATAAATGGAGCCAACAACTATCCCGGTAGAAGTAACCTTCGCCTAAGGGCGTGGCTCACTATCCGTCGACCCCTTACTCGACACACTGGACCCGCTCGACTCGCTAATGGGATCCAAATCGAACTCTTTCATCACTTCATCGACTGGCTTCGACATAACTGCTAAACGCTGTCGAGCAAAGAAAAATGAAAACACTCAGCGAAGATACAGAAAACTAAACCTAAAAATAAAACTACGCTCGATTATTGCGAAACATAGTGCACTACAAAATGCCCTAGAAATGTCTACATCTATAGTTCCCAGAAAGGGCTTTATGCTCGACGCTAATTTAAGTAGCGTACGACAGCCGCCTATAAATGCATTAGAAAAAATCTATAGTTTTCTCTATTAAAGGTTTCTACGCTCGACATTAAAAGTGCCCTAAGAATGCACGGCATCTACTGCTAAGTGCCCTAGAGGCATCCACAAACAGGTTTACGCAAAAAAAACTAGCCTAAATAAAGAGCTAGAGGCAGTTCCCTAAAAACGAAGCAAGCTTTTAAAGCAAGAAATCAAGAACAGCAAAAACAAGAACATGGCAGCTCACAAAAACAAAACGGAAATGAGGAGGAAATCATGGCAAGTTACCCTAAAATGTACATACCTTGATGAATCTCTGGAAGACGAACTGAAATCACTCAAAAACATCTAAAAATTGAAGAAGAAAATGCTGGAAATGCCAAGAAAATAGTGCACGGTACAAAATGAAGAACACAGAAGTATGAAAGTGGGAAGAGAGGGAAAAGAATGATTTAAATAGCCCTCTAAAAAGTAACCGCATGGGTGACACGTGGCAACTAGCAGTTGGCTACACACTGTCCTATGCAGCAGTTGACATGACGCCTCATCATTACGGCCACAGTCGTTTCTCGAAACCACATGAGCATTCAATGTGACGCGTCATTTCCCAAACCGTCGCCTAGAGCAGTTGATAAGGCACCAATAAAAACCCATGCAGTCTACAATAACGCTTCACCTCCTACGAGAGGTGTGCTCATGACTTTACCACACAACTCTGTCGAGCATCTACACGACGATCTTCGATCTCAAAATGTCAACCCCTCCATAACCGACTTCGTCTCCTTAAAACTCTATGAACTGTGGTCAACAATTAGCAACACGCGACTTTTTCATAGCATCAATGTCAGCACAAACATGCTACTTTCACAGTTTTAGAAAAAACTAAGAGATGGACAAACTGTAGTGGTCAAAAATAGCTCAAAGAAGACTTAGGCCCAAAAACTACTGAAGCCCAGAAACCAAAAGCATAGCGCTCGATAAAGTCTAGCGCTTGACAAAACTCAGAACGACAATCTCAACAAAATCAATTTGAGACCATCAATCGACCACTCGACATCCAAAATAGCGGTCGACACAGACCAAAGACATGTCGACGGGTCTATTCGACTTTGCAATTGCCTCAAGGCCATTGAATCAGTCAGACTTTGTCTAAGTTAGTTCACTGGGTCCATGCATTAGCCAGTCAAAACCTCCGAGATATCAGGAATCCTGAATATCTCGGAGCATGACATCCCTAGAATTACGAACATAACGGATACCTACCCCACCTCAATAAATATAGCCTCCATGCTTCATTTTCAAGGGTCAAGCAATTTACTATAAAAAGACTTGTTACTCTAAGCATTTTTACTCTCAAGATATTACTCTGAGCAATTCCACAAGCATACGACACGTTGTCCTAATAACCAACTACGCACGACATAGTCTCTGCTTGCACCATCTTTATCAATGCACTATCAAGGAATACTTGACACATGTCATTTACTATTCGATGACATATAGAACACCGCACGACGTACTACCATAATAGGTATCATTCATTTCATTTATTCATTTATTCATTTAGATTCACTATCTAACTTGGGCATCGGAGGCTATTTGGCTGATACCACCCTGGTGTCCCAAGAACACGACATTCTTCTTGTTGTTTTGTAGATCGTTGTCCCCTTAATCAATCACTATAGACCGCCAGGTCATTAAGCGTAGATTTCAGCATCTACAACAGTGGAGTCTTCAAGATTGATCACCTCATTATTTTGACTCCCTCATTCAGCAGGTTGCCCCCTTTCAGTGGGCTGCTCCCTTTCAGCGGGGTTTGTAACATCCCTAATTTTGACTAATTAATTTTGAAAATGTGGATGTAAAAAGTTATGATTCGAGGGGTGTAAACGTAATTAAACATATGTTTCTTTATATGGTTTCCAGGTGGACCAGATGGAACAGTCCAGAAATGATGAATGAAGAAAAAAGAGCGAAAAACTAGGACAGTGAGTACCGCGACCCCTGACCGTGACCACAGATCACGATGAGCTGCTCGCGGCAAAAAATGACATTTTTGGGCAGTGAGTATCGCGACCTGGTCACCGCGACCACAGATCGCACTAACTGGCTCGCGACGAAAAAATGAAAATTCTGGCAATGAGCATCGCGACCACCATCGCGACCAGGGTACCGCGATGGGTGATCGCGATGAAGGCGGTGGAGTTGCTTCAGAGAGCAACGCGACCTGGTGGTGCGACCACAGGTCGCAACGACCAAAATTTTATAAAAAAAATAAGAGACGTGAGAAGTCTCCAGAAAACAGAAAAGGGAGAAAACAAAGAGAAAGGGAGACCGAGAGAGAAAGAAAAGGGAAGAAAAGAAAAAGAAGAAGAAGAGAGAGAAAGAAGAAGAAGAAGAGAGAGAAAGAAGAAGAAGAAGAAGAAGAAGAAGAAGAAGAAGAAGAAGAAGAAGAAGAAGAAGAGAAGAAGAGAAGGGAAAGAAGAAGAAAAGAAAAGAAAGAAAAGAGGAAGAGAAAGGAAAGAGGAGGAAGAAAAGAAAGGAAGGAAAAAGAAAAATTCAGAAGGAAAAGGGCGTAGAACTGGTAAAACGGTATCCAGGTAGGTGTACACTCATTTCTGCAACTATTTTTTATATGTATTTTAATTTAGTAAGTTTGGAAATATATTTCTGGATTTTATATACTCGTATTGATTATATATATATATATATATATATATATATATATTCGTATTTCATTTGAGTATATTGTTGAAATTATTAGTGCAATATTCTGAGAATATAAAATTTTGAATCTAAGTGTATATTTCTAAAACATGATTTACAACTATCGTTTTAAGAATATTGTTGGATTTCTAGTTATCGATTTTGATTGAAACTTATAGTTGTTGATTTTCGAATGAAAGGAATTGATTGTGAAAGATTTTCTGTTATTCTCAAATTTTGATAGAATAAACTGGTAAATAATATTGGAAACTGGTTTTGAGATAAGAAAATTGTGATTATAGCGACTTTAATGATTTTGATTTTCTGTATTATGTTATTTTATGTATTTATATATTTCCGTATATGGTATTTGATCTATTATGAAAATCTTATTTTATAATTGGATAGATTGAGAAAATTTTGATTATTTGAAAGTTGTTTGAAAAGTAAAGAAAATATCTGTAATCTCTGAACTTTGATTTTGGCCCTGATATATATATAGGGATATATGGATATAGGAGATTGACATGTCAATTGGGTATATTTAGCAGTACTGCGCCGATATTTCTGTATTGATATCACTCTGTGAATTATTAGCAGTCACCGTTGTGGCCAATCCTTAAGTGAAGCCGTTTCCGACGGGTAGTTCCAGTTGGTTCCGATGTCGGAAATAACATCTGTATAGGGATACCATTTCAGCGGGCAGTTCCTGTTGGTTCCGATGCTGAAATGGGAAACCCGACTGTATATTCGGCGGGCAGTTCCTGTTGGTTCCGATGCCGAATAACTCGTAATCCAGTCCTGCGAACCCTGTTATATGTATCAAGGGCCCAATTGAGAATTGATAGTTAGAAAATGTTATGGAAAATAAAGAAATGATATTGAAACTGAAACCCAGAAACTTTTGAATGTATATATATACTTCTGACATTCTGTATTTAAGTTTTATGGTTTAGTTATATATGTATCTGAATTTCTGAATTTAACATTTAGTGTTTTCAATTATATTACAATCTGTTTTCTATATATTTATATTTCTGAAATTTTGACTTAAAGCTTTATTGCTTATTTCTATATATATATATATATATATATATATATTTCTGAATTTACAATCTAGTGTTTTATATGATATTGAAATTTATTTTAGTGTACACCCACTAAGCTATATGCTTAGCGCGTTGATGTTTATCGCGCGTAGGTAGCAAGGATATTGGGGAAGCAAAAGATTGAAGAGAGGGAGTTGCAAGCAGATCTTCAGAGTCACAGTCACCACATTTTGGGTATATTCCTGTATAAAGTAATTAGTTATGCATGCATATACAGAAAACTTGTAATTTAGTTATATAAGTATGTTCCGTAATTATGTGCTGTAATTCATTGTTTTATGATTTCTGTTTTCAATTTCAAAAGACTGTAATTAAGCAATTATGAATTATTTTATTTTAAAAACTGTTTGAAAGTCGCACTAAACGGCAGAGTGCGCATTTGAATGAAATGATCTTTGAAGTGTTGTTGGAATTATATTGTTTTATTGAAAACAGGTTTTGAAAAATTAGAAAAATAGAGGAAACTCTGCCGAAATTTTTTAAAAAAATTGTAATTTCAATGGGCTCACTAGAAAAATGTTTTTAAATTATAAATTGATACGAGTTGTCAATGGTTTGAAATGGACAAATATGAATTTAGAAAGTTTTGAAAACCCGGTAGCGCTCCCTGGGTCGATCCAGTCAGATCGGATCAGGGGGTGTTACAGGGTTCTCCCCAACAACGAGCTCCTTCTTGTCATCCTTCCTCTTCTCGCCACCTTTAGGAGCATCAGGTATAGGGGGAGTTTAGGGAAGTGGAGGAATGGATGGAGAAGGCCTAATTGGAAGTGGAGGGAGGTCGTTCTAATTTAAGCTCCCTGCGACCTTCAACTTCTTTGTCGCAATCAGGGAAGTGTTAGGGGGAAGGGTCTTTATACCCCTCTTACCTGTAGGGTGCTTCTTTAGATTCAGCCCTTTCATGTCTCCTTCTTCTTCTTCCTACTGCTGGTGGTGTTGTTTTTGCTTCTGCAATTGCTGCTGCTGTTGTTGTTGTTGCTGCTGCTGTTGTTTTTGTTGTTGTTGTTACTGACGACATTGCTTTTTGTGCTTTGGTCGCTAAGGATCCTACTTTTCAGAGTCGGTCTTTTCGTCTTCAGAGCTTGCAGTATACAGCTCCTCTTCTTCTTGAATATCTCGCTCGACCTCAAGCAATTGTACCTCCTTCGGGTGAGGATCGAGCTTGAAGTCTACGAGGAGTTTTTCTGTTATTCTTTTCTATTTCGCGAGCTCCTTCTTATCTTTTGAGAGCAGAGCTTAGAAGGCGTCAAGAATGGACCTCTCCTCATTGTAGATCTTAGGGCTCTTACCAGTACCACCTGCAAATGAAAATGAAGGGTTAGAAAAAAAACGAGCAGATAAAGATATACATACGAACACAAGGACACTATCAACGCCCTACGAGCTAAACTTACGAGGATTAAGCATTAAGCTCTTATTTTTAATTAGCTTAATCTCGGGACCCTTGACAAAGAAAAACGAGATCTTGTAAGGTCCCACATTGGACTTGGTATTATAGAGTAGCTCCTTGTACTTGTGAGCTCGCACTAGGAGATAGTAAATCTCATCGTGTAAGGCTCCCTCAAATGCATTCTTGGGGCTGGATTCTTCTTCAAGGTGAAGCAGAACTTGATTATATTGTCACTGGGTGAAGGGACGTCATGCCTCCGTAACACGAGATAGAGAGAGTTTGGTGAGAGCTGGAATGGAGTGAGCTCTAGGAGGTTCAATATGTCGATAAGAAACCCAGGAAATGGGAGCCTCAACCCGTCCTGCAGGTATTGGTGGCTTATTAGCACATAGCCTGAAGGAGGATAGACAGCTTTATCTTATATAGCTAAGGTGAGCAGCTTGTATCCCTTTAGGTTATTTAAGGCTTTCACGAAGCACTTTAGGTTTGCCTTAGTGATAATAGAGCGAGATGATGAGAAGACCTCGCTCCTTTGTTGTGGCCCTCTACAAAGCACACCTCATAGAAGGTTGGCCCCTACCTTCACACTGCCCACGTCCTCCATGCATTCCTCTTGATCATCAGCAACCTTCACCACTGTAACCGTTCTTGCACTTTTCCTCTTGGGCGGCCTAATATCCATTTGGCTAGTGGTCGAACCACTCGCAGTTCGAAATTTCTCGTAATCTTTAACGGCCTCAACTATTTTTTAATAGGCTACGTCATCGACAACCTAGATCCAACCTCCCTCCGAGTGGAGGAATCATCCCCACCGACCTTGTGGCCGCGATGTTTTTGATTACTCCAGCCCGACATCTACACAAGAGGTTAACCTACATGTTAGTAGTGTGAAGTTAGCAGGAATAATGTCTGTAGCGACCTAAGACTCAAATTAGAAATGTCGTTGGGTCATGGTCGTTTTGAACTCTACGGGGAGAAGAAAGGACAAGACACAAGCACACTGGATTTCCAATTTTCTTAAGCAAACCGAAAAAGACAAAGAAAAGAAAAAACGTACCGACTCGAAAGTAGTTAAAGAGAAAAAGAAGAAACTTCGCAGAAAACTCACTGTAAAAATTGAGGTGTGAAGTTCGGAGAGAGTATAACTGGTAGTTAATCGCTGGAAAATGCCTTTACCGCCAAAAACGGAGTCTATGAGAGTCGCTGGTAGTCTGAAGTTTCAAAGGAAAAAGAGTTTTGCAAAGTGCTGTTGTTTCAAAATTCTGTGAATTATGAGAGAAATATTGTGGAATTCCCTTATTTATACCTTAGCCCCTTTACCATTAGATCGAGGTAATGATGAGATGGTAGAGTCTAACGGCTAGGCTGCAATACCGAAAGTCGAAGTACATGGGGGCAACCAAAGGGCACTTGATGGGACGTAACAGTTGACATGATGGCAGCCACTAATGGAATCAAAATGGAGACCGTCACGATGACCTGGTATAACAACCAACAGCCTGTCAAGGTAGAAATAGGATTTCAGGCTTAGCTCATAGGTTGCTTCTCCACTGAGCTCGTCACCGCTTCCACCATGATGTTATTGAACTAGAAGCCGGGGGGCTAATGTTATGCATATAATTTCATAAGCCCAATGGGCCTGGAAAAATCAACAAACCCAATGAATTTGGAAAAGTCAAAAGAGCCCAACGGGCTAGGGAAGTTGGTAAAGTTGAGGTAGCAAGCAAGTCCAACTGCTAGAGGTCAGAAAGGGATTAAACCCCTGAAGTTCAAAGCGGACTGTGATGCTCCAACAAGCTAAGAAAACCTCGTCACCTCTCATCTCATCGTTACTGCTTAGCTCCAGCCCGTAGTCATTCAGCTCGAAGAGTGTTTTCTAGATAAGGGAAGATGTCATAATTTAAGTGATCTGATCACACTAGTTGACTGAATTTGAATTTGTATTTAATTCCTGATTTTTAGATTATATTGCCGTTACAATTACGATAATTATGGGAATTATTTTATTCCTGATTTTAAGCGATTCAATTAATGTAATCCAGTAATGACACCATCCCTTGAATTCTATAAAAGGGAAGGGTCATCACTGGTACAAGGGTTACAATATTTGTGAGAGAAACACTAAGTGAGAGCTAAGAGCAATATCATAACAATGGATGTAAGCTTTAATTTTCGGTCGAACCACTTTAAAAACTTTGCATCTTTGATCTTCTTTTTATTGTTGAATCGCTATTCTTACTGATTATTGTACTGACGTGATTCATACGTCAACACCTTTTGAGTGCTTAATCTCGTCAGGTTCGTCAGATCCTTAACCCAATTGGTATTATTAAAAAAAAAAAGGTTAAAAATATTAAGTCATGTAATTATACATAGTTAACAGTATTTTGAGAGGTATCAATTAAATTTAAGGCAAATATATTATTAATTTAGTCCCTAAGTTTTAAAAATTATCAATTTTCTGACAAAATTCCTTTATTAGTACCCTTAGGCCCCGTTTGCTATGCGGGATTAAATTGGACTATTTTATGAAATTAGATTGAATTGGATTAATATAACACTATCCACCGCTTGGTGTAACATGGAATAGGACTAAAATAGTCTAATTCTATATTTGGAATAATTTAGGATTGGACTAAAAATAAAGTAATGAAATGTTTAGTATATCACTAAATTATAACTAAATTTAAATATAATTGGTATATTAAATAGATACATAGTTGTAATTAAATTAAAACAAAAATAATTGAATAAAAAAACATAAATTTATTTTTTTTAAACAAAATAATATAATATAAAATTTAATTTAAATAATATTAATATATTGATAAATTAAGTTTTAAAAAAAATTATAAATCCAATTCAATTTTATTGAAACCCCGATGAAAGTTTACAATTTTAAAAATAAAAATTCACTTTAATTTTTTTTTTTTAAATGAAAAGTTTATTATTAAAAGGATAAAAAGTATACATATTAATGGTTATTAATTTTAATTAAATGAGTGATGAGAGAGAAGTGTGTTATAGGAGATAGAGAGAGAATGGGATAATAAATCATTAGTGATGAGGGAGGGTTTAATAAAAAAAGCATTTAAAATACTATTTTTTTTATTAGTCCCGGAACTATTAGTGATAGGGGATGGGGTGGGTTTGCGTAGTCCGGTCAAAATGGGACTAATTTAGTACACGGAATTATGAATCTTATGTCTGCGCACTTCACCAAACACATGATAGGGACTAAAATTGTCAAATCCTGAGCTAATCTCTCGTACCAAACAGGGCCTCATGGTGCGTTTAGTGCGTGACATTGGATTGGACTATTTTTATAGGATTAGATTGGATTAAATTAGTACTATGATATATTTGGTGCAATACGAATTGGACTAAAAATAGTATTGTCCCTTGTTTAGTATTGTATGGAATTGGATAAAAATAATTGTATTATTTTTTAATAATAATTAAATTTTAAATAAAATAAGATATTTATTATAAAAATATACTATTTTTTAATATTAATATAAAATATTTTAAAATAAATTTTAATATTTTATTAAAATTTAAAAAAATACAAGTGGAATAAATTTGTGCCACCTGCTTTGACGGGACACAACAGTCCTACAAAGGCAAGACTGTTGTGTGAGGCGAGATTAGCTTTTAGCCAATTATGCCTCATACTAAATATGGAATTGAGTTTAAAAATAGTCTAATTCCATATTATCCCGTCAAACAAACAGGCCCTTAGAACTTAAATTTTTATGAATGTATCAATTTAATTTATCTGACTAATTTTTTTACAGTTAAACTCACATAAAATGTTAAAAAGAAAATTTTACCCTTAATTCTATTTAAATGAGTTAAAACTATAATTTTACTCTCAAACTTTTAAAATTTTGACGACTTTATTTTATGAATCTTTAATACAAATATAACATATGTTACTAACATAAAAATAATTTAATATAATAATAATTAATTTAATTTAATAAAATAAATATATATTTAGAAAATTAAAAATTAAAATAAAACTTGTTAATAAATAGATTAAAAAAATATAATTATTTTCATTTTATATTAATAAAAAACGTGTAATATAAGCATTTCATATTAATTTTTTTAAAATAAAATTTAAAAGAATTTTCACATCCACCGACCTTAAAAAAGTTAGAAATTATATTAAAAAAATAACTTTTTTAAAAAAGAACAATTAAAAAAAATTATGTTCTTAATGGAACATAGATCCAATCTTCACGCTAAGAACATCCATAAAAAACTCAAA
The DNA here is from genome assembly GCA_003430845.1 of Xanthoceras sorbifolium. Taxonomy (NCBI): domain Eukaryota; kingdom Viridiplantae; phylum Streptophyta; class Magnoliopsida; order Sapindales; family Sapindaceae; genus Xanthoceras; species Xanthoceras sorbifolium. The sequence continues at coordinate 13,434,281 of CM010621.1, forward strand.
TCTCATCTTCAGCCATGGAGATTGTCTTCATCGCTCAAGGTGAGCTATCTCCATTGCTGGACTATATATAAATTGATAAGTAGATATATAGACATTACGAAACCGACATGTCACTTGTGCGTCTCTCTGTCCCTTCTTTATTCACCTCGACTGCAAACGCCACGTCGTTTATGGACGGTATGAGGCCAAAATTGCAAGAAGGCCGATTGACTTCGCCGCCGTCGCCACCGCCACCGCCAGCGCTATCTACCTCTGCAAAAAGCAAATACTGAATATTGGGTGGAACCAGACATGGCTATTGGAACCGAACCGGCGGTTCCGGTTCCGGAACCGCCAGTTCCGGTTCCTTTTTTTGTGTAACCGGAACCGGGACCGGGGAGGTCCCGGTTCCGGTTCCGGTTGGAACCAGGGGGGGAACCGCCGGTTCCGGTTCCTCCCCGGTTCTTTTGGAACCGACGGTTCAACCGTCGGTTGAACCGCCGGTTCCAAAACCGGAACTGGCCCAAATAAAAAAAAAATTTGAATTTTTTTTTTCAAATTAAAAAATGAAAAAAATTTAATAAAAAGTTAAAAAAATAAAACTAATGAATAAACCAAAGGTAATAAATCATTGTGGATGGACAATTAAAACTTTAGAAGTGTGTATATATATATATATATATATATATATATATATATATATATATATATATATATATATATGCAAAGGTAGTTTCAAAATATATTCACTTTCAATGTGGGATTGGTTATATATATAGATAAGTAAAGATAGTTCAAGTCTTGTGCACTTTCAATGTGGGATTTGAGAATATAGTCAAAAATGGTCTACACTAGTCCCACATTGAAAGTAAAAGAGAAGTGTAGGAGATGAAGTTTTATATAAAATGATAGTAAGTAGTCCCACATTGAAAAGAAAATTGTAGTGTAGGAAGTTGAATACTTATAAGTAGTCCCACATTGAAAAAAAAAGAGAAGTGTAGGAAGTTGAGTGCTTATAAAAGAGATGAGTATTTGTTGGGTTATGATTTAAGTGATATGTGGCCCAACAATAGTATTGGGTCATTTACTCATGTTTATTATAAATTATTATGTGGCCCAACAGTGTTGGGATATATTATATATATATATATATATATATATATATATATATATATATATATATATATTAGTAAAAAATTAAAAAGTTCCTACATATATATATATATATATATATATATATTAGTATACATATATATATTAGGATATATATATACATATATGTTGGGATATATATTAGTATACATATATATACATATATGTTTATATATATATATATTAGTAAAAAATTAAAAAGTTCCTATATATATATATATATATATTAGTATACATATATATATTTGTTTATATATATATATATATTAGTAAAAAATTAAATTTTTTTTAAAAAAAAAAAAAAATCGGGAACCGAACCGGAACCGCCGGAACCGGGCGGTTCCGTGAACCGCTGGTTCCTAACCGACGATTCCGATTTTTTTTTAAGGCTAACCGGAACCGGGACCGGCTGTCCCGATTTTGAAACCGATTTTAAACCGGAACCTACGGTTCGGTTTGAACCGTCCGATTCGAACCGAACCGGGGCCATCCCTAGGTGGAACAGATTTACCATGCTAAAATTAAAATCTGATGACAGCGGTGTATCGGTTGCTCTGTGACTGACACATTACCTCATCCGATTACACCCTAGATTTTTTTTTAATAATAAGGCACCGCCACAGGCCATAGAAGGACACCGGGGCATGCGGGATGCCGTTTCACTCATCCACTGCGAGCGGTCTGTCAATTCGCGGCACGTGTTGTCTCCATGTGCTCCTTGTTTTTCGATTACTATAATACTATATAAGGAAAAAGAGAAATACCATTCAGGGCAAGATTTGGAAATATCTGAGCGTGCAATTCACGCGTGATAGTCCTAGTGCTCCTAGTTCACGTGGCTTTCTTTTCCTACAGTAATGCTAGGGCTAGGGTGATTTTTTTCTTTTTTCTTTTCTTTAAAAAAAAAAAAAAAAAAAAAATTTGTCAGAGAAAGTTGGTGCTGTTCTGTATCGCACCTTCATCGAACACTTGCCCAAAAGAAAAATCGAATACTACTGTATACTTATGTACCAAATCAACTGCAATTTTATTATTAGTTTCTCCTGTTCTTCATGTTTAAGCATTGACTCCTCAGTCCTCACTCCATCGTACTGTATATTTTATGTACGAATATTCTGCAGAAAATCGAATATTACTGTATATTTTATATACGGAATCAACTGTAATTTAATTATTACTTCATATTTAAGTATTGACTCCTCACCTTCTTCAACTCATTAAAATTTAAAATCTAACTCATCATATATTTATTTTATAATTATACATAAAAATATAATTAGCATGATTAGACATTTCTCATATTGAAAATAAATAATTCCTCGTATTGGGAGTAAACAGCTTTCACTATAAAAATAAATATTTACATTGTTCTAATAAAAATTAAATCTCGATAAGTCCAAATAATTCTCTAAATATCGTATCTAAAAATATATAATTAGACAACATTATAAATCTTTTGAAGATTTTTGTTGGAGGACATATCTAATTTGTCGACAAGTGTCTTGCAGAATTGGTAGGTCATTTGAAAGTTTTTCATCGTGTTCGGTGTATCACCACACATGGCGTTATTTTTGTCCTCTATTTTTTTGTTTCGATCGTCTAGCTTTTAATCCTTAATTATTTTGTTTATTTTTATATTTTATGGTATTATTCATGCCAATAAATAATGATATCGAATTTAAATTTATAAATTAATTTTTGTATACCAATGTTTTTATTAAGGGCGAATTGCACTCAAGTACCTTGACTTATAACGTAATTACACGTTTAATGTTAGTTTTGTCATACTTGCACTCGAATACCCTGTAATCCGTTGACCGCCGTTAAAGTAAAGGTTGACCAAACGAATTATGGTAAAATAACGAGATTGCCCCTGCAAAGGAAAAAATAAAAAAAAATTGAAAACTCAGATTATCTGGGTTCGCGTTCGAATCCAGATCATCTGGGTTCGAACACGAACCCAGGAATCTAGGTTCGCGTTCGAACCCAAATCATTGTTCGAATGCGAACCCAGATGCTGGGTTCGCGTTTGAACCCAGAAATTGGGTTCGCGTTTGAACCCAGAAATTGGGTTCGAAAACGAACCCAGCATCTGGGTTCACGTTTGAACCCAGATGGGTTCGAATGTGAATCAATTTTGTTTTTTTTTTTTTTTTGGTTGATGTGGTGGAAACCTGTTTTTGTAATTTAATTTTTTAAAAAAATATTTTTAATATGACGTAGCATGTTCTTATTGGTTGGATGATTTTTTAAATTTTTTTAAAAATGAATTTAAACGTAAAAGACCATTTTGCCCCTGAATTCGTTTGATCAACCGTTACTTTAACGACGCTTAATGGATTACAGGGTACTCGAGTGCAATTATGGTAAAACTGGCATTAAACGTGCAATTATATTATAAGTCAAGGTAGTTGAGTGCAATTTACCCTTTTATCAAACTAGCAACAGGAAAGATTTGTAAGTCAGTCCACTAAAGCTTTCGTTCAATTTATAAACTCAAATTAACGATTGATTAATGTACATTAATTGTGGTGAAATGCAGTAATTCAATTAGGGTGCGAGTTTACTGAATTTTAAGATAAAGTTTGTAAATACTGTTTCACAGTTGACAAAAACTTAGAATAAGAAATTGGACTGTGTTGATTTTGTAATTGAAATATAATTTTGTAAAGACTTAGTTAATTAGAGATAAAGTATTTGAGAGAATTAGTTAAAAATAAACAATGCAATTAAAAATTAATTTATTATTAATAATTAAATATTTTGCATTGGATTATTGTAATCAAGTACACGAAATTGATAATTTAATAATTTACTTGAATTGCCATACAGATTAATAAAAAAAATTAACCTTCTAATTCTAAGTGGTCGTGTACTTCTCATTTCACATTTACAATAGGGATTTCAACCCAATGTTAATCTATAAAATTACAAGGTGTGAAGAAATTGTGCTTTCAACAGTTGATTAAAATCTTCATTCAATTTTTTGTCTTCTATAGTCTTCTTCGTTATAAATATACCATTGAAGTTGTAATTTAGAGACCTTTAATTAATCGGTAATAAATCAAAATAAAAAAAGACGCCAAGTCCAATGATACACGAGTAACAGCTCCAACTCCGAGCCATATCACAATGTCATTCATTTCACTAAATTTTCACTTAAAAGTTTCAGAATACGTGGAATCTCATAAACTCCATTTTTTTTTTCTTTTAACTACAATTTAGTAGTCCATGAATAGGAATATGATTTGTCAACACAACATCATTAAAGTGGGTGTAAGAAGTCTTTAAAAAAATTGAGTGTGAGAAGCTTATAACTAGACAAGTAGACAACCCTATCTCTATCTCTATCATAAACTCTAAAATTATTACATCCTAATACAATGACTTCTTCATGGAAGTAGCTAATATTGCACGTCATATGATCTCGCCATGCTATTGGTATGGTATTTTTAAGTTAGAGTTGGAGGATAGAAATATGATTTAAAAGAAAGCCCCAAAGCATTATTATTTCTTAAAAAAAAAAAATATCAATTGGATCATAAATCTAATAAAATTTAGTAAAATCAATCACTATAAATACTGTTTAAAAAATAAAGGAGAAAGGTTGTCCTCTCACTTATTATTTATTTATTGACAACTGTACATATTCGAACTCATATTAAGAGAATGAGAATTATTAAGCATTTGACCCTTTTTATTGTTTTAGTTTAGTATTGGCTTATTGGCACAATTTCAAGTGGGTCATGGAGTATAGTTTTTGGACTCCTTTAAAAACAAATGGTGAAGCTGGTCCTACAAGAATAGGATTATTAGCCTCTGACTCTTGAGTGAGGTTCTGGTGTTAAAAAGGAGGCCATCTCGAAATCTTATATATAAGTGTGTGTTTGTTCTAAAATCTTATATATAAGGTAGCCTTGAAATTCATGAGATTTTTGTAAAAATAATAATAATAATCTCTCCTGAAATTTGTTAGAAAATCTTACAAAAGGTCCACAATGGAATTTGAAATCAATATGAAATTTGATTAAAACTGCAAAAAAGAAAGATGATTTTGCAATGGAATTTTAGCATTTAATGGGGACATGAAACAAACTAATTATTAAATAGCAACCAACAATCAAATAATTTGTCAAACAAAACCTTGAATCTGCTAATTATAAAAGAAAGGAAGCATCAAGCAGAGATTATTAAAATAAAAAAAAGAAGAAAAAAGACGTACACACAGACAACATGATTACTTGCAGTTTCTCTAAGTTGCAAAGTTATGAAAATAACACAAATAACGTAGTTATTCTCAGTATTTCACCAAATAAGATAATTACAAAGACAAACATAAAATTTTGCTATTGATGATCATCTTATGAACGGGAAATGCATGCATGCATTTGCTGAGCATGCATGCTCTCTTCTTATTATCATGGTAACCAACCTGGCATGTAATTGTTCACACTCGGTCCGGCCGCCGTCCCAACCGCTATCGGATCAGGCTGGTATCTGCATGCAGTTCAATAGATTGACATTAATAAGAAAAAAGAGATACTATTTTTTTTTTTATAAGACTGAAATCTTCCGTTGAATAATGTTCTATCTAATTTGTTGAAAAACTAAGATTAAGTTAAGGAGGTTTTCTTGATACGTACCCTCCAATTTGCAAAGTTGGCTCACACTCCAGTTGATGAAAGAAGGTATCAGCCTGATGAGGTTGAGGTGGCTGGCGGTACCCATCTTCGGCATTTGGATTCAACTGGAGTGAACTTACTTGGTATCCTTCCATCAACTGCAAACCAGCAAACCCCCATGTCTCATGGATCATCTTCAGCACAAAAACAATTAACAATACTAGTTTGAAAAGTGTTACATGAGAATATATATCATAAAAAGTGACAAATTAGCTTCAAAGGATTGATAGACAGTATTGGTATATGCATATGCTAATTATAGCTGCATGCATGGACCATAATAAATATTTATATATGTAGTTGAAAAATATGACTCACCCTTTGTTTCAAGGTCTTATTTGCTTCACTAAGCAAGTGTTCCTGCATTTGTGGAAAAAATGTAAAATTTTGATGTAAGTGGGTACAGAAAAACTGAACAGGAGATCAACAAAGGAAGCTAGCTATATATTAATCTGTTATCATACCTTGTGTTGAAGATCAGTGAGCTGATCCAGCATGTACTGGGTCTGTAAAAGGACATATAAAATGAAAATAAATAACAAAGTATAAGTACTGTTGAGTTTTTTTCCAAAACACCATTTATTTTGTAGTTATTTATTGGTTGCATTTGCTGAAGGCAGTTTGAAAACCCTATTGGATTGCCTGGTTCTAGTTGGATTATTGTTTTCAACATCATAATAATATGTTTAGACTATTATACATTGCTTTTCTTATGTCTATATATATATATATATATATATATACACACACACTAACAATGCATTTAAGCAGATGACATACTCAAGCAGGCAGAAACTGTTGAAGTATAAACTTGTTTTAGGCCCAAACCATTTGAAGGCCTGAACTATTATGGGAGCTCAAACCCAAGCCCAAATAAATTAGAGTCCATAAATAAGGTCCAAGCCCTTTATCTAGAATTCTCTAGGGTTTGGTAATTAGGCATAAAAATCATGTGGTCAATTGGAAGGGTGTAGAAGGATGTAGAATGATGAGGTGTATGGTTATTATAATTTTGGATTAGTTTATTTGTGTGGTCTAAAATGATTTGTAAGTAGTATAAATACCCCCTCCCCATTTTGGTTTAGGCATCAAGAAGAAGCAAAGCTTCTAAGTGAGTGAAGAAGAAGTAAAAGAGTGAGTTAGTTCTTGAGTGAGAGTTTTTCTTGTAATATTTGTTTTGAGTTTAATAAAAGTTGTTTTGAGTGTTTTATTTCCAACAAAGTGGTATCAGAGACTGGTTGGAAGGTGTGCTCTATAGCATATCCAAATTGAATTTCTCGACGAGACGAAGCCGACGCCGCAAAAATCGCCCCGATCGGAGTTCAAACGAGCCGCCACGGGCCGCCGGAAGTTTGCTGCCAGGGAGTGAGTTAACTCACCAAGTTCAAGCCGAGTCAGCCGAGTTGGAAGTGAGTCCAGCCGAGTTAGAGCCGAGTTGACCGAGCTGCCAAGCCTGTTGACCAAGCCGCTGACCGAGCCACAAGCTGTTGACCGAGCTGTCAAAAACGTTGACTATTGACCAGGTTAGGTTGACCGTTGACTTTGACTTTGACAAAAAAATTGATTTTTTTGTCTGAGTTCATCTTAAGGTTTTTCGACATTCTGAGTTCATCCGTGTAGTTAGAATTTCGAAATTCTCACCATATTGAGAGTTATGGCTAATGGTATGGCGTCGTTTCAAGTTCCAACACTCAAGAATGAAAACTATGATAATTGGAGTATCAAGATGAAGGCTCTCCTTGGAGCACACGATGTCTGGGAGGTCGTAGAGAAAGGCTACACCGAACCAGAAGATGAGTCAACTCTATCCCAAACTCAAAAGGATAGTTTAAAAGACTCAAGGAAAAGAGACAAGAAGGCTCTCTATCTCATCTATCAAGCCTTAGATGATGATGGTTTTGAGAAGATTTCGAGTGCAAGCTCCGCTAAGCAAGCGTGGGAGAAGTTGCAAATCTCTTACAAAGGAGTCGAAAAGGTAAAGAAGGTCCGTCTCCAAACATTAAGAGGTGAATTCGAATCCTTACACATGAAAGCATCTGAATCTATTTCAGATTATTTCTCAAGAGTAGCAGCCGTTTCTAATCAATTAAAAAGAAACGGTGAAAAGTTAGAAGATGTAAGAATAATAGAGAAGATACTCCGATCATTGGATCCCAAATTTGAGCACATTGTGGTGACGATAGAAGAAACTAAAGACCTGGAAGAAATGACGATCGAGCAACTCCAAGGATCATTGCAAGCATATGAAGAAAAACATAAGAGGAAGCAAGGGATCAACGAGCAACTCCTCAAGATACAACTGAAGGAGAAGGAAGAAAGTCAAGGCCACGAGAGAAGCCAGCGTGGTCGAGGTAGAGGCCGAGGCCGAGGCCGAGGTAGAGGCCGTGATCATGGACGAGGTTGGAATTCTAACAGCAGCAACCTCAACAACTACGAGAAAGGAGAAAGCTCAACAAGAGGCCGTGGGAGAGGCAATTCAAACTCGAGGTACGATAAATCTCAAGTTCAATGCTATAATTGTCAGAAATTTGGGCATTATGCTTCGGAATGTAGAGCTCCCAACAGTAAGGTTGACGAAAGGTCCAATTATGTGGAAGTAAAAACCGAAGAGAAAGAGACAATGCTACTAGCTTGTAGAGACAATGATGGAGACCAAGAAAATGCTTGGTACCTCGACACTGGTGCAAGCAACCACATGTGTGGAAGAAGAAGTATGTTCGTAGAGCTAGATGAATCAGTGGCTGGCAATGTCTCATTTGGAGATGATTCAAAAATATCAGTGAAAGGAAAAGGTAACATTCTTATCCGCGCTAAAAATGGTAGTCATCAATTAATCTCAAATGTCTACTATGTGCCCAACATGACATGCAACATCCTGAGTATGGGTCAACTCTTAGAAAAAGGCTATGATATTCATATGAAGAATCATAGTCTTTCTATAAGAGATGGCAAAGGGAATCTAATAGCCATAGTAAAAATGTCAAAGAATAGATTATTTTCTTTGAACATTCAAAACGATGTTGCAAAGTGTCTGAAAGCCTGCTACAAAGATGCATCTTGGTTATGGCACCTTCGATTTGGGCATCTCAATTTTGGAAGCTTGGAGCTACTATCTAAGAAGGAAATGGTGAGAGGACTACCATGCATCAATCATCCTGACCAACTTTGTGAAGGATGTTTACTCGGGAAACAATTTAGAAATAGCTTTCCAAAAGAGTCAGACTCAAGAGCCAAGAAGCCACTCGAGCTAGTCCATACCGATGTGTGTGGTCCGATCAAGCCAAGCTCTCTCGGTAACAGTAATTATTTCCTTCTCTTCATTGATGATTTTTCAAGAAAAACATGGGTTTATTTCTTGAAGCAGAAATCAGAAGTCTTTGGAGTATTCAAGAAGTTCAAAGCTGCCGTGGAAAAAGAGAGTGGCCATAAGATCAAGGCACTGAGATCCGATAGAGGAGGAGAATTCACATCCAAGGAATTCTTGGAGTTTTGTGAAGATAATGGAATTAGACGTCCCCTAACTGTTCCCAGATCCCCCCAACAAAATGGAGTTGCAGAAAGGAAGAATAGAACAATCCTGGATTTGGCGCGAAGCATGCTCAAAAGCAAAAGATTGCCCAAGGAGTTTTGGGCGGAAGCAGTGGCATGTGCAGTGTATTTGTCCAATCGTTCTCCAACAAGAAGTGTGTGGGGAAAGACACCTCAAGAAGCATGGAATGGTAGAAAGCCCGGCATCTCCCACCTAAGAGTTTTTGGAAGCATAGCACATGTTCATGTACCAGATGAGAGAAGAACGAAGCTTGACGATAGAAGTGAGAGTTTCATCTTCATCGGCTATCCCGCTTATTCGAAAGGTTACAAGCTATACAATCCAAATAACAAAAAGTTTGTGATCAGCCGAGATGTGATATTTGATGAAGAAGGAGAATGGGATTTTGGATCGCATGTGGACAACTTCAACTTCACTCCACAATTTAAAGAAACAGAGCAGATGCCAATGGAGCAACTAGAAGAACCTCAACAAGCACCCACTACACCACCAGCATCACCAGCTTCAACAAATAATGGAAATTCACCACCATCATTTTTACAAGAAAGAGCAATGGAGCGAACAAGAGGTCTTCAAGATTTATACGAGGTAACTGAGAGATCTGATAATCTTACTCTTTTTTGCCTCTTTGCTGATTGTGAACCAGTGAGTTTTGAAGAAGCTGCTCAAGAAAAGAAGTGGAGAGATGCGATGGATGAGGAAATTAAGGCCATTGAGAAGAACAACACTTGGGAACTTGTTCCACTTCCAAAAGGACACAAGGCAATTGGTGTCAAATGGGTGTACAAAACAAAGCGAAATTCTAAGGGAGAGATTGAAAGACACAAGGCAAGGCTAGTTGCGAAGGGCTACAGTCAAAGAGCTGGAATAGACTATGATGAGGTATTTGCTCCAGTTGCTAGATTAGAAACTATAAGACTAATCATTTCTATGGCAGCGCAAAACAAGTGGAAGATACATCAGATGGATGTAAAGTCTGCCTTCCTAAATGGAGTTCTTGAAGAAGATGTCTACATTCAGCAACCACCGGGTTACGAAGTCAAAGGCCAAGAAGACAAAGTTCTGAAGCTGAGAAGAGCTCTCTATGGGTTAAAGCAAGCACCAAGGGCATGGAATAGCAGAATTGACAAGTACTTCCAAGAAAATGGCTTCACCAAATGTCCCTACGAGCACGCCCTATATATCAAGATTATGAATGGGGATATTCTGGTAGTATGCTTGTACGTGGATGATTTGATTTTCACTGGCAATAACCTAAGCCTGATTGAAGAGTTCAAGAAAGCAATGGCTAAGGAATTTGAGATGACTGACATTGGATTAATGGCGTACTATCTTGGTATTGAAGTCAAGCAAAATGAAGAAGGCATCTTTATCTCCCAAGAAAATTATGCAAAGGAGATACTCAAGAAGTTCAAGATGAATGATTGTAAGCCGATAAACACGCCAGCAGAATGCGGAATCAAGCTATCTAAGCATGATGAAGGTGAAAGCATAGATCCAACATTCTTCAAGAGTTTAGTTGGAAGCTTACGCTATTTGACGTGCACAAGGCCGGATATTCTTTATGCTGTTGGACTTGTGAGTCGATACATGGAGAATCCAACAACCACCCATTTCAAAGCAGCTAAGAGAATCCTCCGTTACATTAAAGATGACAGGAAGAGCACCAGTGGGTTCGTGTTCTTCATGGGAAATACAGCTTTCACATGGATGTCAAAAAAGCAACCGATTGTCACCTTATCTACTTGTGAAGCTGAATATGTAGCTGCTACTTCAAGCGTCTGTCATGTAATATGGCTCAGAAATTTGCTGAAGGAATTGGGTTTGCCACAAGAAGAGCCAACTGAGATTTGTGTCGACAACAAGTCAGCCATTGCCCTAGCAAAGAATCCAGTGTTCCATGATCGAAGCAAGCATATTGATATTCGTTATCACTACATAAGGGAGTGCATAGCGAAAAGGGATGTGCAAATGGAGTATGTGAAGTCCAAAGATCAAATTGCAGATATTTTCACCAAGCCACTCAGGTTTGAAGATTTTTCGAGATTAAGAAGTTTGCTTGGGATGATAAAACAAGTTTAAAGGGGGGTGTTGAAGTATAAACTTGTTTTAGGCCCAAACCATTTGAAGGCCTGAACTATTATAGGAGCCCAAACCCAAGCCCAAATAAATTAGAGTCCATAAATAAGGTCCAAGCTCTTTATCTAGAATTCTCTAGGGTTTGGTAATTAGGCATAAAAATCATGTGGTCAATTGGAAGGGTGTAGAAGGATGTAGAATGATGAGGTGTATGGTTATTATAATTTTGGATTAGTTTATTTGTGTGGTCTAAAATGATTTGTAAGTAGTATAAATACCTCCTCCCCATTTTGGTTTAGGCATCAAGAAGAAGCAAAGCTTCTAAGTGAGTGAAGAAGAAGTAAAAGAGTGAGTTAGTTCTTGAGTGAGAGTTTTTCTTGTAATATTTGTTTTGAGTTTAATAAAAGTTGTTTTGAGTGTTTTATTTCCAACAGAAACATCTTACTCGTGAGATAAGATGCCATGCAAATTAGCAAGTGCATTTCAATACAAACAAATTGTCTACCAATAGTGATTTCATCATAGAAACTTGGAGATTACATTCTACAAGCTCTCCAAATTCAGAGCACAAGCAGACAGAAATATTCAGAAATATCAATATATATATATATATATGATGTGATTGAATAATGCATTTATACAAAATGCAAAATGCATTACCAATGTGTTTGAACTTTGAACCCATCTAGAGCATCATAGTACATACATTTGGGTTGTGATGTTTTCCAAAAATTCATGATTTTGGTCAATATAGCATAGCTATTGGGTTTCTTATAGAATTCTGCTATCGCATGCATATAAATATGTGAAATATAGGGTTCTGTCTCTAGGTTCAGAGAGTGGTGTAACTAGCTAGCTTGAATTTTGTGACAGAGAAAAAAACTCTCTTTTGTTATTATCATCCATAGATATTAGCCTCTCTCACTGTATATATAGTAATACACATGAACTATAGCATGCTTAAACTCTTATAACTAAAAATTAACAAAAATATAACCAAGCATAAAGTGGTGACTCTTGAGGTCAAATACCCTTGTTGATCTGATCTGCTTCAATGACATATCAAGCTGCCTTTCAAGTGACTCAAGCTCTTTGCTGCTCAGAGGACCAAGTTCTTCCCCAAGGAGATTTCTATGAACACAAATCGAGTGCACATTTTAAATTTTTTTCAAATGACAAAATTTACTTTGAATGCTCTAAATTTCTATACTAAAACTTTATTGTTTGATTCGTTTAGTTGCACAAACATAACAGGTATCAAGCTCTTACCTTTGTGATCTTTGCAAGGCTTCATAACGCGCTTTAAGCTTCATGTATTCCTGTTGGCTACTTAGCTCCTACAAGCATAAAAGTAGCATACATTTACAGCATGTAGAGAAATCAACCACATTGAGACCAACCACACCTATAACAACATATATATATATATATATATATATAGCATATACAGTTCATCACCCTACATATCTATAATGTCAATCATCAATCCTATAATGGGATGGGGTGGGATGATGACTTTTGTTGTGTTATACGCGCACAAGCATTGCTATACAGCATTTTTGTGTTGGAGGTGGCGATGGTGATGGCAGTAGGTGCCCGTGTGAGAACTTGTTGAGGCCGGTATAAAGGTAATAGCAATTGAGATGTGTTTTAAGTGTGATACATAACTAGTTTAATGTAGATGGACACACAATCATAGCAATGAATTTTGTGGAATCATGCTGTTGTTGAGAAGCATATAGGCAGTGAAGCTATATTAAATATGGAGCATAGAGACTACATATAGGTTATGTGTGTTTTATAAGCTCAGTGAAACTGCCCGGATGATCCCAGGCCAGGCCATGCATGCATGCATGTGTTGAACTTTGAAAAATAAGCTTGACAAGAATAAATTAATTGTTATGTTGAAAATAATTCATTTCAAACAGACTTCAAAACACAGACATATATATATATATATATAACCTATTATCAAGTTCAGCTTCACATTATAATAATTTCTCAATCATGACCACAACTCTCTTTCAATAAGAACAGACCTAAAACTATTGATCCTCAACCCATTCACATATCAATGTAGTAATTATTTTTTTCATATTTCAATACTAGGGATATTGCTGCCATCTCCATTTTAGAGATCTAGGTACCCTATCAAAAACAATCTTCTCTGGTGGCTTACTGTGAGTAATGCACATATTAAACACATACATCTTACTCCATCAAAATTGGTTAGTGAATTCATATAATTCCAACCCAAGATATCATGGAACTATAAGCATCAAGGCTTTGCCTTACTATCAAGACAATATAATATTCACTGTTTCAGTGGGATTTATAGCAATTTGTGTTTCTTTTTGGGTTGATTTTATAACTTTGATCAAAAGTACTATATCTTTCACACATTTATTATAGCTTCCTCAAGTATAAAACAGGACCTCAGTTAGTTTATACTTCTGCTTCATCCTCTTGATTTAATATCCTTTTTTAATGATGATGACATGTTTTTAAAGTACAAATATGATTGTAATTACAAAAAGAGGAGCATACATTAACCAACCAACCAATTGTTTTTTTTTTCCATTAATTAACAAGCAGAATCTCAATTTAACCTATATGTTCCAAAAAAGCAATTATAACAAGAAGGAAACATAATCATAACAGCATTAATTGTATTAGCTATATCCTATCATCTATGAACTATGATTATCTTATTACCTAAACCATCATAATTTTTTTTATAAAATCACCAATAATAAATTGCATTTATTAAGCATAATGCATGATTTCTTACCATGAGTTCTAAACACAAACTAACACAACAAAAATTATCTCTAATGATTATATTGGTAATTTCTTATTGCATAGATCACAGCCATAATCAATGGTAAAACAGTTACATGCAGTGTTTTTTTTTTTCTGTAATGAAATGTTTTATGGTCAAGTTTAAGTAAAGCAGATCTTCATCAAAGGGTTATTAACAGTCAAATTTTTGGCAGACTAAATAAATAAAGGATATGTAGAAAAGAGAGCAATTCAAGCAGCAGTTATATATATATGTACAAATAACTACTACCAGGGCCTCCCTTGTAGACACATTTGGTTCTGGAGCTCCATAGTTGCACTTCTGGTACCTCTCCAGAGTTTTGAGCATGCTAGATGTTATCAGAGAAGGGAGATAAATAATTAGCTACCATTAAAACATAAAACACATGGATATATATATATATATATATATATATATATATATATAATCATTAATGAATTACATATGAATCAAGAAACATACCAAACTATGTATCAAAAATGGGAGATTGCATGGGAAATGAAAACTATTGAAGCATTAGTTTTCTAATCAGAATGAGAGGAAAGACAAAAAGGAGAGATAAGAGTCTAATCATAAAGCTTTTAAGAAATAGAAAGGCATAGTCAAAACAGGAAGCAGCTTTAAAAGTGACTGATTATACAAAACACCTGACAGTAAAATCCATATTATCACCTTTCCAGGATCTTCATCAGCCTGGGAAGGTAAATCACATGAAACAAAGAAGAAAAATATTTAAAAGAAATTAATTTTTTTTAAAAGTCTGGCTATTTGGTCTCCCATTTCCTTATCTGTCTCACTCTCAGTAAATCTAATAAACTAGTCATGTATTGCAATGAGAGAGCATAGAACACTGGTACCCAATTAATTTTATAGTGAAGAAATTACACCTAATTAAGTTGGTCTATTCTCACATTTTTCATATTCCTTGAATCCCCTCAACACTTGATCCCAAGCTCTACTCTATTTAATATATATATATATATATATAAAAAAAAAAACTTAAGGAGATGCATGTCTATGCTGCCAGAAACCTATAAAAAAATCTTCTATTGCAGAATACACACTCACACACTCACATGATGCCCTAATTGTCATTATATATACACCATATATAAACTAGGATTTGGTGGGGAAGAGGAGCTTGAAAATACGATGGACATATGATAGATCACAGGTAAATCAGTCTTAAACACAAAAACTAACTTTTAAACACATCATTTCATCATTAACTCAGATCTGATGTAGAGAGAGAGAGAGGACTAATTAAACTCAACAAACGAAAACCTAAAGTTGGTACAATTAGCTGGGAAGATGAAACCCTAAAGCTTTGAAAACATATGTGGGGAGGTCTCAATCCACTTGTAGGTATATTAATTATGTATTTTTTTTATAAAAAAAAAGAACAAAAAATCTTATGAGAAGGAGAAGAAGAAGGTTATGATCCAGTGGAAAGAAAGTAGACTCCTGTACTGATCTAAAAGAAGAGAGAAACTGCTGCATATATAAATGATTTAAAATGTTTCTTTTGACTGGATTTGATTAGAGAAAGGTAAAAAAAAAAAACACACACACACACACAAAAATGGAGCAGAAAGCCTGAAATCAACTAAATTATACATGTATGTATATCTTCTGGAAATTAAAAAAAAATTGTAATCAAAGCTTGTCCAAAAAAGAAAAAATCATAAAAATGAAACAAAAACCCCAGCTCAGAGACTGAACATGAGAGAGAGTTTCTTCAGTGGAAAGTGAGAAACTTTGAGGAAATTAACCTAGATTTAAACTAAAACAAACTTAATAATACAGACACAGAAGCTAAAAAACTGACATGAAGTTTCAGTGAGTTTGCAAATGAAAATGAGTTTGAAGAGAAAAAAACCAACTTTTTGTATATCAATCAAACCCAGTTTAGTTTATTGAGGAAATGAGAGAAAAGGAAAGAGGAAAAACAAAACCCCCCAAAAGCTTAACACAGCTAAAGAGAAACACAGAATCTTTTATCTCTTATGATCAATCTCTATCTGCTATAGCTTCCGTTTAATTAATAAGAAGAAAACTCCAAATTAGGTTTGATTTTTCTTTTGAAACAAAACCTTGATCAACAGATCAGAAGATCCCCATTTAAACACAAGAAAAATGAAACAAAAACGGAAAAATCAGAGATTAAACAAAAAAGGAAAAGAAGAAAAGAAGACCAAGGCAACCCAAAAAGCTTTGGGAAACATGAAAACAAGACAACAACCAAATTAGAGTCTCAATATAACAGTGATAAATGTATACATATAAATATGTAGTGTGTGTGTGTGTGTGTTTTTGTGTGTATTGTATCTTCTTTTTATGGATTTCCAGTTGCAGATCTAACATCAATACGAACACAAAAACACTCAACCTGCTAAAAACGCTTAGACATTCACCAAAACGGCAAAAAAAAAAACTCAGCCCCAAAGACACAACTTTTTTAATTCTCATCTTTTTCTCTTTTTTTTTTTTTTTTTCTCATGATCAACTCACAAACACCACCACCACCACCACCACACCCATCACTGAAAACAGAAAAAATCACCTCTCACAAGGTCTCAAGATCCGAAGTCAGAATTCAAAACAAGAAAAAATTAAAATCAATGACAAAAGAAACCAGCAAAAGAATCTCTAGACCCTAGCTTCTCAGACACAGAAAGAGAAAGAGAGAAGGGTTTCCCCTTTATTATTATTATTATTATTATTTTTCTTTCTATCTCTCTCTTAAAAATAAGAAAAAAGGGCTTCTTTCTTCTTTTGTTTTTAAAAAAAAAATTTGGTTTGTTGAAGTTGTTTGTTTTGGCGATCATATACCTTGAACTACTGCAAAACTCGTACAGCTTTCCTCTATTAGAGAAGATGATGAGAGCAACCTCAGCATCACAAAGAACTGAGAGCTCATATGCTTTCTTCAAAAGCCCATTCCTTCTCTTTGCAAAGGTCACTTGCCTGTTGATCTTGTTCTCTATCCTCTTCAACTCAACCCTACCTCTCCCCATTTTTTCTTTTTCTTTTTCTTCTGCAAACAAAAAACAATCAAAAACACACACCTACAATAACCTTCACTAATATATATATATGATCTCTCTCTCTCTCTCAATATATAAATATAATTTTATTATTATTACAATGAGGTAATAAATGACTCCATTAGAATCTGAGCCTCTTTTTTTCTTTTGATAATTAAAACACATACACATACACACACCCACTAAACAAAACGAATAATAATAATAATAATAACATAAATGGATGGTTTAACTTTAAAACTGTTTTCAAGCTAATCCTGTGTCTGATCATGTTGTGTGATCATGATGATCCGACGGTGGAGAAGTGAGAAATTTTTAAAAAGAAAAGAGAGAGAGAGAGAGAGAGAGAGAGAGATGTAGTGAGGTAATAAATGAAAAAGTGGAGAAATTCAGACAAGAAGAGAGTTTGGGGGTGCTTACGTGTCGAGAGGAGAAGTGAACGACGCCTGATAGTCCACCTGACCGTTTCTTCGGGTTCGGGCAATCATGTGACCTAACCTTAAGAATCTGAACTTTCGCATGTTTCCACTACATTTACGGATTTACCCTTCCTCACATTGCCCCTAACAAAGTCAATTTTCTTCTTTATTAATTTTGTTAGAACTTGAATTTACTATAATACCCCCCACCAGCATCCAGTTAATTAATAATTTATTTAATGACTGACTTTGTTGTGTTAAGAGGTAACTACCAGAATTGGAAACTGATCCATTAAGGTGTTAGATTATTGTTTTGTAATCCATATTTTTTAGTTTTTCAGGATATGAGAGAAATTGTTTACTTTTTTTGCTTTCTTCTGTGATATTATTCTATCTAAATAATTTTGACTTCTCAGTAAAGTGTACTAAACTTCATTATTTGTAATTAATCTTAAATGTTCTCTCCATATATAATTTTGTTATCTAAATTTAGACTTTAATTAACATGTACATCATCTCATACTAGCTCCAATTGTATTTCTTATAACGGGATTTTAAAGATAACACGAATATTAAAATCTAAACTTAAAAGTCACAAATATTAGATTGATATATATATATATATATAACCCCAACTTTTCTTACTTTTTTTTTTCTAATTTAATTCTCTTTATTTTTCAATTTTTCCAAATTTATATTTGGTTTGGCAGTACTAGTACACACTGTATAATATGTGTATAGACAGACACATACACACATATATACCCAAAATCTCTCAAAGCTCTCCATCTTTGTTTAGATATTCTAATTACTGCAGCCCAGATCTTTCCAGTTTTCAGTGGTTGCCATGAATGTACATATATATATATGCACATATGTATATTTCATTCAAGTCAGTCATGTGAGTACTCACACTGATCAAACTGATGAAAAAAGATCGCACAACAATATAATTTTGAAGTCCCAGCAAAACTTTATACAAATAAGAGAAAAAAAAACCATTCTGTTTCCTGAATCAAAAAGGAAACAATCCTGAAACTCAAACATATTTCTTTACTTACAATTGCCAGACAGTTTGGTGGGTTTCAGGATCAATTTGTCACGTTTTTTTCTAATTAATTAATTAACAAACAATTTGCCTTATTGTTATTATTGTGTGTTAAATGTAATATAGTTAGGTCATCTATATTGCCATATTACTCGTTTAGTTTAATCAATCAATGCTAAGGAATTGGAAAAATTGTCAGTTAACAATCAATGGAAATCAATGTTTCTTGATTTTACTAAGCTAGATGGGGTTTCTAATTCTCCAATACTTTTATTTCTCCTTTTGTCTTTTTTTTTTTTTCTTTCCTTAAATTTCCTGTCTAGCTAGTAAATAAAACTACGGGTGTGAGATTTCTTAATGCTTATTTTCATTTGTAGACCGTTTCGTATGTACGGACCGTACCATGTCATTCAAAAGAGAAAAGATCTAGTAAATGGGAAAAATAAAGAAAATAATCATAAAAATCGACCTAATTAAATAAGATTAGGTTAATTATTTTTATTTGTAGACGGTTTCGTATGTACGGTATTGTATTGACTTTTGGGTTAGTTTCTCTAACGTCAAAAAGCAACTCAATTAAGCAATATATTAATTTCTTTTTAAGCATTAGAAAACATATATTGGTATTATTCGATCTTATCGTTGATACTTCTATATAAACCTAGTTAATAATAATATCTTGATGGCCTATATATATATATATATATATATATATATATATATATATAATATATGTTTGTTGATGTAAACAAATTTGTTATAAATTCCAATTGAGTTATGTTTCAATTAGGATGGAAGCTGGAGTCCACAAGGAAATTTACTTGTGAACACAAAGATGATATAAAGTAACAAGAAGAGCCACCATTGACCAAATAAGTTGTTTTTGTTAAAATAAGGAAAAATTTGCAATTAATTTTCAAGAAAATGCTTTCCTTAAATGTTAACAACTCTTATGGGAACTTGAAGAGGTATTTTCAAAAGCTAGATTGGCATACATATACATATACATATACATATACATATATATATATATATGAGAAGTAGAGCTTCTATAGCTTTTTGACTTACCAGGTCACAAGAGATATGAAAGATAAAGAGAAAAGGAAAAGCCATTAATTTTTAACGTGATATATTATGATACACACATACATGCACGCATTCATTCATATATATATATATATATATTGATCGTGTATCGTCAAAGATTGTGTGATGTTAAAAAACTGACACTCGTTTAATGTGTGGTCAAGAATTTGTAGATATGGATCCTTGACTTGTCCTAAGGTTTTTTTTGTTTTTTCAAAGCTTCACGCTTCTGGAGATAGAGACAGAGAGGGAGGGTTTGGCTTGAAGCACACGAAAAAACAACACAAAAAGCTAATAAAGACAACAATCGAGTCATGATCATATACACATATTTATACAACAATATGCGGCACGAACAAATTAATTAGGTTCGATCAAAGATTTAAAACATATATATAAACCATCGAATTAATATATGTATTGACTTAAGTGACGGCAACGACACATGAATATCATGTTTGTTTTTGTTTGTCTTTTGATTTGGTCAAAGCATGCATGCATTTGAGTGTGTGTTTTTTCTCCACCATTAATTACTTGGAGGAAGAAATTAAAGTTTCCAAAAAATCTCTTACCTGTTTTGTAATGTTTGATTAAAATAGATAATTTGATTATGCTTAGTTTTCAAGTGTATGTGGAAACACTTGAATGGTTCCTTTAAGTGTGTGTTTTAGAAGAAAAGTACTTCTCAGAAGTAACAAGGCAAGTGCTTTTAAGGAGAAGCATATATCCATTCAATCAAGTTAAGCGCTTCTTTTTTTTCTTTTTTTTTTGTACAGAAAGCTCTATATAAAATTCTTTATTATCAAAATGTATATATACCTTTATGAAACTCTAACGCAACACCAAAAAAAATTAAAATATGATCACGTACAGGTAGACTCGAATCCAAGAACTATCTTTTCACACGATAAAAATCCCTCGTATTACGGTCTTTGATAAGCACATTCAACTCATAGTTCAAAGTGGTTAGCATATTTTCGCTTCACATCCGTGTAGTAGGAGTTGTTTCTAAACCGAATAGTGGTTGATCTCATCAGGTGAACCCTTAACCTAACCATTGTCACACTTCAAAAAAGATAAAAGATAAAAAATAAAAATAACCATCTTTGATACCATTTTTAATTTACACTACACACATGTTGTTTATCGAGTTTTACAAGTAAAAACTACCTACACTTTTTAAATGGCAAAGGTGGGATATTCATGAACAACATAAATGAGAAATTGATCATCTCTTGGACAATTAATGGATGGTAATTGATAAGTAGATACAGGACGTGTTCAACTAATAAGAAATAACAGTAGTACCGGCCATTTGAAGGATTACTATGTCAGGTTGGCAGGTTGTGAATTTTATATACTGGTTTGGGTTGATTTTGTGTCATATTAGTTTTCATTGATAGAGAAGAGATATATATATAAATATTTTATGAGAAATTAAATTAGCGAGGAATCGTTTGTATTTTTTATGTGAAGACTATAGATAGACCTCAATTTTTGTGAAGACTAAGGGGGTTAAAATTTGAAACATAAGTGATATACATTTTTTTTTTAACATTTTTAAGTTATTTTACTATTTAAAATAAATAAATCTAAAACAACTTAATATAACAAATTCATACTCGTTAAGTGTTAAAGTGAAAAAAAAAATAAATAAATAAATAACATCTGAGTTACGTTTCCGATTGATAAAACTTTCATGATAAAGGCAAAGCAGCAACGTATGTGTATGTATATTATATGTGTGTGTTACTCAGGAATTTGCTATCAAGATTTCACTTATTGATGTGTTTAATTTAGGAAGTGGATTTTCTTCTCCCTTTTTTTTACCTCATAATAGGCAAAAACCAATACAATCAAACCCAATTCCAACTGTGGATATATGCTTTGCATTAGAATATAGGAAGTTGTTTTGATTGATTGTATATTAATTTTTTTTTTTTGAACACGTATATTAATTAATTAAATTGAAGTAATATTTAATAAATTAATGTCATTATTAATTGATGATCTGTTTCATGCATGTCCTTGTTTTGCTATCAAATTCCGATGGTGACTTGCAATATTATCATTTTTGCAATTTCTACGGCCCTTGATGAAAACCGATTCCAGGCTCAATACTTGCCAAAAATATCAAGCATATATATATCAAGAGATTGTAAAACTTCAAAACCTACACAGATTGCATCAAAAATAGAATAGAAGAAGATGATAGTTGAGAGAAAATATTTCTAGAGAAAACAAGAACTTTCCTGATTTTCATTTCATTTCTTGTTACATTATCATTAACAATAACAACATATATACACAGGCAGATTACTCACACAAATGGCACAATAATATTGGAGAGTAATCTGCTGATGTGGCACAGATAACAACTAACACAAATACAACTCTCCATTCTAACTACCATGCAACCTCACTTAATCTGCTGACACAACATCATACATTTTATATCTTAACATTCTCCTTTAAATGAGACTGATTTAAATCAATGAATTTGAACTTGAGCTTAGAAAATTGTTCATCAGCAAATTTGCAATTAGTACCAGTAATTGCCACACCATCAGATTTAATAAGCTCACTGTTACCCCTTAAATGAAACTGATTTCTATCAGCAATCAGCTTGCTAGACAATAGCTGAAAACGAGCAATAGTAAAAGATTTTGTAAATATATTAGCAGTTTGGGCTGAAGTGGGCACATACCTAATGTCAAGTTGACCATTGGTAACCATATCTCACAAGACATGAAGATCAATCTCAAGGTGTTTGGTGCGAGAATGAAACACTGGATTACGAGCAAGAGAATTTGCCCCTACATTGTCACATCACAGAACAGCTGAAGAGTAAATAGCCAGCTAAAGTTCCCTAAATAGATTTTGAAACCAAATAATATCTGTAACAGTAAAGGCAAGAGAACAATACTTTGCCTCTGTACTAGACCGAGCAACAATGCGTTGTTTCTTGGAGAACCAACTGATAAGATTGCCACCAAAATACAAGCAATAACCACCTGTGGACTTATGATCATTTAGGCTGCTGGCCCAATCGGCATCAGTAAACCCTTCAAGTTCAAACTTAGCAGCAACAGTGTAGCAGAGGCCATAAGATAAAGTGCCCCTCACATACCTCAATACCCTTTTAACAGCTAGCTAATGAACTTGAAAATGAGCAGATAAAAACTGACTCAACTTGTTCACAGCAAAGGCTAGGTCAGGCCGAGAGAGAGTTAGATATTGCAATGCACCAATAGTACTTCGATAAAGAGTGGCATCCTCAAAAGGCTGACCATCAGCAGAGGATAACTTGCTGCCAGAAGCTAAAAGTGTTGGACAAGGCTTAGAGGTACTCAAACCAACCTTAAGAAAGATATCCCAAACATACTTGGACTGTGTGAGAGTGATCCCAAGACAGCTCCTGTGAGCTTTAAACCCAAGAAAATATTGCAAAGAACCAAGAGATTTAAAGGCAAATGATACATTCAAGTCATGAATCACTTTGTTTACAAGCACACTACCATTGCCTGTAATCAATATGTCGTCAATATAGACGAGAAGAAGAAGAAAAGATGTAGCAGCCTTGAAATAGAAGAGAGATGGATTAACTTTGGAATTATGAAAATCCCAAGTGACAAAACCAGCCTTAAGTTTGTCATACCAAGCCCTAGGAGCATGTTTAAGGCCATACAATGATTTATGAAGCTTATAAATAGTTGTGGGAGAGATTGAATCAACAAACCCCTCGGGCTGAGACATATAAACATCCTCCTTGAGTTCACCATTTAGAAATGCATTATTAATACCCACTTGTTGGATATCCCAATTAAAGGTAACAAATTGTGACAAAATGTCCTGCCTTTCCACATAACTGACATGTTGGTCTATAATTGGTGAATCTACCACTTCGACCTCTGCCATGACCTCTGAACTTTCCTCTAAAATTTTGACTCTCTCTTAGAAAATTTGCAGGCAGCTCACCTTTATGAATTCTATAAAGGACATTCGCTGAAGCAGGAGGTAAATCAATTGTAGTGTGAGTAGTAAACTGCTCCAAGCGAGCTTCAAAACTCATTAATAAAAACTGAACGTCTTGAAGAGTAATATCATCTTTCTTTGCAGTAATAGTAGCAATAACAGGATCAAACTCTTGACCTAGGCCTCCTAAAATGTAAAACACTAGATCAAGCTCATAAATTATTTGACCAACTGCTGTGAGTGAGTCAACTATTCCCTTTATCTTGACTACAAACTCTGTAATACTTAGTGCTCCTTTTTTGGGATTTTGTAGCTAAGACCTTATATGCATAATTTGTGCCATGGATTGTGTAGAGTACAATTGAACTAAAAGACTCCATACTCCACAAGCTGTGACACAACTAGTAACTTGCCCTCGCACAGGTTGACTGAGAGTAGAAAACAACCATGATACTAGCAAATGATCAATCTTCTTCCAATTTAGGTATTCATCGTTAAAATTAAGAGTGATGTCACCAGAAATTGCATCGATGACCTGGACGAAGTTATCAAGACACTTGGTTGGAGAGTAATCTGCTGATGTGGCACAGATAACAACTAACACAAGTACAGCTCTCCATTCTAACTACCATGCAACCTCACTTGATCTGCTGACACAACATCATACATTTTCTATCTTAATAGAGATCATGTAAAGAAGAAAAGGCAGATATGAGAAAATCAAACCGTGAAAACTCTTCAATTAATTCAACTCCTTGCATCCTCTGAAAAAGGATGAAGTCAATCAAATGAATTTTCAATTTGGTGTCGAATTTTTTATTTTTTAGTCAAATTAAGGTTCTGCTAGGATTTGCCTAAATCAAGCTGTAATGGTCGTATAGTACGGGTAGAGTTCTGTGTCACGAGTCATGACTCATGATTTGCTATCAAGCGCTATAGCGATCATTAACGTATCTTGAATAATGGGTTCACAAACGAGAAAAAAACTTCTCACACTTGCACAATAATAGATTATAGTATTATGGATATCGCTTTCACAAACGAGGAGAAAACTTTTAGACTTATATTTTTTGAGCAAAGTGAAATTCGAACTCCTTTAGAACAAAAAGGAATACAACCATCTATACAAAGTTAGTCTATATGTTGACCAAAAAATCTATTTTTTTTTATACTTAAATGAAAAATGGTTCTCCTTTTTTTATTAAAAAAGAAAATAAATTAATTTTAATAATATTTAAACATGAGTTTGTTAAGAAAATATTTGAGTTATTGATAAATTACTATTAAATTTCTTAAACAAATCAACCATAAAACATAAATCAAATATGAGTTGTCAAAAAGAAAGAGATATATAGTTGACACTTGAAAGGAAAAAGCACACAAAAGTACTTGAAAACATGAGAACAAAATATATCAAGCTGGCTGTCATTTTTTTTTTTTTTTAACACAATATCATTATCGGTTAAGGCTGTAGTAGTATCATTTTTTACCGAGTCAGATTAGACGATAGTAAAACGGGATATCCTTGGTGGAATAATATTATCCTATGCGTAGTATCTGATCTATCTATCTATCTATCCATCTATTGATGAGAAGGAAAAATCTGATCGAAATTAAAACCAAGTAAATAACAATGGTGGGGGGACCAAACCAGAAGCACATCAAACTGCATTGAGACAAAAACACCACATGGGTTTCTCCCAAAAAGCTGAGTTTCAAGCACTGTAATGTGGTCCATTGATCGATGATGTAGTAGGAGACTACTTGGCTTGTGGTGGACCATTTTTTATTGTCATATCATTAACTCTATATATTATCAAGCTCAGCTTTTTCTTCCTGATTAATTACTACAGTAAAAAAACTAACTATTTAGTGTTAAAATCTGGGGGTTTTGGCTATACAACTTTTATTCCTTTTATTTATTTATTTTATTTTATTTTTTCTGTTTTATGAATTTTGAAACTATTGGGATCTGCCTACAGGCAGCAATGAGTGAGAAACTGCACCACTCACACTTGCCTTGGTTGATTGTGACCACCGACCAATCCCATCTCTCTGCTTTTATATCCATCCTCCTCATCAACTTCAATCATCAATCAAGCATGGGGCCATCCATGCCAGTAGTCACTACTCCTACTCAACTGTGTATCTACTTCTCAAAATCTCTGTCAACAGCACACAACCACAGCTACCTTAATCAATAATAATAAAAATACACTGTACAGTATTAAAAATCTCTTCCAATGGATCGTATTACATACACACGGACAGATCCGGATAGTTTCGAAGTTCATTCAGAAACTTAAATATGTCGAAACTGTCCGTGCCACAATATACCATAATACACGTATAGATACCTGATATGGAGGCGTGGAACAGTGGTCCATTAGCAAATGGGGTGGTGCTGTTGTGTACTGATGTCAACTTGGAATATTTTCCATAAATCAACCCAACTTCTTAAAGCCAAAGAAGCTGTTTTTTTTTTTTTTTTTTGAAGGTACATTTGTAATTGACATTAATGGAGTTCCAGTTGATGATGATAACGTTAAAAGAAGTTTAACAAAAAGGGTGTTTGTTTGACTCTTACAATTTTTAACCATATTTTTTTTTTACACTTTCTTTGATGAAAACAAGGAATCAACCCAACAAAGTGTAGATATATTTTTGCATAAATTAGATGAGCTCAACAACGTTTACAGTTTTTGTGTAACTGTCGGTTTTGGTCATTTGTGCTTTGTGCAAAAAAAAAAAAAAAAAAAAATTGACATTCAAAATTTGGATATATAATCACATTTCTAGGTTTTAATCTGTCACCATTTGATTGCTTTTCTGGAAAATTTTCACCAAAAGTGAGGCCAACCAAGAATTATTGTACCATTTAATTTTAGACAGGACCAGTTGTATACAATTTTGACAAGTTGTTTATAAAATCCATCTGCCTTATCTGTGTAAACTTGTAGGCGGAAATCCAATATTCACTTTGAGGGTTTTAAATTTTAAAATATGCAAGATTTCAATTAATAATGTTTTCTTATTACCACTACAGCACTACTGAATATCTTGTTAAAAGACGCTCATTCAATAAAAGTATTTAACTCATTCAAGAAAATGGGGTTGGGGTAGTTTTGGGAAGGTATCATCATCTCCATCTCTCCCACTTTAATTTAAAATAAAAGTATTTAACTAAACATTTAAAAATAAAAATAAGGAGTTTTTTCCCTTCTAAGCATTGAAGTTTATGATATTTTTAAAAAATTAAAAAAATAAAAATTTAACAAAATTAATCTCTCAAATAACTAATTAAATAACTACCATCCAATGTGATTCGGTAGTAAAAATGTTTATTCAGGTTAACAATATTTCAAATTCAAATTTCTAGCACCGTTCATGATATGTAAAAAAAAAAAAATTGTGTAATTAAATAAAAATACTGGGAGAGCATGGTAGGAAATTGATGTCAGTGTTTGTAATTATTTTGCAAGTTGAATTTGAAAAACCCACAAAATTTCTTTCCTTTTTGGCCCACTAGTGTGGGGACCACTGATGAGAAAATCATTTCACATAAGAGTGAAATGAACGGCTGAGATTGATTTAAAGGGGTTGGGCCCAGTAAGTGCTTTATCAAATGGCAGGGTTAATTCCGTTTTAGGACAGACATCAATCAACGTCAAAATAATGACACGTGTACCGCATTCCGTTTTTGGGTACTTCTCTTTAAGGAAGTCACGTCTTTGTGGGGCTTTTCACGAAGCCCCAGTCTCATCAACCAAATGCATTAAACAACTGGCCCCGTTTTCTTTGCCTTCGTTTTTTTATTTTTTTGATTAAAATTTTATTGATGAGGTTTGAATATTTATATTTTATAATAAAAAATTATTCTTATATTTATCTATATTCCACTGTAAATATAAAAGGGGAACATGATTCTGGACAGTACATACATAGAGAAGTGTACACCACTTAATTAAGTATGGATGAAGCCATGAATCTCTATATATTTTAGAAAATATTTTTGGATTACAAAATATATTTTTAATTTTTATTTCTCTTTAGTTGCCTAAATCTGTTTTACTTTTATGATAAAAAATAAAATAAATTCTCGGAGGATCGAACAAAAGTTTCTAAAATTATTCTTATAAATAAAATATATTTAACTAACTAAATACGATTATAACTGAGTATAGTTTGAATTATTCACACTATAAAAATAAATTATTAACAACTATAAATTTAAAGTTAGAAAATAAAGATATGATTTAAAACTACAATTTTATTAACCTAATTATTATGGTTTTACTACTAAGTTAAACGCAACTTCATCATAGTTTTTTTTTTTTACTCAAATAATTAAAGGTATTTTATAATTATTTAATAAAAGTTGGTTTATATATATATAATAGAAGGACCTGTACTTTTGTTTGGATGTTACTGGTGCACCATTTTTACACTCCTCTTTGGATGGTTGTGGTGGGTGGCGGTGGTGGTGGTGTATCCACGTTGGTTAAAAGCAAGGAGCATATCTGGTTATGGATTTGATTGGTTTAGGTCATTGTCCAATGAATAATCCATTGTGATAAGACTTGTATAGGCAAAAAAAGTTATAACATAGTATTAGGCAAATACTATGATTTTTTATTATTTTATTATAGTATATAGTATATAGATTGAATGATCTATATATATATATATAATTTTAGTTTTACTACTTGCATTGAGTTTGATATTAACAGACATCACACATTTACAATCATGACTTATAAATCAATTAAAGTTATTATTGGATTAAAAATTCTAGTTAAATATTATAAATTAATATTAATTTTTTTTTTTAGGAGTTATAATTATAAGATTAATAACTGTCGGGACCTGTCGAGATCAATCACTAAACGCGCGGTTTGAATATATACTCCCACAATAAGGGGAGAAAACTACCAACACATACTGGTAAATATATATGGTGGGAATTGAATCTCACCACTAAGGTGGGAGGAAGATGCACTAACTACTTAAGTTATAAGTTGATGTAATATTAATTATTTTATTAATTTTTACAATATTAGGTTGACAAATAATTAGTAATTTTCTTATGTTTATGCTACCTTATAGATATGATAACATTATTAGACAATTAAAAAGCATTGACTTCTATCCAAAAATTCCAATGAATACAAATAAGTGAAAATAATAATAATAACATGTAAACTTTTTAATTCCTTTATCATATATTGTTTACTATTTTCCGTATACTTGAAATATAGTGAGATTAACCACTACAAGTACAATTTGGAAAACAATTCTCACTACAGGGGTAAGAGTCGAACTCCTACCACTCTTTATCACTTAAGTTATAAGTGATTGTCCATTAATATATCATCTCCGTCCATTTTTTACTAAATCGAGAAAAAGGAGTCAATAATTATAACAAAAATAATTAAAAGTAAATAAATTAAATTGTACACCATCCATGAATGCTTTTAATTTTTAATCCAATAATTATTTGCATTTGGTGAAGAAGAGTAACTTTCTTCACTTTTTTTTTTCCTCATCAATAATGTTTGCTTTTAGATATTTGTTTTTTTTTTCAACCACCGCACATGGAAAAAGCATAAAGTTAATAGTGACACATATTCTCAGTTTAGATAGTGTAAAAGAATAATTGTTGATCTCCATTAAGATGGATGGTGTACAATTTCAAAGTTAATATTAATTTGTTTTTCTTATTTTATGTACAAATATATTCCAATTTACCAAAAGAAAAAAAAAAAAAGACTAGGGTATACCAAATTATTTATTTATTTTTACTTAAATTTACGATTATTTTTAATTTAAGGGTGGAGACAATTAATTTGATTAACTAAGAATAAATGGATGTCAACTCATCAATTATTTAACTCTTTTCAATCTTTAAATTAATTGTCATATATGTATAGAGTCTCGAAGTGAAGTTAGTATAACTTGACCTCCTTTGTAAAATACGTTAAAAATACCTTCTTTTCCTTGCAAGGGATCTGGAATTTTTTTTACAAAATTCTCTAACTTATACGAATAGGATGACCTAATTACGAGTAGGTCGAACAATTTAAAATTTGAGTGAAAACCTTTTCGAATATTTAAAATTCATTATAAAATTTCTTTAAAGTTAATTTGTTTGCAATTGCAAGGATCTCTGTAGTTTTAAAATTTATCAAAAACTTTTTCTAATAAAAATTTACGAAACTCTCCACCTATTTTTTGTAGTCACAAAAAAGGCAAATTTTTAGTCCATATTTTTTCTCTAAGTTAACTAGTAAGTACAGTTAAAAATCCAATATTAATTGTAATTTTGTCATTATACAAATTATCTTGATGAATGCTGAGTACTATATTTTTTTTTTTTATTGACATACCACTTGTGGTGGGATGACTCGAATTTGAATATTGTCAAGCTGAATTAGTACTTTTTAGCATCGAATCACATTGGGCGGTTTGTTAATGCCGAATACTATTCACTGGCTTCTTCTTATATGTATTTTTATATCTGAGAACAAGTTAAACAAACATGGACTTGAACATGTCTGGTTTCTATAAAGCATAAAAAATATATACTAGTGTATGTATACAGACTATTGAGAGACAAAACAAGTATGGTTACTGGTACATACATACATAGATATATATATATATATTACCAGATCATCATGATAATCATCTTTTAAGTATTTTTCTCACAAGTGATGGTGATGATGATGAGAAGTATTCCATTATACTTGGGCTAGTTTTGGACAAATATTTTTCAAGAGCTCTTTTAAGGTTAAACAATTTGGTTCAAAAATTGAGAACCAATGATTTAGTAAAAATTAAACTATTAAAGAATATTATTATTATTATTTGACTTGTCTTTGTGTGTCCATCAACAGTTAGCTAGGGTTTTAAATTGAAAGCACATTGCAGCTAATTCTTTGGTAGGTGACAAGTTACATTCTCTCTTTTATTAGAATTTTTTGCTTTGCTGTAAAAACAAGTGAAACACACTTTTCAAATCTCTTAATAGCAATTGATGGATCACTCACTTCGATATGCGACGAATCGGGTAACATATGTTGAACTCACCTCTCTCCCTCTCTCTCGACAACTTGTAAAGATATATCGGGACCCGTGATTACAGGAACTTATGTGTACGCGTCAAGATTTATTCTTTTGTGAAGTAAAAACATACGTTAGTAGAGGGATCTTTAGAATTTTTATTTTGTTTGTATAAGGTGAAATTTTTTTTTTAATGAAATGGTGAATATGGCAGGAGAGGAGCCAATCACATGAGAGGCATATGTGTTTTGTCATATGAATTATTTTTGGTTGTTGTATTCAGCTTTTTGTGTGAGAGTGGGAGCAAGCAATTTGAAGGTCAGATTCCAATTTCCAAATTTATATGTAATAAGTGAGTACTTGGCATGCCCCATGATAGATATAATGTCTATTAACATAAGACAAATTTTCATTTTCATGATATGGAAAATTTAATGAGTGATTGGTACCATTCAATCTTAGTAACTAACACATAGTCTAATGATGAATATACCTGGTGTTTACAATTCACCTATTACAATATTTGAGTTAAATTTATTTTTTAACAATTTAGTATTATTAGAGAAGGGCAGGGATGTAATTAGCAAATAGGTGAAATGGGCTTATTTCATAATTTGTCTAAAAAATTTTGACAGGCTAGATTTGGGCTATTAATTTGTGTACTATCTCCAACCCATAATGGGTCATTCGTCTCTGTTTATGTGTCAATATATCTTTTTTTAACTGTTATAATAAATTTAAATACAATTCGAATTCATAATCTTAAAGTATAAATATCATAAAGATACTTATTTAGTCTGATAATGTTCCAGATTCAAGTTGTCAGGCAAGTGGTATGTCAAAAAAGAAATCTTAAAGTGTAAGTGTGAAGAATATGTATCACAGTATCAACCTTATTTTATCGTCAAATTAATTACTTAGCTTTAATAATTTAATAAATAACTAATTTTTTTAAAAAAAAAAATCAGATCCTAGAAGAGAATTGAATCTGATTAAAAGTCACTGTGGTTATGAAGTTTCCCAGTGAAACACATTTAATTGGATGTCTATTTCACTTTTTTGTTGAATGTAACCTGTGAGAATATATACCTAATATGCTTTATGTATTAGGTAAATAACTAGTAGTTGCAAAAGCTTTGGTAATAATATGTATCTCATCCTTATAATTCAAAATAAGAAACAAGGTGCAAGGACCGGTAAAAATTGTAAGAAATAGTAAAAATTATTATAAAAACTTATAACTTCGAGTTACGGCACTGCAGGTTGGTGTGTGTATATATATATATACATATAACTCAAAAGGGCACATGGTAGATTACTAGTAGTATTAGTACTCTTAATTAAAAATAAATAAGCCATACATGATTATTAATAATTAAGCTACTTATAAAATCATCAAGAATTCTGGCTTATTAATTATTACATATTTTTGACTATATATCTTAACCATGGGGATCTCTCATTCTCGAACATAAAAAATGAAGTCTGTAGCCTTCATGTCCACGTTCTCATCACCACCACCACCACCAACATAATCGAAACAGCCATAACTGGTTTGCTTAGTAGCAGTAGTAGACAAAGCTGCCACCTTCTGCATTGACGAGGAAGAAGGGTTCTGCAAATCTTGATGATGAACACTCGAATAACTAAACGAACCGGAACCAGAGACGTTTCGGGCCGTTCTAGGCCTCACCTTGCTGCTGCATTGCACTGGTGGCCAGCTTCTCTTGGTCACTCGAGAGAAAGTCCTGACTAGTTTGCTCTTCATGAACCCTCTAATTTGCTTCGTCTGGTGGTTCCCTGTCTCCAATTCAAGAAAAATTCTGTGTGTGTAAGTGAAAAGATCAAGTGCTCAACTGCTATATATCCATTACAGAAGGTTCTGTCCCTACATAGAGAGAGAGAGAGAGAGGTTGGTGTAACGGTATCGGGACGACGTAGCAGATCATCTACATATAATATGGTATTCGAATTTAAATTAAACATCACAATAATTAATATGTACGGATCGGAATAACCACGCATGTTTTGTTAAACTGTATGTAACCCTACTTTCTTTAATGACTATTTTACCCTTTTAGGGGGAGAGGTGTCATATTGTGATGGATCCAGGATTTATAACCAATATTATTCTGCTGAAGAAGAAATAGAGACATTGAGACGGGTTTCAGGGTCGTGTTTTTTCACGTAAAAACTCAATAGAACATAAATTTTTTAAAGACAGAATAGTCTTAAAATTCGGATGATATATATATTTATTTTTTAAAATTATGGAATAAAAGTGTTAATTTTTTTTTAATATCAAAATATCTGAATAAATATAAATTTAAAAATATATTAATATAAAAATAATAATTACAAAAAAAGTATTATAATTATAGTATAAAATATTATAATTATAATTAAATTTTTCGATATTAAGTGGAATAAAAAATTCTAACATTTTATTTTAAGTTGTTTTTTATTATTTTTAAGTTGTTTAACTACTTAAAAAAATAAATAAAAATAATTTAATATGTTCAATTCGGACATATTAAGTGTTAAGTGAAAAAAATAAATGAACCGTATGTAAATATATGGTTGGTTGGTCCCACACATCATCATCAACATGAAGAATCATGTATAATCATCCCTTTTAAAAATACCAGATTGTATAGGGGTTGGATAATATTCCCACCTAGATAGAATATTATCACAAGAATGTAGATTGTATTGCTATATTTGTTTAAGGCTTAGAATTTTTTTTTTTTTTTTAAAGATTTGTGGATTATGCAGAATTTGGTGAGCATACTTTCACAAATCACAAGAAGCTAGAAAGATATGGGTTTCTTTTGCTTTTTTTTTTTTTTTTTTTTTTAAATTTTGTTTTCTTGGTCATGATAAATAAAGTTACTGTTAAATTAAAATCTAAAAAAAATATGAGCTTTTTCCATAAAATCTCTCTTTTTAAAGCATATAAATGAGATGATAAATATGGGTTTGATTTACTTTTTTTCATTTTTCTTTTGATAGTGGATAGAAATGACTTGAATTCTACATGCCATCAAGTCAAAAGAATACAAGAGAGAAATGCTTCACGAGTCACAACTTTGGTCCTTTAAACAAAAACATGTTTTTTCCTAGTTTTCTGACATCCTCATTTCTAACTCAATTCACTTTTAAAAAGAAAAAAAAAAACGAAAATATTATACAACTAGAAATTCTTGTACAATGCAGATTTTTTTTTTATTAATATCCGGATTGCTACTTTTGATCTTGTAAAGTTGAATAAAGAAAAAAGTGCGAACGCTCTGCGTTAAAGGAGAACTTACCATTCACAAACTCATCTATTGTTAATGGTGTAAATATATAGATGAGAAAATTATAATTTGGGACATGTAAATAAGTCAGGAACCTGTGTAGTTAGTTTATTAATGAAAAGACAACACATTTGTGTGACAAGAATAACACAGCAGCCTGCCTGCTGTACTGTAGATCTTCACATTTTACTTTTGACAAATGGATAAAAAGGAATTGGATTCTTGTCTGTTAAATAAGTAGAGAGAACAACAGAGAGGAAGATGCATGAACATGGGTGCTCTGTGCTCAATAGAAACCTGTTTTCTCCAAGTTCTTGACTTCTCTGCTGCTGCTCCAGTTTCGAACTCAAATTACATCATACATGAAAAGGTCAAAGACACTTTATTATATTATTTGGCATTCACGGAATTTTCTTTTGCTGAATTTAATTGATACTATTGACACATCCATTGCAATTAGGAGAGGGCATTTGCCCATTTCATTCGATATTGCTCAAAATCAAACCAAACTAAACGAAATTTACTCGAATTAATTGGTTTAATTTGGTTCGTTTTACTTGGTTTCCACGGTTTTTCTTAGTCTTAAAGGGAAAAAAAATTAGCTCGGTTTGGTTTTTCTTGGAAATGAACCGAACTAATAATTAGTCAGTTTTTATTATTAAAAATTAAATTAGATCGATGTAAACGAACAAACCGGATCAAACAGGCCAATTCAGTTTGGTTCGGTCGGTTCAGTTAAAATTTGTCCACCCATAATTGCACTTATCAAGTTTCAAGTATGTAGGAGGTGAGCATGGTATTTCTCTTTAAAATCCAAAGCTAATGTGTACAGATATTCAATTAATGAAATATTTGACACTCATTACAGATATTCAATAATGAATTCAACTCTGATCAGCTTAATAGAAAAGTTTTATGAATTCCCATCAACACCACCACCTACTACAAAATTGGTTTATGCACAGTAGAAACTTACATGATTTTGATGGCCAGAACAAATGGAAGAAACCAGGGCTACTGTGGATGCAGAGCACTGAAAACTCCTGGCATTGAAAAAACTTGATACATGGTAGTTAATATCTTGTTTCAATGCTGTAGAGATTTTATGATCCTGATGGTGATAAAATAAATACTAGTTGGAAGTAAAACTTAGAAATTCAAGATCAAATGGTTCAGGAAACAAATGGGGTTTCATTAGATGCACAGGAATCAATTCTGTTGAATGACAAGATCTTAGAAGATTCAATGTTTATAACATCATTAGTAGCCCAAATGTTTTAAGGGGCTACAAATTAATAGGAGAGAAAAGAAAAACACATAGTGGCATCTAAAAGATCCCTCTCTTATGGGGGCTACAAGGATTCTAATAATGCAAGCTTAGGACCACAAGATATAAATTTTCAACATATTTGGTCAAAAGCAAAATCTGTTTGATGGCACGCATACTACTTACTCCCAAGAGAAGGAGAGCGTATGGTGAGTTCCACTTGTAGATAACCCCTCAGGCCCAATCTGAAACATATCATGAACATGGAGGTTGGCATTACTACTGCCATCAGAGACCAAAGAGGATCCCATTGGCTCACCCTCCACTCCTAGACCACTGTAGTTCATGCTTGGGATCAAGGACTGAGCTGGCGGGATCGAGTCAGTCTGCACCACCATGTGGCTCAAACTAATCTCCCGGGTCTCAGCCTGTGGTGGTGGTGATGACAGAAGAGAGAGAGCACGGCTAGAATTGATTGCTTGGCTTAACCCATCGGAGAATGCTTTCGGGCTGCTGCTGCTACCATTGCAAGATAACGAGGAATTAGCAGCGACAAGTGGTTTACAGACAGAATCTCCAGGGAGAGTGGAATCTGTGCCTTCTAAGAATGGGAACGGCTTCCCTCCTTTGTAATTGTGAGATGAGGATCCATGAAACCAGCTACTGTTACTGAAGTCTATCTCTGAGGGGTGGCTTTGGAGCATTGCATCACTCTTGGCTTTGACAATCCCAGCCCAAGCAGATGTTACTGCACTGGTAGAAAATAATCGAGGGCTACCAAACGGTATAAATTTAGTACCTGCATATAAAGTATTTCCTTAATTGAACCAAAATGTAGTCGATTATGCTAATGCATCGAAAGATTAAAGCTGCAGAATTCAGTCATGCATTCAATAATGGCAACTAAAGGGGCTTACTTTAAGTGGGGATAAAATGTATACTGATTTGAACTCACAACTTAAAAAAGATTTTTTTTTTTTTTTTTTCTGACAAGAACTTAGAAAAGATTTTAAACCTTGGTGATTAGGAAAAAACCTCCCAGAATTAATGGACAGAGAATCATGTTGAGGCTTCCTACGGCGCCGGTTGTGTCCATCAAGTCGCTTCCTACAGCTTCTCTTTCCCTCATCAAACTCCACCAATGAATGAAACCTGATAAAGTGAGTCAATGGAAATAAAACTTAAAACTTCAGTACATTGAATATGCAACCAATGCAGGTAGATAAACAAGAGTATCTTGCAAGAAACATATCCATAAAAGCATCTATCAAACTGTTTTATAAAGAATAGTCCACAACATAGACAAAATTTTTATATATATTGCTTTAGAGATCAAATTGCAATAAAAGATCATGCCTCATTTATACTTGGTGTTAATTGGACAATAAAAACACATCCTTTTATGTCTCAATCCACTCCATTACACAAAGCATTTTCTTTCAATCATATGAAGTTGAAGAGTATTTTATTTTCTACAAGAAATGGTAATTTAAATATAGAATCTTATCTTTTTCTTGTACCCACAGAAATAGTCAGGAAAGTTAAACACAACAGGAAGGCAAAAAGAAAAATGATTGAAGAAACATCAATTTCAATTCTATCTTTTAAAAGCACTAATATGCTTACCTGCTGCACTGCTGGCAAAACCTTTGTTCCTGACCCTGAATTGTAACTATTGGGGTCTTGGAGTGGAGCTCACATACTTTATGGCGCCTATGGTAGTCTCTGCATTTACTGAGATCTGCTGTGCATCCATCAACCAAGCAAGAAGGGACTTGGGCTCCATTGCCAGGTGTTCTGGCCCTCTTTGAAGAATTAGATGCTGATGATTCCATCAAAAAAAGACTTAAAAATTTCTGGCTCTTAACTATAGTTTCAAGACCACAAACTACCTTGGTGAACTCTTCTTCAGCTACTGGCTGGACCCAGAAAAAGGAAAAAAAAAAAAAAAGTAATTTGAAGAATGCCTTCTTTCTAAAGGAACATTTTTCCTTTAGCAATTCTCTGTCACCATCCAATTCCTAGTCAAACACAACACACAACTTTAAGAATAAAGATCAAAACACATCTTTCTTGTAGTTCAGTCATTAACATTATGATAAAAAAAAGAACTCCCATGTATATTTTCATCATCAAGCAGAAGTCAAGTGAAAAATTTACAAATTTGTTTTTCCTCAAAGCTCTTTTGAGTTACATAGAATGAAAAGAAATCATTTGTGAAATTTGCAGCAAAGAATATAAAGTAAAAAAAAAAGGTCTTTTGAATCATTGCACTTCCACAGTCAAGTGGAACTCATGCTGTGTATATGTCACATCATAGGAGTCAGCACTTGCAATCCAAACCACATACCAGGAGCCTTAAGTTGTTTTTTTTTTTTCTTTCTAAAAATGCTATTCAACAATTAAATTTCTATTAAATAAATAAACTTAATTAATGAACAAGTTTTTTTTTTTTTTTTTAGTATGGTCTGAGAGGACAAACAATTCATTCTTGAAATAATAAATTATACAGTTAAACAAGCTAATTTTAGGTAAAGATGGTACCAGCAAAAGAGTTGGGAAATTTTGTATTTTCTAAATCTGTGTCAAAGTTTGATAAACAACAGAAAAATATTCCTTCAAAAGTCGGCTAAACGTCTCTGCCCATCAATTCTAGCAAAGCCTATTTTTCCTCAAAGAAGACAAATAAACTTGAGCAGAAATGAGAAACCATGTTTAATCATATGTACACTAGTGCCATTTTTGTAGTGCCCCTTTTCTTCTTCTTCTTCTTCTTTTTTTTTTTTTAAACTCACAATGACACTGTTAGTTTGCACTGCATCAAATCCAAAGAAACCCCAGAAATTATACATTGAAATATTTCAATTTACACACACAAAAAGAAAAAAGATCAAAAGAAAATGAGCTTGAAAAGGCTAAAATTAAGTGAAGAAAACCTGAGAGTTGCAGAACTCAAGCACAGAAAGGGCAAGCTTTTTTTGTCCTTGTGAGTGGTGACTTCCACACAGTTCAGTTGCATAGATACACACACGTAAAGGAATATGCTTGTGTGATTAAGCAAAGCGATCAAAAGGCTAAAAAGTACTTGTATACATAAGTGCTTATGCAGACTAGAAGAAAGAAGTAAAGAAGAAGAAGACACAAAAGGGCATGACTTGCCAGTCACTAATGTTCACTTACAACAAAGGTTTCAGCAAAAGAGTCTAGACAGTGAGTTTGCCTAGAAGCAGGACCAGGACCAGGACACAGAGAGCAAGAGATAATTGGTGGTTTATAGCTACAAGAATTATTGAGAGTTAAAAGAGAGAAAACAATAAGATAATGCATTCAACAATGGACATGTGAGAGAGAGAGAGGGACAAGAAGATAGATACCATGAATGGTAAGGGAGGATAGTGTTTCAAAGTCTTCCTCCTTCCTTTTTAGGCTTGAAAGCAGAGACTTTTGAGAATTGAAAAAAAAAAAGTTATATTATACAAAATTTAAAAAAAAAAGATGAAAACAAGTAAAATAAAATAATGTATTTGAAAAAAAAAAAAAGGCAAAGAAACGAGTGGCAAAGAAAGGGACAGGGTGTAGTTGCTTTCAACTTTTTGAAGTGAGGAAGAAAAAGAGAGGGTACAAAAAAGCAAAAACAAAAGAAAACCAAAAAATAAAAATTAAAGGTTTAACATCAATTATTATAATTAGCGATATTATTAAAATTCTCTCTATAATTTAATATATTCATCAAAATTTCCTCTATAATTTCGATGACGGCTAAAATTTCCACTGTAGTTTGGTGTATTCTTCAAAATCTTTTATACTATCAATTTTAATTACCAAAATACCATTGATTGTTAACTTTTCAATTAGAAATATTAAATTCCCCTCTAATTTAATGTATTAGTCAAAATCTCCTCCTAATTTTATTTATGATCAAAATCTCCCCTTATAATTTTATTTTATAGTCAATTTTCCCTTACTGACAATTTTAATTACCAAAATACATTTAACCATTAATTTTATATTAAAAAAAACTTTAGGCAATCAAAGATATAAAAGTAAATATCTATATATATTAAATTAAAATATTTTAATTTATAATATTAATACCGTCCATAATATGTGACATTGGAGATCAAATATAAAATATTAAAAAATTAAAAAAAAAAGTTAGATCTCCATTGTCCATAGATGGACGGTGGACGATAGAGATTATAAACCCAAATTTTTTTTAAAAAAAATATTCACCGTTCATCTCCATAATATGATGGGTATTAGAGATTAAATATAGAGTATTAAAATTTTTTTAAAAAAAAGTTAGATCTCCAACGTTCATAGATGAATGGTAGAGATCATAAACACAAATTTTTTTAAAAAAAAATTACAAAAAAGATTAATAAAATAAAAAGATAGATTTTCACCGTCTATCTCAATAATATAATGGGCATTAGAGATCAAATATAAAATATTAAAAAATAAAAAAAATTTTGATCTCCACCATCCATCTCCATCGCCCATATCCACCGTCATAAACACAAAAAAAATTTAAAAAAAGAAGGTTAAATTTTTTTTTAAAAAAAATGGATCTCCATCGTCCATCTTCATAGTTGGATGGTAGAGATCATAAACATAGAATGTATTTATTTAAAAAATGAATAAAAAATTTAAAAAAATTAAAAATTAAAAAATAGACCTCCACCGTCCATCTCTATAGATTTTAATTTTTTTAAATTTTTAATTGTTTAATATTTTATATTTGATCTCTACTGTCCATCATCTGATAGATGATAGAGATTCATTGATATTATAAATTAAAATATTTTAATTTAATATATATATATATATTTACTTTTATATTCTTGATTCCCTAAGGTTTTTAACAAAAAAAATTAATGGTTAAAAATATTTTAATAATTAAAACTGAAAAAATTAATTATAAGATAAAATTACGGGAGTAATTTTGACCATAAATGAAACTAGAGAAAGATTTTAACTAATATACTAAATTAAAGAGGAATTTTAATTATATTTCTAACTAAAAAATTAATTGTGAGTGGTATTTTAATAATTAAAACTTACAGTAAAAGAAATTTTAACAAATACATTAAATTAATGAGAAAATTTTAACTATAAATAAAATTAAAAATAAATTTTAATAAATACATTAAACTATAATTTGTTTTTAATAATATCTATTATTATTATATATGAGTTTTCTTGTGTTTCGTAATTCATGACGTTGCTTCTGGTCTGGGGTTTCTCTTTTCTTCTCTCTCTCTATCGAGCTCTGTTATATTATATGGGAGTCCACCACCACAAAATAATCTGTTGTTGGACTATCTCCTTCTTGTCCACTGGTTTTTGACTGTTCAAGTTTCAAGAACGTAAATATCAAGACCAAGTCAACCCCGCCTCCCTCCCTCTCTGCTTCCTTGTCTGACACATATGTGGCAACGGCAAATTCCACTTTTGATGCTACCTAGTTGAACACAAAATCTATCTTACACTAGTCGAGTTTGATTTTTAAAGGCTTTGCATCAGTGAATGTACCCTCACATGTACAATTAAATACAATGTAGTAATTGGCTTTATTTTTTATCACGTGATCTTAAAAAATCAAATAATTTTCAATGGTAATTAATATTAAAGATTAAAAATGAAGACGTTCACGTTAAATAATCTATTCATTGAGATAGATCGAAAAAATATGGATAAAAATTAAGACATGCGAATTTTAATAGGTGATGTGACAATTTTCTCAAAAAAAAAAAAAAATAGGTGATGTGACAATACTTCTTGTATAAGTTTTTTCCGCCATCAATAGGCTATACTTTCAAACAAAGCAGTATTTCCCTCAAAGAATTTTGTCTTGACTTTTATGTTTTGTTTTCTTTTTATTTACTTATAAATAATAATTTCTATTTTGTATATAATATAAGAGTAAACAACGCCTACCTTTCCTGAAATTTACTCAATTACAAGTAGAGTCAACTTTTAACTAACTCTTCGATTTTTTTTATAAAGATCTTCCCTAATCAATTGTTACATTTAACCAAATTTTACTAAGGATAAATGAAGTGTTTGTCAATAAACGATAAAGTTAACTCCGCTTGTAGTTGGTAAAACCTCAGGAAAAGTCCATACAATTAACTCATAATACAATGTAATAATTAAATATAATTGTAGTATAGCTTTATTTTTAATAAGGTGATTTTAAAAAATAAAATAAATTTCAATGGTGAACAAATATTAAATAAAGACGTTGACGTTAAATGATTTATAGGTTGAGATATATTAATAAATTTGGACAAAAATTAAGAAAATAAACATTAAAACATGTAAATTCTCATCTGTGACGAGATTTCTTCTCCCACAAGTTTTTATCGTCATCAACAGACTATGCTTTCCAGCGAAGCACTTTCCACGATACAAGTGTTTTCCTTAAAGAATTCTATCTTGGTTTTTACATTCATTTCTTATATAAAATTACAACTCAAAGGTGAATCAAATCTCTCTGTCTTGAATCTTATTACATGAATTAGATTCGACTAGAGAATCTCAATTTAACGTAACAAAAGGCCGTCAAAAAGCTTCTATTGATTGTCTTCTTCAAATGCATGCATAGTTAGTTTGTAGTTGGGACCATGGGGGGACCAGAGAAGGAGGAGCTTCAATCCCCAACCCTTCCAATCCGTCTAGAATTCAGATTAAAAGCAAAACACCAAAAATCCAACACAATTTGTTGGTTTGCTTTGGGGTTTAAATAAATAAATAATGAGTATACACCTATGACTATTGACTACGAGCCTCAAAAATGGAAACTTTGTATAATGGTCCAGTGCAGCATTGCCCTTTTTTTTTTTTTTTTTTGGGAAGCAAACCGTCAGTCACTACCTCTACCACAACCTACCACTACCACGTTTTTTTCTCTGTTTAGCCTACTACATGTTCACATAACATTGGAATTGCAAATCTCCTTTTATGCAAGGAGATTTGATAGAATTGCATTGGGCACTTTTGAAATCGACATGTGCTCTCTCTCTCAATTTTTTGTAAACATTTTGTTTGATAAATCACTACTGCCCAACCCTACGGTGATTGAAAACTCGTAATAATCCTAATTGAATTAACTATTAAATACAATTAATGCATGGATGGATCTACATATATAAAAGTAGCTCCTCTACCATATTTGTTTTGTTCATTATTACCAGAGATGACACAGCATGTATATAGACAAACCCCCACCCTTAAGATGTCAATATTGTACAATTGTTTCATTTAATTATGTGAAAAGAAGAAAATAGAGAGAACTTAAACAAAATTAAATACCATGTCTTGTCGAAAGATGATTGGTCCCCCACGAGGGAGGCCCCCACTTGGACCTGCCCTGCCCTACCTTTCTAAAAGAAGCTGGAATTTAATAAAATAGGACCCAACAACAAGCCTCCTTCTTCTCACGACACCCACCAACTCTCTCCATCTAATCAAAAGTTAATTTTAAGTCTCTAAAAAGTTACCAAGTTAATGATTACAGTGGCCCCCCCTAATTTCACTGTTCTTAAAAGGAATATTCCATGCATTTTTTTTTTATTTTTTTTTTAAAAAGAAGAAGAAGTTAATAAATAAACAATTAAATTAGCTTTCTTTCGTGTGACTCAACACAAGCTCAAACTAATACACATTTATCATGGAGGGGGCATGTTACTTAACTGTAGACAACAGTGATCCAATGAAACCAAAAGCCATACTGAAAAGCTATAAAAGCTGTGAGGTGTGTGGTGTGGTGACGTGGTGTGGTGTGGTGGGGGTGTCACACAAACACCAACCTAGCTATATTCTTATAGAGAAATAGCAAAATATTAATAATAATAATAATAATAATAATAATAAAAGCACAAATCAGAGTTGACCAGTTATGCAGATAGGTTTCCAAAACAGTAAAGTGTCAATGTGTTTAACCTATCTAAACTTACATTAAAGGAATTCCTTAAAAATTAAAAATACATATTAACAATACAAGAACATATACTTGATTAAAATATGAGATTTCTAATACTTACAGTCATGTCTTTATCATTTTCCATTTTAATTTTTTTCTTTCTGGAAAAAAAAAACAACTTTTTCCTGTTTGATCACTATAAGAAAGCTAATTAAATTATATTAATAAAAAATAAATTACTACAGACCATACTTTCAACGGGTCCATGTGAATACCAATGATTGCACACTCCAAGGTTCTCACCTGAAATCAGTAGAAAAAATTTGATTAACTTGATTATAAGTTGTAATACTATTTTTCATCCATATTCTATATTA
The DNA here is from genome assembly GCA_003430845.1 of Xanthoceras sorbifolium. NCBI lineage: Eukaryota > Viridiplantae > Streptophyta > Magnoliopsida > Sapindales > Sapindaceae > Xanthoceras > Xanthoceras sorbifolium. The sequence continues at coordinate 13,478,054 of CM010621.1, forward strand.
TTTACAAATGTAAAAAATTATGGTACCCATCACAGCTGTCAACTACATAACAATAAATACAAATATCATCGCTGTCACACATTCAATGATTGTTACTGGTAAAATTTGAAAAACATCCAAAACCATCTTTTTCGAAATAAATCCCACATTGCTTCCATTACTGATTACTTATATATTTATCAAATAATAATAAATAAAAAATAACCATCCTTTAAGAGAATCTAACATGTCTACTGCATTTTAAGTGATACTCCAATTAGAAATAATAGCTACAAAGAAAAGTAGAAAAAAAAAAAAAAAGGGTTTATTGGAATGAATTTGAGATTATTTGGTTAGACCTACTTACAACTAACCATTGGTGAACCCAACTAATCAAATCCAATAAAAAGGATCTTAATAAAATGAATAAAGAAAGAAGAAAAAGAGAGAGATTTTGAACACCTGGCAGGCTTGGTGAATTGAAGAGCTGGTCCCAGGAGGCAACAATGTTGCCACAACCCCTTCCAATGAACACAAGTCAGTCCCTATCAAAGGCACACTAACTACTACAACTGAAGGAGGGCAGGGAGGGTTGCTAGCTATTGGTGAGTCTTAAAGCTATTTTACCCATCAACCACCCAAATTTCTTGGGGATAAAAGATGGTCAACCACCAAAGCGTTGTCATTATCCAATTGGTTTCAGTTCATGAGATATCTACCAACAGCTCCACAATTTTACCCATCACCTATTTTTTTTTTTTTTTTTTTTTTTTTCGTTTCAAAAAAAAAATAGGGGGACACTCTTCTTCTATAATGGTGGGGGCAGACACTAGCTTTAATTAGTTCCACCAGTGAATATGTCTGTATTGCATCTTATAAGCCACAAGACAACTTTATGAGCTAGGGTTCTTTGAGTTAAAAGCTCTAAAATGATATAATAATACAATTAATTCGGTTCATTCTCAATTTCATTAGGAATATTTAAGTAGTTCAACTTGCCTACACAATTAGTTAAACAATCCTGAGAAAGCAAAAAGCTATTAAGCGAGCTTGGTCCAACAAATAAATATACAAACCTCGGTGAGGGCCACAGCATACCAGTCTCTAATGGCGCTCATAAATTCCAATTCTTTATGCCGCAGCATTGTTCTGAAAAAGCAATAAAAACTAATTAAAAAAGGAAAAAGGTGAATGCATAATTATAGCATACATATAACAGGGTTGTATATTGGGTGTCCAAATACTTGGACACTTAAGCCTGAAACTGAGTTCGGTTGACCAACAATCTTCTGGGCTGCTAATCTAGCTCCATGGTTAAAAGGTGAAATTCAGGAATCAGCCCAATCATGCTTTCTGCCAATTCTATATCATAAACATAGATAAGTCAAGGTCGTTGAGTATTATAGCCGAGGTCCAGGTCCTCGAGGATTTAAATTCCCTCAAATTCATTCTACAGAAGAGAATTAGTGACCACAGGCTGAGATTGGTTTGACAGGCTCAGGATAAGGTTCAGGCCCCAATCTAACCTTCCAATACCTAGTACATCCAGGAATTAGGGAGGCAAACCATCCAACTGCATTCAAATTAAGTAAAAATGTTCGCTTGTTGACTCCAATGCAGAGGGTGCCACACACAAAGACCACAGCTTAAATGGGAGAACGGTTAAGTGGTCTAATTTGACAATACAATCAGAATAAATAAAAAAGTAGTGTACAGTTACAAGTTACGACTGTGCACACTCTGGATCTTCCCCGATAAGACTGGCTGAAAAGTGGATCATACATCTAATGTCAACAGAGACATCTTTCTTTAGGACTGGCATCCAGACATAATTATAATAATGAAAACATATAACGTGGCCTGCTGAAACTAGGGATCCCTGTTCCTTGCAAGTGCACCAAGGATGCACCATTTTGGACAGTTAGCAATTATCAGAATCTTCAGACCCACAGCTTCACAGACCAAAATAATCTTCGACTCTAAAATAAGTTCAGAATATGAAAATGAAGTGAATCCATTATCAAATTGCAGTATCTACCTTAGATTGCAGGATCTTCTGGCTGTCATTGAAGTATTGGTTTGGATGATTAATCCCAGCATCACATGGTGAGTTGTGAACAGCTTCAAATGTTAAGGTGCATGCCAACTGCAAATTTTTACCATGTTGTTCATAAGTAAACATTTTCGAGCTAAGAAATAACTAGAAGCATCCAGAATCAAGATTTAGAGACGTCTGGTAATATAACCTGATAATGTCTATTTCGCACTTTATCCAATACATCCTCTGCTGCACGACTGCCTACTCCCATTCTATCAAGTGCAGCCCTTAGGTTTTCCTCACTGTTGTAAAAGACAAGCAATGGGAAGAATCGTATGACATGCATTTAACATAATCCATAATCACCACAATTCATGGGTTAGCAATGACAAATAAAATAGATGACTTAAATAAAGTTAAAATTTTAAAAGATAAAAATTCTAAAATGAAGACATTTATCATCTGTTGTCAGATTGAAGCTTAAACTGGTTCCCGTAATTAGTCATCAATCTCCGCGTTCCTGTCAGAAGTAAAATTATATAGTAGTCTATAGAGTGGGCCAAGTGAACTATGATTTGTTTAGCTAAACAGCAGAGTAAAAAAAAGGCATTATAAATTGTGCTGAGTTAATTTCGTTTATATAAGAATACGCATTACAGTCAAAACAGCTCAATCTAATTCAAGTGAGTTTGTCAAGAAAATCAATTTTCTATTATGCACTGATTATCTAAAGTTGATCAAAAAAAAAAAGAAAAAAGTTCATGAAATTGACCTGAAATGACGATATGGGCAGCCATGATGATCTCCCACACCAGGAGTTAATGAGATGATCTTTTGACAAGAATAAGGTGTATAATCCTGCAATCAGCATAGGCATACAATTATGGAATGCTCTTATAACACACACACACACACAGAGGTTCAGAAGAATAAATGTGAGAGAAAAGTTCTTGTTCTGAGACAATTTCTCAATAAAACATTATTATTCACATTACATCAAATTTCATTTTTTTTTTGGGTCTAATCCCTTGATTTGGTTTCAAACGCAGTTGACGACAATGTCGATGTACATTTCATATTCACACTCTTTAAATCATGTTAACTTCGACATCTTACCGTTCTCTTGCCCTCTCTTCCATAATTATGCCGTATGCTGTATGCATATTCTTTGTCAAACCTCTCTGCACCAACCTGTGACAGAAAAGATTAAGCACTAATTCTCATAATCATATGCATTGTAGCCTGCAGGCACCGAAGGATTTTATACCACAACATAATAAGACCATGTAACAATCATATCGATTTCATTTATTGTCTATTTGGGAAAGAGAGGGGGTTGGTGGGTGGTTGGGGGCGCACACTGGGCAGATTGTAACAAAGAGAAGATGCTTTATTGCATCGTTGTCCTTTAACGAAAATGAATCAGAAACTTGCATTATTGGTAGCACATGGCATTTATCAGAAATGAAAACCGTGTAACTAAGTCGTGTCCTTTTCATAATCATGTAATGAAAAGGTAAGTAGACTGTATACTAGATTATTGGTGTCCTTTTCCTTTCACTCTTCCAAATAGAATAAGCACATAAATAAAAGAGGACATGGGAAACACGCAATTAAATTGTTAGACAAAACACTTCAATGTTACCTTGACAGAATACTAGAAGACACTCTACTTACCTTTTGGGAAAACTCAGCTTTCCAGAACGCTAGGGCATCTTCCAACTTCAGCCCAACACCCTGATCACAATGAAAAAAGGATTACCATCAAAATAAAATGTCTTAGGATAACATATTCATAACTTGCAGCAAAGAATATTTGAAGTCTCCATACTCATGACTAGTAATATATATATATATTCATTTTTCTATGCAAATCAATGATGAATGCAGACAGCAATTGAGGAAACCAATAAGCATGTCATACTGCTTTCAATTTCTCAACTTGTAATTAACTTAAATGCATAATGTAATTTTTTTGTGGTACCAACTAGCTTAGTGCGAATGATATTCAATTCCAAGAATAAACACAAATAAACTTGTCCATGCCTAATGCAGCAAATTCCAAGGAGTTAAACTGCAACTAAACAAAAGATACCTGAAGTGTTTGATAGTCATTGGCATTAAACATAAAATAACATGCCAAAACAGGAATTTCATGTTTCATGCAAAATTCTCAACTTTAACACGGTATAAAATACAAATTTATGCTGTTATGCACAAGAAGCAATATACAACCTTGAGAAATAGACCCAATTGCATTCTCCCTCCATGCTTTAAATGATGATCTTCTCTCAGCTGCACATAGGTGACGTATTAGAAGAAATACGGAGACCATACTGGAAAATAGAATTCACGTGGGAGGGGAAGTAAGACAATAAATACAGGAAATTACTTGAAGAAACGTAAAGTTTACAACCAAAATTCTTACCTTGTCAAACAGGTGGCGCATACATAGAGGAAATGAGCTCTTAGATATTTGATCAAGGTCTTTTACTGATATCTCACCGCATTCTTTTGGCTGCAGAGGCAGTCAAATTTTTAATACCAACTTGAATACCTATTGACTTATGGAGAATAGATCAGCGAATAATATTCAATAAATACCTGAGAAAAGTCAGGACCCAGATAGCTCGTGCATAAGGCTTCCACAATCTAAGCAGTATCCAGAGAAAAAATTGTTATACAAAAAAAATAGAGCTCCTCAACTTACAAGGTTTAAAATTCAGTACTCACTGGCGTCAGGCGGTCCTTCTCTTGTTCTCTAATAGTAGACGTCCATTTTCTGCAAGCAAAGGTTGCAGTGTTTAAGAATTTTAACATCTAGAAGATGTAACCACGTTCATTAAAAGTCTCTTGACAAACCACAACAATGCATATAATAAAATTGGTGATGGCAATAGCAACATTGCTGCAGCTAATGTCAAAATGATGCTAACGATGGCAATAACATAAATTATATTCCCATAATGACAAAAAAAAAGTGCAGGTATTCAAAACATAATAAATAGAAAGAATTTGAAACTAAAAACCTGTTTGTCAAAATGAGTGCCTTTGATAGAATACTGCGAAATTGAGTGACTACAAGTGAAACCACCTATGAGAAAGAGGAAAGCATAAATGTCAATAGTAATGATGATATCCAACACTTCACCTGCAAAATTAATAGGAGGCGATAATAATACTCACCTGATTCATAGCAACATAAGCGTACCCTTTATGGACATATACTCTACGACCAGCTATAAGTTCTGGAACTTCTTCAAATGGTACCTTCATTTGGTTGGACGGGTGGACACAGATAAGCTAAATAAGATTAGAAAACATAACATAGGTTTCCAAGACAAAAAGACAAGGAAGATTCTCAGATTGCCAACACTCAAACTTATAAGATAGACAACTACTTCTGATATTAAAATTGAACACTATGCAATATATTTTCTCCATCATTTATTAAGCAACATATAGATGACCAGATAATTATGTTTATACTGGATGAGAATTGCACAAGACAATCGGGCGTTGGCAAATGCTATAGCTCACACTACATATATCACTATAAGATACTTTTCCCACAACCTATTCTTTGATAACATTTTTCTCTGTGATATTTTGCCTTTCTAAACAGATTATTATGCAAATAAAGAAGAAGGAAAGATCAAAAGTAAGGAAAGCATACCCTGTAGAATATTGCATCAGCTGCAACAGAGAAGGGAAAGAAAGAGGAAAACGAAAGTATATTAGAACGCGAACAAGACTTCATAAATGGAAAAAATATATAATTATCAGCAGTGCTATGCTACAGTTGTAACTAGCCACGTGTACCCAAGAATAGAGATGAGATATTTTTCTGAAAGAAACCATTTTGCTTGCCTAGGATAGAAACCAATTTGTGCATCCCAGAAAGAGAGATAATGAAGCAAGCGTGCCATACTTAATTGGCCCATTGTATATAGGAACACCATTTTAAAAGTTGTAGTGAGTTTCTCCTAGTATCCTGGTTTTATATTAGTCTAACTAGGTGGCAATTCAATTACGCATAGAAATTCAAATTTCACATGTGCAGCTTTGTAATGAAAAGAAAACACAGTTATATCGATGCTTATTTGTTGAAATGTGAGCAACCAAGCCAGAGGAAAATTTGCTCACCAGTGAGTAATGGCTGACCAATGGAACGTGCTACTTGATTCAATTTGTCCCTTACATACTGTAGAAGTAAATGGACCACAAATACCAAAACTTGTATCAGATGGAGATTAAAAAGCTCATTTTCTGTATGTTCCAGAGGCAGAAGTGGTTCAAATTGTCTAAGAAGGATGTGCATCTATCATATGCATGCAATATCAAGTAAAGTGTTACCCGTGTTTATACATGCAATAAACGATGAAATATGATTACCTCAAACTCTGCACTGCTAACAGCCTTGCATGGAAGATCAAACTCTGCCATCAATGCTCTCTGCCAACAGGAAGCGCAATATACAATTAATCAGTTCATAACTAAAACAGAAGACTAACTAAAAAGAAAAAAAAAATAAAGACCTTACCTGAGCTTCATAGCTTTCAAGCCGAAAACGATAACGAAAGAGAGCAGTCTCCATGGAAAGAAACCATTTTCTTAAATCCTCCCTGAACACATGCACATACACCAATAATCCAGACATTCAGGAGAAGCAACACGCATAAAAACAAAACTAAAAAAATTTCATATAAAACTCACGTTCTACAATACACAAGACGAAGAACAAAGTGGGATATTATATCCTTGTTGACAACCTCAGACAATTCCAGATGCCTCATATTAGCTTTCCACAAATCACCAACCTGCCCAAATCCAACTTGTAAAATTGAACGTCGAGCAATCCGATATAAGAAAAATAGCAAAACCATATATATGTTTTACCACTTTTTCCATTTCTTCAGGTTTCTTTCCTCGGGATAATCCGTCAGAGATTCCTTTTAAAACTGCACCAAATTTTTGGAAAAATCAACAATCTATGAATTGTATTATGTATGTACATAATTGAAGTTTAGTAAAAATGTGTTTTTTTTTAAAGTAATTTAGTTGATAAATAATGAATCCTCACACAGTTTGATCTATCTATCACTTAAATGCTCAAACTATGTTGTTTTCTTAAAGAATCTTCGAAATTTTTTTTTTTATCACTGTGATTAAATAAAGTATGGAATATCGAATTAAACCTAATTCAATTCTTCTCCAACATTTTTTTCACAGTACCGAATAATAACCGAATCGAAAGTAATATCGAAATTAACAGTTCTTTTTGCGTTTTAGAAAAATTGACACGGAAACGAAGAAATTTAGAATGTGAAAATTAAAATACCTCGGAGGCGATCCATGGCGAAGAGCTCAAAATCTTCGAGTCTGACTTCAAGGGGAGGGGCAGAGCGGTAAAGGGGCAGAGTCGAAACGGCATCGCTTTGAATTCTCGTCCTCTGTGATCGAACTATTTCCATTTCCGTTCTGGTCTCTCTCTTCTCTCTCTCTCTCTCTCTCTCTCTCTCTCTCTCTCCGAGTAAGAGGCACTGATTGAGTAACAACGATAGAGGCGTCTGTCGTCATTTTTGTTTTTAATAATATAAGCGCGCAAACAAGTAAAATGGCGGGAACTATGAGTATTCGGGCCCCCTGGTAGACCCACTGGGCCAACCCCAAGTGAGCTCGTTGGGCTTTTCCAAAAAATCATGCGACTACTGACCCACGACTTATTTTCTATAAAAATCAAACGTTTGAAAAAAAAAATTTAATTAATTTTAAAAAAAAAAACATAATCTCTCATAATTAATAGTTAATTACTTCGACTATATTGTTAAACCCATTTTCGTTATTATACATATTTGAGCAAAGAAGTATTTTAAATGGGTGCCTAATTTTATTTTAGATACTTCCACTTTTATTCATATATTTCTTGAGTATCATACGAGTACTTAGAACAAAATCTTCAATTTCTTTTACTATAGATGTATTGGACCAAATTATAGTAAAAATTGCATATTCATTAGTAATAAAATGGTTGAGTATTTCTTCCGATACTTATGTGATAGAAATTTAAATCTCACTTTTACCCATTAGATCACAAAGTGTAAAGAGAAAAGACAGAATTTTAAATTATATTTTTACCCCTTAAATCACAAAATGTAAATATAATAAAAATTAACATTCCGAACCAAAGGCTAACTATTAACCTTAACAATTCCCGGTAAACCTAACACTCTACTCTAACTCTCATCTTCTCAATTTTCATTCTCAAGAGTGAAACATCTAGCGAATAATAATTACTTTTCTGACTAACTCGGTTGATACCAATAGATAATGTTGAAATGACAAAACTAAGACATCACAAAAATGAGAGGTAGCAATCATCACATCAAACCAAAATCATTCTAGAAAGAAAATGATTTTTCTTTTATTCTCACGGGCCATTAATCTGGTAAACAGATAAATTAGTACTAGACATGAAGTCAATGACCCCTCTTGGTTCGTTTTTCTCTATCGCCCTTCCTAGAATCTATTTTTATAGACATACAAAAAAGGAAAATATAAGGCTTCCATCCATTGTTATACATAAGACAACAAGAATGATGTTTGATTATATCTCTTATAACATTGACAGCATCGCTACAAAATTATGATACCCAGTCCACTTTTCTATTGATTGGCTTGGGCACTATTCCTATTGCAAGGGGGAGAGAGAGAGATTCAAGCAGGTGGCAGCCGACTTCGAAAAACTTCTCCCCCACCGAAGCAGGGTGCAACCATTTCTATGATATAGAGATTTCAACGGCCATCAATGCCAAAAAATACCATCAACATTGCAGTCCACCTGAAACTGCTGCTTGTGCCATTGAACTTGTTGCGCTGCGCTGTCTTGTTAAAACTGAAGCACCTGAAGCAACAAATCGCCGCCCAAGAAAACCGTTACTTGAAGACCTATTGCCAGAGTCTTCTGAAGCTCGAATCCCATTGGAAACCATGGGACTGAGCAATGACTCGCCTACTTCTGGAACTTCATTGAACTCCTGAGAACAGAGAGGTAACCATTGAGACTCAAAGGACGTGAATTAAAAGAATACATAAAGTGGAAAAAATTGAAGGTGTTATAACCTTTAGGCCAAAGACTGAGACAGCATTCTGTTGGGGCCACTCAACCTGCATAAGGTCAAACCAGAGAAAGGGTTTCAATAAACCAACGTTAGCTTCGGATCACAACAAAGAACAGAGACGACACAGTTCATTTACTTCTTCTTTTACTAGACAGGACTCCTAAAGATACAGAGATCAGCACGTGTAAAAAAGTCATAGGACGTATTCAACAACATGAAGATAATAAAACAAAACATATTCCCCTCAGCTAAATTAAAACCACCTTTTCCGTTACAGCTTAGGGAAACTACTTATCATTCTATCAATGAGTGATCAAATATATTTTCAATATTTGAGTTTACGCAGAGTAGATATGCATAGCATAAAAGATAAGGGGAAAAAAAAAAAATTTCCCCTCGTTCAGCCCTTTTTAACATTTATATACCCAACCATTTTTATGTCAGTTGAAGTCTACAAACCTTCTGAGATCCATTGGAATTAGATGGTGATGGTGGTTCAAGTGGTAATGGAGGCAAAGATCCAGTCTGATAAACACAGGTAAAAACTAGTAAGAAAGGTATAGGAAACATAAGCAAGCAATATAAAGAACAGAAAGGAGGTAAATCCAATTATCACTCATGGTTGATCAACATACATGTCATATATTTATATTTGGAGTAAAAAGATGTGTAATAGACACAAAAAAAAGGGAACTTTTTCCTTTCCCCTTCATACGTAATCTGTTTAATCTTACAAGATCAATTTATAGTATCAAGCTTTACTTGGATAGTGTTGACAGTCGGTTATTCCCAAATATTTAAAAATCAGAGATAGAATTACCCTTGATGATTGTGTGATTGCCGGTGGTTCAATAGTTGTCCTGAAGAAACTGTAAGGCGAAGCCTACAGGATTTAGAAAGCATAGTTATATGAGATAGAAATTGATCAAAAAACTGAGAAACAAATATAAAAAAAAGCCTAATATGAAAATTACAATTGAAAAGAAAGTTAAAAGTCAAACTTGAATAATTCATCTTTCAAACTTTTCTATAATCTAATTACAACAGCACCAGAAAATGCAGATTGATTTGACAAGTAATACTACTACATTTATCATGGAACTGATAAATAATACAAAATAATGAAGAGGAAGTCTAGTCCATACCTGTATACGTTCTGTGGGTTTATCATTCTCCATTCTCCGGACACAATCACACAATTTCTTTACTCCTTGGGTCGTCATATCCTAAACATATAACGTAAAACCATAACAATTACTATACACAGTGTAATCAATTCATTTACCATAACACTGCAAATTGCGTAATTAACACAAAATTTACCTGCTTGCCTTCAATTTGAGTAAGTTTACTTTCCTGAAAGAACCCCAAAAAGAAAATATATGTATCAAGTCTTAATTCCACATTGCGGGTCTACAGCAACAGAAAGATAGAGCAAGATAAAAAAGTTGTTAGCTTTAAAGATTACAGACCAGAGTTTGAACCACATCACGAACAGATTCAAATTCTTCACCAATCAACTTTGATCTTCCCCGTAGTAGAGTCACCTAAATGCCATGATAAGCTTTACGTAAATAAGCTCAAAACCTCTTATCATATGTTAAATATGTTATACTAGCTAATTTCCATATTGGACCTACCTCTTCATGTGTAGCCTGAGAGATTTCCGCAATCTTATCCACATCCCGATCTACAGTGGTAATTTTGGAAGATAACTGCCGCTGAGCAGTCTGGAATAAAGAAAGAAAAGAAATGACAAGTTTTCATGTATATACTTACTCTAATATAACTATATCACAAAACTTAGGTTTAGCAGACTTCCTAGACAACAATGCTCTTTTCTAAAAATAAAATTGGCCTATAGGAGAAAATGCTGACTTTGAGAAATGAATAGCATAGCAGAATCTCTTATAAAATCACATCAGCCTAATCACATACATTTCAATTTGCTTGCATTCTCAGTCTAACCCGCAATAACCAGTATTATCTCTTATTAGGTTATGCAGACAAGCAAAAATTAATTAATTTTAAAAATAGAATTATAAAATACTCGAAAGTCAAACATGTGGAATACCATTTAATATGTCAAGTTATCCCATGTTTCGCTTTTTCAAAGCAACTCAGTTAACGAGAAATTTAATTATTTATCCAATTAGAATCCATCAGCAACATAGTTTATGTGGAGCAATGAACAGAATCCTTATAATGCAATATATATGTCATGCTGGTTAGTAAGCCCTATTTAAATCTGTAAAAGATCAATCAGGAACCAAACATATTGAAGAGATAAACTATAAGCAGTAAATGAAAAACTTACTGAGATTGACGAGTAAACATCCTCAAGCTGTTTAGCAACATTATTGCAAGCATCAGATAAACTACGTTTCGTAGCAAACATCATATCAGGAAGCTTCCAACCCTGAAAATATTTAAGGAATAAAAAGATTAAGCTAATGCTAAAAAAAATGTGTGGAAGCAGAAAACATAGTAATAATAAATAAATTTTCAACATCTGCATGAGATAGCAGTAGTTGACATATGCAATTATTATAGTACTGATAAAAACAATATTTTATATGATATGCATAAAGAAATTTTGCCATCTTCCAAGATAATTACCTTCCACCAAACATAGCCATATCCAACTACTACAACAACAATAATCATACCATATTTTCTGGTACCTGGACAAGATGATAAACAGTCAGAGAATGTTGAAGAACTAATGTATTACAAAAACTTTAAAAAGGATGACTAGGGAGTAGTTGCTGTCAAGAATGGGTTTACAATGTGTGTCATGTATGGAATAAAACGCATGAAGAACCAAGATTTATCAACATGAATACACCACTGACATAGCAAAAGCACGGAAACTCAAACACATTAAAGAAGAATAATAATGACGGTTAAAAAGAAGCAATCAACATTAGTCAAATGCAACTGAGCAACCATCACTTTAATAACATTTATAAAAATTCAAATTTAAGAGAAATCTTAATTATGGAAAACACATGAACATCCATGCTCATCTTCATGCCCATTCATTAGGGTATCTTGTAGTGTTGGCATGTTGCATGACAGAAAATCATATAAAAAAATGTCAATGTCAAGAGTTCCATCCTAAAACCTAGTTTGTACAATGCAGTCTAAAACAAGACAAGACAGTAAATGGTAAATACGTTCTTTCATGCGTAAGATCTAATACAACTAGAACCTGATCCAGTCCCAGTAACAATAGTAATTGGTCTGTTTGATGTCAAAATCTGCAGCTCCTGTCGTAGACTGTTAACCTGTAAAAGTGAAAACTTTTATAGCAACATTTGCATACTCTAGCACAATGAATAAAAAAGTTGTCCCTTTTCCTAAAATAAAAGGCTCATTTGAAAAAAAATCAAACAAGCAAAACCAAGTGAGCATGATAAACGCAAAAAAAGTCAAATCCAAGTACAGTGAAATATCACAAATATCCATGAGTTTACACAAACATGGTGAAAGTCCCTAATTCAGATAATTAATTGTAATAATGCAGGATATCTTGACATCCAGTCAAACTTTTTGTTGATATTTATTTTCTTATGATAAAGGGAAAAAAAAAATCTTGACATCAAGTCAGATCCGCTAAAAGTTTCAGATATGGTATTAAGGAGTTTGGATTAATCACAACATACAAAGAAAAATGTATGCATTGAAGACATCGTAAATTAACTTAGAGGTTGAGGAATGGAAATTTAGTGAAGAAAAAAGTGTGAACTTCAAGATGTGGAAGTTGAGTTTCCAAAGTGGAAAACAAGCATAGGAGAATGTATGGTTCAAAGCACCATCAACAAGTGAAGAAAGTAGAGCAGAAGAACAATATGTGAAGGAAAGTCCAGCATTTCAAGAGTGACTATAAGCCTTATACGTCAACTCTAACAAACAATGAATGAAGTATACAAGGTATCTATTTGGGTTGTATGCTGCCTATTACTCAAATAAATTCATGAAACTGGAAACCACAGCATTTAATCGTTTATTGGCAAACACAACCATCAAAAGAATGACCAGTCAACGGAAGTACACTTGTTCACACTTATTCAATACCAAGACTACAACCCACAATCAGAAATATAAAATTATCTCAATACTCTTTACCCAATAAAATTGAAAGAATAGGTGATCATCCAGGTCAAAATAACTACTGTGGACACTTATTGACAGAAAATCTGAAATTTATCTAAATACTCTTCCAAATTCCAAGGCATATCACAAAGCATAAGTATATAGACAAGCCAAATTTTCATTCATGCTCCAAGCCATCCCTCTGCATGTGTGTGTGTGTGCAGGAACATCATCTATGAAAACGAAAGGATAAATGCAAACCTGAGCCAACAAAGTGTCATTGCGTGGCTTGCTAACTGATGAACCAGAATCATCTTGTTTGATTTGCTTGAAGACGATCTGTGACACGTGAAAATTCATATTGAAACATAGGTAGTCAGTATGAGTTACATATGTAGAGATCAAGATTTTAACACATGTTTTTGAATCATGCGTAACAACAAGAATGATAAAAATTAAATCAAGATAAGCAAGTAAAAGAAGTTTGGCAAGAAATTTAAAAGTTCTGAGATTATGAGGTCTCATTAAACAAAAAGAAAACAACAAATCTAACTATAAACGATGAGTTTTCAAAATCATTCATCTCAAAGTATGTCCACTGCTCCCACCAAAAGAAAACAAAACTCATCTAACAGATGTAAATTGCAGGTATAAGGAAAAATTATGAAGATATAAATCAATGCAAAATTAAATTCAAACTTATATATGTTTAGTTTTAACTCATAAAGTACCTTGAAAGCACCAGAAACAAAATCAGAAACAGTTGACAGCCGCCCTTCTTTGGCGAGGACAGAGCCAACAAGACCTAAGAGACACAGAACAACTAATTCAGTAGTGCTCAAACAAAGAGATACAAATGAAAGACAGCAATATATCACTTAGTATGATCACTATCACACTTGCATAACAGTTTCTCAGTTAAAATACGTAAAAAAAAAAATATTACAAAGAGCACTAAATTCGGAACATATCCTCAACACCTGCTTTAGAAGGACCCTCTGGACGAGGCGAGGAACCCACACGAAAATACAAACATAACAAGCAAAGGATGAAATGAAAATGCATATTACGATATGCTAACACAACATAATCCGGTTTCGAAACAAGCACCCGCCTGACGCAATCTAGTTCCTAAACTGGAGTAGGAAAAAGGAGAAACAAATCATGCTTCCCAATAACCAACATGAGCATTATCATGTTTTGCTACAATAACTAGTTTCAACGAGACTCTTAAGTCGCCACTTCATCTACAAAAATTTCAAATAAGAGAGCCCATTGCAAGAATCAATTCCTTCACAATACTATTTTGATCGTGCAAAATCAGTAATTCAGCACGGGATCTTGAGTTTATCGAAAACCCTTATTACAAATTCCAGTAATATAAAGAGAACCAATTGAGACTAAAATTAACAAATTTACGAGATAAAGAATTGAATAATTGCTTAAAAGCAAACGTATATTAAAGAACAAGAGTAAACATGAACAGGAATTGTACGGACCTGCACCGACGAGGATGGTCAACTTTCCGAGAGGAAGAGCCATCATCGAGGAACGACGATACTGCTTGTATGTGTATTAACTTACGCGTATATGTAGCTATCGCTACGAGAAACTGCACGACATGAGAAAATCGACGAAAAATCGAGAAAAAAAATTGTCGAGCAAGAAACAGCGCTGTCTCTCTCTCTCTTCCTGGTTTTGTTTGTCTGGCTCGCTGTGAGTGATGACTCTGTGTGTGGGTGGGCTTCGAGAGCTGTAGCTGACCCGAACAAACAACAACAACAACAACAACCCTATTTGTGGTTTGTTTGTCAAAAAGGACCTGCGCCTTCCGGTTAATTTACGAGTTGAAGCCTAAGCTATGTGTCCAATTGAAACGAATATTCTCTCTTTTATTATTATTTTTTTATTTGGAATTTACACAACTGGTATTTGTTAACTGTTTTGAGAATCACTAGATTTTTTTTTTTCCAATAAATTAAGATCCATTTTATTTTGGTTCTCTTTAAAAAAATTGAAAAATGAAAATAATAAATAACAAAATTAATTTAGTATTTACACTTTAAATTGATAATTTAATAGGAAGAGTTAAAAATATACAATAGATATGAGGGATAAATTCATAAATGGCTACATAAGTATGTAAAAAATTATTTTTAATCATTTATGAAAAAATAATCATTTTAAGTCATTCCTAAAATGACAAATTTATTTTAAACTCACCTTCCTGTAAATATTTATTTCACTAACCAATATTTCACTAACAAATATTTTATTAACCAACATTTCATTAACAATATTTCACTAACAACTTTTCACCAACATGATTTCACTAACCAGATTTCAAAATCATTAACATTTCACACAAAAAAAAATTAATATCACCCAAATCCTTTCAACTACAAATCAAAATCATATATAACACAAACCAAATATATTGTATAAAATAACATCATAAAACACATTTTAAATAAAAAATCTATAAAGTTAATACTTTTTGTCCTACTTTATTCGGCTACCGGAAAGAAATTGGATATGAAAAAACTTATCAAGGTATTGTCCAACAATCAATAATAAGTTTTGATTTTATTGAGGTAATAGAGAAGACAAAAATAAGAAAGAGACAAGAAAATAGATTTAATATGTCAAGAAAGAGAAGAAGAAAAAAATGAGTTTAAGTTTAAATTTGGTATAAGTGTAAACATGTGTCTTAATGTAATTTATAATTCACTTTTCTGTAATTTTTTATTTTTTGAGTTCTTTTATAATTATCTAGTTAGAGGGTGGTTGAGGAGTGTTTATGAAATTAAATTATAAAAATGGCTATTAACGATTTTTTTTTTATCCGTGGTCTTTCAAAATTTTGATACCTCCGATTCATCCGAGTCTTTCGATGGTAAGTGAGTTGCGTTCAGATTCTAGGAATTGGAATTCGCGTTTTATCAGAAGCTCATTTGCTCGGATTGATGCTGATGCTATCCTAGCCCTCCCAAGTTCATCTGCGTTTGTTCCTGATAGACAAATATGGCATTTCAACAAAGATGGTAATTATTCGGTTAAATCGGGATATTGGCTAGCTTCTAATCAAGATACTGCTACTTGTTCAAATCCTTCCTCTTTGCAGTTGTGGTGGAAATTTTTGTGGCAGCTTGACATCCCTTCCAAGATTAAATTCTTCCTTTAGCGTGTGTGTCATAATGGGCTTCCTTCTACTGTTAACTTGGTTTCTCGGAATATTTCTAAGGATTCTCTTTGCTGTATCTATCTTCCAGATAAAGAAGATGTGCCTCATGCTTAATGGTGGTGTCGAGCTTTGGAAAGAATTAGGGAGGATTGTTCACATATGAAGTTGCCTTGTGTTTCTTCTTCATGCTCTATGCATGATTTTCTTGTTGCTTGCAAATACTCTGTTTCTTCTGCAGATTTTCAATTGTTAAGTGTGATTTTGTGGATGGTTTGGAACCGTCGCAATTGTTTCCTCCACCAGCGTCCTTGCTTGAATGTTGAAGAGATTGTGCCATGGTTGACTGTGCAATCTTTTCAAGCTGCTGTCAATTTTATTCATGCTCCAAGGACTGCTAATGGTGTTGCTCACCACCTGGCTAAACTATCTTTTGTTTCTGATCATTCCCTTGTTTGGGTGGAGGATTACCCTTTCAGTATTGCTACTTTGTTAGCTGCTGATGCTTGTGTTTCTATGTAATTTTCTTTTCTAGTTTCTTAGTTGCAGCTGCTGCTCTGTTTTGTTTTTTCCAGTTTGGTACTTTGTGTAATTGTTGCTTCCAATTGTTATTAATATATTCTGTGCTCTTTCAAAATTAAAAAAAAAAAAATAATTTTTCACATATTTATTAGGCCAATTTTGACAATTCTCACTAGATCTTATCATCTAGTTAGGAATAATATTTTTTTCTTAATTCAATAAATTATAATATCACATTTATTTATAATTTAAGTGGTTAATATACCTTTTTTTTATCTTAGTGGTGAAGATTCAAGTGCCACTATATCCATTTATTATAGGAGATGATATCATCTGAACTACGTGTTTAATTATTGAGACAGTAATTTTTGACAGGTTTATAATTAATATTGTAATAGTTCAATTTCAATTAACTTGATATCTTTTTTATATAACTGTCATCAAAATTGATCTATATTAGATAAATCTCAATTAGAATGTTAGCACCTAGGCACATTCGTGACAATTAAATGGCTCGTGCTTGACCTAAAGGTGGGTGGCTCATCCTTGTGGGAGCAAAAGTAACACGTCTGCAGAATAAGAATTGTTCGACCACGCAATATAGCCATAAATGATGATGATTCCTATAAAGCTACCAGAAAATATTTAGTATTCTTGATACTTTAAATACTTATATTTAAAATTATAAATAATAATGATACTTGTACAATATTTTTATAGATTAGTGAGTATTAACTTATCGATTAATTGGCATTTAGTTGAATTAGTAAATTTTAGGAAAACTTACACAAATCCCTTAAAGTTTAGTAAAATTACATGAATAAATAAAATTTTCTATATCAATACAAAATTCATTCGACGTTTAAAAAATATTACACGAATATCTCTTACCGTCAATTTGAGACCCTTAGTGTTAGTTTGACAAGAATAACTTAAGGGTAAAATGGTACATTTATCCCCTTATTATAATCAATCACATCCAATAAATTTTTAATTAATTAAATATTTTAATATAAGAAATAACATTAAATTAATTTTTAATTAAAAAATATAAAATAAAATTTATTCATCCATTCACTTATCATCAAATTCATTCCATTCATCTTCAACCATTCATTCATCTTCAATCATCCAACTATAAAAATAAATTTCATTCCAAATTTATTTACCATCTCCTTATTAAACATACACATCTTCTTCAACCATAACAAAAAAAATGAAAATCAACATAAAAAAAAAATATATCATCTCCTAATCAAACCTTACATCTTCATCAATCTCCATAAAAAAATAAAAATAAAATACAAAATCAACAATTCACCATCTCCAATCTCATATCATCATCCTCATCAACCATCTAAAAAAAAAAAAAAATTATCATCTTCTCTCCATCATCTTTAGCAACATCTCAAGGAAAAAAAAAAAGAGAAAGAGGAGAGAGGAATGGATGAAATTTGCTTCATATTTTTTTTTATTTTTCTGGTCATATGAATTTAATAAAAAACCCAAAGGAAAAAAAATTCAAGATTGAAAAAAAAAAATGAGCTTGGTGATAGAGGGATGGAGAGAGAAGGTAGGGAGATGTAAATCAAGAAAAAGAACAGAGAAAAATTAGACAAAATAGTGTGGCGACTGGGGAAAGAAATAGAGAGAAAGGGGATCAAGAGAAGAGAAAAATCACATAATTTTAGTAAAGAAAGAGAGAGAAAGGTTGATAAAGAAATAAAGAAAAAAAATCTTGTTAGTGTCATGATTTTGTCATTTTTTTTTTTCAAAAAGTTTTCTTGTTCATGTTAATCGTTGGATCAGTCCAACGGCCGTAAAGGAATTTAATTTTTTTTAATAAATTATTTAATTATTTAATATAATAAAAATTAATAATTTAATTTTAAAAATAAAAATAAGGGCATTTTAGATTTTTCGTACATTTAACCATTGACCGTTAGTGTCCAACGATCTCAAGTTGACAGTATGAAACGTCCATACAATATTTTTTAAATATTATGTGATATTTGTGTTGATATAATTTGACTTTATCTATTTGTGTAATTTTACCAAGCATCAGCATGTTTGTGTAATTCTACCTAAATTTTATATGGTAAAAAAATTATTAAAATTTATGGAGATTTTGATGTATAGTTGATGAATTATACATGGAGACATAAATTAGATTGATCCACCTTGTGCCGGACCCAGCCCCCACTTGAAACTGGATTTTATTCCACGGGTTTAGTTCGGCCCGAGTCAGGCGGGTCTATGATCTATCTGGGTGGGATATATGGGTTGGGTCAGGTGTGAGTCGTGTGACCAATGAAATTAGGACGAGGCCCAAATGACTGGGGTAAAAAAAAATACGATTCTAATATTTTAATAAGATTTTTGAATTTCCTTTTTCCTATTTTAGGGGATCTTTTTTCTTTCATATACTATACGGCCACCGAATCATATTATATGATTTGTCCAACTTCATAACTTATATGATTTGTTTTGGATTTCTTCAATCTCATATTCTCAACCGCAAATTTTTTTTCTTTGTATATTTTCTTCAACATTATTTGATTTTACATTATTTTTTACAAAAATTCACCATATCAATATCGATATTTTCTACCAATATTTCTATAAATTTACACCCCCAATATTTACTTCTTTAAAACTGAAGTCAAATAAAACGAAATCATACATATTATCAAATCAATTCTCTCCAACAAGAACCCACACAAAAGAATATGCAACCAAACATATATCTGTTTTTTCACATGAAAAGTACCCATTAATTGCCCGCAAATTAAGGGTCCATGCAAGTGATCATCAAAAGGGCATATTATATTTCCTGATACGAGAGTGAATTTTAATTTTCATTGGAAGGGTTTTCAATTCAATAGAAGATATGTCTCATGTACGAAATATATATTTAGTGTATATATATTGTCTGATGACATATATATATATATATATATATATATAACTTAACTAGATATATATATTGTCGTCTCTAGTGCACCAGTGCATTGATATAACATTAAAATTTTACTTTATTATGACATGTGACATACCTTAACTTATTTGTGTGCATTGCAGTTGACCATGCCAAAATAAGGTAAAAATTTAATGGTATATCGTTACATTAATGTCATGTAGAAATTTCCTATATATCTAGTAAGAAGTGAAGATTTGCATCTGGCTCAAGATGTGCTCGAAGTTATCGGTCGACTTCTCGATCGGATGCGAATGCATTCCTTCATAGGTAGTCACCACCACTCCATCATCCTTTGTTAGTCGCTGAACTTGTTTTTTGACATTGCAGCCTTGATGTGTACACCGGTAGTAGCTTCTGAAGCAAAAAATACAAAAAAAAAAAAAAAGACAGAAGAAAAATAAAACCAAGTCAATTATTTGTATATGATAGTTAAACAGAATAATATATATAATAAAAACTTCAAAAACTTGGATCTTAGGTAACTAATGTGATGTCGAAAACATGTAACTTTTATCTTATATATAATAACATGGGTCTCTCTCATGATCTCTAATTACTCTAATTAATTATCAGTTAGTTGAAGAAAATTTTCCACAAAGTTGGCTACTTCAAACTAATCATATATAGAATCATCATGTATGACTAAGTAATACAACGTAATAATTAAGATCATACGATATGATTTTTCTATTCCGTCACGCGTTAAGAATTACGACTCATTATTTAATTAAAAAATTTCAATAAAAATAAAAATAACAAAAGCTTTGTTCTATCAAAACATAATTATTATTTTTCAGGCAAATATTGTGTATTTTTTTTAAGTTTGTATAGCTCATTTTTTAGTGCAATAATGGCAAACTAGTTGTTTTTTTTTTTTTTTTTTGGAGGGGGCAAACTAGTTGTTAGAAGCTAAATATAAAGGAAGTTACATCTAAGTTTGATTGATTATGGTTTCAGTGGAATTTCAACCGTGTAACTTCAAGAATTGTAATTATAATACAGTAATGTCAGCGACCCCTTAACCTAAAAATTAAATTTTTTAAATAAAGCTCAATAATTACATGTGTTAATATGTCTAATCACATATAACGTGAAAATAAACAAACGCAGAAAAGTGATAAGAAAGCAATTGCTTTTCCTTCTCGAGAGAAAAAATACAATCTCAATAAGTTCATTTGGGGTTATGTTGTTACCATATTATATCTTGATGGACATTAAAACTATTTTCTTTTAGGATTCCTTCTTCCATTTATAGATATTATTATAGTGATATTTTTTTTGCAGATTGGTGAATATAATGATAATATTCGGTTGATAAAATTAATTACAGTATAATTAATATATATATTAAAATTTGATATCTAATAAATTTTATTAGATGTGAAGAAAAAAACTATAAATGCATCAACAACAAAAAAAAGAAGAGTAATTTATAGCAATTAAGTAACAAAAATACCTTGGAAACTTGTTGTTTTTGACAGCTTTTTGACCATATTTTCTCCATCTATAACCATCATCAAGAATGTCAACTTGGCTTCTGGTTTGAAAAGCATATCTAGGTTTCCTTATCTTCTTCTGATCTGACCCCTTCTTCTTACTATTATTATTACCGGAAAATAATTTCCCTCCTTCATTTTCATCAGACCCAACAAACCTATTATTAATTTTGCTCATCAGAGACATGTTGTTGTTGTTGTTCATGACACTAAAACCGCCACCACCACCACCAGCAGGAACCTCCATCTCTGACATCAATCCCAAGAACCCATTATTGTTTCCCTTATAGTTGTGGTTGTTTTCTTGAAATATTCCAGAATAATTACTAGTGTTGTTGCTGTTCAACATAGTTGATGATGCTGATGAAGAAGATGAACAAGCAGGAAAAAAAGTTGGGTAGTTCTCCATTTGATGAGAGAGAAAAAAAGAAGAAAAGAAGAGAGAAAAAAAAAAGTCACTCTCTGACCAGATTGTTAATAGAATGAGAATATGTGAAGATATATATAAATGAATTACAAAGGTGTGATTTTTAATTGAAATTTAAAACAAGAAGGCGGCTTTGATGGCTAGTAGCCTAGTACCTAGCACCTTCTTTCGTTATCCTAATTCCTATATAACGTTTGGAGTCGTAAACGACACGTAAATTAAATGCACGGCAAAAAAATTTGTAAGTTTCCTTTTAAAAAGAAGAAAAATATAGTACATTCATTTATATGGCACCTTTTTTTTATTTAAGTGGTAATAATTTAAATCATAAATATTTTAGTTTTCTTCTGGAAGTAGATTTCTAAACACATATTTTGTATAGGTAATTTTTTTCTTTTATGGAAGTAGATATCCGAATATGTGTTTAATGATTAATTTCACAGGTTCCGATAATAGATGTCTCTTATTATAGGAGTAGATATTTGGATATACGTTTAATGATTAATCTGGTTCCAACAGTATATGTCTTCTGTTATGATAGTAAATATCCGGACACACACTTAATGATTAATCTCAATAGGTTCATGCAGTAGATGTCTTCCGTTATGAGAGTAGATATTTGGACGTACGTTTAATGATTAATTTTGACTGGTTCCAATAGTTATTAATTTTATAATTGTACCATTAAAAAGAAGTATGGTTAATTATCTAAATAAATAATTAATTAAAAAACTAATTGTATCGACCTCCTCTGAGATTTTACCAACTATAAGTCTATAAACGGAGTCAACTTTATCATTTATTGACAAATACCTCCCATATCCTTAGTAAAATATGGTCAAATATAACAGTTGATTAGAAAAGGTTTTTATTAAAAAACTCAAAAGTTGACTAACGGAATGTAAAGTCTTTATCAATAAACTTAAAAGTTAACTTCGTTTATAATTAAGCAAATCTCAGGGGAGGTATATATTATTTACTCTTAATTAAAAATTACGGTGGTTTTTTATTTTATTTGTGAAATGTTGGAATTTAAAGACATAATTGTGTGTGGGTTGGTTTTGAGTTTTGACCAAACTTTGGTTTCGTACAAGAGTACTTTCTTTGAAAATCTGGTTATGGTTAATTATTATAGTTTAATAATATAAAAAAAGGTTTTAATTGTTGTGTAATGAGTACTGGACACGCATGAGAATTGAGATTAGCCTCCTTAATTACAATTTTAGACATGATAAAAACATTTACTTAAAGTCGGCAGTCGGTACAATGTTTTTCTATTATCGGTTGAGGAATTATTTATCTCAACCGTAGTAGTGGGTGGTGCTTATAAAAATTAAGGAGAAATTACGCTGAACCTACCTGAGGTTTGCAATTCTACAGGTAGAAACAACTTTATTAAAAATTGACAGCAAACCGCCCTCCAGTTATCTTTGACCGTTAAAAATTGACAGTTGACCAACTTAAACAGTGAAAAGACGAAAATATCCCTAGAAAAAGACAAGGTCAAGGGTATTTTTGTCTTTTTAAATTTTTTAAATTTAATTTTATTAAATAAAAATTAAAAAAATTAAGAAAAAATCTTATCCCTCCATCTTTAAAATAACGGACGATTAAGATTTATTTAAAAAATTAAAATAATAATAATAATAAAATTAATTAAAAATAAAAAATTAATTATAATTATATAAATCTATTTTTCAGATTGAATCTCAATCGTCCATCAAGATTAGTGGACGGTGGAGATCCAATCTAAAAAATGGATCTCCACAAAAAAAAAAAAAATTTTTGGGGGAAATCGAAGAACCCAAGGGTTCGAATGATTCGAACCCAGAAGGGTTCGAATGATTTGAACCCTTCTGGGTTCGTTCGACAAACCCAGAAGGGTTCTTCGAAGAACCCATTTTCTGGGTTCTTCGAAGAACCCAGATGGGTTCTTCAAATTTTTTTTTTTAATTTTTTTTTTTTTTACTAATTCGAACCTTTCTGGGTTCGTCGAACGAACCCAAAAGGGTTCGATTCGAATCGAACCCTTCTGGGTTCTTTCAAAGAACCCAAAAGGGTTCTTCGAAGAACCCAGTTTCTGGGTTCTTCGTTTTCAATTTTTTTTTTTTTTTTCTAATTCGAACCCTTCTGGGTTCGTCGAACGAACCCAGTTTCTGGGTTCATCGAAGAACCCAGAAACTGGGTTCTTCAATTTTTTTTTTTCTAATTCAAACCCTTCTGGGTTCGTTCGAAGAACCCAGAAGGGTTTTTCGAAGAACCCAGTTTCTGGGTTCTTCGAAGAAACCCAGAAACTGGGTTCTTCAAATTTTTTTTTTTTTTCTAATTCTTAGAACCCTCCAATCTGGGTTCTGTGGCGAAGAACCCAATCTGGGTTCTTCGTTGCCCAGAGAGATGGGTTCTTCGTTTTCAAAAAATTTTTTTTTTTTTTTTTTTAGATCTATTTTTTAGATTGGATCTCCACCGTCCACTAATCTTGATGGACGATTGAGATTCAATCTAAAAAATGAATTTACATAATTATAATTAATTTTTTATTTTTAATTAATTTTTTTTATTATTATTTTAATTTTTTAAATAAATCTTAACCGTTCGTTATTTTAAAGATGGAGGGATGAGATTTTTTCTTAATTTCTTTAATTTTTATTTAATAAAATTAAATTTAAAAAATCCAAAAAGACAAAAATACCCCTGACCTTGTCTTTTTCTAGGGGTATTTTCGTCTTTTCACTGTTTAAGTTGGTCAACTGTCAATTTTTAACGGTCAAAGATAACTGGAGGGGGGTTTGTTGTCAATTTTTGAAAAAGTTGTTTCTATCTGTAGAATTGCAAACCCCAGGTAGGTTCAGCGTAATTTCTCCAAAAATTAATTCTAATGACATTGTTTAAGTTCTTTGGTCAAAGCATGTGTTCTCACATCTTACGGTGTTTCCTAAACAGAAAAATTATATATATATATATATATATATATATTATTTATTTATTTTTAATTGTAATGGTGATAAAATTTTAAATTTACTCATTATTATTAATAAATAAATAATGTGTAGAAAACTGTTTCTTTTCGAATTGTACTTGTAATGATTATTAAAATTCATCGATTTTTATTTATTTAATATAAATAAAATTACAAATATCTAAGTTATTTTTAAAATTTATTAAAAACCAATTTCCCTATATTTCAAATACGAACAAATAAATTTATCTGAGATTTATTTAATTATACTTGAAATCAAAATATGATATTAAGTTTGACAGTTAAAAAAGGGGATTAGGATGCTCTCCTAACCTAAGTTTTTCCTAAACTTTTACATAAAATCCTAATCATTAAATTAGTTATGTGCCACGTGTCATTAGATGTGTAAAAAAATTTTACAAAGAAAGAGAATAGAACATAAAATCCTAACCATTAAATTCACATATCTTTGGATCTGTAAAAGCTTAGGAAAAGTTTAGATTAGGAGAATATCCTCATCCTAAAAAAAGTAGTCTGAGTCTTCCTTATTTCGCGATCCATCGTGGATCCACCCTGTATCTATCCTTTTTTTTTAACAATTAAATTTAATGCCAGATAAGTTCAGTATGAGTTTCTGTTCAATTTGATTTCGAATACAATTCAACAAATCTCAAGTAGGTTTAGTATTATTTATTATTTTAAATATTTTTAAAGGTTTATTTTAATTCTAAAAAAGTATTTATATTCTATTTACATAATATATATATATATATATATATATATATATATATATATAAGTTTTGAAGTTTGTGAGAGCATTTTAACTACTATCAGACCTTGTCTTACACTTGATCAACCGATCTTTTATGAAAATATCATTTCCTTCTTGGTCATGCTGCCTTGTTGTTCAAGTAAGGTTGCTTTCTAATATATATTTTTACTCAAAATATTTCTCACACAAAAAAATAAAATTATTTGAATAAAAAAACTACTTTAACATTGTATATTAATACAAAAGACTCCGCACATCTATTTGTAGTAAGGTGGTTAGTGCATTTCCCTTTTACCTCAGTGATGAGGGGTTCAATTCCCACTATGCACATACCAGCATGTATGAGTAGTTTTCTTCTCTTATTATGGGAGTAGATGTCTCCTCTTATTGTGAAAGTAAATATCCGGTCGAGTATTTAGTGATTAATCTCGATAGGTCTTGATAGTTATTAATATTGTAATTGTAACCCTTTAAAAAAAAATACAAAAGACTCCCGATTACATCATTATTATACTCAACTCGGCCAATTTAAAAGTATGAATGATTCAACACAACGTATAATATCAAAAATCTGTTAAAATCTAATTAAACATACACCGTTCAAATTAATTAGTTATATAAATATATCATTAAATACGAAAATTTTCACTATTTTTTTAACCTTATTTAAAATTCAATAAATTTAAAATTTTCCCTTTAAAGGGCAATTTAGTTTAAAAAATAAAAAATAGTGAAAAATACAAAATTGCCCTTTAAAGGGAAATTTAGTATTTTTCACTATTTTTTTAGAGGGCAAATTCATCTTTTTAAGTATTCTATTTAATGTTTCAAGGGCTTTTAAGTCATTTTGCTTATTTTTTTGTCATAAAGTAACTTTTTTGATGGAAAGTTAATCCAGGGAAAAAATGATAATTTCTAAAACATGAGGTGTTAAAATATTATTGACTGAATCGTTAGGGGGAAAATAGGAATTTCCCTTAAATTATATATATATTCTAACCCAATAAGATACCACCTGTATGATTTTCTAGAAAGTATAGGATGGTGTTAATTAATTAAACCTCTTCAATTACTTTAGTTAATCTGCCAAACTATATCAAATAAATTTGAAGTTATTGCATTCAATGGATGTGGAAAAGTAGGTAGAGAGAGAGAAGAGAGAGAGAATAAGTACTGTAACACTATTGGTAGTCCATGGTGTTTGACTAGTTGGGTTTCAATGGACACGTGGGTTTGAATTAAAAGAACGTTAAAAAATGTGAATCAAAAGTCATCTACACACCACCACCATCATCATGAATCATGATAGCAATGTTTTGATTTTGGTTGGTGGTCTGGTCAACACAGCGGCGCAGCCTCCAATAGTATTTATTATATATTTTGTTTAATCAAACGAACTGTCACGTTTTGTAGTTGTTTCGCTGATTAACTAGATGGTAAATACATAATTTCTTTTTTTTACCATAAATCAATAAATAAAAAGAAAATTGATAGATTGAAAAATAAGATCAGATGTATACATGGTTAGCAATTATTTAGTTAAATGAAACCTCAAAACCAATTAATTAATTTGGTCATCACAATATATTTAGTTAGACCATCCTCATGCCAGTGTGCCATTTAACTAACATGTGGCTGCCACGGCTTTTCTTCACCAACTCTTAATGGACAACAGATGGAGCAAGTGAATTCGTAAATCGGAAAATTTTAACGTAATATGTTTAAAACTTACTATTAGTTTAGTAAATATTCAGATGATCATGAAATCGTAGTTGAGTGATTAGATTAGTATTAATTCTAATAATTACAAGTTAGGGTTTGATGCAGACTATAACTATAGAGAGAGAGATCACACAACGTGACAATTAATATATAGTATAGTCAACAGTACTTAGCTTCTCGTGAATCGGGAAAAATATTAACAAGTGTGCATGCATTCAGATATATATATGTATCATTTTTCTTCTTCTTTCAATTAACGAAATTATTATCTGTAAATGGCAAATCAATTTTTTCCAATAGTCGTTGAATTGAAAGGAATAGCTCTACTGGGTTCTTACAAAAGACAAAAGAGGATTCAAAAGGTCCTTTTTTTTTTTGTCTAAAGATGATGATATATCACATGGCTGCTCAATTATTAAAAGAATAAAATTAACTACACGAGAGTCAAATTTAATATGCTGCTAGAAAAAAAATATTCATGTGACCAATATGTAGAGGTGATATATATATTCTCATGAATATTGGAATGTACAACTAAATATTATTTGTAAGTAATTCAACAGATGTTTCAAAATTCACTATAAATCTCAATGCAATAATAATCACAGTGGAGGTTTTAAATATTATAATTAAATTAGGTTAATGTTATAAACGAATTTTAATGGAAATTTTCGACGGTATTTGGACGAAATTTATAATAACTATTAGAATTTATATATACGGTATTTGAACCGCGTGGGGACATGTTGACAACAATGCATTAGATGATGGTAACATATTTTGAAAGCAAGAAAAATAATCAAGGAAACAAAGTGTCAATTATGAGTTGATATGGAAAGTTTGAATAATTTGGTTGTTGTGTTGATGTGCAAACGTGTGTGTATATATTGGATTGACAAAACAACTTTTTTTATTTATTTAATATTATGATCAAGAAATGTTCCGATGATTTTAAACGCATATTGGACTAATCCAAACCAATTTAGCTACAAGCCTACAACAGTCTATTGTATATATATATCATCATCAGCTCAGCTTTTTGGCAAAATTCTACGTAGCAAGTGACGCCATCTGATGTTTACGTGATCCAAACACATTTTTTTCTTCTTCAATCAGTTTATTATATTTATATATATTTGGCTTCTCAGCTATTAATATTTCATCGATGCTTTTCTCTACACGAAATTCAAATTAACTCTAGATAATTATTGATCAGACGAATGACGAATCCCTATCTGTTGCAAGTTTTCGACTGCAGATGCTAGCTAGGTACAAACGATACGGATCTGTGTGCACGCGCGCCAGTTCTGCGAAAATATTGTATGAGATTTTGTTCAAGTCGTCCATGTTAGGGACGATAGAATAAGGATTTAAATCCGGATCGTATATAAATTTGTAAATAATTCGAAAATTTTAAAAGGGCTCAAACCTAACTTTAAACCCTCCATGTGGATTTGTGGTGTTAGCTTGAACCCGACTCGTAAAATATGAGGGTTTTATCCAACCATCAATTTAACCTTTCTATTATATTTACTAATATTTAATCACCAATTTTTTTTTTTAATCCCCATAATCCAAATTGAACAAATTGTTTGCAACCCCGTCGGTCGATACACTCTCACCTGACTCGTCAACTATAGTCACCGAATCAACACTAAGTCGACTTAGTAGACACGGTTCTTTAGACTTGGAACCTAAATCATCATCACCACTTCCATAAACCAATTTCCTTGATACCCCTTTAGATGAGAGTGTAAACTCCTTCAAAACTCACCACAAACACGAAACCAAACAACTAATCTGAACCAAAAGGATTTCAAAACTCCCTCACACAACCAAGCTGAACCAAACAAAACTCCCTCAACGCCAATAACCAATCCCTCGTCTCTACCACCACCAACCAAATCAAACCCAGAAACCAAAACTAGCTCCCAGAAAAAATCCCATCCCCAAAACCCGCCACAAACACGAACCCACACAAAACCAAGCAAATCGAAAAAATCTACAGGAAACCAAGCTAATCGAAGAAGATCAACAAAAACAAAACCCACGGACAGAAAGCAACGGGAAAAGACGAGCAATGGGGATATGATGGAGATTACGAGGTTCATCAATGGCGGTTGAGGGAGAATTGGGGGTTTTGGGTGAGTTTTTTGGGTGGGAGTAGTGTGTAGTTAGATGTCAAGAAGGGAAGTTTTAGTACTTTTGTGGTGGACGCGGCGGCGGCGGCGGTGAGTGTCGTTGGGACCAAAGATAAGCAGTACGCACCCACCATTAGTGGTGGAGGAAGGTGAGGCGGTGGCAGGGGGTTTGGCAGATGTGAGGATTTTAGTGAGAGGAGCACAACTGATGAAAAAACCCTTATATAGTTACGAGTTTAAAATGTACCTGCATTTTAACCCGCAATTAATATGGGTTTTAAAAAAAAACATAATATGCGTGTTTTATATAAATGCGGTTCGGGTTTATACTCGGATCGCATCAGGCGGGTCGGATCCAGGTCAAGCAAACCCGTACCATTTTTCCATCCCTAGCTACCGTCAAATGAAAATGCACGGTAAAATAATAGTTATGATTGACGATAGAGAATAAAAAAAGAAGTTTATTACACAGTGTGTCTATCATGTACAAGTTTTTCTCTCATAATTGAGCAAATTTTAATGAAGTACCCTAATGTTTGGTCATATTGTAACAAAATAGTGATTACACGTTAATACTCTAACGTCAGTTGATTCAGTCAAATATAACGTTTTGATCATCACTTAAATGTGAAATGACTTAACTACCCCTAGTTAAAAAATAAAATTAAATAAAAAATAAAAAAATTATTATTATTTTTAAATGGATCTCCATCTTGATGAATGATGGAGATTCAAGAGATTTATTTTATCGTTTTACAATTTTTAACAATTTTTTTATTTTAAAAAAAAATTAAAGTGAAAATGACCATATTACATTTTAACTATTGGACCGTCAATTCTAACAGTCAGCCAGTTAGTTAAGGATATTAAAACGTAATTAAGATTAAACTCATAATTTTATTGTAATATAACCAAACGTTAGGGTATTTTATTATAATTCACCATTTACAATTTTATTAGAGGACCATTACACACGTATGGTTAGGCTCGCATAGTTAAAAGTGAATTTTATAGTTTTCAATTCGTCTCTGAACATCAAATCAAATGTGAATAACCTGCCATCCTCTTATTGAAATAAGATACTAAATATGCAATTCCATTTATTTGTAGTTAATTTTTAATTTGTAAAGTTGAATGTTTTATTTTTAAAATTACGAACCAATCAAAACTAAGTAATTAAATATGAAATATGTGATCATAAACGAGTATCTTATTAGCATGTGTGACCCCTTTAACCAAAAAAAAAATATATATTTTAATTTTTATAGATGATCATATTACAATATCATTAAACGATTTGACAAAAATACGTGTGTTAGTTCTTTGGAAGTCGGAAAATTCAAATTAATCTATTAGAATATATTTCCAAGTCCAGACCAGTCCAACTAAAAAAATTGAATACAACATATTAGACTACAACAATTGATCATGGTTGGTGGTCAATATTTGAATATTTTCATGGCGTCATCTAAATCTTTTAATATTTGTTCATAGTATTCCTTCAAATTAGCATGGACTTAATTAGTTTTTTTTTTTTTTTTTAAATTTGATATCTTTTACAGATCAAAGGACTACCAGAATTAATCGAAATTAATCATAATTAATACGGCTCGGACGATACTCCTAGCAACGGGAGACGAGAACTATTGGGACCAATAGCCCGGACAACTGGCTTGGGAAATTTTGAGTTCTCCAACCACCTAGGTAAGGAACCTTGTGTATGGACTTAATTAGTTTTTATAATTCAATATGGGTTCTGTATATTTTGGTAATTAAAACAGTTTTTAAAATAATTACATAATATTACGTACTATCCAAATTAAAAATCAAAATTCTAATACGAGAGAAAAATTTGATCGGCAACAACCTTATATATAACCGTAAGAAATCTCACTTGATAATATATGGCGAAATTGGTAAAATTAATAAGCAAACACTAATTAACTTAGAAAAAAGCTTTGAAGAAAAAGGATTCCCCAGTCTGCATGCACCTAAATATTTGACAATAGCTCATGAATTGGTATACTTTGACCATGTGGAAGAGATGTTTCAAAGATTGAGAAATTAATATTATTTTAAAATATATTTTATAATAAGGTTTTGGGAAGATGTCCATTTATATATGGATCATGATTTTTGGTTCTATAGTAGTTGATTTGCAAACTAATTAACATGGATCAGTCAGAATCACAGAAGAATATTGTAAAATCAATAAATTGATCACCACGTAAGAGCTAGACTTTTCTATCAACGTGACCATAAAATTCCAATCTCTCATCCCAAAATGTCAATTATCCCCCAAGTATTGTTTTTTCTTGACTGAAACTTGTACACAAAGTTTTTGTTTAAATAAATTTGGAGTTCTTATTATGTGGGAACCCTTTTTCAATTTTTACTATAAAGGAGTACTTCTAGAAAATTATTTATCTCGTTCTAAAACTTTACGTGGTGGTTTTTAAGTATGGCTTCAATACCATTTGTTTGAAATACGAATACTCACCTTATAACCTTTTAAGGATCTAGATAGGCATCGGAACATTTTTTTAGTCAAGAACCGTCATATTCTATTGTCTACTATTTGTTTTAAGACATTTTAAAAATTCATGAGAAGTTCATATCAGTAGAGTATCCAAGTGTATATTTCAGATTATTTTAATAGGACGCTATCATTGGATTTGGGCTTACTTTGGACCCAGATGCACATCCAAAGCCCACCATTTCATATTAATAATACCCTTTGTTAACCCAATTCCATTTCATCTTTTGAAACTGAAATCAATTTTTTATTATTTTTGTTGATCAAATTCAAATGTTCTTTTAAATAGGGGATGGATTGTCAATGAAACAGTGGGAGAATATTCAAATGTTCTTCGGAGAAAAAATTTCTAAAAATTATAAAGGGTGAAAATCATTTTGGTCCTTAATTATTTTTAAAATTTTATTTAATAATTTAGTTTTGGAGAATTATTAATTTGGTCCCTAACTTTTAGAAAATTATTAAATTTTTAACACAGTTTTATTTATTGGTATCTTTGAGCCCTAACATTATGCAAATGTATCAATTTGGTTCTTCTGTGAGTCAACTGTCAGTCAATTTTAACGGTTACAGGGGTATTTTTATCTTTAAACATATCAATGGGTCAATAGTATATTTTTTTAGTGAAATGACATAGCTACCCTTAATTAAAAATTTAAAATAAATTAAATTTAAAAAAATTAAAAATTAAAAAAATTTAAATAGATCTCTATCATCCATAAAAAAATTGATGGACGGTGGAGATCCAATTTCACGATTAGATCTCCACAATAAGAAAAAAAAAAAATTGAACCCAATTTCTGGGTTCAATCTTCAACAAACCCAGTTTATGGGTTCAATCTTTAACGAACCTAGATCTGGGTTCGTCCTCAACATTCGTCGTCAACAACAAAACTAGTTTTTGGTTTTGTCCTCAACAACGAGCCCAGTTGGGTTCGTCCTCAACAATGAACCTAGTTTATGGATCTAGGTTCGTCTTCAACAACGAAATCAGTTTCTGGGTTTGTCTTCAACAATGAACCCAGTTTCTGGGTTTGTTTTCATCTTCGAGTTTCAAATTTTTTTTTCTTGATGTTCTTAGTAGAGATTCAGATTAGATCTGCATCGTCCATCATTGTAAGAAAAAAACAATGAAATTGATTTTCTAGTTCCAATTTTTTTTTTATAAACGAAATTTTTTTTTAAAAAAAATATTTGATTTTCATTTTTCATTTTTTTTATAAAATTCTAATATAATCTCCACCGTCCATCAATCTTGATGGACATGGAGATCCATTTAATTTTTTTTAATTTTTTAATTGTTTTAAAAATTTAATATAAAATGATCATATTAATTATTACCCTTCAAATTATTAAAAATCTTTTTAAAGTTTGAGGTTAAATTGTAATTTTGAACCATTTAAATAGAATTAAGAGTGAATCATTATTTTTGCTAATTCTGTTAGGTTTAATCATTAGAAAATTAGTCAGAGGGATTATAATGATATATTTTTAGAAAGTTAGGGTCTAAGGATTCCAATTAACGAAATTGCGTTAAACATTTGATAATTCCCTAAAAGTTAGAGACCAAATTGATAATTGCCCGTTAATTTTTATTTATTTTTAGGGGAATTACAAAAACAATTACACGCATGACAAGGTTTGAACATATTAACACAAACATCACCTGACGTTTGAAAAATGTTGCACGGACATCCATTACCATCAACTTGGGACCGTTAGTGTCTAACGGTCAACGGTGTAAAGAGTCTAAAATGCCCTTATTTATATTTTTAAAAATAAAATTTTACTATATTAAATAATTAAATAATTTATTAAAAAATTAAAAAATAAATAAATAAAGAGTCAAATCTCCATCTAATGGACCAGATCTCATTTGGTCCATTAGAGTGAGATAAAGCACGTCTGCTCCATCATGGAGCAGACGCTCCATCTCCAGATGGAGCTCGTGTGCTCTATCATGGAGCAGACTAGCTCCATTAATGTCGATAACCAGAAAAAAAAATTGGGAGATGGAGTAATCTGCTCCAAGATGGAGCAGACGAGCTCCATCAATGTCCATAACTAGGAAGAAAACAGGAAAAAAAAAAAACAAATCGATTATATAAGAGAAGAATCTGTGAGCTGTAATGGGTGTTTGTGGATGGACGATAGTTGATAATGGAATGAAAAAAAATCGTGGGTTGTGAGAAATATTGGTGAAGAAGAAGAGTTGGTGTTAGTGGGTTTTGTTGAAGAAGAATGGAGGAAAGTTCTCCAACGATAGTGGTTTTTTATCTTGGTTATTTATTTATTTATTATTTATTTTTTTTTCTATTTCTGGACAAAGCTCTATCATCCGAGTTTTTTTTTTCTTTTACTTCTTTTTCTGCATAGTGATAGAACAAAGCCCCATCCCACCTATGGTTATTTATTTTTATTTTTTCTGGATATTAATGGAGATGAGTTTTTTTTTTTTGTTGGTTGTGTTTTTTATATGGATGAGTTATTTTATAGATTGATGTTGTTGATGTTTTTCTTGTGGATTGATAAAGATATTGGGTAATGTTTAATAATCATTTGGAAATGGTGATGTTTGAGGATTTGAAGATGATGTTGTTGTGATAAAAATATTGAATTTGGAGATGGTGATGAGAAATTGTTGGAGAATATGAAGATGAGAAATTATTGGAGAAGATGAAATATTAAAAAAAATAAAAGAAGGGTATTTTAGGCATTTTTAGATTTTTTACACCGTTGACCGTTAGACACTAACGGTCCCAAGTTGACGGTAGGGGATATTCGTGCAATATTTCTCAAACGTTAGGTAATATTTGTGTTGATATGTCTAAACCTTGTTTATGCATGTAATTATACCAAATCTCAGTGGATGTTTGTGTAATTCCCCCTATATTTTTTATTTTTAGGGATATTATTATTTTCTCCCTACTTTTGAAAGTAATATCATTTTACTCTACACTTTCAAAGTATTAGTCAAAATACTCCCTTATAGCCAAACAACCACCTTATTTTTTCAACAGAATTGTAAAAGTAGGGGATGTTTTGACTAATATTTTAAAAGTGTGAGATAAAATAATATTACTTTCAAAAGTAGAGAGAGAATGATAATATCCAATTTTTTAACCTAAAAAGTGGTTTTTTGTATGTAAAGGCTGAAATGCCCCTAACAGTAATACTATCAAAATTGATTAATTGTTGATTAAGGAAATGACTAAATTGATTGATTTTGTAAAAGTTAGGAACCACGAGACCAAAACGTCAAATATCGGTTAAAAAATAATAATTTAAAAAATGTTAAGGACCAAAATAATTTTCATCCAATTACAAATGTTAAACATAAATAGAATATAATGGTCTTAATTATACCTTCAATTAATACAATAGGAGTGCCCAAAAAAGTATTTATTAGGACATAATTCTTTTTAAAAAATTATAAATTAAAATTATTATTATATAACCATAAAAAGAAAATATTGGATAAGAAATTCGAATTGTAGCTTTTAGATTATGGGAAATTATAAAGTTATTTAACCCAATATTTTTTTTTTGTTAACTTTAACCACTCGTTAGAGCAAAATATCTTCTTAAGTTTTTGTTTTCTCTCTCATCCACCATATATCTCTTTGTTGGGTTTTTGACTCGGATTCCTACAATGTGCGCTCATAATTAACTAATGTGAAAATATAACAAACGGTATCCAATTGAGTTAATTCAAAAACCGATGGAAAGAAGAGATCAAGACGAAGACAACAAAACAAACAGCACTAGAACATGATGCCGGACTCGCCTTCACGTGCCATTGGAAGTGGATGGTCCTGCATACTTGAAACACGGCAATGCGTGGCGCGACGACGAGTTTTAGCTATTTTAGGAGAAGTCTTGTTCTAGATTTCCTAGATTCATGAGATCAGGTTAGCTTAGGAAGTTTCTTATTTCAGAACTTTCTATTCATAGTAGATCTCTGAGAATTTGATTGGTTTAGGAAGTGTCTTATTTGAGAACCTTATATTCCTGATAGGTTTATGATTGCTTTTGAGACTATGATTACTTAGCCTATAAATAAGATATTTATTATTAGGTTAATGTAATCAACCAGAGAGCAATAGTGAAAGACACCTAAGAGAGCTGTAAATTTAGGCATTGGTTTTAATTGGGGTTTGGGGTTAGAAAAAAACATTGAGTGTGTAGTTATAAAAATTTTCTACATAATATTTTTTCTTTTGTCATTTTGACGGCCGTGGTTTTTTCTCTATTTTGGGTTTCCACGTAAATCTTGTATTTTTGTGATTGGATTCGTTCTTATTTCGTCTTCTTTTTCTTGATTATATATTATTTATTTTGTGGTGGATATTAGACAGCACTTCCGCGTCAACTATTATTTTCAACAACTGGTATTAGATCCTGAGGTTGCCTAAATATCAGTTTAGCAAAACAAATATGTCTTGAAATTGGTTTCAAACTCAATATTGAGAAAATTTGATGGGGAGATCAATTTTGACTTGTGGCAAGTAGAAGTCAAGGATATACTGATCTAATTTGAGTTACACAAGACATTGAAGGACAAGTCAACCCCTGAAAACTCGGTGACTATGTTAAGGTGTGGAGCAAGTTGGTAAAGGGCTCCAAAGTGTTGCAAGTAATTTTTCTTTCACTGAATATGGTGATGGAGGACATGTATATCCGTATGGCAGGACATTAAACCACCAAGTTGCCATGGAAAAGGATGTGTTGGTGTTAGCAGTCCACAATTTTGCACATATGCATACTGGTTAGACAATAACGCAAGATGTGTGGTGAAAAGAATGTCAAGGGCTGAGGAACTCCCTGTAAGTCTAATGTGGGTGTTGCACCATATTTTTCAGCAGGTTTATTCGACATTTTGCCGAAAGAAATCTTAGGATAGATTGTTTCTAAGTGATTGTACCTTTATGGTGGGGTATGTTGATTCTCGATGATGAGAGTCATGGCTGTCGGAGAAGGGACAAAGGTTATTTCACAGAATTCTAGCTAAGGGGTGGTTTGTTAGGTTTTTGGCTCGTATTTCTAAAATGTGCACTCATAATTAACTGACGCGAAAGTATAGCAACCGTGTTCGATAGAGGTGATTCAAAAACTGGTTAAAAAAAGACAAGAAGAAGACAACGACATAAACGACACTGAAAAATGATGCCGAACGGGCCTTTACGAGCCGTCAAAATTGGACGGTTTTACAGACTTGAAACATGGCAGTGTGTGGCGTGACAACGAGTTTGAGCTGTTTTAGGAGAAGTCTTGTTCGAGATTTTCTAGATTTATGAGATCGGGTTAGTTTAGGAAGTGTCTTGTTTCAGAACTTCCTATTCCTAGTAGATCTCTGAGAATCTAATTGGTTTAGGAAGTATCTTGCTTGAGAACTTCTTATTCCTGATAGGTTTCTGATTCCTTTTGAGACTATGATTACTTAGTCTATAAATATGAGATTTATTATTAGGTTAATGTAACCAACCAAAGAGCGATATTGAGAGACACCTGAGAGAGTTGTAAGCTTAGGTATTGGTTGTAATTGGGGTTTGGTGTTAGAGAAAAACATTGAGTGCGTAGTTATAACAATTTTCCACATAGTGATATTTTTTCTCTTGTCGCCTGACGGCCATGGTTTTTTTCACTATTTTGGGTTTTCTCGTAAATCTTGTGTTTGTATGATTGGATTCGTCATTCTTTTGTCTTATTTTTCTTGATTATATATTACTTGTTTTGTGGTGGATGTTAGGCAGTGCTTCCGTGTCAACTATTATTCGCAACATCACTCTTCTCTATTTGTCTAGTTTTCTTTTTATATAAATTGACGTAAATTGTTTTTATTTATAACCAATGTGTAATATTTCAGTTATAATTGACCTGTAAAAATTCAACTTGTAAAATTAATACAAATTAAAATTGAATTTCATTTTTTCAATTCTCTTTCTATATTTTTTTTGAGCTATTATAATTAATTCGAAATTTGGAGAAAGGGA
This sequence comes from Xanthoceras sorbifolium, assembly GCA_003430845.1. NCBI lineage: Eukaryota > Viridiplantae > Streptophyta > Magnoliopsida > Sapindales > Sapindaceae > Xanthoceras > Xanthoceras sorbifolium. Next base: position 13,516,016 of record CM010621.1, read on the forward strand.
CACGTGTCGAACTTATAACCTCAAGGTATAAGTATGAGGGGATTACCACTGGGTCAACTTCATCTTGTCACAACTCTCTCTGTCTTTCACTCTCAAATATTAGACGACATCTAAATGGGGTGTATTCAATTTAGATTTTGAATAATTTTAAATGACCTTTATAGAATTAAAAAGTTTAGGTGTATTCAATAATGACTTTGAAAGATTCTATATGTGGTATTCAATATAAACTTTTGTAGACTTTAAAAAAGTCTATAAAAGTCATAGGGTATTCAATATAGACTTTTTAAAAATCTATAAAAGTCATGTGGTATTCAATATAAACTTTTTGAAAGTCTATGAAAGTCACAAGGTACTTTTAAAAAGTCTAGACTTTTGTAGACTTTTGGGTTGTAGGTATAAATATCAGACCTAACAAATTTTACGCCATTTTCCTCAAAGACTTTGGATGACTTTCTAAGTAAAAAAAACAAAGTACATTACAACAGGAAGGAAGCTCCGCTAAGATGTTCGTTTTTGTTTCTTGATTTTTTTTTGTAGAAAGTTTGCTTTTAGAGTTTTTTGGATTGTGCTTTTTTTTTTTTTTTTTATAAATAAAAATAAAAATTTATGGATGATTGATTGCCGCAAGTTATAGTATGATTTTTTTGTTACATTGCTTTTTCATATATGATATGCCACCCACTTGATTTATTTTGCAATTGATGATTCGTGAGTGTGTTCGATTTTAATTTTTTTGGTAGTTGAATTTTTTTTTTTTTGGGTTTAAAGAGTAAAATAAAATAATTAAGTGGTTGTGATTTTTTTGGGGATCATGTGGTAGCTAAGTAGTTGTGATTTTTTTTTTTAATACTACAAAGTTCTTATAATCAAAGTAAGATAAATGTTTAATTAGAGTGGACAAATTAGAAATAAAAATAAATATAAATGAAAACTTTGAGTCTTTCTTCTTGTTGTGACATGTGAATCGAAAATGTTTATTTAATGCAATTTTTTTTTTCTACTTCAATTGATTATCACTAATCTATAAATGAGAAATTCACACCAAAGAAATGATAAAGGAAAGGAAAGAGTTTTGGAAAAATATAAAGTTTGGATAGTGGAAGAGACCAATGAGTTGTTAAAACTTATGGTGGATGCTGTCAATTGTAGATGACGTGATAATAATGGCTTATTGAGCAAGATAACTGTAGAAAGAAAGATACTCTCCACTTTTAATGATAAACTCGGGTGTAAAAAGACTTATTCTCAATATCTAAGCCGTTTGAAATGGTTTAAACAACGATACAACATATGTTATAAGCTTATGCGGCTCTAGGTTTGGATGAGATCTTGTAACAAAGAAATTCACTGCTAGTGATAAAGTATGAGAGAATTACTTTAAGGTGAGTTTCTTTTATTTAATACAATATAAATAATTTAACAATACAAGTTACTATGTGTATGTTTATGTAACATCCTTAATTTTCAGTAATTACGAAAAGTATCCTTAATTGTTGTTAATTATGTGAAAATGATGTAATGTGTTTACTTGGATTAATTTTTAGGTATACAATTGGACCATGTGGAGCGGTCCAGAAATAGTGCATGAAAAGAAAAAGGAAAATGCTGGCAGAGTGTATCGCGACCAGCTACCGTGATCAGGGATTGCGGTGTGCAGATCGCGGTGAAATTAAGGATTTTGGGCAGTGAGCATTGCGACCCAAGACCGCGATCAATGATCGCGATAGGGTGCTCGAGATAAAAATGGTGAAATCGACCAGTGAGAATCGCGACCAGATACCGCGATGGCTGATCACGATAAAGGCGATAAAAATATTTTAGTGAGTACCATGACCAAGCAACGCGACCACAAGTCGTGATACGTGATCGCGATGACCAAAATTTTATAAAAAAAAAATAGAAAGCGGTGGAAACTTCACGAAGAAGCAAAAAAGAAAGAGAGAGATCAGGAGAAAGAAAGAAAAAAAAGAAGAAAGAAAAAGGAAAAAGAAAAAGAGAAAGAAGATAGAGAAAAAGGAAAGAAGAAGAGAAGAAGAAGAAGAAGAAGAAGAAGAAAAAGAAAGGAAGAAGAAGAAGGAGAATGAAAAGAGGAGGGAGAAAGAGAAGAGGAAAAAGGAGGAGGAAAAATGAAATCCAGAAAAGAAACTTTCGAAAAAAAAAAAGGGAATCCAAGTTGGTGTACACATATTATTCGTAAGTTTTGATTGAATTTATTTATGAATAATCTTTGAAAATAATTTTGAATTACAGAAAAATGATTTATGTTGAGTTTCATGATTTTAAATTTTCGAAATCTACTGTTATGTTCTGTTTTATGTTACTTATATATTTTGAATATGTTGAATCGTTGAACATTTGGTATTTTGATGATTTGCGATATCTGAAATTCCTGAATAATAGCCTTGATATATGTATGAGGAAATATGGATATAGGAGGTTGATATGTCAACTGGGTGCACTTAGCAAGACTGCACTGATATTCCTGATGATTAGGCTGATTATATATGGGTACCATTTCATTTTAAAATGGGAAACCCGACTGTATAAACCCGTAATCCAGTCCTGTAAAACCCTGTTATGTGTATCAGAGGCCCAGTTAAGAAATGAAAAAATGGAATTACTGAAAACTATGAAATGATGTTAGACTAAAGAAATTTTATTGAGATTTCAATCCAGAAATATTTAAAAATATTTTAATTAATATAGTTTAAGTATTTGAAATATTATGTTTGTTTTATGAATGTACGTACGTTAATATGTATTTCTGAAATTTAGTTTAATTGTTTTATATGATATTGAACATATTTTAGTGTACACCCACTAAGCATTATTGCTTAGCGTATTGATTTTATCACACGTAGGTAATAGAGATACCAGCGGAGAGAAAGACTGAAGAGGTGATAGCTGCTGAAAAAGATTTATAGTCATATTACTTGGGTAGTTTTATTTAAACCTTGTTCGTATAATTATTTATTTCAGCATGCATATACAAAAAATTGTAAAGTTGTAATATATGAGTTTTGTAAATATTTGTATAATAGTTTATATTTTTCAAAGTTTTGTAGCTAGTAATCATGTACTGTTTTATTGAAAATGTTTGGGGAAGTTGCACTATATGGAAGAGTGCGCAAATGATTGAGAAATGAATTTTGAAGTGTTTGATATTATATTGTTTGAGATTTTATGGAAAACAGAATTTTTGAAAAGTTAGAAAAATAGAGAAAACTCTGACAAAATTTTTTTTTTTATAATAATGATGGGCTCACTGTAAAGTATTTTAAATATAATAATATTTGTTGGTTTTACAAAAGTTTTCAACATATAAATTAAGTTTAGAAAAGATTTGAAATCGGGTGGCGCTCCTTAGTTCGATCCAAGCGGGTCGGGTTAAGGGGTGTTACATTTTTAGTGGTATCAGAGCGCGGTTTAGGCGTTTCTGGACCAAAAGAGTAATATTTTGTATGTGACTCTAATCTGCAGACCTCTCTTCTATCTTATATAGGATAAAAAGAAATGGAAGGAAGTGGAAATAGAGATAGACCTGAAAGTCCCGCCAGTGTAGCTGGGGGAGCATCTGGAGAATCTGTAAGCTCTAGGGCGGCTGAACCAGAAGTTCAAGGTTAGTCGGTATTTATACAATAAATGGCTGAATTCTTTCTGAACGTGGTCAGAGCAGTGCCACGAAGGTCAACCATTGAACGACTGGCCAAGTACAGATCGACTGATTTTCATGGAAGAAAAGATGAGGATGCATCTGCCGCAGAATACTGGTTTGAGTGGACAGAAAGAATATTACAGCAGATGCATTGCACACTTGAAGAGAGTTTAGAGTGTACAGTATCCCTAACTACAGGAGGATGCTTACCAATGGTGGACCTCCGTTATACAGTTAGTGCGGTCGGAAGACAGAACTTGGGAGCTGTTCCAAAGGGAATTTTGAAGAAAGTATGTCGGTCGCATTTACTTAAATAATATTAAGAGAGAATTTATCAATCTGAAGCAGAGACAGATAACAGTGACTGAATATGAAAGAGAATTTGTCAGGTTGAGTAAATATGCTCCAGATATGGTGGCCACAGAGGCGGATAGGTGCAGGAGGTTTGAAGACGGACTGAATGATTATATCCGCCTACAGGTTACCGCATTTGAATTTGAAGATTTTACCAGACTAGTCTCAGCAGCCCTGAATATTGAAAGAATCAAGAAAGAAGAATAGGCCAGATGAGACAGAAGTCAACAAAGAAGGGGATCAGAGCAGTCTAGCTCATATTTGTCACAGAGTAAGAAGTTTAAGGGACCGCAGTCTGGTGGTCCGACGCAGTCACAGAGACCCATACCCACAGCTAAACTAGGTCAGTCTGCAACATTAATAGCCAGTACCCGTGGGAGTACAGCTAGGGGACCAGCCCCAGCACTGTGTGAACATTGTAGAAAGAGACATCCAGGGGAGTGTTAGAGAGTTACAGGAGCCTGCAACAAGTGTGGATGTCGTGACCACTTTTATAGAGATTGCCCGAAAAACCAGATTACTTATGTTCAGCAATTAGAGAGATCTGCTCCTACTACTCCCAGAGGTAGGAGGGCCAGTTAGGCAGGAATTGAAGGTGGTAGCCATATAGGGGTGTCAGAATCAGTGGCAAGACCAGATACTCGTACCCCTGCACGAGCCTATGGTATTAGGGCTCAGGAAGAAAAGGATGTGCCAGATGTGATTGCTGGTAAAATTTCTATCTTTGATACTATAGCTATTATATTGATAGATTTAGGCTCTACTCATTCGTATATATGTGATGCATTATTTAAACAACGAAATTTGAAAATTGAACACACTGAGTATGAAGTACTAGCCAGCAATCCGATAGGTCAAAGTGTGATTGTGAATAGAGTGTACAGAAATTGTACTATTCGGATTCAGGAGTATGAATTCCCAGGTGATTTGATGGAGTTGCCATTCCATAAATTTGATGTAATCTTGGGCATGAATTGGTTGTCTAGACACCTGGTTGTGATCGACTGCAATTTGAAACGGGTAACACTCAGAACAGCCGCTGGTACAGAAGTTACATTAGTGGGTGAAAGGACAGATTATCTCTTCAATGTCATTTCAGCCACTACAACCTGTAAACTAATCAGAAAGGGTTGTGAGGCTTATTTGGCCCAAGTGGTTGATTCCAGAAAGGTTACTTCTACAATTCAGAATATACCCACCGTGTGTGATTTTTCAGATGTATTTTCAGAGGAGCTTCCTGAATTGCCACCTCAGAGAGAAGTTGAGTTTATGATTGACGTGGTACCAGATACTGCACCAGTATCAATAGCTCCTTACAGAATGGCACCAGCAGAGCTGAAAGAATTGAAGATACAGTTACAAGAATTGCTGGATAAAGGCTTCATCAGACCCAGTGTATCCCCGTGGGGAGCTCCAGTGTTATTTGTGAAAAAGAAAGATAGGTCACTAAGATTATGTATTGATTACAGGCAACTGAATAAACTTACTGTCAAGAATAAATATCCGTTGCCTAGAATCGATGATTTGTTTGATCAGTTGAGAGGAGCCTGTGTCTTTTCAACGATAGATCTCAGATCGGGGTATCATCAGTTGAGAATAAAAGATTCTGATATTCCGAAAACAGCATTCAGAACACGGTATGGACACTATGAATTTGTAGTGATACCATTTGGGCTGACAAATGCACCTGCAGCCTTTATAAATCTAATGAACCGAATATTCCGACCATAACTAGATCAGTTTGTGGTTGTATTCATTGATGATATCCTGGTATACTCATAGACGACAAATGACCATGACAGGCACCTCATAGTGGTATTGCAGATTCTGAGGGAGAAGCAACTATATGGTAAACTGAGTAAATGTGAGTTCTGGTTGGCTGAGATTGCATTTCTGGGCCATATTGTGTCAGCAGAGGGTATTATTGTAGATACCAAAAGATTGAAGTAATTATGGAATGGAAGCCTCCCAAAAATGTTGCAGAAGTCAGAAGTTTCTTAGGCTTGGCAGGTTATTATCGACGATTTGTGAAGCGATTCTCATCCATAGCAAGTCCGTTGACCAAGCTACTGCATAAAAATGTCAGATTTGAATGGAATGACAGATGCGAGACAACTTTTGATAGATTGAAGATGATGTTAGTAGAGACTCCAGTTCTAATTCAGCCAGTTTCAGGTAAAGATTTTGTGATCTACAGTGATGCTTCACACCATGGTTTAGGTTGTGTGTTGATGTAGGAAGTCAAGGTGGTTGCATATGCGTCCAGACAGCTGAAAACTCAAGAACAGAATTATCCTATACATGATCTGGAACTTGCAGCCATTGTATTTACCTTGACGATATGGAGGCATTACTTGTATGGTGAGAAGTGCTACATATACACAGATCACAAGAGTTTGAAGTATCTGTCTACTCAAAGAGAGCTCAATCTGAGACAGAGACGATGGATAGAATTAATCAAAGATTATGACTATGTGATTTATTACCATCCAGGAAAGGCGAATGTGGTAGCAGATGCCCTGAGCAGAAAAGCATTATTCGCCCTAAAGGCTATGAATGTTCGGTTACAATTGAATCCAGACAATACCTTGGTAGCTGAGTTGAGATGCAAGCCAAGTTTAATTCAGCGGATAGCAGAAAAACAGAATCAGGATGATAGGATTCAGATCCCAGAAGGGAAGCATCCAGATTTTACAATCAGAAATAATGGTATCATGTGTTTTAAAGACAGGATATGCATTTCGAACGATGAAGAATTGAAAAAGATGATCCTGACAGAGGCACACAGTAATCCTTATTCGATGCACCCAAGTAGCACAAAGATGTATAGAGATTTGAAGACTCAGTATTAGTGGTCTGGTATGAAGTAAGATGTGGTGGACTTCGTAAATAAATGCATGACGTGTCAACAGGTGAAAGCTGAACACCATGTTCCATCAGGTTTGTTACAGCCAATATCTATACCTGAATGGAAATGGGATTGTATCACGATAGATTTTGTCACTGGGTTACCACTCACCCGGAGTAAACATGATGCAATATGGGTGATACTGGACCAACTGACGAAATCAACATATTTCCTACTTGTCAAAACTGACTATTCACTGAATCGACTAGCAGAATTTTATATAAAAGAAATAGTCAGATTGCATGGAGTGCCTGCATCAATAATATCAGATCGAGACCCGAAGTTTACATCCAGATTATGGAAGAAGTTTCAAGAAGCTTTGGGTACTCGATTGAGTTTCAGTACAGCTTTCCATCCGCAGACAGACGGATAATCAGAAAGAGTAATTCAGGTGCTAGAAGATATGCTCCGAAGTTGTGTGATTGATTTCGAAGGGAGTTAGGTTGATCACCTCCCATTGATTGAGTTTGCGTATAATAACAGTTATCAATCGAGCATAACTATAGCACCGTATGAAGCACTGTACGGAAGGAAATGCATGACACCAATATGCTGGACGGAGTTAGGTAAAGATAGGTTAATAGGTCCAGATTTGATCGGACAAACTGAGGAGAAGGTGAAGATCATTAAGGAAAGACTAAAAGCCGCATCTGATCGGCAGAAATCATATACAGACTTGAAAAGAAAGGAGATAGAATATGAAGTCGATGAAAAAGTTTTTCTAAAAGTATCTCCATGGAAGAAATTGCTGAGATTTGGCAGAAAAGAGAAGATGAGTATTAGGTTTATTGGCCCATACGAGATCATCGAACGTGTGGGACCAGTAGCCTACAAATTAGCTTTACCTCCTAAATTAGAAAAGATTCATAATGTATTCCATGTATCGATGCTGATGAGATACAGATCTGATCCTTCTCACAGAGTTCAGATTGAGAGTATTGAAATACGGCCAGACTTGACATACCAAGAGGAACCAGTGAAAATTCTTAATAGGGAGATTAAAGAATTACGAAATAAAAGAGTTCCACTGGTGAAAGTCCTCTGGAGAAATCATAATGTAGAAGAAGCTACCTGAGAAAGCGAAAAAATAATGAGACATCAATATCCTTAATTGTTCGACTGAGGTAAAATTTCGAGGACGAAATTTCTTAAGAGGAGAAGAATTGTAACATCCTTAATTTTCAGTAATTACGAAAAGTACCCTTAATTGTTGTTAATTATGTAAAAATGATGTAATGTGTTTACTTAGATTAATTTTTGGGTATACAATTGGACCAGGTGGAGCGGTCCAGAAATAGTGCATGAAAAGAAAAAGAAAAGTATTAGCAGAGTGTATCGCTACCAGGGATCGTGGTGTGCAGCTCGCGGTGAAATTAAGGATTTTGGGCAGTAAGCATCACGATCTAAGACCGCGACTAGTGATCGCGATAGGTTGCTCGCGATAAAAATGGTGAAATCGACCAATGAGTATCGCGACCAGATACCGCGATGAAGACGATAAAAATATTCTAGTGAGTACCGCGACCAAGCGACTCGACTACAGGTCGTGATACGCGGTCGCGACGACCAAAATTTTATAAAAAAAATAGAAGGCGGTGGAAGCTTTACGAAGAAGCAAAAGAGAAAGAGAGAGAGACCGGGAGAAAGAAAGAAAAAGAAGAAGAAAGGAAAAGGAAAAAAGAAGAAGAGAGAGAAAAAGGGAAAGAAGAAGAGAAGAAGAAGAAGAAGAAAGGAAGAAGAAGAAAGGAAGAAGAAGAAGAGGAGGGAGAAAGAGAAGAGAAAAAATGAGGAGGAAAAAGAAAATCCAAAAAAGAAACTTTCGGAAAAAAAAAAAACGGTATCCAGGTTGGTGTACACATATTATTCATAAGTTTTGATTGAATTTATTTGTGAATAATCTTTGAAAATGATATTGAATTACAAAAAAGTGATTTATGTTGAGTTTCATGATTTTAAATTTTCGAAATCTACTGTTATGTTCTGTTTTCTGTTACTTATATGTTTTGAATATCTTGAATCGTTGAACATTGAGTATTTTGATGATATGCGATATCTGGAATTCCTGAATAATGGCCCTGATATATGTATGGGGAAATATGGATATAGGAGGTTGACATGTCAATTGGGTGCACTTAGCAGGACTGCACTGATATTCCTGATGATTAGGCTGATTATATACGGATACCATTTCATTTTGAAATGGGAAACTCGACTGTATAAACCCGTAATCCAGTCCTGTAAAACCCTATTATGTGTATTAGAGGCCCAGTTAAGAAATGAAAAAAATGGAATTACTGAAAACTATGAAACGATGTCGGAATAAAGAAATTTTATTGAGATTTCAATCCAGAAATATTTGAAAATGTTTTAGTTAATATAATTTCAGTATTTGAAATATTATGTTTGTTTTATGAATGTAAGTACGTTAATATGTATTTTTGAAATTTAGTTTAATTGTTTTATATGATATTGAACATATTTTAGTGTACACCCACTAAGTATTATTGCTTAGCGCGTTGATTTTATCTCGCGTAGATAATAGAGATACCAGCGGAGAGAAAGATTGAAGAGGTGATAGCTGCTGAAAAAGATTCAGAGTCACATTACTTGGGTAGTTTTATTTAAACCTTATTTGTATAATTATTTATTTCAGCATGCATATAAAGAAGTTTGTAAAGTTATAATATATGAGTTTTGTAAATATTTGTATAATAGTTTATATTTTTCAAAATTTTGTAACTAGTAATTATGTATTGTTTTATTGAAAATTTTTGGGGAAGCCGCACTATATGGAAGAGTGCGCAAATGAAATGATTGAGAAATGAAATTTGAAGTGTTTGATATTATATTGTTTGAGATTTTGTGGAAAACAGGATTTTTGGAAAGTCAGAAAAACAGAGGAAATTCTGGCAATTTTTTTTTTTTTTTATAATAATGATGGACTCACTATAAAGTATTTTAAATATAATAATATTTGTTGGTTTTACAAAAGTTTTCAACATATAAATTAAGTTTAGAAAAGATTTAAAATCAGGTGGCGCTTCTTAGTTCGATCCAGGCGGGTCGAGTTAGGGGGTGTTACAGTTTCATATATCAATGTCTATTATATTTTCTTTTTTATTAGTCTCATACTACTCATAAAAGTTATGACACGGAGACTATCACAGACTATAAAGATTTGAGAATTGCAATTGGAAATGAGTCAGAAAAACAGAGGAAACTCTGGCAATTTTTTTTTTTATAATAATGATGGACTCACTGTAAAGTATTTTAAATATAATAATATTTGTTGGTTTTACAAAAGTTTTCAACATATAAATTAAGTTTAGAAAAGATTTAAAATCAGGTGGCGCTTCTTGGTTCGATCCAGGCGGGTCGAGTTAGGGGGTGTTACAGTTTCATATATCAATATTTATTATATTTTCTTTTTTACTAGTCTCATACTACTCATAAAAGTTATGACACGGAGACTATCACAGACTATAAAGATTTGAGAATTGCAATTGGAAATGGAACTACAGTTAGGAGACACTCGATTGGATTAGGGGATGATAATGATGCGAGAACATTTGGGGTAGAAGAAAGTAAAGGATGTGGTTTAGATGACTTGATATATGATGTTGGTACTAGGGAATTTATACAAAGTGATCAACAAGAACCTTTATATCAACCTTCATCTCCATAGCACTCCACTTCACCATTACCCTTTCAGCCTATGAGGTAAGAGATTCCTGCTGCAACTAGAAAACGAAATAGAACCAAATATGAAGGAAAATATAACTCATTTGAGACCAACAATACTCAAGCAGATGCTATAGACAAACTTACTGAAACCATTGACAAGCTCACTCATGCTATTGATTCATTTACCACTAGTGAGCATAGTTGTTAGGATGTTATCAAAGAGACCCCAAACTTGGATAATCGTGTTCATTTTAAGGCACTTAAATTGCTTAATACTAGAGCAAAAAAAGATTGAGTTCTTGAAAATGACACCCGAAGAGCGTTCCGAATGGATATTTTATAAATTGATGGAATGAGTGGCTTTTTTTTGGAGACGATATTTTGTGATTTTGAATAATTTTTTTTTCAAAATTAAACTTTACTGACTGGTGTTGAAGCTTTAATTGATTGGATATTTGAGTTGTTAATTGATTTTATTTATTTATTTTTTTCTTTTCATGTTCAGACATTATTTTATTTTTTGGGTGGATAATTGATTGGATTTTTTTGTGTGTGGATATTTTGACTAGTGCACTTGATATCCATAAGATGTTTTATATTAAAGTAGAAATGTTTACTAGAGCAGGGAGTGTACATATATATATATAATAGTTATATATTATCAGTTGTTCAATTGTTATGAGTTATATTGCTTTTTTTTTTTCCTTAGGTGATTCTATTTATATAATGTTTTATTCCAATATAAATGGAGATGTTGGAGTCGAGAAAGAAGAAATGGAAGAAGAAGAAAAATTGTATAAAGCTTTTAGGTACTCATTGATGGAAATTCAAACAATTCTCAATATGTTAAATGAGTTAATAGTTGTAGACCACAAAAATGGTGGGACAAGGATCGGGAACTACAACTTGCAAAACAAGAGTCGAGAGGTCGACCAGAGTACTTGGACACCGGGGAGGTGTTGGCCAAGTACACTTCGATGATCAAATTAGTCCGATTATCGTAAATGGAAGATTAACGAAGAACAAAGGGGGAAATAACTTCCTAATCGTGAGTGGTAGGCAGCGAAGATCGGACGGTGATGGCGAAGTTGGTCGTGAAGAGTCGTGGCTGATGGTTAGAAATTGCTCAAGGATGGTGGTCGTTAGGAGTTATGTAGTTGGAATTGTAGAAGTCTAATTGATTACTCTGAATGCTTGAGAGTGAGAGTAAGGAGAAATTCGTGAACCCTCATTCTTGAGTGAGGGTTGGTTTATATAGAGGGTCATTTACCCGTTGGTAGGTGGATCTCCTTATCCTTGATTCTGTAACGCGGATCAAGGAGGATATGACTGTCTCTTTGACTTGGTTTCTCAGGCTTTCGAATTTGAAGTCAAATAAGGTTTTGACTTAGTAGTCACGACCAAGGGGTGGTCTACGGTGTAGAGTGTCAAGGAGGTCGAGTGACGTCACTCTACAAGTTTGAAGATCCATAAGGTGGTCGAGAGACCCATTATCTTCCCTTATGGTCGAGTGACAAGGGCGCTTTAATGGATGGGTTAAGGCTCAAGATGAGTAATGGTGAGACTAAGGGACTATATCGAACGACATAGAAGAGCTGCATGTAATGTCGAGCCATGGTGTTTGTTATGCCTTTTGTGTTCCCGCAAGTATACGGGGTCTGCACAAGTAATATAGAATCGTGAGTTCCGATTATTGTTCCCACGAGGACGATTAGAAATTGAATACTGAAAATAACCAAGTCTAATGCTATCTAGAATACTAATTCAAAGGTTGTGATAGGTAATTTATAACCTAAGTAAACTAAGGAACTAGAAACTAGAAGGTATTTCTTATCAAAGGTAAAGGGAACTAGGGAATCCGATTTCACTAATTAATCCTACTGAAGTAAGATAACTATGCATGGATGTTCAAGCCAATGATTGATGATTATGTTATATAGCTATCTGAAGTCCTTTCTCAAAGCAAATCGAACCTATTCAACACACACTAACACTCTATCTCTCGATGAATGTCAAATATATGAGAATGCAATGAACATGGAAACATATTAGATCACATAACTTACACCAACATATCTCTATTTGGTTCCTAAGCTATGGTGTTAATTTATCGAACACGTTGTGGGTGTCTGCTCTTGGTACTTAACCCACAACAACAAAATATTGGATATTGGTGAACAAGCAATACACAATCAATGAAGTATTAAATTAACACTCAATCAAATAACTCAAATCATCCAAGCATTTATTAATCTCAATCAAAATTCATAATAAGTTCCATCATCATCTATAGTATAGGAAATTAGTTCATGACTAGAAAATAAAAATACATAAAATTCATCAAGAGCAAAATAGGCTAAAGAAAATAATGGTGAAAGAAGAACTCTCGATTGCTGGACTATCATCTGACACCGTTTCGGCAGAGATTCTTCGTGCACAAATTTGATTCCTTTGAGCAATTGAAGTCATCCAGCGAATTGATCCGATGGCTAGTGTCCTAGGCCTTCTTCTCTCTTCTCCTTTCTTCTTTTTCTCTCTCCCTTTTCTGTTCTCTAAAAATCTTCGATGATCCCCTCTCTAAAAATCCTGTTTTTCCTTTTATACTGCAGGCTAGGGTTTCTAACTTAACGCCACTCGTGACTTGGCAACTCGCGAGCCAAGTAGCGAGTCAACTCGTGTGTCCCTCGGCCTTCTAAGGATTTGGCCCTCGCGACTTACCCAACTCGCGAGTAAGTCGCGCAGTAGGTCACGTGTGTCTCGGCTCTGGCTGCTCTGATGGTCTTCGCGAATTTCCCAACTCGTGAGTAAGTCGCGAAGCAAGTCACGTGTTCCTTTGTCCTTTTTCCTAAATTTTGTCCTTGTGAGTTAGCAAAGTCATGTGCAAGTCGCGACCCTAACTCGCGAGTTTTTTTGGATTGTGCTGGAAAGATGTCTTCACGCGGCGGCAATTAGCGAGCGGTGGTTCAATGCACAATTTAAGCTGCAATCACCCGAAGTTACCAACGGAACCTAAATAACCTGCACACTCAAGAAAACCATTAAAAACATCCTACAATCGCCTGAGAACGGGCAAAAGCACGGAGAAATGATGCTCCATTTCTGGCAAGAAATGGTGCTAACAGTGTTAAGCATGAGGAGATGATTCACCTATGAAGTGGTCTGACGAATTTGGTCAAACGACATCAACGATTTGTTGAGCTACATTGTTGACCGTTTGGAAGTAGGCAATTAACCTGATAGTAGGTCTAAGTGGTCGAACGCGCTTTACTTTATCCAGAGCACCCTTAATAGACTTTGTTGATTGTCAAGGTTTTCGGCCCATGAATGCTTATGGACTTGTGATGGATTTGGCTTCTTATGTAGGCTTGAATATTTTTGGGCTTGGGCTACTCTTGCTCATTACAGTTTGCCCTCAAACCTATTGCTATTAATCCGTGGGTTGATGGCAAGAGGTTTGCCCCGGTCATTCGACTGGACCGAATGTATCATGGGGCGTTGGATGGTCGCACGACTATGCATCATGTATAGTACTACTCTGTTGGAGAAATCTTCAGGGTGGACCTTGTCAAAATCTCCTTAACTTCGTTATTGTTGTTCGACCTTGTTGAGCGAGCTTAGTGTAGGAGATGAGTGGTGGATGTGTTGTCGGAGGTTGGTTATGTGGAAGTTAACCGTGGTCGAGCGACCATAGCGGTTAATTGCTAGACCCTTCGGTTGCCTTGACAGTTGGCATCTGGGCAATCATTGCCTTTTGTTGGGAAAGCATGAAGCGTCTCGGGTTGCGTACTGACGGTTATAGAGGGGTGTGCCCAATGGTGATGCGACACGTCAGCGGAAGGGGGTATATGTGTTTTCTCTCTTCTCTTTCCTTTCTTCACTTTTTAATTTAGTCTTTTTGTCTCCAAAGGTTTCCAAGTTTTTTCTCTCTCATTTCAACGATGAGGCAATTTGTACTCCTACATTTTTCAGGCAAATCTCAGGCGTTTTGCGGTGGTTTTTTGCCGTCTTTCCTTCATATAGGTCAGTCAAACAAACTTTTGTCTTGAAAAGTTTCCTTTTTAGTTTTCTAGGAATTTTTGGTTCTATGAAGTTCTTGATGTTCTTTCATTTCCATTCGAGTAAGAAATCATTCAGACTTACTTTTTGATTCGTGCTTAGGGAATAGGCTTCAAAAAAACTTGTTTGTGTTGACTTTTGACTTGTTATGCGGTCGTTCGACCAAGTAAGGAGGATACGATTAACGTAGGGTAACTCATTTAGTCTGTGGTCGTGCGACAAAGTTGTGTGAGTAGTGTTTCGCTTACCTAGTTAAGATGTTGGGTAAGTCATGTGATCTATTTTTGTTTAGCATTGTCACTAGGGTAGCAGTGTAGTCGAACGACCATGCATGGTTGAGAGGATTCGCTTTTAGGATAGGATAGTGTCGAGGTCGTATAGCTATGTATACCAGGAGTGACGCTTACAACCTGACAAAATAGTAGGTTTGTTATACGATCACATAGGCCTCGATATTGATTTGCCCTTACTGACTATTGCTATGGTCGAATCGTCATTGTAGTCTACTGTCGAACCAACTCTTAGCTTGCTCAAGGATTAACTGCTTGTATCCCATACTAACTGAGTCTCGTATTTGCCCTGTAGAAACATGTTGAGTCGAGGGAACGATAGTGGAGCTAGTACGTCGGGTCGCATGATATCAGAGAAGGTAGAGCCTTTGAGTAATGATTGGGGTAGTCGAGGAAAGACATGGAGGTCACCCCAGCTGATAGTCGAATGGAACCTGAAGTGGATGAGATCCCATGGTCTTTGTATGAAGCCCCAACAACGGCTGTGGTGGACCAAACCATTGAGGCTGAGGTCGAGTGACCGAGGGAGAGACGTGTCGAGCCACTAGGAGACTCACCACATGGCCCTAGTCCGCCCTTAGGTTTCTTGCTTACTGACCCTTCTAGTAAGCTTGTGGAGGACGACATGTCCCACATAAGGTTCTGTTTTGGGATACCAGCAAGGGTAGAGTTAAGGGTCCCTCTAAAGGAGGAGAGAGCAGACTGGAAGGTTCCTGATTGGACCTATTTTTACGAGTATCCCTTCATGAAGTTGGGTTTTAGACTTCCAGTCCCAACCTTGACATAAAGGGTGCTTGACTTCTTCGATATTGCTCCGTGCCAACTATACCCCCAAACCTAACTTCCTCGAGCAAAATCGGAACGAAACAAAAATACAAACAAAATGAAAGGAAAACAAAATAACAAATAACGGAAAACAAACAACTAGCTTAAACCACTTTTGTAGGTAACACGATGGCATTTAGCATGTGCCATAAGCCTTTAAACCCCTAGGTGGCTCTAGTGGACGAGTTATAGTCTCGTGAGGGTTTACCAGCTACGATACCCACAAATGTCCTAAGCTAACCACATACATAACTAAACATCAATATAAGTATATACACAAATGCAAAGGCATAAGAATAGAACAAAATCAGAAATCTAAAATGCTGCCAATAAGTCTAAAACACCCTATATCATACGGGATACTGACATACAATGCATTTATAATCGTGACACCTTCCATACTAATAGACCACTGATGTAATTCGCCTTGACTCTAGTCTAATAAGTTTTCACTCAGTGACACTCAGAACCTAAGCTATCACACTTTCAACTGCATACGATTGGAATTTATGAGCAAAGAATTTCAAAATGAGTTGTATGCATAAATAATTAGAAAGAATGCACAGATTAAACAAAGGACCTCATGAAAGATATCAAATGTTAAGAACGGAAAAATCAATATACGTACATGTTAAATATTACAATTAAGTTTCTTAAGGAGATCAACAGGTGTTTATATGGTTGTAATGGGGCTTAGGGTGATTGGCTCAAAAAGAACGAAAATCGGGTTCAACTCACTTGGAAACCTATTGAGAGACTTTATAAAATTTTCAATCCGTGCAATTTCTCTCACGACTACCAAATTTGCTCAACTTTTCTTCCCTTCCTCTTCTACACCTTTCTCCTTCAACCTCTTTTTCAACATTCTTCAATTTTTTTCTTTGTGTACTTCACTCATTTTTCTCATTTTAGCCAACTCTTTTCATATATATAAATTTTTTTTTAATGTTGGCTATTCTCTTTTTCTGCACATTTCTCACATCCTTTTCATCTTTTTAACTCCACTCCTCTTTCTCACTCAACACTTACACATTTTTCTTTTAATTGTCTCTAGTTTCCAAGCGTCAAAGGTAATGTTTTACAATTTCGGCTAGGATTTTTGGACATGTAGGTCATACAATAAAAGGCTTATATGTGAGTGTTTGGCCGCGAATGGGAGAGGGAGCACACAATTTAAGGACATGAAATAAAGCTATTTAGGAATTCACACACAATGCCTGGATCATATCTCCAAAATCTACTCAATTTGAACATTCAAAACATATATACAAGATTTTCATAATGCAGTTCATTAACATCCAATGCAAACCTATAGAGATCAATCTAATGATAATAAAACTCAAGTAAGTGTTTAAGAGTAGAAACAATAAAATTCCCTCAGAATAAATACGCATGAAGCTCAAAATCTCACTAAGGATAGTCTCCACTATTAATCAGGGCTACTAATTGGAAGTTTTCACATATTACAATGCAAAGACGTCAGACCTATATGTTTAGATGCAAAGACACTACTGGCATTATTCCAGACAACAACTTTGTACACTCAAATGACCTAAGTATTTATATATTATTACTCAATGATTTGTAAAGCATGCATATAATTTGCTATCCTAAAACAATAAAACAAAACACGAAAAATACAATAAAAGACTCAAAAACGGGTGTATGTGGCATTATTATGCCTAAGTCTTCCAAACGCAGTGCGTATGAGGAAAGTTTAGGTTTCCAGCCTATATACACCAACAAGACATAAAAGCACACAAAAACAAAAATACCCCCAAACCTAAGATAAACATTGTCCTCAATGTTTGAAATCCTAAATTCAAGGAAAAAACACAACAACAAAACATGACATAGAAATAAAAAAAAAATACAGAAAAACAGTCCTAATATCCACAACTAACAATCCTAATATCCACAACTATCACTTTATCCAACCTCACGCCCTCGTACTTCGTATTTTCAACACAAGGCACAACACTTCTAATAAGCTCATGAGCAAGGGTTACCAAATACTAAACTATAAGATTTAAACAATTGAAGAAAAAAAATTAAAAATAAAGAAAAAAAATATAATATACAGATTTTACCTCATCAGTTTACCGCACCATCCTAACCAAATAACTGGAAGAGAATAAAACTCTCCCAGCCCTTCATACCTCGAATGTGAAGGTATCTTGTTACGGCCCAAGTGCGGGTTCTGCTCAAAAGGCGGAGGCGGTTTGGGCTTCCCTTCTCCGAGGTTGATAGAAACGTATGTATCTTGGTGGCTTTCTTCTTTTGCAGTGGCACTGTAGACTAGACATAACTCAAGTGGCTTTGGAAAGGTAGATGTATCATCTTTATGTAACAAACTCTTTGTAACATCCCGGATTTTGGATAATTAATTTTGAATATGTGAAAATAAATTTTATGATTTCCAGGCAGATCAAATTGAACGGTCGAAAATGATGAATGAAAATTGAAAACTGAGGCAGTGAGTATCGCGACCTGGTCATCGCGACCACAGCTCGTGATGAAAAATGGTGATTTTTGGCAGTGAGCATCGCGACCAGTCATCGCGACCACAGATCGCGATGAACTGCTCGCGATGAAAAGATGAAATTCGGGCAGTGAGCATGGCGACCAAGGTACCGCGAGGTGTGCTCGCGATGAAGGCGGTGGAAAGGTTCCAGTGAGTACCGCGACCTGGTGGCGCGACCACAGGTCGCGACGACCGAAAAATATAAAAAAAAAAATTTGGCTTCTCGAAGAAGCCACAGAAAACAGAAAAAATAAAAGAGAGACCGAGAGAGAGAGGGAAAAAGAAAAGAAAAGAAGAAGAAGAAGAGGAAGAAGAGAAGGAGAAGAGGAAGAAAAGAAGAAGAAAAAGAAAAGAAGAAGAAGAGAAGGGAAAGAAAAAGAAAAGAAAGAAAGAAAAGAGAAAGAGAAAGGAAAGAGGAGGGAAAAAGGAAAATCCAGAAGGAAAAAGGAGTAGAAGCAGAAAAACGGTATCCAAGTTGGTGTACACACGTTTCTGAAACTTAGTTTTGATAAATGTTTTTATTGTTATGGATTTCAGATATATTCGTATGGATTTGTTTATATTATATTATATATATATATATATATATATATATATATATATATATATTCGTATGGATTTGTTTATGTTTTTGCATATTGTTGGAAAATATTTTGCTCTTATGGATATTTCTTTCAAAACCTGGTTTATAATTTTTGTTTTATGGATTTTGACTGAAATTGATATTCGTTGATTTCCATATTTTGAACGGCCCTGATATATGTATAGGGATATAGGGATATAGGAAATTGACATGTCAATTGGGTGAATTTATGGCAGTACTGCACCGTGATGTATGATTGTCTCTGATTATGGATTATACGGATACCATTTCCTCGTGAAATGGGAAACCGACTGTTTACCACGGATACCATTTCCTCGTGAAATGGGAAACCGACTGTGAGAATACCCGGATACCATTTCCTAGTGAAATGGGAAACCGACTGTTTATATAGGGATACCATTTCATATGAGATGGGAAACCCGACTGTAAAACCCGTAATCCAATCATGTACACCCTGCTATGTGTATCACGGGCCAAATTGAGAATTTATGATTAGGAAATGTTATGGAAAACAAAGAAATGATATGAAACTGAATTCCAGAAAGTTTTGAAATACTGTCTGTTTACTTAGTTTCAGTAATTGTAAAATGTTTGTTATAGATATTTCTATTTCTAAAAGTACTGGTTTTAAGTTTTATTGTCTATATACACTTTTAAATTTCTGAATTTACATATACTGTTTTATATTATATTACCATTTATTTTAGTGTACACCCATTAGGCAGCTTTGCTTAGCGCGTTAGTTTTGTTTCTAACGCGTAGGTAATAAAGATACCGAGGACGGAAAAGACTGAAGATGTAACACCCCCTGACCCGACCCGACTGGATCGACCCAGGGAGCACTACCGGGTTTTCAAAACTTTCTAAATTCACTTTATATATTACAAACCATTGAAAATCGTATCAATTACTAATTTAAAATATGTTTCTAGTGAGCCCATCAAATCATTATTTTTAAAAATTTCGGCAGAGTTTCCTCTATTTTTCGAATTTCCCAAAAACCTGTTTTCAATAAAACAAATATAATACAATGTACTTTCAACACTTCTATATCCACATTTTCCAAATCACTGCGCACTCTGCCGATTAGTGCGACTTCCAATCATTTTTCAAACAAAACATATATAATTGGAATTTACAAACATTTGCAAAGAATATAAATCATAAAACACATATTACAAAACATATAAATACATGACACATTACAGATTTCTGTATATGCATGCTTCACTAAATACAATATACAAATAATATTCAATTGTAACTACTCAAAAGAAACTGTGACTCTGGACCTTCAATCTGCTCTTACTTCTTCTCTATCCTTTATTTCTCCCGGTGTCTCTGATACCTGCGAGCGATTAAATCCAACGCGCTAAGCAATAATGCCTAGTGGGTGTACACTTAACTCAAGTATCAAAATCAAATATCATTGCATAATAAAAACATTTCAATTTTGAACTTCCTTACTGAAAGATATCATATATAAACAGTTTAATAAAAGCATCTAAATAAAATCAGTAAAGCATACAAAATTTCAGTTTTCAATTCTTTTATTCAATTCTTTTATAATCATTTTATTCATTCTGTAACATTTTCCTTATCTAAATATTTTATTCACTTTCATTCTCTATTCTGGCCGTAAACTCATCATACATTTCTATTTCTGTAACATCAGTGTAACGTTCACCTCCGGGATTCGCCTAAACTGGACTAAGCCAGGTTTGCCCCGCGAGATGTCACTGTCAGTAATACCAGTACAATATCTATCTCCGGGATTCGCCTAAACTGGATTATACCAGGTTTGCCCCGCGAGATATAACAGTCAGAGATACAGTGCACTAGCTGTCTCCGGGATTCGCCTAAACTGGACTCAGCCAGGTTTGCCCCGTGAGATGCAGCAATCATCACTATCAGTACAATGGCTATCTCCGGGATTCGCCTAAACTGGACTTACCAGGTTTGCCCCGCGAGATGCAACAATCATAGATACAGTGAAATGGCTATCTCCGGGATTCGCCTAAACTGGACCAAGCCAGGTTTGCCCCGCGAGATGTAACAGTGATGGATACAGTGCAATGGCTGTCTCCGGGATTCGCCTAAACTGGACCTTGCCAGGTTTGCCCCGCGAGATGCAGCAGGCATTACTATCAGTACAATGGCTATCTCCGGGATTCGCCTAAACTGGACCTTGCCAGGTTTGCCCCGTGAGATGCAACAGTCATAAATACAGTGAAATGGCTATCTCCGGGATTCGCCTAAACTGGACTTGCCAGGTTTGCCCCGCGAGATGCAACAGTCATCCATTCGTTATTTTCTTTTTCCATTTAAGCATCAGTTTCACAATTCAAATTAAAAAACAAAAATCCACCGTTTCAAACAATATTAGTAATATATAATTCATACATTTCATAGCAAATCTTTCCGTTTCTTTCGAAATCAACAATTATATTCTCAAACAATTTATTTTTAAACTAATCGTTGTAAATCAAAAATCGATGTAATCAGCATATTCAGAATATTCAAATCAAAAATACATATAAACAAATATTCATCAAAATATTCAAATAAACTTAGATTCAACTCAAAAACACAAAAGGCTTTTCGAAAAGAAGTGTACACCAACCTGGATTTCTGTTTCTCACACAGTTTTTCTTCTAGATTTCCTTTTCCCTTTCTCTTTTCTTTTTCTCTTTTCTTTTTCCTTTTCTTTCTCCTTCCTTTCTTCTTCTTTTCTTTTCTTTTCTCTTCTTTCTCTTCTTCTTCTTCTTCTTCTTCTTTTCTTTTCTTTCTTGGTCTCTCTCGGTCTCTCTTCTCTCTATTTTCTCCTCTCTTTCTCCTTTCTAGGGCTTTCTGCGACGAATTATTTTTTTATAAAATTTTGGGCGTCGCGACCATTGTCGCGACCTGTGGTCGCGTTGCTCTCTGGAGCAACTCCACCGCCTTCATCGCGATCACTCATCGCGGTACCCTGGTCGCGCTAATGGTCGTGATGCTCACTGCCAAGATTTTCACTTTTTCATCGCGATCTGTGGTCGCGGTGCTCACTGCCAAGAATCAACATTCTTCATCGCGAGCAGCTCATCGCGATCTGTGGTCGCAATGGCCAGGTCGCGATGCTCACTGTCTCAGTTTTTCACTCTCTCTTCGTGCATCGTTTTCGACCGTTCAATTTGGTCCACTTGGAAACAATAAAATAAACATACTTTTAATTACATTTACACCCCTCAATTCACAAACTTTATTTTTACATATTCAAAATTAATTACTCGAAATTTGGGATGTCACAGAAGAGATACCAGCTGCAGAGGAGAGTTCAGAGTCACAGCATCTATTGGGGTAGTTAATTATATAAATATTTCTGTATAATGTAATTAGATATGCATGCATATACAGAGGGTTTTGTAAGGATGTTTTATGACAATGTGCTGTAATTATTTTATGTTATACTTTCTGTTTTGCATTTTTCAAAGGATTTATTATTAATGAATTGTTTTATAAACTGTTTGAAAGTCGCACTAAACGGCAGAGTGCACATTTGTATGAAAGGAGATTTGAAGTGTTATTATGAAATGTATGTTATTTGAGTTTTATTTGAAAACAGGTTTTGGGAAATCAGAAAAACAGAGGAAACTCTACCGAAATTTTTGTAAAAAGTTTATTTATTGGGCTCACTCGCAAAGATTTTTAAATTAGAAATTATATGGTTTCCAGTTTATAAACAGAAATAAGAAAGTTTTGAAAACCTGGTAGCACTTCCTGGGTCGATCCAGCCTGGTCGGGTCAGGGGGTGTTACACTCTTGCTCCCTTCCATCTCTACTTGATCAACCCAAATCTGCTGCTCAATTTGCTCTTCGATTTCGACGGCCGTTTCATTGCATTGCACCATAAGATATGGTTTATGCTCTTGCCGTTAGATCTCTGTAGCTAATTGGTTGCTTTGAATCACCAAGCTTTGAGCATTTGCTTGAGTCTGACAGTCAGTACTAACATGCATCCCTCCACATAAATAACATCTCAACGGTGCTCCATAGTCTATTGTCGGGTAGGGGTTGTTCTATTGAAAGTATAGATAGTTCTCATACTGTTGTTCCTCAGAACGACTCTCAGCAAATGGATTGCCCACCTGACAATCAGTACTCATATGCGGCCCCCCCACATAAGAAACAGCCCAAAGGTGTTTTGTAGTCTCTATTCGCCACTTCCTCGGTAAGCTCATCCGCTTCATACCAAGAATACATATCCTGTATAGAAAATGAAAATCAAAATTAATAAAAAATAAAAATAAAATATATACAAATCCAAATTAGCTATAGACCTAATCGGTATTAATATCAACACAACTAAAATATCCCCGGCAACGATGCCAAAAACTTGTTACGCATTTTTGTACCCGTAAGTATACGGGGTCGACACAAGTAGTACAATGATGAGTAAATTATCGTCTCCACAGGGATATTTAGGCGTTGAATACTAAAATTAATTAAGTGTACCTCTATTTGGATAATCGGAAGGTTTGGAAGAGGCAAATAAAAGATAGAAATATAATTACATAAAAATAAAGCAAACAACCTATATGAGAGATGAGCTAGGGTATTTGAATTCACCTAATCTATCCAATTGAATTTCATGAAAGCACATTGTTGTAGTTTAATTATTCATGTTGATGATCGTGTTTATCTAAATTATCCAAAGTCCCCTCTCGAGGTAAATCGGACCTATTACCACATACACTAATATCCTATCTCTCGATGGTATATCCAAGTGCATGAAAATGCATTAGTCACAATAAACACCCTATATGATCACACAAGCAAATTAGTATATCTCTTTCTAATTCTACTTGTTGTGGATATTACATCAAGCACGTTGTGGGCGTCTCCTCTCGGTACATAACACACAACCAATTTATCATCTAAATGTAGGCCTTCACATTCAAAAGCATTAAGCACAATAACACCACTCAACAACATAATAATCAACAACAACAAATTAAACAATCAATTCATTTAATCTTCATAGAATAAGATCCAACAAAACCCTAACTTACAAGTTTAGTTCATAATCAAAGATTCACAACTAAACATGTTTTCTAATTAATAAAAAGAGTTACAAGCAAGAAAATAAAGAATGAAATGGATAGAAAAACTCTAGGTGTGATGAACTTTCGTCCTCCTCCTCTTGTGAATTTGTCTAGCTTTCACTTTCTCCAAATCCAAACTTGATGGTGAGATTTTGGCTCAAGGATTGAATCCAAACCCTATTGTTTCCAAGATGATCTTCTTCTCCCCTCTATGCCTCTTCTCTTCTCTCTTGGTCCTCTCCTTAGAGCCCTAGCCGAACTCCCTCTCTTTAGAGCCCTCTTTCTACTTATAGGAATTGGAAATAAGGTTTATTGCATCGCCAGCACAACCGTGGGTCGCTACCACTGGTCACGACGCTGTGGTCGCGGTGCTCACTGCCAAAAAATTGAAGTTTCATCGCGACCAACAGTCGCGGTACTCACTGGTCCAAATTTCAAGATTGCGCACTGTTACGAAAATGACCATAACTTCCTTTAGAAAACTCCAAATCAAGAACTGTAAAATGTATTAGAAAGTAGACATCTATATATTTTCATACATATAAAGCTCGAAACCCAGTTCATCCTCTAGAATTTATGGCAGCCTCCGAAACATGACTCACGACTTAACTCAATATATGAAAGTCGTGAGTCTGCGTACTATTACAAAAATGAGCATAACTTCTTCTAGAAAGCTCAGAATCACAAACCGTAAAATTTTTCAGAAAGTAGACATCGTGAAATTTCCAGAAATATAAGGCTCCCAACCCATTTCATCTTGTAGAATTTATGGCAGCCTCCAAAAGATGACAGTTGTGCACTCCCAAATCTTCAATTTAATCCACCAAGGCTCTTTAATTGCGCACAAAACCTTATTACCTGCACACTAGATAAAAACATTAAAAACAACCGATAATTACCCGAGAAGGGAACACAAGTAGGTGAATAAAGGTACTAGTGAAGGTCCATTTTTGATCAAGAAATGGAACCAACACCAACTCATGCCCAACGTATAGAGGATGCTGTTATCTTTAGAGTTGTTCTGTAAGCTGGAGTCGATCGACTTCGAGCTCCAAGACCTACTCTACACCTACTCTCTGAGGGAGCACTACTCTAATAAAGGTCGGTATTCCTTCGCTCTCAGGAGGAACCGAGGGCACCTGATTACTTTATTTACTACCAATGATAGAAATTGGAAGGATAAGTATTTTTTTGCTCGAGGCTTCCTGGTCGAGTGACCTTTAGATGGTTCATCTTTGCGTTCGACATGGTCTAAAGCTGGTAGGTCGAGTCTTTTAGTCTCTTGTTGTTCGATTTTCTGAGATTCCTCAATACTTACAAATTTCATTTGTGGCAGGTGGCAATATCAGTCGAGCTTAGGTAGGCGGTTGCCCAATGAGTGTGCAGATACTAACAAGGTGTTGTCATTCGACGCCAAGGATAGGAGTTGGAAGACTATGTTGGTCGAAGAGAAGCTAAGATCGAGTCGACTGTGGACCTTCTTAGAGTTCAACCAGTCAGATAAACCTTATCCACTAGTAAAACATTTAGTGGAGTTTGTCAGGTTGAGAAAGAGCGTTGGGCTCATTTTTGGGTCATTCGACTCATCACTACTGTCACTGACGCCGAGCACAATTTCGCAGAGGATTTGATGGCGGGGTCGCTCGGTCTTCCAGACACTGATAAAGCCTTAAGAAGGCTAAAGGAAAGGAAGAAGAAGGCTGTGGCAAAAAGGGCTAACCTAACGGTGGTTGATGTAGAAAAGATTAAGACTCCTCCATCGCCTCCCGCTAATGGTCGAGCCAAATCTAGTGTCAAGTTACCCTCTATGGGTAAAAAGAGATATAGAAAAGACTCTATAAATGAGGGAGAGCTGTTGGTCGCCCTCTTTTTCCCTGCTGATGCCTCAGCCTACTCCAACTTTGGGGCTATTCTTCCCAAGGTCGAACAACTGCTCTTCCCTAAGGATGCCGCTCGACTGAAGGATATAGGGTCGAACAATGCGGTCGACTAGTGTATAAGCCACCAATTCCAGGTAACTTGTCGTTATACCTATTCTTTTTATAATGGAGCTCACCAATGTTTGTCTAAGTTTGTTGGTTTCTTTTATAGGCGTTTCAAAGCTAAATTTTTGTGTGGAAGGAGCTCGTGCTTGCCCAGGAGATGATGAGAGTTCAAGTTGAGCAACAACTTCCTTAAGGCTGAAGTGGACAAGGTGATGAAGGCCAATAAGGAGGTTAAGATGACTGATCATGAGGCTTCGGCTAGGGCGACTGAGTATATGCTGGAAAGCGGGGAGTTGAAAGCTAAGGTCGAGCGACTGCAAGCGAAGCTGGCTGCGAAGAAAGCTGTGCATGAGCAGGCGGACGACTTTGTATGCAATGCTATAATCAAAGCTCGCCATGACTTGATGATCCAGTTCAAGGGGGGTAGAGTGGACTAGTTGAAACCCGACAGTGGATAGTGGATTATAAGGAGCTGGTGGGGGAGGTCGATGTCGAGGAGATTGCCCCTATCGAGTCTGAACCGCAGGAGAAGCCGACTATAAAGGTAGATGATAGTGCTAATGAGGTCGTACGACCAGGTGCTCCACCTACTGATCATGGTGTCGTCCTAGGGTTGACTGCTCCAAAATCTATCCAGTCTCAAGCCGAGGAAGGAAAGAAGGAGGAAGAAGAAAAGAAGAAAGAAGAAGAAGAGAAGAATGACGAAGTTGCCCCGTAAAGGCTGTAGTGTCGAACTGCCCTTTTTATTTTTTTTATTTTTATGTTAACTACTTTGTTTTTTTGCCCATAGAGGGCTTTTTGAATGTTTGACTTTTTTGCCCAATGAGGGCTATTTTAATACTTGTTGTTTTTTCTGTTGACTTTTTTGTTTTTTGCAAGCATGTGGATAGGTCGTTCGACCATAGGTAGGCTGAGCGACTTGGTACCTGATACTGGTTGAGATCTTTCCTTTGTATTTTACTTGATGTAAAGATCGAACAACTTGAAATAAAATGGAAATGCTTCAGGGTCGGTCGTCAGACTGAGGAAATGCTTTTAATGAGCTAATAAGTCGAGCGATCGGTCATAAGATGGCCAATTCGAAGGTTGTCTATTGATTTCATGTGACATATCATGGTGGTTGCTAAGGTTGTGATGTTTGTAGGTTATATCGAGCGACACACAATGTAAATTGTTTTGCAAGTTATGTTTGATAATATTTATAGATTGTTTTGATGTGTTTAGATTATGAAAGTTTATTGATTTATAAAGATATATATATAGCTACCTTAATATGGTATATTGTGTAATGTGGACATTTTAATGTTTTAATCTATATTTGATGTTATTGGATTTCATGTGGAATAAGTTATAAAGTAGCTTGATAATTTGAAGGAAAAAAGATGAATTGAGATCGATCCGATCGAATATGTGAAAAATATATATGATATGTTATATTGAAACTTAAAATGGTCCTAGTAAACTTGAACATTGGTAGGTGGGAATTGGAGATTGGCATGCCAATAAGGTAATTATTGCAGTACTGCCCCGGAAATACCATTGTGATGATTCCTATTCTATGGATTTTGAGAAGGCACCGAGTGTCCGGTCCTAAAATTCGAAAATATATGTAAAACAATTCGGCAGGGAGGCACCGAGTGTCCGATGTCGAACAACCTATATTCCAATCCATGGTATCATGTTAATGTTTACTAAGGGCATGAATTAAAAGAATATATATACATATACATATACATATATATATATATATATATATATATATATATATATATATATAATGAAATTATGGATGAGAACATTTGTGAAATTATGAGAAAGCACATTTGTGTAATTATATATGGAAAATGCATGGAAATGTATACTGCGTGTTTATTACTTTGCTTGGTTATAATAAAGTAATATATTTTGGTACATATAGTGATACTTGATTTACTGCAAACTTTATCGTTTACAAATTTTATTATATGATATTTATAATTCAAATTAGTGTACACCCACTAAGCAAATGCGCTTAGCGCGTTAAATTTATCACGTGTAGGTAGTAAAGCTTCCGGGATAGATAAAGACTGAAGAGGCGAACCTCTGTAGGAAAAAGAACCGAGTCACATTGATCGGTCATTTATTTTCATATATTTACGACCCTTAAACCGTATCTTTTAATTGTATTCTTGAGTATTTTTGGTGTTTTTGACGTGTTTTCTTTGAGTGTGCAGGTTTAGGGACCTAAGTGATGATTTTATATATTTTCAATTGTAATATTTGACATGTATATACACGAATTTTTCTGTTCTTAGCATTTGATATCTTTCATGAGATCCTTTGTTAAATTTGTACGTTCTTTCTAATTATTGATGCATACGACACATTTTGAAATTATTTGCTTATAAATTCCAGTCGTATGCGGTTGAAAGTGTGATTGCCTAGGTTCTGAGTGCTATTGAGTGAAAACTTGTGAGACTAGAGTCAAGGCGAATTATATCAGCGGTTTATTGATATGGAAGGTGTCACGATTATAAATGCGTTGCATGTCAGTGTCCTGTATGATATATGGTGTATTAGACTTATTGACAGCATTTTGGATTTCTGATTTTGTGCTATTCTTATACCTTTGCATTTGTGTATATATTTAATTTGTGTTGAGCTATGTATGTGGTTAGTTTAGGACGTTTGTGGGTATCGTAGCTGGTAAACCCTCACGAGACTATAACTCGTCCACTAGGGCCACCTAGGGATTTAAAGGCTTGTGGCACGTACTAAGTGTCATCGTTGCATCCTACGAAAATTGATATAGCTTAGTTCGTTTTTGATTTTAGTTTTAGTAATTTTTGTTTTTATTTTTAATCGTGGTGTGTTTTGATTTGCTTGAGGACAAGCAAAAGATAAGTTTGGGGGTATTTGATCGGTTATTTATTTTCATATATTTACGACCCTTAAATCGTATCTTTTAATTGTATTCTTGAGTATTTTTGGTGCTTTTGACGTGTTTTCCTTGAGTGTGCAGGTTTAGGGACCTAAGTGATGATTTTATATATTTTTGGGGAAAATGTGTAATTTCAGTAACATTGTGGAAGGGCATCTATGAAAGAATAGCAAATTTCTGGGGTAAAAATGCAATTTCAGAAAGTTCCTCCAGCCATTAGTGAAACGGTGCGTTTTGCACCTAAGGATTTGGGTCTTAAGTTGAACGACGCCGTTTTGGACCAAAGCATTGGTCCAAAACGACGCCGTTTTGGTTAAGAAATAAAACAAAAAAAAATGAAATGAATGAAAACCAGTTTCGCCATGCACAGCGCGACCAGCTCCGTCGCGCCCTCCCTCGCGTTGAAGACGAACCCGTGCCCAACCAGTGAGTAGCGCGAGCTCGACCGCGACCAGCCCCTCCTAGCGGTGCAGAAGAAGAAGTGACCAGTGGGCAAGGCGAGGACCGAGCGCGACCTGTGCTCGCGTGGGGAGCTCGCGGTGCAGAAACTTCGTGCAAACTAGTGAACGTGGCGAGGAAGACCACGACCTGTGCTCCTCGCGGTGCAGCTCGCGTTCCAGCCTCTTCAAGCAGCGCAGTGAAGGCCGCGACCACAGGTCGCGGTGAAGAAAAAAACGCAGCCCTAAGGGCTGTCTATAAAAAGAAAAATACAGCAGCTGGGTGAGGGAGAGAGCTCGTGGCAGTCAGTTCCAGCAGCCTTCAAGCTGCTCCAAGAGTGATCTCCACCCTCCTTGCTCCTCCCAAACACATCCCAAGCATCACAAATCATCACAACATCTCTAGATCGTGAGTGCTCATCGAAGAAGACGAAGATCGAAAGCGGAGAAGTTCAAGCCGGACCAAAGCGGAACTTCGAGTCTTGAGAGCTTCGATGGGTTGTATTTCATCTCATTTATCTTCCTTGATTGTTCATTTATGATTTTGAGTTGTTAGAACTATTGTTAGGTGATTTTCGGAACCGTGAACGGATTTGGAATTTATTGTTTATGAATATATTTTATGTGATTTATCTTATGATATTATGTGCTTAATAATAATCAATATGTTTTCCATTTCCGCGATTGGAACCGTGTGACCACATCGCATTATCCTCCATTGAATCCGTCTCGTTTTATATTAATTGTTTTAGTTAATTTAATTTAGTTTAATTAATTGTAAACCATGTTTATGAGCTAAACTTGTAAGTTGGGGTTTTGATGGATCTTATTCTATGATGATTGAATGAATTGATTGTTTAATTTTGTTGCGGTTGAATATTATTTTGTTGAGTGGTTTTATTGTGATTAATGCTTTGAATGTGAAGGCCTACATTTAAATGATAAATTGGTGGTGTGTTATGTACCGAGAGGAGACGCCCACCACGTGCTCGATATAATGTCCACCACAAGTAGAATTGGATAGAGATATACTAATTTGCTTGTGTGATCACATAGGGTGTTTATAGTGACTAATGCATTTCCATGCACTTGGATATACCATCGAGAGATAGGATATTAGTGTATGCGGAATAGGTCCGATTTACCTCGAGAGGGGACTTTGGATAAATTAGATGAACACGGTCATCATCATGCATAGTTAAACCTCAACAATGTGCTCTCATGAAATTCAATCGGATGGATTAGGTGAATTCAAATACCCTAACTAATCTCTCATATTGGTTACTTGCTTTATTTTCATGTCTTTATATTTTTATCATTTAATATCTTTCGATTATTCAAATAGAAATAGGCTTGGTTAATTTTAGTACTCAACGCCTAAATATTCCTGTGGAGACGATAATTTACTCATCATTTTATTACTTGTGCCGACCCCGTATACTTGCGGGTACAAAAAGTCGTGTCACATATCTATCCTAAATTTTTGGGTAGTTCTTATTTACCTTATACTTATGTATTTATTTAAGAATACATGTACAAAAAGTGTTTTAAATATTTGTAATGGTTAAGTCATGTAAATATCGACTAATAGTTTCTATTGTATAAAAATATGTAATTTTGTTATTTTTGTAATGTTATTTATTTGTTTTGGTGAAATGATATGGAAAGTCGTACCAAAAATGGAAGGGTGCGCATGGTGGTTGAATAAATTTTGAAGTGTGGAAATTGTGAAAGATTTGTTATTTTCTTGTAATAGGATAGGAAAATCCGAAACTCAGGAGAAACTTTGACCATTTTCAAAATATAAATACATTAAAGTTTTTATTTCTTTTAATGGGTTTCGTTTGTTTTTTTTTTTTTTTTTACAAACCTAAAATTGTTTTTGTATATAAATGAATACAAACAATTGATATAAAGTAGCACTCCTTAATTCGATCCTAGTGGCTCGGGTAAAGGGGTGTTACAACTCCCATGCGGACGCTCTAGCGAACCTTGGGTCAGCACTTGACACGACTTCAAAAAGGTCAATCTCAATGGTATTCGTCTAATGGCCAGCCGTTTAGAAACAAGTACCTAAGGAAGTCGCTCCCCTCATAGTCGAACCGACATGGATGACCCTCATATTCGACTACCTTGACAATGGCACATTGTCGTCCAACCGATACGAGGCCTAAAGAATCAAAGTTAAAGCTGCACAATACTCCATCATCGACAGACGACTCTATAAGAAGTTATAATCCGGCCCATATCTCCGTTGCACTGACTCAACCGAGGCTCGACGTGTACAGAAGGACCTACATGACGGCGATTGTGGAAACCACTCGGCTGGTAGAAGCCTCGCCAACAAATCACTCACGGCCGGATACTATTGGCCGACCATGAGGTGGGACTCCCACGACTACGTCAAGAGATGCAACTCCTGTCAACGATTAGCCCAAGTGTCGCACCTACCACTGGAGCAGTTGCATCCTATCACCTCACCATGGCCATTCATGAAGTGGGGAATGGATATAACGAGAAAAATGCCAGTCGCGACAAGAGGGAAAGTCTACATGCTCGCCGTGACGGATTACTTCACCAAGTGGGTCGAAGCAAACTCCTACCAGAAAATCAAAGACTCTGAATTTAAGAGCTTCATTTGGAAGAACGTGATATGCCGCTACGGTATACTTAAAGAGATAGTCATGGACAACGGCTCGCAATTTATTCCGCACGACATCCAAAGCTTCTACGACAAGTGGAAGATCAAGCTTAGTTATTCGAGCCCCAGATACCGTCAAGCGAACGGTCAAGCCGAGTCAACGAACAAGACCATTATCTCTACATTGAAAAAGACACTTGACCAATGCGAAGGTAAATGGGCGAACAAACTTCCTAGAGTTCTGTGGTCTTACCGTACTACTGCCAGAACCTCAACAGGCGAAACTCTTTTCTCTTTAGCCTATGGGGTAGAGGCGGTGATTCCAATCGAAGTAGACTTCCCCTCATACCGGTTCAACCATGCTAACGAAGTACAAAACAACCATGAGATGAACATGTCGCTCGATGCCATCGACTAAAAGAGGGACAAAGCAGCACTTCAACTCGCGATCGGCCAACAAAAGGTCGCTCGACACTACAACAAAAACCTCTGCATCAAGACCTTCAAGGTTGAAGATTGGGTCCTATGCTGAGTCTTCCAAGGAATGAGGGAACTAGGAGCTGGCAAACTCGAGCCTACTTGGGAAGGACCATATAAAATTACCAAGGTAGCAGGACAAAGGGCGTACAAACTTCGTTGTGCCGACGACAGAGAAATAGGCAACAGTTGGAATGCACTCCACCTAAAACTGTATCATTTCTAAGACTCTTGCTTTTCAATTAGTTTTCATTATTACCGTTATTTTATCAATAATCTCAACTAACTTAAGCACCCTTTCACCAACGGCCAACTCTACCAATGTTTATGCAGGTTGATGTCGCACGACCATCCCGCACTCAAGGAACACGTCACACATCAACCTGCTTTCATCACCTAGTCACATGATGTAACACCCCTTGACCCGACCCATCTGGATCGACCCAAGGAGCGCTACCGGTTTTTAAAACCTTTCTTAATTCTATTTATACTTTGAAAACCAAATAATTTATAATTTAAAATCCTTTTTAGTGAGCCCACCAAATCCATTTTAAAAATTTAGACAGAGTTCTCTCTATTTTTCTGATGTTCTAAAACCTGTTTCCAACAAAAGTTCAAACAGTATATATTTTCCACACTTCCAAATCAAACTTTCAAATAATTGCGCACCCTGCTGTATAGTGCGACTTTCCAAACATTTTCAACTAAAACATATATAATCAATATTTACAAACTTTTGAAAACAAAAACTATTAAACAACTATTTACAAAACATATATAAATATCGAATTTACAGACTTCTGTATATGCATGCTTAACTGAATATAATATACAAAATTGTATAGCTACCCAATAAGTATGGTGACTCTGAATTTTTCAATCTGCAGCTACCTCCTCTCTACTCTTTTTCTCCTTCGGTATTCCTGTTACCTACGCGTGATGAAATCAATGCGGTAAGTATACAGCTTAGTGGGTGTATACTAAACTCATTTATCAAAACTTAAAATAAATTTCATAATAAAAATATCACAATACTAACGTATAAAAACATATCATTATTCAATACAATTACAGAAATGAATCATATAAAATCAATTTAATAAAGCAACTAAATTAAATTAAATATTCATACGAATTTAAGTTCTCTATTCTTTTATAATTCTTTCTCAATCCTGGCCATTTGGTATACTCAACATAATTCAGGACTGGAATATGGGTCTTTCGACCTCAGTGGCTGTCTGTCAAATATAACTCCCAACCCTAGGACCGGCACTTGGGGCCTGTACAATCCATGGGTGGTACATATAACTCCCTACCCTAGGACCGAGTGTTCGGTATCCTAGAGAGGTACATAACTCCCTATCCCAGGACAAATCCTTTGGAAGGTACATACTCCCTACCCCATGACGAATCCTTAGGGAGGTGCATAATAATTACGATCAATAGCAATATCGGTGCAGTACTGCTGAAATAACCCAGCTGATATACCAACCTCCTATATCCGTTTTCTATATCCAAGTATCCTAGGGCCGTTTCAATACAACTTTTTCTAAGTTTCATATCAACTCATTATATTATTTTTCAAAATAATCAACAGTAATTCACAAATCAAAATTAAATTCAAGAATCAAAATTTTCAAACGATCAAAGAATAAAATTTTCAAATAATGATCGTAATTCAAACAATATTTTCAACATTCGAAAATCGTATTAAGTCAAAATCCATCAATATTCACAAAAATCTCATATTCAAATCAAAACAGATTCAAAAAGGAGTGTACACCAATCTGGATACCGTTTTTTTTCCGACTATTTCTTTTTTAGATTTCTTTTTCCCTTTTCCTTTTCTCTTTTTCCTCCTCTTTTTCTTTTCCTTTCTTCTTCTTCTTTTTCCTCTTCTCTTCTTCTTCTCTTCTTCTTCTTCTTCTCTTCTTCTTCTTCTTCTTCTTTTTCTTTCTCTCTCCTCCTTTCTCTCTCTTCTCCTGTTCTCTCTCTTTCTCTTTTCTATTTTTCTGGATTGCTTATTCGTGAAGCTTCCACTGTTCCTCACTGGAGTAATTTCACCGCTTTTATCGCGATCAACCATCGCGGTGCCTGGTCGCGATGTTAGTCGCGTTGCTCACTGCCCAAAATCAGCATTTTCACCGCGAGCTGCTCAGCACGATCTCTGGTCGCGGTGACTGGTCGCGGTACTCACTGCCTAAAATCACCATTTTCACCGCGAGCTACTCATCGCGATCCCTGGTCATAGTGACTGGTCGCGGTACTCACTGCCAACATTTTTCCTTTTCTTTCATGCATTCTTTCTGGACCGCTCCACCTGGTCCACCTTTAATTATATTTAATTACATTTTCCACCCCTCAAATCATAAATATCATATTTACATACTCAAAATTAATTCGACCATACTGTTCATATTTATTTGAAATTAGGGATGTTACACATGACCATACTCACAATCAAGGTGCAGGTCTAGACACTTCTGCCTCAATCGACAAGTTGACTTACTATCAAGGTCCTATAGGTCGTACGACCTAACACTTTCATAATTCAAGTGTGAAACAGAATGATCCACACTTAAACTGGGGGGCAACAATACTGATAAATATCTAACCATTCGACACCGATGAATGTCGGGTCGTTTGACATCTTCTACAAATTTGTCACTTAATTCTTAAGAGTTCAAAAATCATTCCTTATGTCGCTTGACGATGAGCCTGGTTCATGAAATTCCTTACTACCAAACTCAGTTCACGTCGCAGCAAACAAAAAAAAAAAAAATATATATATATATAAATCAATAAACTTTCATTATTTAAACACATCAAAATAATCTACAATTATTTTCAAACATAGTTCTCAAAACAATTTGCCCAAAAATATAAGATTTCAAGAGTTCACATCTACTAGTATTATACTAGAAAATGGAAGTTTTCATGAATCAACAACTTCCATCATTTAAAAATTCACATATTATTCACATATAGTATTTAAGCATAGTTTTCAAAACAATTTACCCTAAAACATAAGATTTCAAAAATTCAATTATACTAATGTCCTACTAGAAAATGGAAGTTTTCAAATTAAGTGTACACCAATCTTTCTAGTGCTTGATTTCACCTCTTCAAGCCTCTAATTGCACCTTTAAACCCTCTCCTTCTCTTTTCCTTGAAATTCCTTATCTAGGGTTTCTTTTGGTTCTACAAAAATATAAGGTTCATCAATAAAATAAAATCTAACAATTCTAATGCATAATTACTAGTTCTAGCATGTCTAAAGTGTAGTTCTAACATTCAAAACTCAATTTCCTACTTACTTGAATTTCTTAGCAATCCACTCACTTGAAATTCTTCAATTTCTTCTTGATCTAAGGCTTGGAACGTGATGGATATCACTCTAATTGAAGCTTGAAATTTTTATATAGCATGAGAAGGGAAGATTAAGGTATTTTTAGTGAAAGAAATGAAGAAAAATTGAGAGAGAAATGGGGGAGAAAAACTCATGGCCAAGAAAGAAGAAGAAATGCAGAATTTTGTTCACTGTTCACTTTATAAAGCCATATTTTTATTTCCTATTTTGCCTCTCAGTAATTTCCTAAATGCCCAATATGTCCTTAGTTCATTAATTGACTTTTGATTGGTTTCACTTTCATGGTGGCTTGATTCCATTGGATGATTTCTAATCACATGGGTCATCAAATTCTTCTTCATTCTTTGTCTCTCAAATGTATTTTTCCACCAATTTAAATCCTCTCATTCATTTCTAAATTAATTCCTCTCTAGAAAATGTTTCCAAAAATATTATTCCCTTGAAACTTCACAAAATAAATCTCACAATATAATAAATTTTTCTAACTTTATTCTTCTCCATTGTACTACATGCATTACTTACCTCACTTTTGCATGCTTAATAATAAATAAAGAATATTTATCATATTTAAGAAAAACTAGGGGTGTTATAGGAGTTCTCTGACTTTGGTACTTGTTGGATAACAAACGATTGGAATGAGGCTTGAAGTTGCTTCACAAGTGTGAGATAGGACAACAACTTCATATCCTTGGCTTAGTATGTCCCTTGTAGTTGTATCACTATGAGTTGGGAGTCGCTTTGGACTTTGAGCCGTGCAACGTTCATGTCCTTGGCGAGTTGTAGTCCAGCTATTAAAGCCTCGTACTCAGCTTCATTGTTGGTCGTTTTGAACCCACATCTGATCTATCGTTCGAATAAGTATCCTTCGGGTGAAGTGAGAACTATGCCAAGTCCACTACCCTTGACGTTACTGGATCCGTCGATCGCCAACGTCCATTCCCTACTAGAAGTGTCGTTCGACATTGTGTGGACTTCCTCTTCGACTCGAAGGAGAATGGCGGAAGTGAAATCTGTGATGAAGTCGGCCAATGCTTGAGACTTGATTGTTGTGCGTGGTTGGTAATTGATGTCTTGTTCGCTGAGTTCGATGGCACATTTAACTAGTCGAATGGACAACTCGGGCTTGTGTAGTATGTTCCTCAGAGGGAATGTGGTTAGTACACTAATGGTGTGGCATTAGAAGTAAGGTTGCAACTTTCGTGCGGCTGTATCTAGTGCGAGAGCTAATTTCTCCAACTGACTGTAACGTGTTTCCGCGTCAAGTATGGACTTGCTCACGTAGTAGACCGGCAGTTGTTTACCTTCTTCCTCTCTGATGAGCACAGCGCTACGGCTATTTCCAAGACAGCTAAGTAGAGTAGCAAAGTCTCTCCTACGTGTGGTTTCGATAGTAGAGGAGGATTGGCCAAGTATTGTTTGATACTTTGGAAGGCCTCTTCACAAGGTTGTGTCCACTCGAAGTTCTTGCTTTTGTGGAGTGTGTCGAAGAACGGTCGGCAACAGTCGGACGACTTATTAACGAGATGGCTATAAAAAATTCTCCTATCTTTTTTAAGCCTTCTCTACGCCTTCAACAATAAGATTTCAAAAGACGATTCTTTCTCCTCCTGACGAATGATTGATAGGAACGGAAGAAGAGGGCGGAGCTTTTAGTGTACAGGAGGGGTTCGAGTTGTGAAGGATTTTTGGGTGACATAAGTGATGTTGAACTTTGATAACAATAACTGCCATCGAGCAGTCCTTCTTGATAGTGCTGGCTTCTCGAAAAGATTCTTCAATAGGCAACTACTTAAATCTTGATTGATTTGGATACAATGAAACTCCAAAAAAAAGCCATCCCATGAGTATACATAACCTCACAACCTGTATAAAGCGTACATATCTACTTATGAAGTAGGTCAAAGCTAGACCTATCACTGATTGTATTTGCTCTGGATTAGCGTCGATGCCCCTCTTGGTTACAAGGTAGCCAAAGAACTTTCCAGAGGAGACCACAAAGGAGTATTTGGTGGGGTTGAGTTTCATGTTATATTTGTAAATGATGTCGAACGACTGTCGAAGGTGGTCTAGGTGTCGCTCTGCCATGAGCGACTTTACTAACATGTCGTCGATATAGACCTCCATGGTCTGACCCAACATCTTGGTGAACATCTTGTTGACCAGCAGTTGGTAGGTAGCTCCCGCGTTCTTGAGGCCGAATGATATCACTTTGTAGCAGAAGATTCCTCGTTCAGTGATGAATGAAGTCTTCTCTTAGTCATCCGAATACATCAAGATCTGGTTGTAGCCTGAGAAGGTGTCCATGAAACTCAAAAGGTCGTGACCAGCTGTGGCGTCGACCATCATATCGATGTATGGTAGAGAAAAGGAGTCTTTGGGACATGTCTTGTTGAGGTCTGTGAAGTCGATGCATACTCGCCACTTCTTATTCTTTTTCTTCATGACTACGACGTTGGCTAGCCAACCGAGATAGTTTACTTCTCGGACATAGCTTATGCCGATCAATTTTTGAATCTGGTCATTGATGTGTTGTTGCACTCGGGTGTGAACTTCCGTCTTTTCTGTTTCACTAGAGGGTAGTTCGAATCCACCTGGAGCCTATGGACCATTACTTCTAAGTCGATACCTGTCATGTCGGCGTGCGACTATGCGAAGTTGTCGTGTCGTGTGGATAAGAAATCAATGAGCTTGGCTATAAGGTCGGGCTTCAGTCGAGACCCTATGTTCACCTTGTGATCAGGGTAGTCTGGGTGTATAGGCACTTCGTCGAGTTCCTTCGTCTCTAGGTTCTCCTTGGTGACTGGAAGAGCTGAGTTCTGTAATTGCTATAAGTCGCTCGACTTGGTGTTGAGTGTATTCTGATAGCAGTCGCGCGACATCTTCTGTTGCCCCCGGATTTTACGAACTCCTCACTTGGTTGGGAAGCGGATCACCTGGTGGTAGGTAGACGGAATGGCCTTCATCTCATGAATCCATGGCTGACCCATGATGATGTTGTAGGACAATGGACAGTGGAGTATCATGAACCTAATGTCCAAGTTAACTCCTTCAGCGTAAACTGGTAGAGTGATACCTCCAAATGTGTTCTTGTGTTTGCCACTAAAACCTACTAAGACTGTCGAGCGACGGATAATGTTTGCCTCGTCGATCTGTATTTCCTTCAAAGCGTTAAGGAATAGAACATTGGTCAAACTACCATTGTCAACTAAGATTCTCTTTATCAAGCAGTTGGCCACCATTAGGGATATGACCAATGCATCATGGTGAGGGTTGAGTAAGTGTGCTCGTCGCTGTCGAAGCTGACTGGGCAAGTGAGGGTTGGGTCGACCGGTCGATGTGCCCTGGTCTTATGATTGCCCAACTGTCGAGCATGTCGTTTTGCTTCGGAGTAGATTACCCTGCTCACTTCTGATCCTCCTGAGATGACATTGATTGTTCACTCTTGTCGAGAAGGCTCTGGGAGAGGTGTCAAGCGACCGTCCCGTTGCTTATTATCACACTGAGCCATGGTGTTCTTTCCTTTGTCGGTTAAGAACTCCTTAAGGTGTCCCCTTTTGAGTAGTTCGGCTACCTCTAGTCGGAGGGTGATACAATCCTAAGTCTTGTGGCCATGGTCCCCATGAAATTTGTACCATTTGGAGTTGTCTCTTGAGTCGGGTGGACTTCTAATCTTGGATGGCCATTTTACCGAGTTGCCCATATCCTTGAGGACGGCTATGACCTCCTCTAGCGTGATGCTTAGGTTGTAGTTGGGTAATCTGTTTTTGGGTCGTTCGACTGGCCTCGATGGTCGATCCACCAGTCGACGTGTGTTTCTGTTCTTGTCCCTTCTCGAGGTCATAGGATAGGGTTCTGCCATCATGCCGGTTGAGCGTCGTTCGACCCTGCTACTGTTCCTGCTATCAGTTCTACTCGGCTTGGCTGGCTGGTAGTTCACTTTTTCTTCCTCCCACTGGATCTGGGCCTAAACTTTGGCCAGTACATCCTCTATGGTCTTGCATAGGTACTTAGTCAACTCCTTGTAGAGGTTAGAATTATGTAGCAGGCCTTTTCGGAAGGCTGATATAGCCGTCGCTTGGTTACAATGTACGATGGACACCTTCTCCTTGTTGAAGCATCCTATGTAGTCGTATAGCCACTCGCCTTGTCTCTGGCTGATAGTGTAGAGATCATCCGACTGCTTCTCTAGCTTTTGACTGCTAGCAAACTGTTCTACGAAGGTGTTGATGAGCTGGGCGAATAAGCTGATAGAGATGTTAGGCAGGTTGGTTTACCACTGTAGAGCCGGTCCTACCAAGCTTGACCCAAAACCATTACACACGCACGCCTGTCGAAGGTCGTGCGAAATTGCCGCTGTGAATATCCTCTGGCGGTATTGCACGATGTGATCGTCTGGGTCGGTCGTGCCATCGTAGTGCTTCATATATGGGAAACTGAATTTCCTAGGCATCTCAACCAGAGCAATCGCGTCGACAAACGGGGAGTCGGCGAAGCTATTCGCTGCACTTTTCTTGATGGGCGTGGGCATTCCAGGAATGCGCTGAATGAGACCCTCAATCTCGGCGAACCTAATCACTAAATCAGGGTTAGTGAAAATAATATTAGAGCTTACCATTTCGGGGTTCGACGGGGTCGAGTGTGATGGACCCAAGGGTGTTCCTTGAGGTAGTGCGACTGGTTAGGTTGGAACTTCATTAGTAGTGTTTGAGGTCGAGACATTTTGCACCTCTTGGGTTACCCTTAAAGGGTCGTCACTCTATGAGGTAGTCGCCCCATTCTGAGGGTTCGACGTAGGTGGTGGAGCTATGTTAACTACTCCACTCGTTGCTTGAGAACCAAGTTCCCCACCTGCATGAATGGGTTTAGGATCGCTCATTACTATACCTTAGTCTTCCGATCGTGCGACAGGATAATATGGAATAGAAGCCACTTGGTCGAGTGGCAGTGCAAGAGATGTTGAGGCATTCCCTAATGGTCGTGTGACTGCGAGAGAGTTGATCTTGAGATGTAGCTCTTGGTTTTTCACCCTCACTTGTTGATTCTCCTTTTCTAAAGCTTGCAACCTCTGGGTGTTCTCCTGCATTCGAGAGAGGATGAGTTGGAAACTAGCCTCCGTTACTCCATGGTCAGAACCGTCGTGCGACATGGTCGAGTAGAGATGTAGGACTCTAGCTTTGCTCGTTTAATGATCGTCGTGCCCCATCGTGGGCGCCAAATTGTAGACCACGAAAATGGTAGGACGAGTATCGAGGCATTACAACCTGCAAAACAAGAGTCAAGAGGTCAACCAGAGTACTTAGACACCGAGGTAGTGTCGGCCAAGTACACTTCGACGATCAAATTAGTCC
This sequence comes from Xanthoceras sorbifolium, assembly GCA_003430845.1. Classification (NCBI taxonomy): domain Eukaryota; kingdom Viridiplantae; phylum Streptophyta; class Magnoliopsida; order Sapindales; family Sapindaceae; genus Xanthoceras; species Xanthoceras sorbifolium. The sequence goes on from CM010621.1 coordinate 13,557,178, forward strand.
GATTATCGTAAATGAAAGATTAACAAAGAACAAAGGGGGAAATAACTTTCTGATTGTGAATGGTAGGCAGCGGAGATCGAACGGTGATGGGGGAGTTGGTCATGAAAAGTCGTGGCTGACGGTCGAAAATTGCTCAGGAACGGTGGTCATTGGGAGTTATGTAGCCGGAATCGTAGAAGTCTGAATGCGTGAGAGTGAGAGTAAGGAGAAATTCATGAACCCTCACTCTTGAGTGAAGGTTGGTTTATATAGAGAGTCACCTACCCGTTGGTAGGTGGATCTCCTTATCCTTGATTCTGCAGTGCGGATCAAGGAGGATATGATTGCCTCTTTGATCTAGTCTCTCGGGTTTTCGAATTTGAAGTCAGATAAGATTTTGACTTCGTAGTCACGACCAATGGGTGGTCTACAGTGTAGAGTGTTAATGAGGTCGAGCGACGTCACTCTACAAGTTTGAAGATCCATAAGGTGGTCGAGAGACCCATCATATACCCTGATGGTCGAGCGACAAAGGCGCTTTGATGGATAGGTTAAGCCTCAAGATGAGTAATGGTGAGACTAAGGAACTATGTCGAACGACATTGAAGAGTTACATGTAGTGTCAAGCTGTGGTGTTGAGCATGAGAAAATGATTCACCTATGAAGTAGTCTGACGAATTTGGTCGAACGACATCAACGGTATATCGAGCTACATTGTTGACCGTTTGGAAGTAGGCAATTAACCTTATAGTAGGTCTACGTGGTCGAACGGCCTTTACTTTATCCAGAGCACCCTTAATAGACTTTGTTGATTGTCAAGGTTTCCGACCCATGAATGCTTATGGACTTATGATGGATTTGGCTTCTTATGTAGGCTTGAATCTTTTTAGGCTTGGGCTACTTTTGGTCATTACAATAGTTATCATGTGTCGCGAACGTGTGCAACGTACCCTTACTAGGCGACCAAAAACTACTGACATGTGGAGCGATGTTAGACATATTAATAATAATAGAGATTAGTCCTTTTTTTGTTCATCAAAGACATCAAGTATATGATGAGTAATAAATGTTTATAAAAAAACTTGGTATTTTGGTTATCTATTTGACTCTAATTTTTTTTTTTTTGTCGTACTTGTGTGGTCAAATTCCTAACAATGTTCATTAATGATTATTGCTAAATAAAAATTGAATGGGCTCGTAAAATTTTAAAAGTTAATGAAAGTCTACAAAAAATCTATGAATGTTTGTGAAAGTATTTTAATAAAGTCATTAAAAGTCAATCAAAGTCTTAAAAGTCATTTAAATGAAAGTCTATGTAAGTCATTTAAATGAAAATCGTTCATAATTCTGTAAAGTCTAAAGTCATTAGAAATCTGTGAACTATATAAAAGTCATTTACTTTAAAAAAAAAAAAGTCACTAAAAGTCATCTAAAATTTAAAGAGGGATGCTAGCCACGGTCTTTTCTTTATGGAGCGATAAGTGTCCCTCTTTTATTTTTGTTTTTCATTAAATTTCAGTTTAGTCCTAATATTTATATTTAACTTTTATAATCACTAAATTATTATAAATATATCAATGTAGTCCATACAATAAAATTTTTAACAATAAAATATAAATAAAATCACAATTAATTATTTTTAAAATTTAAAAATTAAAAGAGAAAAAATTAATAATAATTAAAATTCAAAAATAAAATAAGATATTTTAAAAATTAAACAAATTTCACATACAATCTGTCTGAGATTTGTATTTTCACTTCTATATACAACTTTATAGTCAATTGACACAAACCTCCCTCATCGTTGATTGAGACCAAGTTTAATCAACAGAGACAAGGGCTCCATAATGGAGATCAGACTTGGTAAAAACAGAAGAATGAAAATTAAATTTGGTCTCCATCAATGAAGATTAGGTCTCCATTGTCTCTATGGAGACAATCTTCATCGTTAGAGATTAGATTTTATGGAACCTTCGTATCTATCTGGAAGCCTAATCTCCATTGATAGAGACCAAATTTGATCTACATTCTTCTGTTTTGACCAGGTTTGGTCCCCATTATGGAGCTCTTGTCTCTGTTGATTAGACTTGGTCTCAATCAACGATGAGGGAGGTTTGTGTCAGTTGACTATAAAGTTGTATATACAAGTGAAAATACAAATCTCAGACAAATTGTGTGTGATATTTGTTCAATTTTTAAAATATGTTATTTAATTTTTGAATTTTAATTATTATTAATTTTTTTTCCTTTTAATTTTTAAATTTTGACAATAATTAATTATAATTTTATTTATATTTTATTATTAAAAAATTTATTATATGGACTAAATTGATATATTTATAATAATTTAGTAATTATAAAAGTTAAATATAAATATAAAAACTAAACTAAAATTTACACATAAAAATTGGGGAAAAAAAAAAAATAGAAGAGGGATGGAGCGACAAGGCAATTGTGACTAGCATCCTTGAAATCTAAAATGAATACACTCCCTAAATATTTGAGGGCATTTTTGTTTAGTAATAATTTTACTTTATTTTTTAGACAAAAAAAAAAGAAGAAGAAAACTATTAGAATTTGCATAATTTAGAATTTGTGATAATAATATAATCGGGAGGGATCGGAATACTCAATTTTTTACATAATTTTTTACTCAATTTTGAAGCCATTGGATCTTCTAGATTTGGATGGTTATGATTTAATAAATTTTTTTCTTTTTTTTCCTCTCTCCATCATTAATTTATTTTATTTTCTCTTTCATCTTTCTTTGATTTTCTTTCCTAAAATATAATCAATTAGCTTATATTTCTTTTTCCTACGATTTCTTCCTTAACTCTATTTTTTTTTTTCTTCCACCATTATCAAATACTCACTACGTAGATAATGTAGATAACTACAAACATAGCACAACCAACCCAAACGTTAAAAATTAACATGGTCCACCTGTTTGAGGTTAACTCATTGCTCCCCAAGATTTATATAATATAATGATGTATTTTATTTGGAAAAGAGTTCATACACCACGTCTTATATTTTATTTATTTAATTTATAAAAAAAAAATGTATACTGTGAATCGTACCACTAGATCAAGAAAAAGATCAATAGTTTGTGGTAATTATAGCAATGGGGAGAGAAGGAGAAGATCATGAAGTTCACAATAGAAGCCTTCAAACAAACATAAACATTCAAATAACCCTGAGTTGCACAAGACTGTTAATAAATTTACACAGGTCAATTTTTTCTACTGAGGATTAACAACAAACACCTTAACATGATCCTAAACAAAGAATTTACCAACTTATATAACAATGTTGTTATCTACATTGTCAACTCTCGTCTTTACGAAATATGTGCTTCATGGATTGCTGTATATAATCGTAGCAAATTTTTTACTGGAATGAACACCACTGAACATAGTGAGAGAATAAATTCGTTTTTTGATGGTTTTCTTACATCAAAGACAAATCTTAGGGAGTTTGATAATGTGCAAGAAAAAAAAATAGAGTTAATGAAGAAATAGTAGGAAAGAGAAATAGAAATCAATTGATTATATTTTAGAAAAAAAAATCTAAGAAAGATAAAAGAGAAAAGAAAATAAATTAATGATGGAAAAAGAAAAAATGAAATAAATTTATTAAATACTAATCATTCAAATCTAAGAAATCTAATGACTACAAAATTATAAAAAAATTATATAAAAAATTGAGTCTCCCAATCTCTCTTGTAATATAATAATAATAAGTTATTTGCTAATTTTTGACAAACAAGGATATTATTGTTATTCTAAAGGGGGTGTATTCAATTTTAACTTTTAATGACTTTTATAGACTTTTTTTAAGTGATAGATTTTATAGACTTTACCGACTTTTATTGACTTTTATAGAGTTTACAGAATTCTAACCAACTTTTATAGATTTTTATGGACTTTCATTTTAAAATATTTTTATTGACATTAATAGATTTTTATTGACTTTGATAGAGTTGAAAGAAATTCTATAAATGACTTTTATAGATTTTTATAGACTTTCATTTTAAAACAGGTGCATATTATATCAAAATTTGTTGGATGATGTATTAAAACCAAGTACATAATGTAAAAAAATATGATACATTCTTTAGATAAATAATACATACCCGTTGATGACTTGACAAACAAAACAATAAGTTTTTTAAATAATTTAATTATTCATTAATATAATATCTTTAATATAAAATAAAATAAATACCGTAACAAGAATTAAAACCTAAAAAACCCTAATAATTTTAAACTTCATGAACTATATTTCTCCAAACCCAAATAATAAAAAACGAGAAAAAGAATTCGATAAAAAGAAAACAATTAGGGAAAGAACAAAGTGAAATGGGAGATACATCCCTCTTTGTATTTATTATTTTTGTGGAATTGCACTAAATTTTGAGCAACAATAAGATATGATCTTTTGATTTTATTCTATCATGGTAATTTTTTTTTCTTTTTAATAAGCATGTATTTCGATGTCATATGGACATAAAATTCTTTACTTTTTTATTTTTGTTTTTCTTTTGTTACTAATTGTTTGCATAAGTTCATATTATTCTGATTACGCATGTCAATGATGTATTGATTGTCTAAATTATATTTATTTTCTGACTTATTTGTTGTAAATTTATTATATCAATTGTTGCACTCTCCTTACTATAATTTACAATAAAAAGTTTCAATGGGATTTTACAAAAAAAAAAAATAATAATAATAATTTGTATGTTCAGTCCAACCAAGTCGATCCTTTTAAGAAGAACTATTGTTATGTAGTCTAACAATTCGAAATTGAAACACTATCAGGTCAAATGAGTGTCATTTTCTATCTATGCTGTTTCTTGATCCTTATATTTTCAAATCACTTAAGTTAATTTATTTTTAAACTAGCTAATAATAATAAACATATAAATTTAGGCAAATTGAGGTAAAAATAGTGGAGGAGAAGGAGATACGAATTAAAACTTTTTTCCTACACATGCTTTCAATGCATCTAAATGGAATATAAACGAATGTGCAAATGTTGATAACCAAACTTAAACTTATGTCCTACCTACATTATTAATTTTTTGTTTAAAACCAAAAAATCAAAATCAACAAAAAAAAAAAGAGCATTATGAAAAAGCTATAAGATCAAAATTAACAAATCAAGAACAACTATTTAAAAAAAACAATAATACAAAAATAAGAAAAATGATTTGTTTACTCAGAACTTGAACCGTAGGGGGGTCTATAAAAATCTATCACTTAAAAAAAATCTATAAAAGTCAAAATTGAATACGCCCCCTTGTTGCTTCTCAAATTGAAAGTCTACAAAAGTTTGTAGGGTGAATGGTGGAAAAATTGTGAGATTAGAGTATTTATAGTTTACAACAAAAGTTTACAAAAATCTAAATTTTTTATAAGTCCATAAAATTTATGAACTTTTTGAATATCCCTAATTTTTTTATTAAATATACCCCAAATCTAATCCCAAGAAGACGTAACCCCGCCAAAAAAAAAAAACACGCTTGACGATGCGTTCACGCGATCATTGATAATAAAAACAAAAACAATGTCTCCTCCATAAAAAAAATCTGCAATCCGATCTCTCATCAGCTCTTATCATTGTTTTTGTTGTTTGCAAAATGGATATTTCTTCTGCGAATTCGTTTTTGATTGATTTTAGAGCTTCTGCGAACTCGTTCCTCTCACAGTACGAGCCTCTCGCTCTGCTTCTCGTCCCTCTCCTCACTCTCCTCGTCGCGCGTGTGCTGCAATCGTCTCTTAATGTTGTTCACGAGAAAGGACTCAAACAGACCTTGATAGGGTTTCTCATGAGCTCAATCAAGTAATCAATAATCATATTGTCTCTGATTCTCAACAATTTATTTATTAATAACTTAATTTTTTATTTGATTTTTTTTTGTGTATGACAGGTTGGTTCCTGGTGTTAAGAGTTACATTGATGCGGAGAAACAGAAGGTCAAATATATTTGATTTGATTTTATTATTTTTTGGATAAATTGATATGGTGTTATTTAATTTGTATTCTCGTATTGTCTGGTTTGTGGGGTTCATTTCTGCTGCTGATGTGAAGATTATCAAATTGTTTAGTCTAGCAATAAATGGACGATTTGATGTAAATACAGTCTCTGTTTAGGTTTGTTTTATTGGTAGAGATGTGCGGTTTATAAACTGTTTGGATTTTATTTGGTTCTTTTGTTTTTTTGAACGGCTGGTGAGGCCTTTGGAACAGAGAAACCTGAATGAATTGATCTGATCACTTCTGATTTTTGGGCCGATGAAGGCAGTTTTTGATTCATTGCATGTGGGATTCCCTTGATAATTTATATTGGTTTCTATTGATTGGCCTTGTAATTATTTAGATGGCATCTTAGACTCAGAATTTGGACAAGTGGAGGAGTGCCTGCGTGCTCTTTTGCATCTTGTTTTCTGTGAATAATGAGGCCAATGTTTGGGTAGAAGCTTTAATCAATCAACTTTATTGCACTCAACTGTAGAAAAACCTTAATCCTAGTTATTAGTTGGGATCAGCTGCACTGCATCGTTTTACGCTGTTTATTGCTAGCTAATGTTGGATTAGGATACGGGTAAAGTTTTGTGGTGGGTAGCCATAATGTTCTTTAGCTTGCTTCTGCAAGTATTGTATTTTATTTTTTGGTTAGAGCAGATGGCATAACACTAGGTATTAAAAATGTTGTCCTGTTATGTTCTTTTGCCTGTATTATGAGGATTGATCAATAGTTGCACATCACATTATACCATCATCAAAGTTGGGAGATGCATGTAATTGTATGCATGGTGCATATTTCATGTTCTTATTTAGTGTTATTTGTAGGTGAGTGCATAGTACTTATTTTTGTTATGTACTAATCTCATATAGGTTAAAAAGTTTTATTTGTTTCCTATCAAAACAAACAAATTATTCTTGAATCTCGCATTTTGGAGTGGATAATTAAATAAAGTGTTTTATATTTCTCATTTCAATTGATTAATTGGTTTCTTTCTGAGACTAGCTTTTGCATGTGAATGTGTTGGTCAGGTGGTGGATCAGATGCAGTCTGGTGGTAAATCTAAAAGAGAGAGTTGGAGAACAGAGTTGCCTAGTATGGGTTTAGGAGCACAAGTCATAGAAAATATGAAAGAGGAAAAAAGAAACGATGTTTTCTGGCAAGGAAAATGTTCTGGTACAGTGTATGTTCGTAATTATTAATCATTGAATTTCAGGTTCTATTTCAATTATTCTTGATTTTGATGAGTTTTTGTTCTATTATTTTCTTGCAGCTATATTGGAGGAAGTGAATCTCAAGGTCATTTTGCCTTGATAAATGAGGCATGTTCAATGTTAGTAAGACATGGTCAATTTATGATTTTCATTCACTATTCATTTAGTGGACTGCTGGTTCACTTCTTTTATTAATAAATCCTTTATTTCCAAGAAAAAACAAATGTCTCAAGTCTTTTTTTTTGATAAAAAATTTCAACTTGTTGAGACTCTGCAAAAATGACCTACCCTTTCAGATACTATAAATTTTTAATCAGGATCGTAGCGTATGTTGATACAATCATGGTTATGAATTGCCTGAAAAGGTGTCTTTATGGTGCTTTTGTCATCCTCCCAGATAGGACTGTCATATGATTTACCTTGATTTTTAAATATCAGATCAGTTCACCCCATTGCTGTTCACATCCTTTTGTTACCTCTTATCGAACCTTTCTCTGAACCCCTTTTCAGGTTTGCGCATACCAATCCATTGCATTTGGATGTATTCCAGAGTGTAGCACGATTTGAGGCAGAAGTTGTTGCAATGACAGCTGCTCTACTTGGCAATAAAGAAAAGGCTTCTGGCGGACAAGTCTGTGGAAACATGACGTCAGGTGGAACTGAAAGTATATTACTAGCTATGAAATCATCTCGTGACTATATGAGATATAAAAAGGGAATTACTAAGCCTGAAATGTATGTTTTTTCCAATATTTCATATTTTTGCTAGTGTTTCTTGATTGGAGAATTACAATTGTGATGTTTTTCTTCTCAAGCACAGGATCATACCTGCATCCGCCCACTCAGCATATGACAAAGCAGCACAATATTTTAACATCAAGCTCTGGCGTGTTCCTGTTAACAAAGAATTTCAAGCTGATATCAAAGCAATAAGGCGACATATTAACAGAAACACCATTTTGGTATATATTCCTAATTTTGCTTTGTAACAATACTTTTTTATTGTGCCTTTTCTTCTGGTTAATCTATGACAGTCCACGCAATCCAAAATAATTTTCTTGCTCAAAATTATAACCAGAAAAGAAAATTAGTCTCTCATTTGGTTATATTTAGTATTTTCATGTAAATGTTCCATTACAATTGCAGTTTGTCTCAGCTAGTGGACCTGACTAATTTTCATAATATACAGATTGTTGGATCTGCACCTGGGTTTCCTCATGGCATCATTGACCCTATTGAGGTATACCAATCTTTTTTGGTACTGATAAGTCATGCAAGTGAAACTTGAAATTTATATGCAATTTGGTTTAGTTTCTAATTGAATTTGATTAGTTATTGCACTTTACGTTGTAGGAGCTTGGAGAACTGGCTCTTAGCTATGGAATATGTCTCCATGTTGATCTTTGTCTTGGTGGCTTTGTGTTGCCTTTTGCTAGAACACTTGGGTATGTCTGGTCATGTTTCTTTCATTCAGATCTCCTAATAACAGTTGCTGGATGTTCTTCTATGTTTTTGCAATACTCTTTATTGTTTTCAGAAGGCATATGCTTCTCTGTTTTTGACATTGTTAATTGCCTCATTTGTCAAAGTTAATAATTTCCCCCCCAAAACTTCTTTGGTTTTTGGTTCAATTTTTAGTTAGGGCTGAGATTAATGAGTGATCTTTGAGTTATACTTATTGGACTTATGATTGAAAGCTGTAGGATTTTATCTTGAATACGAGTATATGTTAAGTATATCATCTAGGTCAACATGCACCTTTCTTTTGTGTTACAAGAATGTTATAACATCTCTCTCTCTCTCTCTCTCTCTCTCTCTCTCATCACACATTATCACACTCGTTGAATGTGTATTTTAGCATGTATAATGGGATGGTAATATCCACAAACGTTGAACGTGTATTTCTCCATGTGAAATGTTATGATAATCTTTCGAGGATAAGCTTTAATAATATTCTACAGTCTGCCCTGTATTCTCATTTAATCATTATTGGTATTCTTACTTTCTTCTCAGGTACCCAATTCCACCATTTGATTTTTGTGTACCAGGAGTAACCTCGATATCTGTGGATGTACATAAATATGGATTGGCTCCAAAAGGAACAAGTATAGTTTTGTACAGAAATCATGACATTAGAAAGGTAAATTTGGACTCTCTAATTAATATTCTTTGGATCTGTTAATAGAGGCTACACGGAGTCCTACCATTCACTTTTTTCATACATGAATCCACAAATGTTTAAAAATTCACTTATCGTGCCATATTGTGATCTACCGAATGAGTGACCATTAATTAATAAATTTACAGTTTGCAGATTAATCAGAAGATTATAACATTTCTGATAATCATGTAGAATAAAATTATATATGTTCATGCTGGTTGCATAGTGCACATGAAGTTTCTTACTTGATTAGTAAATTTACTGAATGCTGTTTCCTATTGAAGTTTTTCCTTTCAGTTGTGCCTTTAGATTATAAGTCACCCAATTGTGTCAAGTCATAAATATTATGTTTAAAATATGTTGTTAATCAATTAGTTAATGCTTCTCTCTAAAATCTTTCTAATATGCTTTCCTTGTCATGGCATCTTGGTCGGTGGGATACTAATTATTATCCTGGATTCTTGGCTTCACGTTTTCCAACAGCATCAATTTGTCGCTGGTAAGTAATCCCCCCCAACTCCCCTTCCCAAATAAAGTTACAAAATAAAACAAACAAGAAGTACAACTCATGATAGCAATTGCAGTGAATTCATTATTTCTCTTGCTTTGGTAAGCATTTTTATGCAGACAGACTTGTTTAGTAAATATCATTTTTATGCAGACAGACTTGTTTAGTAAATATCTCAGTTGTCATGTCTGGTTATGTGGAAGCAATTCACAAATACACTGTATCCACACCATTTCGTCTCACTGTTGTTTCATATTTTACTACAGAATGGATGCGTTAACATCAGCGACCATTACTATTATGTTTATCCTCCCTCATCTTTGTTTATAAAATGTCCAAAAAGGTCATTTACAACTTAAATTCACTGTAAACTGTGTAAATCAGCCTAAAGATCAACCAAAAAACCAGCCTCTATTTCCAACATTTCTCTTCGCCATTCCCTAAAACCTCTGCACCCCTCCCCCCAATACTTCCTCATGTTACTTCATGGCATTGATTTTTCTTTTAAATTGAGCTAAGTGGGCCGTGGTATTTCATGGAATGGTTTTATTTGGTTCCTGAGTTAATTTTTGGGTCTCTGCTACCATGCCATGGTTTTAAAACTTGATCTTATGTCATTCTATGTTCATGCTGCAGTTACTGAGTGGTCAGGGGGGCTGTATGTGTCTCCAACCATAGCTGGAAGCAGGCCTGGAGGTCTGATTGCTGGCGCTTGGGCAGCAATGATGTCTCTCGGGCAAGAAGGTGACCAGATAGATTTACTGATCTTTGACTCTTGAAACAATGACTATTATTTTGTGTTTTGCTCATTCAGATATTTTTGAAATGTTAAAAAATGTTGTCTTTTATGCTGAATATATTTTCACTATAAAATGTAGGATACTTGGAGAGCACTAAAGCTATCATGGAAGTGTCAAAGAGCATACAAAAGGGGTTAGTGGTGTTTAAGTTTTTTCCCTTCCCTATTTTAATTTCAGCTAGTTATGAAGCTAGTCTGTATATGCAGAATAAAGGAGATCCCTGAGTTATTTATCATTGGAAGACCGGACATGACAATCGTGGCATTTGGATCTGATGTTGTCGATATTTTTGAAGTCAATGATATAATGTCTTCCAAGGGCTGGCATTTGAATGCATTGCAGAGACCCAACAGGTAACCTTTTGTTTATCAAGTGATAGCCCACTCAAATTGCACGTGAAGTGGTTAATACTGACCGATTGAGCTCCCAAATGATCATCCTTTCAAATTTGATTCGACTGGATAGTGTAGTAACTTGATCTTATTTATCAGCGACTTCTGCTAAGCATACTTACATGTCATATTTTAGATACTGAAATCTTTTTCTTCTTGTGATGAATTCAGCCTTCATATATGTGTTACCCTTCAGCATGTACCGGTTGTCAATGACTTCCTCCGCGATCTGAAGGAATCTGTGGAAACTGTAAGCCTTTTTCACTAAAGCAAAACAGTATATTGTCTTTGCTATTCTGTGAAGGGAAATATTATATGCTATGACCATTGAAGTTTGTATTGCCTGTCAAGGATACGAATAACTGGAGAGATGATGTTTAGTGGCTTCTTGACACCGCTGCTTAATGTACTGCCATACCCTTTTATATGCTAATCCCTTCAATTTTATTATTGCTTTTCAGGTAAAAGCAAACCCAGGTCCGATTAAAGGCGGCCTAGCTCCTATATATGGTGCTGCTGGGAGGATGCCAGATAGAGGCATGGTTCAGGAATTGTTGGTAAATTACATGGATGGTACATGCTAGTAGCACTCCTCAAAGAACTTGGTCTGACATTCTTGATTTGTTAACCCACTTCCCATTTGCATCAAAACTGTATTATCCTGATTGTGTATCAAAACTGTGTATTATTTCTGATTTCCATCAAAATAATGTGCTTTATTGGTTAAACCTTATCGATGAAAAGTTACATTCAATTAATGTTATTCAATTCTCACACAATTGCCTTGAAATTGAAATTTGGCTTTGGAGAATTCAATGTTTAAACGAGTTTAAGCGGTTGTAATTGTTTGTGCTCATTATTGCAGATTTAACAAATTTTTTGTTCCCTTGATTGCTGCACCATGCTGTTATTTTTTCTTCTCCTTTGTTTCGATATCTTTTCTGTGGATAATTATAAAAGACTTTACACCTTGCCATTTGTCCCTTTGTTTTGGTTGCAAGTTTTCAACATCTAGTACGTGTATATTTCTGTATGTGTATGCTATCTTATATTTATGGAGCATAGGGTGTTAAGAGGGAAAACATCTTTTTAGTTTTTTTTTTTTTTTGTAAATTAAAGAGTTTATGTGCTCATTTTGTAGCCATCCAATATGTTCTTATTGTATGTACATTATTACAATATATGTAAACAAGTGTATATTTCTCCTATTTAATTCCCAAAAATGACAGATATTATATCTCCCTAGTTGTTTTTTTGGAATGATATTACAAATCTTTCTTTTAATCAACCAGAATTTTTCTCTAAATTCTTTAGCACTTATCAAAAAAAAAAAAAAACAATTCTACAAATTAACAAGATCATTAGCCAAAATAATAATAGTAATAGTAATAGTAATAATCAATAAAGTCTATCTACAATTTAATCAAACCTCATCATTAGTATCTCAAAAGTCAATTATAAATGGAAAATAAAATGTGCTTAGCCTCAAAATGAGAATTTTTTGGATAAGAAGATGATTGATGAAAATCAAGAATGGTTGTATTGTATTGTAGTGATTGTCTTTTCACTTTTGTTAAATAATATATATTACTAGTGACAAATATGAATTCCAATTGGGTTTGCTATAAGAAAAATTGGTTGATATATCAGAACATTTATATATAGTTTGCTCATCACAAAGGAGGTTTCAAGGAGCACTCCTACTAGTACTACTATCTCCCTCCTTTATTTTTATCATTATTCCATTCAAGCTATTCATAAACATATATGTATGTATATATAAATCATCATCACTCACATTTATTGGCAACAACAACCAATAGGGGTATTACAAAACACAATATTGATGCTAGCTTTTTATAACTTTTCTTAATAAATCAAAGACGGTACTTGACTGTTTGCTGCTTCTTCCTCCTCTTAGAGCTCCAACACCAGGTCTACATTGCAAATCAACCATATATATATATATTGATCAGAACACAGTCAATTATGGAAATTAGTATCAAAACAAGCATGACAAAACTATATATAAGCATGTAATATATTTGGATATAATTTAGACAGTAAAGATGACTTATGTCTTGGAAGAAATAGTTCAATTGTTTAGGTTAGACCTTTTATCGTAGAAGTAAAAAGACTAATAATAAATACGACTGTTTCTTGAAATTTATCAGAAATCTCTAAAATATTTAAAAATTTGGGTCATATTTTTCTAGTGGGGAGAGTAGAGAAATATGTGTCGTCCCAATAATGGGGTCGACATGTTGGAAAAGCACACGTGTGTAAGTATTGTACTTACAATCTGCATCTGTTTTGATCCAGCACTCTCTGTTGCCATTTGAATCACTGCCGGCAAAGCTGAACTGGGGTGGGTTGGACTGGCTCTTGTAGCGTCTCATCTTCTCTGTTGAGAGGCTTCTCTGATCAGGAAATATCATGATGTGATCCTCTTCTGGGACCATCTGATGACCTCCATTGTCGACATGGCCCCCCTCGTACCATATCATAGTCTTCTTGTTGTTGTTCTCCTTTTTCTGGGGCTTATCGTTCTTTTTTGTGGCTGCTGAGCTTTCAGGGTGGACTTTCCTGTGGAACATGTGTAGGATCTACAAAAAAACACACATTAGTTGTAGAATTGAGCTGCTGTACATCAAAATTATGTTGAACACATAAAGATTTTCCACTGATTTGATAGTGTGGAAAAACAAACTTATAACGTATACGTATAATAACCCATAAAACTCACATGTCACGAGATCTTTTAAATTCCAGGAGAGAATGGTGGTCCTTTTTTTTTTTTTTTTTTTAGCATACCTTGAGCAGTTTATTTTCAGCTGAAGCAGAATCAACAGTTCCACCAAAGCTCCGAGAAGCGTGAAGCATTTTTTTCTTGAGCATCTTCTTCATGATATGCACAGCAGATTTATCAGCTTCCTTGTCAGTTCTTTTCTCCTGATCCCTCTCGAATTTACTGCCTGCAGGATTCTCCTCTGCCGCTTTGGTTCTCTGAAACAGCTCACCAAGTGATGTCCTGTGTTCCTTCTTATTATTTGCAACTGTTGTTGTGGTCTCAGACAATTCAATAGCTGACCCGAAAAGGTACCCCTGGAGTGGACACACTGTGAATCCATTCCCATTTGTGTCTTGATGACCTTCCATCAATGGCTTTCCACTAAGTGTGATGGTGCTTCCATGACTGCTCCTCCCAAGGCTCACATGGCTGTTCCTCCCAGATGAGTCATTGCAACCATCTTCTTTAGCTTCAGCTCCCAGAACCTTCTCCAACTCATCATTGATCAGCTTCAATTCATTCTCTGTAACTTCAGTTTCCTTCTCGGTTATGTTCTCAAGGGAGATGCCAAATGTTGGTGTCGATGGGTCGGTGGCATTAGGGTGTGAACCAAAGGTTCCAATTGCAAGAAAGCCATGGAATAGCTCAGACATTGCAGCTGATGATGAATCCTCCTCATAGTCTTCTTCTTCAACTACTCGAGCCGCCTCTAAACCCGCGAAAGATTTTCGCATTAGGTGGTCTTTCTGGCCTTGCTTGAATTGTTTGGAGCCATAATTTGGCTTTTGATAGATTTGTTGGTCATCCGGTGATGTCTGCCCTGTAAGACAAGTACAAGCATTCCCTGACACAAAATATGTTATAAGGAAAAAGAAATACAACTTGCATACATACATATATATATATATATATATATATATATATTTATATGGCGATCATAAACAAGTAGAAATTATTCATCCATTAACCATATTGATTTTCTGTTAGTTTGATTTACAATTTTCAGAGTTCATTGGTTGATCTTGGGGTTGAAGACGTACTACAGATTACCAGCACAAAGAATTAATCAATGTTTTACAAATACCCTTTTAAGCAAATTTGACATTATTTTAGTATCTCTCTCTCTCTCTCTCTCACACACATATATTTTAGCAAGAAAAATCAATAGACATGGAAGGCATAACAAGACTTACCAATTGCAAGTTCATTGCTATTCTGCCGAAACTTCCGATGCATCCAACCCAGTAACTGCAACAAAAGTATATATAAACATTAATTTAAGTCTTGGAGCATCAAATAATTTATAAGGTGATTATATAAGTTTTTCTACTATATGAATAAAAAATACGTTACCTTCATGCTTGGTTCTCTCTTCTTGTTGAAACCTGATCGATGGAGCTCACTTTGGTTATGTTATGTGGAAATTGTGGGAAAAGGGCTGCTTTGCATAGTGTGATATATAGTGGACTGTTCAGTACTGAAGTGTAAATGGTCGAATGATCAGATAAAGGTGGGAGGAGAGAAACACAGAGATAGTTCCAAGATTTTAGGTTGGCTATTCATTTCATTGTCAATATCAGATCATGTGCCCTAATGGAAGGTGGGTCCTCATTTTTATCATCCACGGTTGCTAATTAAATAACCAATGTATATATATATATATATACACACACAGAGAGTATCATGTACTCATGATCAAGTTGATCTGCATTGTTATGATTATTTTGTTAATTGTATCTCTTGCATGATTTGGTTTGGATCATAGTAGAGTTTGCATCCTCTCCTCATTTGGGTATATAATAAACGTTATCATTTACATACGTGATCGGTATATATTACACCTTTACATGTTTGCTAGATTGGTATATCAAGGTGTGGTTAGGATATCGATCGAGTTCAAAAAAAAAAAAAAACACAAAACACAAAACTTACTAGACATTGTCTGAAATGTTCTGGTAGTGGGCATTTTGTTCATCTGAAAAAATAGTTTACTAGGTATTTGGTAGGGAAGTCACCACATGTAACAGTAAGCTGGTCAGAGAATATATAGCAGGACACTAATAGGTTTGAAGATAAAATGACAAAGATGAAGATCTTTTCCCATCAGGGATACAAAAAGTTAAGAATATATCATGTCCTTTTTGGTTGGTCCCACTTTCTGTGGGCTCCAATTATTTTCTTTTGGTTATATACAAGAATTAGTAAACATGAATGTAATTTTTCTAAAACATATCTCTATATATATTATTCAATGTATAAATACTATTGCTTTAATTTGGAGCCTTGCAAGTTGCATTTTGCATTTTGCATGCACTTGATGAACCATTTTGGAAGACAGCAGGCTCTGATGGGATCGATTCTCTCTCTCTCTCTCTCTCTCTCTCTATATATATATATATAGATCACTTAAAATAATTATTCAAAAATGCAACGTGACAGTTGTTTTGTGTTACTTTTCTTGGGGAGATTCATATTGTTAAATTTGAATATTACTTAGATTATGAGATATATAATTTCTTTGTTTGTTTATAATTATTAATTGGATTATAAATATGTTCAGATAAAAACTCAAATAGTATTATCGTCATCACGCGTTTTGCTTCCCAAACTGTATATTTTGATCTGCCAAAACTAGTTGCAGTGTATATATATGCAAGTCTTCGTTGTTGGCCTGCCATGTTCATATACATATATACATATATATATATATATATATATATATATATTAATATATGATCAAATTGTTACTTTTAGTCAGAAATATATATATATATATATATATATGTTTTTCTCATCTGCAAAGACGTACCAGAGCTGTTGGCTCATGGCTGTGAAAAACTTAACATGCATGGCGCCCCACAAACAGCTTTATGAGTAAAGTGATAATAACTTGCAGACAAAAAAGCCAATAGAGCCATGGTTGAAGAGAACAAAAATCATTTACCCATTTGCTCATTTATTACTAATAATTTGTAAATAGACACAAAGGGCCATTATATTATTGCAAGGTACTTGGAAATAGATGGCCACTTCAATATACACACACTCCTCGCATATTTTTTAGGGCTAATTACACAAACACCCTGAGGTTATGCAAAATTACATGAATATTCAAGATTTAGGTATATTAACACAAACTTCCCCTAACGTTCAAAATATATTGCACCAACATCCCCTACCATTAGTATCAGGGCGTTAGCGTTAGTCTGACATGGTACCAACAGTGTAAAAGTAAGGGAAAAATGGTAATCTTGGGTTGTGGTCAGTATGTGTCAGCGTGAATTAATGAAGAAGTACATTTAGAAATAATATTTAATTCGTTAACATAATTAAATAAACTTATTTTTGCCTTGGTATACGCGAACAGCTTGAATTAATGAAGAAGTACATTTAAAAATAATATTTAATTCGTTAACATAATTAAAAAAATTTATTTTTGCCTTGGTATACGCAAAAAGCTTGAATTAATGGAGAAGTACATTTAGAAATAATATTTAATGCGTTAACATAATTAAAAAAAATTATTTTTGCCTTGGTATACACGAACAGTCGCCAATTATGAGACTTTGCCTTGTGAAACACTTCATGGTTATTAGACATTATACGAACCTTTTGCCTTCCCCTTTTGCCTTCCATTCTCGCGAAAATCACACCCATGGTTTCTCTCACCGTGATGTTTGTTATCTGAACTCATCCCAATCACGCCCCACTGTTCTTCCATTCCCGCTTAAATCAACCCATCTAAACTGAACCCACCCTCCATCTTAGTTGATATCACGCCCATTTGTATTAGTGTTCATCGATTGGTAAGTTTTGTAACATAACCCTAATAATTTTTTTTTATTTGTTGATTTTTTGAAGGGATGTGATGCATGAGTCATTGTTGTCACAGTTTACATCATTTTTTATTTATTATTATTTCTTCACCATTGTTGTCATTGTATGCATGTGTGATTTTTTATTTTTTTTTATTTTCTTCACCATTTTTTTTTATTTTATGGAGTTGGATTGTTACCAATTTCTTTGTTTTTTTCTGTGTGTTGTGTTTATTGACAGCATTTTGAAATATTTTTTTACTGTTTATTTGATTGGTTTATTTGTGAAGTTTATGTATTTATTTATTTACAGCATCTTCACAACTTTGAAATATTATTTTTTGTTATTGTTTTCTTTGTGTGTTTGGTTTTTGACAGCATGTTTATAAGGTTGAGTTGTGTTACAAGTTAGTATGAGTTGTGTTTATTTTGTTGTGTTGTGTTTTCAAATATTGTGTTACAAGTTTGTTTATTTTATTTATTTTGGTCTAAGTTGTGTTTGTTTATTCACATCATGTTTATCTTATTGTTCTGTTTGTGTGTTGTGTGTATTGTTTTACAAGTTGGTCTGAGTTGTGTTTTGTTACATTGTGTACAGATTTTCAACAATGGCAGTAACTTTACGTGTCAAGTATCTGGGCATTGATGTGGAATACAATGTTCCACACCCAGAAGATTACAGTTTGTCAGCACTATTTGCTGATGTCTACATGATGGCATGTTCAGATATACCACATACAGATGAGAAGTTCAAATTGGAGGTGAAGTTAGCTTGGACTGGTGAGTACAGATTAATCGAAGACGAGAGGGATTTACGTGATGTCTTCTTGGTATTTAAGTGTAGAGGTTTGAAAGCAATAAGGATGCACATGGAGTCGCTGCCACTGACAGCAGTGCCTCCTCCACATGAACCTGGTAGTGAAGAAGGAGAACCTCATGAATCCTACTCAGCCAATCAGAGTATGCCCAATGTTGTCTGCATTTCTTCCAGTGAAGAACACAACGATGTTGCTGCAGAACAGAGAACATCAGTCGGGGCTAAAGAATGTTCAGATTCCAAAGATGAGGATTACTTACCAGAAAGTGACAGTGACAGCAGTACTGAAGAATGTTCAGATTCCAGGGCTGAATCACAACACTCAATGCAGCACTCTGGAGTTAACCAAGAAAAAGGAAATGAAGAGTAGCACTCTGGTGATAAAGTACTGTCAAACGCTGCATCTTTTCAAGGAGAGGGATATGCAATGTTTGAGGATAGCTATGAAGGGTCAGATGTTGATAGGGCAAATACTACCATAAGAGGGATGCCTTTTAGGCCTACTGCAAATGGAAAGGTTCATTTTGAAGTAGGGCAGCTATTTCATAACTTGAATCATTTTAGGGTAACCCTTAGGGAATATGTAATGCATGAGGGATTCCAAATTAGGAGAATAAAAAATGAGAGGGATAGGTACACTGCTGAGTGTGCCTTCGAAGGTTGTACATTGAGGATACATGTAAGTCCAACCACTGATAGAAGTTGCTTCCAAGTGAAAACTTTGCATGACAGACATGCATGCCAGAAGGTCCACAAAAACCAAGAGGCAAATGCTGTTTGGATTGCAAAGAGATTTAAGAATTTGATAGAGGAAAATCCAACCATTGAGATAAGTTTTTTGGCAAGTGGGATTAAGAGGATTTATGGTATCAACATTCCTAGATGGACTCTATATATAGCAAAAAATAGGGTTCTGGTGAGTACTGAGGAAGAGTATGCAGCATGCTACAACAAGATGTACGCTTATGGGCATATAGTAAGAACCACAAATCCTGGTTCAGTTGCACTTGTTAAGGCATTAACACCAGACCCTAATGGTCCTTCAAAAATTCAGAGGTTCTTTATGAGCCTATTTGCACAGAAGCAAGGTTTTTTATTCAGGTGTAGACCCTTTATTGGTTTGGATGGGTGTCATCTGAAGGGAAATACCCTGGTGTTCTAATGGCAGTCAATACCATAGATGCCAATTTTGGGGTATTTCCACTTACAGTAGCTATATGTGAGACTGAATGCAAAGATAGTTGGGGCTGGTTTCTTAGACGCTTACACGAGCACTTAGGACATGATGACAACCGAAGAATCAGCTTCATAACAAATAGACAAAAAGGGGTTGTAGATGCAATTGAGACATGGTGGCCAGGGTCAAGTAATAGATTTTGTGTTAGGTATATATTTGCTAATCTAAGAGCAAAGCACAGAGGGAATAATTCATCTGATATGGTTTTTAAGGCTGCCAAGAGCACAAACAAGGTAGATTTTGATGAGGCAATGAAGGAGATGATGGAGGCAGACATGGATGCATACAACTACATGAGCAGGATACCTATTTACCATTGGTCTCGTCATGCATTTGATCCACATGTCAAGTCTGATCATGTAACCAACAACATCTCTGAGTGTTTTAACAGCTGGATAGATAGATTCAGAAGACAACCAGCTTTGACATTGCTTGAAAACCTTCGTAGATCGTTCATGAAGCATTTTCATAAAAGACTTGAAGAAGCTAAGAAGTTGAGAACAGAGACACCCCCTGGTGTGTGGGGAAAATTAGCCGAGAATCAAGATAATGGAAGATTTGTGCAAGTCATGTGTGCAAGTGATGCTGAGTATGAAGTGAAAGAAAGAAATAAATATTACGTTGTGAGGCTTGATTTGAAGACTTGTGATTGCAGGTCTTGAGAGATAAGTGGAATTCCATGCAAGCATGTCATGGCTGTTACAACTGCCACAAGAAGGCAAGGGCATGAATTTATGCACAACTACCTGTTTAAGGAGGCCTATTTGAGAACATACTCAAATGTCATCCATCCAATTCCTCTTCAATCAAATTGGCCTGAGATGACATTCAACAAAGTTCTGCCACCTAACAGGAAGAACTTGCCTAGAAGACCAAAGAAAAATAGAAAAAAAGGCCCAGATGAGGCAGCCAAAAATAAAAGAAGTACTGTAGGAAAATGTGGTGCATGTGGAGTATCTGGGCATAATATCAGAACATGTTCACATAACAGGGAGACAGATGCTTCTGCAAAATTAGCCATGGTAATATTGATTCACTGCTTGATTGATATTTGTTTGAATATGATTTTAATATTGATTCATTGTTTCTTTTTGTAGTGCAAAACAAGGAGGCAGCACATACTGTTTTGGGAAAAAGGAAGTTTGAGGTTGGAAGTAGTTCCAGCCAACCTCAGAAGAAAAAGAAGAAGAAGACTGTCCCTGCTCAACCTCCAACCTCACAGAAACAACTTCAGAAGAAAAAGAAGAAGCAGATTGTCCTTGCTAAACCTCCAGTCTCACAGCCAGAATCAGCTTCCCAATCAGTTCCAGTTTCACAGCCTCTGCAATGATCTCAACCTCTCTCACAGAATGCACCAACAGATCAGCCCACCCAGGTAATTAACATCCTTGTCTTCAATATTCAAAATATTATGTTCCTCCAATCCTCTTTAGTTATTGATTTTCTTGTTTTGTTAATTATCTAGGATTAATGGTGGCTGTTGATGAAGCTATTTTGTTGAACTCATGCTGCCCAGAATGTAGTTAGAATATTTTTGTTCATTTCATGATGCCTTTGTTGTGGATATTTTTGTGGAGGTGACATGATTTTTGGGTACTGCATGAATTTGTGAATGTATTTTGTTGGTAATATATTTATTTGGGATGTTGGGTATTGCCTTTGTTGGTGTAGTAAGATCACCACAGTACTTATATTTTGTATTTGGGATTGATGTAACTACTTTATAATGGGTACTGTAAAATGTACAAGCCATCAAAATTAGCTTGTACATTATCAGCATTTCTTGGCATTTAAATGTTAAATGCATTCGTAATACAAATACTATTGTGATTTCTATTTTTTTTTTGGGATATTAGGTATATTACAAATACTATAATTACAGCATAAAAAAATATTATGAGCAATTGATAGTGTTTGATAATTGTAATACTATTTTCTAGCTTTTGATGATTTTTCCCAATTGCTTCCACCATGGAAATAAGATATTTGATATCTTCTTCCACGTTTTCAATACTGTTGAGGACTTCTTTGTCTGTTCTTTTATCAACTGCATCTTCACTTTCATTGACTCTATACTCATCATCATCTGGATACCAAAAAGTGTAATATTTGCATGTTCCCCTCTCACAATAGAAATACAATTTATACGGATTTGTCTTCGATTCAGATATCCGCACAGCAGCTCTTCTACCACAAGCACACTTTCTATTCTTGAATTTAATTAGCCCTTCATTCACTTCACTGCTACATGATGCTTCCATTTCATCAAAACTGTCAAAACAAAAAAAAAATTAAGAGAAAGCAGTATGTCAATGCAATGGAAATAACCAATAAAAAAATTTGCACAAAAGAATACCCACATATTTCATACAAAATGAAATGGTACCACCAGCCATTTAAATAGGCACAAAAAAATTGACCGTTGGGAAGCAACTGTCATCAAACAATATCCTTGTATTTTTTTTTAATTTTAGAGGGCATAACTGTTAATTACCTTAGCAATCATCACTTAGAAGACAAAAATATGTCATGTCAGGGAGGATGTCAGAGTCATAGTGAGGATATTAAACTTTTAGGGGCATTTCAGTCTTTTTACACTATTGGTACCATGTCGGACTAACGCTAACGCCCTGACACTAACGTCAGGGGATGTTGGTGCAATATATTTTAAATGTTAGGGAAAGTTTGTGTTGATATACCTAAATCTTGAATATTCGTATAATTTCGCCTAACCTCAGGATGTTTGTGTAATTAGCCCTATTTTTTAAAAAAGTTCTATTATCTGTGTATATATTACAGTCTTTAGTCTTTACTACTAAAGGATATATTGATTGGTTTTGATGGAAATTTGTTTCATTTCCACCAATATATGTGATATTTTAAACCTTCCATCGATAAAATTTTTGTTAATTGTAATGATTATGAAATATAAATGGCCATAGGCATGCATTATAAGATTCCATATAGAGATCATAAATTATAGGGCAAAAACTAATTTGGTCCCTAAGCTTTTTTGAATTATTACTTTTTGACTAATATTTCTTTTTTTACCTCATGTAATCTCTAACTTTTTAAAAATTCATCAATTTAATCCTTTTGTTAGTCAATAGTTAGTCAAATTTAATGGTATTAGGATATTTCAGTCTTTAAACATAAAAATAAATATTAAGATTAAAAAATAAATAAAAAATTATTAAATAAAACGTAAATTTTAAAAATAAAATAATAAAAACTGAAAAAAATAAAAAATAATAATTTTCAAAAATAATTTAAAATTTGTTTTAATAATTTATTTTATTTTTAAAATAATATTTAAAAATCTAAAATTGTTAAAAATATTAATATCTCCTCTCCTATTATTTTTAAAAATATATTTTTTAATTTTTTATAATTTATATTCATATATAAAATTTATTTTTATATTTTAATATTAATTTAAAGTGTTATTTTGAATTAATGAATTTTCGTAAATTAGTTATTATTGTACTAATTTTTTTTATTTTTTAAAGGTTCTTAATTTTAGTGTTAATTAATTAATTAAATTATTTTAATATTTAAGGACTTCTTATAAATTTTGTGTATTTTATAATTTTAATTTTTTTATTGACACACGTTATATTCTTATTGGATGTAGAAGTTAAGGTTAATTTGTTAAATTTTAAAAAAAATAAAAGATAAAGTCATGTTTTTTACTTAATCATTTAAAGTTAAGAGTAGAATGGTTGATGTGCATTTTCTATTATGTTTAATTGTTAAAAATTTAATCAGAAAGATTAAAATGATAAATTTTTAAAAAATTAGGGACAACGTGAGCTAAAACGGTCAAAAAGTAATCATTTGAAAAAAGAAATGGGCCAAAACAAATTTCGTCACTCAAAAGCTTCTTTATGGTTAAGAAAAACCTCTAGACAGAGAATTTCAACCTCTATATATATATATATATATATATATATATATATATATATATATATATATATATATATATATATATATATATATATATATATATATCTGTGTGTGTGTGATTTTGTTTTCATTGATTTCTTTACGCGGAAAAATAAACAAAGAAAGTGTACGTGAAGATTATGGTTTCTTTTGCTTTCTCTCTCCGTTTTTTTTTTTTTTTTTAAATTGATCAATTTGGTTGCATAGTTTAGTGTCATCCCATGGTGCGGCCGGCCGGCTAAACAAAATGCTCTAGAAATGCAAAGGCAATTAACAAGGCACCATGACAGAAACCGAACCATGCATGTGTTAGAAAAAAGAAAAAGAAAAAGAAGAAGAAGATTATGGATCCTTTACTATATAATTGTAGGGTCAGGTGAATCTGTCATGGTAGA
This sequence comes from Xanthoceras sorbifolium, assembly GCA_003430845.1. NCBI lineage: Eukaryota > Viridiplantae > Streptophyta > Magnoliopsida > Sapindales > Sapindaceae > Xanthoceras > Xanthoceras sorbifolium. The sequence continues at coordinate 13,581,263 of CM010621.1, forward strand.
CGACCCCCCCTCTTTATTGGTAGCAAACATGAAACTAGAAAACGAACTGTATTGGGCAGTTTCCAAGCCACAAACATGAGGGAAACTCACGCTTCAGGAAACATTTTACAGGCAAAACTCATCCCCACTTGCCCTTTTCCATCATCATAAATGTATGATATGCGTGTGTGTGTGTATGTTAATTAATTTGTCTAGGTGCCAATCAACTCTCATTTTCGATATCAGAACTTTAATGTGGAGGTGGGGTCCTGATTGATTTTAATTTATTTTATTTTTTTATCCATTTGTTTGTGATATGTGTAAATATATTCACACTGGAGATTTGAAACCAAACACAGTGGAGAGAATATATATCAGGCAAACAGATGGAGTCAATGCAGGGCGGTGCATGTGGATTAATCCAACTTTGCTGTTGACTTGTTGATTCTACAGTGATATTAATTGATCATCAAAACGTTGTAACTACTTGTAAGACACTTGATCTTTGTGGACAGAAATTGATGCGAATTTGATGCCTTACACTTGAATGGCTATGGACAATGAGCGTGCGTGCATGGCTGGCTAGCAAACACTTTTTTTATGGCTGGCTTTCTATTTGGTTATCATGGAGTTTTATTAATCACAAGAGAATAATATTGATGATCATCATCAGATCAGAGCCGTCCATAAGAGTTAGCTAGTCTGATGATTTTAAAGTAAGGTCTCTATAATCATCAACTAATATGTTTCTGTGAGGAAAACAAATTCATCAAGGTTTGAAAACTTGAAGGCTCATCATATACTATTTGAACAACCCTTGAAAACATGTACATATATGAAAATTTAGTCCAATGATTATATTATATATGTGTGTGTAACATATGTACGTACGGTGAATTGAATGATGTATTAATTTATTGACAAATTCATTTGTGATTCATTTTAATTTTATATAATATCAACATTATTCGACTATTGAGAGGTTCTAAATCCTATACGATGGTGTAAGAATAAGTGTGTAACAGAGAGAACAACCACAAGGGAGTCAAATGTTTGGGCTCTCCTCATTTGTCTACTCTGTCTTCACAGCACCAAGGCGTACGATTCCCACAAAACATCCACAATGGCAACACATCACCGTCCATGAGATGTTCATGTCATGGCCCCACATACAAGATGATGATGATCAGTTTCATCTTCTTCTTTCATGTTTTATGGTCTGATAATTACATGCATGATTGTTGATATTTTTGTGTACCCGGTTGGAAACTATATGGCAGACTTGGTCACTAATTAGACCTAAGCTAGCTAGTGCAATGGCACCACAAGTTGACATGCATGGAAGTTACATGGGTCCAATGTTGTTGATCAACGGTGTGGTTGCTCTAGATTCCTAGCTATTATCTGCCCAATATCATATCTTTATATATTATTTAAGAAAACCGATAGGTAAGTCTCCAACGATCTTATTAAAATGTGAATTACGTACAACATGACTTTACGTGGCAATAACAACATGCAACACAACAATTTAAATGTTACTGTCATAATCCTCAACAAAGTATTTATGTTAACAGAAATACGTTGTGATTAGTAAAGAATCATGTCAATGATCAAAATGAGCCAAATAGTTGAATCTCAACTTTTCAAAGCAGTTGAAGATCTTGATCAAAGAAGGGGCCTCGCTGCTTCTTTTGGTACAGACAAGTATTTATCAATGTGCTCAACATTTTTTTTTTTAATGTTATTTTTCTTCTAAAAAAAATGTTATTATTTGTAGTTAAGCTCATTAACAAGTTTTTAATTAAAAAAGTTATTATTTATAAAAATGTATAATAAAATTCCATAGAGAAACAACTTACATATGTGCTAAACTATTTGATAGATTTGTTTCTTATGAGATTTTATTTAATTATACATGAATCCCCTTTAAATTTAAAAAAATTAACTAAATCTCCTTTATCGAAGACATTTTTTTTATATTAATTTTATTAAAATTCGGGAGTCTACACACACACACACAGAGGTTGCCATTTTCTTCTTATCATAGGTATCTTTGCTTCTTAATTATATATCTTGAAGCTTCATTCTCAAAGTCAAGCTTCAAGTGTCCAAAAATGTCAAGGTCATATTGATGGTGAGTCATGACAGACCATATGATATGTGTGTTTAGGTTTGATGTTTTTGTTTGATTCTAGAGTTTCAACATTTTATAAGTGACTACTTGTAGGTTAAATGGATTCTAAAATGAGCTATAAGTGTATTATTATCCTTTTCATTCAATAGTGATAAATTGACATTACAATGCAGTTAATATAATGGACCTTTTCTAGCTCTTCTAGCTTTACTAATTTTTTTTTTTTTAGATGGAAAAAGTTTTCAGACCTGAACATCTGAATTTTAAGTGACTTTAAATTTTCAGTCATTAATAGATTCAACATAATGTGATTTTTTTTTTTTTATAAGAAAAAAATAGGAAAACATTACATATTGGATCTAGAATTCTCATAAAGAATACCCTCAATACAAGAAGGTTTTTTTGGTCTATTCAGAAACAGCACTAGTCTAGATTTTAAAGAAACATAATAGTTTGCATAAGAGAATTTCTATTTAAATGATATAAGGGTTCGACTAAATCAACGTAAAGATTCGACTTAAATTAATGATTTCAATATTTCACTCATTCATTTGCTTATAATTTACTGTGGAAAAGAATAGAAGATAATAACCTTTAAATTTAAATAAAATAAATGAATGGGTGTTGAAGTCACACAATTAAGTCAAATTTTTAAGATAGTATACTCAAATAAATGATAAATATATCTATTTAATTTATTATTGTACCATTTAATATCGGCATATCTAGATTCTTGACTCAATTGGTATTAAATTATAAATAAATAAATAAATACTGCTGAGAAGGATAAAGACAATTTGAGTGGGTTAGGAGTTTTATTAATGGGCCAAACTTGGCTTGACACAAGTCAAATTATGGATAGGCCCAAGCCCAATCCAAAGTTAGGTTATTTTGTTTGTGGACAAAGCCCAATTATGATGATGATGATGATGAATGGACAAAAGTTGCTGTATAGAAATTGACCATGACATTTTTTTTAAATAAAAAACAAAAACAAAAAGAATAATAATAAAAATTGACCCCAAAATGATTTGGTTAAACTAATTGCTTTCAATTAAATTATATGATAAGATGCTCATTCTAATTGTCAATACTTATCTTTACTTGTAAGTAGATTATATGCATCCTTTTTCTACATTACATTACGTTAGGGATTGACTTGTTTCTTTCCTTTGAATTTCAATTTCAATTTGAATTGCATATACTTTTTTTTCCCATCTCCTCATCAATTCCTTTATCAAGAAATACGCCGTACCCTGAAAAGTTCATTTTTAAGATTGAACTGAATTGGGTCAAACTATTTCGATTACAAGTAATGTTTTATATAAGCCTTAACATTTGATATTACTAAATGTAATTATCGGAAGTTGGCTCGTTTAGTATTATTTTGAACTTTGACGTGAATAGTTTTAATTTTTCGAGTCTGGTTATCTTATTGGCTTTATCAACTACAATATAATGAACTCGTCAAAGGGTACCAACCGTGTATTGGCTACCCCCCCCCCCCCCCCCCCCCCCCCATATTTAAGTCAATATTTGGACATTAGTTAAACTTATAGTTGTTCTTCATTTAAGTGCGGACCTTTTATGAGAAATCTCTCACATCTCTTATTTTGTTATTCGTCATTTAATATGTGTGTTTGTCGCGTTGTTACTTGGCTTCTGATGCCAGCATATACTTATTAAGTGTAAATTGACAAGTATCTGTTCGCATGCGTTTGACTTGTTATTTCCACTGTTTAATCTCTAATCGATTATATTATTAATAACTATGAATAGCTCGGTTGTCATGCCACACATTATCTTTAGTTGAAGTCACATGTCACCATCGTATTGGATAGAGAATCATTCATACTAACCGTAAATTATAATCTAATCCAGTCCAATTTTAGGCAGTGACCTGGACACCGTTCATGCTAGGATTCGACATTATAACAACGGATCCGCTGAATATAGTGATGGTGTGTTTAAAATTGATGTCCAAGTTTTTGTTAGTCACAAAGCAAACAAAAGAGAAGGAGACAATATAGAGTCCCCATGAATTAAATTCTTGCTTCTGTTGCCTATTTAGGTTGTCCAGCCACTCACATGGCCATTGCGATAAGCCTTGCCTTTGCTTGTTTGCTAGCCTTTGCATGCACCCACAAACACCCCATTATTATCGTCCTATCAAATCCCACTTTATATGCCCTCCATTTGCCGTAACTTCTCTAGTTCTCTGCAACTTTTTTGTTATTGGCTTATAATACATGCACACTTTGACACCCCTCTCGGAATCTAAACGTATATAAAAGAATCTAAGAGAGATTTCTGATATCCTATATATATATGTACTAGTCAAATGTTACTAAACATTTCAAATTTGCCATATTGACATTCATAAAATAGTATCAAAATAACATTCTTGTTTGCCAATTTATGTCCAATTGGCCTTTTCAGTTCTTCAGATTTTAGGACATGCAAATTACCATAACAAAAGTACCAAATTGAAATCGATCGGCAGCCGACCGCCAACCCATTTACTGGCCTCGGTTCAAACTCACAAAGTAGCAAGAATTGTAAAAGACAAGGGGCAGTGTTGGGTTTTCTACACATTTTAGGGTAACTCAAAATTTTTGAGTCCTATCCTGTTTTTGTTGATAGATGTCAGAGACACACTCACACAAGGCAACTAGTGCCTAGTGGTTTTACAGAAAATATTAAATTGAATACAAAATTTATTACTTGAACCCATAAAGGAATCATAGAAAATCGCATCCATCGACATTCAAAAAAAAAAACTAATATAATATGATAATATCCAAGTTTTGTTACTAATAATATTATACCATATATATTAATAACAATAATGCAATTCTATTAGTATCCCACTAACTGGCAACACTCCATTTTTATTGGCCCACCTCAGAAACTACCTTCACCTAATCACATTCTTAGTTGCTAAGCAAAAAAAAAATCAAATAAAAATAAATCCAAGTTATGATTTTTTAAACATTTTGTGAGATGACCTCCTGCCGGCAAAGTGCTTCTAGTCCAGCCAATTAAAATCCAATTCGAGAAATAAATTCAAAAGAGGGACCAATAATTAATATTCGAGAACCAAATATTTAATTAAGAAACTAAGCATCAAAAATAAAAAAAAAAAAAAAAAAATTTCTCCCATTTTTTTCTGGGCTAGAAAATACATCGAACGCAAGAAAAAAGAAAAAGAAAAAACAAATGCAATAATTTTTTTTTGGGCCCTAAACATTCGGACTCCAAAGAGACCACAAACGAGAATTGAATAATCCTAACACGTCCGGCAAGACTTTTCTAGCCAAACCCTTGGGGTGTGTGCTGCAGCTGGTAGCCGCCGCCGGCAACGACGTACGTACAACCTCCGTCAGCTGTTCAGAAGGAGAAGACCCGTTGGAAACATCCGCCGCTTCATTTTCCTCATACGGACCGGACTCTTTCTCCGGTGAACCCACCGGTGCCACTTCATTTTCCGGCAAAACACCAAAACTAGCAGCAACAAAATCCGTGCTTCCCGATGACGACGACTCCTCCGTTGTCACTTCAACTTGTTTCTCGAGAATAGTAGTCTGGGGTCGACCCGGACCCGGAACAACATCGACCACTTGTTTGTTGTTATCAGCGACCAAACGGCGCGTCGTTTTGTCCTTTCTCTTGCCTTTGCCGTTCTTCTTCGACTTCTCGCTCTCGCCGCTGGTCAAGTGGTCTTCAAACGCTTCAATGGCCCGGTGGATATGCTCGCGGTTCGGCGAAGAGTCCCATCTGAACCAGAAGCTGGTGTAGCAGTCGAAGCAGTCGCAGTACAAACCAGGAGCCTTATGAGCAGTACTAGTACTACCACTACTACTGTTTGGCGTTTTCTTGGAGGGTTTCTTCTGGGAAAAAGATGGTGGGTTGGTGGCGGCAGCGGCGTTCGAGGCGGAGGAGACGGTGGTTTTCATGGAGCGCATGATGAGATAAGCGAGGACTTCGCGGTCCTCGAAAGGGAGGACGGAAGCGAGAGCGATTATGGCTGCTGGGAGGAGCGTCAAGACAGAGAGATAGTCTCCTCCTCCACCACCACCGGCGACGTTGGAACATGTTGATGTTGACGATGAAGAAAACGAAGAAGAAGAAGAAGAAGAAGGAGATGGGTATACTTTACCTTTGTTTTTTATCTTCATTGATTCTTTCTTCCTTGATTGTTGATGATGATGATGATGAGAAAAAAAAAAAGGAAGGAAAATGGAGGTTCTTGTACTTAACTTCGCTTATCTTTTTTCTTTTTCTATTGGGTTGTGAATATTTTTGGTGTTATTTGGAAAAAAGTGAGAGAGAGAGAGAGAGAGAGAGAGAGGCGCTACAGAGTGTTGGTTTTTTTTTTTTTTTTTTTTTAGGTTTTAAATTCTTGGGTTTTTTAATTTTTAGTTTATTTTTTAAAAAAAAAAATTTACTTGAAAAACAAGGCAGAGAAAGGGTACGTCTGAGAGGTCACCGTTCCTTGTTTTTTCAGAATTCAGGTTAGTAATGCTTCACTTTCTTTTGTGGGCGCGTGTGGCTACTGTCTATTATGGTTCTATTTTATTTTTATCGGCCAAATAATGATTTTTTTTGAAAAAATAAAATGACACCTACCTGTTAGAGACCCGAAATCAATTTGAATGTCAACAAAATATGAAAAGAATTGGCATTAAAAGAAGTATAGTATTTATAGGGTAGTTCTACTTAAATAAAATTATTGGTAACGGACTTATATTGTTATTAAATAGTTCATATTAGTTGAATCTTTGATTTTTTAGATTGGGGAGAGAGATTTATTGAACTTTATATGTAAATATTTATTAAGATGTGTAGTTAATAACATACTACTTGTAAAATAACGATATGTGATTGAGTCGATAATATACCATTACGTTACATTTTGAACTTATTAAATTGAGTGTCTCTCTTCTTTTAAAAATATGAAGTAATTGTAATAATTATAAAAAAAATATTATAGTTAATTAATCACTCTAATTTTTTTTTGAAAGGGGTACAAGTATAACAATAATAATGTTGGGACCTGACGAGATTAATCACTAAATGCGCGGTCCGGATATCTATTTCCATAACGAGAGATATCTACCCTTACGATAAGGGGAAACATCTAGAGAAAATTACCCACATATGCTGGTATATGCATGGTGAGAATTGAACCCCTCACCATTAAGATGGGAGGGAGTTACACTAACCACTGTACTAAGAGTGGATGTGCATTAATCACTCTAATGAACCAATGTTTTTTCAATAAATAATTCAAAAAGGGTGGGAAAAGAAAACATGAATTCGCTAAATAGAAATATAAAATATTAATAAATAAAAAAATTCAAAATGAAATACAAATTTTTTTTTAAAACTAACAATTTGATGGATAAAAATGTGGAGTAGTAATGTAGTATCGAGGCGGGTTCCATTTATTTAACAAAGTTATAGCTTATAGTAATTAGATTAAAAATGAAAATGTTTACTCAGTACCTTAAGCATCTTTTAAATGTTTTAAATAAAATTGAATTGCTATTATCTAACAAGAAAGGTCATAATCAACATTTAATAGATCTGCTTAAGATACTACTAATTTGTTACTAAGTTTATTAATCTAAAAGATTGAATGACTTATTAAACTTATACTAGCTGTCTTTAATTATCTCCGCTATATTTTTTACGGATATTTAAGATTCACCATATATGTAATGGTTAAATATAGATCAGAGCCATCCTTTGCAGGCCTATCAAGCTCAACGTCCAAGAATGAGCCCTACAAGCTTAACAGAGCACTAGCCCATCACGTACTCGAATCGGTTTTGACCAAACCAGATCTTAGACCTATTTAAAAACGTTATTGACTCAGTCAGTGGCGTAATCCTAATCCTGAGATTACAGAGATTGAATAACATAGACTTTAAATAAGTAATTATTAACACTCTCGACTCGGCTTGACACAACCTACGAATATATATTCGCCCAATCTAGGCTTAATAATTATTTTATACAAATTGATTCTTCTACAATTATTTTATTTATGAAAAATTATTTATCCACATTAATTATTAATTATGTTTTTATATAAAATAATGAGAGAATATATATATATATATATATATTAAATTTTAAATTTTAATAACTTAAAAAAATTTATGAGACTTCGACCACCGGAAAATGGGTTTTGATAATATAAAATATTTTAAGAACTCCAACATTATCAATTTTCCCTTGTCAAATAGCACGCACTTGTCGGCGCGTGCCGCCTGACACTGTTTAGACGATAAAGGGTACCATGACCGTTGTGAAGTTGGTCTTGTACGACTGTGCGCTACTCTACGCTACTTCGTCCTCACCGCGCACACACACGCGCACAGGCACAGGTTCGAATTATTTACCTTTTTAACCATCGGCAGCAAATCACTTTCTTCACTTTTTTTACCCAGAGTCCTGTAACCATAAGAGGGCCTGACGGTCTTTCCACCAAAATATGGATAGGGACAACCGACCAAAAGTGTTGATAATTTCAAGAGGCGTAAAAAAAGTTGGTGACCTCAAAAGACATGTAAGGACCTGATTGGTCAAACCACAAAAATAATTTTTTTACTTTCTGACCTGTCCTGTCCTTTCATGGATTTTTACTAAAAAAATTTTAAAAAAATAAAATATTGTTTGGTGTTTGACCTTTTGACTACTCTTCTGCCTCCTATGTGACCTCCATGTTCATACTAGTTCCAATTTTACTTTCCACACAGGAGGTTCAAAATCTCCATCACATAGGTTTTACTTCATTTTTAGTAAAACAAAGACAGTTTCTAATTAGCTTCACTTAGTTTATTAAAAATTAATCAACATCATTTTTTGCGACTGCCATCATGATTAGTTCATATTTTCCTCCTCCTAACTTCTAAATAAATTCAAAAATAATAATTAAATTCATATAACATATTTACTTCAAATTTAATTCACATAATACATGATAAAGTGTACTTGTTCAATTTTATTTTAATATATATTCATATATTAATTATACATCATAAATTTTAAAATGTTAAAATATCTCCGATATTATCTATAAATAAATTAAAAATACTTACCATTTATAGTATAACATTAATAAATTAATATTTAAAAAATTAATAATATCGATTAAATAATATTTTTAACCGACCCAACTTGAAAGTTGTAAATTAATATATCATTAAATTTTTAAGATAATACATTTAAAAAAACATACCCACTTAATATATAAATTAGTAATCTCCTTTTCCAGTTATAATGTTCTACATCAAAATTATATTTATATATATACACATAAATTAGTAATCTCCTTTTCCAGTTATAATGTTCTACATCAAAATTATATTTATATATATACACGCACACGCACACGCACAGAGCTCAATTAGGAGACTTTTGTAAAATATGATTCCAATGCTACTTTTTCCTCTTGAAATTGATATATCCTTGGTCTCATCTCTAACTTTTCTTAGTGCATTAAAAAACTCTGGTATAGTATTTCTATATTGCAAGAGAAAATTATACAATGTGATTGTTATTGCATCTTTACGCAAGACAGGCTCCAATACAGAACTATCGTCTTCAACTTCATATTCTTTATCATTTCTCATGACATTCTCAAAAATTCACTCGTCACTCAACAACTCTGAGGTTGCCTTATTTTCTCATGGATAGTTCAAGAGGTACTCAACATCCATTATATTACGATACTTCAACTCTTTGATTAGAACATGCAATTGTTGAAGGCATCCATCTATTAGAGTAATAAATATATGTATTATTCATGTATTACTATTTATGTAATTAATTAGTTTTACAAGGTTAGTTTAGTCTTTTTATTAGTTTGTATATATATTCTTCTTTCTTGTAACCTAACACTATTCTTCAATGCAAGGAAACCCTAATAGTTTTCTCTCTCAAATCTCTCTCAATTGTTCTTCACTTTGTTCTTCATTTTCTTTAGATTGTTCACATGGTATCAGAGCTTTGGAACTTAGTTTGATGTCATCCACAGCTTTCGCGGATCCAACTCCGCGGTGAGTTGGCTGGGGGGTTGCAGGGGGGCAGCGCGCCACTTGCTCGGGGTTCGGGGCAGAGCCCCGAAAAATTTTTCGATCTGTTTTCGCATCGCATCGTACTGGTATTCCTTCCGCATCTCTTCAATTTTGATAATTTTTGGATTTTCGTATGAATTGCAGTTTCTAGGGTTTCACAGATTTTGCATTTGGGGGTTTTTTGTTGTATTTTGCATCTGTTGAATTTTGTTTGATAGATTATTGTGATTTTATAATGGATGGTGGTAGAGAGGATTCACTTCAGGCCATTAGTGCAAAATTAGATGGCAGAAATTATTCTTATTGGAGTTATGTGATGAAGAATTTTCTAATTGGGAAAAAGAAGTGGAATTATATTTCGGGTGCATCTATTAAATCCACAGATGATAAGGTAGAGAATTTTGCACAGCTTGTTGAGAATTGGCAAGTAGATAATTCGAAAATTATCACATGGATAAACAACTCTGTTGAGCACTCCATAGGCACACAATTAGCAAAGTATGACACTGCTAAAGAGGTGTGGGAACACTTGTCCAGACTGTATACACAGTCTAATTTTGCAAAGAAATATCAATTAGAATCTGATATTCGAGCTCTTCAACAAAAGGATATGACTGTACAAGAGTTCTATTCTGCAATGTCAGATCTTTGGGATCAATTAGCTCTTACAGAATCTGCAGAACTGCGAGCATGTGCACCTTATATTGCTAATAGAGAGGAGCAACGTTTAGTTCAGTTCTTGATGGCTCTCCGTGATGATTTTGAGGGCCTTCGTGGCTCAATATTGCATCGTTCTCCGCTTCCTTCTGTTGATTCAGTAGTGAGTGAACTCTTGGCTGATGAGATACGCCTCAAGTCTCAGTCAGGAAAAGGAATTCTTCCAATACCTACTCAGTCAGTTTTGGCAGTCCCATCTAGACCTCATGCTTCCTATGAGAACAAACCATACTCAAGGGTTGGGTTTGATGAATGCAGTTTTTGTAAGCAGAAGGGTCACTGGAAGTCTCAATGTCCTAAATTGGGCAATAGAGCGCAGCAATCACAACAGCAGAAATATCAGTTCAAGCCTCCACAATCTGTCAACCAATCACTACCACGGACATATCGACCTCCACAGTTTAACACTGCAGCATTTGTGCCATCACCAGATTCCATTGGATTTGGATCACCATCCTCAACTCCCACACTTGCATCCCTTTCTGAACAACTTCAGAAACTTATTGCTGCACAGTCGCATGCTATGTCTGTCTTCTCTCCGATAGGTCAGTCGCCTCCTAGTACTTCAGGTATGTCTTCCTCCGTATGGGTTTTAGATTCGGGAGCCTCACATCATATGTCTCCTAATTCAAAATTTTTTGTTTCTTTATGTCCTGTATCATTTACTTCTGTTACAACTGCTGATGGCACTCCTATGCCATTAGCAGGAGTTGGTTCAGTTGTTACATCTCAGTTATCTCTTTCTAATGTCTATCACATTCCTAAACTTACAATGAATCTTGTTTCGGTTAGTCAATTGTGTGATTATGGTTACTCAGTGTCCTTTACTTCTACTTCTTGTCATGTGCAGGATCTACAATCCAAGAAGCTGATTGGGATAGGCCGTAGAAGTGGGGGATTATATGTTTTGGATGAGCTGAAGCTACCAGTATTTGCAGCTCCCAGTGTTGATTTGTCTTCTTTTCGCTTGTGTCCTTCGTCCTCTAGTTTTTATTTATGGCATTCTCGTCTTGGTCATGTTTCAGCTTCTCGCTTGAGATTCTTAGCTTCAATGGGAACCTTAGGGAATTTGCAAACTCATGATATTTCAGATTGTAGTGGTTGTAAACTTGCTAAATTTTCTGCTTTGCCTTTTAATCGAAGTAACTCTTGTTCTCTTGCACCTTTTGACTTAATTCACTCTGATGTATGGGGGCCTTCTCCAATTGCTACAAAAGGAGGGTCTCGATATTATGTTTCGTTTATTGATGATTGCACTCGTTTTTGTTGGGTTTATCTTATGAAACATCGTTCTGACTTCTTTAGCATTTATAGTAATTTTCGAGCTCTTGTAAAAACTCAACACTCTGCTGTTATTAAGTGTTTTAGATGTGACTTAGGTGGTGAATATACATCTAATAAATTTTGTGAATTACTTGCTTTGGATGGAACTGTTCACCAATCTTCTTGTACAGACACTCCTGAACAAAATGGTGTTGCTGAAAGAAAACATAGACACATTGTTGAAACTGCTCGTTCTCTTTTGTTGTCTTCTTCTGTTCCTAGTGAGTTCTGGGGAGAAGCAGTTCTTACTGCAGTCCATGTCATCAATAAAATCCCATCGTCTCTCACTTCAGGTTTGTCCCCTTTTGAAAAATTATATGGGCATGCTCCTGATTATTCTCTCTTGCGAGTTTTTGGCTCTACTTGTTTTGTCCTTCGTCCTCATGTAGAGCGTACAAAATTATCGTCTCGCTCTGCCATTTGTGTGTTCCTTGGTTATGGTGAGGGACAAAAGGGATATCGTTGTTTTAATCCTGTTTTGAAAAAGTTATATGTATCTCGTCATGTTGTGTTTCTTGAACATATACCTTTCTTTTCTATTCCTGCTGCTGCTCACAATGTCACCAAATCTGATCTCATTCATATTGATCCATTTTCTGATCATACTGATAGTCTCTCTCCGCAGGTTCCTTCTAACACAGCTTCTGATTCCTCTATTGTTCCTATAGTTCCTTTTCCACTCCATCATTCTCGCAGGGCTCGCACAATTGATTCTGCAGATACTGGTACCTCATCGTCTCCTGTTGATACTCCCTCTCCACCTACAGTCTACCCAACACCTTCTGCCATTGTGGATCCTTCTCCTCGTTATCCTCAGCGTACTCGTAAGTCTACTCAACTCCCAGATTTTGTTTACTCTTGTTATTCCAATTCCTTCTCTTCCTTTTTAGCATCAATTCACTCTCTCTCTGAGCCCTCATCCTATAAAGAGGCAGTTCTTGATCCACTGTGGCAGCAAGCTATGAATGAGGAACTTTCTGCTTTGCATAAAACAGATACTTGGGATTTGGTTTCTTTACCGCCTGGTAAACGTACAGTTGGTTCTCGTTGGGTATATAAGATCAAAACGAAGTCTGATGGGTCTGTTGAGCGTTACAAAGCTAGATTGGTTGCAAAGGGGTTCTCTCAACAATATGGTATGGACTATGAGGAGACCTTTGCCCCTGTTGCAAAGATGACTACTGTTCGTACTCTTATTGCAGTTGCATCTATCCGTCAGTGGCATATCTATCAGATGGATGTCAAAAATGCTTTCTTGAATGGTGACTTGCATGAAGAAGTTTACATGGCTCCACCACCTGGTGTCTCCCATAATCCTGGAGAAGTTTGCAAGCTTAAGAAATCTTTATATGGTCTCAAACAGGCTCCTCGAGCTTGGTTTGAGAAGTTTTCTACTGTTATCACTTCTCTTGGGTTTTCTTCCAGTAATCATGACTCGGCTCTTTTTGTCAAATGTACCAATGCTGGTCGTATTTTGCTCTCTCTATATGTTGATGATATGATTATTACTGGTGATGATGTTGATGGGATTGCAGTGCTAAAGTCAGAATTAACCCGTCAATTTGAAATGAAGGATCTGGGTTCTCTGCGGTACTTTTTGGGTATAGAAGTTGCAGTTTCTCCGAAAGGTTATCTTCTCTCTCAGTCCAAGTACACCACTGAAATTCTTGAGCGTGCTCCTCTCACTGATACTAGGACTGCTGATACTCCATCTGAGCTCAATGCTCGGTACTCTCCTTCTGATGGTACTCCCTTGTCAGATCCTACATTGTATCGCACTATTGTCGGCAGTCTGGTCTACCTTACTATCACTCGTCCAGATATTGCCTATGCTGTTCACATTGTCAGTCAGTTTGTTGCCTCTCCCACTACCATCCATTGGGCGGCGGTCCTTCGTATTTTACGGTATCTACGGGGTACTATCTTTCAAAGTCTTCTACTTCCGTCCACCTCGTCCTTACAGTTGCGTGCCTATTCTGATGCTGATTGGGGCCATGATTCCACTGATCGTAAGTCTGTTACTGGTTTCTGTATCTTTTTGGGTGATTCTCTTATTTCATGGAAGAGTAAGAAACAAACTGTTGTTTCTAAATCTTCTACCGAAGCAGAGTATCGTGCTATGGCATCTACTACCACAGAGATTGTTTGGTTACGCTGGTTACTAGCTGATATGGGTGTTCATCTTTCCCACCCAACTCCGATGTTTTGTGACAATCAGAGTTCTATTCAGATTACTCATAACTCAGTTTTTCATGAACGAACCAAGCACATTGAGATTGATTGTCATTTTACTCGCCACCACCTTAAGCATGACACTATTACATTGCCTTTTGTTCCTTCTTCCTTGCAGCTTGCAGATTTCTTTACCAAATCGCATACTATCTCACGTTTTCGTTTTCTCGTTGGCAAACTCTCGATGCTTTCTGCTGCCGCATCGTGAGTTTGTGGGGGGATATTAGAGTAATAAATATATGTATTATTCATGTATTACTATTTATGTAATTAATTAGTTTTACAAGGTTAGTTTAGTCTTTTTATTAGTTTGTATATATATTCTTCTTTCTTGTAACCTAACACTATTCTTCAATGCAAGGAAACCCTAATAGTTTTCTCTCTCAAATCTCTCTCAATTGTTCTTCACTTTGTTCTTCATTTTCTTTAGATTGTTCACACCATCATCTAAGTGTTGATCCAAATTCTCTAAAGCCACATTATCTATAGACCTAATTTTACAATATCGAAAATAATTTGTAATTCTACTTGCTTGAACATCTGTTGTCCAAGCCGAGATTGCAAGATTTACTGTGTCTAAAACATTTCATAACCCTTTAAAAGATTTCGATAAAATCGACGACAATAATACATATTGAAAGCTCGTATGATCCTCGCATTATAAAGCTGGATCTTTAATATTGTGTTGGGTTGCAAGAAAAACAATTCATTATTTTTCAAACTTCAGTAGTTTTTAGATGAGTAAGACAATTATCAACAAGCAAGAGAATTTTTCTACCATCCATTTTTATAACAAATTATAAAATATATTCTTGGAATAAAATTCCAGTCATCCATACTCATTTGTCAGCACGATGCTCACAGTTCATAATACTTGCACATTCTTGAAACACCACGATTTAACATACTTACCAGTGAACCATAAATGAATTTTCTCATAATCATCCTCTTTACGAACAAATAAAAATTATAAGCCTTTCCTCATTTTGTCTCTTACCTTTATCGACATGGTACATCTTTTTTTAAAAACTCTTTTGCTTTCTTAGTGATTAGTTTTTGGATCATAGTCACAGGTTCTTAGTATTGAACAAACCATTAATATATAACTGGCGTCAAAAATTTTACGGTTTTGTGTCATTTGACAGTATACTTTCAATATAAAATAGCTAACCCCTAAAAGGAAATGAACATACATAATATCCTCGACTGTGTTGAGGAAAACATCAAACAATGATTCTCCATAATAACAATCATATTAATTAATTTACTCTCATGATTAGTTAACAAGTGGGTTTATTAATTAGATCTTCCACTATCATCCACCAATATATAATAATCATAACAAATAAACCAATAACGTGAACTCCATAATCGATGGAACTCTCGACTATGCAATGCAATAAAGAAGAGAATATACTGCTTTCACTTTAGACAAAGGAAAAAAAAAACCATGAATAAAATGTCTCACACACACAGAATAATGAGGCATTTATACAATAAAAACCAAAAAAAAAAAAAAAAAAAAGTGTTTGCGTTATAAAATTAGACAAGTGGAATATATATTCCAATCAATCAATCAGCTTTCTTATCTGATGATTGTTGGGGCTTGCTTGATGCTGCAGAGAGTTTATCCTCAGCAAATTTTCCTTTATTCTCATCTCTTTCTCTGAAATACCTCTCGAATGCTCTAGGAAGAAATCGTGGAATCAAGAAGCAGAAGAGATTGATTGAGAAGTATGCTAGATTGGCCACTGCTAGACCCCTCCCAAACCAAAACCATGCAATGTCCTGCAAAACACAAATATAATTGCAATTGCATATAATTAAGATACTTTACTAATCCGTGCTTTTCTTAAATTTTTAACAAGATGATATAACGAAACGAAACGTGCATGCGTGGTGCTCGCAGCATGGATGTTAATTACTAATCAAAATAGACATAGTTGACCTACATAGTTTAGTTTAGTTTAGATAGGTAGAGAATCTGGTTTCGAATTAGAAGTACCTTAAATTGTGCATTTGCAGGAAGTGTTTTATTAAACCACACATCGGTGACCCAATCCATGATGACGAAGATCCTCCTGACAGTGTACAGCAATGGCACCAGAGCCCTTACGGGAGGTGAAAACAATGACAACCCACTTATAAGATTCTCGGTCAGGATTTGAAACGAAAGCAAGAACAAGTGAGGAGTTGCTGACCGGACCGCGTGGTCGTCCCCTCTCGCGAAGCCACCCAGCACGTACGCGAGCGGCAGGAACAGGCCCACCGTGGTTCCCACGACCACGTACAGCCTGAAGAACTTGCTCCCCTGGAAAATCTCCGGCGAGCTGGAGGAGACGCTGCCGTGAGCAGGGAAGGCCAGCCGCGAGAGGGCCAGGAGATACGCCGAGGCGAAGGCAGGGAACACCAAATCAAGAAGCGGGACGAGGCCACTTGCCGAGAAAACCATAATGAAAGCTACCAGTTGCAATTCTATAACGCGTAGCGATCCCATTACACCACCAACTGTTTGTTGTTGTTGTTGTTGCTGGTTTTGGAGTTGCTTTTGTTGGGTTTTTTGCCCCGGGAGTGTTGTACTGTCAGGCTCATCTCTAGGAGCCACAGCGAGTGTCACACCAGACATTTCTGTCTAGCTAGAATGGATTTGGTTAACCTTTTAAAAAATTTACAAAACTTACAGCTTTATGCTAGAGAAGAGAATATCACCGTTTTCCTGTTATCGAATTCCAAAACCTGAATAGCAAAATTCAAATCATAGATCATACAATAACTACTAGTTTCAATATCATATGCATTGCATGCAAGGTATGGTCAGGAAAACAGAGAGAGTGGAAATTGAAGAAAGAAAAAAGAGGAAGAACAGATCTTACTTTTGAATTGCATAACACATTGCAAATGAGATTCATTCAAAGCCAAACTCTCGGAAGAGAAGGGGTCACAAGATCATGTTTTTGATTGCAAAAATTTTGAACGTGTTCTCGTGTAAGCGTGACACGTGGTTGTCTCTCCACGTGGCGAGTTTTTTTATTCGCACGTTTCATGCGTCCATGCTTCTCGTGACCGACTTGCCGGTTCGAGTCTATCTGCTCTCCGAAAACCACCCTGCTATACACGAGTAGTTGCACTGTCAATTGATGTTCAACACGTCAGCAAGTGATTGGGGGAAGTGGGGCAGTTCCAGTTTGGGCCAGTCCATTTAAGAGTATAAAAGCAGGCCTAGGCCCAACCTATACCGACCCAATTCTAACCCGGAGAAACAGGCCCAAAACAAATTAAAGAAAAAGAGTTTGATATACTTAATTAACAATTCTAGTGACCCAAAAAATTAAGTTAATGACAAAAAGGAAATATATTTTTAACATTTTATTACAATTCTTTTTTCCTTTTTTTCTTTTGTGGTTCATTTCTATATTTAGTATATGTTTAAATTTTATGAATGAATCCCATTTACTAAAATTTATTATTTTAGGAAAGTTGTATTGTGCCAGATTAATTTATTAATTTATTATATTGTGTTTTTGGAGGATATATAGTATTGTTTAATTAATTAAATAATTAATTTCGCATGAGAGAATATATATTTGAATAAATTGTTAGTGATTATGCTATTAAATTCTGTATTATTTAACAATTATGTCTCCTAACATCAATATTAGCATGCACACTCATGTTTTTAAATGTGTGCATGCGCGTGGACATAAATATATATTTATATGTACGTGTGTTTTTTAAGGTACTTCAGCGAAAGACAAATCAATTAACCAGGAACAATGGGTAATAAGAGCTCCAAGAATGTTGACCAGGTTGAGTATGCTGAGAAACAAAAAAAAATGGTTTTATCATTCAAAAAATACAAGAAAGAAGTGGAGATGGAGGCTGTCCAAAATTACATCGTAAACTTGGGTTTAGGTGCGTATTTATTAGATTTGTATGTAACGCAATACGTAAATCATTTATTACATTATTTGAGATGATTTTTTTAAGTAATTTTTTCCTTTTTTTGAAAAATAATTATTTTTATTCGTTTGTTTCTGTGAATCCAGGAGTAACAGTTGACGTAGACAAGGAAACCCAAACGGCCACTGTAGAGGGCAAGTTTGATCCGATGATACTTGTTCGTCGCTTACGCGGACGTTTTAAATGTGGTGTTAAAATTGATGTCTTCGACCTGAAAGATGCAAATTAAAAGAAGAAGCTACTTGAGAAGAGTAATTCAATATTGGGAATAAAAGTTTTATAGATATTTTATAGTTTAAAACAATTATAATATATATTTCGTTTGATTATTATGATAAACTTTTTATTTTATAAAGGGTACGTTCAGTCCGTAAAATTAGATTGAACTATTTTTATGAGATAAAATATAATTTGATTGGATTATATTAGACTAATTAGTACTGTGATGTGTTTGGTGTAGTATGAATATGATTAAAAATAGTACTGTCCCTTATTTGGTATATAATGAGATTGGTTAAAATCAGATTTAATTAAATTAATTTTATATAAAATAAAATTATTTTTAAATATTATATAATATATTAAAATTATTTAAAATAATTTTAAACTAATTTTGGTTAAAAAAATTTAAATATTTTTTTTATTATTTTGGTTAAAAATATTTTATATTAAATTAAATATAAAAAAAAAAAGCTTGGCACTAATAGTCCCAAGCTTTGTAGCGGGACTAATGAGTGGGACAAGTTGTCCATAAAGGATTGGAGAAATTCAATATTCAGTTCAGTCCTGTGTAACAAACACACCCTTAGAAAATTATTTTAAAGGTCTAATCATCTTGATCTCGATATGTGGCATGTATCTATGCTTCATCCCCATTTGAATTTATTAGTTTAATCTATTACGATTTATAAATTAATTAGTTACTTACGGTGATAAACTCGCTCATTTAGTTTGGTGATATTATAGATTTGAGTCGCCACCATCACAGATGATATGTCAAAAAAAGAAGAAATTAATTAATTATATTGCTAAAGTGACATCATAATTAAGAAAAATAATTTAGCGTGCGTAAGTTACTGTCACATTATATCATGTAATATTTTTATATTTTAATTACATTATTTTTTTTATATTTTAGTACATCTACTTATAATTTAAATGATTAGTACATTTCTCTTTCACGTTAGTGATGAGGGTTAAAGTTCTACCGTCCATATTTATCAATATGTATGGGTAGTTTTTTACTTCACACGACATATATTTATAATTAATCTTGTAATTGTATGTTTATATGGTATTACATTTGCTTTAACTTGTATATAATGACTATACTTAAAAAAAAGTCATTTTTATAAAAATATCATCCAAAATAATTGAGATCTTAATTGGGAAGGTATATGTAAATGATAACTTTTTTTTTTTTAAAGGGGTACAAGTACAACATTAATAACTGTCGGGACCTGCCGAGATTAATTACTAAATGCGCGGTTCGGATATCTACTCCCATAAGGGGAGACGTCTACTCACACAATAAGGGGATAAAACTACTCATACATGCTGATATGTGCATGATGAGAATTGAACCATTTACCACTAAGGTATGAAGGAGGTGCACTAACCACTTTACTACAAGTGGACGTGCATAAATAATAACTTACCAATACTATTAATTTTGCATTAACATGTCTATGTTGGCTTGCTTATTTAATAATCAGTCTTAATTGGAAATAATAGTAAGATGATTACAATATTAATACAATTAAATTGTTAATATCCCTTCTGGGTTCGTTGAAGAACCTAGCTGGAGATCCAGCAATGGTTGGATCTCCAGTAAATTCCAATTTTTTTTTTGGTTTGTTAGTGGAGATCCAATCTAAAGATTGGTTTTAATTTTTTTTTTAAATAAAAAATAAATTTCAGATCTCCACCGTCCATTTAAAGATAGACGATGGAGATCTAAAGTTTAATTTTTTATAATAATTTTCTTTTTTTTTTAAACAAAAAAACCTCCACTGTCGATTTCAGGTGAGATGGACGGTGGAGATCTAACCTTATTTTTAATTTTTATTTAATAATTTTAAATATTATTTTAGGGGTATTTTAGTCTCTTTAGCGGTTAAGCCTGGTCAACGGTTTGATTTAACGGATTTTGACTAACGGCAGGGGAGGTCTTTGTCAATAAACGATAAAATTGACTCCTTTTATAGTTGACAAAACCTTAAGAGAGGCCAGTATAATTAACTCTTATTTTTATTATTTACAAAAGGTTTAATTGTAATGTTAGTCCAATAGACCATGAGTTAACTGATCTATTATCTTTTGATAAATTCAATAGGCCCATTCTAATATTAGTTCAATTTGTCTAATTTCAATTAGCAAATTGTCAAATTGCCATTTATTAATTTGTTAAATCATTTTTCACCATCTGCACTAATTAATTATAATTCCACTATTTTCTTTCACTTTTATGCCAATTTACTCTTACTCTCTCTAAACATTTCTTTGTCAACTAAATTGTAAGTGATATTTTGCTATTTTTATTTTCTTTATTATTTCAGTTTATTTTAGTTAATAGTAATTTATTTATTTTTTAATTAGTTTTTTTTCCTTGTCTTTGTATATGGAATAATTATAAAGCTTAAACATGATAAATGTTGGATTATTTATCATTTTCGAAAGTAAAATTATGTGTTTTTTTAAATCTATAGAGCCAGTTATCTACTCCCACATATGTGAAAAAAGAGATACACACCACTTGAATTAAGAGGGGATTGTGATATTTCTCATTGTTATGAACATAATTTTTTTCTTCATAATTTTTTGAAATTTGGCATTTTTTATATTTCATTTTATACTAATTATAATTCATTCTAGTAATTAATATATTTTTCACTTCGTAGTTTTCTCAAATCAAAAAGTTTTTGCATGTGAGATTATTGAAATTAGAAAATTTATAGTTTTAACATACGAGTACTTATTTGATTTTTGCCTTCTAAATTTTGTGAAATTAAAATTTTTTTGTCTATGATATATTATTTATGAAATTAAAACTTGATTTGTATGGACACTAAGTTCTTTTAAGATTGACATAAATACAAATTTATCTCTATTTAATTATGAAGTTGCTGAGACAACATTATAATCATAATAACCCTAATTTTTAGGTTTTTTTTATACTTATTTCTTACGTTTTTAGTTAAAATTTTTGCATATCATAATGCAAATATATTATTATTATTATTATTATTAATAAATAAAAAAGATGGTGGTCAACAAGTGGGTTCAATGCAAATGATATCTATACTTTAAGTTCGAGAACTCATTCTAAGATTAAACAAACTAAATTTGAGAAATGATATTTTATCTCCATTTTTCATCAATACTCCTTATTATGATTGTGATACTGAAAATCGTATTTTAATATAGCAATATCTCTTTGACAAATAAAATGATTATAAGAGTCTATAATAATATAAAACCGTGTTAACTTATTTTTTTACTATCTATGGGAATCAAAATTGTCGATTTCAATGTTTTTAATTCATAAAATTCATTAGTTTTGAGTATTACAAAGAAAAAGAGAATGCATATTATTTTTCATACAATCTTGATCTTTTTTTTTTATAATAGTACATCGAAGTATTGTACGAAGTATCAGACATTAATTATTAAATATGTTGTAGCATTAGCCTACCCTGTCGATAAATCCTAGCTACATCACACTCAATTGCTCACTACCCTCAATGAAAAGGCTTTCTAATGAGGTAAGATGTTCCGGCAATTTTCCTTGCAATTTAGAACATCCCAAAATTGAAATCTGGTTGTAGATCTTTAAGGCCTCCCTTGCCATTTAAGTCGTCGGCCTTCTCAGTATCCCTCAAATTATTCACGTTCTCCAACCCTGATATGTGAAGGCTTTTGTAGTGGCCAAAAATCGTCAATGGGTCAGATCAAGAAACAAATCAATAAATCAGACCCAAAAGAAAAAGCTCAAAGCGAGAAATATTTAAAATCCAAAGGAAGCCCATGAATCCTAAAAGAAACAGAGCCCAGTCAAGTAAACAAAACAAAGTAGAACGTAGGCTATATGGTAGAACATGCTAGTGGTAGAATGCTCCCTTGATTCACGGGATACTAACTTAAAAGTTATAAATGCATCATTTAACTCTCATAACATGTAGACCCCTCAAACGAGTGCATTAATGAGAATTATGAAGAGTATCATGATGGTAGATTGCTCCAATGCACAGTTATGAAGAGTATCATAACAGTAGATCGCTCCATGCAGTTATGAAGAGTATTATAATGGTATATCGCTCTATGCACAATTGTGAAGAGTATTATAACAGTAGCTCGCTTTATATACTAATAAGAAGTATCGTAACACCTAAAGACCTTTCCAACAGACACCCAAAAACCTTATCTATAGATACATATACCCCTCACAGGCTAATGGGTAGGTATTTTGATACAAAAAAACTCTCTAGACTCTCTCAATTTCACTCTCAAGGCTCACTTGATCAGAATCTCTCAATTATTCTTCCGGCGAACATCCAAAGGTCCACCGTCATATATTCCGGCCATACACCCACGATCTCCTATCACACTTTCCTAGGAAGTCTTTATAGGGAGAAATTATTATTCATTCAATATTAAGTTACTTTATTTTATATTCTTATCGTTTAATATTATTTACACCATTCTAATTTGAGTGTTAGAGTGCCCTTGGCAGACACCACCCGGTGTCAAGTACATTTTGACTCTCTTAATTATTGGTTGTGCAGGTTGTAGTATCTGTTTCGCTACCCTACGTAAATCAGGATCTACAGCTTTCTTGAAGATGCGTCAACTGTTTTAATTCTCCTAATTTTGGTCTCATATCTTTACCCACAATATAAAAAAAAACTCTAGTGTTTGAAGACTAGCTAATTTACCAATTCTTAAATGCATGCCTTCCAAAGAGTATAAAGCATAAATATTGAGACGACACAACTTAATTAGATTGCCGATGTCCGAGCACAATCTCTTCAAACGACTACAATATTTTAATATAACCGCTTCTAAATTGTGAAGTTTGTTAATTGAGTCCGGTAAAATTTCTATTATGGTACAAGAAAGGTCAAGGTGGTAAATAAGTGTCATAGAGCCAAGAAAGGTCAAGGTGATGAGATATGATCTGCGAGTACTCGAAGAGGAAAAGTGTTCCGACTACTGCCACCCTTCACATTTTCCTCGTGGATTATTGAAACTTCCTCTTCTTTTTCCACCAAAGTTTGTAAACTAGAGGAATGTTGGATCTCCAACTTCTACAAATCAATGTTGGAATCTGGCAATGTACGTCAAGGAATCATAATGTTAAATAGAGAACGTTTCAAGACATATATTGCTACTCTGCATCCATGACTTTGGTAAAGATTCTAGTGTATCACAAATCTTGAAGATAATGAATCTCAGTTTGGAAGGCAAAGTAGACTGTGGAATGGAAACAAGTTTTGGGCAATATTCGAAGAGTAGTCCTCTAAGGAAACTGAGGTTGTGAGATATGTGTAGAAATGTACTGAGCTGTGCAGCTCAACCAAGCACATTGTTATCTTCTGTTTGCACAGCTCAGAGTGATGTTAATATGGGTGTAGCCATAACAAGGTGGAGTGGACTTGCAGATCAAAATTTCAGTGATAATCAGTCAGTTGATGCATAGTTTGCTAGAGTTTGACAGTTATGTTAATTGTTAGAAAGTTAGTTACTGCAGATTTAGCCATATTCTATTAGGAATGATTGGCTTGCCTTAATTCAAAGAGAGTTTGTTAAGTTAGTTAGAGCTAGAGTTGAGCTGTATTATCTATGTGAGAGACATCTTCAATTTTGTGTGATTAATTTACTCTCATGGAAAAGGAAACCATTTGTGATTGTTGTGAATATACAACTTATAGAAAGTGTGAAGATATTTTTCAAGATAAGGGTAGGTAGTGGCCCGAATAGTTTGGGCTGAACACAATATTGGGCTGACCCAATAGGAATAGTAATGATAAACAGTGTTATATGAATAGTATGGGCTGATCTAGTGGAAATAGTAATTGGTGAACTGTGGTGGGTTGACCCATGAATAGTATCAGACTACCCCAGTGAAATAGTAAGGTGCTACAGTGAACAGTGACTTAAGTAATGACGTCACCGTGAACAGTGATGTGAACAGTCCTGTAGGTGTGAATAGTTCCGATGAACAGTAACCAAAATTTTCCTATAAATACCCCTCTTCATTCATTTGTAACTCATCCAAAAAAAAATGTAGTCTCTTCTCTTCTCCCTTAAGCCTCTTGTGAGGTTGTTCTCTCCTAGTATTATTAGAGAGAGGTAATTATTTTTTTCTAGTAAAGTCATTCTATATTTGCTCGTGGATGTTTCCCTCAAATTAATTGGGGGTTTTACCACGTAAATATTGTGTGTCCAGTTCTTCTCCACTTTTCTCAAATCTCTACTTTAGTTGCGGTATATTGTTTCCACGTACAGGATCCTAATAGTGGCATCAAAGCACTGGCTGAGATCCTAACACAACTACTTCAGAAAAACTTATAACTTCATGACTGAGTTGAGATATATATATATATATATATATGATGTTTGCAACACTTTAATTTATACAACAAAAACTCCATTTGTTATTTATTTATTTTGAATTAAAAGAGTGGGAATCAAGTAAGCTTTGCTAGTAATTGCTACATTGTTTTGATTTTCAACATATTTGATATAAATTAAGTTGTTTATGATGTCAATTTATATGTTCTCATTAGGAAAAAAAAAACAAAAAAATATGGCAAAAAATGAAGGTGGTGACAAAGATCAAAAGATAGAAAATAAGGAATATATATATATATATATATATATATATATATATATATTAGAAATGGACCACCCCACATCATTTTATATCGAAACTTGAGAATAAAATTTAATTAGAAAGTATATATATAGTACGTACATACGTAGTATATCATTCTCTTTTTATCTCTCTTTAATTTATATGATGATAATTACTTTGTCGTTCTTGTTAATTTTTTAGATGTTAAAGAAATTAAGATTGATAGAGCAAATGATAAGGTGATTGTGAAAGGGGAAAAAGCCAATCCGATTAAAGTTTTTGAGAGAGTTCAAAAGAAATACGGTAGAAATGTTGAGCTTATTCATCCAAAACCAAAAGTTGGTGGTGAAGAGAAAAAAGAACCAGAAAAGAAACAAGTAACATCTCAACTGAAATTTTTTTCTTTTTTATTTTGTTATTTTGTAATATTATTTATTATTATTGTTGTCTTATTTATTTTTTTATAGCTCAAACCGAAAGTGAAGATCGTAACCTTCAAAATGTGTATACATTGTGAAGGGTATGCTCGGGATATTAAGGAAAACATAGTAAGAATCGACGGTAAACATATATTCGGTTATTTTTTCTTTTTTCTTTTTAACTATTACAACTAATTTGAGTTTGAGGGAGAGGACCGCGGCTTAAACCCACAACATCAACATTATAGGTGTGAATGACATACCACTGTATCAACTTTATCTTGCTAGTTATTATTTTTTAAAATAAAAAATAAAAATACATCCCTTTTATTTTACACAAATTATTGCACCAAAACGTGCGTCATCCAATTATGTGTGACACATAGTTAGTGTAGATTGAAAACAACACACATTTTGAATACCATTTTTAATCATCCAATTATGTATAATATAAGTTTTGAATACATTAAAACTCTTTTTTTTTTTTTTTAATTTTTAGTCCTCAATTCTGTTAATTATTGTGATCTTTTTTTGTAGGAGTGTTTACAGTAGAACCAGACATGGGCAAGTCTCAAGTGACAGTAAAAGGAGTATTTGATCCACCAAAACTTGTTGAAATCATCACAAAACGAATTGGAAAACATGTAGAAACTGTAAACATAGAACCAATCAAGAAAGAGAAAAACAAAGAAAATGAAAAAGAAGAAACTTGTGTGGCCAATCATCATCATCATCATCATCATCATTATCCTCAACATCAGCTACAGATGGCCAAGGTTTTGGAACCGGCGGTTTCAGTTCATTTTTTGGCCTAATTGGAACCAGGACTGTGGGGTCCCAATTCTGGTTTTGAACCGGCGGTTCTCCGCCAGTTCGGCTGTTCAATCGGCTCTTGGAACTGGCGTGGAACCGTCGATTCCAAAACCGGAATTAGAACCGGCAATTCCCTTTTTTCTTTTTTTTATTTTCACGACACAAAATTTTTTTTTTCAATTTTTTTTTAAAAAAATGAACTGGGACTGGCGAAATTGCAGATTCCGATTCCTCACCGGTAGTTCCAGCTCCAAAAAATAAAAAATTGAAACCCGGAAAGGGTGTCCGGTTCCCGTGACCGGTTAAAAATCGCCGTTTCGGTTCGAACCGCCCGATTCGAACTGAACCTGTAACGCCCCTAAGTTTTCATAATTATGAACAGTATTATTATTAATTATTAGTAAGCATGCAACAGTCAAGTATGTGATTTAAATTGGTGGAAAGTATATATATTCGATATATATTTTAACTGATTTAACTCCCGTTAGACATATTATTTTTATGGTGCATTTGGATGATAATGGGTCCAATTGAATCTTGGTGAAGTCAATTTGATAATTGGATAAGTGTGGAATATTTTTTGAAATAATTATCGAGATGAGATGTGATTAATTGTAAATTGTTTGCCATTTGATGATTTATGGAAGTCAAGGAAGCAAATTGCAATTATGAGATATTTATATATAATATAATGTTAGTAGAGATTACATATATATATATATATATATATATATATATATATATATATATATATATATATAAAACATGACAAGTGGAATGTGGCATTCCACTTGTCCAAACAAAAAAACAAACAATACAACAAGCATCAATAAAAAACATACCAGAGCAATTAGGCGTGAGGTGAAGAAATAGAGAGAGAAAATGCTAGAAGAAGAAGAAGGAGAAGAAATGTGAAGTTGGTCAAGAAGAGTTTTGTGTAAAGAATAACATTTCAGGTTTAGTGATACCGTTTTCGTATTTTTTAGATTTTTCAGAATATTTCGGAATCGTAATATTATATTGCTTTTAGTTTATTTGAGCTATATTGATTATGATATGTTGTTTGAAATTGATTTTGGGATGATTTGGTATATATTGTTTGTAATAAATTGATTTTGAATATATATATATATATATTGTTACTGATTTGGATTATGTTTATTTGGAATATATTCTGGATCCGTAATATTGTTTACGAAAAATATTCTGAACTGATTTTCGATATGTTTTGATTATAGTAAAGTAATTTCGTATATATTGTTTTGCGATTTGTTTCGAAAAGTGATTCGGGGCATTTGGATTTACTATGGATTTACGATATATAATTGCATGTGATTTTAAATGTAATTTGAAGCGATTTCTGGATTCAGAAATATTTTCGAAAACGATTTTGTAATTTGCTTGTATATGTATATTGATGCAATTCGAATTCCGAAAATGTGTATACTGATTTGAATATGATTTCAGAATTTAAATTGACGATTCTGTTCGGAATGAATTATATGATTTTCGAAAAGTGATTTGGCTCTGATATATGTAAACATAGATATGGATATAGGAGATTGACATGTCAATTGGGTTCTCTGATTAGTACTATGCCTATATGTTATGATTGAGGTACCACCCTTTGCGGGTTAGGAAATCAGATCTGTGATACGCAATGAGTCCTCCGTTGGTATCCAACTCTGTTCTGATATATTTGAAATACGCAGCGGGTCCTCCGTTGGTATCCATCTCTGTTCTGTATAGCCCGTAATCCAGTCCGAAAAGTATGTTTAGTATATCAAGAGCCTAAAATGGAAATATAAATGAAATATAATTTGTTATATGATTTGATTTGGTATTAATAAGTTTTATACGATATTTTATTCCTATTTCGGAAGATATTGTTAATAATTGTTTTGATATGATATATGTTATCGTTTTTCCAAAGGATATATATATATATATATATATATATATATATATATTGTAGCACCCCCCGAACCGACCCGGCCGGACCGATCCGGGGCGCGCTACTCGGACTTTCACCTCTTTTTCTAAACTTCATTTTACGTTTCAAAATCAGTGTGAGCCCATAAAACATTTTAAACTTTTTACGAAAATCCGGCAGAGTGCCGTTTGTTTTTCGGACTTTCCAAAATCCTGCTTTTACACAATCAATTCAAAAACAATTCTCATTTCACAAACACTTCTATCACTTTCAATCAGTTGCGCACTCTGCCGTTTAGTGCGACTTTCACAAATAGTTTATAAAATAATAACAAATCAAACTTTACTATTGACATTTAAATAATAAAAGACAGTAATCATAAAATAATTAATTACAAAACGTTTTACAAAACTTATTTACAAATTCCCTGTATATGCATGCTTTCCGAATCTATATACACATAATAAAAATATAGCTACCCAACTGTACAATCCTGTGACTCGGTCTGCAATTCCTCTAGTTCTTCAGTCTTTCGCCTCGTCCGGATTCCTGGTACCTACGCGTTAGACACAAAACTAACGCGCTAAGCATAAAGCTTAGTGGGTGTACTAAAATCTCAATATGGAAACATATATAACTTTTAATAATAACAATTCACAATATATATATATGTCAATTCAAATCAGGTTTAAAACAATTAAATTTCAGAATCAAAGTATATAATAATTTCAAGCACTCGAACTTCAATAATGAGGTCAATATATAAAATTTTCGATCAATAAAAACATTCAATTCACTTTTCAATTTCAATCAATTCTGGCCCGCTAGAATACTAAACATATACGGACTGGAATATGGGTCAAGCTCCCAACCCCCAGAACGAATTCTGAGGAGGTACGTGTCTCCCAACTCTAGGACCGTGGGTACGGAACCTAGAGAGGTACATAGCTCCCTATCCCAGGAACGAATCCTTGGGAAGGTACATTAACTCCCAACCCCCGGGACGAATCCCGAGGAGGTACGTATCTCCCAGCCTCTGGACGAATCCAAGAGGAGGTACATCAATATCATCAATATCAATCAATCAATATCGGCGCAGTACTGCTCAATAAAACCCAGCTGGTATACCAACCTCCTATATCCACTTCTATGTCTACGTATCCTAGGGCCGTTTCGATAAACGATTTTCACAAACAAATACGACATAATATAAAATCTTTCCGAATCTTTCTGAAATCAACAACATGTAACGAAATCAACAATAATCCTATAAATATTCAAACGCATCAACAATAATCTTATAAATATCGAAATCAACAATAATCAACCGTAGATCCACAAATCATCGATTTTACATATAATATAAACATTTTCCATACGAATAATCGGAATCGAAAACTTTTAACAAAATCGAAAACGAAAACAAAAACGAGAAACGAAATCGAAAACTAAAACGAAAAAGTAAACGAACTATTTCTCGAAACGATTTCGAAAACGAGAGTACACCTACCTCGAATCCGTATTTTTCGTTCGATAAACCGCGGTTCCACGATTTCGTTTCCCTTTCCCTTTCCTTTCTCCTTCTTCCTCTTCTTCCTCTTTTTCTTTTCTTTTCTTTCTTCTTCTTCTTTCTTCTTCTTCTTCTTTTTCTTCTCTCTTTTCTCTCCTTTTCTCTCGGTCACTCTCTCTTCTCTTTTCTGTTTCTGTTTTCTCTAGCTTCTGCGAGAAGCTTCTCTTTTTTTTATATTTTTTTTCGCCATCGCGACCGCCGTCGCGACCTGTGGTCGCGGCACCAGGTCGCGGCACTCACTGGAGTGCGCGCACCGCCTTCGTCGCGAGCGCGTCCTGGTCGCGCGACTGGTCGCGTTGCTCTCTGCCTGTTTTTGACAATTTCGTCGCGAGCAGTCCATCGCGACCTGTGGTCGCGGTGACTGGTCGCGGTACTCACTGCCAGATTTTGCGTTTTTCACCGCGAGCGAGCTGTCGCGACCTGTGGTCGCGGTGACCAGGTCGCGATGCTCTCTGGTCAAGTTTTCCAATTTTTCATTCATTTTTTTTTTTTTTTTTTTCATTTTTCACTATTCAATCCGGTCCACTGAAAATCATAAAATAAACATACATTTAATTACTTTTACACCCCCTCAAATAGTAAAAATTTATTTTTCACATATTTCATATATCAAAAATTCATCACCCGAAATCCGGGATGTTACATATATATATATATATATATATATATATATATCTGAAATATTTGATTTAATTGTGCCCCATATGTTAGTTTTATATGTTATTTGCGTTATTGAGATATTATATTATATTTATACAATTAGATTTTAGGTACACCCACTAAGCGTTATGCTTAGCGTGTGGAATTCCTCACACGCAGGTAAGAGAGTTTAGGAAGAAGATAAGGCTGGAAAGAGTTGAGTTTGCAGTGATTGAGTCCTGAGTCACATTGCCGCATTTTTGGTAGCCCACCATATCTTTGATGTTTTATATGTGTTACATCGGCATGCATGGACAAGAATGTTTTTGTAAATATTTAAAACGGTATTTAGCTTTTATGTATGTCTATAAATATTTGTAATATTTGGGCCCATGGAATTTAATGTTTTTGAAGTTGAATATTTATAAGTATTTTGATATAATTTGTTTTGGTAAGTCACACCGGATATGGAAGGGTGCGCAATTTGATTTGAGATTATAGAAGTGTGGATTTTATGAATTGTGAAAACAGGTTTTGGAAAGTCAGAAAAACAGAGGAAACTCTGGCGAAATTTTCAGAAACTATTTTGGACTATTGATTTCGATTTATGTTTAAATATATTATTTTAAGTTTTCGATAGTATAATTTTAATGCTAACTGTATAAGAAGGTGCTTCCACTACTGTTTTCAATTTTCCGTATCCGTATATGTCTGTATTCGGTAGCGCTTCCCGATTCGATCCGACCGGATTTAAGTCGAAAGGTGTTACAGAACCGGGACTATGACTAACCAGCCTTTGTAAATTGATCATGATTATGATGATTATTGTCAAATCTTTAGTGATGAAAACGCTAATTCATGTTTTATAATGTAAAAAATTATTCCACAATAGGCTTGTTGAATTAATTAATTTAAGAAAAAAAAGAGTACTTTATATTTTTTGTATTAGATATATACTGTAATATACTTCACTTTACAATTTTATACTTGGTTAATACTTGTAATCATCTTAATACATGTTGGTCAATAGTTGTAATTATTTAGGCTCGTTTACTAATTAAGAATTTTTGAATTTTTATTACGTGAATCCCACACACAAAAGTCCGGAAGTAATTTTATGTTGAAAAATGAATTTATTTCTCTCTCCCACGTAAAGAATCAAGGTTCACTTTTCTAATTTTCTTTCCAATGAAGCTTAATTTTCAATTATTTTGATTCTCGATTAGTAAATATGAACTAGTCTCAACAATTGATGCTCTCTTAACATGTAATGGCAACCTTATTTTGGATTAACTATATTATTTATTTGGTTATATTATC
Source organism: Xanthoceras sorbifolium (assembly GCA_003430845.1). Taxonomy (NCBI): domain Eukaryota; kingdom Viridiplantae; phylum Streptophyta; class Magnoliopsida; order Sapindales; family Sapindaceae; genus Xanthoceras; species Xanthoceras sorbifolium. Next base: position 13,613,248 of record CM010621.1, read on the forward strand.
ATACAAAAAAAAATTAGAAAAAAAGAATATTGGAATCTCTATTATAAATATAGAAGTTTTTATTAGTACCAGAATCTTATTTTATGAATATACAAAAAAAAAAAAAATTGATAAAACATTTCATTCTAACAGGTGATGATTGAGTACGTCCACTCATAACTCATGTAAATAGTTCATATCTCTTTCACCTATGTGATAGGGGGTTCAAATCTCACAATTGTCAATAAATAAATAATGTATGTGGAGACCTTTTTCCGTGGAAGTTGCTTTCCGAACCGCGCTTATAATGATTAATCTTACTAGGTTCCAAAAAATACTAAAAAAAAAGAAGGGATATTATTATTTTTCCCCTAAGGTTTAAAATATATCATTTTACCAATATTTTTAAAATATTCACCATTTTTTCCCTACTTTAAAAATATTTACCATTTTCACCTTACTTTTTAAAATATTAATCATTTTCCCCTCTGCCATTAAAAAAAAACTAATTTAACTCTCAAGAATAAAATGGTAATTAACTATTAATTTGATAAGAGATTATTATTTGCCTCCTAAGGTTTGAAAAAATTATCATTTTACCCCTACTCTGAAAATATTTCTTATTTTTCTCCTACAATAAAAATACTAAAATATATTTTCAAACCTCATGGGGGCAAATAGTCTTATATTTTAATATATTTCTTATCATTAAATTTTATTAATAAAAAAATTTAAAATATCTCATATTATTATCATCTTCATTATCCATCTCTAAAATATATATTAAAATATAAGAAAATATAATAAACAAAATCATTTATCTCTCTTCTCCAATTATGATAATTGGGATAGGGTTTAGTATTGGGGATAGACAATCATAATGATGAATAATTAACTTAGGGTTTGGTGTTAGGGATGGATAGTGATGATGATGGATAGAGAGAAATGATTTTGTTTTTTGTTTATTTTTTTATTATGATGAAGAAGAAGAAGAAGATAAATATATTTTATTTTTTATATTTCCAGAGTTTGTTAATTTGAGACATTTTAAATTTTTTATTTTTATTAATAAATTTAATGGTTTATTATTATTTAAATATTTATGGGATGATAGTTATCTATAATTTTAATTAAGGTTATAATAGACTTTTTACATTTTTAGCCAATAAAATTAACTCACATGGATATATATATATATATATATATATATATATATATATATATATATATATTGATTGAAGCATATATTTTAGTTTTTTTACTGTAGAGAGGAAAATATTTTAAAAGTAGGCGTAAAGTGATTTTTTTTAAACCTCAGAAGCAAATAATAATATATCTTATCAAATTAATAGTTAATTATCATTTTATCCCTAAGAGTTAACGGTTAAAATTAGTTTTTTTAACGGCAGGAGAAAAATGACTAATATTTTAAAAAGCATGATGGAAAATAGTGAATATTTTTAAAGCATGAGGAAAATGATGAATATTTTAAAAATAGGGGGTAAAACAATATATTTTTATACATCAGGGGAGAAAATAATAATATCATAAAAAAGAAAGGTGATGATCCAAAGTTTAATGGGGCGATCACATGTTATTGACCTGTGGATATTAACCGCATCCATTTATCAAAGGAGAAATTAAAGTGAACCTACATGAGGTTTGCCATTTCACAGGCGGAAACAACTTTATAAAAAATTGACAGCGAATCTCCCTGCCGTTATCATTGATCATTTTAAAAATTCAAAAAGACCAAAATACCTCTAATTAAAAAATGACAGATTACAGCGAACCTACATGAGGTTTGCAATTTTATAAGCGGAAATAACTTTATAGAAATTTGACTTGCCGTTACCGTTAAAGATAACCGTTGACCGTTTTAAAGACCAAAATATTCCTAATTGAAAAAATCAAAAATTAAAAAAATAAAGGGTGAATTGCACTAAAGTTTCTTTTATTTTTTTTTAAAAAAAATTAATGGATCTCCACTGTTCATCAATATTGATAGACGATGGAGATCATATTAAAAAAGTAATTTTTTTAAAAAAAATAACAATTATAGAAATAAAAAATAATAAATAAATTTTGGTTGGATGGAGATCCAATCTTTAGATTGGATCTTGACTGTCCATTATGATGAACAGTGGAGATCCAATCTGAAAATTGGATCTCCATCAAGATTAAGAAAAAATTGAAAAAGTAAAATCTCCATCGCTAGAGATTGGTTCTATTGAATAATTTAATTTTTTTTTTATCTTAATGGAGATACAATTTTCAGATTGGATATCGACCATCCATCAATTTTAATGGATGGTCGAATTTAATTTTAGTGCAATTCTATTGGTTTACTGTTTTTAATTTTATTGTTTAAATTAAATTTAATTTGTCCTTTTTTAATTTTTTTTTTTTTTAAAAAAGAGAAACTTTAGTGTAATTCACCCTTTGTTTTTTAAATTTTTAATTTTTGAATTAGAGATATTTTGGTCTTTTTGAACTTTAAAATGGTTAACAGTTATCTTTAACGGTCAACGGTAACGGCAGGGGGCTTCGCTGTCAATTTTCTATAAAGTTGTTTCCACTTGTAAAATTGCAAAACTCATGTAGATTCGCTATAATTTGTTCTTTTTAAAAATTTAAAACGGTCAACGATTATCTTTAACAGTCAACGGTAACGGCAGGGTGATTCACTGTCAATTTTTCATTAAGTTATTTCTGCCTGTAAAATGACAAATCTCAGATAGGTTTGCTATAATTTCTCCTTTATCAAATAACATGGAATACATATATAGAAGCCAGAAAGTGTAATGCAATTATATAAAGCATGTGTGGATATGGGTAAGGCCATATACACCCAAATCTGTCTCGTTATCGTCCCTGTACACTCACTAGAATGCTTAGGCCATCTTCAATGGGTGTCATTTGGTGCTTATATAGAGCATCAAATCCTTACTTTTTTTAAAAAAAAAAAGAAGGGGCGAATTGCAATGAAATATCCTGACGTTTAAACATATTGTAATGAAATCGTAAGTTTAGGCTTAATTACACGTTAGTACCCTACCATCAGTTAACCCAGTCAAGTATAACGGTTTGAGCATGATAATGTGTGAAATCACATAACTACTCCTGGTTAAATAAAAATTAAATTAAATAAAAAAAATATTTTTTTAAAATAGATCTCCACCGTACATCAATCTTGATAGACAATGGAAATTCATTTAATTTTTTTTATAATTTTTAACAATTTTTTTATTAATTTTTAAAAAATTAAGGTACTATTATAAAAATTAATATTATATAAAGAATAAAATATTCTTTAAAGATACTATTTACACAAATTTGGTGTTAATAATATTAGAGTGTAAAAAATTTAGTATAAGTATATTTGATAAAGATGTCATTTTAATACTAAAATGGTATAAATTTTGGTATATCGCAATGAAGATGCCCTTACCCCTACCATGTTTCTTCACACAATCATAAACTTTCTTTGGGCTTTTTACTGGTTTTCCAATACAAATTTCAGTTTCCTTTTTATTTTTACCAATAATAAATTTATTAATAATTATGTAGACAAGTTGAATTAGGTAGCTGTAAATAATTCTCTCAAGAAAAAAAGGAAACCCAGTTGTGGTGACTATCTTGGAAAGTTCAAATTAATGATTCTTACTAAATCTGTTTGACACCATGTCAATTTTTTAATTTCTGTCTAATTACTTCAAGATTGTGTTGAGAAATTAACATAAGTGGATAATTTCATGTTTAGCAACTCTATAAATTTGTATTAACAAAAACTTAAATATGCATTAAAAGTATTTTCTCATATATAATATATAAATTTTGATTCACAACATATCATTTCCACTCAAATCCATCCAAGAAGAGATAAACAAAATGGGAAAGGTAAAGCTTCAAGGTTTTATTTTATATATCCTACATGCAATTTCACTTTTTCTTTCTTTTTTTGGCAAAATATTTTATAATAATTAAGTTCTTATTTATACATTTTCGTTAGAAGAACAAGGTAAACAAACAAATGGTGCCACAAAATCAGGATGGTAAAGGTCAGAAGACAAACAAACAAACGATGGAACAAAATCAAGATTGTAAATATCAGAAGACAAACAAACAAATGACGAAGCAAAATCAAGATGATAAAGATCAAAAAGAAATTATATTGAAAGTTCACATGCATTGCGAAGGATGTTCTACTAAGGTCTCCGATTGCCTTCGAGGTTTTGATGGTAAGAAAATTTTTCTCATTAGTGTCGAGTGTGCATAACAATTTATACATTATTCTTTTTTTTATATCATAAATAAAAAATTATTCTTATTAATTTTATTTAGGTGTTGAAGAAATTAAAATTGATAGAGCAAATGATAAAGTGATTGTGAAAGGAGAAAAAGCTGACCCAGTCAAGGTTTTTCAGAGAGTTCAAAAGAAATATAGTAGAAATGTTGAACTTCTCCATCCAAAACCAAAAGCTAATGGTGAAGAGGCAAAAAAAGAAGAAAAGAAACAAGTTAGTCATCAACTTTTGTTATTCCATTTTTATTTTTGGTAATATTTGATTTCTTATCGCTATCGTTTTATTTATCCATGTAGCCCGAACCTAAAGTGAAGGTCGTTACCCTCAAAATGTACATACACTGTGAAGGTTGTGCTCGAGATATTAAGAAAAATATAGTAAGAATGGAAGGTAATAATAACGTATTTAGTTATTTTTATTTTGCACAAACTGTAACGCTTGTTATGCATATTTGAAGTAAGATATATATCTAATAATAAATAATAAATTCTACATATAGTCATAAGAGACTGTGTGTTTAGTGATTGATCTCGATATAAATATGTTATTAATCTTGTAATTGTATTCTAAAAAAAAAATTCTAAATGGGGTTATGATCCTTTTATTTATATTTATTTTTATTACTTTTATATTTATTTTTATTAATTATAATGAAGTTTTTTTTTTTTCCAGGGGTTTATACAGTGGAACCAGACATGGGCAAGTCTCAAGTGACAGTAAAAGGAGTATTTGAGCCACCAAAACTTGTTGAAATCATCATAAAAAGAATGGGAAAGCATGTACAGATAGTGAAAGAGGAAGCAGCCAAGAAAGAGAGAAACAAAGAAATTGAAAATTTGGACAAGGAAGCAAAATATGTGGTCTATAATCCTCCTCCACATGTGCAACAAAATGGTTATGATTGCCAAATCTTTAGTGATGAAAATGTCAATTCATGTTCCATAATGTAAAAAAAAAAAATTCAATGATAGGCAATATATGAATAATAAAGATAAATAAATTAGGGTAATTTATGATTTTGCATTATAAAATATTTAATTATAAAGTTGGTTGTTGAATATCTATACAGCAAGTATTGCAATTAATTGGAAAGAGTTTAATTTTTAGATTTCTTCTTATGATTTCATTTTTACGGTTATGTATAGGGGTGGGCATAAAAACCGGTTTGAACCGTATTCGAATCGTTTTTCATAGTTTAAGTCGATTTAGGATTTGTATTCGGTTCAGTTCAGTTTCAATTTGAAAAAAAGGTCAAAAAATGGTTCGGTTCAATTTTACCCCTCCAAAATCGGTTTGACCCGTCCTACATAAAGAAAAAAAAACCTAATTTCCTTTTTCACATTTTCTCATCAATTTTTACCCTAATTCTCTCTTTCTCTCACGGCCGTGAATCTTCTCCTCACCTCTCTCCACGCCCTTGCGCCGCTCTTCATCCGCCGTACCACCGCTCGTCTTCCTCGCAGCACTACTCATCCGTCGTACTACTGCTCGTCTATCTTCGTTTAGCACTAGTCCTCTTCCTCACACCACCGTTCTTCGTCCGTTACTCGTCTTCCTCGCACCACCGCTTATCTATCTTCGTTTAGCTTGTGTGGTATGATCCATGTCCTCTGTTGTGACTTTGTAATAGCTTGATGATCTTACTACTACACATGCTAGAAAAAAGCATTGCCTTCTTGCCTTACTCTAGTTTCAAATGATTTTCCTGGTCAAAAATCCGTGTTGTATGTGGTATGTGACTGTGTGTTTTGCTGGAAATAATGTTGTTGATGTCCTTCTGCGTTTCTCCTCTATATTAAAGTTTTATAAATAGTTCAAGAAGAATTTGCTAAGTTTTGATATACTTTTGATTTTTTATGGTGGATATACCGGTGGTTTTTTAAGGTGGATATACTGTTAATTTTTTGTTTGTGTTTGATTTGTGGTTTTTGATGATGGATATAATGTTGATATACTGTTGGATGACATATTAAAATTTAAAAATATGACAAAAGCCCATTTTAGGCCCAAAAACGTATGAACCGAATCGAATCAAATTATATTTTTTTTGCTTTGATTCGGTTCGAGTTTGCCCTCCTTTTCGGTTCGGTTCAGTTTTAATTTTTAAAAAACCGTATAAATTTCGAGTCGGCTCGAGTTTGTCCAAAACCGTGCCGATTCGAACCGTGCCCATCCCTAGTTATGTATATAAATATATTTCATAATTTGTAACTAGATAGATCAAATTATATTAATTTAAAATTATTAGAAAAATTAAATCTATTAATTCATCTTTTTTCAATTTAATGATGAACGGAAAATGAATTAAAAGTAAATTATAAATAAGTAGATAGATGGACATTGAAATTGTAAATTTTAATTGTTTAAGTTGATATAGTTTAATTTCTTTTAATATGTTGGAAGCAGAAGGACATGTGTGTAATTGAAGTTTGTGGGGCTTTTTAGACACGTGAGGTTCATGAGATTTTTCAAAAAATATTTGAATAGTAAAGCAAAGTCATATTTTCTCCATCCCAAGAATTGTAAACTTAAAATTGTAAAGCTATGTTATACGAGAAATTGACATTTCCAGTTTATTCGCATTCAGATGTGGTCTTCAATTTTCTTTCAAAAAGAAAAAAACATGTGGTCTTCAATTTGCAAATACCGTAGAGTGTGGCCCACAAAGTTTGCACCATAAAATTTGCTTCATACAAATGTATTATATATATATAAATTCAAATAATAAAAAATAAGATAATTTGAAAAAAAAAAGAGATTTTACAAATAAATATATATTTGGTATACTTGTTTTTAGTGAAGATTTATTTCCATTTATTTAATAACCACTTAGAACTCGTTTGGTATATGAGACTGAATTAAATTGGACTAAATTTTAGTCACATATTTGGTGCCTCTTTAGACTAAAAAAAGTGGGACTAATTGTCCCGCACTCACAAAAAAAATTATCCTAATCTTTACTATCTTGACCCTTGAAAAAGTTAGGTCTAATATAGTCTCATTCCTATTAAACCTCCTCTTAAACCATAGCCTCCCCAAAAAGGTATTTTTTTTTCCTTCCTTTTATTCTTTTTTCGTTTTCAATCTCTACATTTAGTTACTTTATTTTTTTTTTCCTTCTTGTTTCTTATAATGCTTCTAAAAATGGATTGTTTTTTTCTTTATTTTTTTCACTAGCATAAGAAAATATACGGATCAACTTTTTTAGCTTTACACGTTATTATTATTATTTTTTTGGATGTCTCTTGTAAAACATATATTAGACCTAAGTTTTTTTTCTTATCATTACTTTGTTTCTAATCTTATATATTTTGTTCTGTTTTGTTTTTGGTTCTATATATGGTGTGTTCTGTTATAAGTTTATGTAATTTATTGTTGGAACAAGAGATAAATAGTTTGGCTTATTGAAAGTTGATTATATCATAAAATTTGTTTAAAAACTATGATACCTTGACCATTAATTAAGTAGCCAAAAGCTCCACCACCATTTGAACAGATACTTTTAGGTGAAAAAACTGACTTCACCATTATAAAATAGTTTTTTTTAAAAAAAAAATAAATAGTTCGAAACAGCATCAAACACGAATCTGGACCCAATCTTGCCTGCCAAACCAAGTAATTACCTAAAATAACATTAATTCCCACTAATCAATATACAGCCGTTGAGAGATTAGTTTACTAATTACAGTTATGTTTTAATTTTAACTCCTTTTTTTCAACTTTTAACGACCGTTACAGTGGATAATACTTCGGACAGAAACGAGCCACGTCATTTTTTTTGTACCGTTACTTAGCGCCGCGCCGCGCCGGCCCAGAAGCCGCACGCGCACGGGTTTTGGTCAAACGTGTGACAATGGGAACACCTACACGTGGATTGTTAGAATTTCATTGGATAATTCAAAATTAATGGTCCCACAATGGGCTGACTTGTCGAGATTTCATTGGGCAGCACGTATAACTGGACACAGCATTGTTTACCTACCTACCAGGGCATATGCCAACTAACACAAAGAGCAACTTCAAGTGGCGAATAATATAAAATAAAATTTTTAATTTAATTTAATTATTATTATATATTTGGCTCAGGTTTGCTGATCATGGTACACGGGCTTACGTTAGCATCTCTCACTTGGTCAGAGACACTACTCCATAGAGACCATAAACAGCCCAGATATTGACACGTGTCATATAGCTCTCCCGCGTCGTACATCTATCCGTTAACCCTAATCTCACTCTCTCCCTCTCTCTGTTTCTCTCTCTCTCTCTCTCGCTCTTCTCTGCAACTCATTGATTGAATTTGAAGAAGAGCAGAGAAATTTGTTTTCGAAGATCTTTAAAGACAATAGTAGATAATTGAAAAAGAATAGAAAATAAAAGGAGAAGATTTCAAATGGGAAAACTGCTCTGTGATTCGACTGCGGTAGCGGAGACATTTCAGGCCGCGTCTTCGCCGACGACTGTGCATTGGAGAGAGCCGAAGTCGGCCGTCGACCTAGTCGACCAGTCGAGCGTCGTCGCGACCACGGCCGCGTGGGAGGAGGTGATCGGTTTGGAGGAGCAGCAGAGGCGGCATCTACAGAGGCTCCACGCCAAGGGAGTCCTGTGGAAGCATCCGGAGGATCAGTCCCGCTCGGTGGTGTTCAAGCTCTCCCACGGAGGGGAGGTGTCGTCGGACGGTAACTGCCTCTTCACCGCGTCGCAGAAGGCCATGGCGCGTGAGATCGACGCTCGGGAGCTGCGGCGGCGGACGGTGAGGAGGTTCCTGGAGGACCTCGGATCTGTGAGCGAGGCCGAGAAGGAGGTGATAAGCGACGCGATTCGGCACATGTACTCGCCGGATCTGAAGAGCGGGTGGGGGATCCACGTGGTTCAAGAAGTCAAAATGTTGGCCAAGAAAGGAGATCGGATCGGGTTAGACTCCGCTATCGATGAGCTGGTCCAGCTCGGGATGCAGAGGTATAATTCTTTTTAAAAAAATTAAGTATTTTCATACTTGTTCGTAGATCTGTTATTTCGGTTAGATTTGATGCTTTTCTTGTCTGTTTGGTTGGCGAGAAAATGTAGGAATTAAAAAAATGATTTTTTTTTATTTTCAAATTTTCTTGTCACTGCGAAATTGTATCGATTAATGAAGGAATTATCCTAAATATTTATGTTATTAAAAAAAAAATTTCATTGACGTAAGAAAGTGATTTTTTTTTAATAAATAAATTAGAAAATCAAATTAAATATATTAGTAGTGCTTTTATGTCATTTGAGTAGGTTAATATATTTGTATATATGTGTGAACTTGATAATTCAGATTGTATTGGTGTGCCAGTTTTATTTGTTTTTTTATTATTTGCTTCTTTTTTTCCTGATTGAAGAGAAATAGCGGCGGAATCTATATACAAAGAGAGATGTATTCCGGTGAATGATGGCCCGAGTTGGGCTAAATATATGTTGATCTCTGGTTCACCTGATGATGAATATGATATCATCACTTTGCAGTACACCGAGGACGGTTTATTATCTGTAGACGAGAACAGAGAAGGTCACGCTGCAGCTTTTGGAGATGATATTGCCATCGAGTGTCTTGCAACTGAGTTCAAGCGAGAGATATATGTGGTGAGAAATTTGTTGCTTAGAAATGTCTTTCTAATATCTTTCTTCACAATATGGTTCATCTTTTGGTTTATTGTTGTTCTCTACTGCCCCTTATATGCGATACATGTAATTATTGTGTGTGCACTGCTTAAGGGTTTTACTGTGATATATATGATGCTGTTTGGGGGATTAGATTCAAATCTATATACAGAAGCAAACCAAGTCAAATGGGATTCTAACATTGTGATTTTATCTTTTTGTGTTATTCTTCATCGATTTATTCTAGGTTTTAGGGTTTCTGATCCCATTATTGGATATTTTTGACCAATTGTGGCACCATAAGTGTTCACTCTATGATTTTTTTGAATGGAGGCTGCATAGACTTGCAAAAGATCTTGCCTTTAGACACAACGAGAATCTACCATGTACTACATTTCTAATCTGCTTTCTGCTTGGACTATTGGACATATGGACTTTCAGTTTTAAAATATAAATTTTTGTAATTTAAGTTGTGCGTGCTCTATGGCTTCTTCCTTTTTTCCAGCCTCCCATCTGCTCTTTCATTGAGTAGGCTTTGGTGTTCTAAAATATCGCAGGTGACAAGGAAGGCCCTCACATGTTCTCAAGAGGACCTAGCTATGCTTATTGCAATTCCTTTAGTGAATATGTACAAATGTTCCATATCATTTGCTCGTTTATCTTCTAGGTCAATATTCCCATATGGTCACTCATAATTTGTGGGCATATCGTAACACCCTTGTTGTATCTCACTACCTCATTTCATGTTTCTACTAGGTCTTTGCTTTGTTCTTGAAATTCCTGAGTTGGACTTACCTGTTTCTTATAAGGTGTAGTCAGAGATATTCCTTCTGTGGTCTTGCACTGACAGCACCATGCGGTGGAAATGCTTTGACATCCCTGCTAAGTCTGCTAAAAGGAACAACCGATTTAATCTTATGGCTGCTCAACAATTTCTTCTTGTTCCAGCAATTTTTTGGACTCCTTTGACATATTTCAGGTTCCCAGCATTGACAATATAAAGGATTGTTGTTTCATATCTGTTTCTGATAGCAATCCCTTTTTCCTAGGCGTCGTCGTGTGACCACTGGCTCTCTGTTCATCGACTCTTGATTCTGTGGCATGTTTCAAAGGTGCCCAGGCAAACGTTCGAAGTTCTTTGTTTCCCCTTGCCTCTTCCTGATTTGGAACTTGTGATTTGAGAATATTATAGTTGTAATAGTAGGAAATTATATATATATTTTTCATTTGAATCTGACGTGTTAGCATTGTCCTTTGCACTTTGCCTCTATGATACGTGTGTTGTACATGAAAATCTCAAGGCAAGACATGTCATTATTACTCATTTTGTGCATTTTAGACAGTTCTTCCATTAATCCATAAAATATTTTCATCTGGGGGGATGAATTTCTGCTTCTTCTTTTTTTAACTTGGTAATTGGAGAAGTTATCAATAATCAATTTTTCTTCTTTTATTTGTGAATCTCCAGGTGCAAGCACATGGATCCGATGCAATGGTTGATGAAGAAAATTGTGTTTTCTTCCTCCCACATCGCCCTAGGAGTGAAATTTGTGAACCTCCATTTTTCCTATTTATGAAAGGAACAGGTAATCTTAGTTTTTGACTATTACACATAGCTGCTTAGTGTTTTTTAATTATGTTTTCATCTACATGGACATCCCTTCGTTTCCCTCCTGATTACTGGTATCTGTAACAATAAATTTAAATTATTTCATGCTTACAGGTTGGTGTGGCGCCGGAGCTGATCACTACGAGCCTTTGATAGCTCATCCTTCTTCAGTCGTCTCCCATGAGAAGGTTGCTTTGGTACTCTGACTGAGGACACTCGTCCTAAAAGTTTTTGTGGCTTAGAGTTTGGGTAGAAGTAGTTATATTCTTTTTTCTCTTTCTCTTCCGTCGCGTGCAGTCTAGGTTCTCCCGATTCTTTTCTGGGTCACAGGGAGAATTTGATTGCGAAGAGTTCATTTTTTATTAAATTCTTTTTAGATTGGTCGTCTCTGACTCTAACTTGTAGGTTTTGTGCCTGCACTTGAGCAAACATGTAGTATCTTGTAGTGTTTTCTTCTTTTGCCGGCTTCTTTTTTGCTGCTTTATTGAGTTTTCTGAGAGGGTGCTTGTATTGTCCCGGTGCTATTTTTGATCCAAGTCCTGGAATAGTACCACCATGTTGTATCTTTATGCTCCACTTCATTTATTCAGGGATAGAAGGGACTTTTCTTCGGCAAATTTTTGGTTGAACGAAGAACTTTTATTGTCGTGCCCCTTTTTGGACCAACGACACTCTCTCAAAACCTGCTGGTAAGTGTTGGTAAAATGGTACGGAGATGAAATGTGAATTGTAAGAAAGCAGTGTAGAAAATAATCAAATGGCCATTTTTTTGAGCTTGAAGGCACAGTTCGACACAGTGCATAAACAAGGACATGGGACTATTCTTCTCTGTTGGCTTAAAGTGCATAATGTCCTCAATTTTTTTTAGCATAATTTTGTATGTAGCCTTAATTTAAGAAACCATGTAAGTTAATTTAGAAAGATTTAATGGGTTTTACAATTCATTAAAATGTTTTTTTTTATTTGAGTTTCAACATAAATTTTCCATAGAAGAGGAGTGAATATAATTTAAGCCCGAAGTGTATAATTTATAATCTGTTCAATTGAATTTACACCAACATGGCTATATCAATGAGAATGAAATTGAGAATTCTAATCGGCACTATTTTTTTAATTTTCCTCATACCTCATGTCACGCATGAGGTGGTCAATCTACAAGGGACAATAATAAAAGTTTGAAGAAAAAAATATTCAATTTTTTTTTAAAAAAAAAAAGTAGCACCTAACAAAAAAAATCAAAGATTCTTTATTGATTCATTTGCTTTTTAACCACCCATATAAAACAAAAATTGATGAAAGCAATAACTTTAGAAAGCTTCATTCACCTTCAAACACATGTACTCTCTCCCCTTTGCTCTCTCACATTAAGTAAAGGATCTCTTTTTTTTTTTTTTTAATTATCAAATCAAAGAGAATCTAATAATTCCTTCAATATTTTTTTTTAGCTTGAAAGTAAATATGCTGTTCATTGAATTTAACCCTCATTTTCATTTTCATGGTTCAAATACACCTTTTTTGCATGAAGAAAAAACAAAAGGGGGAGGTTTTAACTAGAACTAGATGATACCTTAAAATTGAGAAAACCTGTAAAACTTTTGCGTCCCACTAAATGAAATCTTTTTTCCATTTTTCCACTTTTGATAGCCTAATTAAAATTAAGAAACTATTTTTTTTTTTTCAATTTTGATAGAGATATTTCTAAACAATATTATATATAACAATAATTTAGTCGGCACATCTACTAGTAATAAAATAGTTAAGCATTTCCCTCTTTACTTTTGTGAACGGAATTCGAATTCCACTTTTACCCTTTAAATCACTAAGTGTGGGGTAATTGTTATTCCAAACCGAACTTGTAGCGTTTGATTTCCCCAACCCCCTACCCATTTGGTATCAAATTTTAAAAAGAAAAGGAAAAGAGATTTAGAATATAAAATATATGAATGAACTTATTATACATCATGGCATAATAATACATGTATCTCCTTTTTTTTAACAATACAATTATAAGATTAATACTAAGTGTGCCTCGACTTGCTGAGTTCAATCACTAAACGTGCGGTCCAGATATTTATTCCATAACGAGAGACATCTACTCCCACAATAAGGAGAGAAAAATATCAACACATGCTGATAAATGTACATGGTGGGACTTAATCATTCCCCACTGAGGTAGAAGAAAGATACACTAATCACTTAAATTATAAGGAAATGTGTTATGTCCGCCCATTAATTATTATATGTTAATTATATCATTTTATTTGTTAGTGATTGTAATTTCATGATTCATGAAATGGTGCATCTACTTTACAAGCACCTTTAATATCTGAATTCAACAAACGTGCTAACTAATGCTTCAATTATGGAGGAAAAAAGCAAAGCAAATTCCAATTGGCACATTTCTACAAACGCTACTAGTCTTTTTCGATGTGCACCCATTAAAGGCAAATCAAAGTAGCTGGCAGTTTCTTCTACTACTTTACTTTTTATTTTTTATTTTTTATTTTTTATTTTTTTACATTAATAATCAAATTAATTAACAGCAAAAGCAAATGCATTATTTTAAAAAAATATATATTTTAAATTTTCAATCACAAGAGTGAATGGCGGGATAAATATCTTCAACAGTTTCCCATTCTTAGATTACTTTTTATTGTATTTTTAAATAAACAAAACAAAAATTTGGAATAAAATTATAATAAAACATTCAATGAAAAACTTCTTTTTTGTTTTTTGTAATAGATATTGAAGTTACTGGAATATGCCTACATTGTAAGCTGGTCTTGGTCAACACCAAAATGAATCACAAGTATAAATATATATACCCGTATAGATAAATATTCGGCTCATATATTCATGAACTTGATTCAATTTTTTTATTATTTGTTACTCGAATTTGAAATATTGTCAAGCTGTCCTTTATATCCAAATCATATTAGATGGTAGTAATTCAATTTCTTTATTATAAAATAAATTTAATCTCACATTAGACTATTGAATAATGTAAATTAAGAACATAAATATAATAATTAATTCCCACGAATATTCTGAAATGGAAAATTCAAAACCATCAACAACAGCAACACTTAATTAGAAAGCAAAAAAATGGAGGCTATAAAAAAAAAAAAAAAGCACCCAAATACACACACGTTGTCAACCTGCCATGCCTTTTTATAAAGTAAAACTCTCTCACTCACACATTAATATTATTATTAACAATAAATAAATAAAAAATAGAGAGAAAGTTCTTGAATCCACCCAAAAAATATCCTACCCTTCTTTTTATTTTTAATTTTTTTGCACACTATATAAACCATTCATTGTCTCCACTTCTATGTTCACTCCAATGTGAATCCTCTCTTAAACATCTAGATCTATATTATATATCCTGGATTGATTGGATTCAGTTAATTTTCTCGGAAACTTCCCAAATTTTCCCGGGAAAGTTTAAAAAGCAAAAAAATGGGTTATGTTAAGAGAGAGAAGTTTGATCAACTTCAAGCCATGAAGAAGAAGCAGAATAGAAAGAGTACTAATTGGTTTGTTCATGAGTTGATTCTCTACTCTTTCACAGCATTGGCTTGTAGTTTGTTTTGTTATCATCCTCGCAGCTGGTTTCCTTCTATGTGTAGTTTTATTCAACAGTTGACATATTTTTGGTCATGTTTATTTACCCCCAAGTTCCTGTTTATAGTTGCCAATGTCATCGTTGTCTTCCTTTTTGGAGAATCAATTTTTATGGGCTCATCATCATCCAATCCAGCTTCTCAGTACTATGAGGAATACGTCGCAAGAAGCCGGATAGCAGCATCATCTAGTACTACTACTCATGATCATCATGAAGTTAAGGAAGTGAAGTCCATCAATGAAGAAGACAACCAAGAAGTTGCAGACGAAAAAGTTCATGAAGTGAAGAAAGATATTGATCATGAAGAGAAAGGAAGAAGAGATGGAGAAGAGGAGGAGGAGGAGGAGGAGAAGGAGGAGGAGGCTGGTGAATTGGCTGCTGAGGAGCTGAACAAGAGAGTTGAAGAGTTCATTGCAAGAGTCAACAAGCAAAGGTGGCTTGAAGCTAGATCATTACTTCGTTGTCATGCATAAAAAAAAAAATTATTTATTTTAATTTAGTGAAGTGTGTATAAACTATGGAAAAATTTGTAACTTTTAAGAGGTAGATTTAATTAAAATTATAGGTTTATTTATATCAATAATCTTTGGTAAAGTTTGTAACTTAGAGAGGATGTGTTGTATTGTTGATATATATATATACATAACTTTGATGTGAAGGAAATTTGAACCCAAAATGTTAATGCTAGTATGCTACCTACTACCTAGCTACATATAAACTCTATCTACAGAGAATCTAATTAATCTTTACTATTTTTTTTTCTTTTTTACTATTTTCTTATTAATCTCCACTGGTACACCGATAAAGTTAAAGCGAGAAAAGTTATAATTCATTTACCAAAGCCCAATGGGCCGACCTTTCCCGGCCTCGTTCATGTACTTATGGGTCACAATTTGCAGCCCAATCAGTTAAGTTTTATTTAATATGTAACTTCGTGCCACCATTGTCATTGATGGCCAACTTGGAATAAACTTTATATATTTTGATTTTGCAACAACGTAAAGTACACAGTTCATGAATCATGCTACGTATTATATAAAATTAAGGGCGAATTATACTAAAAATATCTCAATATTTTACTATATTATAATAAAATCGTAATTTTACTTAAATTATAGTTAAATATCTCATACAATTATCAATTTGATCTTTAACTTATCTAAAAATATTACTTTTAATCTATTTTTAATTTTTTAACTCATATTATTCCTAATTTTTTTTAAAATACATCAATTTAGTCCCTATAACTAAAATTTTTACGATCAAATTTGATATAAAATATAAATTGTTCATTTATTTTTTTTATTAAATTATTAAATTAGAATGACGTTTTTACCGTTTTAACTTTTTAACAAATTTACATATTAAATAGTTCAATAAAAAATTCACATATGTTATAAAATTTTAATTTATTTTAAAATAAATAATTAAAAATAATTAAATAAAAAATAACTTAAAAATAACATTATTTATTACAAATAAAAATAAAGTTCATGAGTGAATATTTATAAAATTTAAAATTTAATTAAAAAAATTAAAATGTTAAAATATTTTATATATATATATATATATATATATATATATATGTTTTAGAGTGTTATATAGTATATATACATTATATAATAATAAATTACAATATATATATATATATATATTATTATATTATAAAAATAAAAAAAAAATAATAATTATATTATATTTTTATTTTATAGTATTTAATCTTTAATTTTATTTTATTTTTAATAAATAATATTACTTTTACGATTTTTTAATTTTTATAATTATTTTTAATTTTTAATATATTTTATTATTTAATTATTTTAAGTCTTTTTAAAAAAATTTAAATTTTTATAGTATATGTCAATTTCATAATGAACTATTTAAATAGGTAAAGTTGTTAAAAAGTTGAAAGGTAAAAGCGTTATTTTAATTTAATAAATTTATTAAAAAATTATATAAAATAAATAAATTATACTGTATGTCAGGTTTGACCGTCATAATTTTGATTATAGGGATTAAATTGATATATTTTGAAAAAAATAAGAACCATGTGAGTTAAAAAAGTAAAAACAGATTAAAAAAAAATATTTCTAAATACATTAGGGATCAAATCGATAATTATCCGAGATTTTAACTGTAGTTTAAGTAAAAATATTATTTTATTATAATATGGTCAAATGTTAGGATATTCTATTATAATTTGTCTTAAAATTAAATTTATTATCATAATTTTTTGTAATATTTTTAACTAAAAAATTATATAATATATATATATATTATTAGTAAATTCACATATAATTATGTGGTGTCTAATAATGAGCCTTTTTTTCTTTATTGACTTGGATTAATAGAGATGGCCAAGGTTCTGGAATTGGCGGTTCCGGTTTCATTTTTGACCTAATCGGAACCGGGACCTTGGGGGTTTCGGTTTCGATTCCAATTTTGAACCGACGGTTCTCCGTGGGTTCGGTTGTTCAACCGATTCTTGGAACCGGCGTGGAACTGGCGGTTCTGGTAACTGAATAGGAATCGATTTTGAATCGGGACAGGCAACCGGCAGTTCGGTTCGAACTGTCCGGTTCGAATCGAACCGTGGTCATCTCTACTTGGATATATAAATTTGTGAAAGAGAATATATATTATCTCTTGTTTTTTTTTTTTTAATCAATCAAGTTGTTGATTATTTTATATAGGGGTAATTGCAATAACTTCTCGTGTATATAGACATAATTGCACAAAAATCTTAGAATAATTGATAATAACAATAACTCCCCTTTGACCGATAGACTAACCGTTGATCACAGTTAGTCACTAACGGTCAAAGGGTAAAATTGTCTTTTAGAAAATTTAAAAAAAAAACTGGAAAAAGAAGAAGAAAAAGAAGAAAGAAGAAAAATAAAAAAAAATCTGGAAAAAAAAGAAGAAAAAGAATAAAAAAATTTGAAAGAAGAAGAAGATGGAGAAAAAGGGAAAAAAATGATGAAGAAAGAAATTGAAAAAAGAAAAAAAAAATTGGAAGAAGAAGAAGCATATCTGGTGATGAACAAAAAAATTTGAAAAAAAAATTGAATTTTTTTTTTAGGCAATGGACCAGATCTGGTCCATTGGATGAAGATATTTTTATCTCATCTAATAGACCAGATCTCATATGGTCCATTTTAAAAAAATTTTTTTTCTAAAAAGACAATTTTACCGTTTTGACCGTTAGTAACTAACTGTGGTCAATGGTTAGTCAACCAGTCAAAGAGGAGTTATTGTTATTATCAATTATTCTCAAATTTTTATGCAATTATACCTATATACACGGGGGAGTTGTTACAATTACCCCCTTTATATATCTATTTTCTAACAATTATAATTATCAATTAAGTTATTAAATTTATAAATAAAAGAAATTATATAATAATTTATTATTCAATCCTCTCTGGAGTATTATTATCCAATGGCTAGGATGCTGTTAATTTATTAGTTGAGGTTTTGGCCCCATTATAGTTAATCTAATAAACATCTAATTACCACACATATACTTTTTAATCGAGTGTACATCTACTTCCGTATTTGTAATGAGTTTGCTAAAAAACCGCAGAAAAAAAAAAAAACAAAAACCCTTCACATGTATTATAAAATATTTATTTGATCGCTCTAATATTCTTTAATCTCAGTAAATATTTATAGAACTATAATTTAATTTCAATATGTTGGTATTGTTTAATCTCGTATTGACTTTTAATTCCGTTTTAATTTAACTTTTCTATAATAATAAATAAAATTAAAATATTAAGTTAATATTTTAACACTGACACAATAACTAAAAAAAATAAATATCTAATGCTAATAAAAAATTATTTATTTCAATTTCAAAAAGGAAGTTAAATTAAAAAGAAAAGGAATTAAACATTATTTGCAATTCGTCCTCTCACTGTCTCTGTGTTTGGCAAAGACAAAAGCAGCCTTTCGGAGATCTCAAGAGTCTAACCCCTCGATGTCTCCGAAGAAGTTCGTACCCTCTCCTTCTCTTCAAAAAACGATTCTAACATCTCCATAACATCTTCTTCAACAATAAAAAAGCTCACTTTACTTCAATTTGTTGTCTTTTTATTCAAAAACAAGACAAAGACACAGACTACACACAAAGATGGCGACTGTTTTTTCTTCCTCAACCACACATTACGGTTCTTCTGTTCCATATTCTCGCTCCTCCTCGTCCTTAAATGGGCATCATCAGCGGATAGGATTCTCTTCTTCTTCTTCTTTTCAAGAGCGGGTTCTCCCAGCTAAGGTTTCTCTTCAATATGTCAGAAATTCCCATCAAAATATGGTTCTCATGCAAGATGGTTGGTTTTTTTTTTCCCTTGTTAATTTTGGAAAAGGGTTTTGATTTGTGCATGTTTGTATGTATTTTTCAATTGGGTTGTTTTAATTTTTTGTTTTTAGCTGATTGGTTGGCTTGGTTTTGCTGGTTTTTGTTAATTTAGTGACATAATGAATTGAATAAATCGATTTGTTAGAATGCAATGCAATTATATGGTTTGATATATTTACATGAGATAATCTAGGCATTAGTCCAACCGTGATTTTTTTTTTCTTTTAGAATTGCTATTATATGATTTGGTTAATCTGAGTTATACATTTGATTAGAAATCAAAGTAATTTGTAGCACAAGGTCAGAAGATTCATTTTTTCCATCTACATGACAGAGAATTGCCTAATCTAGTTTATTGTCAATGCCTCTATGTTGCATTGGTCACACCTTCTCTGCAGTACTTAATTAAGTTTTTCGGAATTGTATTTATACATAAGTTGGTAATTATGTGTAGGTGCAGTGGCCACAACAGCAACACCAGTTGGAAATGAAACCCCTTTCAAGAAATTGAAAGAAGGATTGTTGTCGGGTACATCATCAGAGGAATGTAAAAATGCAGCTGGTTTTGATGCCAATGAAAATGAGTCCACTGTCAGTATTACAGTGGTTGGGGCATCAGGGGACCTTGCTAAGAAGAAGATATTTCCAGCACTTTTTGCTCTTTATTACGAGGGCTGTCTTCCGGAGGTTTGTATTTATTTATTTTTCATTTTATCCTAGAAAGTTTCTTTCCTTGGTTCAAATCCGCTGCTTCAAGGTGGTGTCATTTTCTCTGTTATCTAATTGGTGTAATGTGTGGATTTATCTGGTTGCAGCACTTTACTATTTGTGGTTATGCTCGAAGTAAGATGACTGATGCTGAACTCAGAAACATGGTTAGCAGGACCCTGACTTGCAGAATTGATAAGAGGCAAGTCTGGCCTTTTCTTTTGCTTGTTATCTGAAGTTTACTTAGCAGATATGTTTGTAGTTCCATTGAAGGCAGTAGGCAGTATGTTGCAAATCATGTGCACTTGCAAATTTTCAAAACGTGTTTTATTATAACTCTTTCTAGGTCAAGTTCGTTTAGACATGATATGTGATATTTTCTTTGGTTTTCAGGGAGAACTGCGATGAAAAGATGGAACAATTTCTTAATAGATGTTTCTACCATTCTGGTCAGTATGATTCTGAGGAAAATTTTTCAGACCTTGACAAGAAGCTGAAACAACATGAGGTAATTAGGGTGTGGGCTGAGCATGGTGATGGGAATGCACATTTCACTTTACACATAGTTTGTTAATTGGTGATTTTTTGCTCGTTGGAATAGGATGCAATGTAGTATTGGGGCATCTGGTGTTAATATCAAAGTGTGATATCACCTCCAGATTACCACCAAATGCAGCTATTTAAGCTTGCGGGTTGAGTTATGGTAGTATTCACTTGTCAGCGGGACATGTTTTCTTCTTTAATTTTAAGATGGAAAGAAGAATAACTGTTTAGGCACAATTTTGTTTAATGTGAATCAATTGTTCTTTCCACATTGAGATTCAAATTTGTTTGATGATGATAAATCACTTGTGCAGGGTGGGAGGGTTTGTAATCGCCTCTTTTATCTGTCCATCCCTCCGAATATATTTATAGATGCAGTCAAATGTGCAAGCATGTCAGCATCATCTGGTAATGGATGGACAAGGGTCATTGTTGAGAAACCCTTTGGCCGAGATTCAGAATCTTCTGCTGCTTTGACAAAATCACTCAAGCAGTATCTAGCAGAGGATCAAATTTTTAGGTGGAGATTTCATAGTGTTATGCTTGGTTCTTATTCTCGAAGGAAATTGGACTATGATCTGATTGGATTGGTATACTTTTTACAGGATAGATCACTATCTTGGAAAGGAGCTAGTGGAAAACCTATCCGTTCTCCGGTTCTCTAACCTCATTTTTGAACCATTGTGGTCAAGGCAGTATATTCGGAATGTACAGTTGATATTCTCTGAAGATTTTGGCACTGAAGGACGTGGAGGGTATTTTTCTTTCTTATATAGACATCTTAGTTTCCTATATGCTTTTAGAGTTTCTGATTTTCTTCTTTTTTTTTTTCATTTTTTCAAATTTAGGTACTTCGACAATTATGGGATAATACGAGATATAATGCAGAACCATCTGCTTCAAATTCTTGCCTTATTTGCTATGGAAACTCCTGTTAGTTTGGATGCAGAAGATATCAGAAACGAAAAGGTTTCAAATATAGAAAGTGGGTTATATTAAAATGTTACTGAGGATTTTTTTTTAATTAATTTATGATTGCTTTCTGGGTGTCAGGTCAAAGTTTTACGGTCTATGAGGCCATTGCAACTTGAAGATGTGGTTGTAGGACAGTACAAGAGCCACACAAAAGGAGGAGTTACTTACCCAGCCTACACTGATGACAAGACTGTGCCGAAAGACAGCTTGACTCCAACTTTTGCTGCCGCTGCCCTCTTTATAAACAATGCAAGATGGGATGGAGTGCCGTTTCTAATGAAAGCTGGCAAAGCATTACATACTAAAAGGTATACGGAATTAGATATCTTAAAATTTTATATATCTCTTGACTTCGAATATATATATTGTCCAATACCTGCTTGGTCATTGGCTTAATATTCTTTTTCTATTTACAGCGCAGAGATAAGGGTGCAGTTCAGGCACGTGCCTGGCAATTTATATAACCGTAACTTTGGAACAGATCTTGATCGAGCTACTAATGAGCTTGTTATCCGAGTACAGCCCGATGAAGCTATTTATTTGAAAATCAATAATAAGGTCCCTGGTCTGGGAATGAGATTGGACCGCAGTAATCTAAACCTTCACTATGCAGCAAGGTAAATATTTCAACTTTGCTTTTAGTTACTTGAAAAGTGATATATTATGCCCGTAAAATATCTTCGTAGTTATTAGGGATCTACTTGTATTATGGGAAAATATACCATCGACTTACCATGTGTTTTCACTTGACTTAAGCTACCAATATGGTTGAAACTGAAGTCGCAAGGCATCTATGATTGTCTCTCATTCCAACTTAAGTTACTTGAACTAGTTGCTCCAATGAATTAATTATTAATTATATATACTGAAATAATTGTCGGGCTGTTCTTTATAGATATTCAAAGGAGATTCCTGATGCATACGAGAGGCTTCTGTTAGATGCTATTGAAGGGGAAAGGAGGCTGTTTATCCGGAGCGATGAACTAGATGCTGCATGGTCTCTCTTCACTCCTCTTCTGAAAGAGCTAGAAGAGAAAAAGATTATCCCCGAGTACTATCCTTATGGAAGTCGGGGCCCTGTTGGGGCTCACTACCTTGCGGCCAGATACAAAGTCCGGTGGGGTGACATCAGTCTAGAGCAGTAACCACATCATAGTGAGACTAGGAGAATAGAAAAACAAGGGTGCATTAAAAAGGTTTGTACTATCCATGTTAGATTATGATAGCTCTTCTACATCTCCAAGTCCATGATTGATAGGAGCAGGCAGGCATGTAAAGCAAGATAGAGGCCATCAAGGAAGAGCAGGGTCCTTTTGTTTTCTGTGACTTTCATTTTTCTTCTTCTGATCTGCTTATGTAGTAGTACCATTTTGCTACTAATTTTTTTTATTTTCAAAAGTTGAAAGGCAATAATATCACTTTTGTATTGGAACTGACTAGTTTATCTGCTTCAATTAAAGTGAATGACTTGAAAGAAGTTATGGAAATGAATATTGAGCAACTGATCAAAGGCTGTTTCTTGACGACCTTTAAAAACTACATAACCAAATAAACTAATGTGTAGAGTCTACAGAAATATAAAAAAAAAATAAATAAATAAAAGTTAAAAAACGTATACATGACCTTGTTTTATTAGAAGTATGTATAGATAATATGATATGATGATAGTTCTGCCCCATTTAAGACTTCTTATGACATATATACATAAATAGCATGGCTCCTCAGCTATCTTCAATGCTAAAAACCCGGAAAATTAGTTCAAAAAAATGTTTATAGATCAATTTCACATGTATTAGTGAACTTACCAGAAGTAAACAACAATAAATAACACTAATCAATCTACATAAGAAAATGTATTAAAGTGTTAATACTATTTGCATATCTGATCTGGATTTGGTAAACTAGATTTTCACTAGCTCCTATCTACTTGATCTCTTTATAGAGTGCCAGTTTCAAGACCAACTATATATCACAAATCAATCAAACAATTTTCTCTCAAGAACAAGAACGAGAGGCAAAAGAAAAAAAAAAAAAAAAACCTTTAGAAGCTCTTGAATGGCAGACAGAGTGAGTGTGCAGATCACTATTGGGTTATGTTGCCGGTTCTTGTGGGTTTGATTTTCGTAGCAGAGGCAGTGTTTGGCATCGCTATATATGCACCATTGATGGTAAGTGCACAGCTGCTTGGTATAGGCAAATCCTGCATCACAAGTTTCATGACTGCTTCTTGCTGCTACAAAGGTGCTCTTGGAGAAATCAACTTGAAAAAAAAAAAAACACTTAACAAGTGTTGGATATAAGTTTCTGGTTTTGATAACTACTAGGCCTCAAAAAAAAAAAAGTACAAAAAAGTAACAGCAAAGGATCTGCCGACAAGGTGGTTAGATCAGTGATATGATACCCAATTTTGATATTCTCACATCTATGCTTGCATCATTTATTTTTTTGTCCAATTCCATGAACATAACATATAAGCAGTTGCAGTGATTGAATCAGCCAACTTGTTTGTATCTATCAAGGCTTGTATACGATCTTTGTCTACTTGCTTTGATCAACTTGTGTTCTTTTGTGCCCAGAAGGCTCTAGTTAACCTTAAAACGACGACGGAAAAGGTTTTACTACCCGTATCTTGAACTGACCTTAAAAATATATTATAAGAGAAAAAATTAATAAATTTAATACGTCTACTAATTTATAAAATTGTCACTCATTTAATTATTCAGTATCAGAAAATGTACGTTACTTAAAGTAACTTTGTGAATGTACATGTGGCTGCTCTCATTAGATACAAACAAAAGAGAAAATGTATGCGATTGTCAAAAGAAAAGTAGAATTGGCTATTAATTACAGCAAGCAAATGTTGACTAGAAGAAAAGGGTTGTTGCCATCATGGAAGGTGTGAGGAGGAATATTTTTAAGAGGAAAAAATTGTATCATGATGTGTGAAAGATTTTCCTATTTTTTTTTTTTTTTTAAATTTGACATTTTTACAGTTTAGATGACTATCGGTACTAACTGAAATCTCCTAATACGGTGAAGAGGTCTATCCACATAATTGTGTTTGGACAATAATGAGAAAATATATTTACATGTATATACAAAAATTTGAACCTTGGTGGTTTGGAGGATTTTGTGGCCTCCAACCACCAAGATAAATGATCTTGTGTGTGTGAAAGATTTTCTTACAGTGGAGATAAATAAAATTTGTAATTAGGTTGAACTAATGGTTTATATTTGATTAATTAGAATATCATCAACACCAACCAATAAAAAGAATTCATGATTTGGGGAAATAAAGGAAGAATTGCTTTAGATACTCTAAGATTGTGAAATATCAAGTCTTCAAACCTAATAAAGTAAACAACTTTTTTGTTTTTCCATGGAAAAAAAAAAAAAAAAGTTGAAAAAAATCTTCAAATTCAAGCAAAGTTGGGTGACATGTCAATAGCAAACTTTTAAAAGGGTCCCTATATTGTCTCTAAGAAGAGCAACAATATCAAAAGCTATTCAAAGACCAAACCAATTGCTCACACCAACCCACTATGATCATGTCAACTTGCAAGTTTAGGAGTAAAACAATAGAGATTTTACATACAACTTAAACTCATCTTATGTATATAATTCAACCTAATTCTTAATCTAAAACGAATAAAGAACGACGGATATTTTATAGTTTGAACTGTATTTGACTTTAAAAGATTCTCTAAAACATCATTATTGTTAACGTATCTCATCAACATTATTTAACATACTACAGATCATTTCGGGATTGAATCCCCTTTCCCTCCATCCTCATTTTATCCCCTTTTCCTCCATCTTCATTTTATACTGAAAGAGATATTTAAAGCGTGAAATCAATAGAATGTAAAATGTATTAAATCCTATCAACTTGTATCTTTAAATATAATAACTGAGTCTTTACTGGTTAGTTAAGTTTTTTAATTAGACGGTTACTGCATGAAAGTTTTTAATAGTTATTATCATTTAATTTGGAAAGTGGAGGAGATTGAAAAATTATACAGTCAAAAGTTGCAGTCATTTTCCCTCTCTCCAACAACCTATTATACAAACGTGTAACATTATATTCAATCAAATGAAATCATATTATATGCTTTTATCAAAGAAGATGGGAGGGAATGTGAGACCCATATTTCTCTCTATCTCTCTCTCTCTTCAAGGACCCACACTTGCTATCTGCAACAAGCTCCCTGGTGGTGGCCATCCATGACTTGATACATCTCATACCCATCAAACTCATTATCTTGTGTAAAATAGTTAGAATCCCAAATGCCTCAGTCATGGAGACATGCCCTATAAATCTATTACCAAAAATAATGACCAATAAAAAAACTCTCAAATCTTGACATGGGTGGCACATTTATTAATAATTGAAATGGTTACTATATGTCACTTCCATTTCCGTGGTGTAGTTAAGTACTATTTTGTGCATTAATTAATATGTATAGATAGTTTTCTCCTGTTATTATAAAAATAGAGGTCTCATATTATTATAGAAGTAGATATCCGATTCGTATACAGACTTATTATTAATATAATAAATGTACCTTTTAAAAAAATCTTGATATATAGATAAGATTCGATATAGGACAGTCGTGATAAATTATTTTTATATATATAAAATCTCACCACCAATAAAGTAAAAATTAAACTTGAGTTTCACAGGTTAATGATATGTTATGATTTTTTAGTTTTTTTTTTAATTGGATAATGGTGACATGTTAGCACTTGTACATGTCAATTTAAATTAAATTATTGAGGCAGTAACTTTAAATTGAAACTTTGTGGTTTGGAACTTTGAATATTATGCCAGATAAGTTGATATACTTTCACTGAAAGGTCAAGAAAATATGTCTTTTTGAGGTGACTTTTTTCCAATCAAAAACCAAGCCCCCTTTATTTTTTTTCCTCTTGTTTCCATTGAAACCAAATTTCATGAATCATCGCCACCATTTCTAAAAGATAAAAAAAAAAAAAACCCCACCCACCTTCCACAGAAAGGAAAAACCATGGCAGAGAACAACAACAGTAGCAGCAAAAACAGCAAGACTGGGGAGATCAAAGATTTCCAAACCAGGTTGTCTAACAAAGATGATGTTGTTGGTGATGATAAAACGAAGCTACTGGCACCAAAGAGAAGCTCCAACAAAGATAGACACAAGAAGGTTGATGGCAGAGGAAGAAGAATCAGGATGCCAGCTCTATGTGCTGCCAGGATTTTCCAGCTGACCAGAGAGTTGGGTCACAAATCTGATGGAGAGACAATTCAGTGGTTGTTACAGCAAGCTGAAACATCTATTATTGCAGCTACTGGTACTGGGACCATTCCTGCCTCCATGCTTGCAGTCTCAGAGGCCTCTGTTTCTGAACAGGGGAGCTCTGTTTCCACAGGTTTGCATACAAAGCTTGAAGGGATGGGACCAGGAATTGGGTCCATAAACAGGGCCAATTGGACCATGATGAGTGCAAATTTGGGGAGGTCTCATGTGGGGAATGGGTTGTGGCCACCAGGTATAAATGGGATTGGATCAGGATTTGTGCAGAATTCCGGGCAGTTGGCATCGAATTTCGGGGTCGAAAACGTCAACAACATGTCCAAATTTGGGTTCCATGGGATTGAATTCCCAAACATGAACATGGGTCTGATGAGTTTCCAATCCATGTTGAGTGGTGGTGCTAACCAGCAAGTTCCGGGTTTGGAGCTCGGACTCTCACAGGATGGGCATGTTGGGGTGTTGAATTCTCAAGCTGCTGTTGGCCAGTTTTATCAGCAGATGGGGCTCGTCAGAAACGGCGTCGGATCTTTGCATCAGCATCAGCAGGATCAGCATCATCAGCAACATCAGTCTCCAGATAAGGACGATTCTGATGGATCAAGACAGTAATTTGAACTAAAAATGAAGAGTTTCTAATGGGAAAATTTTTGGTCAGTAAGCGAGTAACATAGTTCAGAAGCTGATTTGCAGGCAAGAAATTCATGTCGAAACTTCGAGAGTTTTTCTCATAATTGAATTATCGTACCATAAAAAGTTTGTTAAATTTTTGATGTAGTTCTTTATGAGAAAGTTCATCATATCGTATGCAGGATGGATGATCAAGAGACACAATGAGCTTGGAAGCTGGATTTGATTTTCGTTTGCTAGAAAAATTTGAGGTGTGTTATTGTTATAATTACTTGAAAAAGCAATGTTAGGCACAATTCACTCTATATATATTATACATATTATCATGCATATTTGGATGATCTGGTGATTTGATTCTAAAAATGAAAATGGTAATTCTATGCCAACGCCTAAGATTTGTAGTTGTAGAAGAGAAAAATTGATTTTTAATGTACAGATTGCAATAGCTTTTAGCATACACATTTCCATATAGAATGGTGATATAGATATTTATCTAGTTATATAAGTTCAATTTAATTGACTGGTCTGTTGGATATCTCTATAGCTCTCTATAGCATCTATGTGAATCTTTGTATGCCTGCATGATGTTGTTTTCTTTTCTCATAGAGAATCAAAGAAGAAAATCTCTCAATTTCAATTCATTATAGTCTTGTTTTTCTCATTCGCATGT
Source organism: Xanthoceras sorbifolium (assembly GCA_003430845.1). NCBI lineage: Eukaryota > Viridiplantae > Streptophyta > Magnoliopsida > Sapindales > Sapindaceae > Xanthoceras > Xanthoceras sorbifolium. Next base: position 13,641,576 of record CM010621.1, read on the forward strand.
GCAGTTTCCACATCATATACATCATTAATCATTGAGGTGGGTATTGTTAGTTAGGTTCGCAAGGTGTCTTACGACTGTGTAAAAGGGTCTTGTGTTCAAATCCTACTCACATTAGGTCTATGGTTGTCGGCTCTCTTCATATATGTTGTTGGGGTGAATTGTGAAATTAAACTCTGAGAGTTATATATATGTATAAGCATATATCCAAAAAGTCTAAAACCAGCATCTTAGAATTTTGTGATAGGCACACCATTGTAAGCATTCTATGCATCCTTAGACAATCCTAACTCTTTTCTTTCACCTCATTCCTTCCTCTAATCATTCCCTCGGGAGGGAAAAAATCTCAGGTGCAGCGGGATGCTCTGTGCATTTCCCATGTGGTAAATTTCGCTGTATAATGACATGATCGTAATAGAAAATACATGTGTATCTCGTTATATCAAAATTCTCTAGTTGGGAGGTGCTAGCTTTAAGTATCTCTCGAAAGTGTACCGGTTGGAAACTTTTGTATGCCTAGAAAGATGCACCATATATCATGATGAATAAATTTTTTTTTTTTTTTTTTTTTTCCAGAAAGACGAGCATAATGTGTACGTTATCAGCTATATATATATATATATATATATATAGACATCAAGCTATTTCTTGACGGTGTATATATAGTAACAGTAACACCCATTAGCCTGACTATGTTTTGCTAGGACTTGGACTTCTATCAATCAACTGGGTTCAATATAAAACCCAATTGGCTCATCTAAACAATTCCACGACCAAACCAATCAATTAACTTGCTACAGGTATCAAACAGGTCGGGCCGGACCGGCCTGAGCCATAACTTTTAGGTCCAACCGGTGAGGGTCGGATACAGGCCGAGCCTTCAATATTTTTATTGGGCTTGGCCCGGCCTTGCCCTGCCCATGAGCCGTGTACATCTCGAATAACATTCCATTTACAACGAAAGTTGCAGTATATGTTATGAAATGGGCCGGACCGGGCGAGGCTTCGCTACATTACTATTACAGTAACTTCACCATAACCACCTAACGATAGATTTTAGAAATCATTGGATTATATTAATTGCATTATCGGTTACACAACGATATCTTTAAGTTAGCTCCGGGGCCGAGTGGCCACGCTGTATGAAGACCGTCTCTGCTCCCTGGACACTGGAAAAGACAACTGTAACACACATCATCAAGCACATCAAAAATTGAAATCATGGCAACAGATCGCACAGTGGAGGCCTCTTTTTCTTATTATTCTCTCACGGGTTGGAAAAGAATTGAAGTTCGAATCTACACATATATGAGGCAAGTGGGGGTGGGGGGCAGCAAATTTCCATGGTCAGAAGTGGCCATGTTGATGTTGGTTGGTGGTCCGGCCAAATGAGAGTTGAGTACTTGAGTTTCTGGACCACAGACATTTAAAGACCCTGAACTGGCCAAGCTGTAGCTAGCTGTCCTGAATCCATACACGTATGTTTTTGTTTTCAGACTAGTGAGATTCCCAAACCAAGTTTTTTTTTTTGGTTTCAAATCGATGCCTGCATGCATTTATTTTGTACTGCTTGTAGAATAATTATTACCTATAAGTAAATAAAGGAAGAAGCTACGTTAGTAATCACTCGCTCAAGTATAAGTTGATAAGATTTAATACGCCAAACATGTAGAACAAATTACATAAGAAATTAAAAACCATTCATGCAACTGGAGCTGCTTGGTCATACAAGCAGCTAATTACTGGTTCACTCTCGGCAGATTCTTCTTCCACACTAAAAATGGGACAGTGTTGCAAAAATGAATCGCACTTTGCACATGATCTGTGGAGCCATACTAGTGACTAGTGAGTGATAATACACGTTAAATATTAAAATACAATATAAAAAAATAACAGTGAAAAATTGAAAATCACCAACCAACAATCTTGGATATAAAGTAAATAAAAATAATAATAATTCCGTGCAGCGGCGGCTCTATATCACGTGCAGGAAAGGAGATGGAATTACATGACTCAGCTTCCTTAGTGGATCACCCTTTACAACCCTTTACTTCGTGGTACGGATACCTTGTCCCTCTATCCTATAATTATCTTTTCCATTTTAAATATGGAATATTTAACTTTGTTATATAACAAACTAGGCAAGTTTGAGTGTCATGTAACATGATGAGATCGTAGGTCGTATCATTAGTTGAAATAGTAAAACAAAATTATTTAAAAATAATAATTTTAATTTAACGGGGGTAATGGAAATGGGGATCTATCCCCATCCCTATGGGCACCTATCCCTATCCTCGTTCCCATTTAAAAATGAGGATGAAAATTGTTGACATGTAAATAACAAAAAAAAAAAAAATAGCAAAACAATAAATCAAGATTGAACACACAGAATTTTTAAAGTGATTTTACTTAAGAGAATGTATACATCCACTGTTCTTGTATTTCAGTCGAGCTCGCTATATATTTATGCTGAGCTTGCTATATGTGTTTGTTTTTTTTTAGAATTTTCGTAACCTTTGTAACAGTGATGTTCCGTCCCTTTTATATTATGAAGGGGTGGAGTTATTTTATTTTACATGGAATGTAATTACAAGAAATTAGGGATTAAACTGTATCCCTAGGAATCATCTTTTAATTGAAATATAATTGCTAAAATTAATGGGATTGAGACTGATTGGGACTCTGCTAGTTAACCGGATCAAATTCCTAATTTCTTGGGATTCCCTCTCTATCATGAGCTTCGAGCTAGGCATCTCGCAAGCTTGAGCTATGTTGTTGATGAGAGGTGGTGTGCAATTCTTCTAGGTCGTTCAAGCGAAACAGCTCACATAGAGTCTTTTTCTTCACTTGTTGGAACAGACTTTTTTATCGTGTTGTAATCCATGGATTTCTTCAGCCCGTTGGGCCTTGTTGACTTCATCGAGCCCGCTTGACCTTGTTGGTTTACTAGGGCCAATTGGGCTTTCTTGATGTCTCTGGGCCTACTTGGGCCTAATGAAATTAGGCACATAACATTAGCCCTCCAGCTTCTTGCTCGAAAACCTCATGGTGGACGTTGAGATAGTTCACTTGTAGGTCGGCGAGCTGGGATTTTAAGGAGTAGTTTTTAGGTCGCAATTGGGGAGGCCATGAGTCGTCCTTTCAGGTCGCTGGTGCCAGGTCATGAAGGCGGTTGCTCTTTTGGTGAGTGAGAACTATCATGTCAACCGCCACGTCATCAGTTGCATTAAATGCATACATTAAATTGGCAGCCTTTTGAGTATCCTGCTAGATCCCCAGGTTGAACCCTGGCCGTAGATTTCTTTTAGGCCATCATTATCTTGATCTAACGGCTAGGACTTCGGGCTACGTATAGGGTAATCTCTATTAGTTTTCTCTTACTTTCACCAGGCTTCAAAACACTTTTCTGCAAATTCTCTCTTCGTTTTTTTTAAGTTTAAGGAAGTCGGTTCTTGATCCCGTTCGCCGTTCCAAGTCGCTGGAAGCATTCTAGTGCCTTGTTCTTTGTGTGAGGAGGTTTTGTTAGCGATTTGCCTATGGTGAATACCAGGCTTGTAACATCCCTAATTTCGCATAAATATGAAAATTGTAGTTTAATTAATATGGAGTATGTAAATGAACCAATTTGAACGGTCGAAAACAATGCACGAAGAAAAGGGTGAAAAATTGGACAGTGTGCATCGCGACCATCCTCGCGACCAGCGCTCGCGGTAGCTGCTCGCGATGAAAGTGGCAAAATTGGACCAGTGAGCATCGCGACCACCGCTCGCGATGGCCCAAAATTTTTTTTAAAAAAAATAGCACTGAACGATTTTGAAGCTGTGGAGCTTCATAAAACAGAAATTGAAAGTGAGCAAAGCTCACAAACATAACAGAAACAGAATTGAGAGCTTGAAGAAGAGAGAAAAGAGGAGAGAGAAAGAAGAGAGAGAAAGGAAAGAAGAAGAAGAAGAAGAAGAAAAGAGAAGGAGAAGAAGGAAAGGAGGAAGGAAAGGGTATCTAGGTTCGGTGTACACTCGTTTTCGAATTTTTCATTTTCCAGAATATTTTGGATTGATTGAATTTGATTAATTTTGAGTTATTTGCATTATATTGATTATAGTTTATAGTTTGAAATTGATTCTGGAATGATTTGAATTGCGAATTCTCAAAATATAGATTATATCTGAAATTTTGATTATAAATAATATTATGAATAGATTTTATTACGTTTTGATGCTAATATTGTTATGGAAATATATTGTTGAAAGTGATTTTATGTATATAATATTTGTGAAATGTATCGGAAAATGATTTTGGAGTATTTTGATTCGATATAAAATTATGAAATACGTTTAAATATATTTTTGGATTGATTTGATATGATTATTGATTTAGAAATATATTAGTATATTTCCGTTATATGATATTTGATGAAATTTGAATTTCAAAAATATAGATATATCGATATGAATTGAGATTAAATAATTTGAAAGTTGAATTCGATGATTTTGAAAGAAATGAAATATGTTGACATTGGATTTGGGAAAACGTTTTGCGAAATGGCTCTGATGTGTATAAACATAGATATGAATATAGGAGGTTGACATGTCAATTGGGTTTCTGTCTGAACAGTACTGTGCCGATATATTTTGTTTGTACCACCCTATGGATAGTACAGGCCCAAAGTGCCGATCCTAGGGTTCTGAATTCTGTCGTGGGACATTTACATTGGGTGATTCCGTTGGTGTTCCATTCTGATATGATGTTCGGCGGGTAGCCCCATTTGTGTGTCCGATGCCGAAGAACCCGTAATCCAGTCCGATAACTTATATTATGTATATCAGAAGCCCAGTATGAAAACTGATTTGTTATATGAAAGTATTTGAGTATATGATCTTATTTGACATGAGCCCCATATATGATTTATTTATGCGTTATTTCTATTTCGATTAAGAGAATAAATGATTTGATATAGTATATTTGTATATACAATTTTGTGTACATCAACTAAGCAATATGCTTAGCGTGTTGAGTTTTCTCACACGTAGGTAACAGAGGTTCCAAGGGAGTCAAAAACAAAGAAGAGTAGAGACTGCAGAAGGAGAGTCCAGGGTCACATCGTTCCTACATATATTTTAGTAGTCCTTTTGTAACAAATATATATGTTTTGATACAACATGCATATACAATAAATGTTTGTATATATTTGAGAAGCTTCCGCTATGTAAATATTTTATTATATGTTTATGTTATTTGAATATTTCTAAATTATATTGTGATAAATTGATTTGGTAACTCTCACTAAACTTGGAAGGGTGCGCAAAATTGATTTGAGAATTTAGAAGTTGATTTTTATGAATTTTAATTGTAAATAGGTTTTGGAAAGTCAGAAAAACAGAGGAAACTCTGACAAGATTTTTGATAAATTTATTTAGACCATTTTCAAATGTTTTTAATATAGTTTTAAATTATGGTTATATAAAAGTAAAAGTTAGATTTCGGTATATAGTAGCGCTCCTTGATTCGGTCCGAGTGGATTGGGTCAGGGGGTGTTACAAGGCTCTGCTTACTTACCGTGAGTTTTTCCTTTCTTTCTTTTTTTTTGTTTTGTTTATGTGTTTGTTCTTCTTCGCCTTTCTGGTCTCCTGGGTCATTCGTTTGGGTTCTCCGGTGCATTTGAATGTTCTTGGGGGCCTGAAAGTTGTAGGGTTTTTTTTTTTTTGAGTCAAGTTAAATAACTATGACCTTCTAGCGCTTATGGTTCGAGCTTTAGGTCGCTGTAGGTGTTTAGGCTCCTTCTTGCTAACTGGTTAACTTTAGGATTCTCCTTGTTGTAGATGTCTGGTTCGAGTAGTCGGAAGCGTCGCGAGCATGGAGGCGCAGAGGCTTTCGTCTCAAGTCATCAGGAAGTTAGGCCGCCTCAGGGAGATGTCCTTCCAAGGGCCGTTTATGGAGGGTTATGGCAAAAAGTGGAAACTTTCCTGTCAACCCCTTCTAGAATTTTCAGGGGGGATTTGAAGTATTTTACGGAGACTTTCCATCTCCCCAGGGGACATAAAGTGCTGGTACCTAGCATAACAGATAGGTCTGCCTATCCTCCTCCTAGCTATATAGTGATCAGTCAGTACCATCTGCTCGCTGGGCTGAGGTTTCCTTTCCCAGGGTTCCTCATTGATGTCTTAAACCTTCTGAAGCTTGCTCCGATGCAACTTACCCCCATCTCTTACGCCCAGCTGATTACCCTCTACCTTTTGTTTAGGAAGCACGGGGTCCCTCCTCCGAGTGACAACAACATTAGGTTTTGTTTTTCTTTGAAGAATTTTCCCCTTCCAAGGGGATCGCCTAAAGGAACTCCACATGATGGTGTTTATTACCTTTTTGCGCAAACAAAGGCCGCATAGTATAAGGAGCTACTGCAGTAGAATACTAGGTTGAATGTAAGGAGTTACAAAATGACCTACTTCTTCATCAGGGGCCCAGAGATTGAGCTCATAAAAAACAAAAGCTACGTGTTGACGCGCAGTAAGTTTAGCTCGCAAGTGTTAGTAGAGTTTACTTGCGTGGTTGATTGCTTACTGCTAGCTTTTTCTTTGTGTGTAGATGGTACAGGTTAAGATCCTATAATTTACGAGGAGGAGAGAGAAGTGCTTGAAGCTCTCAAGACTTTGACCCCGAGGGAACCGAGAGAGCTTGTTCAATATAGGCGGATCACAGAAGAGCTCTTGGTTAGCTTTAAGCTTGCTCCTGATTGTAGAGAGGTGCCTCGGCTCGACATTGTGCACGATATTTAAGAGGTCGCTGAACCATACATTCCGAGCTTGGGAGGCAAAGGGACTAAGTTGGACGAACAGGTTTAGGAGCTAGCTCACAAGCGACCTCATTGTCAACCATAACAACAACAATAATAACAACTGCAGTAACAATAACCCCAACAACAATAACTACAACAGTTACTACAAATGGAGAGGCTGAATGTGACAAAGTGTCCCACGGTTAAGAGGGGCTATAACGCTTCTCCTTTCGCAACTTCTTCGAAGAAAGCTAAGGTGGGGGAGCCCAGCTAGGGCGGCTAGCCCCACTTCCGAATGGACCTCCCCTATCTCTTCCACCACCTCCCTCCGCTTTCTTTGCGGGCGGCCGCAGTAAAGTGAAGATGGTTGATTTTGATGCAGCAACGGAGTAGCTTGTTGGAAAAAGTCTTCCCGCCTGCTCTTCCAAGGTGACCCAAGTTGACGCGACCCAAGCCGCTCCTTTCTCTTCGTGCTGGGCCCTTGGTCCCTTTGTAAGGGAGTATCTTGAGCAGGCTCCAATCCTTTATGAGGATTTCCTCACTAGCGGTCTAAGCCAGCGCATCGAGATGGATAAGGGGATGGATCTCCACCATACTTTGTTGCGCAACACCCTCATGGTAAGTGTCAGTTCATGCGTTCCTTTCTTTATTCTACCTAGATTTTTCCTGCTTACTAAAATTTTTTTTTTAATTCGCTAGTCTCACGTACAAGGATGTGCTCGAGATTGAGAAGAACGAGGCGGAGAGGAGGGAGCTGCGTGATGAGCTTGAGAAGGTAAAGAGGGAACTTACTGTTGTGGCAGAGTGTGAGAAGCAGTTGACAGCAGAGGTTCATGAGTCCCAGGTCCTCAAGAAAGCCTTGGAGCTAGAGGTGAAGGAGTCTACAACTAAGATCAATTAGCTGTAGGCCGATCTTGAGCGGGCTAAGGGCGAGCTGAATCATTCTCAGGAGTCTTTGAGAAGCAAAAAGGTGAACTGGCTAAGAAGGGCGAATAGCTTGCCCAGAAGGATAATAGATTGGCGACGAAGAAGGAGGCGCTATAAGATAATGCCCAAAGCGACCTCTTTTACAGCATCTGGCTCCAATATCCAGACCTCGACCTCCGTTTCCTTGGTCCAGCTGTTGACGGACTGATTGAGAGTTTCGAGGAAATATGAGTTGCAGCTGCAAATGGGGTATATGACGAGAATGCGACCTCTTAGTCGGCAGATCCTGCGATTATAGCTAGCGGTTAAGTCGTCCTAGAAGGTGCGGGTCCTCCAATGGGCCTGGCTTGAACAATGGCTTTCAACGTCTCATCTTCCTCCTTCTTAAATGCTTGCTGCCTCATCAAATCCGCGTAGGTCCTCACACTAGGATCATGTGTCTTCTCCCCACAGCGAGCACATCGTGCTTCGCCGACGATATCACCCGATTCAACCTGTGCCTCATGTAATCATCTTCCTTATCGATGATCTTCTGCGGCTTTTGGAACCCTGAGTCGTTATCTCTGTTGGCCCCATTTCGTGGTAGATTATCGTAGACGTTCTTGGCTTTAAGACTTTGATGTATTTTTCAGTTTATTCGGAATTTCATTGTAATTTCAATTCGTTTATGACTTCCATTAATGTAATTTTCTCCTTTTGCCAAGTATTATACGCGTTTCATGTATACATATATTTTTTCACTTGCTTATTCTAAGTAAACAAAACAATTATACGAAGCTTAAGTACTTGCATAAGTAAATTGACAAAACCTGACAAGCGCGACCTTACCGATGGCAAGTGAGAGTTTTTGTTCGTGGACACTTTCACCTCGGGCGTCTTTATTGACCTCGTTTGTCTCAAGACTTATGAGCTCGCTGTTTAGTTAGTTATGCTAACTTTGCATAGCTGCTCGGGGAGGCTTGTTATCAAAGGTTTTGACCTCGCTAGTTTGAGAGCTCGTGAGCTTCTTAAGTTGGTGAGTTTTGCCAATTTTGCATAGCTCCTCGAGGAGGCTTGCTACCGTAAGTATTGACCTCGCTAGTTTGAGAGCTCGTGAGCTTCTCAGGTTGGCAAGTTTTTGTCAATTTCGTACTTAGGTATGTCGTGAGGGATTCCACGTTGAGTGTTTTTATTGACCCCGCTAGTTATATAGCCCGTCGGCCATCAGGTTGGTAGGTTCCGCCAATTTTTGTACTCAGTTTATTACGAGCTTATAGTTTTGAAAGTGGAAGATTTTCTCGTTAATAAGCTCGCTTAGTCGACCTTGCTGGTTTGTAGGTGGGAAACTTTCTCGTTTGTGAGTGTTGCCAATACTTGAAAAATTTTCACCGCATTCTCGTACTGGTTTTCCTTTGTGTTGCAATTGTGTGCTAATCCTCCTAGCACCCCAAGGTCGAGAGTAACAGTGTTGGACACAAAAACTTGTAGAAAAAGGGACAACTTTATTAATATGGAAACAAAGATAACTGTTACAGATAATATGTCCTCAAATGTTGTTTCCTAAACTTGTGGAGCTCGAGCTCCATCGATGTTCATGAGGTGATAAGCTTTGTTGCCTAGGTCTTTATTTGGGACATGAGGGCATTTTCTAGTTCTGCAATAGGTCTAGTAGTCCCATTTGTTAATCACCCTTGGGCCGATCTCGTCGTCGAGCCATGAGACTAGCTGGTCGTGTCGTGGGAGTCTTAAGCTAAACCTTTAATTCTTTGCTCGTTAGCCTTGACATTTGCTACTTTCTCCCGCGTCCCGAACCTGACAGTTTTCTTATAACACGATCTGGCTTGCTCCTCATGGACATGTCCTATACCTGTTGGAGTTGAGAATTTTAGGGTTAGGTGCTTCGTAGAAGTGATTACCTCCAAATCGTTGAGAGCTGGTCTCCCTAGGACAACGTTGTAGGCCATCGGGCAGTCAATGATCAAAAAGTCTGCCATGATGGTCGCTTGACGATGTTGTTCTTCCAAGGTGAGAGGCAAAGTGATCAATCCTATAGGGATGATAAGAGTCTTATGCGAAATCGTAGAACGGCTCATTCGAAGGTCGCATGTGGCTTTGCTTTAGTCTCATCTCCTTGAAGGCAGCCTTATATAGGATGTTTACTGAACTTCCATTATTGATCATGGTCCTATAGATGGCCATTCCTCCAATTGTTGCCATGATGACAATTGCATCGTTATGCGGCCAGTGCACACCTCGCATATCAGTATTTGTAAAGGTTACACCTTCTGCCATTGTTCTGCATTGCTTCGTAGGCCGCTCATCCGCACTCATCATTCTCATAGAGGGAATAGCTAGCTTTTCTCACGTGACGTGTGAGCGACCTGTTCGAATTTCCTGCGAGGTGAGGCCCTCCGTGGATGGTATGAGTTGCCCTTACAATGAGCTCGTTTGGGATTGGTTCTGGATGAACAAGCTCAATCAGCTGTTGCTGCTGCTGTGGTGGTGGTTGTTGTTACGGCTGATTCCTTGGTCACACTATGTAATCTCCAAGGCAACCTCGCCTAATCAAACCCTCGATTGCGTCTTTGAGCTCGAAGCAATCGGCTGTATTGTGGTCAGCCTCATTATGGTACGCCCAGAACTTGTTGAGATTTCGAGTTCGCGTAGGCGTCCTCGTGGGAGGCGGTCTCCCAAATTCTTCCCTATTTCTTTCTGTGTTGAATATTATGTCCTGGGAATCGGACAGTTATGCGTAAGTCTGATAACGACCTCCGTTTCTTCTCACACCCTCATCATTCCTAGCTTTTTGGCCACCTGGTTTGCTGGAGCTTCATCTCTCTGCGAGCTCCCATTCCGGTTACAGTTGTTGTTACCGTCATTTCCCCAGTTATTCTTTCGCTTGCTTTTATCCTGCGGGCTACCACCTCTATCTTTTTTGGAGTTCTTCTTAGGCCCGAAATCTTCCTCCATACGGATATGGGTATTAGACCGCTTGTAAAAGTCTCTAAGTGTTTTAATGAGCTTGCTGTAGATACTTCTGTAGAGTTCGCTATCTTTTTGTAGGCTGGCGGTGATTGCGGTTAGCACGCTTTCATCAGTTGGGCTGTCTACATAGCTGACTTCTCTCTGAAATTGAGCTATATAATCCTTCAGAAGCTCGTCCGACTTCTATAAGATGGTTACCGGGTGGCATGACGAGACAAGCTATTTCTTCAGGGCCTGGTACAGGTTCATGAGGAGCTCTTGCCATTGATTCTAGCTCGTTAAACTATCAGTCGAAAGCCCGTTCAACCACTTTCTTGGGATATCGCCGAGAGTCGCCGAGAAACACTGGTATTTGACCTTATTGCTCGTTGTGGGAGGATTCATTTGGACATTGTAGGCGTCCAGGTGGTCAAAAGGATCACTGGTTGCCTGATATAGAGGAATGCTGGGTATTTTGAAGCTATCTGGCAATGGCTCGTTTTCTACCTCCTAACAAAATGGGCTCCGCTCTACGTACCTATCATTAGGTTTTGTTCCTTCATCTTGTTGTTTTAATTGCTCCAGCCTTCACAGTAACGCTTGATATCTTGGATCTGGAGGGGCTGTCATCGATGCGCTGGAGGTGGCACTATCTTTTCCGCAGGGTGAATTTTATGGATTGGGCGACCTCTGCGAATTCCTATTAGGCGACCTCCTCCAGTTCAACTATGGTTCAGCGAGCCGATTCCTGGAAATTTTGGCGGCTAGCACCACGCAGTGGGCGTTTCCGTTGCTGCCCTTACCAAGTCGTTGATCGTAGATTTTAGGGTGCAATCTGGGTTGCTGGGACACGCTATGTGCTGAGGCACCCCGCCGATCCCTGTTGAATGCTACGTACCTCTCATCGCTGGCATTTATGTAAATTATTGGCCTAGTACGGGAAGGCCCCTCACGCTGTTCATCGTGTTCTACTCTAACTCGCCTTGCTACGTTGGCTGAGTGAATGGAAATTACGCCCTATTGGAAATTAACTCAATGGGCAGGGTGGACCGGACTGTCTCTCTCGGGATGTGAAGGTGATGTTGTAACATCTTTAATTTCGCATAAATATGAAAAGTGTAGTGTAATTAATATGGAGTATGTGAATGTGATAATTATGATTTGAGAGGTGGAAAACAATGCACGAAGAAAATGGTGAAAAACTGGACAGTGTGCATCGCAACCATCCTCGAGACCAGAGCTCGTGATAGCCGCTCGCGATGAAGGTAGCAAATTCCACCAGTGAGTATCGCGATTAGAGATCGCGACCAGTGCTCGCGGTAGATGCTCGCGATGAAAGTAGCAAAACTGGACCAGTGAGTATCGCGACCGAGCGACGCAACCACCGCTCGCGATAAGCGGTCGCGATGGCTCAAAAATTATAAAAAAAAATAAGCACCGAGTGAATTGAAGCGGTGCTCTTCAATAAAAGAAAGAGAGCAAAAACTCTCAAACAAAAACAGAACAGACTAGGAAGTTGAGAGCTCGAAGAAGAGGAGAGAGAAAGAAGAAGAAGAAAAGGAAGAAGAAAAGAGAAGGGGAAGAAGGAAAGGGTATCCAGGTTCGGTGTACACTCGTTTTCGAATTTTTCGTTTTCCAGAATACTTTTTGGATTGATTGAATTTGATTAATTTTGAGTTATTTGAATTATATTGATTATAGTTTATAGTTTGAAATTGATTTTGGAATGATTTGAATCGCAAATTCTCGAAATATAGATTATATCTGAAATTTTGATTGTGAAGAATATTATGAATTAATTTTAATACGTTTTGATACTAAGATTGTTATAGAAATATATAGTTGAAGGTGATTTTAACTATATAATATTTGTAAAATGTATCGGAAAATGATTTTAGGGTATTTTGATTCGATATGGAATTATGAAATACGTTTGAATATATTTTTGGATTGATTTGATGTGATTATTGATTTAGAAATATATTCGTATATTTCTGTTATATGATATTTGATGAAATTTGAATTTCAAATATATATATATATATCGATATGAATTAAAATTGAATAAGTTGAAAGTTGAATTGGATGATTCTGAAAGAAATGAAATATGTTGACATTGGATTTAAAAAAACGTTTTGTGAAATGGCTCTGATGTATATGAATATAGATATGGATATAGGAGGTTGACATGTCAATTGGGTTTTTGTCTAAATAGTACTGTGCCGATATACTCTGATGCATCACCCTATGGATAGTACAGGCCCCAAGTGCCGGTCCTAGAGTAGGGAGCTTTGATCTGTTTGTGCCACCCTTTGGATGTACAGGCCCCAAGTGCCGGTCCTAGGATTCTAAATTTTGTCATGGGACATTTACAGCAGGTGATTCCATTGGTGTTCCATTCTGATATGATGTTTGACGGGTAGCCCCGTTTGTGTGTTCGATGCCGAACAACCCGTAATCCAGTGCGATAACTTATGTTATGTATGTCAGGAGCCCAGTCTGAAAACTAATTTGTTATATGAAAGCATTTGAGAAATTTATGAAGATTTTGTCTGTTGATTGATTTTGAATACTGTATTTGTTAAGTATATGATTTGATTTGACATGAGCCCCATATATGATTTAATTATATGTTATTTATGGTTTTATCGAAAATAGATAAATTTATTTAATATAGTATATTTGGATATACAATTTTGTGTACATCCACTAAGCAATATACTTAGCGTGTTGAGTTTTCTCACACATAGGTAACAGAGGTTCCAAGGGAGATAAAAACAAAGAAGAGTAGAGATTGCAGAAGGAGAGTCCAGAGTCACATCGGTTCTACATATATTTTAGTAGTCCTTTTGTAATAAGTATATATGTTTTGATACAACATGCATATACAGAAAATGTTTGTACATATTTAAAAGAACTTTCGCTGTATAAATATTTTATTATATGTTTATGTTATGTGAATATTTATGAATTATATTGTGATAAATTGATTTGACAAGTCTCACTATATTTGGAAGAGTGCACAAAAGTGATTTGAGAATTTAGAAGTATTGATTTTATGAATTTTAATTGTAAACATGTTTTGGAAAGTCAGAAAAATAGAGGAAACTCTGACAAGATTTTTGAAAATTTATTTGGACCACTTTCAAATATTTTTCATGTAGTTTTAAATTATGGTTATATAAAAGTAAAAGGTAGATTTCGGTATATATTAGCGCTCCCTGATTCGGTCTGAGTGGATTGGGTCAGGGGGTGTTACAGATGTACTCTCCACAACCTGCTCGCGTGGGGGGCTGGTTCTGTAACAGGAGATGGTAGCCGCGAAACATCTCTGCCATCATTCTTTCTATTTCGGCCTGCCTCTTCATCTATTAGTTAAAGTCCGGTAGCTTGGACAGGCAACCTAGTCATTTCCTTAAGGCTCCACTTAAAGGGGGAGTGGGCCCACTAGCGGATTTGAGGCAGGTGGTGGAGCCGTAGGGACGGTGGGGGCCGCGTTTGGAACAACTGGTGGGATTGGAGGCTGGTAAGATGCCTCTGAATGCCCTTCAATTGGGGGTACATCCCTACTTCTTGTAGTTCTGGAGCGGGTTTCCATGCCTCTCGCCATTGCTTCTGGAGGATTTCCTAAAAAAATAAGATGAAAATATTGTTTCTTACAGAAAAAGAAGGTTTGATTCCTCAAACGACCCTCCTTCTACCGTCAAAATGTTGACGTACGAAATCGGTTAACGTAAATAACAACAAATAAAATAGCAAAACAGTAAATCAAGATTGAACACAAAATATTTCTAAAGTAGTTCGGCTTAAGAGAATGCCTACATCCACTGTTCTTGTATTTAAGTCGAGCTCGCTATATGTTTATGATGAGCTCGCTATATGTGTTTGCTTTTTTTAGAATTTTCGTAACCTTTGTAACAGTGATGGTCCGTCCCTTTTATAGTGTGAAGGGATGAAGTCATTTTGTTTTACATAAAATGTAATTACAGGAAATTATGGATTAAACTGTATCCTTAGGAATCATCTTCTAATTGAAATATAATTACTGAAATTAAGGAGATTGAGACTGATTTGATTTGATCAAATCCCTAATTTCTTGGAATTCTCTCTTTATCATGAGCTTTGAGCTAGGCATCTCGCGAGCTTGCGCTATGCCATTGATGAGATCTCGCGAGCTTGCGCTATGCCATTGATGAGAGGTGGTGTGCAATTCTTCTAAGTCGTTCAGGCGAAACAACTCACATAGTCTTTTTCTTCACTTGTTGGAACAGACTTTTTGTCGCGTTGTACTCTATGGGTTTCTTCAGCCTATTGGGTCTTGTTGATTTCCTCGAACCCCGCTTGGCCTTGTTGGTTTACTAGAGTCCACTGGGCTTAATGAAATTGGACACATAACAAAAATCACTATCATCTTTATTCCCATTTATTTAGGATTTTTTTTTCCTAAATGAGGATGAAAATTTAGAGTTTCATGGGCGGCGCGGCGCGGAGGGAGAGAGCTCTCTGCTCTGTAAGTCAGTCTCTCCCCATGTGCGTATCATGTGACAGGACAAAAGCAGTTATAGCAGGTGGCATCAATTGTCTGCTTCACTGTGCACCTGCACTTCACTTTGTCCATCGAATCATCATTCTCTCATTATGTTTTCTCTCTCTTCTTTTCTTTTTTACCGGTCAAACTTGCTGATTGGTTTTGTTGTGTTTGATCAGACGGCCCAGATTTCTCTGACAAACTTAAAAACCCTTCCGTTTGATAATAAATTAATAATACTTGAAACAAAATAATAAAAAAAATTAATTAAATAATTTTAATCGGTCAAATATTAAAGATTTGACTTGAAATTGAAACATTATTTTTTAACTTTATTAACAAAAAATAGTAGGGGTGAATTTCCAAAATTACACCCAAAAAAATGATATATTTTCTCTTATTATATCATTATATGTTAAAAATACAAAAAAATTAATATTAATTTTTAAATAAATTGACTTCTTGTCTTTAAATAATGAAGGGACATTGTTAAAAAATCCTTAATTTTTTTTTATAATTTTTTTTACTCATTTTAATTTTAGATAAAAACCCTTTTATTTTATATAAAAAATATATCATAGTTTTATATTTTAATAAGACGCTTTGATTACATATCAAAAATCACATACTAGAATTTTCATAATTGGAAAGTTATTTCTAAAAAAATAAAAAAAAAGTTAAAACTCAAAGGCCTCCGTTTTGAAAATATTCTTATAGTAAGGCCCTGTTTGACAGGAGTTTTTACTTTGACTTCTTAGAAGTTATTCCTATAAAAATTATATATTTTTTCTTTGTCTAAAAGAGTTTTTAAAACTTAAAAGTTCTTCTCCCAAAAAAAAAAATATACTCTTAAAAATACTTTTAGACTCAAAAAGTTAAAAACTGGTTTCGAAAAGCCCTAAATATCATTTTCTTTTTTTATAAAAAATTTACCTTTTCAATCCCTAATATATGCCCCACAAGACCCATGTTACCACCAATCCATACATAAATGCATATAAAATTATGGGGATGTAGCTATTAATATCCAAAAAAATAATTTACTTATCTATTTTTGTCCACTTCCAAAAAAATATTCATTTATTGTCAATTTTAGCCCCCTAAAGTAATAAAAATATCACTTTATTTTGTTTTAAATTATTTGACTTTGTTTTTAACATTTAAAAAAAAAAAAATTAAAAATGGAGTTATGTTTGTAGACCTCTATGCGAACAGACAAATCTCCAATGGAGGTCTATACCTCCACAAAAAAAATTTCAATTTTTTTTAAACAATTAAAAATTCATTAATAACACTTTTATTCAAAATATGGAAAAATTGACATGAACAATAAAATTTTAGAAATTGATAAATTTAATATTTCATAAATTTTTTTTACTATTTTTGCATAGACCCCAAAAAAATATATTTAACAGAGATGGAGAATATTAATATAATATATGCTACAAATAAATAAGGAGAAAAATATGTGGGTGAGATAGAAGTGGGCTTAGGAGTAGGGTGATTCTATTCCCTAAAGTAGCCAAACAAAATCAAATCTTGAAATAAATATTAGAAGTCAAATTGAGGGAGAGAGAGACGCACACAAAAAAAAAAAAAAAAAAGAATCCTGCTAGATTTGGGAAGAAAATTAATGTGATCCTCAAGACATTTCAAGTGGTGCCCTAAAACCCAAAAACAAATCCAACTAGATTTCAATCTTTAATGGTAGATAAGGTTCCTTTTATTTCAAGGGGGTTCCCTAAAGCACAGCAAAGTCCTACTAGATTTTCCATTTGGTAACACTTGGAAAGTTTAATGAGGAAGACTCGAAGAAATAATACATCTCCATTTTTATTTTCATGCATTCTACGATTTTTAATGGAATTTTCAAACCTTAAATTTTTACAATGCATTTTTTGTTATTATAGAAGTAAAATAAACCTTAGCTTTAAATATGGTATAGACAGTTGAGATATGATAGTCTGTTTAACATGAATAAAAACTTATGTGTCACGAGATGTTTAAAATTTGAACGTTGAATTATCACGCATTCTATGGATTCTAACGGAATTTCTAAACCTTAAATTTTCACGACGCGTGTATTGTTTTATAGAAGTAAAATAAATCCCAACTATAAATGTAGTGTAAACACTTGAGATATGATAATATGTTAAACATAAATAAAAACTGAGATGTCAAAATATGTTTAAAATTTGTGACGTCGAATTATCACGTGAGTAAGTGATATCAAATTAATAAGGAAATTCTAGATTTTTATAATAAAAATACAGCAAAATCCCATCTGTAATTGCTATGTATAACAAAAAATTTGTTAAACCAGATTTTTCTATTAATTGAGCTTTTATAGCAAAAACAAAACAAAAGTAAATAAAATATTAACTATAGCTAATAAAACTAATGTCACAAGGTGTTTAAAATCTCATATTTTACACCATTTTAGTACTTTTAAGGGAATTTTATATTTTACCACCACCCAATGTGGCTCGATGGTAAAGGTGTTCATTCAGTCTAGTAATATTTTAGAGTCGAGTTGCCACCACCGCAACTGGTATGTTAAAAAAAAAAAAGGAAGGAATTTTATATTTTCAAAAGTATATATATTTACAAAATAAGGTTCTCCTAGTAATATTTCTGTTATACATAAAAATTTAAAGTTGTAAATTTGAATAATGTACTCTACCTATTTTATATATATATATATATAAAATCAATAATAAATAAATAAATAAATAAAAAGTTGAAGTTGATTTGCAAAATTACTTTTTGATAAAATCAATGAGCCTAGGCTCTGTAAAAGGACGTCTAAAAAGGGTGCCCTGAAAAACAGTGGTAGCTAGCAGTGAAGGAAACAAACACATAGCAGGCGCCGCCTTGTGAATGTGAACAACGACACAAACACATCCTTGGAGTGGTGGTGGTGACTGGTGGACTTGCTGTGCTGTCGTCGATAGAGTGGGGTCCTCAAACTGAGCAGCGATAGACCCGGAACATGGGGCCCCGTCCCTCGTCTCTCTCTAACTTTTTTTTCTCTTGTATTATATTTGTTTGTTGAATTGTATTTTGTAGAAGGTTAGCAGTATAAAGTATTTGCGCTAACAATTTTTGTTGTTAAATGTGTTTTTTGGTCCCTCCAAAACTCTTCGTCCAACTCAAGAGCCACCACCACCACCCAACAAAAAACACACAATAAACGCACAACACAAAACTCACACACACACACAAAAGCCACAACCGAATTCTGATAGAATCCCCATAGAAAGTACCAGAAACTGGTAGAGAAAGCAGAGGATAGCCAACCCCATTTCTACAATTCTTTCGTTTCAACTCATCTTGTTGCTGTTGTTGCGAAATGGATTACTGGTCTTCGTCTGTTACGATGGATGATGAGTTTGAGAAGCTTGTCCTTCGAATGAACCCTCCAAGGTACTTGATTTTTCTTGTTTAATGTTTTATTTGGGTTCCAGTTTTGTTGAATCAAACTGGGGTCCTTTTGTTTTTCTTCGAAGTTTCTGTTTTTTTTTTCCTTGGAGAACTGAAATGGTGGACCTTTAAAGGTTCTGGCTTTACGGGTATCTGATTTTGTTTGTGGGATTTTCAGGGTCACTGTTGATAACACCTCAAGCAGGACAGCTACTTTGATTAAGGTATTTGATATTTTGATTGAATTATGTGGGATTTCTTGGGTTGTAATAAGTAAGAGCAATTCTTGAGGATTGGTGTGTGATGTTTGTTTTGGAATTATGTTTTCAGGTGGATAGTGCAAATAAGAGAGGGAGTTTGTTGGAGGTGGTTCAGGTTTTGAATGATATGGATCTTATAATTCGTCGAGCTTACATTTCTTCAGATGGGGAATGGTTTATGGATGGTTAGCTTTTTTATTCTTGGAAAAAAAGTTCTTATCTTTATAAATTATGTCCTTTAGTTGTATGTGTTGTGATTGATTTTCTTGTTTTCCAAAATGGTTCTTTTGCAGTGTTTCATGTCACAGATCAGCATGGGAATAAGCTGTCTGAGGATGGTGTTGCTGAGAGAATTCAACAGGTAGATCTGCAAAACAAGTCTCCATTTTCACTTGATTTCTCTTGACTAATAAGTTTTTTTGGAAAATAATTGTATAGAGATCCCATAAAGAAGTGGAACTGAAAATGGAGTTTGTGGTTTAACTTTCATTGATAGACATTTTAGAGTATATTGCATCAGTTGTTCTCCTAGTTATTTCTGTGGTTATATGTAATCACTTCCTGGTTATATTATCAGGTTAATTTTAGAATTGGCATGGTTTTAACATATTCAAACTAGAAACCTATTATAATTGTTATGACTTCAAGAGAGAGAGAGAGAATCAACTAATAAACAGGAGATAGAGCACAGTTCACAAAGTCTTTGTTGGAACATGGTTGGTCAAATTGTACAATAGGTACAGATACAGCATGGAAAGAAGTCAAAGTATATAAACAGAACCAGACTAGGGAGATACATTGGTTACTGTGTCTGCATTATGATAGTTTCTCTACACTCCATGTGGAGCCATGTGAGTTCCAAGTTGTGTTAATGATGATGATTTTCACCTGTTACAGTCACTGGGACCAAGGGCCCGCAGCTTCCGTTCCTTGAGAAGGTCTGTGGGTGTCCAAGCCGCCCCAGAACACACAACCATTGAATTGACTGGAAGAGACAGACCAGGTTTGCTTTCAGAGGTTTTTGCTGTTCTTGCTGACCTCAAATGCAACGTGGTAGCTGCTGAAGTCTGGACCCATAATTCAAGAATGGCATCGGTTGTTTATATCACGAGTGAAACCACCGGGTTGCCAATTGATGATCCTGATACACTTGCTAAGATCAAACAGCTTCTTTTATATGTTCTAAAAGGCGATAGGGATAAACGGAGTGCCAATACGGCTGTATCTGTAGGTTCCACTCATACGGAAAGGAGGCTGCATCAAATGATGTATGCTGATCGCGATTATGATATGAATGATACAGAATATGGGTCAAGTGATCGATGCAAACCCCTCGTAACTGTTGAAAATTGTTCAGATAAGGGATACACTGTTGTGAACTTGAGGTGTCCAGATCGGCCCAAGCTACTGTTTGATACCGTGTGCACATTGACGGATATGCAGTACGTGGTATACCATGCAACTGTCATAGCTGAAGATCCAGAGGCTTACCAGGTACTCTTGAATTCTCCGAAGTCAGCAATTTAGATTTCGGTTGACTAAGTTCATGTTCAATCCGAATCAAAACTTAATATTTTATCAATATGTGTGGTATCTCATATTACATTTGCTTTAATATCTGCTTTCAGGAATATTATATGAGGCATATGGATGGGAACCCTATTAGTTCTGAAGCAGAGAGACAAAGGGTAATCACTTGCTTGGAGGCTGCTATTAAAAGGCGAACGTCTGAGGTAACGACTCGTGAAAAGCTTAATTTAGATGTTTGATTCTACTTCTTGTCAATCTGATTCATGTCTGATGTCCATATGCCATTCATTGTTTGTGATACAGGGTATAAGTCTAGAGCTCTGTTGTGAAGACAGGGTTGGCCTTTTGTCTGATGCGACTCGCATATTTAGAGAGAATGGACTTTCAGTCACCCGAGCTGAGGTTACCACCAGGGGTTCTCAAGCTGTGAATGTTTTCTATGTCATCGATTCATCAGGGAATCCAGTGAAGAGTGAAACTATTGAAGCAGTTCGAAAAGAGATTGGCCTAACTATACTTCGCGTGAAGGATGAAGTTTACTCAAAATCTCCACCCCAGGAGAGTGGGAGATTCTCTTTAGGTAACCTCTTCAGAACTAGATCAGAGAAGTTCCTCTACAACTTGGGTCTGATAAAATCATGTTCTTAAAGTGATTCACTGGATAAAACTAGATCTGCTCGGAGCCTGTATATGCCGGTTTAGTTTGCCTTTAGTTGTAGGATCAGCTAGACTACTACAGAACTACATTGCACAGCTTTAAGGTCAATCCTTTAGAAGGATACTGTGAATACATACATTTCTCTTCTGTTACTGCAGAATCTTGATTTCCAAATTCTTGTTAGCTTTTTAAATGCTCTAATCGATGATGCCTTCTACTGGTAATGTTACTGATGGGGTTTCTCTAAGGAAACAGATATTTGATGGGTTCATGGGGTACAAAATAGAAAAATTCCAATCCATGGAAATGATGTGATACTGTGGAAATTCATTTTTTTCTGTTGTTGATATCAATCCTTGACAACGCTATAATTTGTCAACATTCCAAGTATGGAAAAGTTTGTGTTCAAGAAGGTCACGGCAAATCATATTTGTTTAAGGTTCTATTTGCCCTGTAAAAATCAACTATGTTGACCTCAGCCTCCAAAAAAAAAGGCAAATTTGATAAGATTTTTCCAGAAGCAAATCTTTTTGTGGGGGCAATTTCCACAGCTAGCGCACACAGTAATGGAGACAGCATTCTCTCTCTTCCCTTAGATAGGATCAAAACGAACTTTTCCCCAGTTTGATGTTTCAGTTCAAATTGGACTGGTAGACATGGTGATGATCTCTGCTTGCATAATTGCTTCAATCAGCAATGGAGATGTGAAGTTTTTTGGCAGCCTACCAGACAATGTCTTTTTCCTTCAAAAGAAATAAAAAAAAAAAGTAGGCTAACTACCAGAAATCAGTTCGACTTATTCATATTCTCTAGTGCCACGAACATCGAATTTAAACGTTCATCTGAACCCAAATTCGTAACCGTTGGAAGCATTCAACTGGTAAAGAATTTGTTGATAAGATTCAGTTCTGCAAAAAAAAAAAAAAGGCAGTCACATTCTTTTCTTTCTGGATTCTCAGGCATGAAATTGAAGTGGCAGTCTAGTGCTATGAGTAGGTAAAGGTCACACTCTATACACAGAAATAACTATACATAAAAAAAAAAAAATGTGGATACCAACAAATGGTGTTAGTTAATTAATCCTTCATTTTTTTTAATTCTATTAATTAACATTAGTTTTTTGTTTAATTATTCTTAAAAGTTGATTAATTTTTGTTGTTATCTAATTAGACAATCCGTCCCAATAGATTGAGGAGAAATTGTTAATATAAAACTTGTATACTAACAAGAAGTAAGTGTCATGCTTCACACTTTTGATATCTCATATAATAATTATTTGTTTTGATGTTAAAATATGATTTATTTAATATCCTGCTTAAATCTTAATTATAGTAATTAGAGAGTTGGGATAGTGGTTGGTGAGTAAGCCTCGTAGTGGGTCTTCATTAATCTCAATTAATATATTTTAATTTAAATATCAAAAGGTTTGGAAATTAAAGAAAAATAAAATAAAAAATAAGAGTTTCAAATTTTTATCTCTTGTTCACATTTAGGGGATGTGGACCTTGTCCCTACTCTCACATTTAGGGGATGTGGACCTTGTCCACTCTCTCTCTCTCTCTCTCTCTCTCTCTCTCTCTCTCTCTCCCTCCCTCTCTCTCTCTCTAGTTTTCTCTCTCTCTCTCTCTCTCTCTCTCTCTCTCTCTCTCCCTCCCTCCCTCCCTCCCTCCCTCCCTCCCTCTCTCTCTCTCTCTCTCTCTCTAGTTTTATAAAGTTTGTATATAAAATTTTCTCTCCTTATATAATCTCGTTGTTGCTGTATTATTATATAAATCAATTAAATTTAAACATATAAAATAATATTAATAGTCAAACTCAAAAAAATTTCATTTATTAAATCTTTTAAACGATACTTTTCTTCTATTTTCGTAATGGTAGCTCAAGTTCTATTTATTATATTTATTGTATATGTATATAGTTTTTTTAATTTATTATAAAAGTAGTTATCCAAAAGTACATTTAGTTATTAATTTTAATAGATTCTAATTTACTTATTTTTAATATTGTAATTATATTTTTTAAAAATAAAAAAGTTCAGATAATTAATAGTAAGCTTCTCATAATTGCATCTTACTCCTCTAATTCCGATTAAAAAAAAAAAAAAATCTCGATTTTTTTATATATGAATTCAAATATTCAAAAGACACAATGACCCATTTACTATTTATTATTATTTTAAACCAAAGTACAAAATTTCATAGGAGTTTTGGGTAATCAGAAAAGTCAAAGACAAAAACATAACACGTAATTAAGAGATAATTAATAGGCAATGATGTGGCAATTATTTTCATTAATGATAATTGTCATCATACAGACTTTTATTTTCTTTTCTTCTTAAATCCAAGAGTCCTACCGACAGAATCATAAACGAAGGCCCAAAAAGAAAAGGAAACGGAGGTGGACCCCACGTAGTCCGGAAACGCGACTCCCAAAAGACGACCTGTCACTTTCCACTTTCGTTGTCGCTTTTGCGGCCATTGGGTGAGCTGTGACGATAGCTACGCAGTCCGTACAAACGTGGCGCGACAGGGATCACAACATGAAACGGACTAACGGAGCCGCCGAGTACAGATGGGGCCCACACAGATCCCCCTTGCTTTTTTTTTGGTGGTCCACCGCAAGGTTCACGTGGTGAGGATCGTATCGGATCCTCATCGGGGTACGTGGTGGAGACCAGACCAGACCAAAGTCCAATATAACGGGTTTTATCATAAAATTTATTAACATTAAAATTAATAACAACAATAGAAGATGTGAATGTTGTTATAGTTTTCCCCTCTGCTTTTTTGTTGTTACTGTTGTTCATGCCATGCCGTACAATTTATAAGAATTTTGATGATAAGATGTCTCTCTCTAATTTGGCTTTGTCGGCATATGCGAGAGTTTACCTACTCTCTTTCAGGGCCGGTTCGGGGTTCGGGGTTCGGGCAGCCAATTCCCAAATATCTCAATTCTCCAAATTTTTGTATTTTTTTATATATTATATTATAGAGGTATTTTTTTTTTCATTTTTTTTTTCAAGTGATACCTATTGGGCTTAAATGTTAAAAATTGACACTAAACTATTATCTTAACTAAAAATAGCACCTAAAATTGGTTTAAGACAAAATTACCCCCACACTATAAAAGAAAATATTTCATCATATTCTTTTTCTCATTTCTTTCAATTCTTTCTAAAAAAAAACTCATTACTTTCTCTCCTGACGGAATGAAACCGTGACTCTATCGGCCAACCAAGCAACTGCCGACAACAGCTATCGGCCGACCAAACAAACTCCGACCAAGCCTTCACTGATGAAGACACCGCCGACAAGCCTCCGCCGGCCTATCCAAACTCTAAGACCGATCCATATGTACATCGGAGAGGGTAAGTTGTCTGTAATAACTTAAAATCGATTATATTATGACATTCACTTACTATAT
Source organism: Xanthoceras sorbifolium (assembly GCA_003430845.1). Taxonomy (NCBI): domain Eukaryota; kingdom Viridiplantae; phylum Streptophyta; class Magnoliopsida; order Sapindales; family Sapindaceae; genus Xanthoceras; species Xanthoceras sorbifolium. The sequence continues at coordinate 13,666,037 of CM010621.1, forward strand.
ATAATGAATATAGCCCGGAGTCGGCCCAAACATTCAGCACATCTCACATACATCCGTCCAGCCGCCTAAGACACACACCACCTTGATTACAGGAGAGACATTTGCGGTTCATGAGGAAGGTCCGAATGTATAGAGATGCACGCTGAAACGTAGTTAATAGTTGTGCTCTACGTACACTGATCCATTTCAGAAGAGGAAGTTGAGAAACGCTGGTCAATACATGTTCAACCAGTCAAGGCAGGTCGATCAGGTGGCATTGACCATTTATAATGAATTTCTTTCGAACAACACCAGCAGGTAACAAACAAACTTTTAAATAGTCTATTTATGTGTTATAACTACTAACACATGTAACTTCATTTAAATGATGCGCTACTTTTGTAGACGGGACGTTGGACTTGTTGAGCACGTAGACACAAACTGGTTCAGGCAATTACAATGTCTCGGCTGCTGAATGAAGGATATGGTACGTATAATATAACATCTATACCTTTTTTTTTTCTACAACCATCTATACAGATTTCTTCATTTTGGTACGCTAATGGAAATGCAGCACATGGACGCTTACTTGTTCCTATTACGCAAGCGCCAAAAACTATTTTTCAAATGTATATAGTTAAAAGATGAACGTGATGTCTCCGCACTTTTACGTGAGTATTATTACGTTGCTATGGTTTCATTAATAAGTTAACTGTCAGAGGTCAAGAAAATTCAGCTTCCCCTACATTAAGCACTACGACGGCACGACAGATTCGGATGATCATATCGCTCAGTACCGTCAGCGCATGTTCATGGCTGCCATCCCCAGCGATCTACGAGAAGCATGTATGTGCAAGGGCTTTAGATCCAGCCTAGTAGGCCCGGCATTGCAGTGGTACACGAACCTTCTCAACAACTCTATAGCGTCGTTCGCGCAACTGAACGATATGTTCGTTGAGCAGTTCACCAGCAGCCGCAAGCTAGAGAAACAGTTAGACAACTTTTACACAATTAGTTAGCGCCGCGGCGAACTCCTGCTCGACTATGTTGGTCGGTTTAACAAAGAGAAAGTATCAATCCCTCACTGCAATCCAGCCACAGCTATTTCTGCATTCAGGAAAGGACTACTGCACGACTCTGACCTTTACAAGGAGTTGATGAAGTACCCTTCTAAGACTATGGAGGATGTCCTTGCTAAAGCTTGAGCACAAATCAAGTGGGAAGAAGATGAAGTCAATTATACCCCGTCGAGCCCCAACAGGAATAATGAACGACGCAGTCGACACGTCGTGCGTAAGTCAACAGAACGTAGGCCTGAGCCTTACCCAATAACTCAACAGAATGACAAAACGCGAGACAATCGTGCCCCCCGCGATAGACCACCATGACAACCAGAAAGGACTAGGGCCAGGGTCTCAGAATACAACCTCAGCATCACCCGAGTTGAAGCCGTCGCAGCCATGAAGAATCTGCGCAATGCAGTGAAATGGCCCGAAAGAATGTCGAGCCCTGTAGACAAGAGGGACCCGACCAAGTGGTGTGAATTCTATGGAGACTACGACCACAGAACGGAAGACTACATTGCACTCAAATTCGAGGTGATCGAGCTCCTAAAAAGGGGGTACCTGAAAGAACACCTCACTGATAGGGGAAGAACACCTTGGCTCAAAGAGACGAATGCTAGGTCGAACAGAACACACCTCCCCTCGATCCTTCACAACATGAAAGAGTCGTAGACGTCATCATATGAGGATTAAAAATTAGTGGAGTGTCGTACTCCTGCAAAGCGACACACAAGACAGACAAGTAACCTTGAGATTTACCAAAAGAAGACGCTCGGCCCTATGTTCGACCACACTATCAGTTTTAGCAACAACGAGCGAATGAAGCTGCTCAATCCGCACCACGACGCACTAGTGATATCTCTCCATGTCACCAACTGCCTAATAAAATGCATCATCGTCGACAACGGCAGCTCGACAAACGTTTTATTCCTCGAAGCTCTACGAGAAATGCAAATCGATGAGTCAACCATCGTGCAACATTTTACGGTGTTAGTCGGATTCAACGGCGAACACAAGAACACAATCGGAGAAATCACTCTCTCCGTCTATTCTGCTAAAAGGTTATGCCCTTCGGACTTAAGAATGCGGGGGCAACCTACCAGCTATTAGTGAACAGGATGTTTAGGGAAATGTTAGGCACGACAATGGAGGTATACATCGATGACATGCTCATCAAACATCTACAGCAAACCTTCGACACGCTTCGAAAATACAACATGAAACGAAATCCTACCAAATGCTCATTCGGAGTGTCGTCTGGTAAATTCCTCTGTTACCTAGTCATGCATCGAGGGATCGAAGTTAATCCGGATCAAATTCAGTCGATCATGGGAATACCCTCCCTACGGTCGGTGAAAAAGGTCCAAAAACTCATCAGAATGGATAGTTGCACTCGACCGTTTCATCTCCAAATCGTCCGAGAGGTGCCAACCTTTCTTCGACACTTTGAGGAAAAACAAAAACTTTGAGTGGATGGAGAAATGTGAAGTCGCGCTACAACAGCTAAAAGTATACCTGTCGATCCCTCTCATACTATCAAAGCCAACCAACGGAGAAACCCTCTATGTATACTTGGCAGTTTCAGAAA